>OV277707.1:6648312-7977974 GCA_922987775.1 Agonopterix subpropinquella | reverse complement strand
ACGCGATATTTATGCGGAAAATCAGGGTTGTTTGGCAAGCATTTTCGATAAAGTACAAAAGAACCTGTATGACGCTCATGTTAAAAACACTACGCATTATAACTTGCGCCGGAAACCAGCGGAATTTGAAATTGGTGACTTAGTCATGAAGCGAACTTACGTCTTAAGCGATAAGGACAAGTATTTTTGTAAAAAACTAGCACCAAAATTCATAAAGTGTCGCATAATCGACAAGAAATCACCCTTAGTTTACGAACTACAGAATATGCAGGGCAAAAATATTGGCACCTGGCATATAAAAGATCTAAAAATAACAACCAAGTAAAATACTGTATTGTGTATACATAGTTAACATTAAATTATATTAACATATTTTTTTTAATAGTCGGAGGATTAGCGGATTTTATTATAAGAACAAAATCCTTATGTAGCAGAGGGGGTAATGTAACGTTAAACGTTACGTTCTACTGAAGTAGTTTGATATGAGTGTACAAGAGTTATATTATACATTAATTATTTTATAGTTATAGTTCAGTTATAATAACTGCGCGACGGACTGTACTTCTAACCGTGCTCCATTGTTCTCCTGCCGGGCTCGTTTGTGATTGGCTGCGGTCGCATCTCTTCCGACGGGCACTTCTTCCAAGACCTCGTCACGACACGGCTGTGTCGCTCGGCGTTCGGTTCCGCGCCATTTTTGCAACCGTCTGTTGCGCGCGTAGATAATTTATTAATTATGGTCTATTAACACTTCTAATTATATCGTCAGCCATTTATTAAGTGCGTGATTGTAAAAACCCCATTGGGTAAGTGTTGAACAGATTTATGTTGTACCTACTCGTAGCTTAGTTAAGTAATTGATTAGTGCATCTAGTTATAATTGGTTTCAATTCACAGTAGTTATTCAGTAGTTCGGTATGAATGATTTCACTCTGATTAAAGTGAAAAATGATTCATAAAGCGATAGCTTACTGCTGTGTCTCAATGCTTTGTTCGCAATTCTTCTAGCTTGTAGGTATCTACCTTCATTTTGTAATTATTAATTTAAGATATAGAATTGCATTGTAAATTGCCTCAATTTCATCTCTGCTCTGATTGCGCTCACCGCACTGCACCTGCTACTCATTCGGTCCTTCCCTCGACATTGCTATCATCATCATCACCAGCGTAAAGGTGGCACCAATCAGAGCGACGCTTGAGGCACTTCCTCATTGTCTGAACGTTGATTCCAGGGTTCTACGTCACGGGTACACGCTCGTTAAGCTGCCCGTTCACCCTCTTCCCTGCCGGACGCCTCCGGTCAAGTTTTTTTCTTCGAGCCCTGGTCGCCGAGTCACGGAAAACCAAGTCCCGGGGAAGTACTGATCTGCGGAAGCAATTGTAGACGGGCCTACTCACCCGCAGCCCAATTCTTTCTTTATTTTGGGGAACTTGTTGTTCCCAATAAAAGTATTTTTTTGTAAACGTTTTTGTGGGTTTAATTTTATTATCCTCACTACCCACAACGTTTCAGTTTGACGCTTGTATGTATTACCGTTTTTACGAGAGAGATAAGTACGTTGATAAAAACTAGTTTCTTGTTGAGAACCTCCCTTAATTTTTAAATTTTTGACATTTTTATTATTTGTTAACAAATCCACCATAATAACGCATAATCTGAGAAAATTTCAACTATCTAGCTATTACGGTTCAAACAAAAGTTACAGCCCTATATACTATTTAGGGCTGTAACTTTTTTCCGTCCGTCCCATCTATTTAGTAAATAGGTAGGACAGACGGCCGGACGGACAACATAGGCTTAGTAATAGGGTCCCGTTTTCACCCTTTGGGTACGGAACCCTAAAAACTAGTGGTGTAGAGTACGTTTTATCGCAAAACTTACGTGATTGAATTAACAGCTATTTCATGTCCATCATTCCATAATTTCTGCACATGCCTGTAGTTTGTGTAAAGATGTGAAACGAAGAAGGTCGCTTTTATCGGGCATCCATTAGGATTTCTTCTTTCTTGGGTAAACAAATGTTTAGTGTAAGCGTCCCAATTTTCGTGATTGATTGCACCATCGAAAGTCAATGTGATCATTTGGGGTGTCTGTTGACAAATGTTATAGGATTTTATCAAACACTAGAATTTACCTGCGACTTCCTTCGCACAAATTATATAGGTACATAGGTACCTATCAGATTTTAATTCAAATCATAAGCTATCAAACAAAAAAGCTTCATCAAAATAGAATCAGTAGTTTTTGCGTGATGCTCGATCGAACAAACAAACAGACAGACAAAAATTCTAAAAAAAAGGTTGATTAGGAGTAGAGGACATCTAAAAACCATATCGTAATCTTTTCTTGTAAATAATCTATTTCTTCTTCTTCTTACAGACTTCTGTTACAGTTTTATAAAAGTTCAGATTAAAAATTTTAATTAATCAAATATACAGGGTGAAATTGATATCATTAGCATCCTTTTAAACTAAGAGTCTACCCATCAAACTGAACAACTTTTACTATGGGAGCAAACCGATCGAAGCAAATTAAAAATCTGCTGTTCCATACTAAACTGCAATGTCGACGCGCGAGTTCGTCGACTCAAATGTATGCAACAGCAGATTTTTTTTTCGTTCCGATCGGTTTGCTGCCGTAATAAAAGTTGTTCAGTGCGATGGGTAGAATCTTAGTTTAAAAGGATGCTAATGATATCAATTTGACCCTGTAGATTGTATAATTACCTGACTGGGGACAAGGTTCCCTGGTGTTTCGGTGCCATTCGCCGAACAAAAACATCCTGGTAAGCTACAGAGGCCAGTATCGCATTCCTCTGCTGCGTTTGGATCATAGTTAACATCGCACCAGCCCTGCAAAATCGTGAGCTCATGAAAATTAGGAGGAAGTAATGCCTGCAATCAGCACCGCGTTATGGATTGAAGTAGCAAAAGCAATGTAGTGAAAGTTAATGGCCTCTTGCATTAACAGTTCCCTATTTGAATAGTCATTGTAAATATTATGAAATTTCTTTATAGCTCGCATAAGAAGCAATAAAGATGGATTATAATGCAATAACATTGGCCTCGATTCGGAGTTTACTACGACTTAACTAAACTAAATTTATTCCTGTCACTTTCTAAAATAAGATTAAGAAAAGAGACAGAAAACCAACAGCTGACTTTAGTGCTGTCAAAGTGACGTTAAATGCGCAAAATAAGATGCCATCATAATGTACGCCATCTTATTTAAGTCGTTTTATAAAATATAAAATAATTATATAAAATAATTGTTCAGATTTTGAACATCATTCCATTTAAATACCAAGTGTATGTTAGAAAAGATGGATGGGAGAAAATGGTGAGAAATTATTCACGAGTTCCTAATACCTACGGTTTTCCCAAGCTAATTATTATCGTCCTCAGATGCGAGAAGTCCACTGCTGGACAAGGAATTCCTTCATAATACAGGATTTACATAATCGTCAAACTTGGGTAGGATCTGCTTGGATGGCGATTGCAGTTTAGTGGTAGTAGTGGTACTGATATGGTACTGATCATGATGAGCCACCCGTATTTGCCTCGTATGATTAGCACATAAGTAAATATCCTACAAAGAAAGCTTCGTACAATCGCGCTAGTGCACAATCTATGGGACACATTATGGCGATCATTTTGTGCGCTCCTGGCCCCACAGAAACAAAGCTTTTAGGAACGCAAAAAATCATTACTTACGTTACGCGATCGCCCAATGTTAACCATTAATAGATTTTCCACTTGCCGATTGTTCAAAGCTTTGTCTTTGTAGGTTATTTATAGGGTAGCCCTATTCTAGCCCGCGCATTCCTTACTGACTAGGTATGTAAATAAATTAAAAGTTACTTCATCAGAAGAGTCGGCACAGTCGTTGGAGCCATCGCAGAAGTAATCAGCAGGAATACATTCTCCGTTTGAACATCCTAGGTGTGTGTCGTTAGCACACTGCGCCTTCTCCAACAAAGGCGATGGTATCAGCGTCTCTGAAGACAACAAACATGCAGTGTTTTGTTGAATCCTTTCGATAAGGTAGTAATCTATTTGTATGCTAGGCTCTAGCATAGGTACAAATAGAGCATAAAATTTTCCGAAAAAGTAAGTAAATACAGGGTTTAAACTTAAATACGTTACGTATCGAACAGGGTGCTTCAGATCAGACCATCAAACTGACACATTTTAATATGGGAGGACCTAAGGGTCCAATGTTGAAATCACAAAAAAAAACTGCTGTTTCATAGATTTTGGTCGAATAGCTATTGAACAGCATTTCACGGAACAGCAGATATTTTTTTGCGATTTCGATTTTGGCTCTATAGTGAAAGTTGTTCAGGTTGATGGTCTGAAGCACCCTGTTTGATATGTAACGCATTTAATTTTACACCCTGTATTTTTGCATGGTCTTATTTAAGAGGCACACTCTTGTCGTTGGATCTATTACCTAGCTTTCCCTCCATTGCATGTTTTTGACACTCAGCACCGTGAGATAGAGGTAGTTAGGTTCCTACAAACTATTTCCGAATTAAAAAGATGTTTCTTTACCTGATGTAAGATCGCAGTTGTGAACGTTCTGAGGTTTGTCGCATAGCTGACGGTTCACGTCGAAGAGTAAACCTTGGGAGCAGTGGAACTCGAAGACGTCACCTTCTAGACAGAGGTAGTACTTTGCACATTCGTCCGCTGTCCACAGTTTCGTCTCTGGACGGTCTGGATCCCTGAATAGCATAATTATCCAATTTAAACACGTTCGTCACTGCTGGACCCACAGATTTGAGCCATGTTTGTGGGTTTACGGGTAATTTAAATAACCTGTAGTCCCACCGTACTAGAGATGGATCGGATAATAAAAGAATACCTAAGAATGATGGTCCTTCGAGACGGATTCTTTGATTTTTTTGTGCTTTAACAAACTAGCACATTCAGTTCCTTTCGGATCTATGAGATGCCTATTAAAATGTTTTCTATTGTCTGTTTTAATGTTCTATATTTGGTACCTTCAGCTAAGATACGTAATCGAAAAATAATTTTTCACAGTCATTGTCGAACAATTATTATTTGTCTAACGTAACAACATAATTACGTCATGTTGACACGGGCAGACTCAATGAACAGCGAAAGTGGATTTCTCAAGCAGCAGGAAATGGTAATGATGTGAAATACGAGCAGGCATCGCGGACGGTAGCGATCGCTGTTGTCCGTTTGGTCTCACGAATCAAGTTATTTTAACCGACTTCTTATGTTTACGACCTATGCATAAGAGTTTTGTTATGGGACTTCTTCTCGGATATTAGCGCCTGTGCTGCGCTGGCTACTGCTGCCTGAGTCAAGGTTGTGGCGAAAGTCGTGCGGGGTCGATGTCCGGTGTTAGCGGGAAATAGCCTACTGCACTGCTGCGTGCAATTAATTCGCGCAGTGGATGCGGTAAGTTGCTGATATGAAGGAAATGGAACTTTTTTAAATGTTAGTTCCGTTTTTTACGTTGATCCTTTACGTAATAGGTGCTAAATGCATGATAGGAAATAGGTCAATTATCGTTCTAAAGAATAGGAAACTCACACTACTTAGTTCAAGCTTAACGTGAATTTTGATGCAGATTGCTAAAATTTCCATTTAGGTATTTTCAAGGAGACGCCATGTAAACGCAGTGACCTTTTAAAATTCGTGCCAAAACCCCTCTTATTATCATGTCGTCATAACATCGCTCTCACCATAATAACTTCAGCAAATGGAATCAAAATAATAACATAATCGGTCAATTAACAGAGGCAAAGAGGACAGTGACATAATCAGTTAACTTGTCATTAAATCGTCGATACCTGAAGTGCGATTTTTGAATATCATACGAGCGACTTTGCAGTAGAAAATGTCAAAATTACTATGGAGATTATGCATCTTCCTACTGCCAATTCGCTCGTATCATTTTCAAAAATCGCACTTCTGTTCCTTCGTATCCCGCTAGAGCTGACAATAATGTTGATAACGTTATTGCATAGCATAGCATAAGCATAAAGCATATGCTCACGACTATATTCCCCGAGGGGTAGTCAGAGATGTTCTGAAACCTCAGAACATCCAAGTTTCACTAGTAGTACCGAAACGCTGTCCAGTCTGACGGGGAGAGAGCCCGTCGCCACTTTTAATGGACAGGTAGGTACAATACATGCCTCGAAATTGAAGCATGCAGGTTTCCTCACGATGTTTTCCTTCATCGAAAAGCCAGTGGTGTTACAAATCGTACATAAATTCCGAAAAACTCATTGGAACGAGTCGGCCTGTACGGGTTTCGAACCATCGCCTCCTGTACGGCAGGCAAGGTTACTCGCCCCTGGACCACCACGGGTTTCGAATTATACCACGTTTCGATGTTTCCGTTCATCTTCTAGGTATCCAGTCATTGAGTTTGACTTACCATCGTGGTGAAGAGATTTGTCAATCAGCGTTACTGGTTTGCTGGTTGCCCATGGATTGATCAGGCTGCGCCGGACGCCCGTCACTTGGGGAGGCTGTCCTCTTGCACCCGTGTTTTTATTTATTTTAAAGTTAACAACATACTTACCTATCGCAGTATCTTAATTCTTAACTCAGGATTGATGCAAGTTCCCTTGTGAGTTTTAAGGATGAGATGAGAGAAAAAAGAAGTCATCAATATTGAGAGGCGTTAGGCATGCATGCATGCACATACCCACGACTATATACCCCGAGGGGGTAAGCAGTCAGAGATGTTCTGAAACCTCAGAAGTCAGAACATCCACGTTTCACTGATATTACCGAAAATGTCCGGAGAGAGGCGTTAGGGATAACGAATGAATCTAGGTACTCTAATGGCATTAGACCTATACGTAAAGCTAAATGTACATGTAACCTATACTACGTATACTTCCAACACGACCCTATAAGAAGATAGAAGTTCGTTCGTTGTTCGGGAACCCATAAAAGGAATTGGTATTTCGGATGTTTTTGGGGCTCTACCTCTAGGAAAGTAGGTACACACGGCGACAGGACTGATCAACTTACTTATGTTCATGGAGTTCAACTATGGGTAGGTTTATCTGTCGTCGCTAAGTGTAGTTATTTATTCTGTGACTACACCAGCCGCTACGTACGAGCCAAGTGGGTTTAAAGGGTACAGAATTAATACTTGATGGTTATCAAATTAGCGTAAAAACTGAATTTTTAGGCCCTTTCTTTGAACAATATCAATGAAAGAATATTTCTTAGAGATACGCAATACGCAAACTTTATTGATTTGTCTCTTAATTTGTTTGGTTTCTATTCTAGTCGACAACTTGACTGCCATGGTATTGGTAAACTGTTAGGTAAGATTTGTCACCCGTGAAGAATTACTATTAAGTCGTAAGCTGGGTGTTAGTCGCGCTTAGCCAGGCAGCTTTTACTTTACATGTAATAACTATGATTTCACCTATTTAAAACTTTTCAATTTTGTGTAGTTACAGACAACAGAAACGACTGTGACGGTGTGTGCAGGACTGACGGACTGATAGGTGATGATAGGGTAATATACCTAGCATTGAAGTATTGAATAGAGACGACATTTTTTACGTTTACTAGAAAAGCAACGATAAAAGTAGCAATTTGTAGATCTTATTTTCATATCTACAAATCGCGCGCCTCGATTTTGGAGCTCTAAGTGTTAAACCAAAAGAGTTGGTAATTTCAGATGTTCCTTGTGGTTTCGTTCTTAAAAACTCGTTTATTTTAACCAAGTTTATTTCATTCAAGAAACCGCCTTTACAAATATTTTCATAATTACTGATGGTATTCACTGTAGCTCATCATCATCAGTGATAGAATATTTCAGAGACTGTTGTGTTTTTAGGTAGGTAAGTAGGTGCCTAGGTAGGTATGTGTTTGTGGAGGTATCTAAGTAAAATGTAGAGTCAGGTTTTCGTTTACATCCTAAGACAGTCTCACCAGAATGAGATATTATGCCTTAACTGAAGAATCAATAATTCAATATGGCATGCGATTGGGAAACATACATGGATTATTTGTAGGGATGCAACGATTACGAAGCGGTGCATCGTTTTGCATCTGTAATCGTAATAATCACGATTATTAACGATGCAATGCACCGTAGTAAGAATCGTACGATTATTAAATCGAATTGAAAACTTCAATCGGATTACACTTGTTGACAAATACCAGACCTGAATACTAGATTCCAGAGCCGAAAAACAACTAAAAAAAATCGGGTCTCGCTGCCATTTTAGCTCATTTTGAGCCAATTTTGAGCTAAATCTTGACTTTTTTTGGTCAGATTTGACTCTCAATTTATATATATTTTTTAAATCTACTAAGATTTATGATTTGATTTTCAGTTTGAAGTATTAATACATTCTCGTACTCGCGATTTCTCATCCACATTTTAAAAGATTAATCTCTCACGTAAATCGGACCAGATATAGCTTGATTAACGAGATTATACAGAATCATGCTCCATATTGTGTTTTTCAAAGCAAATTGGCCTCTTTGCATCCAAAAATCAGAATCCTGACCAAGTGAACCTTTGACTTCGATCTCAAATTTGTAGAAAAAGTTACTTTATAGTCTTTGAATTTTTTAAAGTTTTTCTTATGATTTAACTTTCATTGGAATGCAAAGAAACACAATGAGAACTCATTCTGAGGTTAATCTTAACTAAATTTGTTTAAATAATCGTAATGCATCGGTTATCGTAATAAATAACGATTAAAATCGTAATCGTAAAGGCCGAATCGTTGCATCCCTAATTATTTGTCATGCTCATTGCACATTTCACAATGCGATCTTAGATGTACCTAAGCAGGTATCATAGATTTCCTCATACGTACGTACTCGATGTTCTTTCTTTGTATAAGAGTGAAAAACTCATTCGTACCTACATACACGGCATGGTGTGCGCGCTGATTTGAACCCGGAATCCCACGAAGCAAATCAGTAAGTTCGCGTCACCGCGCCCTCGAGAGTCGATGTTAAAAAGCTTTGACTACTATTAATCTTTCTCGCAAGTAGATAGGTACCTAGCTAGGTAGTAAGAAGTTATTGTATCCTTAAATTCTAAGTACCTTAGTAGTATTACACAAATAAAATCAAACACAGTTCTTTAAGAGGCCTATTACAAGCTCAGTGGCGCCCTCGTCACTATAATAAAGATTTCTCAATAAAGTAAGCCTAAGTTAAAAAAGTGCTACTCCAATATTAAACTACAAAAGCCTTCAAGCTATTGTTATATAATACTGTTATAGGTTCTAAACATTCCACTTTTAATAATTTCGAAATAAAAATAAAAGCGGCCGTTGTTTTTTCTTTTTTAAAATTTGTATGTTTAGACCTATAAAAAACCTACAAAAGTATTGTATGAAAATAGCTTGAAGGCTTTTGTAGTTTATTGCAGTAGCACTTTTTTAATTTAGGCTTTCTTTATTGAGAAATCTTTATTATTGTCATGACATGAGCCACTGAGCTTGTAATCGGGCTCTTAATATTGAGTTGAGAAGACTGCGATTTTTGAATCTCATACGTTGAACTCAGCAGTTGAAAATTAATATTGAAATTTTCAACTGTTGAGTTCAAAGAATGAGTTTCAAAAATCGCACTCCTATGGTTACACAATGTAATAAGTATGTATGACAAACCTGTAAAACCTTCCAGTTTCTTGACATTTTACATCAGGTAAACTGATTTTAACATCTTTTCCTTGCACTCCTGTAAACCAACATTTTCACATCATCATCAGCTCATCACCATGATTTTGTAAAACCTTTATAGTTTTTTTAAGGACATTATTTTTGCTTTAATACCTACTGGATTGCTCGTATTATTTATTACTTATTAAAAAATATTGTGTTGTTTCGTATGAGTAAATTCAATTAATAGTAGAGATTGAGCCATCTTAAAAACACTTCCTATACAATTTGCGCTGTTAATAACACTATAATCAGGAAGCTCTGGAATTAAATTTCCAATAACTATATTAATTAAAATTCCAATTATTATACGAGGGACGTATAATACCCATTTCTGTCCTATAGCCTGCCAAGATTTAAGTATGAAATCCACTGTTTACCTAATGAAACTAACGCGATAGCAAACGCTACGAGTAGCCGTCGAGAAAGTCGTCGACCCATGTTGCAGGCCCGGTTTCCACACAAATACTGACTTATCAACGCACCTCTGTCATCGTTCAATATTATGGATATTACTTTCTTTTGGCTCGCTGCTGATCGTGGAGGTGAATGTGGGGTAAAGAAAGGGAAATTAGTTTGCCCGCGCCGATTGGGTAACGACAAAATTAGCCTGTTCAATATTAGGTGTAGGTACCTTAACTACCTAGTACCTACCTACCTAGGATAGGTAGTTCCGGTTACTTATAATAAACCTTGGGTTACCTAGTTAAAGTTAGTAGTAAAAGTAAGTAGATAACTAGGTAGGTAACTCCTATCTAACAATATGTAAAATAAACTGACTGAATAAACATTAAGTAATTAAAAATTACCTAAATCATACGATCATGCATACTGTAGAGATGGTATGATTTAGATGGTATATCACGGGGTTTAATACTAGCCACTATGCTAGATTGAATTTGGAACACATAGCCTTAAAATAATAAAAGAATCAAAGCGATTGGATTTTATTCCATCTTTCCGGTTATAATAAAGTACTCTTTGATTCCATCCCTGGAACAAACGAGGGATTGACGTATTGTTTATAATAATTTCATCTACACTAAAAATATGATCGTTCTGCAAGTAATTACGTGTAGTGTATTTCTTTACGAGAATCCTCTCGCAGCCAAGCTAAAGCACAACGAGCGGTATGTGTTCCAAATTAGCAGTAGGGGGGATGATGTAGAGATGGTATGATTTTTAGATGGTATATCACGGGGTTTAATACTAGCCACTATGCTAGATTGAATTTGGAACACATAGCCTTAAAATAATAAAAGAATCAAAGCGATAGGATTTTATACCATCCCTGGAGAGCGATTTTTGAATCTCATTCGCTGAGGTCAGCAGTTGAAAATGTCGAGATTACTGTGCAGATATGCATCTTTCTACTGCTGATTTGGCTTTCAAAAATCATACTTCAGGGGTGCGATTTCTGGAAGTCAAATCAGCAGTAGAAAGATGCGTATCTCCACAGTAATTTTGACATTTTCAACTGCTGAACTCAGTGAATGAGATTCAAAAATCGCACTCCTGGAACAAACGAGGGATTGACGTATTGTTTATAATAATTTCATCTACAATAAAAATATGATCGTTCTGCAATTACGTGTATTTCTTTACGAGAATCCTCTCGCAGCCAAGCTAAAGCACAACGAGCCCACCACAATACCTACCTATGATGTTAGGTAGATTAACAATACAATCCTAACTTTCAAATCGTTAGTATCTTCTAAATACGTATCCTACTCCTACATACTGAAAATACCTACTACCTACATACTGTTGTCTTCCTTCTCCGAACTCATCCAAATAGACAAGCAGGCAGGCACACGTGGAGGTTACCTGACGTAGCACGCCAAAGCAGTTTCATCCCCCGTGGGTGACGTACGAGGTGACTAAGGGATAAGGGTTTCATATGCAGTATCTTTGTGGGCGAAAGGTTAGCTACCTATCACCGCTTTACTCGTCATTCCATTTCAAAACTTTCAATTTGCTAAACGTGACCACCCCAAAAGTCATATTATGGTCGTGATTTTATTGTAGGGATGTAAAAAGAGTGGAACGTGTATTCGAATTGCTTAAACAACTGTCACCTGTCAGGCCTGAGTCAGTGTTGTCACTTTCTACGTTTTGCGCATATTCGGCGCTTTATACGTTCAGAAAGGAGAGGTACAGTCTGTCTATAAAGTCGTGACAATGAGGGCGCTGCCACCACCCAAGAACTCAAAAATAACCTAACAACACCACCATACTAAAATGATTATAGTTCTTCAAATATTCATGTCACGCACGACTTTATAGACGGACTGTAGGTAACTTGTTTCATAAAAAATCTTAGAAAAATACTAAATCAAAATCCTAAAATCATACATTGGTGAATTTGGTGATACAGTATATAGTAATAATAAATATTTTAACATTATTGTTGATCATGAGGATTGGGATTTGAGGCACAATAAGGAACGCGTTTTTGTTGCTTGTTTTAGTAAGAAATTGGCAGCACCAACCAGTGTTGCCAATGCTACGGCAATTACCGTGTTCTACGGCTTTCAGGCCAAAAAATTACAAAATCCACGGCCTACGGCTGCAACCCTATGGCCGTAGCAGATTCTACGGCTTTTCGCAAATTCTACGGTAATTGACAAATAATAATATTATTTATGAAATATAATAATTATTTATGAAAAATTCACTTTTAGAGTATTAGACTGTTATAAATAAGTGTATGGTTCGACTGTGTACTGTATCCAATTCCGAATCCGAATGCAAATATTGCAACTATGTTGTCTACGGTATGTTGGCTGGGTTTTGTTCCTCTTTCTTGCTCTGTGAGCAGGGTTGGATTTTGTACTATAATTATAGTATTTATACTATAATTTCGCTCTTTGTACTATATACTATCCACAACTAAGGATAGTACGCTAAAATACTATAATTTTAAGTTTGCTCCCGAATGCTTAGTTTTCGTCCTATGAATATTCGACCGTGCATGTGCGAACGAATATTCAGTAAAGTGAATCTTACCAAGACTAAGATACGAGACAAACTGGCAAAACAATCCATAGACGGCATTTTATTGTCTTGTAACGCTATCAAAAGCGGTAGCAAAAGTGGTAATTTTACAGATTTTATTCCTACTAAGGATATGTTGATGAGATTAAATGCCAAAAATGATGATAGAACTTATAGTAATATTCAAGAACTGATAAACTTAGTAGAAGAGGAGTAAATTTTGCCTTGAATGGTGTTGATTCTAATGACTATTATGTTAAATTACAAAAAAAATAAAGTGTACTATAATTTTTTATAAATACTATCCTTTTCAATTTTTTGTACTATCTCTTTCAACGTCCCTAAATCCAACCCTGTCTGTGAGCAAAAAACAGATGAGATGAAATTGTTTTCCACACAAGTAGATGAAATTTGCAAACGTTTAATTAACGTTAAAAACCTTAAAACTGCACCATTTGGCTAATATTGAAAAGTGTTTCCTTTCTTAAGCAGTGACACGGCCCACCGTTGGTCTTTTTCCATATAAACACGGCTTTTTTACCTAATGTACACGGCCGCCTAAAAATAAGCATTGGCAACACTGGCACCAACCGACGATTTTTTTTTTTAATTGACGTTGACGTGCGTGCTTGACGTGTTTGCCGGTGATTGTTTTTCGGTTTTTCGATTTTACGAGCGCAAGTTTGTCTCTAAAATCTCTGAATAATCGGAAAAATGAAATGTCTTAAACCAATAATACAAGTTCTATTCCTTTTAAATGTTTGTTTTGCGACCCTGTCGCCTCCGTCTGATAAGAAAGGACAGAAAGGGGTGAAGGCGCAGGACGGACCCAGAAAAAACAACGTTTTAGACCGCAAACTCGTCAACGAAACACCTTTCGTTAAAGATATCCTGAAGTACCACGCTACGCACCACCAAGACGTGGCTACAAGGAACTTTAAGAACACTGTTTTGGGTTATGTTACACCGGTAAGTTATCGCTAGTTTTTCATTCGGCTTTACAGGTTCACATTTTCACTCTGTAAAGACAGAAGTAAAATCTTAATAAAATTGCATGAAGTGGCTTGTAACTGTAACAGAAACCGAATTTTTATTAGGTATACCTACAGGGCTGCGTTCAGAACGTTTGGGTGCGGTTGTTTTTTCAACTCGCTCTATAGTAAAACGTCACCGAGGCTCTGAACGGCGTTTAGTGCGAAAAGTTGCGCTCTGGGTGCACTCTGGGTGCACATAGGGTGTAGGTTCTGAACGCAGCTCAGCTACACCAATAAAGCACACACAATGTAGGTATCTATAAAAGAGTTGGCTCAACTGTACAATGCGTGCCGTCGAGTTCAGGGTTCATATTTTTTTCCAAATAGGTCTTCTTATAACTAAGCTATATACGAAATTTCAACTTGCAAAAATTTATAGTATTAGAAATAAAAATTTTTGAAATTCGACAGACATACTAAATTGGTCATCTCAAGGCAAAATGCTTAGTTTTCGAGAATTTTTTTTTTGAAAAGTTACGGCGGCGGAGGCTGGTCGCCGTATGCAACTCGGTTGGTTAGGTTGCGAGGAGCGAAGCGACGAGCATGTTAGGTTTCATGCGACCACAGCGTACGAGCTGAGCGAGCGCAGCGAGCGTGCCGCGGCAGCAGCCGGCGATTGCCAGAACCGAATTGCTACGCCGCAGTTGCAGCTGCTAAAGTCGCAGGTCAAAAGCTCGTACAAAATAAAGCATTGTGATTTATGCTGTTTAGTGTAGAGCTGCGTTCTGAACCTTTTTGTGCGGTTGTTTTTTCAACTCGCTCTATAGTAAAACGTCTTTCACCGAGGCTCTGAACGGCGTTTAGTGCGAAAAGTTGCGCTCGGGGTGCACTCTGGGTGCACATAGGGTGTAGGTTCTGAACACAGCTCTGGGGTTTGATTATCTATAAGGTGTTTCCAAATTCCTGGTCTGTGTAAAAATGATTAATTTAAGCACATCTTTTTTATTAGATTAATTTTAGTTAGGCTTGCATTTTTGTGCATTGGGCAATGTCATCTATCACCCTAGTGAGTCATGTTGGAGGTTCTGACACGAGCACTTGTCTCGCGTGGTGTCTGCGCGTCGCGTTTTTGCCTGCCACGAGGCTCCGCAATCCTTTATCTCTTCTTGTTCTTGACCCAAAACAATCCCTGAGATTGAGATAGATTCTCCCACAAAATACTTGACACTCGCGGAAATGCAGTGCTAATGCACAAGCAAGAGTCCAGTAATTATGAAAAAAAAACCCTAGTAATACAATACTTAAGGGTACAACTACAATCTTAAACAGAAAGTTGGTAGTTGTAGCAATGTTTCTAACCACCCCGAAAGGGGTTACAGTCATGAGTTTATGTATGTATGTAATAATTAAACAATTAATTTATGTTTCCAGTGGAACAACAAAGGGTATGAAGTGGCAAAGACATGGGCGCCCAAGTTTAACTACATATCCCCGGTATGGCTACAAATAAAGAGGCAGTCGCCTAATATCTACATCATTTCCGGGCTTCACGATGTTGACCATGCATGGGTTAAGGCCCTTAAGCAGAAAGGTTCCACCAGTAATCTGAAAAGTTGGTATATGTAAAATACAGATTGGTTATTCTGTCAATCTATTAGCTATCATCCCTATTTCCTTCTACTTGGGCAAATCTAGTATTGATGATGATGATGATTGATGTGAACCGATTACAATTTTCAGCACCGGTATTTTTCAATTACTTTTGAGAAAAAACCAGTTTTTACCGATTACTTTTAGGTTTTTTAAATCTTATTAAAAAACAGTTATTATAGTACACCTCAGGAGGACTGGGGGCCGTGTTAAGGGCGTACGTGCCATGTTGGGGGGTTTTGCCATAATCGCCACGCTTGGCAGACGGGTTGGCGATCGCAGTTTGGCTGGATGATTGTATGCAGAGGATGCTACTGCCCATCTTCTGGTAGGTCCCTTAGTCGCCTTTTACGACACTCACAGGAAGAAATGGGATGGTGCTATTCTTAGCCGACCCTACACGGACAATCAAACCTTAAATTGCGGCCTTTGTTTGACTGAGATGATGATGACTTAACACTAAAATACATACCTAAGTGAATGACTAAAACTCAGGATGCACAACAATTATTGAGATTCATGTAATGAAACATTCAACTGACATGAGTCCCGCCAAAAAGAGGTATATTGGCGGTCTATTTTAATAAAGCTGCTTTATTTGTTCGTTTAAATAGTTAGTTTTAGGATGTTTTGTCGAATGTCTCTCATTTTTAAAGATTTCAAATCATATTTGTAAAAAAATTTAATAAAATGACACTTTTAAAATATTAATGAAAGTAATCGGTTTTTTAAAATAAAAACCGGTGTTTTTAGGTTTTTGACAAAACCGTTTTTTTTAAGGTTTTCTTGAAACCGGTTCACATCACTAGCAAATACCTACCGTCTTGGTGAGGGGGTGAAAGGGCATTAGCCCATCACACATGCCCGAAGCGGACCAGTGGCCTTATTGGTGGATCTTGGCAGATTGGTGCATCTGATTTATCATGGATTTCATGGCAGCCATGAAACAATTGAAATATAGTTCTGCTGTATTGTACAATGTTGATGTGCCGATTCTTATGACCTGGCATGTGCCATACAAGTCTTTGTAATGCCTTTTTATCTCACATTCAAATTTAAAAGGGGGTTAAACTGAGAAAACTAAAGTTGACTTGCTCATATTTTTAAAAGTGTTTATCTGTGCAAGGAGGAAGTCACATCAGACGATGCGGCGTTATTTGGCATACCACAGAATTTAGTATGTAGAACGCCGTGGAGTCAATAGTGAGTCAGTCTGTAATAATATTGAGTCAGCATGAACACACAGTGACCCCTGACATCCTGAAGATACAAAATGTGTATATTGCTGTATCAGCCAGCATCTTGTCAGCGGGTTTGAAGTGTGTACCTTTTGCCTAACAACACCTTCCGCAATCTACTCAACTTATTTATCACTTATTACAGTGCTACCAAGAATGTTATTTGAAAACTGGCAGCCATCAGATCTAAAAGCTTTCTTCACGGAGCCCACATCTATTTCTGAGCAGAAAGCGCTTATAGAAGAGGTGAAGAAAGCTTGTAAACAGTGGAAGTTCGACGGTATTGTTCTGGAGATGCTATCACAGGTCGGAAAGTATGCAGATCGATCTGTGAAGTTTATACAGCAGTTTGGTAAATTATTCTTCATTGATTTTAGATTTAAATTTGTTGATAGTATGTTTATTTTCAAATTATACTTAGGTGCTCAAATGTGAAACAAGTTAAGAAAAAATATATGCCGTCTCACATGTTGTACGGATTGCAGTTTTGTATGGAACATCCAATTTTTTTATTTCACGATTTCAACTTTAGTCCCATAGAGAAAGTTGTTCTTTTTGATGGTCTAATCATTACCTTTAAGAACCGTCAGCATATTAAGAAGGACTCTATTTATGTTTTTGCTGTGTAAATAAATAATATTAATGTTGTTATAACTTTGTATTACAGGTATGGGAATGAGTGAAGATGATCTCAGTTTAATTCTAGTCTACCCGCCTTTCCGAGGCTACCCTACAGATGAGTTCTTTATTCAAGCATTCAACGACATCTACCCTTATGTTGAGGCTGTGTCTGTCATGACTTACGACTTTTCTAGTCCACAAAAACCAGGTATACCAATTATTAGTTTATAAGGGAGTTGCGTGGCGAGTGGGTAAAAAGACTGTTGTCAGTGGCGTAGCGCGGGTTCCTATAGCCCAGGGCACAGATAGATTTTGTAGCCCCCTTATTTATTGTAAGACCTTAAAAAAATTATGAGTTTTTTAGCACAACTATTTGGGTTGTGGTCTATCTTTAGGTTCATCCTATGTAAAACTAGAAACATAGAGCGAGCGAAGCAAGCTCGACTTTTCCCCTCAATACGAATCAGTTAGAGCCAGAGATTTTTACGTACAAAGCATATACATACAAAGGTAGTAATTATAGTACTCTGTGTACAAAAGTAGCCTAAGTAAAAGCTATGGATTGATTGAAGCAAACTCGAAATTTTTAGCACCACGTCTTAGCTGTGGTTTCTTTAGATGTGTAGGTACAGTAATCAAAAGAGAAACTTAAAGTGAGCTCGCTGCGGTCGTTGAACTGTAATTCTATTCCGTCAATTGGATTTTTATCTTATCTTACTATAAATAAAGTTCAATATGCTAGGTAAATAAAATACGCGTGTTGCTCTTTCAGTGGGAATTGACCCTTAAGGTGGTTTCAGTCCATACAAACGTTTGACGCACAATACGCGTAGACGGAATTAATAAAAGTAATATCTTATATATGGAAAAATAGTTTAGAAAATCTAGATGTCGCGTATCAAATAACATTTGCAATTTATAATATAATTACGAAGATATAAAGCTTTGTAAATTTTGTATGAAAAATTTGAAAGCTTTATATCTTCGTAATCCCTTAATATTATAATTGTGAATGTAAGTTTGTTTGTTAGACTTTCACGCGACAACTACTTAACCGATCATCATGAAACTTTGTACACATATTCTTGGACGTATTAGAAGTAACATAGGATACTTGGGGTTTTCCAAACTCCACGCGGACGAAGTCGCGGGCAAAAGCTAGTTACATTATAAATTGCAATTGTTATTTGATACGCGACATCTAGATTTTCTAAACTATTTTTCCATATATACAGTATTAATACCGTCCACGCGTATTGTGCTTCAAAGTTTTGTATAAAATTGACCCCTCTGCAACCGCCTTAATATTTTTAAATTTCCAATTACATTTCAGGTCCAAACGCACCATTGTATTGGATGCGATTATGTGTAGAAAAACTCATTGATAATGATGAGAATCCTTCAAAACGCTCAAAAATCCTAATAGGATTGAATTTCTATGGAAATTCTTATACTGCTAATGGTGGCGGGCCCATCGTTGGTGCTGAATACATAGAGCTACTGAAGAACGCTAAGAGCAACCAGGCGTTGTCTTATAATAATAATACAGCTGAAAATTATGTGGAGATTAGGTAAGTCTTCTTTTCGTTTGAGTTTCGTTCGTATTTGATAATTTTTTAGAAAAATGGCCTCGATTCGGACTGTGCCACGACTTAACTAAATTTATTCCTGTCACTTTCTAAAATAAGATTAAGAAAAGAGACAGAAAACCAACAGCTGACTTTAGTGCTGTCAAAGTGACGTTACACGCCCAAAATAAGATGCCATCATAATGTAGGTACGCCATCTTATTTAAAGCGTTTTTGGGCGTGTAACGTCACTTTGACAGCACTAAAGTCAGCTGTTGGTTTTCTGTCTCTTTTCTTAATCTTATTTTAGAAAGTGACAGGAATAAATTTAGTTAAGTCGTGGCACAGTCCGAATCGGTTCAATGTTAATCCAAACTATGCTTTTGTGAAAACCCCATTCAAATCGGTTCAGTAGTTTTTAAGTGATTCATGGGCAAACAAACAGACAGACAAAAATTAAAAAAAATGGTTTCAATGCTCATTAAGAGGGCTATACGAGTCCAGTGGCGACCTCGTCACAATAATAAAGATTTCTCAATAAAGAAAGCCTAAATTAAAAAAGTGCCCACTTGACAAACTACAAAAACCTTCAAGCTATTTTCATAGAATACTTTTATAGGTTTTTTAAAGGTCTAAACATAAAAATTTTGAAAAAAGAAAAAAAACGGCGGCTTTTTTTTATTCGAAATTATCTAAAGGTGGACTTCCGATGCTAGCGGCCGACGCGTCTGACGCGCGCGGCTCGCGGCCGACGGCCGATGCGACAATACTAGTTACTATGAAAACGTATGGCGCCGCTTCCGATGCCAGCGACTGACGCGCGCGTCAGCCGCGTGCGGCCGATGTCTATCGCATAGGCCGCGGCCGCGCGCGGCTATGCTCTGACGTCACGCAGAACAAGAATGTTTGCCAAACATATTACCGAGTTTTTACCGGAAATTTGCTTAATTTTCACTATTTTTTATTTGTATTTTATTATCTGCAAGGTCGCTCATCCGCGTTCCGATAACACCATCTATCGAGCCACTTGAAACTTATTAATTTTTTTCGGAAAATCCCTCTTGCCTACATAATTATTAGCTAGACAGCGATCCATATTATATAGGTTTAAAAGCCAAGGGGACGCAACGCATCCCTGTCTAATTATAATTACTCTTAAAAATGTATTTAATCAAAAATCCTGTAAAAAAAATGCATTCATATATTCTCTAAACCTATCAATCTATCAATCAATCAAATATTCTTTATTAGAATATGAATTGTTTTTTATTTGTTTGTGTTTTTATGTTTTTGTTTAAACACCAAAACATAAAAACATACCCTAAATTTCGGGGAAAATACCCTAAAGTGATAACACTCTGCACAATAGGCACGCGTCAGTCGCTGACCTCGGAAGTGAGGTCTGTCGTCGGCCGCGCGCGTCTGACGCGAGGTTCTGTCAAATATGACAGAACCTCGCGTCAGACGCGCGCGTTAGTCGCATCGGCCGCTGGCATCGGAAGTCCACCTTTAAAGTGGAATGTTTAGAACCTATAAAAGTATTGTATAACAATGGCTTGAAGGCTTTTGTATTTTGTCAAGTGGGCACTTTTTTAATTTAGGCTTTCTTTATTGAGAAATCTTTATTAATGTGACGTGGGCGCCACTGGACTCCGATAGCCCTCTTAAGTATTCTTAATGTGTACATCTGCGCCAAGTTTACAATGTTATTATACAGGGTGTAAGGAAAAGTATCATTAACCTTTAAACTACAGTCATACTCTACCCATCAAACTGAACAAGTTTTACTATGGTAGTAAAGATGAGCGATGTCCATGTTATAGTTTTTTTTTAATGTTTCTTTATTTCTTCTCACACATAATATTAGTTATCAAAGATGTCAATGTAGGACAATCTAAGGACAATAGACTTATTATAGTGCATCGCGGCTTCAGACCCAATTGTCACCATTGATACCATTTAGCCATAAATAAAGAAATATCTAACCGAGGAATGAATGCGATTCGACGGCAATAGATTATGGGAGACCCTAAGGTAAAAACTTTCTTTTCCAGAACATCACAGGGTACGAAAAAAATATTCTTCCCCACACTTTATTCCATACAAAAAAGACTGGATCTTGCGCGGGAGTTTGGCACGGGAGTTGCTATCTGGGAGTTAGGGCAGGGCCTTGATTACTTCTACGACTTATTTTGATTTGTGATATTATTTCTAAGTCAATAAATTATTCTTAATGTAACGTGTGATATAAAATTGGTATTACTTGCCTGCTACTGCAATATTTAATTTATTTTATATATGGGGTGTTACAGAAGTAAAAATAAACATTTCAAACTTTTAAGGGGGTTGTTGAGACCATCAAACTGACCAACATCGACTTGCGATTGCGAAAAAAAAATCTTGTCGCCTACATTTAGCTCGAGCACATCTGTAGTTTAGTATGGAACATCGCAAACGCATCGAATCATGGCGATTATGGCAAATCTCCCCATTTCGGTGGAGGCCTATGTCCAGCAGTGGACGTCTATCGGCTGATATGATGATGATGGAACATCAGATTTATTTTCGCGATTTCGATATTGGTCCCATAGAGAAAGTTGTTCAGTTTGATGGTCTTAATCACCCCCTTAAATGTTTATTTGTATTTTTGTAACACCTTGTATACAGGGTCCAACTAAATATGCTGACGGTTTTTTAGGGGATGATATGACCATCAAACTGACCAACTTTCTATATGGAACTAACATCGACATCGCGAAAAAAATATTGGCTGTCCCATACATTTGGGTCGAATAGGTTCACAGTTTTGTATGGATAAGCTGATATTTTTTTCGCGATTTGGAAGTTGTCTCCATTATCAATGTTGTTCAGTTTGATGGTCTGATCGTCCCCTGAAAGAACCTTTAGCTTATTAAGAATGGAGATAAAAGATTGTACTTACCCAGTATTTTGTTAAAATTCACTGCCTACATACAGTGTGTAAGTGTAGACAGTGGCACTCGCCACAGCTACAAAATGTATGAGAAGCCAGTGTGTGGCCAGGCTAGAGGGTGACTGTACTGTAGGTATGATACTGACTACCCTGAACAGGTTAATTCCCAGAAGTACCTTTTGACAGTTCCTTTGAAGGTACTAATGGGAAATGTTATTCCCATTAGTTCCTTTGCCACATCCCAAAGGAACTACTGGGACTTCATTTTGTTCCTTTAACCCAATGTACGCGACTCTACGGGAAGTTCAAACACTTGGCGATTTGAACATGGCATGGCATGTTCGAAAAAACCGAAAAAAGAAAATGAGTGGAGACTGGAAAGTTTACATAATCATCACCAACTTGTACCAAAACACTCCAGCTGCTGGTTTATAGCATAATTGACGTCAAATATTCAACAAATGGGTAAGTAAAGCTTCAATTTCTTTTATATTCTTTATTTCGTATAAACTCAGTCTTAACTAATAACACTATGCTACAAATGCTATCGACATTGCAATTTGCATCTCACAACTATTCTAAAACAGATGAATTGGTATTTTGTTTAGGCAGCGGCTACTTTGGGCTTCCCTTTGAACTCCATCATTGATTGAGGCCCCTTCATCACTCGGTGCATCAGGTCCCAGCACATTTTTGCTGGGAGCAGGCTGAAATATAAAACGAAACAATTTTATCTCTCTTTTACTTTGCAAAGTACTGCCGGTGCTTCCCGCTATCTTTCTCGCTCTAGCAAGTGACGTTCCTGAGCGACAGAAAAAGATGGAGTTCGGAAAAATGCGATTCCGTGCTGCCAGATGAGGTTCAACCCTTAGACGACCTGTTCGAGAAAATCTCAACGTAGAGATGGGCATAAAAAAGCCTACGTTTACCCACATTGGTGATCCATTCCCCTTCACCCTTTGTTGAGAGGTCTCATGCAGGTTCTCACGATGTTTTCTTTCAATATTTGATAGCAGTCAGCAGATAGGCTCAAAGCGCGTTTAGATGAAGCATACCAGTAGCACACTCGGTCTATACAAAGTAGCACAATTGGTCTGTCATCTCGGTAAGTATTTGAAGTACCTATAGGTACCCGACGTTTATTTTGACTTATTTTTCTCATTTGAAATGTTCGCGTTAGGGTGCGTCTACATCTGACGAACGCGAGCGGCTCGCGAACGGCGCGCGAACTGCGCAGTAGCGACACACAAGGAAAAAATGCACCCGCCGAGCGGCGCGCGAGCTGCGCATTCGCGGCGCGTTCGCCAGATGTGGACGCACTCTAAGGTTCACACATTAATTTTACTTTCATCTAAGGAATATTACGTTAGGTACACACGCCAAGCTAATACAAAACCAGCATAAGTTGGCTCCGCGACGTGATACGTGATTCAACCAGCTTATGCTGGTTGTAGACAAGTTAGAAATACTAATATCGTAACTTCTTTAACATACCACTTGAGAGGCAGTAGGTATCTAACAGAGCCGGGCATGATGCAGTTGACCTCGTTCTTCCTGATCGAGTCTATCATAGTTTCCGCCACGTAGTCTGGTTCCAGCATGGGCATGAGTCGAGGTGTAACGCCGTCGAACATCCCAGTGTTTATGTAGTACGGGCAGACCAGGGTGGCGTGGATTGTCGTGTGACCGTGCGCCTGTGGGGATGAGAAAATGTAGTCTTTAGATGGTTTTGAAGATCTGAATAATGATCTGATAGAATTTTAGGGTCACCGGTTTTGGGCTAACTTGTTTATGCAATCTTAATCGAATCTTATTTAAAATATTTTGAACACAGTATTATAAAAGTTTTTTTTTAGTAAAGTAAAATATAAATTGTGTGCACACTGTATGGGTGTGCACACTTTATGTGCACATTAGCCATATATTATTTATATTATAACTTATAGTTAAAGCATAAGATGTGATCGCTTACTGCAGAAGTTTTTTTATTTTTACAGGTTCAAAGTAATTTTGCTTCAGTTCTTGTAAGAAAGTTCTATGTAAATGTTAAGAAAAACAACTGCTTAGCTAGGTAGGTATTAGGTAGGTAGGTAGGTATAGAAGACTGTCTACGTTATATCAGGAAATACAAAATGGTCTTGATGGCCTTGGACTAGTCTGCTGACAGAACATAGAAATCTAGTTATGATCTAAAATTATAAACTATTCCCAGATTACGAAAACTAAAAAGGCAGTGAATGTTGCTGCCAATGCAACATTCACAATTTATGAGAAATATCTCCACGCCTGTTATTTAATCTAAACTGCCGCATGCCGCGTTGGTTACTGTGAAGTTAGTAATTGGTTCTGTGCTTTGACACATTATTTATCGCTTTTTTATAACAATACAAATTATATGGTTATATGGACGCATAATATGCGTAACGAATTTGTTAACAATCATTTTTTTTAAAATAATCATACCGTAGTTTCATAGAAAATGTCGATGGCTGCTCTACCTAAAGGTATATAGCTGATTTCTTGTTCGCGAATTCAATAAATGAAAGTAGAGTAGATAGTTCAGTTCGATGGTCTGAAATACCTACGCCTTAAAGTAGGATGTAACATGGTCCCCCTGTTTCCGACTTTGCCCTTTATGTTTGTTTGACGGTCTGTGATCCCATTTTATGCTAAAGTCGACCCTTGTTACAAATGCACACTTAAGGCGAGCTGATTTACCGTTAGAGACCATTATTATGAGGGGGTGAAGAAATTCGCGTAGACTCCGCCCACCACATGACGGGGTTAGAGGGAGGTTACACGGTCAGTATTTCATCAGTCTGGTCATGTATATTTGATTTGAAGGGAAACTGACTCGAGATTGACCCGACTAACATGGTGCTTCAGTATATCAGTTTCCCTTCAAATCAAATAAACATGACCAGACTGATGGACCAGAATGATGAAATACTGAAGGTGTAACCTCCCTCTTATGGTAGCAAGTGTATTTATGTACAACACGGGTGAATTAACTTGGCACCTGGCTCGCACGTGGCTCGGAATAAAAAACTCGGAAAGAATAACTCGAAAATGCTAAAGCGCAGGGACACGTGAAACATGAACTGAAATGCTATGCTACGGTCTCACACGGCGACGGCGGGGTCCCGCGGGTGGTAGCAGGAGGGGTGTCAAATTCCGAGCCACTTGCAAGCCAGGTGCCTAGTTAATTAGCCCGGGTTTTATGTTGTACATCTTACCCTAAGCTCAGTGAAGAGGCTCTCATGGAAGCCCACGGTGGCAAACTTGGTGGCGCTGTAGTCCGTACAGCGGTAGGTGCCAAGCAGGCCTGCGACCGAGCCCACCGTCACTATGTGCCCCTTGCCTGACTCGATCATGGCCGGGAGGAAGGCTTTCACCGTCTGCAATTCATAACATACAAATTAGGAGGTTACAATTATCATTTCATCTAAAATACGTCCACGGGTCCCCCTTCACTCTTTCAGTGATGCGTAGAAGTCACAGATTTACCCAAAACAATGGATTTTCGTTAGGTTACTTAAAAAATACTAAGTGATATGACAAGTCTTGTAAAAATCTAGCCTAGAACCTAAATGCCATAAGATCTAATCTAGCCCATATTTTATTTGAACGTTGATCCATGCTTAGAAGGAACCTATAAAAGAATGGAACAAAAATTTCTATAAGGATTTTGTTTATTGGAGTAGGACTTTTGTAGTTTTTTGGCTTTCTTTATTCGTAAGTCTTTAATATTGTGATGAGGGCGCCACTGGACTGTAAAACGACTCTTAAGAGGTTGAGATGAACCTAGATGTTATGGGAGCTTTTAGTCAGTCACGAGTAGGTACTTTTCAGTTTTTATCTTTCCCAGTCCCAGCTTATAATTGGTCACCCCAACTTTTTCTATGACTAGATAGTCATAGATAGTTGGGGCTTATTTCTTAGGCGCTTCGTTAGATAACGAAGCGCCTAAGAAATAAGGTTTCTTTTGCAGTGGTCTTATGTGCGAAAAGCTATCACCTAATGTGCAACTAATACTACATTACGCGTTTATGCGTTTCTCCATCCTGATACCTTGTATAGGCTAACCTGCCTTACCACTACTGCATGCTTAAAATGGTCGTTGGTAGTTATAGCAATAGGCATAGTCAGGGGGGCATGGGTGGGCAAAAATCAATTGAATGTCACTACTTAATTAGTTCTAAATTTTGACAATAGGGGATCGGACAGTCCGGGACAATTAGTCAAATTAGCAACTTTTAATCTAACGTCAAAAAGCGCGCGATGTATGAAAAATTGTACTAAATACCCACAAGTGACGTCATCAACATTTCATTACTTTTTATAGTTCATCATGTTATTAAAAATAGTATTCTAGCTTAAAAAAAACTAAAAATGAGAGTATAGCGTTATTTTCAAATGTTTTTTTTACTAAGAAGATAAAACTAAAATATATTTTATGCAGTCCGCTCCCCTATTTCGACCTTTGTCATCGAATTTACCCTTGATTTACCGTTTAAAAGCTTGCCTTTCCTGATCATCTGGATTCTGGACGGCACCACCTAAGGTAAATCCGTAGCTTCGCTAATGATTATAGTTTCTGATCACCCCTAATACTCGTATAGTCGTGAGCTCGTGTGAGTTTATAGTTCTGGCCCTGTACCCGGACTTTCGATGTTCGATATATCGCCACTGTTTCGGTCCGCACTTCATTGTAATAGAGTCATAGAATAGAGTTGACAATGGAACGAAAACGTTAACGCAATTGCGAAGTTCGAATGTGCGGGTGCGAGTAGAGGCCCTGGCCCTTTACCCGGACTTTCGGTGTTCGATATATAGCCACTGTTTCGGCCCGCACTTCATTTTATTAGAGTTGACATTGGAACGAAAACGTTCACGCAATTGTGAAGTTCGAATGTGCGGGTAGAGGCCCTGTTCATAAACAAAATCGACAGTCGTAATGCTAAAGGTCATCTAACACATAAACATTAATATTTACAGTATTTCCCATTTACGATTTGTCTGTTTCTGTTTCGTGCTAGCAAACGTCATTAGAAACAAACTTGCATTAATAATCACTTCTTACTATCGTTACCATGCTTTACGAGTCCATCTGAGCTAGATCTAAATTGCAGTTATTACAAACTCTTGCATAATTTGGCCATTAAAGTGCATTAGGCTGTATTGCAACCGCATAGAGCTATTATATTTAAGCACTTACCCAATAGTGCGAGAGGATGTTGACCTTGTATGTTGTTTCTATAGCATTGTCGCTCAGATCGAGGAGGGTCTCCCCGAATACTGTGCCGGCGTTGTTGATCAAAATATCTACTTTGCCGACCTGTAACCAACATGCATAAAGACTGTTGATATACCTACATTATTCTTGAAATAAGAATAAAACCGGTCAAGTGCGAGTCGGGATACTCGCGTACCGAGGGTTCCGTACCACACCACCACAGAACACAACATTATAAATTTAGAAAAAAAAAACTTTTTTTGTCCGGGACTTTTAGCGCCAGACCGACTCACACTTGGCTGGTTTTTAGTATTTGTTGTTATTCTGTAGAGTTTGCTCTATAATCACATTAAGTTTGACGCTTGTATGCTGCTTGTATGTATTACCGTTTTTACGATAGAGCGTGAAGAAAAAACGTTGATAAAAACTAGTTTCTTGTTGAGAACCCCCCTTAATTTTTAACTTTTTGACATTAAATAGGTAGGGCAGACGGACGGACGGAAGGACGGACAGACAGACAGACAGACAGATAGACGGACGGACGGACGGACGGACAACGTCTACTGAAGCTCAATTTATTATTGCAGTAGTTTTGCAAACATTAAAGTGTTACCTCTTTCTTGACCCTCTCAGCGGCCGCGTAGACCGCAGCGCGATCAGCCAGGTCTACGACGTAGCTCGCGATTTCGTAGCCCTCTTCTGTCACAGCTGCGCATGTCTTCTGCAAGCCTGGTACAAAATAATTATATTATTTCATTTAGACATGCTGCGCGGTTCCTCCCCCGGCCTAGAATACGGTTAGAGTATGAGGTGACTAAGGGATATGGATTATTTTTTTGTGTTTGCGGTGATAACCACCTGCACTATGCAAAAAGTGAAAATGGCTACTCCGCAGTGACTAGGTGGACAGTTGTAGGTACAGCCCAGGTGTTCTGACCCCGTTTTTAACCAAAGGAATTATTATAATCCAGTAATTTGTGAGAAAAAGTTATAACTGAATAATTTGTCTAAGAAAATCTGTGGTGATATTAATATAGCTACTTAGGTATACTACAAATATATTTTTTTACATACGTTTAATAATGCGGTTTCCAATAATACCTACCTTGTATAGGTAGGTAGGTAGGTAGGTATAGTATGTTATAGGGTGCTAACACCCTACCCTTACCTTAAAGTAAACAGTTGCATTACTTTAAGGGTTGATTGTACCCAAGATACTGACCAACTTTCCCTAAGAAACCTATAGGGAAATCGCAAAAAGAATTTGGAATTTCCATACTAAATGCAATCAGCTGATCGAACGATAGTATGAAAAGGCGAATTTTTTTTCGCGATAGTTTTCTTAGGGACAGTTGTTCAGTGTCACCCCTTAAAGTAATGCAACTGTTTACCCTAACACCCTAGTACCTACATTGACTCAGCCTATTTTAAATTCAAAGTTTAGTGTACTCTTATGTATTCTGTGGTTTAGGTACTGTATATTCCGAGGTTTAGGGCATAAATAGGTGCACTAGAAGTTGTATATTTCCATTCAAATAAAACATTGACACAATCTTGGTTTATAGTTCGAATCCATTCTCTTCTAGTCTTGAGCTTGACCAATATTTTACGCACTATAGGCGATTGCGAAGAGGCCGTTTATATTGATTGTATGAACCTTTATCTAAAGTATTATAAAACTGTAACAGAAATGTGTCTGTACATTGAAGATATTTACAAAAAAAAATTACGACATGGTTTTTACCTGTCCCTGATTCCAAATCACCAATTTTTGGATTTTTGGTCTGTCTGTTTGTTTGTTTATTTGTTTGTTTGTTCGAGCATCACGGAAAAACTACTGAACCGATTTTGATGAAACTTTTTTGTTTGATAGCTTATGATCTGACTTAAAATTTGTGCGGACGAAGTCGCAGGTTAACTCTAGTATCTAATAAACTATTAAAAATTGTGTAAAACACAACAATTTGACATGGTGATTATCGTTACATGTTTTGCAATCACTGTCAATTATGTTTCTCAGTAATGGTGATTTAGTAAGTCGAAGGTATCGTGTTAAAAACACATAAATTTTAAGGCTGGTCTCATACGTGTTAGTTAAGTTATAGCCCGTAGAATCTCACTGCAGGGCAAAAGACTCACGAATAATTATTACCTACATAGTTAATTTCTTCTACTAAAACATAGCAGCGTATTCAGTTCCAGATATATTCTAAATATGCCATTTCGTATTCAGAATATCCACACTGGACAGAGTATGGGCACTGCTAGTGAAATGTAGGTTTTTTCTAAAGATAAACGGAAATACTTTCAAAATACAAATATTATATTGTAGGCATTAGAATTTTCAATATTTTCATATTAAATCACTCGAATCGTCGGCTTTCGAGTCGTTGTTAAAAGCGAAACACTTTTTTAGTTATCATATTAAAAAAATACGTAGGTTTACCTAGGATATATTATTTATGAAATAGGTAATGGTAGGTAATGTTTTTTTTTGTTATAAATCTTAGTTACGCGGTCAAAGTTTATGTGTAAGGAAATCGATAATAAGGGCCAAGTTACGCAAGTTTGTGGGTGATTTACCTTCGAATAAATGTCAATTTGGAAATCAAATTAATTCAAATCAGATCATCCGAAATCCATCAAATGACTCAAATGTTAGTCGAGCAGGGCCACATATTACTCAATAGTTACGGAAGGGCGAAGGTGTGATAAAAACACATAAAAATCACTCTAAAGACATTAAGAGGGCTATCGGAGTCCAGTGGCGCCCTCGTCACAATAATAAAGATTTCTCAATAAAGAAACCTTTATTAAAAAAGTGCCCACTTGACAAACTACAAAAGCCTTCAAGCTATTTTCATAGAATACTTTTATAGGTTTTTTAAAGATCTAAACATACAAATTTTGAAAAAAGAAAAAAAAAACGGCCGCTTTTGTTTTTTTTCGAAATCGTCTTAAAGTGGAATGTTTAGAACCTATAAAAGTTTTGTATGTACAATGGCTTGAAGGCTTTTAATTGTAGTTTGTCAAGTGGGCACTTTTTAAAGTTAGGCTTTCTTTATTGAGAAATCTTTATTATTGTGACGAGGGCGCCACTCCGATAGCCCTCTTAAGGGTCCGCGCGCATCTAGCTAGAAAAATGCTCGAGCAGTTTTCATAGAAATCTCTAAATCTTCGGTGATTGTTACAAACGTTAGCGGTAAAAATGAATAGAACTAGAATAGAACAGGTTTTGAGGAATTTCAGTACCTTGCTGCAGTCTTTACAAAACAATCGAACATAAATATAAATAAAAATAGCGAATTAGTAATCAAATCACTTGAAAATGAGTGAAATTTCACGAGGGGATAAGACTTGTTCTAACTATCAGTTAGTAAGCCTGTCATAACTTTTTGATGAATAGTAAACACAATACATCCTCGAAATTGAAGCAGGTTTCCTCAGAAATAAATTTCGAATGACATCATTCCAACACAAAAATGTTACCGATTTAATTAGGTACCAAAATCTTGAAGTCGGTTGACTAAAAAACCGGACCTTTTTTATTCTCATAATTGTTTTTATCTTCAAACCAGTTAAGATGGCTATCGCAGTCCAGTGGCGCCCTCATCACATTAAAAAAGATTTCTCAATAAAGAAAGCCTAAATTAAAAAAGTGCTCAACAGATAAACTACAAAAGCCGGCAAGCTATTTTCATAGAATACTTTTATAAGTTTTTTAAAGGTCTAAACATACCTACAAATTTTGAAAAAAGAATAAAAACGGCCGCTTTTGTTTTTATTAGAAATTGTCTAAAATTGGAATGTTTAGAACCTATAAAAGTATTGTATAACAATGGCTTGAAGGCTTTTGTAGTTTATCTGTTGAGCACTTTTTTAATTGGCTTTCTTTATTGAGAAATCTTTTTTAATGTGATGAGGGCGCCACTGGACTGCGATAGCCCTCTTAAACTAGCATACCTTCTCTGCTGATGTCCCACAGCACGACCCTAGCTCCAAGCCTCGCGAGCTTCAAAGCCAACTGTCTTCCCACCCCTCCCGCGCCCCCGGTCACCAGCACCACATCCCCCCTCAGACTCTTCATAGGCCTTATTGCATTAGGCACTAAGGTCCAGAATAGAGACTCTAGGATATAGTAGCAGGATAACACTAGGAATAAGACAGTGTCTTTAGCGATGTCGAATACGCTCGCCATTTGTGATGGAGTGTTTATCTTTGTACCTTCCAACATCTTTGATTGTTTCCTGTAACAAAGAATAATTTTGTGTTACGTGTGAATTTAATTGTTTTTCTTAGTAATTAAATAACATTATGTTTATCTTAATTTTGATCTGCCGGACATCTTAAATTTTTTCAAAATAAACTGTGTTTTAAACCAGTGTTTATCTGCGTCACAAAGTCATCAGAGTACCTATAGTTAAGTATCTACCTTTGTTTTAATAATCAGGTACATAATTATATTATTATTAAAAATTGGAAAAGTATATTTTTAGACTCGTATTTTTATAAGCTTTCAATTGATACCCCACACTATGGTGGTAGAAAAAAAAATTGTTTTTAGTTGCCCTTTCTTACTCCCGAAATTGCCCCCAATACAAAAATTTAGCTTTTTTTACTTCATTTATGACATTGGACCACCAATTGCTATATCTGTACCAAGTTTCAACTTCCTATGTCTTACGGTCTCTGAGAAAAATGCCTGTGACAGACGGACGGACGGACGGACGGACAGACACCGAGCTGATTCCATAAGTGTTCCGTTTTTCCAATTTTGGTACGGAACACTAAAAAGATAGATATCTATAAATTAATGTTGTTTAGACATCTCATTCTGTAGGTACAATTCTGTACAAATGGTTTTCTGGTTTTGCGGTTTGTCCTTGCTTGTTTTGGCACCCGCCAGTAATTCTTCATGTGAGTGGATTAGGCAGGTTCTGTCGGAAGGTTGGACAATTCCATTAGTATTTAGTATAATGTTTTAACGATAATTGACTAGTTTGTTCGTCATTTCAATGTCATTTTTGCTCATGTTCATGCTCATGATTTTGAAAGTGCGAGATTCAAAAACAGCACTTCTGGACCTAAAAGGATGTCCTAATGTGGAGCAATTTTATACCCTACCGTACACACAGCTATCTAGCCTCTTTCCACTACAGCATGAGGGCTTGTCATGCGATATAACTCATGATATCACGAAAGAAGAAGACCCTACCGTATAAGTGAAAAAAAAAACAAGTCCATTTGTGATTGCGACAGCAAACGTAATGCAAATCGTGTTTCTAGCTTCACCCGCTCGGGACATAATTGCACCTGGGATATCATTTGTTTGTAATACCGTAAGGTAATTGTCTTAGTCCGAGATCCGACCGTAAAATTATGCACCTATTTCAAAGACGAACGAAATGTGATTCTGGTGTATGTTTACACAGAGGTTAATTCAACGCAAATTTTTGGCATAACTTTTTCCACGTGTCTGTTAAGGAAGTGAATGAGGTGCCATCGGAAGGAGACTGATCTAAATTACTGGAAAAACTTGGGTTGCCACCTCTCAGTCTGCCTTAAATAGGGTTGCCAGGTTCAAAAATGTCTTCTTTGAACCTGGCCACCCTATAGTTGCGGCAGGCAGACTGAGAGGTGGCAACCCTAGTTTTTCCAGTACAGATCAGTCTCCTTCCGATGGCACCTCATTCACTTCCTTAACAGACACGTGGAAAAAGTTATGCCAAAAATTCTAATGGAAAAGTTACCTGCGGCAAGATTTTTCTAGGCAACTTGGCGGCGGGCGTTGAATTAACCCCTGTGTAAACGTAGGTATACCAGAATCACATTTCGTTCGACTATGAAATAGGTGCGTAATTTTACGGTCGGATCTCGGACTATCTAGTCTAGTAGTTGCGTAGATGCGCAGAAAATACAATGTGCGTCCTACTGATTACTTATGTATTCACAACAAAACGATCGGGAAATGTAATTTCATTCCATTGTTTTAAAACTCAAGCTAAGCTAAGCTTAAACAAAGCTAGCTAACTTAGCTAAGCTTTAAGTCCTTTTACATTTCAGAAGCATAATATTAAAGATTTCTCAATAATGAAAACCCGAAATGAAAGAGTGCTACTCAGACTTACTACAAACGCCTAAAACATATTTTTATTCAATACTTTTATAGGTTCTAAACATCCCACTTTAAAGAATATCAATCTTTTAAGACTAAGAAATACATTTCAGTAGCGTGGTCGTCATAATATTAAAGATTTCTCAATAATGAAAACCCGAAATGAAAGAGTGCTACTCAGACTTACAACAAACGCCTAAAACTTATTTTTATTCTTATTTTTTTTTTTATTTTATAGGTTCTAAACATTCCACTTTCAAGAATATCAATCTTTTAAGACTTAGGAAATCATTGGCCCCCTATTAAATTAAGACTCTCTACCTTTCTAACTCAATACTTACTAAGGGAGCATATACCTGAAATCAAAACAGAATCAGCTGTTCCATCCTAAACTGCAATGTTTACTCGACTCAAATGTATACCTACTGCTGTTTTTTTTTTGCGATTTCGTGTTTGCTCCCTTGTTAAAGTTGTTTATTAGGTAAAGTCAGGATTTGAGTTTCACCATGTAAGTACTTAACTCTCCTTTCAACGTAACATGACAGAATAATTCCGGATCCTATACTATCTAAGTATTCTAAGTAGTAGGTAGTATATCCGTAATTCTAGCCCTAGATTGATTAACATAACAACTTGTTATAATCAGATCTGTAATATAATCACGTTGATCTGGCTGCCTTATACATTTGCATGTGTACATGCAGGTATTCTTTTGTCATTAATTAATTAATGAACAAAATTACATTAAGTTGTTTTGTTTCAAGTCTACAATATGGGCGTCCACGCAAAATGGGAGCAGCTTCGAAGAAAAAGTTGGCTGTGCTATAAATTTGGGTCGAGTAGGATTGCAGTTTTGTATTTATGGATTTTATTTTCGATTTCGATGTTGGTCCAATAAAGAAAAATATTCAGTTTGAAGGTCTGATCACCTCATTAAAAATTGTTGGTGCAAGCCAAAGGTTTTAAGACGTTATGGGACCTAGCCATTCTATAGTACCTTTTCAGCTCCCTGGACTCTGCCTTTTTACAAAAACACGACAAAAGAAACCTTAAAATGTAGTCACATATAAGACACCGACGGGAAGAAATGGGGTAGTCAATTCTAAACCAGGAACCACGGCGCAGACAGTTCTAAAATAACATAGGTAGAATGGATTCTTAGTCATTATGTTTTACGGTGTCGATGTCGGTCTAAGAAAGTAGACGAAAAGAAAGTTGTTGTGCCAACAGCTTTATAAATGTTTTTGTTACTGAGTCGTTATTTAGAATATTTGCAGAATACGTATATTATGGTACTATACGGGCGATCGATGTTCTAAATTTAGATTTAGCTTTGTACTTATTTATAGTAAATTTTTATATTGTTTATATAGGTACCTAATTATTATGTAGATACCACATGAAACGATATAGAAATAAAAGGTTATTTAAAATTTTTTAATATTGTACAATTTAAAATACAAACTACACTAACTAAAATTTTGGGGGAAGCCTGTATTGCACAATACAAAAACTTTAATTTGCACACCGTAAATATAAATAATGTATGTAGGTAATAGAGTAAGAATAAATCGAGGTTTAATAATGAAAACGAATCAAATTCGATATGGTTCAAACCGCGGTCAAAAGCTTGTAAAATAACATTCAAGTTAAAAACAAATATTTTTTGTCTCTTGACCCTTGAAAGGTCTCTACCACTGAATGCTGAATAAATAAAAAGAAAAAATTGCAGTGTTATATTTTAAACACAGATTTTTTATTCTTATTTCGTTTGACGGATCCAAAAGGAGAAATATTTTTAGTGTTTTTTTCATCACACTATAATTTGTGCAGAAAAAGATTAAAATCTCTACACATTTTTAAATAATTAATTATTTTACTGAATCTAAAAAAACTATTTATAGAAAACTTACCTTTACCAAAAAAATCCCAGTAATTTTATCACAATAGATAACAATCGTAATACTTTATCCGCACATAGCGTAGTTGCGTGCGATCGGTGCGCGCGCGCCGGCCGTATAACATGGAACTGGTTGCTCTACTCTCGGCTGCTTTCTCCGATAACGGTGTATCTACCGCTTTTCACGTCTCTTCAAAGAAATAGGTGCATTCTTATGACGTATTTCCATAATTGATCGTATTTAGTCATAATTGCAGGCTAGGTTTTGTATCGATCTAAATCTACCTAATTACCTGCTTGCTTTAGTATACAATTTCTAACAAGGTGGGCTAATTTGGTTGCTGTTTCTTATTCATTTTACATCCCTATGGTGTTTAACCCCACTTAAATGATAAGTTTTGTTTACATTGTTGGGTGATGCACTTACGACTTAGTGGCTCCCTACTTACTGTGTGTGTCAACCACGGTGTCAACATGGTGTCGAGAACCAACATGAGTAGTGTAAGTAAGTACAGGTAGGTAACTCTGTTCGCTGACTGATGAATTGATGATTGATGAATAATATTGACCATTTCAGAGACAACGTATTTTCTTAAGTACATGCTTTAGCATGCATACAGAGGATATTATAATGTCCTTCATATTTACAATTTGCTTCTGGGCAGGATACATAATGTTAGGTTCTCAAAAATTTTGTGATTTTAATAGCTAAAAATCTACAACTACCAGATACCTAAGTAGATTAGTTTTAGACCACCTAGACGTCGTCGTCTGTAGAATATAAAGGTATGCAGGGTGAAATTGATCTTAGTTTAAAAGGATGCAAATGATATCAATTTCACCCTGTATATCGACTTATTTTGGCTGTGCGTTGTTTATCAGTCAGTCACGGAACTGTTTTCTATTGTATGTATTAGGTATCTGTAGATGAATTCACCGCTCGGCCTCTTAGCGCCCATACAGACGAGCGACACTTTGCGGTCGCAAAGGGTCGCGCGATCCACGGCAACCGTAGTCTATGAGCGCGACCCTCTGCGACACACGGCGACCGCAGTGTCGCTCGTCTGTAAGAGCCCTTAGAGAAGGTATTACCATAACCTCCACGGCAAGATGATTTACCATTGTAATGAGATGTATTACAAACCTACTGCGATTCCTGACTGCAGTGGGGATTAATAGGGAACTATTATAAAAGTGGCATTCACAAAAGATCAGTTATGGTCGCAGTGGTACAGGTGCAAGTCTGTCAAGGCCCCCCAACTCCCAATAACAATATTAATGCTCTCAATCGCCTCGTAGGTGTAAAGATGAGGTGGTCCTGTTATAGCCTATCTCATACTAGTACTAGAGTTTTATGAATGTAACTAACCAACCGCTAAAATGTTCGTCGACTTCCGGAATTTGACAGTAGTTTTTCAATCAAAACCTATTACCCATTTAAATACTCAATATATCCCATAGTACCTCTATCACAGGAGATTGCAGTTACGTGGCTGTACTGCGTTATGCCTAGGAGTAGATACATATAATGACCCAATCTGTATGCTTGTCTGGATTAATTCTCATTATGCGAGGTCGCACGCGCCGGTTGCGCGCCTTCGAAAACACAAGAGGCGTCTATATGTGGATGTGTGTACGCAACAATGGAGACTATTATGTTTATGTAAGGACATAAATATAAGAAGTGTGGTGTAACGAAGCCTGACTTCAGCTGGATTGAAGATCTTGGTGGGTTACATTGTGGTTAGTTGACGAGAAGATTGCCGCCAGATAGCATTTATAATATGCCCCGGGCGACAAATTCGGGAAAAATATACAACGTGTTAATGAATTAACGCAAAACTAGAAAGTAGTTTGTTTAGAATCGAGAGCAGAGTCGAATTATCATGGTTTCAACATAGGTAATTTTTTTTCAAAATATTAAATAAGATGTCAACGTACCGCACATGCACACTCACCCGACTTACTACCAAAACAAGATTATTAAAATGTATCCATGAGTACGTTAGCGCTTTCATTCATTCCTGAAATGATAACAAATAATTTTGGCTCAAAACTTAAAATGCGAATAACTTTTAATTTTTACTATCAAAATAATGAAATTATTGTTTCAATCTAAATATTTTGTTATAAATCAGTTGGGGTGTATGAGGTTTTGCGTTAATTCATTAACACGTTGTATTGTATAGTGCCCCGGGCGACAAATTTGGGAAAAATATAGATTGATTGAGCTCTGTCTATAACCAATTCGTAGAGCAGATAAAAGTCGAGCTCGCTTCGCTTGCTCTAAGTTTCTATTTTAATTAGACTCTTCTTCTTTCGTACATTGCAGCGCATGTGCTATACATGACAATCACTCATGCTGTAGTGGAAATATTAGCCGGTCAGCAATGGTCGTATCGAGGCTGACTGCCCAGGATGCGCCAGACCAACTCAGGTTTCGTCACTCGGGGAGGCTCTTTCCTTGCACCAACATCGACCCTAATAACCCCCTTTGGATCGGTCTGAATCTAGTTACAACTATCAACTATACACTCTAAAAACTGGTAATCATAAATTACGTGAATTCAGCGTAAAATAGTAGGATTCACCTCAAGTACGGAGCATACTGATGTCACCATAAAGTACGATGATAATACTGTTGCTGATGATAACGGCATTTAAGATGACGTGTCACCATGGCTTTAGTAGAACGATGATGTTTAAGATGATAAGCATCATAATTTTGCATTATTTACCCAAAAAATTAGATTCCATCGTAACACATTTCAATTATAGCGTAATATTGACCTATTATTCTCTTATTTTAGAACAACGCACATTATTTTTGATCAACGTCAGGATATTTTAAGATTACACCAAAATGACATTTCTCTCATTGTATGTACACATATGCTACATGATAAAATAGCAACCGACGATGTATAGCTACAGAACCTTTTTCTTTGAAGTTATTGCTAAACTGCAGTGTAAGTACTAATCATTTTGACAAAGTATCGTGAACTGAACAATAACGAATGAGGTCTATTGACATGGAAATTCGACTTCAACACTACGTTACGTGCCCTTAGTACCTACCTATGTTGTTGCGTAAAGTTTTAGACGAATATCAATATAATCTAAGTAATAACTGTGTTTGACTTTGTTTATTTTGTTTAATTAATTGTAATTAATGTTTTAATGATTGCATGAATGCTACCCACTATTGTATGCCCATGTGGCGGAACATAGCTGAACTATACCATAAATAATAGTGTCATCAATTATGTACCTATGATTCACAATAAAGAATATTTCTATTTCTAATATTAGCTGAAGAAAGTCTAGTTTCTCAATCGTCTCATTTCGTCAATTTTTTATATTAATTAAGATAAACAAAACATGGAGTAAACCCTACGTAATGTAAATTCGAAAACTATCCGTGTTGCTTTAAATTGTATCATTTGTATTTGGTTCTATATATGCGTTCTTTTTTGAAAAACATTTAAGTAACTATTAAATAATCTGATGAATTAGCGAGAACCTATAATAGTTCTAAACCATAGCAGGTTTACAATAAAAATACGTAAAATTAAACGTTTGGTAAAGTAATCTGGAACTAACATCTTGCCCATACAAAAGACATCAACGGGATTGACAATGTTTTAAAATGTACTTAGTATAGGTCAACGATTTTTTTTGGTCTCGTACAGACCTAAAAAAATCTTTGTTATATGCATACTAAATAAACTAATAAACATTATAATTACTTTTGAAATCGATTTATAAGTTTATGTAGATTGGAGATTTATTTATTTATTCTTATTTACTTAGGAATTATTATTTATTCTTATAAGCCGTGGTGATCCAGAGACGATTAACCTTGCCTGCCGTGCAGGAGGCGATGGTTCGATCCCCGTCCAGGAGGCCGATTCGTACCAATGAGTTTTTCCGAATTTATATACGATTTGTAACACCACTGGCTTTTCGGTGAAGGAAAACATTGTGAGGAAACCTGCATGCTTCAATTTCGTGGCATGTATTGTACCTACTGTCCATTACAAGTGGCGACGCGACGGGCTCACTCCCCGTCACACTGGACAGAGTTTCTGTACTACTAGTGAAACGTGGCTGTTCTGAAGTTTCAGAATATCTCTGACTACCCCCTCGGGGAATATAGTGGTGAGCATAATGCTATTTACTTAGTACATCGTCTGATGCTAAGAGCTCCTAAATGTAAACCTAGCTCCTTTCTTGAACTAGCTATACCAGCGTGATTAAAAAATAGACAGTTGGTTATTGAGCAAAGATTTAGTTTATGGTCGTGAGGTTATGTAATGTATAAGCATGTGTGTGTATTTTAGATGCTTATAAAATCTAAACTATTATAAAACTGTAACAGAAGTGTGTCTGTACATTGAAGATCTTTACAAAAAAAAGATTACGATGTGATTTTTAGATGTCCCTGATTCCAAATCACCAATTTTTGGATTTTTTGTCTGTCTGTTTGTTTGTTTGTTTGTTTGTTTGTTTGTTCGTTTGTTTGTTTGTTTGGGTGTTTGTTTGTTCGAGTATCACGCAAAAACTACTGAACCGATTTTGATGAAACTTTTTTTGTTTGATAGCTTATCATCGGACTTAAAATCTGGTATATAATTTATGCGGACGAAGTCGCGGGTAAAAGCTCGTAAATTATATAAATCAAAAGTTGCAGTGCAAGGTGACTGCAGTTTGAAAGTGGATTAATGCAATCTGAATAAATTAAATCTAAAAATAATTAGCCGTATTTGCGTCTGCGTCTGGGTATGTGAAGGTTATTTATTGTACTTATCAAAAAACTCTTTCAAGTACATAAAAAAAAAACATGTTTGCAATCTTGTTTTTCATTGCGCTTTGGCCTTTACTAAGATTTTAGAATATCTCCTGGAGTGCGATGTATGAAACTCATTCGGTGAGTTCAGCCGTTGAAAATGTCAAAATGACTATGGAGATATGCATCTTTCTACTGCTGATTCGACTTTCAAAAATCGCACTCCTGAAGTATGATTTTTGAAAGTCAAATCAGCAGTTGAAAGATGCATATCTCAATAGTAATTTTGACATTTTCAACGGCTGAACTCACCGAATGCGTTTCAAAAATCGCACTCCTGTACCTACTTACCTACTTTAAATGCTAAGGGAGTGACTTTAGTAAATGCGTGGAATTTTTATTCGTCATGTTTCAAGCTATCTACAGGGTGTTAGGGTAAACAGTTGCATGTTGCATGCAGTTGTCCCAGTTGTCAGATTGTACCCATGATACTCAACAACTTTCCCGAAGAAACCAATAGCAAATTAGCAAAAAAAAAAGTGGACTTTCCATACTACTATTATATACTATAAGTACTATAATTTTGCAAACAAATTTCTTTATATTTATAAAAAAATTAATTACCTATGTTGAAAACTTCAAACCATGATAAATTCGATTCTGCTGTCGATTCTAAACAAACAGCTTTCTAGTTTTGCGTTAATTCATTCACGTGCGTTAATTCGTTTATTTATTTTATAACACGTTGTATATAATATTCTAACTTTGAAGTTATATTTTCCATCTAGCGTCGACTATTGGAATCAAATAGGTAGGTATATAGAGAACACACAAACATGGACGAACCATGTACAAGTTTGTAACTTGTACATCAAGTGCACGCCGCAACGTGTAGATGGCGCTACTAGAAACATAATGGAAAAAGTTATTTTAGAATTTCAACATAGCAAAACTGGGTGGAACAATGGGCTGCTATGACAGAAGACTAGAATTTATATAACTAGATAATCTGGCTAAATAGTTATGCCCAACAATTGCAGCTAGGTAAAGGTAAACAGTTAAACTCTCACCCTGAACTCTTCATAGAAACGGGCTCGCACTGACAGGAATAGGTAAGCACGTGTGATACGAGATGAGAGAGAATGAGAGACGACCACATCACTGCCTGTCTTCTATCGTCCACCACCTAGAGACAGACAGACAGTGCTCTTTCTTATTACGTACTGTGGTATAAATAGGAATTAGTACCTGGAGTGCGATTTTTGAATCTCATTCGCTGAGTTCAGCAGTTGTAAATGTCAGAATTACTATGGAGATTATGCATCTTTCTACTAATGATTTGACTTTAAAAAGTCATACTACTGCAGTGCGATTTATGAAAGTCAAATCAGCAGTAGAAATATGCATATCTCCACAGTAATTGTTACATTTTCAACTGCTGAACTCAGCGAATGAGATTCAAAAATCGCACTCCTGGGCGACCGAGAGCTAAATGATTTGACTTTAAAAAGTCATGCTACTACAGTGCAATTTATGAAAGTCAAATCAGCAGTAGAAATATGCATATCTCCACAGTAATTGTTACATTTTCAACTGCTGAACTCAGCGAATGAGATTCAAAAATCGCACTCCTGGGCGACCGAGAGCTATGCTCACTGAAAACGAGTATGCTCGTTTTCCCGGAGATGTGAAGTCTATTTAAAAACTCTGCAGTTTTAAATGTATGGAGATACGCATCTTTCTACTGCTGATTTGACTTTCAAAAATTGCACTCCTGGAGTATTATTTTTGAAAGTTAAATAGAAAGATGCATAACTTCATAGTTATTTTGACATTTACAACTGCTGAGTTCAACGAATGAGTTTCAAAAATCGCACTCAAGGAGAGCGATTTTTTAATCTTATTAAATTAAGGGGGGTTCTCAACAAGAAACTAGTTTTTATCAACGTTTTTTCTTCACACTCTATCGTAAAAACGGTAATACTTTAACACTTTAACACTTTATTTATTCATTAAAAAAAACAGTAGGTACATCTTTAATACAGAAAACATTGTTTAAGCTTGTAGGTTATAGACTATAATAGGTACGTAATAAAGATGAGCCGCATCAAGACAAATTCATTCTACCCTCCGAATAAATAGATTAACTGTCTTACGGTAGGGTAATACATACAAGCGTCAAACTTGGTGTGATTATAGAGCAAACTCTACAGAAGAATAACAACAAATACTAAAAACCGGCCATGTGTGAGTCGGTCTCGCGCTAAAGGTCCCGGACAAAAAACTTTTTTTTTTCTATGTTAATAATGTTACGGAACCCTCGGTGCGCGAGTAGCCCGACTCGCACTTGACCGGTTTTATTTAATTTAGTCTTTATTGAGAAATCTTTATTATTGTGACGAGGGCGCCACTGAGCTTGTAATAGGCCTCTTCAAAAAGAGTTTTTATCCTTCGTCCTGAGACCTGCCGAGGTAATCAGAGGGCAATAGAGGGGGTGAGGTAAAAAGTTGGTGGGAGGCAGGGAGTGTCCATACTGTATGTAGCAGGCAATGGTAGCAGGTATATAATCTACATAGTAATAGATAGGGGAAGCCCGGGCAAGACGCATATGTTAAGGAACAGGCTTAAAAAATCACACAAATTTCTAATCAACAACAGTCTTTTTACTATTAATTTGTATTTTAGTTAATCATCTTTGGAAAATGGAAGTAAAAACTTTCAAACTTAAACAACTTCTAGGTAAATTTTTGATTACAAAAAAAAGTTCCTATTATCCGTTTTGCCCGACCCCCCCGGGTAAAACGGATAAGTAAAGCAGTTGGTGTTTTAATCTTTGCACTCGTCAAGTAGGTACAGTTCTCGTATGCCCACCTCTTGCATTTGTTGCACTCTATACAATCATCGGCAGGTGGTTCAATATAATACTTCTGAGCACACTAAACATAAATAACTTGTTTCATCCTTCAGATTTTTATTGTTTGACTTCTTTGTTGTTTTTTTGTTTACTAGAACTGTCCAAATTGGATATATTTATCTTTCTGCATGTAGATTTGCCAGAACCTTACAATTTAGATGTTTTTGTTTTTTATCTGCAGTTATAGTAGCTATCCGTTTTGCCCATATCCGTCTTGCCCAAAGCACTAATATTCAAAAGTCAACTGCCTACTGTAAAATTTCTACCAATGAACGAAAAGTTACAAACAGAAATTAAACATCAAAAAACACGCAATCGATTAAACAGAGTCAATTCGTTAACACTTAATACATAATACACAAAATCAATACACATTCCTTGCCAAAAATCGTAACAAGACAGCAAAAATCTTTTATTTTTATTTTTACAACAAGTGCATGCATCTATTGCTTTGGTTGAACTGTCATGGCGTGGCTGAGTTGCTCTTCTACCGATCCGAGTTCATCCAGTAGCGCCATATATTGTAGGTTTTTAATAAAATCGAGTATTCGTCTTACCCACACTATGCATCTTGCCCGGGCTTCCCCTACTCTTTCTTATACTGTGTCGTGAGTTTATGTATGTATGTATTAATATGACAGTCAGTGCTTCCGTTTGCCTGGCACATTAATTTATTACTGCTTATTATGTTGTCGGTATGTATAGGTATAATTATTGATTAATATAAGTAATTCCTTAGACTAGCGACTAACGTGCGATTCTCATACGATACAAACAATAATTAATTTTATATTATTGCAACACAATACCTACTGAGAGTCTACGCAGAGATACTTTATTAATGTTTTTGTTTATATGATCTCTTGAAGCGTGACCTGGGATGGCGCGTAGGTATTCTAGAACATTGCGAGGTGAACAAATGTCGGTAGTTGTAATTTGGCCGCAGTATATAGTCAAGGTACCTAGGTAGTGGTAGTTGGTTTCATTAGGCAAAAAAGAAACCGGAAGCACAAGACGTTTTACTATATCGTTTCACGAATCAAAGGTATCTACCTACCTGTTCTGTCTGTGCCTCAGTAGGTATGCAGGGTGTAAGAAAAGTATCATTATCCTTATTTAAACCACATACGTAAACATTTTTCAGTTTGATGGTTAGAGTATGGGGTTTTAAGGTTAAAAACTGCCTCCGTGGTCTAATGGTTAAGAGCTCTGGCTCTCGACACGGAGGTCGTGGGTTCGATTCCCACGGGGGACACCTAGTGATATGTCACTTTGTGCGTTTTTCCCCAGCTGGTTAGGACATTGCAGGCTGAATCACCTGATTGTCTGAAAAAGAAAAATGATTCCGTGCTTCGGATGGCACGTTAAGCCGTTGGTCCCGGCTACTATCTCTGGTGGTAGTAGTCGTTACATAAAAACCACGTCAGAGACCGTAAGGCGGTCTGAAAAAACTCTGACACCAGGGCTCTGCCCACACGATAAGAAGAAGAAAGGTTATTGATACTTTTCCTTACACCCTGTATTATGGAACGGACTGCGAATGGGCTGAACTACGAATCGAACGAACTGCTAATGGGACGAACTGCGAATGAGATGAACTGCGAGTAGGACCAACTGCGAAAGCGGGACGAACCGCAAAATGGGACTAACTGCTAAGAGCCCTGCGCAAATATACGTTAAAAAAACATTTAATTTTATTCGAGTATCTAGTGTCTCTTTTGATTTTGATCGTAATCGAAAAATAAAAATCTAACAGAAAAAAAACAAAAATTCGCCGTCTGAAAATTTTTTTTTTTTTTTTTTATAACCCTCACAGGCACATACATTGTAATGATCCCAAGAAAGCACTATTTATAGGCTGTTTATTATGGAAACCATACAACAACGGCACAAACATATAAACATCCATGACCGAACCGGGATTCGAACCCAGGACCCTGGTTTGGCAGTCCGGCGTGGTAACCATTACACCAACCGGGTCGTCTTGAATTTGATAATTATGATGACCACGGGAGGACTTATACAGGGTGTTAAGGTAAACAGTAGCATTACTTTAAGGGGTGATTTTACCCATGATACTGGTTCTACTGAACAACTTTCCCTAAGAAACACATAGGAAATTAAAAAAAAAACGACTTTTCGTACAAACGTTCGATCAGCTGATTGCATTTAGTGTGGAAAGTGCGATTTTTTTTTTTGCAAATTTCCAATAGGTTTCTTATGGAAAGTTGTTCAGTATCATGGGTACAATCACCCCTTAAAGTGATGCAACTGTTTACCCTAACACCCTGTATACCACCGTCATATAGGTACTACGGCTACCTGCGTCACTTCACTAGGTATTTCATACTTTTTAGTAACCATTTAAATTATTTTTATGACTTATGTTATGACCTTTATTCAACCAACCAGTTAGGTTTATTACATTAGATATTAGAGTTCCGTACGGAACACTTATGGAAACAGTTCTGTGTGTGTCCGTCCGTGCGTCCGTCTGTCACAGGCATTTTGCTCAGAGCCAGTAAGAGATAGGAAGCTGAAACTTGGCACAAATATAGCAGATATAGCGCATTAATAGTCCCAATATCATCAACAATCTAATTTTTTTGAAATAGGGTGGTTATTTTGGGAGAAAGAAAGAGAAAAAAAAATTCTACTAGTACTAGGTATTCGTGTGTGTGTTATGGGGTTATGGGGTATCAATTGAAAGCTTGTGAAAATGCGAGTCTAAAATAGTACATTACGATACGTGTGACCTAAGTAGTCCATTATTGCACGGCGTGAATTATCGCCCGAGCGCAGCGAGGGCGATAAACGCCGTGTAATAATGGACTTACTTAGGTCACGAGTATCGTATACTATTTTATAGCTCGTGTGACCTAAACCCGCCAACTTTTGTGTGTGTGTGTGTGTGTGTGTATGTGTAATGTATTGACATTCTCTTTCACGTTGAAGTTTTTAATTCTACGAAAACGTATACTAACGAAAAGGGCAGAAAGGGGGACCGGGGGCGAAGCCCCCGGCGGGGTGGAGGGGCGGAGCCCCCCCGGGGGCACGGGGGGCGGAGCCCCCCGTAGGACACAAACATGACTTTAAAATCTTCGTTCATATATCGCAACCACAATCAATAGATACTCACCTCTAATCACATCTACCGTCACATCATCATCAGCCCCTACTCACCCCCTACGCACGTACGCACTAGGTGGCACGTAATCACATCTACCGTCACATCATCATCAGCCCCTACTCACCCCCTACGCACGTACCCCTAATTACCCCCACGAACTAGGGGGTACACCCTCTAATCACTCCCACGAGCTAGGGGGTACACCCCCTAATCATCAGCACGATCTAGGGGGTACACCCCCTAATCACCAGCACGAGCTAGGGGTACACCCCCTAATCACCCCCACGAGCTAGGGGGTACACCCCCTAATCACCCCCACGAACTTGGGGGTACACCCCTATTCACCTCCACGACCTAGGGGGTAAACCCCCTAATCACCAGTACGGGCTAGGAGGTATGTACCATAATCACCCCAACGAGCTAAGGGGTACACCCCTAATCACCCCCACGAACTAGGGGGCACACCCCTATTCACCTCCACGAGCTAGGGGGTACACCCCCTAATCACCCCCGCGAGCTAGGAGGTGCACCCCCTAATCACCACTACACACCCCTTACGCATTAGGGGGTGCACCCCTATGCATCCCCAATCACCCCCTACGGACTAGGGGGCGCATCCCTTACTCGCAACCTGCTACCAACCAACATACTAATAAGGTGTGATTAGGGGGTGCGGGTATAAGTAGGGCGTACGTAGGGGTAAGTATAGGTACGATCAAATATAATTAAATTGGAGTCAGTAGGGGATTTCGCGATTTCAATGTTGGTCACATTGATTGAAAGCACATTTAAAAGTACCTTCTTTTGTTTATTATTTATGCATCTGTGCAATAAAGTATTTTCGAATGGTGTAATGTAATGTAATTCGTGTATTAATGGACTACTTAGTAACGAAAAACCGTGACCTAAGTGCGGGTTTAGGTCACGGAATGCTATAAAAGTACCTTCTTTTGTTTATTGTGCATCTGTGCAATAAAGTAGATTCATTTTCGAACGGTGTAATCCGTGTAATAATGGACTACTTAGGTAACGCAAAACCGTGACCTAAGTGCGGGTTTAGGTCACGGAGTGCTATAAATATATTTTTCAATTTTTTTTTCCATTTTTCACTTTCTATAAGCTCAAAACAGTGATACTCGCACAGTGCTAAAACTGAGGAACGCTATACAATTCTGACTCAACCTTTGAGTCGTGCGCACAGCGGCTAATTTGTCGCTGACCTACGACGTAGGTCGTCAGCAGTTAAATTAACTCAGAAAACTGCTGTCCTCACCTCTATAAAAAAAATATTGCCATATAAAAATCAGAAAAATCTTGAACATTAGAAATAATAACGTGTATCTACACGTTGAAATGGAAACTTGGATAGTTTAGATAGATAATGATCTTCAGTTACTATGTGACCTACTTAGTAAGTGTCAGTTTATAGAGGTTGTTGCACAACTGGTAGTACGGAACACTAATTGCCCGAGTCCCGACTCGCACTTGTCCGGTTTTTTTAAAGGCAACTCACAAAAACAGGAACTGATATAAATTAAGTAACCTACGTAATTAACCTTGGATCAGCTTACACCTGGAATCGTCCGTTGCACCCATATTTTATTCACTTTAAATTAAAGGTTCAGTCGACAGCACATCAAGGTTCTTTTATTTTCACCCGAGATAGAGGGCTAAGACCAGTGTTACACTGTTGACTGTACCTTTAATAAAAAAGTAACTATTAATGTCAAGTTCATAGAAAACCTGTTTAAAATGGGTTGGCGATCGCGATCGCGTAACATCTTGGCCGTAGACTGGAATTGAAGTCAAGTTTACTGGACCTACAGCTAGGAGGTTCTTAAAAGTAGCAAACTGCCAAAAAACGAGCAGGTTTGGAGAAGAATTTTGCACTGGCATTTAATACTGGGTGTTATTTGCCATTCATTGCGTGCCTGAGTTAATGTTTTTCATTGAATAGCTATGTAGGTAAGAGTATGTATTATTTATTATTATAATAAATAATAATAAATAAGAGTATGTAGTACGAGTATGTAGGTAGAATCATGTTAATCATTTTCCCAGTCAAGTCCTAGTCCAGCATTATACCCTGTAAGTATCATATATATTTTTTCTCAAACATGCTTGGAAATGTGAGCATTATTTTGACAACCTTCTTCGAGATAAATCGAAATTGCAGTACTGGCCAAATACATGCGCGCAGCGGCCGGCAATGTTGTATGAAAATCCATATCTGTCGTGTTTAGCGACCAAATAAATTACATACTAAACTCATATCTGTCGTGTAATTTAAAAATGGAACGATCTTTTTCTCCGAAACATGGCAACCAAGGAGGTAACTTATCAAAGGTTTTATTTAAATTTCGAACTGGCTTGCAAATAGAAAGCTGTTTATTGAAAAAAAAAACTAATTGTTGTTCGATGTTCGTCAAATGTTCGTCATTGATTTTGAAAAGAGTTAATTTCCGCGAATTATTTGAGAAAATTTACTGTTTTAATTTCCGCGCATTATTTGAGAAAAGTACTATACAAGCCTTGGCCACAACTAGGCATTGATGGACTTACGTATGTGTGCCTCGGCTTCGCCTCGGCCCACATTTACACGTTCGTCCATCAATGCCTCTGTTGCTGGCCGCTGCAGTAATGTACTATTTCAACACACTTGCTCGTAAAGTGGCTCTTATTGCACCGCTTTTAGGTACATAATGCAGCTTATAGAATACGCATGCGTAAATGTTACATTATCGCACTAGTGCGGTAATGTTACTTTTTTTTTTCTATTGTGTTTTTAAATCTCGGTAAAGAATTTTTTTATAAAAAAAATTCGGACTATTATTCTGAATAAATATTCTGTGTTAGTTAAAACATGATAAACAAACATTTAATTTCATCAAACAATTTATTTCAATTAATAAAAATTAACATTAATTTGAGTTATCCTACTTAATATTATAAACGCGAAAGTTTGTAAGTATGGATGGATGGATGGATGTTTGTTCCGCTTTCACGCAAAAACTGCTGAACGGATTTTAATGAAATTTAGCATACAGATTACAGATAGACCATGGCCTGGATTAACACATAAGGTACTTTTTATCCGGGTAACGCAGACGAAGTCGCGGGCAACAGCTAGTAAATACATAAATATTAAGTTTATAACGTTTTTCATAGGTATTAAGGTGGTTTGTAACAAATGTCGTTGGTTGAATGTCGGCTGAGTCATTATCTATGCCTCTTCGACCGACTGCGCGCGCATACCTTATTCGAAAAAAAGTCCAGCCATAGTCCAGCGCCATTTTTAAAAATATTTGTTTTAAAATACTAGTCATTCACTTGAAGTTGGCCGCTACCTCCCTTCCCGCTTCCCCGCACCGCACCCCTAAGAGACCCTAATAAACGCAATTTTATAACCTTTAGCAACGCAACCACGTACGGCACATCCGTCCCGGTCACTAATATCGCTTTTAATTTTAAATTTTTATATGCCTTTTATATTATTTTTTGTCGACGGGACCAATTAATGTGCCTGTGAGGAAATTTTGTAACGGTCATCGACGGCCAACTGATCGTGAACGGGTAGTAGTTGTGTTTTAGGAAATTTTATAACTTTTTCCTCGCAAGAGTGTTGAAAAACGTCCTGTCATAATGTGAAACAAACATAAGATTTGACTGGGCACAATTACAATAAATTACAATTTTATTGCCATTTACTTCCAACTGACAAATTAAAACAGCGGTTGGTATATTAAATTTTGCTTAAAAAGAAACATTAATTAATGGACTGTCATATCATATACCTAGCAAGCATAGCACAAAGTCACATAAGCATGATAAATACGTGATAAATACCGAAGATTATCCGAAGATGACAAGTCTGACAAATCTGACAACCGCTCTCTTTTTAATGCGGTCGAATATCCTTTTATTTGGCTTACGCAGTCAGTGACAAAATGTAATATATTTACATAATGAGCCAAATAATAGTTACATAATAATATACAGGGTGGCCGGGGAGTTGACGTTCAAACGTAAAATTTAGGTCCGGTATGTCGTGGGGTATCCGAATCATCCCCATGTATGTTCCGCGATTTTTTATAGTTTTCGAGTTATGATGATTTTTCCGATTTTTTGAGGAAACTCGACATGACCGGCTTGAACAACTTCTAAAAAAAAAAGTGTAAGACTTTTTAGAGATTCTTTTTTTGCAACTTAATCTTCATGAATTGTGCCTTTATTCATAACATCATCAGCATCGTAACTTTGATAAAAGTTTTGAAAATATTGGTCTAAAGTTAAAAATTTGCGATCCGTGAATTATGACTAAATTTTCAACTTTAAATTAAAACTCTAAACAGGTGACCTTATGATTTTTTAGCCAATCCCAAAAATGCGCCCAACTCTCAGCTTTCATAATCATAAATAAAAAGTTGTACTTAAGAGGGCTAATTTGGCTAGAATTGATCTTCAAAGACAACAAGGCGGAAAATTCTTAAATTAAAAAATCTTTTTTTTTGCCATAACTACCACGCCTAAGGCTAAATAATGATTAAAGAATGCTGGAAACCGAAACGGCGACGGGTTATGCCGGACTCTTACCGGCTAAAACCCCACCGTGTTCCACCTCATCGCATATTGCCGTAGAGCCTGAGGGCCCGTGAGGAATCTTCCACACTCTACGGCGCAGCGACCGACCTTACCAGGTCTCATCTCTGTTGGCCTTGACAAGCCTACAGGCCTTTAGGTGGTGCGTGGGAACACGCACAAAACCACTTCGAGTCCCTATGATCGGACGCCGGACCCCCCAGCCCGACGCCCAGAGACTCAAAAATTACGGGGGAGGCAGACCGCGAGCAAACGCAGCCCGTCTGCGCCCCGTGCGTCTTTGGCGGATCGGAAGTTCAGAAGTCGACTCCCTCTCCCTCTCCGCCGTCTCCTTCTGGAGCATTACTGCCTCACAGAAGGAGAGAACCGCGCGCCAAGACGCCTCACTGTCGACCATAGCGCGAACCTTGGCCAGCGAGAGGTCTGAAACTACCTGGGAGGGCTCACTGCGCTCTCCCGCCCACGCAGGGCACTCCTGCAGCACGTGCTGCGCCGTCTCGTCGAGACAGCCGTCGCAGTGGTGGCACCCGGCTGTCGGCTCCCTCCTCCTAGGTTAGGTTAGGTTAGGTTAGGTTATCTACTTTTTACTTAAAACTTTCCTTATTCCACCAACACGATAGGTTTCCAGCATTCTTTAATCATTATTGATGAGACCTGGTAAGGTCGGTCGCTGCGCCGTAGAGTGTGGAAGATTCCTCACGGGCCCTCAGGCTCTACGGCAATATGCGATGAGGTGGAACACGGTCGGGTTTTAGCCGGTAAGAGTCCGGCATAACCCGTCGCCGTTTCGGTTTCCAGCATTCTTTAATCATTATTTAGCCTTAGGCGTGGTAGTTATGGCAAAAAAAATATTTTTAAATTTATGTCGCCTTTTTGTCTTTGAAGATCAATTCTAGCCAAATTAGCCCTCTTAAGTACTACTTTTTATTTATGATTATGAAAGCTGAGAGTTGGGCGCATTTTTGGGATTGGCTAAAAAGTCATAAGGTCACCTGTTTAGAGTTTTAATTTAAAGTTGAAAATTTAGTCATAATTCACGGATCGCAAATTTTTAACTTTAGACCAATATTTTCAAAACTTTTATCAAAGTTACGATACTGATGATGTTATGAATAAAGACACAATTCATGAAGATTAAGTTGCAAAAAAAGAATCTCTAAAAAGTCTTACACTTTTTTTTTTAGAAGTTGTTCAAGCCGGTCATGTCGGGTTTCCTCAAAAAATCGGAAAAATCATCATAACTCGAAAACTATAAAAAATCGCGGAACATACATGGGGGTGATTCGGATACCCCACGACATACCGGACCTAAATTTTACGTTTGAACGTCAACTCCCCGGCCACCCTGTATATTATCTAAATATGGTAGGCATCAAAATGTCAGGCGAACTGAAATTCACTATCTTTTAGACAACAATGAAAATATTTTATTGTTGTTTTATGAAATTGGTTTTCATTAATTTGCAATCAAGTGTTTACTAGATTTATTGTGTAAATTATCAGAAATAACAATAAAACATTAGGTACTATATACCTAACATAACTAACTTTTCATTAATCTGTCATAATATTTACCAATTAATACTTTTCCAGGAAACATTATCGTAGGTAATTAGAAATTGTCTTAAGAGGGTAACGAGCCTCCGGTGCTGCCCTTATTTTATTATCTAAACAATTATAGGTACAACATTTCCAAAAAATAAAAATTCCGCATTTTAGTCACTGTTGATTTTAGGGTTCCGTACCCAAAGGGTGAAAACGGCACCCTATTACTAAGCCTACGTTGTCCGTCCGTCCGTCTGACCGTCCGTCCGTCTGTCCGTCCGTCCGTCCGTACGTCTGTCCTACCTATTTAGGGCTGTAACTTTTGAACCGTAATAGCTAGATAGTTGAAATTTTCTCAGATTATGCGTTATTGCGGCGGATTTGTTAACAAATAATAAAAATGGCAGAAAGTTAAAAATTAAGGGGGGTTTTCAACAAGAAACTAGTTTTTATCAATGTTTTTTCTTCACGCTCTATAGTAAAAACGGTAATACATACAAGCGTCAAACTTAATGTGATTATAGAGCAAACTCTACAGAATAACAACAAATACTAAAAACCGGCCAAGTGTGAGTCGGTCTCGCGCTAAAGGTCCCGGACAAAAAAAGTTTTTTTTCTAAGTTAATAATGTTGTGTTCTGTGGTGGTGTGGTACGGAACCCTCGGTGCGCCGCGAGTAGCTCGCACTTGACCGCTTTTTTTTTAATTTATCGGAACATTACGGATGACTAGGTATGTTTTATATTTGTACTTTGTTATTATCGGCGGATCTAAAGATGCAATCTTTACAAACAATATAAAAACAAAATCAGTTAGTGTCCCGATATAAAAAGAAAATCAGCAATAAATACAATGTTACATCTTTGTTTTTTGGAAATGTTGCATAATTGTTAAGGAATTAAATGAATACGATTGATGGCAGCACCAGAGGCTCGGTGCACCCTTTAATTCTGATTACTAGGATTGACGAAAGGTTTATCAAAGGTTTGCTTTTGCAATTAATGTTAATTAATTTGAAAGAAAATACAGGGTGAAATTGATATCATTGGCATCCTTTTAAACTAAGAGAACATCAAACTGAACAACTTTTACTATGAGAGCAAACCGATAGGAGCAACTAAAAAATCAGCTAAACTGCAATGTCTACTCGACAGAGTCTCGACTCAAATGTATGCAACAGCAGACTTTTTTTTTGCTCCGATCTGTTTGCTCCCATAGCAAAAGTTGTTCAGTTTGATGGGTAGACTCTCAGTTTAAAAGGATGCCAATGATATCAATTTCACCTTGTATAGGTACAATCAGCATCAAAAGTAGCCAAACACATTCGGCTTTATGCCTCTTAAGATGTAACTGAAATATGTTAGCGAACTTAGCGAGAGTGTGTACTAAGTAGTGACAAAACTTGTCAGTTTTCATGTTAGGTAATTTCTGCCTGAAATATTTGGATAGGTCGGGTTGTTTTCTTTTTATCCTTGTCAACCAATTTAAGATGTAGAACCTTAGTCAAGGCAGTCGTACCTAATTCATAAATTAAAAAAAAACATTTGAAGGACACGCGGACAGAAAAAACCACACGCCACACGTTTGTTTACTGAGGGCAGGTAAATTTTATGATACCTAACTATAACCCTTTAAACCCAGCTATAAACATTTTAACATATTTTTACAATTTTTTTTATCGTACCTACTAACTACCTAACAACTAAAATCCGATTGTGTGTTTTCTTCGTTGATTGGACATATACATAGATACTTACCTACTTAGTTTTAGCTAGAAACTCAATTACTACATTAAAATTTATCCTAACTACTTACCCATGACTTTCCTTAAAAACCTATAAGAAATTCGCAAAATTTTTTTTGGACTTTCCATATTAAATGCAATCATATGATCAAACGTTTACAAAGTAAATTTTTTTATTTTATATCCTGTAGGTTTCTTAGGGAAAGTTGTTCAGTATCATGGGTACAATCACCGCTCAAAATAATGCAACTGTTTACCTATTCTGTGCCAATATGTAACAAATTCACAGATCTCGTGTCTTCCACGACCTTCGGGTACAGTCAAGAGCACATCAAGCTTTACACTTGCAGTTCGATTGTAACGCTTATGGCGCACTAAATAAGAACGGTACAAAGTCCAAAGTGTCAAGCTTGACGTGCTCTTGACTGTACCTAATTGAAAATGAATTCGCCAAATGAACTGAATTAATTATTTTGTCCCCGTCACAAAGGTACAACTTCTGATTCTGAATAACCCATCAGTGATACGCACCTCCAATATTGTTTTAAAATACCTATAGCCCAAAGTCATAATCCAAAGGTTTTTTTTATTTTTTCAATACGACCGCATTTTTAACCGACTTCAAAAAAAGGAGGAGGTTCTATGTTCGGCTGTATGTATTCTTTTTATGTATGTTCACCGATATTTTCGTCAATTGTGAACCAATTTTAAAAATATATTTTTTGTTTGAAAGGGAATACTCCCGAGGTGGTCCCATTTTAATAATTGTGATGATCTGATGACGCACTTCGGAGCTACATGATAGGTATAAATCCTCAAAAGTTGACAGCAAATCGTCTGCGATTGAACCTTTGCTTCTTTTCAATGTACCCTTTGCGTGTATAACTGAACCTGGTGACTTGAAGTACAGGTATGTGTGTGCAAACATGCATACTTACCAAGCACCAGTCTCCACCTTCAATCCTATACAGGAAGATTTTTTTATCACCATCCAAATTTTAATAAAATGTTTGTTTATGAAAAAAAATCGATACGTGTTTTTTCTTTTAGTATCGCTCAGTACTAAAATATTGAGATATGACTACGCAAAAATGTCTTAAGAAAAAACAATTCGACTGGACACAGTACGCACCTACCTGTGCCACAGATTACTTATTAATAGTTACTACCACTCGACCCGATTTCGCGCGCTTTTTCGAATTTAGAACTTTGCTTTTCAAGAACGAAAACTAACGAACGAATCTCTGTGGTCAGTAATTTTCTTTGGGTCAGAGCCTTTTAATTTTTAGAAAAAGTTTGTCATTGTGTCATTCAAAGAGTACTTTATTATAACATGATTATAACCGTGTCATTGAACAAAAATAAACAAAATAAGGGACTAGTATAACATTTTAACAATGTTTTGAAAGTCTTGTGTGTTCCTGTTAAGTTTACAATGCGTGGGACTCTGAAGCTAGGGCTCCGCCCCCCGGTCCTGCAGCACCCGGTCGTTACGAATACGAAACTCGATGACCAAGCTTTATGGAAAATTCTGTAGGATAAAATTTTTAAATGTGCAGTTTTGACCTGCCCTTTTTTTTAATGAAATGGGTTCTATAAGTGATACCAAACATGTAGAAAAAATTTGGATGGTGATAAAAAAATCTTCCTGTATATATTGTGCAACGTACATGTAAACCTTTTGTGGAGAAAATAAAGTTTTTTTTTGTATTGATATCTGAGTCGAAATAACATATTTAATCAATAAAAATTATGCAATAAATTTTTTTTACAGAAAAATAAAAACCGACTTCAGAAGTAAAAAAGTACAAAATAATATTTCAGCCTATGAATTTTACGTTCGAATCAATAATTGTTGGAGTCGCTGTCAAGCCAAGCCAAAAAATTACTGCAAGCCCAGTCGCGAATCGTACCTACCGGCTTGACAGCGACTTCGACAAAACAAATTAATTTTCTTATAGATTCGAACGTAAAATTCATAGGCTGAAATATTATTTTGTACTTTTTTACTTCTGAAGTCGGTTTTTATTTTTTTTTTTTAATTTTTTCATTTTTCGACATTCAAAAAAAAAATTGTTAATATTAGGTATCTATGATATTATCTTATCTTCATCTTTCGCCTACATCTAATGGACTACAATTTTATTTACCTGTTGTAGTAGGAAAGTATATATTAATTACTTTAATATCTTGTTGCCCGTACTCATGAACTGTAAAGCCAAGTCACCCCAACAAAGTTTCAGCGTGAAGGTCACGAGGCGAGGGTGCGAGGTTCTGCGCGCGCAGCCTGCAGTCTCGGCCGTCAGTCGATCTGCAGCGTCGGGCGCCGCCACCGGCCGGCGATATCCGTCGAAGCCATTCCACTAAAAACCACAAGCAGGCGCGCGCTCGCCTAAAAATATCCGTCATACCTACCTCCGCGTTCGTTTGCCTTGAATACTCAAGAAGAAAACGAGACTTAAGTGACAAGTGTTTGTGATCAGCTGATTTTGACATCCGCCATTTTTTTTGACAGATAAAATTCAGCAGGTGAGTACGTTCGGATACGTAGGGTTAATTAAATGTTAACGTTGAGTAAACGTTTTCGCATAGTTCATGAGAGGTTCGAAAGTATTTCAAGGCGATCTTGGTTCTCGTTTCGCGTTTGAACGCCGGCTAGACTTTGCCTAGCATTTGAATTGAAAATTTTTAGATTTCAAATTCAGACTTTTTATTAAAATTGTGTAATACTTAGCTACTATTCTCATGTATAGGTAATTAACGTGTGTTGAATTTAATTACAGCGTTAATTAAGAAGTTGTAATAATCTTTGCTGGACTGACATGAAAATTAAGTATTCTTCTTTAATTTATAATTAGAGGTAATGGACTACCTTTCACATTGGACAGAGTTTGGGTACTTAGTAAAATCTGGACATTCTGATTATCTTACGCTATATTTAATATATCCTTGACTACCTCTGTGGAGAAATCTTCTGGTAGTCATGAGCATAATGCTACAATTACTTTTCAGCTGAAAAGAATGGCATTTGTATGCAGACTTAATGATAGGTACGCTATTCTCACACCTACTTGCTTTATATCAAAGGTGTAGGTAGGTACATAAATTGTCTATCTTATTATTATTGCTTTAACATGTTATATTTTAATAAATATCGAATAACCTCCTATTTTTTAAGTTGGTTAAAAATACTTCAATCTTTGCTCTAAGTGGCTAGATATAACAATATTTTTCCAGTATCAATTTTACAGCTGTCACGTTGCCAAGTATAATGTACCTACTATTCATTATAAATTTTAACCGACTTCAACAAAAGGAGGAGGTTCTCAATTCGACCCGTATGTTTTTTTTTCATTGGTTACATTATTATTTATTAACTTTGGGTTAGGTGGCATCCCTAAATGTTGATTTAAGTATTTACAAATAAGTTCTAGTAACGCAACACATTTTTGATTATCTAAATAGGTACCTAGCTAGTATATGTACAAGTTAATAAAACTACAAATAAATCTTATATTTCACGAAAGTTCTAAATTTTTCATAGGTATAATTAGTAAAAGGAAACTTAACAAAATTGTATGTAACCGTATTACGTAGGTACCGAATTAATTGACTACGAGTGCAATGTCGGAAGCAAACATCCTCGTTTTTACAATGCGCCCGCGCCGCACAGCGCTCAACCGCAATTATCCTTGCACCAATCACCAATGACCTACTGAAACAAATTATATTCATAATTCGCTCGATTCTCTGTTCATTTCATATAAATAAATATATCAACTGGGCCAAGGGCCACTTGATTGTTAACAAAGTACTTTATATGTACGTACTGCAAAATGGAAAATTTTAGCGAATAAACAAAATTGTTTTGCTCGTTTTGCCGCTTTAGGTATATAGTAGGTACAACATAATAATTATTGCCAAAAATAAACGGTTTCATAATGAATTTATTTTTGGCTTTGCCTAAAGTTGTCTGTTTTGGTACGAAATTATCACCGTATACTATTTGATTAAAAAGTTTAAATCAAATACTTAGGTTTATCAGCTAATTATTACCTCCCCGAAAGGGATTATCACCGTGAATATATATACGATATGACCTAACCATCATAGCATCATTAATTATTAATTATTATGACACGCCTGGTAACAAAATTGAATTGTATACCTATCTACGGCGAAGTGGCATGAACTTCTATCTAACATTTTGAGATTATTGCGAAGTTATGTGTAAAAATACAATGTTACATGTCGCTATAATCTTAATCGTATTAATATAATATCGTACTCGTGAATATTATACATATAATTTACTTTATTTTTAATTTACTGCTAATACGAATTTTAAAAATTTGAAACACAATTTAGGAAAAGTTTCTTTCATTTTCTCTGAAATCTTATTTTCGTAGGTACAAGTTCATGTCACTTCAAACTTCGAAGACTTTATTGCGACACACCTATAAAATAATAAACTTCAGCTTCGCTATGTTGGAATTTTTGGTCCTGCGGGATTATTTATTCTAAAATGGTCGTAAACAATCTGAGATTAATCATCATCGCCATCTTCGGTAAAGGAAACACTCGTTTATTATGGTATCGATTGCGTCACTGTCCGCACACTCTTAAAACAATAGCCGTTATGTTTAGATTAATTTAGAACCACATACGAGTAAGGTTTAACTATGTTTAGTTGAAAATATAACTTCTGGCCCTGTACCCGGGTACAGGGATTTCGAAAGTCCGGACTTTCGATGTTCGCTATATCGCCACTGTTTCGGTCCGCTCTTCATTGTATAGAGTTGACATTGGAACGAAAATGTTCACGCAATTGCGAAGTTCGAATGTGCGGGTAGAGGCCATGAATCTGCATAAATTGATATTGACCGATGCTTAGAATGCATCGTATATGAAGTTTCTCAATCCGCATTTCAATCCGCATAATTGGGCACGCATGAAATGGACAAACGGCCTCCCTTCCTGAGGGTAGGCATGTGTGTTAACAAATAACTGAAAAATATTATATAATCAACATCAAAATTAAATAAATTATTTATACATACTGATATTTAATACAGTTTTTGAGAGTTACGCGGTTATTATTTGACTTACCGCGTTTTGGTATTTATGAGTTCCCGGTAAGAACCTGTTAAAATGTTTAATTCTAGATTACTTATATTTAATACAGTTTTTGAGAGTTACGCGGTTATTATTTAATCTAGAATTTAACATTTTACTGCGTTTTGGTATTTGTGAGTTCCCGATATTTTGGCATTGTTACAACTGCCATGATCACGGGATGACTTATATTTAGTTGTAAAAGGAAGGTAAAGGAAATTTTGTTTAATTGTCAGGACGGAATTAGATGTGTGTGTGAATAGAAGTCTTAGATAAAGTATATAGTTTATCTAAGGCTTTGAGCACCTAGATTTTTTCACTTATTTGATGCTAACTGTGCCAATGCATTGCATAACATTAACATGTTTTAAAAGCAGATACAACAACACGACAACAAGACCGAACCGACTACAATAAGATCGATGTTAAAAACTCTGTCAACAACAAAAAAGAGCTCGTAGCGTAAAATTTTACTTACGAAGCATTCTTGTGGAATGACTTGACCTTATTTAGGTACCTAAATAAAATATACCTACTTGGAGAAGTAAAAAGGAAGTACCAACATTAGATAGACATAGGATGTTTTCAATGACAATTGGCCAGGACAGGGCCAGGGGGCCAGGGGGTTGGTTAGAGAGTTGAAGGGAGACCTTTGCCCAGCAGTGGGATAATGTAGGCAAAGAAAAAAATAAAAATAAAAAAAATTAATATTTTTACAAAATTTTTAAATACGTATCCAAATCCGTTTCAGCATCAATAAAAAAAGCTGAATTCAGTACAAAATTTGATGGTATTTTTTCATACGGTTCAACAACAGAACTGTGCTGTGGGTAATGAAGAACAAATTAAAGTTAATTAACATTACTAACACTGTAGCATTGAATCTTAATAATCATGTGTACCTACCTAATAATTACGAATACCTAATACTTAAATATAGCCATGAAGAATCTTAATTATAACCAGACGTTAATGATGCAAAACAAATTATAGAATCATTCAAAAATAAAAATAATGAAGAATCCTAATTATAACCAGACGTGAATGATGCAAAACAAATTATAGAATCATTCAAAAATAAAAATATTGAATCAGCTAGTTCGTTCAGTAAACATTTCATCAATCTTGAGCGGAGTTGCGTACACGCATTCACGTCCTTCCGAGGTATCCGCAGGTGTTGGCAGTTCCTCATCCGAGTCCCCACAACCGAGCCAATTTCATCTTTATGCCATGGACTTATGATATCTGTAAAGGGACTTCTAATGTACAGACATTAGTTGTGAGACTTGTGAGGCTTGTAAGTACTTCTGCGTGTGTTGAGAAACGCTCATCCAGAAGGCCGCCCGGTTCGCGCTGACCGGCGCGGGCGCAGCCAAGTTAGATTCCATGTGACTGTGAATGAATGGAATTTAGAAGAAAATATTAATCGAAAATATAGGTAAACTCATTACCACAAATTGGATATAGATAGGTATCTACTTATTTAAAATAATGTTGGATTACACTAAAGTACGATTGAAAAGATTCAGCACACGTACCATAAACGTCTTTGAGTTTAAGGAAGGTCAAGGTTGAAAGCCCGCTTGCTACTGATTTATCTTTTTTAAATAATACGCAAAAAACAAGGATTGTAAAAACTTTATTTTTCAAAAGTTTAACGAAAACAATTATGAGGTTATGACAATCATATGAATATGAGTTATGACCTCGAACAAAGAATATTATTTTTAAAAGAAATCCTGCAAATTAAAATACAAGGTTTCATCTTGACGTAGGTAGGTACCGAATGAGTACCTAATGACTAACAACATTTGTGATAAAACTGTGGTTAATGAAAATGGTAGGTACGTTTACGATTTTGACCCTGACTGCAAAAAATTGTAATCAGCAAGTAATAATTACTCATTTATATGACATCCTAAGCAATAATAAACTGTACACTTTAGACTGTGACTTTAGGTAGAATACAATATAATATAATACAGTAATAATTTTAGCGTGTGATAAAACGCATGCTAAATGATTTTCACACCTGTGGTCTACCCAACTCTCAGCATCTAAATCTTTATTACTCTGTGGCCAATAAAAAAAGAAATCATTGTGATATTCTGTTACCACGTCAATATGCGAGAATATACCTATTATACTTATACTATAGGTACCAAAAGCAGCAAGATTGTGGCGCTACATAGATAGGAGCCAATTCATCTTTGATAAAGATTATTAGCACCTTTGATCCGAATTTTTCATTGATTAATGATTAACTTGTTGTACAGCACGTAGCACCTCTTTTTTCAAATTCCTCTGAATACAAACGAAAAAATTTGAAAAAACAGGTGCTTCTTGTGGGGAGGTGGTCCTTTATTAAGGACAGTAACAATAATAAAACAGTATAAGTACTTATGTATAACCAAAAAATAAAACAAAGGTATTTTTTTATTTTTTTATTTATAATTAAGGCTACTCCTCCCATCTGCAAGGCTCTCTTTCTTACAAGCAAACTTTTGCAATTAGCCGTCCCGCTTCAATTGCGCGGCTCCGGTCAGAATTTTCCGTTTTCTTTGAAAACCTGTATGATTTTATATGAATTTTCAAAAAATAAGAAAAGCACATCATTTTATATTGTATTGTGAAGAATATTGTAAATTTTCATATTCTTCTGATCAACAATGTAAGAGTAAAACGGTTACGACTGGAAAAAAAGAGGTGACTTTGGAGTCGTTTTTCTTCAGTTTTATTAATTAAAATAGATTTCGAGAAAAACCACATCACTTCTCATATCCTGTAGATTGTTCAGTTTTGTTTTCTGCTTAAAAAGTGCCATAGTTAATGTATAAAATGGTTACAAAGTTACTCAAAACCGGGCGGACGCCCCTTAATGGACTCTTGCTTGTGCGTTAGCACTGTATTTCCGCCAGTGTCAAGTAGTTTATGGGAGAATCTATCCCAATCTCAGGGATTGTTTTTGGTCAAGAACAAGAAGAGATTGAGGATTGCGGAGCCTCGTAACAGGCAAAAACGCGACGCGCGAATCCACGCGAGATAAGTGCTCGGGTCAATTCCTGTAACGTGACTCCCCGGACATGTTCTTTATAGCTTATCTGATCAAACGGTCTGTCAAATAAGCTATCAAGAACTTATTTCAACAGCGGTGAAATAGGCCCTGAGTAATATTTAATGTGGTAATTTCGATTAGAGTCTAATTATGGTCTAATCATTAGACCATTAAAAAAAGGAACACACATGGAACAAAACACTGAGCATTGCTGGGACTACACGATACACGGCAGATCGGGTACCGGCATAGGAAAAGAATAAAATCTAGAACTAATTTCTTAAAATAATAATAGTCGCCAAAACGAGACAGGCTAATAATTACATAGAGTGAGCGAGAGAAAATCCATGTTGTTTGCCCCTTTCAGCGTATGCGATATTTCATTCGCGACGCGCGAAACCACGCGAGACAAGTGCTCGGGTCAGTTCCTGCAACGTGACTCCACCTACCTATTTAAAAATGTTATTGAACAGGAGCAGATTTTTGAATTTCATTCGGTGAGTTCAGCAGTTGTAAATGTCAAAATTACTATGGAGATAGGCATCTTTCTACTTATGATTTGACTTTCAAAAATCATACTTCAGAAGTGCGATTTTTGTAAGTCAAATCATAAGTAGAAAGATGCGTATCTCCGTAGTAATTTTGACATTTACATCTGCTGAACTCACCAAATGCGATTCAAAAATCGCACTCCTGGTCGGTACGGTCGGGTAATTTTAATTACCCGTGGTCCCATGGCATTACAATGCGTATCTACTAATAAACATTTTCATATAATATCCAGTTAATATTATTTTTGAATTTACCAGGCTTCGATTAAAAAAATGTATCTACATATCCTATAGAGAATTCAATAAAGTATCTTGGATTTTTTAGTGTCGAGGTCATCGGCAATGGGTACCTAACGCATTCATATTAAAAACCCGAAATAATTGCACTCCATCAGATGCTGCGGAGAAAGCATAAGAGAAAGTAGTCGCAAAATGTAGAGGTACCGATTTTTTTTAAACTCTGACCGAAATGGACAGAATGAGGTACCCCGGATACCATGACCTGCTTGTGCGAAATCTTTATTTAAATATGTTACATAAATACTTCGTTTTTAGTCATAATTTATACATTAACTAACATCGAAAATATCCTACTTTCGACTAGTATTAATCTTATTTTAATAAATGGATACGTCTACAGTCTGCACTTTTGATGAACATTGCGTAGAAAATATTGATAGGTATTATTACGACTTTCATTATCATAAACAAGCGGCCCGTCCCGGCTCCGCACGGGTGGACGTCTAATCTTTTCTAGCAATAAATATAGCCTATGTTACTCAGGGTGAATGTAGCTTTCTAATGGTGAAAGAATTTTGGATATCGGCATACCTAGTAGTTTTTGAGTTTATTCATTGTGTCTATGTTACACACAAAAATACAAATCTTTCCTCTTTATAATATTAGTATAGATTAAAAATAACACGGAGAATTTGGATAACGCACTTCTCCGGTTTGGAAGGGTGCGGGTTCAAGTCCCGCCCGAGACTTAATTTTTCAATCTTTAATTTGATTCGAAATAGCACAACATGGCTGTAACATGTTTAAAAAATCCATAATATTTGAAATTAGTATAGATTAGTATAGATACAATACAAAGTATTTTATACAGGGTGAAATTGATATCATTGAAATCCTTTTAAACTCATCAAACTGAAATACTTACTATGGGAGTAAAGCAAAACGATCGTAGCAAAAAAAAAAATCAGCAGTTCCTTCCATACTAAACAGCAGTGCCTACTCGAGTCAAATGTATGCAACAGCAATGCAACAGAAGATTTTTTTTTGCTACCTACGGTCTGTTTGCTCAAGGTTTGCTCCCATAGTAAAAGTTGTTTAGTTTGATGGGTAGACTCTTAGTTTAGAAGGATGGATATCAATTTCATCCTGTATAAATGTCCACCCTAACCAAGTTCAGAGCAAAGTCTGGTTTAATATATTTAATGTACTTACCCAATATTATTTGTTTTACCAATAAATTCATTCCCCATATACCTATTAAATAAAAAAGATAAAAGAACAATAAGATATCGAAATATTTTACAGAAATGAAGGTCCGAAAAAACGTAACAATTAAAATTAATAATATATTATATTGCATACAAAGATTTCATGATTTTTCGGAAACATCGTTTTGTTAGCTAATGATTTCTTTAGACAATGTTTCAGTACTTAACTAAATCTAGTTAATAACTGTAATGTATTCAGTTTTTTTATGTATAGTGGTAAATTTCCAAGAAAATATTCCGCAGATTTTGTAAAATAAAAAAGATGAATGTCAATTAAAATTATTCAATTGAGATGTATATAATAGCATAGTTTCGCGTTCTGTTTATATCATGTATCGTACGACCTTCTGAATGTTTGTTAATCATAAGCACGTATGCTATTTCTACAATAAAACAGCAAAAAAATCAACACTGCGATCATCAGCAAATCTTCCTGGTTTGTCTTTGTCATTTTAATTAATATAATTTTTATTATTAATAGTCTTGAAGAAATACATGTGTATATAGGGTCCTTCTTAATATGCGGATAGTTTTTTAAGGGGATGATCAGACCATGAAACTGAACAACTTTCTATAGGGCACCAACAACGAAATCGCGATAAAAAAATCTGCTGTCCCATACATTTGGCTCGAGTAGGTTAGCAGTTTTGTATGGACGAGCAGATTTTTTATTCGCGATTTTCATGTTGGTCCTATAGAGAAAGTTGTTCAGTTTGATGGTCTGATCATCCCCTTAAAAAAGTGTCAGCATATTAAGATGGATCCTATATAATTTAACTTATATATTTACAGAATTAGCGTATGTATACGCTAATGTGTAATGTCATCTCGACAACTCAGAGCAATAACCCTGAGGTTGACAAAAAGAAATAACTACTGACCTAGTGTGATTTTGTAATGTTGGAACTTTTAGAGAAACCTTAAATGCACCCAACCAGACAGTGAGATTTTTTAGCATTTAGAAATGGGCTTTGATTGGGATACGGGGCGGGGCGGGCTATTTGATTAAGTTCAAGGATTATGTTTATTTGTAGGCTTTGATTGTATCTTTGATTGATATATTTTATTTATATCCATAATCGAAGATTTATTGAAAACTCATATTATAAAATAAAAAAACAGAAAATAAATATACATAGGTACATATATCATAGATGAACTATTTACCAGATATATTGCAAAATAGCAGAAATGCAGGATAGTTTGTTGACGAAGTAGGTTATGTTGCAGATAAATGTCTGTAAAGTTGCTAATTATAATTAGGTATACCGTCTGTTATTTGTATACTTGTTTAACGAAGCTTATGCTGGAGTAGCGTTGTGGTCTGCTGCTATTAAGTGGTCGCATGTTTCTACGGTTCCCCCGCCAACAACGAAGCTTCAATTGCAACGTGACTCAAGGAAGTTCCTTCCATCGTTTTTTTCGAATAGCGACCCCTGAAGTTACTAAATATTTATAGCTGTATCTGTAATTCTGTACAACGTCAAGCAAGCACTTAAATTGCTTCATAAACTAGAAATTGACAAAATCATCAAGTTCAAGATGGACGCCACATAACAATTTAAAAATTAGAATAGAAGCTATTGACTGCTTGATTTGTGCTTTGCTTGGTTAAACAATGGTTAAACAATTTATTTTCTTTAATATTGTTATATCCATAATATTATCTATTCCTAGACAGAATGGTCTTGGGGACAATCACGTCTAGAAAAATAATAGTTTATGTATACAGAGTGAAAATTGATATCATTAGCATCCTTTTAAACTAAGAGTCTACCCATCAAACTGAACAGCTTTTACTATGGGAGCAAACCGATCGGAGCAAAAAGAAATCAGCTGTTCCATACTAAACTGCAATGCTTAGTCGACTCAAATGTATGCAACAGCAGATTTTTTTTGCTCCCATCTCTTTGCTCCCATAGTACAAGTTGTTCAGTTTAATGGGTACACTCTTAGTTTAAAAGGATACTAACGTAATGATATAAATTTCACCCAGTAGACTCATGACAAGAAGTGGTTGCTATCCACGAAAAGTGTCATGTTTTCTTCTGCAATATATTTTTTTTTTGCTCCGATCTCTTTGCTCCCATAGTACAAGTTGTTCAGTTTAATGGGTACACTCTTAGTTTAAAAGGATACTAATGTAATGATATCAATTTCAAAATGTAGACTTTGACAAGAAGTGGTTGCTATCAACGAAAAGTGTCATGTTTTCTTCTGCAATATTTATTCGAGGTCATATCGGTTTGAGACTGCATTATTATCGTACCGTAACTCTAGTTATCACGCAATAAGGCAGGTCTATAGCAGATATTCATTGCCTGGTCATGCTCAATGAGTTGGTGTAACATTGTGATGGCTGTTTCCAAGGAAATATTGGTGTAGGGCAGGTTTTTTTTTTTTAGTAATATTATATACATTCAATTTATGTTTTAAACGTCATAATCAGAATCGCAGTGCTTTCGGACTGTGTAGGGTATGTGTAGGGTAGGTGTAGGGCAGGTGTAGGGCAGGTGTAGGGCAGGTGTAGGGCAGGTGTAGGGTAGGTGTAGGGTATGTGTAGGGTAGGTGTAGGCTAGGTGTAGAGTAGGTCTAGGGCAGGTGTAGGGCAGGTGTAGGGCAGGTGTAGGGCAGGTGTAGGGCAGGTGTAGGGTAGGTGTAGGGTATGTGTAGGGCAGGTGTAGGGCAGGTGTAGGGCAGGTGTAGGGTAGGTGTAGGGTATGTGTAGGGCAGGTGTAGGGCAGGTGTAGGGCAGGTGTAGGGCAGGTGTAGGGTAGGTGTAGGGTATGTGTAGGGTAGGTGTAGGCTAGGTGTAGAGTAGGTGTAGGGCAGGTGTAGGGCAGGTGTAGAGCAGGTGTAGGGTTTGTGTAGGGTGGGTGTAGGGTAGATGTAGGGTAAGAAAAATGGCATGACAACGTTTGCCAGGCCAGCTAGTTCTAAATAATAGGCTATTTGTTTTGACGCAGTCGTTACCTTGTTGAATAACGACGACGACCTTATACCTATACAGGGTGTACTTATATCAAAACACCCTAATAATAATTAAAGGGGTTGTTATCAAACTGAACAACTTTCACTATGGTGCCAACAACGAGAAAACAATTTTTTTTGCTGTTCTTTACAAAACTGCAGTACCTACTCGACTCAAATGTATGGAACAGCAGATATTTTTAAAAATGGAAATGGATAACGGTCTTATGTTTATATGTTGAGTATTTAATTAAGTACTCTAAGATAATGATAATTCGAACTAAATAGAAGTTTCACTAAATACCCAAGCATAAGGCTGCCTGTCCATTGACGCGAGCTGCCTTTGCGAGCTGTGTAGCTGTGTAAATATTAACCAATCAGGAGCTCGGCCGATCTCGGTCGGATCTCTGATTGGTTAATATTTACACAGCTACACAGCTCGCACAGCCAGCTCGCGTCAATGGACAGGCAGCCTAAAGCATGTGCAATGACATCACGAAGACTACAGACATGTTCAAATGATCACGATCGTTGCAACTTGCAGCACTAAAGTATTAGTACACAGTAAAAGAATTGCAATATGCACGTTACCAAACTTCCTGTGTGTTCTGTGTAACCTTGATACTTTATAGCCTAGTAATAGTAGACTAGGTTGTAGACTTGCCACAAATATACTGTTATTGCCTCATAGAGAAGCTTAATGATAAAATCTACGTATTAATTCCTAAATCATCACGGTTGTAATTTGTTGAAGTCTAGCACTGACAAAATATAAAGAAACAGCGAATGAATTGCAATTTCCGTATTACCAGATTTCCTGTGTTTCTTGACTAATCTTGATACTTTACGGTCAGTGGTTAGACTAGTAGGTATGTGCAGAAGGTCTACTTCGCTAAAAAGTAGAATGGAGGCGCACACTTATAAGTTATAACTATTATAATTATTACCCGTGTGAAGAACGTTATGTCCAAATACTTCATCGTTGAACCTCCCTGTGGGGTGAGTCACGCTTCTGTATTTCCTTCTGATTCCTTAGGCACTCCCATCATATCCCTGGAAGCTTTTCACCGATCCCAAGGCAGGGTCTCAATCCTTCGCGTAGTCCCAGGAAATCAAAAACCTGAAATTTTATTTGTGAAACCAGGTACATTATAAACGCCCTGTGGTTCGTATACCTTGGGAGTCCTTAGGCTGGTTGCTGGTTTGGTGGCTCTGCATGCTTTAGCGCTTCGCCTTAATTATTGATTTCCACAAAACACAACACACAGATACATTTTATGCCAAACTGCATAACAGTTTGTCGACATGCAATGAGCTCTTGATAACATTTACAAAAACTAAAGAAGAATAACTCTAAACAAAAGCAACATAAATTTTGGCATCTAATGAAAAGTTACATTTTGTATGAGTTTTGGCGGCAAGGTAGAGTTTCTAAGGAACAGAATTAGAACACGGTATAGTTTTTTTGGTGCAACTTTTTGAGCTTGATTTACAATCATAAAACGCTAGCTGTCCTATTAGGTAGCTACTTATTATGCATTCACTGTTGTACACTAGTCTCGATAAAAAAAATAACTGATAAAGATATATATTATTTCTTGTAGTAAGTACATTGGCCTTAGTGTTTGTTAGTACCTACAAGTGTGCTAACGTGTTGCCATCGCGATAACGGATTCGCGATAATGAAATGGGTAAATTTGTATACACCACTTGTTTTTAATTACTAACATAATACTTTAAGGTTGTATTCAGACCACGAATCTAAACAATTTTCCCAAAGAAACATGGGTCGAAAAACGAGAATTTTTTTTAGACCTCCCATAGAAAATCGATCTAACGAATCGGCCGGTCCGCACTTTTCTATGGAAAGTCCAAAATTTTTTCTCATTTTTCGACCGTTCGAAAAGTCTTTTCTAATCGAAATACCTACTAAAACATTATTTTGTGTAAACTATGTTGATGTGTGTTTATAATAAACTGTTCAAGTGATGAGTTATTTCATCGATATTGTGTTTTTTATGTTTGGTTTTTGCAAGTTTGGTGCGTTACACTGTGATAGGTACTCGTATATAGAAATAGAACTTACAGCGAACTCGTGGTACCTACCAAGATAACAGTTGATTGACATCTAGTGCAAGTTATGTTTATAATAAACAAAGAACTTGATAATAAAGTAAGATTAAATAATTACACATTCGACCCTCATTGTGCACACTCGTCTCCCGTCGCGTTGTCGTCTCAATTGTGAGTATTTTGTATTTAATTAATATTGTTTACCAACATAACATATATTACCTTGTATACCTAATGTAATACTATATTATGTAATTTTTTAAATAATTTTCCCACTGCTAAAAATCAGCGCACTTCTTTTTGGAACAGTATTAAATTGTAGGTACTTAGTCAATTCAAAATAGATGTGTTGAAATAAAAGATGAAATAAAGATGTAAATAAATAAACCAAACTTTAAATTCATACACAAGATTTTAAATTATAATACTCTGTTCAGAATGTCCCACTGAGGTATTTTAATCTTCTTGCCCACTGCATACCTACTGCAGACTATATACAGGATGAAATTGATATCATTAGCATCCTTAACTAAGAGTCTACCCATCAAACTGAACAACTTTCACTATACAGGAAGATTTTTTATCACCATCCAAATTTTTTCTACATGTTTGGTATCACTTATAGAACCTATTTCATTAAAAAAAAAGGGCAGGTCAAAATTGCACATTTAAAAATGTTATCCTACAGAATTTTCCATAAAGCTTGGTCATCGAGTTTCGTATTCGTACCGACCGGGTGCTGCAGGACCGGGGGCGGAGCCCTAGCTTCAGAGTCCCACGCATTGTAAACTTAACAGGAACACACAACACTTTCAAAACATTGTTAAAATGTTATACTAGTCCCTTATTTTATTTATTTTTGTTCAATGACACGGTTATAATAAAGTACTCTTTGAATGACACAATGACACATAATAAACTTTTTCTAAAAATTAAAAGACTCTGACCCAAAGAAAATTACTGACCACAGAGATTCGTTCGTTAGTTTTCGTTCTTGAAAAGCAAAGTTCTACATTCGAAAAAGCGCGCGAAATCGGTTCGAGTGGTAGTAACTATTAATAAGTAATCTATGGCACAGGTAGGTGCGTACTGTGTCCAGTCGACTTGTTTTTCTTAAGACATTTTTGCGTAGTCATATCTCAATATTTTAGTACTGAGCGATACTAAAAGAAAAAACACGTATCGATTTTTTTTCATAAACAAACATTTTATTAAAATTTGGATGGTGATAAAAAAATCTTCCTGTATAGGGAGCAAACCGATCAGAGCAAAAAAAACTCTGCTTTTCCATACATTTGTGTCGTGTCGTGTAGGCATTGCAGTTTAATATGGAACAGCAGATTTTTTTGTTGCTCCGATCGGTTTGCTCCCATAGTGAAAGTTGTTCAGTTTGATGGGTAGACTCTTATGTTAGATTCACCTCATAAGCTAGGCCCCGACATAAATTCAGAGTTCGGCTTCCGAGCCGAGCATTTTGCTGAGTTGGGACCTTTTTGCCACTGCGGCGCACAAACAATCTCTTTATTAATTAATGTTTTGACAATTTCACTAAAATGTAACCATGATGTAAGATTGTATGTGTGTCGGAGATCCAAATAAAAAAATTTTCTTTCTTTCTTTCTTCTTTCTCTTAGTTTAAAAGGATGCTAATAATATCAATTTCACCCTGTTGTCGAACGAAACATATGGCCGCAAATTGAAGATGTTCGAAACGAGTTCTTAAAAAGGATTGTACAGCTACATCTAAATTTCTTCTTACCACTTTCTGTGTTAATCGAAACTAAACATGTAGGTTCAAAGGCTGGCAGGTTTCCACACACGAGCCGTCCTTGGTGCAACATCGAACAATCGGTGACCGGTGTACTGGATGCTTCGATTCGAAGCATTTCAAATGTCATCATATCAAATTCCGATCACGATTCGGTGCGTCATTCTATAGGTTTCGATTTCAATGTCAGATTGTTTGATGAATATACAGATCCATACATACGATACATATTCGATGGATATACAGGGTCCTTCTTAATATGCTGACACTTTTTAAGGGGATCGGATGATTACCGTCAAACTGAACAACTTTTTCAATGGCACCAACATTGAAATCACGACAAAAAATCTGCTCTTCCATACAAAACGGCAAACCTCCTCGAGCCAAATATATGGGACAGCTGTTTTTTTCCGCGATTTCGATGTTGGTCCCATAGAGAAAGTTGTTTAGTTTGATGGTCTGATCATCTCCTTAAAAAAGTGTCAGCATATTAAGAAGGACCCTGTATGTTTCTCCACTGTCCTCTATTATAAAAAGATGTCTATGGATTCCTCACAGGAAGCTGGAAATAGGTATTGCATTCTAAATCCAAGGTTCCTCATATAAATAAATGACGCAACGAATTTAATTTTTAATAGTTCAAGGTCAAGTAAGGTTCTAAAAATTTTAGTTTACATAAAGGACATATGACAACAAACATCTGTAAAATATGCTCCCAATATATTTAACAATATCATAAATATAATAATGAATAAGCCATTTTTCCATCAATAAAATGACGATTGGCAATTACATTAAATAGCCCCAAACGTAAAATACTACAGGCCTTTTTATGGAAACAATTTTTTTAACGATTTTCGTTACTGTAAACGTATGATTAACTTTGAAAATCAAACACTTAAATACAGGGTGTACAATAAAATGGGACAGCTACTTAAAGGGGTGCTTCAGACCATCAAACTGAACAACTTTCTCTATGGGACCAATATCGAAATCGCGAAAAAAAAATCTGCTGTCCCATACATTTCAGTCGAGTTATGTTTGCAGTTTTGTATGGGAGAGCGGATTTTTTTTCGCGATTTCGATATTGGTCCCATAGAGAAAGTTGTTCAGTTTGATGGTCTGAAGCACCCCTTTGAGTAGCTGTCCCATTTTATTGTACACCCTGTATAACAAAACAACTCGATATTTTTCAAGCCTTAAACAAAACAAAACATATCTTGTCCTTACAGCTTACTGATAATATCCGCGTTTTACCTACCAATAAAACGCTTATTAACTACTTACCTCATTCGAAGCCTAAAAGTGAGAATAGCAACCCTATTTTCCTATGCTGTGGCGGACGTGACGTCAGTTTCCGTCCATAAATCCCCTCCAGTTTAATACGCTTTCCTTCCACCAGGTGGCGTCGTTGGCATTTTAAGCAACGAACGGTTTTTGAATCATTGCGTTCGAACTTTTACCAGGCAGGAATTAAAAATAGGCTTCGAATGAGGTAAGTAGTTAATAAGCGTTTTATTGGTAGGTAAAACGCGGATATTAACTCACTGTACCGTCATTCGAAGCCTAAAAGTGAGAAGTGTTTGATATCGCCTGGTGGAATATGTGTGTAGGTATGTAACGCCAATGTGACACTGTGTTGTTAACTGTATGAGTATGTTCATAACACAGAAAATCGTAAGTATTAAGTTTCTAGAGGTGTGATGTATCTTGAATAAATTCATGTATTGGGAAAACAAAAGTAAATAAAGCATACCTACTTGAGGAAAAACGTATTTTATTTTGTCTCTAATTTCAGAGTAATTTTCAATTAACAAGTAGTATTTATTCAAATCGTAAGAACTTCCGAATAATTACTTAAATATAAATGAAACAATGCCAACAAAATGTTTAATCAGTAACATAAATAGACCTTAAGATATTGATAGCTTTTTGATTTTGGTCAAAGAAAGAAATCCAAGAATGGATCCATCCATCTATTCAAGAAATGTACATGACGTATCCACGAAAAAGCAATTTTACAGTTTACAGGTTCCTAAACAAGTTGTTCTCATAATTTTTAGAAGAAGAAAATAAATTGAACTCTTTATGTTAAATATAAGTATAACAGCTATGATGGATTGTAGATATCTATGTACAATAATTATATTTCTATCATAAATGAAAACAAATTGTTTATTTGGTATATCATAGATATTATGTAATTGCTAGATTATTCGTATGACCATGAGGTACGACCAATACCTATTAATACCTATGCTATGGGTGAAAACATAGCTGACACCACGTTAGTTTGGACTGGGGTTGGTCGTATCTCGCGACAATAATGATTGATGAATGTATTCTGGGAGCGCCAGTTCCCTCGCGCTAGTATCTCGTCTACTGGGAGGTTGAGCACCCAGTGCTTGGATGCCACGGCCGGGCGTATGCTGCCTGCGCTGGCCTTTATACCAGCGTCCACAAGGACGCTCCGCACCCAGCCAGCTATCACAGAGCGGGAGGCGGCCTTCGCAGGACCGCACGCGGTTATAAACAGGTTATTTACCTTACATAGGGATCGTCGGGTCTGTGATAGGTCGATCACTCTTTTTATCCAGTATACTGAATCTATAGCTTGATGGTCTGTGTTAGATTTTAAACGCCAGCCAGATTGCCTTACGTCTGACTTATCAGTCTTAGACCCAAATTTAGGCCACATAATAATCTGGTCATCTGAAACAAGACAATGGTTTTCGTCAATTGCCAATAGTGTTAAGTCATGGGTCCTGCGGCCCGAGCATAATAGCAAAAGGGTAGCTGCCCTTTTTGAGCATTGATATAAGTTATTAGAGTCAGGGTTATTGTTTATGAGCCATGATGTGAGCACGTCTGTGTCCCAAATAGGTGGCTTATGGGATTGTTTTGGTTTTTGGGCAGCTATAGACTTTAACACTTTCTGAACAAGGATATGGGAGCTCAGTCTTTCCGATGTCTCGGGATTACAAAGAGTGGATACCGCTGATTTGTATACTAGGATAGTACTGAAGGAAAGTTTGTTTATTAAGAACAAATCTGTCAAAAACCTGGCTAATTGAGATCCTGAGGGATCGGAAGACGAGACATTATTCTTAGTGCACCAATTTAACCACTTTAGCCATGCATTATTATATGTTTTAATAGTAGAATCGCGCCAACCTGATTTGAGCAGTTGTTTCTGTTCTGGTGTCCAGGCAGTCAAGTCGGGGGACCACCCCCACATCTCCATATTTCCAGCGTCATTTCTCGGACTTGTGACGGTGGCAGACCGGTCGATGTGTCCACTAGCACTCGATGAAGGCGCCGGATGGTGAAAGGAGGAGATAGGGCGCGATTCTTCACATCCGGTCTACAAAATACCTTCTCCCACACTGGGACTACTAATAGGTACACTCCCCGTGCAGTGTTTAAATGTGCTAGGACTTTGGGTATTAGAAAAGGAGGTGGGAAGACCCATGCCAGTCAGAAGTCCCAATTGTGGCTGAATGCGTCGTGGTAATAGGCATTCTGATCTGTCCTGTCCAGGCTGACGTATCGAGGTACAACATGAGCCGAATTTGATGCCATCAGATCTATGAAGGGTATTCCCCATTTTTCGAAAACTACAGACGTTACTTCTGTGAGCAGGTGCCACTCGGGAGGAATTTGAAAACGTGACAGGCGATCTGCTTCGCAGTTTAGTTTTCCTGGCAGATAATGAGCAATCAAATGTATCCGATGTGTGTCCAGGAGTGCAAATATCATTTTTGTCACATGCATCAGAATGGGTGACTTGTTCCCGCCTTCTTTTTTGATGTAAGACACTACAGTCCTGTTGTCGCTTTGCAACATAACTGTTGATGTCGCTAGGAACAGAGACTGCCCTCTTAAAGCGTAGTACACAGCGAGCATCTCTTTCACATTCGAGTGCAGCCTGTTCTCGTGAGCTTGCCAGGCTCCTGACATCTCTACATCGTCCAGACAAGCACCCCAAGCAAAACCTGATGCGTCTGTCGTGATAAAGTGGCTCACGGGTGGAGCGTGTAACCGGGACTGATTCGCGCGATTTTTCAGCCACCATTTCAGTTCGAGCAGCACTGATTCGGGGACATTGAAGCGGTGACAAGAATCTAATTTCAACAGATTGTTTTGAAACTGTAGGAGATTGCGATGGTTCAGTCGACCTCGCGGTACTGGGAAACTTGCGAAGTTTATCAGTCCAACCAAGCTCTGCACTTCTTTTAAGTTTGCAGTTTTTCGTTTTAGAATGGGAACTATTTTGTCTTTGAGAGATTGACATTTTCTTGGTGGCAGCCATTTTAGACCGGACCACGGGTTCCATCGAATCCCTAAGAATTCCAGGCATCTTTGAGGGGTCAATATCGACTTTTGGAAATTGATTTGCCATCCTAGTTCTTGTAGGAGATTGACAGTTTCCTGAATATGTTGAGAAAGTATTGTTTTGTCCTGATGGGCGATTAGATAGTCGTCCAGATACGTAACGAGTCTGATTCCTTTGCTCCTCAGGATTTGCGCAATCCAGTTTGTGAGCCTCGCGAACACTTTGGGCGCCGTCGCTAAGCCAAAGGGAAGGCATGTCATTTCCAGAAGGCTGTTGTTGTAACTTAACCTTAGAAATCTTCTGTGGACCGGGGAGATCGGAACATGAAAGTACGCATTCGAAATATCGATTTTGGCAAGCCAATCTAGAGGCTGCAGGAAGTCCGGTATTTTTTGTATGTTTATTAGTCGAAACTTGGACACAATGACATAATCGTTTAGATTCCGGAGGTTGAAAATGGGCCGCATTGTACCATCGCTTTTCGGTGTCAAGAACATGGGGGATATAAAGCTTGATGAGAGCTGCGCGCTCTCCAGAACTCCTGAGTTTATCATTTCTTTTATTGCTTTTGTCATTTGTTGAGAAACTGGAGTAATTAAACTGCGTTTTATATTTCTGGGGACAAAAAGTGGAGGCTTTTCCCCGAAGGGTATTTTGTAGCCCTTTATGATACTCAGAAGGGGTTTTGGAGTTCCCAGCGTCTCCCAAGCTTGAGCGAACCGCGCTAAGCGGCCCGCTACGCATACCGTGATCGAGTCAGAACTTTCGTTTTGCACGAAAATTTCTTTGATTATTATATTGCATGTTTCTGTATTGTCCTCTGCCATGCCCTTCGTTAAATTGATGCTTCTGACGTGAAGCTCTATTGTCAGGTCTATTCAGCCTGCTATTTTGGTTTTGCGGAAACCGATTTCCTTGTCCTTGAAAAGGTTGATTATATCCCTGCGGGGGATAGTACATAGGGACGGGCATCCCTTGCGGAGGGAAGTACGTAGGATAAGCACCTTGCGCAGGCGGCTGTGTGTATGTTTGCCGAACATGGTGGCTTTTGGACAGATCATAAGAGCCCTGCGCGGGCGGTTTAACATGCGACGGTCCAGCTTGCGCAGCCGCCGGCCAGTTTGTTTTTTGCGTTGTACTGCGAGTCGGCCAGAAAATTTTATTTACACCACCCGCTTTTTCGAGAGCGGAAGAAAATGATTCTTTATTAAAAAGAGACTCGCTAGTAGGCGGAATCTTGCGTAAATTAGAACGTACAAACTTGTCTTTGACTAATCGCAAAATACCATCGCGTCTTTGTTCTATTGTATCGGCCCTATGGCCACAGGACAGTTGAAGCAAATCAGCGGAGATTTTGTTATAATTACCCTCAATAAATACTTCGTTAACTTTGTCCTTCAATGTCGATGGTGATAAATCATCAGTCTCAGATGCCCACTTTAAAAGAGATTGAAGGCCACATTGCGTAGCATCCCTTAATTTAAGTAAACCTTGAGTGAACGCCGCATAACTTCTTTCAGTAACAATTAAATTAGGAAACCTATCGAAAGGTTTTACTTCATCATTACACTCAAGTTCTATAAACCCGGGGGTGGAACTATAACTTTTTTGTACGTCGGCGTACCTCACATTGTTCCACTCGGGTGTATTTAAATGTTGGATTGAATTTAATAAATCAACATGCTCTTTGCACGATTTCTCAAAATTTGGACTAGACTGCCCCAAGGGGGCGTCATCAATATCAGAAAATAATTCTCCGCTGGCATCGAGACTCACTACGTCCTCATTTCTTTGTTCGTAAGGAGGTGCCTGATATATAGGGTAATTCGGAAAACTATTAACGGACACAAATTGTTGAAAATATTCTTGAGCGAATTTGCGCAATTCGTTACTGGATTTTTTACGTTTCCCGCTTTGAACAACTTTATCAGGCACCTTTCGCTTCCTATTTTTTCCGGAGGACGTTCCCGGTCGCGGCTCCTTCGGAGGGGGATTTAAATTATTCTCCGATTCGGATGAAGAGCTTGACGAACTACAACTCGCCGAATCACTCATAGTAAAAAACACGAACGGTAAAACCGTTTACAAAGAAAAATAACTTGCTTACCAGTGTGTTAGCACTTGCACTTTGATATTAGAACTATTATAAAAATTTTCAAAAGTTAAACTGACTTATTTTAAAAATGTTCTAACCAACGTTAGGGAAAAATTAAATGAACACTTTTGAGTTGGTTAGAATATGTCCGCACAGTTCGGAAAATAAACCGCCAATGATTCAAAAACCGTTCGTTGCTTAAAATGCCAACGACGCCACCTGGTGGAAGGAAAGCGTATTAAACTGGAGGGGATTTATGGACGGAAACTGACGTCACGTCCGCCACAGCATAGGAAAATAGGGTTGCTATTCTCACTTTTAGGCTTCGAATGACGGTACAGTGAGTTAATAACCATTCTATTCTTTACCACTTGTTTACCACCTTCGTATTAACTATAGTGACATTTCAGATGCAGTAGAATTTTTATTGTTTTTTGCACAATTCCGTTACAAACCCATACGTGACTACGTGTGTTTAATCCGAGCCATATAAGTGTTTTACGATATTTGTAAAGCAGCAGGTAGCTTTAGACTGGAGACTCATCAATAGAAATTATTTGCTTGTTTACCTTCATAGTAAACACGTCTTCACAGACGGCATGCACTGTCGTCATTTGTATACCTTGCCTTCTTTGTAAATACCACTACATTCTGCAATTATACAGCGAACGACAAAGAGCTGGTAATCTAAACTATTATAAAACTGTAACAGAAGTGTGTCTGTACATAGAAGATATTTACAAAAAAAAGATTACGATATGATTTTTAGATGTCCCTGATTCCAAATCACCAATTTTTGGATTTTTTGTCTGTCTGTTTGTTTGTTTGTTTGTTTGTTTGTTCGTTTGTTTGTTTGTTTGTTTGGGTGTTTGTTTGTTCGAGTATCACGCAAAAACCACTGAACCGATTTTGATGAAACTTTTTTGTTTAATAGCTTATCATCTGACTTAAAATCTGGTATATAATTTATGCGGACGAAGTCGCGGGTAAAAGCTCGTATTTTATAAAATAACCATTCGCTATTTACCTACATCATTTTTATTTTTTAGGAGCTTTTGACCATGTTTTTATACTAGCAACCCCATCGTGCCTTACCCTAATACTTACTAATAAGAAGAAACTAAACAAAGTAATAAAAGGTTTTTTAAATTAAATCCCTCAGATGCAGGCCAGTTCCCCACCATTCCAGCCCCCCCTACTTCAGGAGAGGCTAAAATGGCAACAAACGACCCCACATTCAACAAATTATATTTTAAAAATCATTGACCTGATTAACCATCAATAAAATAAAATCTAAAAACCTTACACATAAAATCCATTTTACTCAAGCACTAAATTACTAAAGCAAAAATGATGACAACTCCTCGTAATTTATTTCTTACAATTTCCAATGTTGGGTCAAACAGCAGATTAATAAATAAAAAAAAACAAAAGGCTTCTTCAAATAAAATATACCTCTCACATCTTCAACTAGTTTTGTCAAATACCCAACCTTACGTAAGCACACCTATTTGCAACAAGCTTCATCAATTTCTAATCCTAGAAAATAAATGGGTCAATCTATTTTTATTTTTGTAATTTTGTGTTAATATTTTCGAATCGGCAGTAATGCCCTTGAGAAACTAACATTAGCAGGCAGGTTTAGATTTGGCAATCGATAGATATTCGTTCGCTTTGTACTGTTCTAGGCTATTCTGATTCATAGTATTTTACCGACAATGTGTGATTAAGAATACTCAATAGCTATTTAGAACTGACAATACGCATCGTTTGAATATCGATAGGTAATCGAATTTATTAAACTACATAAATGCTGAAAATAATTGTTATATCACCATAACAATATACAGATTTATTCTTTGTTTAGTGCGTTTATTTTGCACTAAAATCATACATATCTAAACTCACGACCGTAATCCCTTTCAGGGTGGTCAGAAACATTGCTACAACTACCAAGAAAATCAATTTACCTAACTAAATGCAGACAAAATAAAAAAGACGCTCCCATTGATGTCGTTTGCATAGTCGTAGCTGTCTACGAAGTTCGTAGACCACGTACACGTAGTTCGTTTAATAAGGTATATTCTAATATAATATCTAAAAGAGAATTCAAACTTGACTTTTATTAACTAATAATGCCATTATAGTACTCTGTGCTAATAGGTACTATATTTAGTAATAGATACTCTTTCTGGTACTGTGCTAATATCATCATCATTCTCTTGCCCATTTCCCATTATTTGGGGTCGGCGCAATATGTCATCCTCTTCCATTCATCTCTGTGCTAATACTGTTACATATTTTTATTTCCGCAACGAAAAAAACGACACCATGTTTTCTTCTAGATTAAAAAAAACCGTCTCAGCTCAAAATGTCCATTTCTCAAAATGTCCTTTTCTCAAAAAGTCCTTTTCTCAAAATGTCCTTTCTCAAAAAGTCCATTTCTCAAAAAGTCCTTTTCTCAAAAAGTCCTTTTCTCATAAAGTCCTTTTCTTAAAAAGTCCTTTTCTCAAAAATGACCTTTTGTCACGTGTACCAGGGGGGTCTTACAGAAATAAAAGAAAAGGTCACATTATTTTAATCATGTATTTTTCTAAATACCTAAATCCGCTTATTCAACTTATAACAAAAAAATACAAAATAAATCAACAAAACATAACCATAGGTTTCTTTTTTAGAAAAACGAACATTTATAACGAACATATTTTTTATAATACAGTAGTCATAATGAACTTATACAGGGTGTTAGGGTAAACAGTTGCATTACTTTAAGGGGTGATTGTACCCATGATACTGAACAACTTTCTCAAAGAAACGTTAGGAAATTCGTAAAAATTTTTTTGGATTTCCCATACTAAATGCAATCAGCTGATCGAACTTTTGTGTGAAAACTCGTAATTTCTTTTTGCGAATTTCCTATAGGTTTCGTAGGGAAAGTTGTTCAGTATCATGGTTACGAACACCCCTTAAAGTGATGCAACTGTTTACCCTAACACCCTGTATAATTAATTGAATCAGGCGTTACTTTGCGGAAATCCATGACTAATATGTATATGACACAATCGTGTCATATACCCTGTATAACACAAAAATACACCATTGTCATTTCTTAACGCTTAAACAAAGAAATGCGTAAATAATTATATTATTTCATCAAAATCGGTTTAGTACTTTTTGTGTGATGCTCGATCAAACAAACAAACAAACAAACAGACAGACAAAAAATCCAAAAACTGTTGATATGGAATCAGTGACACCAAAAAACCATATTGTATCTTTTTTTTTGTTAATATCTTCAATATACAGACACACTTCTGTTACAGTTTTATAATAGTTTAGATTATAATAGTCTTATTACATAAAGAAAATACAAATAAATAATTTACAATGATTGTTTGCTTAAACTGAACGCATCGATACCTTATTATTAGAAATGTGGGTAGTTTAGCAAAAATATCAACTTTAAAACTTCAATATTAGAATGTTTAAAAATAATGTCATAGTGTTTTGTGTTTAAGTTGAAATCTAAGTGAATATTCGAATATTACAACTAAGCCTAAAATTCACGATGAATCAAGAATTGGATTTTATAACGAATCAAAAGGGCAAAGATACTTTGATCCGTGGTGGGTATCGATTCACCAAAAAGGTTCTTAATGCAAACGAGACCAGTTTATGGAGATGTGTCAACAGGAGAATTTGTACTGCAACGGTCACATTGGATCAAACAAAAAAAATAATTTTGAGAGAATCCCCTCACACTTGTGAACCAAGTCCTATTATGCTCGCAATAACAAAGACAATTTCAGCTTTGAAACGAAAGGTATGCAAGAATTTAGAGAGAATTTAGAATCCAGAAGATGTACGAAAAGGCATTTGATAAAGTAAGAAGAAAATACCCTCTAGAACTAGACTTGATACCTTCCTTTAATTCGAAAAAAGACACTTTATACCGAACTCGCAAAAACTGGTTGAACACGGATTTTTTGAGTTATAATACTACAGAAGGTATTCAAATACCGGAAGTCCTCGCAAAAAAATTTCTGATTTGTGTAGATGGGATAACAGATAAAATTTTCATTTTTTCCACAAACACGGCAAAAAAGATCATGAAAAGTCCTAGTGCATATTATGGTGACGGTACCTTTAAATCGGCCCCAAAACCGTTCTATCAGTTGTATGTACTCCATTTGGATTTGAATTCCAATGAAGAATCAACGAATGTAGTGCCGGTTATTTACGCACTGTTGCCAAACAAAAGTGAGCAGACATATGTACGCTTATTTTCTTTAATAAAGGACAAGTTAGGGGTACAAATGTCATCGTTTAAATGTGATTATGAAAGGGCTCAGTTAAATGCAGCATCGACAGTTTTCCCGAATACCTCAATCACAGGTTGCTATCACCACTACAACGACGCAATTTGGCGACAATCTAAAGAACTAAAATTAGATGCCTCTAAGGAAGGTCGAAATACAACACGAATGTGTGCAATGATCCCTCTGATTCCAGCCAATCAAATACCTGAGGCATGGCAGAACATTTTAGACGTATCGCCAGACAATCAAGAAATGCGACGGTTTAGGCAATACTATGAGAGACAGTGGTATCCACGTACACCACCCACAATATTGAGCTGCGCAGGCCAACGGCATCGGACAACAAATGCTCTAGAAGGTTGGCATCAAAGATTGAACGGTCGTATTCCAAAAAGACCAAATTTGTATCTCTTTTTGTATAAATTAAGAAAAGAGAGCAAACACTGGGACCGCCACATTCAAAATTCCTTGTTCAACAACATGAGGAGTAAGAGAAGAATTAGAGACATCGTGTTTGACCGAAGATATAATAAATATTTGGAACATTTAGAGAAGAATGAGTTGACGTTGCTACAGTTTTTTAGAAAAATAATATATTTACGCCTTTCTTTGTTTAAGCGTTAAGAAATGACAATGGTGTATTTTTGTGTTATACAGGGTATATGACACGATTGTGTCATATACATATTAGTCATGGATTTCCGCAAAGTAACGCCTGATTCAATTAATTATACAGGGTGTTAGGGTAAACAGTTGCATCACTTTAAGGGGTGTTCGTAACCATGATACTGAACAACTTTCCCTACGAAACCTATAGGAAATTCGCAAAAAGAAATTACGAGTTTTCACACAAAAGTTCGATCAGCTGATTGCATTTAGTATGGGAAATCCAAAAAAATTTTTACGAATTTCCTAACGTTTCTTTGAGAAAGTTGTTCAGTATCATGGGTACAATCACCCCTTAAAGTAATGCAACTGTTTACCCTAACACCCTGTATAAGTTCATTATGACTACTGTATTATAAAAAATATGTTCGTTATAAATGTTCGTTTTTCTAAAAAAGAAACCTATGGTTATGTTTTGTTGATTTATTTTGTATTTTTTTGTTATAAGTTGAATAAGCGGATTTAGGTATTTAGAAAAATACATGATTAAAATAATGTGATAATTTACCTTTTCTTTTATTTCTGTAAGACCCCCCTGGTACACGTGACAAAAGGTCATTTTTGAGAAAAGGACTTTTTAAGAAAAGGACTTTATGAGAAAAGGACTTTTTGAGAAAAGGACTTTTTGAGAAAAGGACTTTTTGAGAAATGGACTTTTTGAGAAAGGACATTTTGAGAAAAGGACTTTTTGAGAAAAGGACATTTTGAGAAATGGACATTTTGAGCTGAGACGAAAAAAACATAATCGGATTTATTAAATGATAAATGATAATGGACTTTAATCTAGGTATGCTAGTATCACAAATAGTTCTTAGTAACACATAACATTTATTAACACAACACTAAATTAAGCTGATTGATTATTTTTTGCGATTACTAACTGGTTATTTGGTTGCTAACTGGTAATTGCGACTTAGGCGTTTCCTTTTTTACGCTATTTTATTGTAATCGCATAAACGATTGATTAACATTATAATAAGTTGAGTCCTCTTCAAGACACTTTTCTCTAAATGCGATGAGATGCACAAACGGACACCCTTTATTCATGGTGGAACATAACGATCCCCTTTCCTGAAAACTATCTGAATTAAGATCAGTCGTAAAATTTTATCGATTGTTGACCGATAAAATATTTAGCATAGTTCCATGGGGGAGATAATGTAGTAGGTATAAAAACAACATACACTGATATTTTCAGGAAAGTTGATCGTTTTGTTACAGTATAAAGTGTAAACGAATGACCCGTTCTACAGGATCGATAACAGAGATATAGAAATGGCAGAACATTACTTGATTATTTGGTCACCATAATAATCAAACCGGCTCTAAACATCGCGTAGCTAAATGTTATCGAAGGTAGACGGACCAACGACCTTCACAACGTGGCCTGAAGGACGCGCCCGCGCCGGTATAGGTGTGGGGTATAGTTTGTGCAATTCGCTTGGCGTTCACCGATCCGATCTGTGTCGCAATCTACGTTGTACGACGCTTACTGGATCTATTCACAAACTATATCTATGGGTTAAACATCTACTTGACTTAGGATCTCCTTGACTGAAATATTTGTTGAATTAAAGGAGACTCTCTGAAAGTGGTCTATAAACCAATAGCGATACGGTTTTTTATAGCGTTTGTGTTTTGGGATACCTCAACCACAGTATAAGAAAGAGAACGGACACTCCCTGCCTCCCACCAACTTTTTACCTCACCCCCGTGTGGTCCAGTGGCGAGTAACCTTGCCTGCCGTGCAGGAGGCGACGGTTCGATCCCCGTCCAGGCCGTCTCGTACTATTCAGTTTTTCGTAATTTATGTACGATTTGTAACACCACGTGGCTTTTCGGTGAAGGAAAAACATCGTGAGGAAACGTGCATGCTTCAATTTCGAGGCATGTATTGTACCTACTGTCCATTACAAGTGGCGACGGCTCACTCCCAGTCACACTGGACAGAGTTTCGGTACTACTATTGAAACGTGGATGTTCTGAAGTTTCAGAATATCTCTGAGTACTTATACCTGAGATTTTCCTCGGGGAATATAGTCGTGAGCATATACTATGCTGTTTTGTAAGACGAAAAGCTAGTCACTTAACACGTCTTTCCATCCTGTTACCTTATTCATTATGCTACAATATTTATTTTAATAATTTACTTACGATTAAATTGTAACAAAGTTTCTGATCGCCTCAAAAGGAAATCTATATATCCAGGGTGAAATTGATATCATTGGCATCCTTTTAAACTAAGAGTCTACCTATCAAACTGAACAACTTATACTATGAGAGCAAACCGATCGGAGCAACTAAAAAATCTGCTGGTCCCATACTAAACTGCAATGCCTACTGGACTCAAATGTATGCAACAGCAGTTTTTTTTTTTGCTCCGATCTGTTTGCTCCCATAGTAAAAGTTGTTCAGTTTGATGGGTAGAGACTCTTAGTTTCAAAGGATGCCAATGATATCAATTTCACCCTGTATAAAACAAAGTTGGGTTTGTTCGAACCGAGAATGGCTTGACCGATTTTCATTGTTTTTGATTTGTTGTATTTGTCTCCGTCCCGAATAGCAGAATAACTATTAAAAACATTGGAAAATTGACGAAAAAATAAAATGTCCACGCGTACGAAGTCGCGGGCAACAGCTAGTAAATAAATAAAATTAAAAAAATATTTATTGCCTTTCTCTTAGAATACTATGTAAGTATGTATGTATGTCAAGATTATGATCAAAAGTCATGCTCTTGACAATATGCGCACTCGACTTTTGTAGCCGGTCCTCTTGGCAGGTAGAACAACTTTTTCCGTTATGCCATTCATTCTCGATGTTCATTAGTTAGTTGGCTAACTCTTAAAAATATTTTAAGAATCTAGATAGTGTTGGGTTTTTTCCACTGTACACCAAAACAACTCTTGTAAAAAACAATTTTATGGGAGCACCTAATGCTAATGACCTTCATGAAACGGGTTTTTTCTGAAACGCGATTGCTTTTTTTTTGGGGCTATCTCGTTCTTATTAGGAATGTTGAATTTAGTCAAAACTTCTATGATTCCGTTTTTTTTTTTAAATATACCTGGCGCATAAAATGCATAGCAACATTTTTATAATATGGTTGTCGTAAAACTGTTTTACCAAACCCACAATATTTTTGAAAAACCTATCCAACGATACACAACATGGGATAGACGAGAAAAAAAAATCATCCCCAATTCACGTGTAGAGGACGTACCAAACAAAATATATTATTCTAGATTTTATTTTACCAGTTTATCGGCGTTATTAATATGTATAGAAATGCCCAATTACAGCTTTTTAGTACTAAGCGTCTCTGAGCTAAGCCGCGGACAGGCAGACAGGCAGACGGACGGACTTGGCGAAACTATAATAAGGGTTCCTTATTGACTTCGGAACCCTAAAAAGCATAATTTCCCGCGAACACCTGGGATTCGTTAATACGGACCTTAGAATCATGTCTCTGAATGATTTGATGAAGGATGACAAGACGTATTGATGTAGATGACTAGATGGTAATTGACCATGATGCAGTACTGGATATAATTTTAATACTTGTTATCCAGTCATCCTCTATCGACGCTAACATAAAGTTAATCTTGATATTTGCTTCATCATCCATTAGCAATTTAAAGTGTTACAATTTCCTGTTTCTTTAACATCACATACTTTTATTACTGCATAATTTTAGTATTTCTAGTTTATAGGTTCTTTGGCTATGAGTTTTCTGGCATATCGTCTTCCTAACAATTGTCTCAAAAAAATTTACGGTTAATATCTAATAAAAATAATCTAATAAATAAGCACTAGCTGTCTAATTACTGTGTGCGGTGTCGTTGGTAGAGGACCTACTATATCGCATTGCACTGCGTACAACCGATGCACCGCGTCGCGTCGCGTTAGCAAGACTCTCCAAATTTTCCATAAAATAATTTCAAAATAAATATACCGCATCTTCCCTTATTGGTTTTATCTAAGCTACAACATAAAACGGTTGCGAAACTTCCATTATTTACAAATGCATATTTAAAGTGTGTATTTGTACTGATCATAAGTTTCTTTAGAGCACTTTATAAGAGCAATCAAAACATTTATGAACTACTGTCGATGTATCTAATGATATATCAGTGAGGTGGACATACGCCCACCGATCACCCGAGATAGATAGAGAATGTCTCTGTTTTTTTCTGACTATAAGGTGCTATAAGTAAACAATAAATATGCATTCAGACGTTATTCCTTTATATTCGCTTTCATACATACATATGCGTATGCTCACGACTATATGCCTCGAGAGGGTAGTCAGAGATATTCTGAAAACTCAGAACATCCGCTTTCAAACAAACAAAAATTGTGTTTCTGTTGATTTCCCCCATCGCCCTTCTGGACTATTATAATATTACCGTCACACTGGACAGAGTAGGTAGTAGTGAAACATGGATGATCTGAGTTTTTAAAATATCTACCTCTTCGGGGAATAGCGTCTTGAACATTTGTTATGATATGCCATATTATTTTTATGTGAAGTAGTTGTGTACATACACACTTTACAGACAAGTAATAAAATATAATAAACTAAATAATAAAGCAATGTACAATGGACATAATGTCAAGCGCAGTTATTTTATTTCAAACTTTATATCGATGGGATACGATGTAAATTGTTAAAGGCTGATGTGATGACTATACCAGGAAGAAAAAATTTTCACATTAAATAATAGCACATTAAAACAAAATAAGCGTATGTTTAAACGTATATAATTATAATAAGTAATTTAAATGTCTATCTAGGTATTTAGGGCTCTTACAGACCAGCGACAGTTGTCTGCGACAGCTCGCGACAGCGGTCGGCGACCGTCGCGCGACGGTCGCGCGACAGTTTGCGACCGTGACGTAGTGTTGTATAGTCTGAGAGATAGACCTCCATATCCAAAACAGTTTTTTTGGTAGTTTGTAACATCTGCAGGATGTAACAAAACACTCTAGTAATACTTAAGGGGGTGCTTCAGACCATCAATCTGAACAACTTTTACTATGGAGCCAATGTCGAGAAAAAATAAAAACAATCTGCCGTCCCATACATTTGAGTCGAGACGGTACTGCAGTTTTGTATGAAAGAGCTGATTTTTTTTCGCGATTTAGATGTTGGCTCCATAGTGAAAGTTGTTCAGTTTGATGGTCTGAAGCAACCCCTTAAGTATTACTAGGGAGTTTTGTTACACCCTGTATACGTATTTATAAATATTTATGTGTACTTATAATATTATGTGTTATAATTATTAGTGTTGTGTTAAGTATTATATTATAACTAAATAATGTATATGATAATTGCCCTATTTTTTCCAGTCTGTAATATTTTATGGACTTGATGATGAAGATAATCAATTCTGGATTATCTATTATCTAAAGAAACCAAAATCTACGAAAAACTTATTAAAACCCGAAATATCAACCATGTTATTTTTTAGCCTCCGTTTTCTTCAAACTGAAATCTCTCAAGAACAAGACTTGTGCTCTCAGACTATACCTACGTCACGGTCGCGCGACGGTCGCAGAGGGTCGCGCGACCCTGTCGCGATCTGAGCTGTCGCAGACAACTGTCGCTCGCCTGTAAGCGCTCTTAGTCGTTGATAAATGGCTTAGTTTATTATAAAACTTCTCGATAACTCTGGCCCATTTCGGTTTACGCTCACCTATAAAAAAAAATCTAACGAAATAATGAATGCTTTAAATCCAAATATCAAACTAATTTAGTACCTAAGTAAAAACTTTGATTATAACTACTTATAATTTAAATACGACGAGTTTTTTGTTCCAAAAATGTCGATCAAACCAGTTATTTCAAAAAAACATTTACTATTTTGCAGGTACAAAAGCCGAAGCAGTGAGTGAACACTTCAGAACCTATTATGTGAACAAGTGATACAGTGACAAAGGTTTATAGTGACAGAAAAAAAATGGCCACCGAAACCGAAACCCAGGAGTACCTCCACGGAGCAGGACCACTCACTAGAGAGATCCCAGAATGTATGCGGGACAAATATACTATAGTTCAAACTATACTGGACATAATCGCCTTCTGGGTGATGATATATACGCATATATTCCAAGCTATATATAGAACAATAGTGGGTTACCCGAAGAAGGACCTGAAGGGTGGAGTAGCAGTCGTGACGGGAGGTGGCGGAGGCCTGGGCAGCCTCATCGCTTTGAGGCTCGCGAGGCTGGGCTGCACCGTCGTGCTCTGGGATATTAATAAACAAGGTCAGTTGTATTTGTATTACATCACTTACCATCGCAAATATAATACTATAATCGCATTGCAGTAAAAAATCTTTAAATTTTTTACTGCAATGCGATTATAGTATATTCTGATTTCGCGCAACGAGAAAAATGTTCTCGACGTTCCTTTGAAGTGTATACATACGCTTAGGGCGGAATAGCTATATAGAATACTATATACAATGTTCTTGAGCTATAGCTTATACTGTGGCTATACTCAGTGTAGTAACATTAATATCATTGGATATGCCATAAAGTTATTATTATACCTGTCAGGTTTAATAATAATAACTTTATGGGCTATACTTATAAAAGAATTCCGTGACTGACAGACAACGAACAATAACACCTTTGATATAGTACCGTATAATAACATTGTTCGATTTAAGAGCTTCCAAAAAAAGAAACAAACAAACAAACAAAATATATATATTTTTTACGAATTCAACCTAAACCTGAAGTATTTCAAGGAATTCCGAGTAAGAAAGGCCAAATAGGTACTTTTTGGATTCAATTTGAATTACCTACATAAAACGTCACCAGTTTACTTAACATAATTAAAAAAAAATGCTTTAGGCCTCCATTTGGTTTAACACAATAGGGATTTAAATAAACAATGTAATCTTATGAAGAACTCGCGGTTTCAAGCTCACTTACTAATTATTTAAACCTTCTCTCATTGTCTTGTCATCTACACTATTATAAAACTGTAAATTTAAAAAAAGAAGTTTCTTAGTTTGTGTGTTTGAACGCGCATCACGCGAAAACTACTGAACCGATTTTGATGCAACTTTTTTTGTTTGATAGCTTATGATCTGACTTAAAATCTGGTATATATATAATTTGCGCGGACGAAGTCGCGGGTCAACGCTAGTAATTTTAAAAACTTAGTAAGACGTATTACCTACATACGATATAGTTACAGTTATTTGAATGGGTAGTAAAATGCTCGATGAACATTTATTTAACATTATTTATCTAAATTAAAGCATTGTCTTTTAGAAATTCTACTGTTTCTACTGTCTACTTTTTACATTCAAAATTGTGTAAAACATGTGTGTTTTAGACGTGAAATAGTTTCGCTTGAAATTAGCCCCGAAGATGTCTTTGCCCCGAAGTGATTTCATAAAGCAGACCCCCTAGCATGATTTCTCTTCTTGCGCGCGACTCGGCTTTTTTCCATACTACAAGTCGCGGCAAGCGCGGCTTTCGCTCTCCGAAAAGCGCGGGAACAGGTTATTTTGTATGCAGCGAAGGCGCGTCGCGCGCGTGCTAGCCATGCAGGTATTCAGTTTTTTCAATTTCATTACCGGCTTAAATCGCCAGTTCCGTAAAAAAAGAAATTTCGGCATCTCCGCGACCTAAAAGATCTACATTACTTACCTGCATAATTATAATTGTATGGATCAACTGTGTTTGCTACAAATTATCCAAGTCTGAACTACCTTTCGTTCTACTATTTTAATAATTTTTTCACACAAATATTTTGTTGCAAATAACAATAGTTAGTTAGTTATAGTTTAATGAGTTATATTTTAGTTACATAGTTATATTTTATTGTTATTAATTAATTATCTCGGATTAAATTCTCCAAATAACAATAATAATCGATTTAAATTAATTATTAATTTAAATCGATCTCTCTTCAATCGTGGTAGCGTCGCGTAGCATTGATAAATAAAATAGACGTGACATCTTCATTATTTATTAGCAGTATTCAGCGTTATTATAATAAATTACATGCTTATTTATGCTTGCGCAAGATATTATTGCATATCAATATTATTACTATTATTACCTATTACGTTTAAATACTTGTTTGATCGGTATGAGAATCTAAGAATATTATTGACAACATTATTGCACCTAACACTTAGCAATAGCAGTTTTTAAACATCTGGTTCTGTTCTCATAAAATATGCAAACTAGCTTTAGATCATCTTAATATTAGTTCTGAATATCTATTAAAACATTCGCGGACAGTGAATGAGACACAATATAACTTTTATTGTTATCACTGCTATAATCGGCCACTGTCCGCGAATGTGTTAAATAGCTTTCAGAATTCCCGTAAAACAGTTTTTTTTTTTTTTTATAAATAAATAAATAAATATCTTGGACAACACACAATCACACAAATTATCTAATCACATTTAAAGTACCAGAATCTAGCCTGGACTTGTATTATGATGACTAGACAACGATATAGAATACATATATAGATACAAACATCCATGACTCGGGTACAAATATTCATATTCATCATACAAATATTTGTCCCTTACGGGATTCGAACCCGCGACCCTCGGCACAGCAGGCAGGTTCACTACCGACTGTGCTACCGGGCCGTCAATTTTACTGATAATTTGGAGTAGACCTAGTAGTGGTACTCTACTAGCTGTTCCCGCAACTTCGTGCGCGCAGAGAAGCCGATTGCGATGAAATAAAGCTTATATATTAATCCAAACTAAGACCTATATTTTTTAGAATACTCTATCCAAATCGGTTCAGTTGTTTTTCAATGATACGTGCATTAAATTAAAATCAGTGGCGCTCGCGACTCTTTGTCTTTAAATACTCATAACTTTTGATTAAATGAACCGATTGCGATGAAATAAAGGCTATAATCTGCTCAAAGCTAAGTCCTATATTTTTATGAAAACCTCATCCAAATCGGTTCAGTCGTTTTCAAGTGATGCGCGAACAAACAAACAGACAAACAGATAAACAGACAAACAGACAAAAATTCTAAAAATGGTCTTAATTTATTCCATTACGTATTCTGAACACCCCTAATTATTTTTTTTGCAAATATCTTCAATGTACATCATCGCCAAGTTTAGAATTTTATTATATGTAGGGTAAGGGGGGGTTATTTCGCGATATATGTAATTTCGTGATACTTTTTTAAACGTCTGCTGCGGCCTAACCCGTAAAGGAATTGACGCAAAACCGCGTATGTACATGCAGTAAAGTGTGCTTAAGATAGTAGTATGATTCTCAGCTCAGTAGCTTTTGAAACAAGCTTGCAATGAGTTTTTTCTCAGAACGAGGGGCGAAATCGCAATCAGCTGTGACAAATGACGACAGTAGACAATGAAATGATGTTTTAATTAGTAAATCTACACTAATATTATAAAGAGGAAAGATTTGTACCTATTTTTGTATGTTTGTATGTTTGTAATGAATAGGCTCAAAAAGTACTGGGCCGATTAAAAAAATTCTTTCACCATTAGAAAGCTGCATTCACCCTGAGTAACATAGGCTATATTTATTGCTAGAAAAGATTAGACGTCCACCCGTGCGAAGCCGGGACGGGCCGCTAGTAAGTAATATATTTAAAGAATGTTGTATTAAACTGATAGCTAAATGTTTTACGAACAGATTGATATAAATTGAGCATTGGATTTCAAGAATTTTTCATTCAAATATCCTTAAGTTAGGTGTGCAATATTTTGAGTGATATTGCAAATTTTTTTTGTGATTTGATAGAGGTATTTTGTCAATTAATTTTAATCATCTTAAAGTATAATTTTACGGGTTATTTTGCTTCTATGGTCTTATATGCATCTTTAATCCATAGAAATATTAATTTACTACGTAAAACCTATTATATATATGCTTTAATCTTGTATTTTAGTCTATGCTATGCGTGAATGACGTAGTTTTTTTTATCATGACACTAACTATTTACCAACTTCACTGACCCATCTAAGCCAACAAAAGAACCGGAAGTTGAAGTACCTACACAGAAGAAGAGAAGAAAGCCAGAAAAGAAAAAAGAAAATAAAAAAAACGGGAAAGAAGTTGAGAAAAAATGATAATGTTTGGATTTATCCGATTTATTGTATGCAGGGTGTTAGGGTAAACAGTTGCATTACTTTAAGGGTTGATTGTACCCATGATACTGAACAACTTTCCCTATGAACCGTATAGCAATTTAAAAAAAAACATTTCATACAAACTTTCGATCAACTGATTGCATTTAGTATGGAAGCTCGATTTTTTTGTTAATTTCTTATAGGTTTCTTTGGGAAAGTTGTTCAGTATCAAGGGTACAATCAGCCCTCAAAATAGTGTAACTGTTTACCCTAACACCCTGTACATTGTGAAGTAGCATATTATATTCTGACATTGAATAATTGCTCCTGATGAAGATGACCTATACTATATTAAATATTATACTCTTATGACTGTGCAAAAATATAGGATTCATAAGCAGCTGGTTATTTAGAATATTTCTAGAAAGGCGTTTTACTCTAGGATTAACGTATGACGTTCTGTTCCTAAAAAGGATTTTTTGGTATTACCTATTTCAGTATATATTATTTCGAAATCCTATGAGTTTGGTCTATCACGATATTACCTATCCACTGTCACGAAATTACCATACCTTACCACGAATTTACCTATGTCACTTTATCACCAAGCAAATATTACAAATTTATGAATGAAGAATCTAGTATCAAACTGTGTGTATTCATAAATTAAGATCAAATATATGCCCAAAACTTTAAACAATATCCCATATCAATCAGTTAATCTTTATTTGAGTTATAACAAAAATTGTTAGGTGTATCACGGAATAACCTCCCCTTACCCTATATAGATATAGATGTATAGATATTCGAAACTAGTTCATCTACTCGTCGCTATTATCTATTATAATGTTGTTTTTGTCTACACTAATATTATAAAGAGGAAAGATTTGTACCTATTTTTGTATGTTTGTATGTTTGTAATGAATAGGCTCAAAAAGTACTGGGCCGATTTAAAAAATTCTTTCACCATTAGAAAGCTGCATTCACCCTGAGTAACATAGGCTATATTTATTGCTAGAAAAGATTAGACGTCCACCCGTGCGAAGCCGGGACGGGCCGCTAGTAAGAAATAAAATGGTTATGCACAATCAAATAAAAGGTCTAAGTATAGTAATTATGTACACCGTATCATTTACGATCCAAGTTTATAAAATATAGAGTTAACCCGCGACTTCGCCCGCACAAATTATATACCAGATTTTAAGTCAGATCATAAGCTATCAAACAAAAAAGTTTCATCAAAATTGGTTCAGTAATTTTTGCGTGATGCTCGATCAAACCAACAAACAAACACACAAACAGACAGACAAAAAATCCAAAAATTGGTGATATGGAATCAGGGACACCTAAAAACCATATCGTAACTTTTTTTATGTTAATATGTTCAATGTACAGACACACTTCTGTTACAGTTTTATAATAGTTTAGATGAGGTGAAGAAGTCCAAATTCTGTGGGTTGTTGAAGGATCTGTTGCTATCGAATGTCATCAATGAATAGCTTGTAAGTACGTACTCAGTACGCCAGTCATGTTATATGCGTATACATCTAAACTATTATAAAACTGTAACAGAAGTGTGTCTGTACATTGAAGATATTTACAAAAAAAAGATTACGTTATGGTTTTTAGGTGTCCCTGATTCCAAATCACCAATTTTTGGATTTTTTGTCTGTCTGTTTGTTTGTTTGTTTGGGTGTTTGTTTGTTCGAGTATCACGCAAAAACTACTGAACCGATTTTGATGAAACTTTTTTTGTTTGATAGCTTATCATCTGACTTAAAATCTGGTATATAATTTATGCGGACGAAGTCGCGGGTAAAAGCTCGTAGACTATATTATTGCGCCTATGTAATGCGAGACTGATTCTCGGTTCCTACACCCAAACCGTAAAATACGGTTTTGTAGGACTACAACCAAAACATAATTTTGTAACTTATTATTAAATAAATAAAAAAAAAATAAGACTGTCAAATAGTTCTCAAAAAAAGATTAATAATGCCATTATAAAATAAGAATAGAAGTATTATACAGATGTGTAAGTGACAGCCTAGCAAATACAAAAACGGTGAACTCAGACCATCAAACTGAACAACTTTCACTATGAAGCCTACCTCAGGAAACGCGAAAAAAAAATCTGCTGTCCCATACAAAACTGCAACCACAACTCTACTCAGATGTATGGGACAGCTGATTTTTATTTCGCGATTTCGATATTGGTCTCATAGGAGACCAATATCGAAATCGAGAACGTTGTTCAATTTGATGGTCTGAACATCCCTTTAAAATAGTTTCAGCTTTGTTAAACCTTAACCGCGTAACTCTCAAAAACTGAATAAATTTAGAATTTGAACGGTCAAGCAAACCGTACAAAATTATGGAAATGTAATCATAATATTGTGTACCTTTTATGTACGTGACGATAAACAGCGTGAACCTACAACACTTGCCCAAGAGTCGAGGGCTCAAGATTTACTCATAGTTTGCGTGTGACGTTATCTACGTATAATCATAAAGATTGCAGCTACCGAGCAGTTGCAAAATTCTACGAAAACTATTTCGTGTTCAACTTCATGAAGTCTTATCAATTCGCAATGATGACTTTTAGATAGCCTGCTTATAAGGTACTTGTTATTTTATTACCCTTTTGGTTCGCCATTGGCCCCGATTCGGACTGTGCCACGACTTAACTTAACTAAATTTATTCCTGTCACTTTCTAAGATAAGATTAAGAAAAGAGACAGAAAACCAACAGCTGACTTTAGTGCTGTCAAAGTGACGTTACACGCCCAAAATAAGATGCCATCATAATGTACGCCATCTTATTTAAAGCGTTTTTGGGCGTGTAACGTCACTTTGACAGCACTAAAGTCAGCTGTTGGTTTTCTGTCTCTTTTCTTAATCTTATTTTAGAAAGGGACAGGAATACATTTAGTTAAGTTAAGTCGTGGCACAGTCCGAATCGGGGCCATTTTGTGTATTTTTAATATTTTTGGTGTGATTCAATATTTGATCGTCTTTCGTTTTATCACTTTATTTACATTATTATTACATACATACATACGTTTACATCAAGGGCCTTTTTCACCACTTCTGGATAAGTTCTTAATAGCTTATCGGACAGAAAGTTCTACATATTTTGTATGTCAGACGATCTGTCAGTTAAGCTAACCAGAACTTACCAAGATGTGTCTAAATAAACAAGAGTGCTATTTTTGAATCTCATTCGCTGAGTTCAGCAGTTGTAAATGTCAAAATAACTTTGGGAGATATGCATCTTTCTAATTCTGATTTGACTTTCAAAAATCATACTTCAGGAGTGCGATTTTTTAAAGTCAAATCAGAAGTAGATAGATGCGTATCTCCGTTATTTTGACATTTACAACGGCTGAACTCACCGAATGAGTTTCAAAAATCGCACTCCAGGTCCTTAGTCTTTTAGAAATACAGAAGGGGAGGTCTTTTACAGATCAGGGAATTCTTACAATTTCTATAACTCTTACGTATCACAAAAAAGCGATTGCTCTTTATTACTATTTACAAAAAAAACTTGCAGATTAGCCAAACTCCACAGCTGAAGTAACTGAATGCTTGCTAAAATAACGAATAAAAGAAGATATCATAAAATCGAATCTTGTCTCTTATTTATTAGTGTTACGGTGCCTGTCCATTGAAGCTGCAAACTGTGCGAGCTGTGCGTGTTATGTAGCTTTGTTTTTTTAACCAATCAGGAGCTCGGGCGAGATCGGCCGCGCCTCGCCCGAGCTCCTGATTGGTTAAAAAAACACAGCTACACCGCTCGCACAGCTCGCACAGCTTCAATGGACAGGCAGCCTTATACCCCGGAAATTCATAGTTTTTTTCCAAATCCTATAACGATTGAGCTGGATGAGATTCAAAGAGATTCCACTCAACGTTTTCATCTGTCGAGAAGTCACAACACAACCAGCCGGTCTGCCCGGACATCCGAACTTCGCAATAATGATAGCCGGCCGGGTACAGGGTCAGTTCATATTTCGAGTCTAACACTTTTCTCAATGAATCTTACGAAAGTTTAGAAGGTCTTCTGTCAAGGCCATAAAGCTCATTGTACCTTGGTTGTTAAGACCGTTCGAATTAAGATTAAATATTTGTTTCCCGCACCCAGAGCTGTCGCAACGACATGGCATCGGCATATATGTTTGCCCTGCCGGTCCTTAAGGCCAAAGTCGCTTGCAACAGCTGATCGGTTTCTACTACTGAAATACGATATAACACATTTTGCTGTGTTCACAGTTTACTTAAGTTTTTGGAGTAGACATAGGCTTTCCAATGTCAGAGTTAGAGTATGTGTCGTTTCTAAGTGTGTATGTTTAACATCCTACTTCTATGGTACCGCATTCAGCGATATACCTATGAGTAAAATTTCAAAAAGATTTTAATCACAGTTTAAAAAAGACTTGGCTGTTCTTGCTCGAAAAAATTTGTCGGTAGCCATTAAAAATAAAAAATAAAAGGTACCTTTTTCTTCTTTCATTAAATGGCTGCTTGTATTTTTTTCACATTATTAGGCCAGTGTTTGAAATTATAAGCAATCTTTTTACATGAAAATTATAAAAATTTTACACAGACTTAGAAGTTTGTGGAATTTTATTGATAACTATCAAAAAACTAAGAAACAAAAAAAAATTCAAAACAAAGCGCGATGATAGCGATTTTTTCGGAAGCAGTCTCCTGCTCATTACGTTACATATACTTAATTAAGTATTTTTATTATAATGTACTGTACAAAAAGTGTAGTTTTATCTATAAACGAGCTTTTACCCGCGACTTCGTCCGCATAAATTATATACCAGATTTTAAGTCAGATGATAAGCTATCAAACAAAAAAAGTTTCGTCAAAATCGGTTCAGTAGTTTTTGCGTGATACTCGAACAAACAAACACCCAAACAAACAAACAAACAAACAGACAGACAAAAAATCCAAAACTGGAGATTTGGAATCAGGGACAGGTAAAAACCATGTCGTAATTTTTTTTTTGTAAATGTTTTCAATGTACAGACACATTTCTGTTACAGTTTTATAATAGTTTAGATTAACTTGCTAAGTACACATACACGTGCTTACATTTATTTCATATTTTTAACCGACTTCAAAAAAGGAGGAGGTTTCTCAATTCGACCGTATATATATATTTTTTTTTTTTTTATGTGTGTTCGCGGATAACTTCGTCGTTTATGAACCGATTTTGATGATTCTTTTTTTGTTGGAAAGGAGATATCCCAAGTGAGGTCCCATGATAAGGAAACCAGGATCTGATGATGGATCCCAGAGATATCGAGGGGAACCTTCGAAAATCGTAGTGCCGACTAGTGCGTTTGTTAATTTAAAGCACTACTATTAAATCGAACTAATGAATTTGCCACTGAAAATTGTGAAATAAACAAAATTTTAACAAAAAAATTAAAACCGCCTTCAAAAAACTAAAAAGTTAAAAAATAATATTCCAGCCTATGACTTTCCCGTTCGCATCATAAGAACATTAATTTGTTTTATAGAAGTCGGTGTCAAGCCAAGCCAAAAAATGCAAGCCCTGTCGCGAATCGTACCGGCTTGACAGCGACTTCAATAAAACAAATTAATGTTCTTATGATGCGAACGGGAAAGTCATAGGCTGCAATATTATTTTTTAACTTTTTAGTTTTTTGAAGGCGGTTTTAATTTTTTTGTTAAAATTTTGTTTTAGATAAAAATAATTAAATATCTTGGACATTGTCACACAAATTATCTAGTCACATTTAAAGTACCAGAATCTAGCCTGGACTTGTATTATGATGACTAGACAACGATATAGAATACATATATAGATACAAACATCCATGACTCGGGTACAAATATTCATATTCATCATACAAATATTTGTCCCTTACGGGATTCGAACCCGCGACCCTCGGCACAGCAGGCAGGTTCACTACCGACTGTGCTACCGGGCCGTCTAAAATATAATTACCTATAAATAATGTTCAAAGATACATTATTCTGACAAACCAAGAAGCTGAAAGGCCAAGGGTACCAAGAACTCTATGGGACTCTTGTTAGTTTCATTTTTTAGGACATCTCCAATTCTAAAAAGTATAAACAAAACTAATAAACAAACATAACATAATTATGCCCTGCCTGCGTCAGTATTTCCAAGCGCTTACAACCCGAATTCCTTTAAAGTATGAGAGAAGTGAATAGGCATCTTCTGGGTAAGCTCGCTACATCTTCGACCCCATCTTCGTCCTAAGCTGAGGACTGGATTGAGGTCAAGAGCACGTAATACGTACGTTTTATTACGTATACGTAATAAAAAAGAAAAAAATATAATGAATATTCCTTATTTGCAGACCAAAATACACAAAAAATTATAATTACTTTATTAATTACTCTTGATAAGTCCTGAAAGGTCATCACTCATCATTATTCAAAAACACATTGTACTTAATTAAAAAGGAACTTTTTGTAACCACATATTTTTTGGTCCATAATATTTTCATTTAATTTATACAGTGGTCTTGAGAACTGAGATTTAAAACTGATAAACGTTATCTTAAAAACAGTGTTAAAATATATACAGGGTGTTAGGGATTACCTGTTTACAGTTGCATTATTTAAAGGGGTGATATACCCATGGTAGTAAACAACTTTTTCTACGAAACGGACTCTACGTTGTCGAACTTTCCGTAGGTACCAAATGCAATCAGCAGAAGTGCGATTTTTGAAAATAATACGAGCGACTTGGCAGTAGAAAATGTCAAAATTACTATGGAGATTATGCATCTTTCTATCGCCAAGTCGCTCGTATGATTTTCAAAAATCGCACTTTTGATCGAACGTTTGTATGAAAAGTAGGAAGTTTGTTTTGTTAATTTCCGTCATGTTCCTTTGGAAAAGTTGTACCAATCAAAGGGTGCGTCCACATTGGCGTGAAAAGCTTTAATATTTATTTGCATCAAGGCTATACAACGTGTTAATAAATTAGCGCAAAACCTCATACACCCCAACTGATTTATAACAAAATAATTAGATTGAAACAATAATGTCATTATTTTGATACTTAAAATTTAAAGTTATTCGCAATTTAAGTTTTGAGGCAAAAATTATTTGTTATCTTTTCAGCACTGACAGAAAGCGCTAACGTACTCATGGATACATTTTTATTATCTTGTTTTGGTAGTAAGTAGGGTGAGTGTGCCCGTGCGGTGGGATGACATCGGGTTTAGAAATTTTTAAATTTTGCAAACAAATTATTTATAATATTTTGAAAAAAAAAATACCTATGTTGAAACCGATAATTCGATTCTGCTGTCGATTCTAAACAAACTACTTCTAGTTTTGCGTTAATTCATTAACACGTTGTATAGGCAAAAAACGTCAATAATTATTCTCTCAGGACATTCGCTCTCGAATAAGGAAATTAACCCTCTTTCTGCCGCAGTCGAGTAATATACGTCCCACTGCCTACCCTCAGGGCGTTAGTCCACCACGCGTGCCCAATGCGGATTGGTAGACTTCACGTAGGTACAGTACGACCGTAAAGTCTAGAAATTAAATAAATCGGAACTAAACTTTTTCATTATCATGACAACATTATGGAAAACGTCAAACTGTCAATCACCAAAATTTCAAATGCAGTTTTATGCATTTCAAATAAAAATTTACCGTAAAATATTTTAATTTGTCCTAATTATTATTACTAATGGATAAAGTAACAAAAAGTGGTGCAAGTTTAGTAATTTACTACGTTATTTTCTGTTATGTTTGGAGGTATATCAAGCGGGGAAAATTGGAATAGATTGGATGTTGTTTACAAGCGATTTGCTGATATGGTAGGTATTTATTTACTCTCATGTTGCTTTTTAACAATAGTTTTCAGCGTAATTATATCAATTATCGTCAGTTATCATCTAAAAATAATCATTTAGGGCATTTTCTTTCGAGTTTGGTTCGTTTGGGGTTATGATCGTTTGTTGATAAAACTGACGTTATTGTATGCGTGGACTGCATAATTTTGATCCTTGCATGTCATTCCAGATGTTTCGTTTATCTTTACTGCGACTAGTTAATATTTTATCGATTACCTATTTTTTTTTTGTTTTCAGGAAAACATTTGTATCGCAAAAATTTTCCGTCCGGAATCCGGAATGCATCGATAAAAAAACTGCCATGCCTGGAAATAGAAATCTTAAATAGAAGGAATGTAAATATCAGATCTACGAAAATACGAAAATAGTAAACATCGTATTCAAAAACAAATAATTTGAAAGTACAATATAAAGTAATATGCGTTTTCATTATTTTCTTCTAGAACTAGAATACAGGAGGCGTACGTAGCATGTTACACGTGATATGGCTATATCATGCCTTTTATTTCGTTCGTTCGCGCGCAAATAGAAAGAGAGCGAAGGTGTGATAGCGCTATATCACGCTGCCATGCTAGCCATGTAGTTGCCGAAATTTAAAATGTATATTGGGTGTAAAATGTAGCTGCTGTCAGAGCCAAATTTAGCTAAACATAGATAACGTTTTGCATAAACTTTCGGAGTAAATACAGCAAGTATCAAAATAGTTTAGGTCGTAGTGTAGTGTTGCCGTGTAAAGCGACAGTGGCGCCCTCATTTAATTTCTACTCTTTCTGGTCGGGCTTTAGTACTTTTTTTCCTCACGATGTTTTCCTTCACCGTTTGAGAGCAGTCGGTATAACCTACGTAGTACTACGTACTACGCAAGTGAACCTTGCTAGAGATTAAAAAAGTATTTGGTACCTAGTTGTAAGAAAGTTTTTGACCACCATCAAACGAATTACGGTCGTGAATCTACGCGTATAGAAAAGTTATTTGATCGCTTTAAAGAACTCTATCTTTTGAAGAACAATTAATTAGTAATTGTACCTTAAGTACGGTCGACAACGAAGGTGATCAAGAATTCAGGGCCTCTACCCGCACATTCGAACTTCGCAATTGCGTGAACGTTTTCGTTCCAATGTCAACTCTATTATAATGAAGTGCGGACCGAAACAGTGGTGATAATATCGAACATCGAAAGTCCGGGTACAGGGCCTGAACTTTATTCTCGTTGAAATAAAGGCGACAAATAGTTAGTCAACCTTGATTGCCGACTGTACTTTGTTACGGAATGATAGTGAAGTGAGTGGCGCAGGCGCACAACCACTCACAACTGTTTGTAGTTGTAGTGCAAGCCAAGTAGCTTGCAACCTGCAACTAGGGTTGCCAACTCTACTATTTGTATCTATACAGGGTGTTAGGGTAAACAGTTGCATTATTTTAATAGGTAAATGTACCCATGATAATGAACAACTTTCCCAAAGAAAACTATAAGAAATTCGTAAACATTTTTGTGGACTTCCCATACTAAATGCAGTCAGCTGATAGAACTTTTGTATGAATTTTGCCTTTCGTATCGTAAGGACACTTAAGCAAAATGCCCTACACATCAAAATGACACAAGATGTGTCTTAGGGAAAGTTTTTCAGTATCATGGTTGCAATCACCCCTTAAAGTAATGCAACTGTTTACCCTTACACCCTGTAGGTATATTAGCGGCCCTACCACTATAATTCTGAAAAAAATATATACGCAAAACTAGGTCCGTGTCAATTATATAGCAAATTTACAATTTTTCTGTCGCATCCAGCGATTTCTGCATTTACAGAGATGCAAATTTTCTATGATGAATACAATAATTAGTACTTTTGCAAACGCTCATAGCGTATAAAAATTGCTATAAACTTACGTAGCTTTCCTCTAGAATATAAACTTTGTATTCCAACTCAAACCAAAAAGACGGAGCAAAAATTTTTTTTTTACGTATAAAAATAACAAATTCGTATAATATTTTGCTTGTTTATCCCCGATCAACTACTAATATTTTTTGTACACTGGGCTCGAAATGACTATATTTGATCTAAAAAAAGTTGGCAACCCTACCCTACCCTACCTGCAACGTGCAGCCGACTGATCAATGGACCGTAAAGAGCGACCTTGTATTTATTTGATGTTTTGTTTGCGCCTGCGCTACTTGTAGACACCTGCCTGTATCAATTGTCTACGGATTGTTATTGAGTCATTGACTGTAGAATATTAAATACGTTTGTTTATCAGTAAAGGGATAGGTCAGTTACTCGTAGATTGTACGTAAGAAATACTAACCCACGTGTTATTTACGTCAGATAGGTTGTTTCAGCGTAAATTGCTAGTAATTACTATGTAGGTACATATAATGCTAATTAAATACCTATTCCATTACATCTTAGAGATAATTTAACTTGTTGATGATTCTTTGATGATTTATGCTGATATATTATGATGCTTTGAGAATGTTCTAATAATATACAGGGTCCTTCTTAATATTTATTATGCTGACACTTTTTTAAGGCGATGATCAGACCATAAAACTGAACAAATTACTCTATGAGACCAATATCGAAATCGCGAAAAAAAATATCTACTCTACCGTACATTTGGGCAGAGTAGGTTTGTTTGCAGTTTAGTATGGAACAGCTGATTTCTATTTTGCGATTTCAAATATGGTCTGATACGTTGTTCAGTTTGATTGTCTGATGAGACCCTGAAAAAAACGCCAGCATATTAAGAATAGCCCTGTATTGTTTTAAAAAATTATACCTAATCTACACTAATATTATAAAGAGGAAAGATTTGTACCTATTTTTGTATGTTTGTATGTTTGTAATGAATAGGCTCAAAAAGTACTGGGCCGATTTAAAAAATTCTTTCACCATTAGAAAGCTGCATTCACCCTGAGTAACATAGGCTATATTTATTGCTAGAAAAGATAAGACGTCCACCCGTGCGAAGCCGGGACGGGCCGCTAGTATTATATAGTTTTCTTATTTGTGAGGTCATCACAGGACACGAAAAATAAGAGGAAATTGGATTTTCAGCCCCCCTGCATCCGCGTTATCGTTGATTAACTTCTTAAATAAATAAAAATCTGGTTAAGTTAGTTTTATGTTCTTAATATTTCTATTTATTTTTAATGTCCTTAACTCCTTACCTACTTTTATTTGTTTTATCTAATACAATTAAAAATTAAAATCTAGAAATTAGTACCTACCATTTTATTATTAAGTCACGTGTCTTAATTCAAATTTAATATCTATTCAAGTAGGTTAAATACTTTACAATGTATCTTATTGAGGTTAAACATTTAATAACGACTTATTAAAATACTGAACAACATTATCTATTCGTTTTAGGACAGAGCTAACATTATTCGTCATAGCTAAACATACATCCTACCTGCAGTGCGATTTTTGAAAGTCACACGTCTAAATCAGCAGTAGTAAATGACAAAATTAATATCATATTGAGATTATGCATAAATCGATCATGATTTTGAACGTGTCAGTTCAGCAGGTGAAAATGTCAAAATTACTGTGGAGATATGCATCTTTCTACTGCTGACTTGACTCTTGCAGTATGATTTTTGAAAGTCAAATCGGCAGTAGAAGGATGCTTATCTCCACAGTAATTTTGACATTTTCAACTGCTGAACTCAGCGAATGAGATTCAAAAATCGCTCTCCATGTAGGTACTGGATATTGCTCTCCGTGTACATACGAAAGGTATTCTTGTTCTATTTAATCTAGTATAATTATTATACAGGACTTTCCTTGAAAATGGAAAAATTGTTGTTCCACGATAGTCGATAAAGTGAAACTGATTGGAGGAAACCCTCTTAATGAGATATTTTCTCCCACAAAACGTGGTTTTTCTGCGGTTAGAGAACTTGATTTCTTGGTGACACATACAGAGGAAAATATTATTTTAATTGGTCACATAATGATATACAACATGCAATTTACAAAGAAACGAACCATGAGGTCGATGAGAAATTGTGATTCTATTCTTTAAACCATAGAAAAAGTATATGTCTAGAATGAGCATCACGTTTCTACGTTCATCACGTTAGGTTGCTGTGCATGAGGCGTCACACAAAATATGTCTGTGTGCGTGTATATGGATAGGGTTTAGCGGCCAGTACTGCAAGTACAGTACAAATACAATACGAACATAGTACAGTAAAAAGACAGTAAACAACGCTGAAACCTAAATCTCTTATAAGATGATCAGCTAATCGGTTCAATCATTATTGTAAAAAATGTACTGGGAATCTAACCCACGACCTCCGCTTCAAGAGCCCAATGCTCTTAACCATTACACCACGGAGGCAGCGTGGATTAGATATAGGATTGATCTGATCGGGCCGTTAGCCGTCTTGTAAAAACTTCAACTATAGCCAGGCTATAAAGGGAAAATGTTTTTATTCCCTTGTGAAATATTCTCACATTTGTGGTGTATTTGCAAGTGCACAATAATGTAGGTACTTGTGCAATGAACTACTCCGCTCTATCAGACGAAGTACCGACCTCGGCCCGCATGCGGTTGTGTGTGTCGTCAGACTAAAATGCTACACCATTGTACATCACGATTGTGACGACTTCATTTTATAAACACATATTAGTATTAAATAGGGAATGAGTATCTACAGGGTGAAATTGATATCATTGGCATCCTTTTAAACTAAGAGTCTACCCATCAAACTGAACAACTTTTACTATGGGAGCAAACCAATCGGAGCACCTAAAAAATCAGCTGTCCTATACTAAACTGCAATGCCTACTCGACTCAAATGTATGCAACAGCAATGTTTTTTAGTTGGTCCGATTGGTTTGCTCCCATAGTAAAAGTTGTTCAGTTTGATGGGTAGACTCTTAGTCTAAAAGGATGCCAATGATATCAATTTCACCCTGTATAACTGAATAATCCGAGGCATGCCATTGAGCTTGACTTGCCGCCGCGCGTTGCCGTTGTGGTCAAGAGATTTAACAATCAGCAGATGATAGATGCTCGTTGAATTTATTTTACGAGTTTATCTAATATCTAGGTTAACCTTGGTCCCAAGGCAAGCCTGGAATTTAGGGTTCCAAAATGTGCCAAAACAATTTGACTGTTGGGCTGAAAATTATTTTTTACTTAGGTACACACGGCGACAGATCAACCTACCCATAGTTGAACTCTATGTTCATGGACATAAGGTCGAACTATGGGTAGGTTGATCTGTCGCCGTGCGTACATGTAATTTTCCATGATAACGAGGCACCGAGATTCATACATAATTCACCATACATACATAAACCAACTAAATATAATCCCACTCGGGGCTGTACCTTGCTGCAACTACCAGTACAGTGTGCATTTGTAGCAAGAAGACTGACTCTCTATTAGCAGTAATACAATTTTCAGGAGGGAGTAATGTGTCGACTTGTAACAGAAAGAGTTGTGCCTTTCGTCCAAATAAATACTGCATAAGAAAATTGTTTTAATTTTATATAATACCTAACACCTATTATAGATCAAGTTAAAACTTACAACAGTGACATGTTAATGGTTTATTAGTTCTAGAATCGTCGAACATTTTTTATTCCATTCTATTGAATAATAGGCCGAAGTTTTAAGAGTAACGTCATATCTAAACTATTATAAAACTGTAATCGGAAATGTGTCTGTACATTGATGATATTTACAAAAAAAAATATTACGACATGGTTTTTACCTGTCCCTGATTCCAAATCACCAATATTTGGATTTTTTGTCAGTTTGTTTGTTTGTTTGTTTGTTTGTATATTTGTTTGTTTGTTGGTTTGGGTGTTTGTTTGTTCGAGTATCACGCAAAAACTACTGAACCGATTTTGATGAAACTTTTTTTGTTTGGTAGCCTAACATCTGACTTAAAATCTGGTATATAATTTATGTGGACAAAGTCGCGGGTAAAAGCTCGTATATGTATAATCATGATTTTATGACGACCCGGTTGGTGTATGGTTGCCACGCTGGACTGCCAAACCAGGGTCCTGGGTTCGAATCCCGGTTCCGCGGCTCGGTCATGGATGTTATATGCGTTTGTGCCGTTGTTGTATGGTTCCCATAACAAAAAGCCTAAGGCTTATTTGGGATCATAACAATATATGTGCCTGTGAGCGTTTTTTATTTATTTATTTTATCTGTAGAATTAATACATTTTATAAGAACTGACGTCATGTTTGAATGCCGATACCGCATGCCGGTCTAACCTGTTTTATTTAGTAAGGAACTCTACACACATTCCGATTCTTTTTAATCTCACAGAAGTTCGCTCTAATAATATCAGTGCTTCGTCGATCATCATTGAATTACCTATCCGTGCTGTTCTTCCAATAGCAGCACATCCATAACCGTTCAGAATGTTATCTTCTTCATCAGCATTTGCCTGCCTACTAAAGAGTACGCCTCGGGGATCTTAATCGCATATCGCTTGATAACGTACTTTCCTTATGCCTAGATCGGGCATAAGAAAAGTCAGGATATTGATCAAGATATTGCTTTATCGAGATTCGAGACATAATATCTACAACCACTAGTCGAGCAGTTCGATTCCTAACAACGACGTTGTGAGTTCGACATTTTTGTATAAAGGACTATTCTCTAGAACAGCGGGGTCGGCAAGTAATTTTAAGTGGGGTCCGGATTCTTTTGAAACATTTTATCGAGGTCCAGACAAAAAGTTCAAGGTCGCGGTGGCCCCATGCTCCACCATATGATACTCAGTACTCAATGGTACTCACTTGATTTCCCCCCCTCCCCCCCCTTTTTTTCTATATGTAGAGTACTTACGCAAAATTATGGAGCGAGCGAAGCGAGCAAGAAATTTTTTAGCTAAACTACTCTGGTAGTGTGCAGAAATATCTTGGCTCATCTATGGAATCACTTTAAAAATTTAAATTATTTTGCTACCAAAATATTTTAAAGGGAGTGTGACTTGTCCCCAATACGAATCGGTTGTAGCCAGAGCTCTTTCGGTACAAAACATGTGCATCTAAGTAAAAGCTAGCGAAGCGAGCTCGAAATATGCACCACGATTTAAAAGTGGTTTAAATCTTTTGAATGAGGTAGGTACGTCTTAGAGCGAGCGAAGCGAGCTCGATTTTTCTCCGCTCTGCAAATCGGATATAGATAGAGCTCAATCAATATACATGATATATATATATTATTTTTTTCCAAATTATGCCCCTACCCCCTAGTAAAGTGCCCATGCCCACCCAGCCAGGTGGTCCAGGTTTCAGCCTTCCGCGGTCCGCCAGTTGCCTACCGCTGCTCTAGAAGATGTATGAATGTTTCCCAGTATAGCGTGCTCCTTGTTTACAACGAACACGATCGTGTGACGAGACCGTTATTTTTTTTATCGTTATACTTTGGTTACACTGCTTTAATATTTTATTTTTATTTTGATTGGTGTCAGGATTTGACTTGCTCATGAATATTTAGGTATCTCAAATTGAACAGGATCCGGTTTTTTTTAATTTTGTTATGAATATATTTTAGTGCGCATAATTTTTTTTCCAAAAACAAAACAAACAATTTTTACGAAAATAACTATTTGTGAGACTACATCAAAATAAACACAGGATGCGCAAAGATTTTCAAATATTGAACCTTCGCTTTGTTTGGAGACTCCAAGTATTTTTTACCGGTTTCGACTGTCGGTTGTACCAAAGAAAATAAACCTAGCTCTTCTACAGCGCGCTAAGGAGTTTTTTCACGGTCGAGACTACAAAATAAACACCAGCCGAGGTTTCTCTCGCAAACACGGAATACGGATGCGTCGTATGAAGATATCTTCCATGATTCCACGCCCATAACATACCATACATTATTTGCTTGAAATGGTCGATATAAACTTTTCAAGGTAAATTCTTACTTCCTTCTTCGCTTTTTGTCATAATAAAGATGTATTTATATTTTACAATGAGCAGGCTGAGAAAAAAAACGTTGGTGACGCTATAGAGCTCAATAAGTGCCATCTAACGAGCTATTTTGGAACTATCTCACGTACAGGGTGTAAGAAAAAGTATCATTAACCTTTAAACCACATACTCTACCCATCAAACTGAACAACTTTGTTGGTTTCAGTAGGGCGGGCTATTTGGCAAGTTTCCGATGACCTATGGATATGTATTTATGCCTGTATATTAATCAATCAAATCAGCTCAGATCTGACTTTACATTCTTTGAATAATGTTACTCGAAAGCATCCATGTCAAAAAAACTTTACAATACCATTGACAATTAAGGCTCTATACATACCCAGCCAGGCGAAGGTATATAAATAACATAACCTTGCATGTTCTCCATTTATTTGTCATTATTAGATGGTTAGATAACATAAAATTACATGCATTAAACGCTATCACTGTTGTTACATCGCAATTTATACTTACAAGGAAGTTTACATGATCTTTTCATATATTAAGACCCTATGGTAGGACGAAACACCTTGAAGGCATCTTTTATTTTTCATGTTTCGACTAGATATATACAATTTACCGAAACTAAAGTCATACCTTAGTATTCTTGGATAGTTTATCTAGTGAAATAATCAATTGAATACACGATTGGTATGACTTACCTCGATAGAAAATCGTCGCAAAGTTGACGTATTTTCTAGTATTTTTAAACATTTTTCTTGTGTTAGAAGAACTTAAATAGTTTCCAATTTTTGGTATTCATATTCACATATTCACCATTAGGTTATTTAGAGAAATCATAAAAAAAATATATAAAAAGTACTTTTGTTAACTCTTTTTAATCGTTAATACGGCACGCGCACGCACTTTTCGGAGGGTTGGGCAATCGCGTTTCTCATAGAAAATATTCGTCTGGACCTATGGCCCCTTAAATATAATTATTTCTCACTTTACTATTGCATTAGTTTCTTATTTATTAAATTACACATAAATTGGTATAGCATCAAACACGCAAACCTAATTTTTAGTGAGAATTTTTTTCTGGGCTTCTTTTGTTGTAACAATAGTTTTGTAATCATTAATTTCTGGATGAATGTAACACGAAACGTTAAGACATCCAAAACAGACGAAATTATTCAAGTTATGTACATAATTTGTTATTGTTATTTACTTATCACGGGACATAAGAGTCCCTTAACTTGGGAAGGCTTGCGCTGAGGTAACTAAAGCCAACCATAGAAGCTCTTTAGACAATTTGTTCTAAAAGGGTATGTGACACCAACACCAACCGGCTATCTTTAAATACCTAAACTTTTTTTAATAACCTTACAAATATTTGTATAGAAGTATCATAATAGTAGGAATAGAAGTGCATCCAACGATAGTACCGGTCAGCGAAGAACAAGAAGTGGAAAGAAAGATAACTGGAGTGCGATTTTTGAAACTCATTCGGTGAGTTCAGCCGTTGTAAATATCAAAATAACTACGGAGATACGCATCTTTCTAATTCTGATTTGACTTTCAAAAATCAAACTTCAGGAGTGCGATTTTTGAAAGTCAAATCAGCCTGCGTAACATGACAGAGGTGAGAGCGACACAGGTCACTTCTAAACGTCAAATTAGCGGTTATCTTCATAGTATCTCACTCAAATTTGACGTTTAGAAGTGACCTGTGTCGCTCTCACCTCTGTCATGTTACGCAGGCAGAAATAGAAAGATGCGTATCTCCGTAGTTATTTGGATATTTACAAGGGCTGCACTCACCGAATGAGTTTCAAAAATCGCACTCCTGGACTTTTTGGTTTAGGTGCTAGTGGAAAATAGGTATCGATACTATGGAAAGGACTATAGAGCCTTTTGTTATTATTCTTACAGGTGATGATAATTATAACGTAGAAATAGAACTGGTTGGTGTTTTTTAATAACCTTACATACAGGGTGTAACAAAACACTCTAGTAATACTTATGGGTGTGCTTCAGACCATCAATCTGAACAACTTTCACTATGGAGCCAACGTCGTAGAAAATAAAAAAATCTGCCGTCCCATACATTTGAGTCGAGTAGGTGTACTGCAGTTTTGTATGACAGAGCGGATTTTTTTTTCTCGATTTAAATGTTGGCTCCATAGTGAAAGTTATTCAGTTTAATGGTCTATGCAGCACCCCCTTAAGTATTACTAGGGTGTTTTGTTACACCCTGTATAGGTAGGTATTTGGTTTAATCTGCACAGAAGTGCGATTTTTGAATCTCATTCGCTGAGTTCATGAGTTGAAAATGTCAAAATTACTGTGGAGATATGCATCTTTCTACTGCTGAATTGACTTTCAAAAATCATACTTCAGGAGTGCGATTTTTGAAAGTCAAATCAGCAGTAGTCTAGCAGCAGCCTATATAATTAGCAGTCTTAGCAGTAGCCTATATAATTTTGTCAGTGTGTTTTGTTGTTTGCAAATAAAAATATTTTCTTTCTTTCTTTCTTTCTTTCTTTCTTTCTTTCAGTAGAAAGATGCGTATCTCCATACTAATTTTGACATTTTCAACTGCTGAACTCAACTAATGAGATTCAAAAATCGCACTCCTGAACGAGAATGGATATAGAGATAATTCTGATACCTAGCTAAAGACAACATTTAAGATATTGACCATGGTTTGATACTTTTTCCAGCTTCCTTTATATCGACATCGAATGACAAATTGCCCTACAGCACGCAGTTCTAAAACTCGTGAGAACCCGGCTAAATCGTGTGCACACGAACAATCGAAAGAGACAATGGCTCAGGTATTCCTTATAAAGCACTCATCAACCATCATTCTAATGTGTTAAAGTGATTGATTACCTCCGAGATGAGTGCAGCTGCAGTACGATTACATTTAGAAAGTATTAACATACGTTTGAGTACATACGTTTTAGAAGCTATTAAAATTAACATTTCCCCGCGAATTGAGAGAAAGGCTGTAAATAGACGGAATTGACTTGACTCTGCTTGATTGACTCGGTGCCTACAGTTAAATAGGCATTAAATTGTTTGTTACTTTACACAGGGCCTTAAAAGCATTGTGCGGTGTGCACAATGCATAAGTTCTAAATATGGTTAAAATAGAGTCAACCACTTATCATTGATATGTAGGTATTCAGTATTCAGTCACACTGTGCCTCTCCCAATAAATGGACGTATATCGCATCGAATGCCCACATTTACTCATCCCGAATATGCGAGACTAACTGCAGGGGATGATCAGACCATCAAACTATACAACTTTCTCTATGGGACCAAAGTCGAAATTTGTATGAAGCAGCTGCTTTTTTTGTTTCACGATTTCGACATCGCTTCGGCTTCGGTCCCATAGAGAAAGTTATTTAGTTTGATGATCTGATTATCCCCTTATAAATCCGATAGCAACTCTATACAATTAAGTTTTCATGGAAAACTTATTACCAAAATACTTCAAAAAAGGTACTATTTTTCTTGAAAAGTGCGAAACGAAGTGTCTTTTTTAGTGGCTTATTGCCAATACCTTTCACCCTGTTCAGGGTTTGGACCGTGAAGAATTCTCCATGGTTTGGACACTACTGTGAAATGTATTAATAAGCATAACATAATCACGACCATATTCCTTTTGTGACCAAAAATATTGTTATGCAACTATCTACCATGTATGGGTAGGCCTCCTCCACACGGTGAACCGATGACCTGGTGAAGGCGGCGGGAACCCGTTGGATGAGAGCAGCGCAGGACCGGACGTTATGGCGATCCTTGGGGGAGAACTATGTCCAGCAGTGGACGTCCATTGGCTGAGATAATGATGATGATCTACCTAAAACAGATGTGCGTTACACGTACACGTGTGTTACACTCTTAGCACATTTGTCTCATTCAAATATAATATACGAAGCAATAAGTCTGTACACCCTATGATTGTTAACAATGGTTGGTTATGAATCTTTGTCAGAGGTTGATGTCACGGCATGAGTGTCATGACACTCCCATCAGCGTTTGTTTAATATGCATACAAATAACAAGTAATGATGCCTTTACATTTGCAATGACAAAGTTAATGCAAAAAGAGAAACGTGATCATAAACTGTGGTGTTTAGGGTACGGAACAAAGTCATAATCACAATGATAAATATGACTGTTGTATGTACCAGTTATGTATGTAACCTAAAAAGGCAATTGAAATACAGACGAGAATTTCTCCTTTTTCGAAGCAAAGTCAATAAGTAGTAGTAATTTGTCCATTTCGGTGTCTTTTCGAGCGTTAAGGAACTCTTATATTCCGTGGTTAAGGAGCGTTTCAAAAACAATTACGTAAAATGTACACGCCATTTACCTTTAATATCTAAAATTGTCTATTACAAAGAGAAAATGTTACGCTAAATTTTATGCGTCATCCATGGACCAAAAAGCGTCATCCCATATTATCACAAAACAAAAGTGTTTTGTTACCAATGCGAAGATATTTAGTCCTCTGTCATAACTTTTATGTCTACACTCGTAAGTACTAAAATAGTTTGATTTGGAAGGCTTTGTGTAGAAGGGGCGTTAAATAACTATGACACTTGAGCGGTTTTGAATACGAGATGGATTGCTTTGTGACTTCAGTAGGTAGTAAGCCAATATATGTGTGCGTCAACTCAGCTGGAGCACCATTGAATTAATACAGTCCCAGCAGTTCATTACCTACTGTATTTTTGAAGTGACAACTTCTTTAGCGGCGTTGTGCACTTTTTGGGATGGGTAAAAAAAGGTAAACTCGCGTCAGGACCGTGACATCACGTGACCTGATCGAAAATTCGTAAGACGTGACGTCACGTGACAATTCGTAAGACGTATGATCTCTTAGTTTTCACTTGTGCCAGCACTCCCGGAGTGCACACTCCACTTGTTTTTTTTAGTAGTGCAATAAAATTGTTGTTGTCTGTGACTGTAACCAGTAATATTATTTCTTTTTCTTTTGGAACCCATAATTAAACGATGCTTATTATTTATGAGGGTGAGTAAAACTTTACTACTTATTTAGGGTAAACCATCCTTTCATTGGCACCCCCTCCAATTAATGGCACTTAGAGTTTAGGTCGAAAAAACAAGGAAAATATAGACTATTCAAGTTCAGTATTGCACAAAAAATATAATTTGTTTAAATTATATTTTTTGTGCTATACTGAACTTGAGTAGTCTATATTTTCCTTGTTTTTTCGACATAAACTCTAAAGTGCCAATAATTGGAGGGGGTGCCAATGAAAGGATGGTTTACCCTACTTACCCTCCTTTCTACCGACCGATACAAAAAGATTCTGTAGTTTGGTTCACTTTAGACAACATGAGACGATTTTGTTACAGTAGTATTGGTACCGAACTTCTGAGATAACATTTTGCAGTTTTCATACTTAATACCAACAGCTGATCGAACGTTTGTATGAAAAGTCGAAAAAACAAAATTGCGAATTTCCTATAGGTTTCTTAGGGAAAGTTGATCAGTATCATGGCTACAATCACCCCTTAAAGTAATGCAACTGTTTAACCTAACACCCTGTATTATTAAGTGGTAGAAATAAAAATATTTTGATGGTGGTCCACCGGAGTTAATGCACAGAAACCATAGTGGTATGCGCACGCGCCCTCGTTAGGTTAAGTTAAGAGATCTATTGACCGTGTGTGGTCATCTTTTGTCAATGGAAGGGTCAGCGCACACCCAGCGTAGAACTGCTCGCGCATGCTCGAGCATGTTCTTTGCAGTCGCGCACACCTAGCGGCAAAATCCGCCGGCGGCAGCGGCGGAGCATGCTCGCGCGTGTTCGAACAGTCTCGCGGATGCTCCCGTGTTGCTACAGTTGACGTAGTGAATTTTGCGTTGTGTTTACAATATTTTATAGCAAAGACGTGCGATAACAACAATTTTAAAGTATGGTAGACTGGGATTTGGTATTTATTGGGTAACTAGCAAAGGAAGAGGAGCAAGAAGAGCACATCAATAAGATGAAAAGAGGCAAGAAAGATGTACTTATATTTGGGAAATACTACGCCCTGTGCTGTGCTACGGTTTAAAGTTCTAGGGACAGTTATTTTATGGCTAGGTACTATAAAATGGAATATGAACAATTTGAAAACCTACTAAATCTGTTTCGACCTTTTAGATTTTCTTTGTATTTTCAAAAAGAGTTCGATTATTATATAATATTATCTGTAGTAAATTGCCCTTTTCGGGCTAAAGTAGTTAAAAAATATGCTAGATTTAGTCCGAAACCGGCCGAGGCGGCAACACTTACAACGGATCGCAAGCATCGACACGGGCGTATGCTCGAACATGCTCGAGCATGCGCGAGCATGCGCGAGCATGCTCGCGACTGCTCCCGTCGCCGCGAGGAGCATACTCGAACAGACGCTAAAGGGAATTAATCACTTGCAAGCTATTTTCAACTTTATTTCAATGGGAATATAGTTCATTATCAATTGAATCAATGAAATCTGCTCGCGCATGCTCGAACAGTTTTACGCTGGGTGTGCGCTGACCCTTAAGCTGCTTGTGCTTACAGCCTTACGTAAAAAGTATAAGTGCGAGAATAAATTAAGAACAACGGAAGTACATAATTATATTACATAATTTTGAATACCACAAGAGCATACAGCGCAAGGAAAACTATTGGCCCTTCTAGTGCCCAACGTATAAAGAAAACATCGTGTAACCCTCTTTGCACGTTAAGATTTCTCATTTGCATACTTTTCTGGGTACCTAAGTAAAGTCAGTGCTCCTAATTAGCACATCTCAATCGTGAGACTGTTTTTTGAAATTGGCTGTAAGATATAACGGACCCCTAGCAACAGGGTTCCGTTATACCTCTACATTCTACAATCAGTAGTACCACAAAAAACTACTCAGCAAAAATGTAAACCGCACGGCCATTTAACATAAAATGTTTCCTCGTTTTTCCTCTTACGTCTTTTGTTTTTAAACACAACAGGTTTTTTTTAAATAGTCAATGCACATAATTTGATATAACTATGCTATTATTTTATGCTATTGCTATCGATGACCATATCAAAATAATTGACAGGATTATTAAAGTGCTATTTCGAAGTACCTAACTATACAGACTGTAAATGAGTTGTATTTATAGTTTCAAGGTTTTAATTCTGTTGAATTAAAACCTTGAAATTATAAATAAAACTCATTAACATCGTCAATATAGAGGCCGCGGTTGGTATGCACTTACTGAAAAAAAAGTTACAAATGTCAATAGAAACCTAACAATCTATTCACAGACTAAATGAGGGATTTTCCAGAGAAAAAAAAAAGCTAGTTCATAATTTCTCGATAGATGGCGTTGAACAGAGAGGGGTCGATTAGGTATGAGCAAATATATTTATGAATATTATTAATAAAAAGACGCAGTAAAAACCCTTTGACATTATTGTCGATTTATTATTAACAATCTCGGTGTTATTGTCTGTCAACAACGAATCAAGTGTCGGAAGTGGCTGTATGGGCTTTGTAATATTTTGAATATACGAACAATGAAAGAGAAACAATAACAAACTACAATCGTCCGCTGCGCCATGTTTTCGTGTTTGCAAACTTTGGCTAACATCTTTTTCTAACTCCCCTCCCCCGCAGGTGAACGCGGGTGATATTATCCGATGCAAATGGATAACATCACCCGCGTTCGCCTGCGGGGGAGGGAAAAGTTAGAAAACGATGTTAGCAAACACGAAAACATGGCGCAGCGGACCCGGCTTAACAGAAACTGAGACTTTCAACAAAAATAAACCGGGAAACTTGTAATTAACAACAGCAACAGCAGCAGCAGCAGCAGCAGCTTCATCAACAGCGGGGCTAGTACTTACGCACGCCAACCCGCGATTGCGACATTTAACACATCCATCTGTCAAATCTTTTATCATGTTCGTTCGCGCGAAAATAGAAAGAGATACGGAAGCGAGATAGCGATATATCACGCTATCGTGGGTTGGCATACTAGCCTTGCAGATAGTTAATAATAAACCAACAACAATAAGAAAGGGTTTGTTTGTACACACGGCGATACTATCAAGCTAAGCAAAACCAAAATAAGGTGGTCGCGTGACGTTATACGTTATTCACCCTGCGCGCGGTCAGCTTATATTGGTCATACCTAATCGACCCCTCTCTTGTCAACGCCATCTATCGAGAAATTTGGAACTAACTTTTTTGTTTTTTTTGCTTTTGGAAAATCCCTCATTGTGGACGAAGCCAAGTGATTTGATATTTGATGTATCAGGTATATAAATAAATAGCTGTGCTGTGCGGCACTAAAATAATAAGCATGGAAGTGCAATGAAGTATAGTTTCAGTCTTTAAAAAAAAAACATACATACAAAATGAAATCAGGACAAGACATACAAGATATAACTATACAAGATTTTACAAAAATACAAATAAACATTTAAGGGTTTTTTGGTTTAGTTTAGTTTAGTTAGACCATCAAACTGAACAACTGGATCAATATTGAAAATGCGAAAAAAAAAATCGGATGTTCCATTCTTAACTAAAAAATCTAAAAATCTACTCGAGGTAGGTAAATGTAGATAGATAAACAAGCATAACACAACACAACATGTATGGGATAGCAGATTTTTTTTCGCGATTTCGATTTTGGTCCCATTGTGAAAGTTGTTCAGTTTGATGGTCTAATCGTTTGATCATCCATCCCCTTAAAAAAGTGTCAGCATATTAAGAAAGACCCGTATGTATACAGAGATTATAATGTAGGTACCTAATAATATACTCGTATGACTGAGTGTCAGAATTTTTTCAGACCGCCTTACGGCCTCTGACGTGGTTTTTATATAATGACTACTACCACCAGATATAGTAGCCGGCACCAACGGCTTAACGTGCCATCCGAAGCACGGAATCATTTTTCTTTTCAGACAATCAGGTGATTCAGCCTGCAATGTCCTAACCAACTGGGGAAAAACGCACAAAGTGACATATCACTAGGTGTCCCCCGTGGGAATCGAACCTACGACCTCCGTATCGAAAGCCCAATGCTCTTAATCATTAGACCACGGAGGTAGTCCATTTTTTTAAAACTGCATGAATTTCCAAATGTAAATATCATTTACAAGATGAAATTTGTACCATACAATGTATGTACAATTGAACTTGGCGCGTCTATGGTAATATGGCTGTCATTTTCCTTTGATACAGCCTCCCAATGAATACAATGCATGTCGGTGTTTATAGTCATTACTACACATTGTGTTTTAAGACCTATGACCTAGACCCTGGGTGTAATAGCCATCCATCATCTTCTTATAGGATGTTTTAAAATACGTAGCACTAATAAATATGATTAAATGAAATTAATCATTAATTAACCTTTGCGTTGCATTGGCATTGGAGAATTGAAGATTATAATTAGTTTAGTATAGATAGTACCTACTATTGCATTAATGTACATTATCATATCATTATCATTATAAGGTACGAAGATTAGTAAAAATTTTAAAAATGTAGTAAAGATAAAGGTTAAGAAACCCTGGATTACGGGATTCTTTTCAATAAAAAAATGCCTTACCCAACCACAGGAATATAGATCGTTTTCAGTTTATCAATCGACATCGACATTGGAATTCTCGTGCGTTTTGGACCGCAACATAATCGGCATGACTATGATGTTCTCATTTTCAATCCCCTTCAATTGCCCATTACGGCGGATGCGTGTGCGCAGCCACCACTTCCAACGGATAAGTCATTAAATCTGATCATTATTACAATAAATTGTAGTCCGTTTCACAAAGTAGTGGGTTTTCTAGTGGGCAGTAATGTTGCTCGCTCAATGATACATATTATATATCTTCAATAGATTTTTCCTCAAGATTTTTCTTGCGAGCATTACCAATGCTTTGAAAAAAAGTCGTTTCGATTTGAATAACTAGCCGAATCTAGTGCCAGTAAAATATAACACCGCTGAAGAACCATTGACACGATATATTCGAATGTAACTTACAAATATAATATGCTTTGATATGAAACCACATGAAACACTTCTTCTTCTTCTTATCTTGTGGGCTGCAAACCCTGGTTTCAGAGTTTTTTCAGACCACCTTACGGCCCCTAACGTAGTTTTTATGCAACGAATACATGGTAGTCGTACCAGAGATAGTAGCCGGGACCATAACGGCTTAACGTGTCATCCAAAGCACGGAATCATCATTATTTTCAGACAATCTGTTGATTCAGCCTGCAATGTCCTTGCCCTTGGGAATCGAACCCACGACCTCCATGTCAAGAGCCTACTGCTCGTAACCATTAGACCACGGAGCAAACACTAATGTTATTAAATTGAAGTTGAAACTTAAACAAAACGAGGTGTGAGCAAAAAAAGAAAACGGTCATCTTTATTGCAATTTTATCTTTTGACTAAAAGCGGTTGTCTCACAAACAACCTTAGTTTAGTTTAGCACCCAGGTGCCCAAGGACCCCATAAGGTTACGTTGTGTAACGTCCTATTTAGGACGGTCAATTTGATGGTATATTTAAGTTGTTTTTTTTTTCGGTAAAGGAAAACATCGTGAGAAAACCTGTATGCTTCAATTTCGAGGCATGTATTGTACCCCACTGTCCATTATAAGTGGTGACGGGCTCACTCCCCGTTACACTGGACTAGACAGAGTATCGATATTATACTAATACTAGGGAAACATGGAAGTTCTGAGTTTACGGTTTGCCATTTTGACGAAGCATGTTGCAGATTTGAAGCTGTTATCTTTGATCTTTCATTTGCTATTTTGTTTACGGAATTTCTCTGACCACCACTTTGGAGAATATTGTTGTGATCTTATGACATGCTATTTCTGTCATCAACAGATACTTAGGTAGTAACTCAAAAAATATTGTAAATAAAAAACGAGTTCTTAAGTACATACATAATTCATATAAAATATCAAAGTCAGAATTGTACCAGGCACGCTACCGTTGTAAAGTCTTGACCGTAAAGTAAACAGTGTTAACATACGTAGTAGGTAGTTCACATTGACCTAGTGGATAATATTATAAGTATTAGGTTTTGGAACTTTTGGTAAAGATGTAGTCATCAACCCACGTATCCACACTAAAAGAAGAGTTAATAGGCTTTTTCTGGGCGAGCGCGCTACATCCTCGGCTTCATCTACACTTCCCATCAGGTGAGCTGAAGCCAAGCGCAAACCCATTATGAATAAAAAATAAAAGTTATAAGTACATAAACTGCCGATCAGAACTCTATATTCTGGGTGGTCTTGGTTGGGAAACTTGAGGCATTTATCACAAAGAAGAATGGCAGATTTGGACCCAGCCATTTTTTACGAAAGCTAAAAGCCATTCAGGACGGCGGTCATAATTATTATAAACAGATAAAATTAAGGCATTTTTTAAAAAAAACTTCCACATGATGAGAAGTCCTGAATCAAAAGTAGAAATTACTAGTAAAATAGACAAATCATCCAAAAAGCAAGTAGCAAAACGCAACCACGATAGCTGTTTTCATCTAATATTATCACTGAGGAATTTTTTGGTCGTTACGGAACGCATGCGTTGGTATGGTATGGCTTGCTTGAACTGATAGTGTGTGTGATTTCGTTTTCTTCCATTATCATAATATTATACGGTTATCGTGAATTTTCATTAAAATAAAGACAATGAATGCATAGAAGATTGAGTGGGCTGTCTAATAAGAAAGATTATGAGTTTCACACACTTGATACAAGAAGCATCATAAGCAGATATACCATTCCCCCAACTTCTACAGGTTACAACCAATTTACTTTTTTGTTAGTTTTGTTTCACTCTACACGTATTACTAAGTTTCATTCATGTATGTGTTCCTCTAAGTCTGGGTCTTAAATTACATGGCCGTCCGCCAAACTTCTTTATGATTTATCAATCATGAAAAATTGAAAACCTAAAATAAAATTGTTTCTAACTAACTTTATCCACAATCTTAAAAGCAATTTTATATACAATACTTTTTATATATTTTTAAAGGTAATTAAGAAACTACTAAGAACGTAATTTTAATGGATATCAAACGACTATACTGATTGGTTTTAAATGTATCCCGTAGAGATAAACTAATTAAGTAATTATTCTTGTCAGGACATTAGTTAGGATGTGATCAAGGAGACAATAACCTCATGTTCCAGAATGAGCCTATCATTTAGAGCATACTGCCAGCTGCAGATAGTGAACAATAACGTTTAGAGATAGGTCTATCTATCATGTATCTTTGTTTTATTTATGTCTCAATTGTCTCATCAATCTCATCATTCATCATCTTCCTATAGTAGCTGGGTAGCGGAGTCTGCTTTCCGCGTCTGTTTCCTCCACTTCGCTTTGTCCTTTCGCTGCTGTCGATCTCCGTAGGTCAGCAACAAATGTGCCGTAGCGCGCAAGAACCCACGTAGCACGTCAACTCTTTTGCATTTCACCTGTGCTTATGATCTACCGCGCGAAACACAAAAACCCTTAATAGTACGACCAGGAAAATAATTCCCCTTGTCAATCTTCGTTTGCACAGAGTCACCGACAAAACCCGAAATTTCACCTGTGCTTATGACCTACCGCGTGAAACACAAACACCCTTAATAGTACGACCAGGAAAATAATTCCCCTTGTCAATCTTCGTTTGCACAGAGTCACCGACAAAACCCGAAATTTCACCTGTGCTTATGACCTACCGCGCGAAACACAAAAACCCTTAATAGTACGACCAGGAAAATAATTCCCCTTGTCAATCTTCGTTTGCGCAGAGTCACCGACAAAACCCGAAATTGTTTAGTAATCAAAGGGTGCAAGCGACAAGGGCGCGAAAACAATTAGTCAATCAGATGAACTGATGAGTGTAGTCATTCTACAATTTAGAGAATAGGCGGGTACTGTTTTTTCCATATAAACGTATTCCCCTGTTTCCTCCCTGAATAATGATACCAAAGCAAAAAAAAAATTACCATAAAATCTATGTTAGGTATCTCTGCTATGTCTCTATACTTTTTTGCTTTAATTAATTACTGTAAGAACTAGGGACATTCGAAAATGACTAATTTTACCGCCCGTTTTCAGACATCCAGCAAACAAATTTGATGAATATAAACTAAAAAAGCAAAACAGACAGACATAGCCAAAGTCTTTGTCATATTATTCTTGAAAGAATTATATAAATCGGTTTAGTTTTGGAAGAGAAAATAGGGGAATACCAAATGCTGATTTCGTCGATTTTTATGTTTATAAAATCGATATCGGTCCGAGCTACAGTTGTCTCTTTCGCATTCTAATCGGCGGGGTGAATGGATGGGGTGGATCGGTCAAATACGTATAAAATCGGAAAAGTGACCTATTCTCCAAATTACCATTTCAACCCGCCTACCCTCTTAAGACAAAATGGAGATTGTAGCTTACTTTGCCTTTCAATTATTAAGTTTAAATAAAAGAAAGCTGATCAAAGTTAAAAACAGTAATAAATACGAGTATTTTATTACTATAGAAGGTTAAATTAAAAATAATAAAATTGTTGATAGGAAAGTGCATCTCGCGTTGAAATCTTTTAAAGGATGAGATTGTGTATTGCGTTGCCGCGTTGATGTCTTTCGTATGAGAACAAAAATCGTATCGTTTTCGTATACAACGTGTTAATGAATTAGCGCAAAACCTCATACACCCCAACTGATTTATAACAAAATAATTAGATTGAAACAATAATTTCATTATTTTGATAGTTAAAATTTAAAGTTATTCACATTTTAAGTTTTGAGGCAAAAATGATTTGTTATCATTTTAGCATTGAAAGAAAGCGCTAACGTACTCATGGATACATTTTTATAATCTTGTTTTGGTAGTAAGTAGGGTGAGTGTGCCCGTGCGGTGGGTTGACATCGGGTTCAGTAAATTTTAAATTTTTCTAAAAAATTATTTAATATTTTTAAAAAAATTACCTATGTTGAAACCATGATAATTCGACTCTGTTCTCGATTCTAAACAAACTACTTTCTAGTTTTGCGTTAATTCATTAACACGTTGTATACATAACATTTAGTCGATTTGTTTTTGTTTTTATAAGTATTGATACAAAGATACTTGTGAGTTCATTGTTTACCCTTTTCCATGGTCAATCTTAACACAACAAATTAAACATAGAGTTACAAAATATTACCGAGAACCAAATTATAGCAAATTGTCATGTCAAGGTGTACTGGATTCCAGTGTTTTACGCAACTATCGAATGTCGTGCTCGATGAATCGAATCTTACACGTGTTTCAAGTTCGACTGTCCGATCAAGAACAGTAGCATTATGGCTCATAATTAGACTAGTGTCAATTATGAGTAGCAGAGATCGGATATTCGGATGCTTATTTACCTAAACTTAATTTTTGGCTATAAAATTATGGAAATGGCTTCTTAAAATTATCTTTTTTAAACATTTTTCGGAATGCCAGTTAAATGCGGGAATGCATAACTAATCGGATGCATAGTATGGAAGCAACTTCTTAAAACTAATTTAAAAAAGATTTTTTTGTTTTGGTGAAATAAATCCAAGGAAGTCCGGGAATGAATAACTAATCAGATGCATAGTAAGAAAGGGACTTCTTAAAATTATAAAATTAATCAAATCAAATCAAATCATTTATTTCAGAACATAAATTCCATAGCAATGTCACAAATTAAATTTCATTGTTAGTATTGCTTACTTACTAGGTTTGTATACGAGACTTCAAGTTCAACATTACATGATAAAAATTAAACAAATTAAACAAATTAAACAAACAAAATTTTTTTTCGTGTCTTATGAGTGTGGAAGAGGCGAAAGAGGTGTGTCAGGATCGTAGCCGATGGCGATCTATTGTCTCTGCCTACCCCAATGGGACACAGGCGTGAGTATATGTATGTATGTATGTATGTATGTATGTATGTAATTTTTTTTCGTTACAAAATTCTCCCCATAATAGACAACACCTCAACTTTAGTTAAATATGAATCCGATTATCCGATCTCTAATTTATTATGAACCATAATCATGTTTTCATGCACTGCACATTTGGTACAATTTTGGTACAATTCACAAAATTACGAATATTGACGACCCGTTTAGTGTAATGGTTACCATACAACGCCGGACTGCTAAACCAGTGTCCTGGGTTCGAATCCCGATCAGGACATGGATGTTATGAAAGATTGTGCAGTTGTTTTTATGCAATATAGTCTTCTCAGTTGCCGCCTTTCTATTCTGATGTTAAATTGTTAATCACACCACACTTTCGCAGCTACATTGATTTAATTTTTTTTTTTAGTAGGTGAGTAGGTCATTACATTAGGTATATTGTCCTTTAATGGTAGGTAGTATGCTATGTATGGCGACGACGTGAGTTTGCTAGGATAACGTTAACGTATCAATTGCGAAATTGTACCAGTATGTGAACATAATATGCTTTATATGTTTATACTTAAGTCGTAGCTTTGTACTTAAGTCGTAAGTGAAATGATAGGAATAATTTACATCACAATAAAAATGGTAATTACAGTCTCAGTTAACTTATTAACTACCTAGCTTAGATGAAAGTAAAATTAAAAGCGCGTTCTAGTTGAAGCCAACGAATAATAACTATAAAAGAATAACTATAAAAGAATAACTCTAACATAATTTTTGGCACCTCTCGAAAAATGACAAGTTGGTTGAAACACACAACTGGGTACACTTGGTCCACATACAAAGTAGAACACTTGGTCCATACAAAGTAGAACACTCGGTCTGTCATCTCGGTAGATACCTGTCATTTGTTTTGACTTATTTTTCTGGTTTGAAAAGCCCATCCTAAAATATTACTAGAAGCTACGAGTTACAGCTGATTATGATAAAAAATTCGTTTTGAAAAGCAAGCAGACATAACAGCTACTCATTAATTACCTCTATACAGGATGTAACAAAACACCCTAGTAATATTTACAGGGGTGCTTCTTCAGCCGATCGAACTGAACAATTTTCACTACCTACGCTACGAAATCGCGAAAAAAAATCTGCTGTCCCATACATTTGAGTCGAGTCGATGCTGTAGTTTTGTATGAAGATATTATTTTCGCGATTTAGAAGTTGGCTCCATAGTAGCGAAAGTTTTTAGTTTGATGGTCCCCCTTAAATAAGTATTACCAGGGTGTTTTGTTACACCCTGTAGGTACTATTATAAAACTGTAAATCTTTGTTTGTAACAGCATAGCATCACGTAAAAAAAATGCAAATGTTTAAGTATCGTAGTATCGATGACTTAAATAAATCGCATGAAAGAATAAAGGCTGGGCCACACAGAGTGCGGCTGCGGGCCGGCTGTAGTTGTAAACTATGGAATTAGATGCGAGGTGTCACACTGCGGCTATTGTTCCGCAGCCGTGCCGGACTGCATCTAGTGTGACACCTCGCATATAATTCCATAGTTTACAACTACTGCCGGCCTGCAGCGGTGCAGCCGCACTCTGTGTGGCCCAGCCTAGTGGTCGCGCAGGTGCGTGTGCGGCTTGGACTCGCGCCTGCGCTTGCGCCACGCACGCGGAAACGCTTCCCGCGCGCGCCACGGAACACTGCGCGCGCGGCATTGACACACATACGGTACGGCCGAGCAACGAACGAGCCCGATACGTGCGAACTGGGGGAAGAACTTCGAGAACATTACTATCATCATCATACCTATAGTGATACATTGGCGAGTAGCCTTGCCTGCCGTGCAGGAGGCGATGGTTCGATCCCCGTACCAATGAGTTTTTGGGAATTCGTGTACGATTTGTAACACGAATCCGCTTTTCGGTGAAGGAAAACATCATGAGGAGTTGACCCACTTTACAAGTGGCGACGCCGCGCGCCGACGCGACGGGCTCACTCCCCGTCACACTGGGCACAGTTTCGGTACTAGTGAAACGTGTATGTTCTGAGGTTTCTGAATATCTCTGACTACCCCTTCGGGAAATATAGTCGTGAGCATATGCTTATACTTATAGTATAACTTATTGATTGATTTATTATACACCTCTAGGTATATAAACTATGTTTAGCGATTGCCTTATTTATACCAACATCTGCTAGAAACATAGTGTGTATTAGAAACAATATGAGGAATAATAATTCATTCATTCATAAGCCGGTTCCCTCACACCTTCATTCATGAAAGGGTCCTCGGAATGTCTTCCTTCCTATAAGAAGGGAAAACCGTAATTAACAGCAACGATGCTGAGGTTCTTTCCATCTGCTCACTCATTATGTAAAAGATTACGTAAATTGTAAAATGTGTGGATGAATAAATGGCATTGAACGCCTATGGCGATTCTTCTCCACGTGGCTACGGTGGAGATTAGTTGAGGCAAGTTAGAGGTCTTCTCTAACTTGGCGTAAAGAATCGTCTTAACAAAATTCATCACCATCTCAGCCGATGGACGTCCACTGCTGGACATAGGCGTCCCCCAAGGATCGCCACAACGACCAGTCCTGCGCTGCCCTCATCCAACAGGATCCCGCCGTCTTCACCAAGTCATCGGTCCACCTACCCACGTTACGCTTTCCGGCACGCGGTTGCCACTTGAGATCTCTTTGGTAAACCCACCCACCCATAGGCCATCGGTTCTATTTTACTTTATTTTATTTATTTGGCACACAAAACAAGACAATCTGCGAGGAATGTGCTCCGCCCACTGCCATTTTAGTTTAGCAATGATTTGGGCTATGTGAGTTACTGTGGTTCTTCTGCGAATCTCTTCATTTCTGATTCGATCTCGCAGGGAAATTCCGAGCATAGCCCTCTCCATTGCCCTTTGGGTGACTTTCAGCCTATTTATAAGGGCCTTGAGTGAGCAACCACGTCTAAACAAAGTTTTGTCCGCAAAATAATAAGATTTTCCAAAAGATTAAAGTTGGAACTACTATAATTTATCGATGCTGTGTATCCAAAGTTGTTCTATCGTTGGTTGTATAAGACTTAATTAGGCAATAGGTCTTCTTATGCTTCAAGATTCAATACTAATGTACTTAGACTAATTATATCGGGACGCGTAACCACGTGTCATTCTAATAACAAACTTTCTGCCACTTTTTGCGGGGGGCGAGGTAACATGTTATCCGCAACTTTGGATTTTATTCCCTATGACTTTAGATTCTAATTTTGAATGTTCAAAATCATGATAAGTAGTCTCGTGTCAACCCCAAACGTTCTAAGTTCAAAATTATTGTTTTGCTATTATAGGCTGTCTCGTTTAGTGATAAGGTATAAAATTGGGTGTAAAGGCGCAAGATTAATTGATCTAATACCGTGGCAGAGGGGAAATGCTACCGCAAGGCCGGTCCGGATATAATTAGTCTAAGCTAATGTAGGTTGGTTGATAATCATAGGTATGTCAAAATATTGAAATTATAAAGGCATAAGCGCAGATTTTGTAATATTCGTGAATTTTAAAATGGCGAATAGATTTTTGTAGTCATTTTAGGTACCTAAAAGTAGGAATTTGTGGTTTATTTGGTATTCAGGGTCCTTCTTAATATGCTGACAATTTTTCAAGGGGATGACCAGACCATCAAACTGAACGACTTTCTCTGTGGGACCAACATCGATATCGCGAAAAAAAAATCAGCTGTCCCATACATGCGGCTCGAGTAGGTTTGCAGTTTTTTATGGAACAGCAGTATTTTTTTCGCGATTTCGATGTTTGTACCATAGAGAAAGTTGTTTAGTTTGGCGGTCTGAGCATCCCCTTAAAAAAGTGTCAGCATATTAAGAAGGACCCTGTATTTAGGTCGGTAGGTGCATGTCTCGCCGCGCCATAATTATTTAAATGCGTTTGAAGATGCTATAATAGCTATTTATCTTTGGTGAGGTGAAAGTTAACCTTAACATAATGTATTAGGTATTTAATCCAATTTCTATGTCCCAAAAGTAATTTTATAATCAGATTAAATAAAACTCACGACTGTATAGGTATCAACATTTTGATTTGTAGAGATAATACTTACGACATAACATTTAGGCTAGTAAAGGAAAGTAGGCTAATGTGCAAAATGTTTGCATGATCCTTAGAAGTTTCGAAAAAGCGAAATATAGACTTGTTAATTTAGAAATGTGTTAGTTTCAAAGATGAACACCCAAAACTGGTAATTTTAAGGATGTAGGTATAAGAAACTTGAGGTAGACAGCTTTTAGAAAGTTTAGAAATTAGAAAAGTTTGACTTAAAGTCAATTATGCACATATTTTTTATACCAAAACAATTGGAGAACAGGTTTGATAGATTTTTTTTTGGCTAAAAACCTATTTCATCCTGGAGTGCGATTTTTGAAACTCATTCTTTAAACTCAGCAGTTGAAAATGTCAATATAACTATGAAGATAAGCTTCTTTCTACTGCTGATTTGACTTTCAAAAATCATACTTCAGGAGTGCGATATTTGAAAGTAGAAAGATGCGTATCTTCATAGTAATTTAGACATATTCAACTGCTGAACTCAGCGAATGAGATTCAAAAATCGCACTCCTGATCTATTTATAATGCAATTATTTATGTAAACAAGTTCATGGAAATATACAGGGTAGTGCTTAAAAACAAGATAATGAGTGAGACACAACAATAAGTTCAATATACCCCTTCATATTGTTGTTATCATTTGCATGTCTTACGAATAATTAATGCCGGCGATAATGACTTGATCAATAGGTAGGTACCTACTCTGTTAATTATTAGCTTGGTATGGTAACCGCTCGGCTCCTAGCAATAAAATAGCTATAGTTAGGTATACTATTGTTTAGGTCCTTTGTGGTTTAGGTCCATGATTATTGTTGATAAACGAATAAAACAGAAATAATCGCTATTTTATTTTATTTATTTTATTTTAATTTATTATTCTTAGCACGTATATCAATATTTAAGAAAATCGTGTAACGTAAAACGGCAATTATATCGACAATATCGTAATAAAAAAATAGGAAAATCAATTTATAAAAATTATTCACGCGTTTTACGCAGATGTATGATAATTTCACAAAAGAATAAAAATACAGCTTACATAAATAAACTAGACAATAAATGTAAGGCCGTTTGGAATGTGGTAAAGAAATATACTACAAATAGTAATAATGTTAATAACATAAATAGTATAGTTCAAGACAGCATAGAATTTCATGACCCACAAGATATAGCTGACATATTTAATGAATATTTTGTCAAGGTTGTAGCAGATAATTGTACACCTGGTCTAAACAAGGTAGAAATAGATAACCTAATTCCAAGAAGTGAACACAGTATGTTTGTTTATCCTGTTAGTTTTGATGAAATTTTTAGGATTGTCAAGGGTCTAAAAAATACTAGAGCCGTTGGCTACGATGACATTGCCACTGACATTATTAAAGTAAGTATAAATAGTATAATTTGTCCACTGACGTACATTATAAATAGATGTCTTATGACAGGGGTTTTTCCACATATATTGAAAAAATCCGTAGTAAAGCCACTGTACAAAAAAGGAGATAGCAAATTAATGGATAACTACCGACCAGTAACCTTGATACCCATTTTCTCGAAGATCCTGGAAAAGGTCATGTACAATAGACTTCTTAGTTTCTTGGAACACAATAAGATTATTAAAGACGAACAAAATGGGTTTCGTAAAGGGAAAAATACGTCTTTAGCTACGTTCAAATTAATAAAAACTGTCACCGAATGTCTAAACACTAAAACTCCTGTTACTGTACTGCTGATGGACATGAGCAAAGCTTTCGATTTTGTTTGTCACGAAAGGTTACTTACAAAGCTACACAGATATGGTATTCGGGGTCCAGCTTACAACTGGATTGGTAGTTACTTAGGACAAAGGCAACAATGTGTGGAGACTCAAAGATATAATAATGTGTCGAAATGTATTAAGAAATATAGATCCTCGTATATTGGCAGCAATTACGGCGTACCTCAGGGCAGCATCCTGGGTCCATTGTTATTTCTATTGTATATTAACGACATACCAAATGCTATTCCACATGAATGTATTCTGTTTGCTGACGACACAACAATTGTGATAAAAGGAACTGACCCAGATATATATGAAAATGAAATCAACGCAACACTTCAAAAAGCAATTGATTGGCTATCGATAAATAATTTAAAAGTGAATATAATGAAAACAAAATATATGCAATTTAAAACGCCTCAAGCACAACTACCCAATCTAAATGTTCAATACAATGGAACTTTATTAGAACAGGTCGAGAATACTAGGTTTTTGGGCATAACGATAGATAGTTACTGTAGTTGGAAAGAGCACATAACAAATGTCTGCTCAAAAATAAATAGTTTTGTATATGCAATGAGGCGAGTGAGTCAAGTTGTATCGAGAGAGGCAGCCTTAATGGCTTACAATGGATATATAACTTCTGCCCTTAGCTATGGGATTATTCTTTGGGGAAATTCATGTGACATACAAAAGGCTTTCATAATGCAGAAAAAATGTATACGTGCCATTTTTAATCTTGACCAGATAGATAGTTGCCTTCCTTATTTTAAAAAATGTTTTATTTTGACACTCCCATGTTTGTATATATTTAATGTCTGTATATTTGTACACCAAAATGGACACTTCTTTCAACAAAATCATGAGGTGAGCAATAGAAATTTACGTTCCAAATATAAAAACAAAATATTTAAACCAGCATCAAAATTAAAGTTGGTTGAAAATAATGCATTTGTTATGTCGATTAAAATATTTAATAAGCTACCTGATTATTACAAGGAACTAGAGATGAAAGAATTTAAAAAAGTTGTGAAGTCATGGCTTGTGGAAAGGTGTTTCTATAGCGTGAGAGAATTTCTAGAGCATGAATAGCAAATAATATAACTTTGTGTCTTTGTGTCGTTTTCATTTATTTAAATCTAATATGTTATTATTAAAATTACTGTAAATTATTCAATTCAATTCAATTTATTTATATTGTTATTGTTTGATTGTTTTTATTATTTTTATTGTTTCAATGGACGTCATGTATTGAATTGAATTTATTATTATAACTTTTGACATGATTGATTTAGATTTTAAGATTTTGTGTAAACGCCTGCAAAGGTAGGCTTCAGTGAGTCTAATCACTGTAAAACATCGGCTAAAGCTTGTATACCTGAATCCATACACAATAAATTTCATTTCAAATTTCATTTCATTTCATTTCATTTCATTTCATTTCATTTCATTTCATTAGGAAGATTTACAGCTTTGATTACATACTAAACACAACCTTAAATAACTGTAAGCTAATTACAAATCTCCACCTATAAATTTACCTAAAACTTTTATTTTTTCAAAAACGTGCTTGGTAGTTGGTGTAGGTACAAACAAAATTGTGTTACCATTTAACTTAAAAATTAACAATGATTAATTAACATTAATTATTAACTATTTGAAGACGTTTAACATTGTTGCAATTTTAGTTCATGAATATAATATACTTTGATAAGATAAATGTCAAGATAGACAGTAGACGCTATGAAATAAATATCACCCAGTCTAGGCTGATAAACCCTGTCACTATACACGCGAACAGGAGTGCGATTTTTGAACATCACACGTTCAAATCAGCAGTAGAAAGATGCATAATCTCCATAGTATAGTAATTTTTCTACTGCTGATTACAGCGTGTGATGTGTAAAAATCTCACTCCAGAGATAAGTTGTATGACACCTCACGCCCACCAACCTAAGAAAGTTGGCCCGTTTTATTTTAGTACGTTAGGTAGTTTAGGTACTCTATCTTGACATATAATTAATCATAGAAATATTACCTATGGCTTGTATACAATTTTGACAGTCACGCCCACATTAAGCCTCGATCTTTTAGACCCGTTACTTTTTTTGAGTGCACTTGGCCTCTCGTAAGAACGTAACGTATAACGGGTTGTGAGGTTATTGGACATTGCCACCGTAGTCTAGGAAAAATACGATTTGATTAAAGACACTTTAGTAAATTGTGTTTTAACTAATATTACTGTTAGTTTATAAACACTTTTGTCGAGATTTCGTGGTTCAAGACACTGAGAAATACAGAGCAAGCTTGATCTATTTCTAAAGATATTTCTTCCAGCATACCAGCAAAAGAGACAGTAAATTATCACGTTAAATTTCAATGTGTATAAAGAAACAGTAAATACTTAATTTAGTTTTTAGATTATCATTTTTGAATTCTTACAAAATATTAAATATCTACTCAAATTTACGATATTAACCGGGAATTATTATTGTAATAGACTTAAAACCATCCTCTACAAAATCACCAGTTTTAATTTTTTTTGCATACCATTGTAAATGTCTTAATTATTCAATAATACACAATGAAAAATCGGAGATGATTGAGAATTTATGTTTTTCAGGTATGTACTACTATATTCCAAATTATCACCTAAAGTGCAATTAATGCAACTTACTCCATACAAAAATCCGTAGATTTTCCCGACTACCGGTCAAGTGTAGAAAGTGTTGCTTTATTCTTCTGCTGTCAAAACTTCTGAAGATCATTACACTTATGAGAGCTTTTTGAGGTTGATTTTGAGTTGTTGATTTTTTGCATACGCTCATTATCTTGATGCTTTTGCGGTTATTGCTTGTGTCATTAATTTAGATTTTTTGTAGATAGGATCGTAAGAAATAAACTCATTTATCTCCATTAACTTTAGTCGATATATTCAGAGGAAACTAACAACTCTCTTGATCTTAACCCTACCCTCCTGAATGTGGTGGTGTAGGGGAACCCCTACGATCGGAAGAGATATTTTGTGTATTTCACTCATACCAAATCGAATACGAATAATAATGCATAAAGTGAGTTTAAGCTACTTTCGTATAAAAAAAATACCTTCGTAGCTTTGTATAAGAGTTAGGATAATGTGAAATTCAAAAAGAACACTCCTAGAGGTAGGGTCGGATTCCTATAAAATCAATATGGAGTTTTTTGGCAGTTCTTAGCGATTCTGTTTCTTAATATTTAGTCAGTTAATTTCAGACTAAGACGGGTATTATCTTAGACTACTTATATCGGGACGCGTAACCACGTGTCATTCTACTAACAAACTTTCTACCACTTTTTGCGGGGGGCGAGGTAACATGTTATCCGCAACTTTGGATTTTATTCCCTATGACTTTAGATTCTAATTTTGAATGTTCAAAATCATGAAAAGTAGTCTCGTGTAAACCCCAAACGTTCTAAGTTCGAAATTATTGTTTCGCAATAATAGGCTGTCTAGTTTAGTGATAAGTTATAAAATTGAATGTTGAATGTGCATGATCATTGCTCTTATACCGTGGCAGAGGGGAAATGCTACCGCAAGGCCGGTCCGGATATAATTAATTAGTCTAAGGGTATTATGATGATCGGAGAAAGAAAGTATTACTTTTAAAAAAACTGTGGTCATAAATACATTACCGATAGTGTAAACTATTGATTACCCGGTTGGTGTAATGGTTACCATTCCGGAGTGCCAAACCAGGGTCCTGGGTTCGAATCCCGGTTCTGTTATAGATGTTATATCTACATAATTAGCGTTCTTTTAAACTAAGAGTCTACCCATCGAACTGAACAACTTTTACTATGGCAGCTATGGCAGCAAACTATGGCACTAACTAGGGCAGCTATGGCACTAACTATGGCAGCAAACCGATCAGAGCAAAATAAAAATCTGCTGTTGCATACCTCTACATTTGAGTCGCAAACTCGCGCGTCGACATTGCAGTTTAGTATGGAACAGCAGATTTTTTATTTGCTCCGATCGGTTTGCTCCCATAGTAAAAGTTGTTCAGTTTGATGGGTAAAGTCTTAGTTTAAAAGGATGCTAATGATATTAATTTCAGCCTGTATAGAAAGAAAACTTTATTTGGATTTCCGGCACACATACAATCTTAGCTTAGCCCTACATTAGGGAGTGCATCGAACACTGTGTCAGATGTTTGTTTGTCAGATGATCTTTTATTGAGACAGACAGTCTAACTCTAAACACTGGAGTATGTGCGGGATTTCATTTTGGCATAAACTGAATTATCATTTGATCTTTAAGATAAATTAATCACGGTCTCAGATAAAAAAAAATACAACTTTTTGTTAACCCTGACACAAAAACATATTAATACAAAGATCAATGTCATTTGCAGGGTTGGAAGACGCGGTGAAACTGGTGAAAGGCATCGGTGGCAACTGTCACGGGTACATGGTGGACCTCACGAACCGGGACGACATCTACCGGGTCAGCAAGAAGGTTGAGCAAGAAGTCGGCAGGGTGAGCATTTCTTATTTTCCATAAACGGTAAAGAGCGTGTCGGACTCGCTCATGATAAGGTTCGGTAGCTGTTGTACCTACTCTTATTATTAGTGGGAAAAGTATTAACAATGTTTTGAGCGCGCTACGTTTTTAAACTTGACACTGGTGCATCCGTTATAGTTTTCAACTCAAACGAAAAGTTTCTGAATTTTTACTCCAGTAGGTATTTCAAAAGTTGGAGGTACCTGCGCACTATTTTTGACTTTAAGCTCATATATCTCGAGATACAAGCAATATAACGACTTAGCTTCTACCGGTGTTTTGGTCCATTTTCCAAGACCTATCCAACGACATCTCACATTTTTTATTAGAAAAAAAAAAATCCATCTCCCTTTTCGATTTATGAGACTTATTTGACTACGGAATCCTAAAAAGTATACGTAACAAGTATTCAGTGGAAAATAAAACTTGAAGAACGAAGTTAAGATTCACTTTTAATGAGCTAAAGAACATGGACAAATTATCAATAAGAGTATTTCAAGTTTAAAGGAATTTTCAAGACCGGTTCTTAGTCCGGCGACCCCGAAATTATCAAAAATGCTGGGCCGTGACTTTAAAGTTTCAGGGTCAATGACTTGTCAGATTTCGAAAATGTCCGTATATTAGACCATAATTGATGCTAGGATTAATTTAAGATTTGTTTGTATACAACGTGTTAATGAATTAACGCAAAACTAGAAAGTAGTTTGTTTAGAATCGAGAGCAGAGTCGAATTATCATGGTTTCAACATAGGTAATTTTTTTCAAAATATTAAATAATTCGTATGCAAAATTTAAAATTTTCGGAACCCGATGTCAACCCACCGAACGGGCACACTCACCCTACTTACTACCAAAACAAGATTATAAAAATGTATGCATGAGTACATTAGCGCTTTTTTCAGTGCTGAAATGATAACAAATCATTTTTGCCTCAAAAGTTAAAATGCGAATAACTTAAAATTTTAACTATCAAAATAATGAAATTATTGTTTCAATCTAATTATTTTGTTATAAATCAGTTGGGGTGTATGAGGTTTTGCGTTAATTCATTAACACGTTGTATAAGTATGGCAATCTTTGAACCACGGTAATTTTGGAACTAAATATTTAAACGGAAATGTGACAAGGTACCTATTGCTTTCTAGATATAGATTGTGTTTAAAAAAATTACTTTAATTACTTAATGTCCAAACTAGGACGAAACTTCGTTTTGTAAGGAGCACTTTATCAGGAATATAATATCCTCTCAATGGATAGTACGACACGTACCTACGGAAGAAGGATGAGACCTGTCTTCTGTAAAACAATTAATTTAAGAAAGAGCCTTAATTAAATGTAATTCGTCGTTGCAGGTGACGCTATTGATAAACAATGCGGGAGTGGTCTCCGGCCAGTATCTCCTGGACACTCCCGACCACCTCATTCAGAGGACCTTCGAGGTGAACGTCCTGTCCCATTTCTGGGTAAGTGTTACTTGCTTTACGTCTCATATAAGAAACGGGCTTTTGACCCGTGAATTCCACCGCTTGGATTATCCCTCCAGGGGGTGATTTTTGAAAAATCCTTTCTTAGTGCACCTCTACATCCTCTTCAGAATATATATATTCAGCGGTGTAGGCTGTGCGTTGTCGTCAGTCAGTCACGGAACTCTTTTATAAGTATAGAAGAAGAATATATTATCAATTGTTTCGAGGGTGAGCCCGGTTACAAATTGGACACTGTCAGCTGATAGCTGTTATTTCATACAAATGTGCGATACTGAGTGAGTGCAAGCGAGTCGTAAGAGGAACCACAATTCAACCAGAGAGGGTGAGGTAAAAAGTCGGTGGGAGGCCGGGAGTGTCCGTACTAGATACCACAGATATTATATTAGATACTCTCATAAACTGTGGCCCGGTGATCTGACATACCTACAGGTCCATTTTCCCCAGACGCCAGTCTCTCACAAAGACAGTAAATGTCCATTGTCCTATCTTGTAAATGGTTTTCTTTGTGTGAGCCAATAAATACTTTTTATTTATTTATCCAATAACGATCGATTTGGTAATTTAATATCAGCTGATGATGTTGTGGTTTGCTATCTCACCGCTACTGTTTTATTATATAGATTTTCAGGAGTGCGATTTTTTAATCTCATTCGCTGAGTTCAGAAGTTGAAAATGTCAAAATTAAGTGCCCGTATAGCTAGCGTACACATGAAAGGGATTTGGCTGGGACTAGTGCCAATAAATAGTTCCTAAATAGTGCCTAATTAGTACCTAGGTCAAATAAATAGTGCCTCTATACTTTACGAGATATCGATTTTTTTTACCTGGTACGCTGGCTTGACGTCAAGGTAGCGTACACATTTTCTGTGGCTAAAACGGCTTGCATTGCAGCATCGAATTTACACTCAAAAAATAGTTCTCAAATAGTGCCCTAGGCATCCAAAATCTCATGAGGCTATGTCTTCAGGGAGCGGAGATATAAATAAGTCTTTTAAATAAACCACGGAGCTGGCGTTTCGCTGGCGTACACACGAATTAACAATTTTTTTCATACAGAAGGAGACGTTTCTTTTTATAAAAACTACATCATAGTTCCTGAAATAGTGCCTCTGCCAGTACTAATATTTTATGTAAAGTCGTAGTGAAACAATATAAAAAATCGATGCAAAGTTTTACGTACTAATGTATTTGGCTGAGCTATGGTGTGAAACCGCTTACGCACACAAAAATGGACTCTATTACAATTTCTAAACTAAAGTCTGAGTCTAAACTCGCTTGAATGAAAATGAAGCGCCATCTCTCGGTATGGGATTTTACTAAAGTTTAGTATGTAGAACTTTGCATCGATTTTTTATATTGTTTCACTACGACTTTACATAAAATATTAGTACTGGCAGAGGCACTATTTCAGGAACTATTTATTTGATGTAGTTTTTATAAAAAGAAACGTCTCCTTCTGTAAGAAAAAAATTGTTAATTCGTGTGTACGCCAGCGCAACGCCAGCTCCGTGGTTTATTTAAAAGACTTATTTATATATCCGCTCCCTGAAGACCTAGCCTCATGATATTTTGGATGCTTAGGGCATTATTTGAGAACTATTTTTTGAGTGTAAATTCGATGCCGCAATGCAAGCCGTTTTAGCCACAGAAAATGTGTACGCTACCTTGACGTCAAGTCAGCGTACCAGGTAAAAAAAATAGATATCTCGTAAAGTATAGAGGCACTATTTATTTTACCTAGGTACTAATTAAGCACTATTTATTAACTATTTATTGACACTAGTCCCAGCCAAATCCCTTTCATGTGTACGCTAGCTATAAGGACACAAAATTACTGTGGAGATATGCATCTTTCTACTGCGGATTTGACTTTCAAAAATCGCACTCCTGAAGTATGATTTTTGAAAGTCAAATCCGCAGTGTAAAGATGCATATCTCCACAGTAATTTTGACATTTTCAACTGCCGAACTCAGCGAATGAGATTCAAAAATCGCAGTCCAGGTCTTTTTAACCTCACCTATCACCTCCAGCAGTGGTGGTAGATTAATACCTACCAACAAAACTTTTGATGTCAAGAAGTAACTAAATTACCTAAATCTTAAATTAATAGGTACAGTCGGCAGCAATAAGTTATATACACTTTAGTACTACGACGTAGAACAAAAGTGTATGCAACTTATTGCGGCCGACTGTACTTTGAATAATTCGTTAATTTATCCCATGGAGCAGTTCCAGACATGACAAAAAAAAACAGTATATTTTCCGTCGCGTAGTTTAAGTAATAATCAATTCAAATATAAAAAAATATTATCTTGATTCGACATTGCGTTAATTAATTTAGTACCTCTAATTAATTAATTAAAAACAATTTTTTGTTGATTTTTATATCCTTGAATATTAAAGTGGTTACTAACTCTAACAGCTAAGTAGAATAGGTAGTAAAAAAAAACATTGACAATAATTATCTGAATAGTTTTTTTTGCGATTCAGTTTATGATCATTTTACAACGTAGAGTAAAAAGTAGAGTAAAAAGAATTAAGTATTAAAATCTGTTTATTTTTGGAGAAGGAAGCAGGGGAATACGAAATGCTGATATCGTCTATTTTACGTCGATATAATCAGTCCGAGCTGCTGTTGTCTCTTTCGAACTCTAGCCGGCGTGCGTGGGAGAGGCGGGTTGGACAAATACGTATACAGTTGGAAAAGTGACCTATTCTCCAGATTTCTTCGAGCGCCTGCTTATCCTCTTAAGCACGTTGAAATCTTCTTTGATCGAAGGTTACCTATAAACAGGAAGGATGAATAGGGATTAAATAATATCCATGTTTATAATTATAACTACAGGGTGAAATTGATATCATTAGCAGGATGCTAATTAAACTAAGAATCTACCCACCAAAATGAACAACTTTTACTATGGGAGCAACCCGATCGGAGCAAAAACAAAATCAGCTGTTGCATACATTTGAGTCGAGTAGGTATTGCAGTTTAGTACGGAACAGCTGATTATTTTTTTGCTCCGATCGCTTTGCTCCCATAGTAAAAGTTGTTCACTAATGAATTAATGATATCAATTTCACCCTGTATAAGCAAAGAAAATATACACTACGCGACCCTAAGGGAGCGTTTAAACAGAAGTGACGTGGCGCGGACATTTCGCGGGCAGGGTGCGGCAATATAAACCTTATAGTACGTAGCATAGAGTCGTTTAGAAAATTACGCCCGCGCCCCCAGGCGACGTCGCCTGGTGGCGGGGGCGCGATTTTTCTTTACGTCAAAAAACGACGCTATACTACGTAATATAAATATATTGGTGTTACTTTGACTACCCGCCACCGCCACGCGTCTCTTCTGTATAAACCCTATAGGGTACAGACACGTAGGCGGAGGTACAGGTAGCACGCGACGCGCGCAATAATACGGTGAGGCACCTGTTTGGTAGACTGACGGAATTAAAATGGTGTTTATTTGCAAGAATACATACTATCAGTTTAAAATAACAATGTGCATGACCTTGAAGGGCCGTTCGATAACTTCACTCGGTTGTAAAGGAATATAGACTCTATGTAAAGGAAATAATCATTTGAATGACTCAAGTGAAGTTCGTGTCATTGAGTGACGTCACATTTGCAGGCGAGGTCATGCACATTGTTATTTTAAACTGATAGTAATAGTAAGTAGACATAGTGCAGACGTTCCGTTTTGTAATAGGTAGAGTTGTCCAGGACGTACATTTCTACGCAACGGTGAAACTTACATCAAAATCCGTTCCGTCGCTATTGCGTGATATATTATGATAACAGGACGGAATTAGGAACAGACAAAAGGTGATTTAAACTATGCATCAATTACGTAACGTTCCCTTACGAAACAACCTTTACGCAAAATTTATTTACTTACATATTTGTACCAACTAGCATTGTCTGTAAGAGAGATTCTTCAGAATAACGTAACCCGTAGTAAATACGGGAAATCAAAAAACTAAACTCTTTCTGAAAAAATATACCTGCATGCTTCAAATTCCAGCTGATAATTGCGATGGGCTCACTAGCTCATTACCCGTCACACTGGATTGAGATTGGGCTTACTTCTGATGAAAAGTGGATAATATTCCTAATTTCTAATTCTATTCTATTCTAATTATCTCTGACTCCCTCGGGGAATGTACTAAACATAGGTATACTTCCTAACTAATTATTAAATAGTATTAACACGCTCCCACTATGTAAACGCTGGGCCACCGGGCCATATTTTGCTGGGTTTTAGAAGCTATGTTCTCGTTATTTGAAAGACCTACAAATTAATGAATAATATAACTATGATCTTCAACATCTCGACCTTATTTGCTTTAAGAAACATATTTCAATTTTTAAAAAAAATACATATTTTTTATTGTTAAATGTGTTGAAAAAGTCTGTAAGTCACATTTACTTGCGACACACACCATTGTGTAGGTAGACAATATTATGATCAAAAAATGCTATGTAGTAACATTTTTAAAGACCAATATTTGATGAATTAATTAGATAATTTAAAAAAAAAATTGCGAGTTCTTATGATTTTCGAATTTAATTTCCTTAGATTAGAAGGCACCACAGTGACATAATGAAGGACAAGCCTGTCAAAAATAGGTATACCTACTAAAATGATGTAGTTTAGTAGAGGTGAGGCGGCTCTGAAAGGGTCAAGGTCGTTCGGTCAGGGATACCTTTTAAAATTATACTTTTATCTGCAGACGGTGAAAGCATTCCTACCATCAATGATCGAGCACAACGATGGCCACATAGTGACCATTGCGTCCATGGCCGGCCAAGTGGGCGTGGCCAAGCTTGTGGACTACTGCGCCTCCAAGTCAGGAGCCTGTGGCTTCGACGAGGCCTTGAAGGTCGAACTGGAGGTCCGAGGGGTCAAGGGTGTAGGAACGTCGCTCATCTGCCCGTACTTCATCAGGTCTACTGGGATGTTCGAGGAAGTTAACTCGAGGTAAGTTTCTAAGGTTGTGCTTGATTTGTTTCACCTTTTATTGTTATGGTGTGGAGACACGAAATTTCTTGTAATGGTAAAGGTATCTGAGGTAGCAAGCTGACGAACAAAAGACGTCATTCTAAGGTCATTTTAGGACCAGTATATACCAACAGTCATTAGGCAGACGATTTCCTGCACGCAGTACAGTCATTTGTAAAAGTATAACAAACACAGTACCTAATGATGATGATAGCCACAGCGACTTCATACTATGGACTCATGTCATATGTCATAGGTTTTTATTGCGCCCTATGAATCGATGATATCTTACGCACAGTCAGTCAGCTTGGCAATCGGTCTATCAATTTTTACAAAGCTTTAAAATGAAAATTATATCGCTAAGGTTGAGATCGGAATTGTTCTAGATTGAAATTCAAAACCATAAGTCAAATTATACCTTATAGTATAATAATGAATTAATGACGTTCGAAATGATTTTATCCTTAGGGAGGGACCATTTTTTGGCCGACTGTACACGCGGCGACAGATCAACCTACTCGTAGTTGAACTCTATGTTCAAGAAAATAGATTTCAACTATGAGCAGGTTGATCCGTCGCCGTGTGTTCCTATTTGTCCGATTTTACTGCAAATATTCGGACCCATTTTGAGCATTAAGGTGGGAAATTTTTTTCCTGTCTCTGTTTGGCAAACATTAGTCTGTGCAGCAATGTCCGGGTATTAATTAGTATAATATAAACTCTATAAAACTGTGCAGGTTCGTGTCCCAGCTGAACTCGAACGAGGTGGCGGACCGCGTGGTGTCCGCTATCCGCACCAACGAGGCCATCGCAGTCATGCCCGGCTACTTCAGAGTCTTCCTACCTTTCAAGTGGTACGTATGGTTTTATCACAGCATTACTATAATATAGTCCTTACAGTACGGTAACGGATGTACTTGCGGAAAGCAACAGAGGGGGCCTTGCGAGGAAGCGGGCGCCGCGGATCATCCTGAGATCTGTATGAAGATGTCGGTATAGACTGCGCATGACCATATCTGAACCTAAAATTTTTAAATAATAATTTTTACGTTGTCTATTTTCAAAATATTCTAACCGTGGGGCGACTGGGTATTTGACTACATTCAATATATTTTATTATTATCTACTCAATAAAAAAAGGGTTAGAAAATAACGCTTAGCTCCCATTTTCATTGAGTTTTTAGCTTGAATACTATTTTTAATAACAAGATAAACTATAAAAAACCGGTCAAGTGCGAGTCCGGTTACTCGCGCACCGAGGGTTCCGTACCACACCACCACAGAACACAACATTATTAACGTAGAAATAAAAACTTTTTTTGTACGGGACTTTTTGCGCAAGACCGACTCACACTTGGCCGGTTTTTAGTATTTGTTGTTATTCTGTAGAGTATGCTCTATAATCACACTAAGTTTGACGCTTGTATGTAGTACCGTTTTTACGATAGAGCGTGAAGAAAAAACGTTGATAAAAACTAGTTTCTTGTTGAGAACCCCCCTTAATTTTTAACTTTTTCACATTTTTGTTATTTGTTAACAAATCCGCCGTAATACCGCATAATCTGAGAAAATTTCAACTATCTAGCTATTACGGTTCAAAAGTTACAGCCCTAAATAGGTAGGACAGACGGACGGACGGACGGACAGACGGACGGACGGACGGACGGACGGACGGACGGACGGACGGACGGACAACGTAGGCTTAGTAATAGGGTCCCGTTTTCACCCTTTGGGTACGGAACCCTAAAAAGAAATGAAAATGTTGATGACGTCACAACTCAATATTTAGTACAAATCTTCATACAAAGCGCACGTTTTGACGTCCGATAAAGAGTAGCTGATTTGACTAGTTGTCAAGTAGCCGAGGTATCTAGTTTTTGACATAACGGGCTTATCACCCGTAGGTACTTTTTTCTTCACATTATGCTTTCAAAAGATTGAATTTATAACAGGAAAAAAAAATACTTACCTATTTATTGACATTTTAGTAATAAACATTATATCGTTCGATAGATACATTACTGAAGTATGTTCATGCCAAACAGCTCAAGATAGTAAATATGTAGTTTGAACACAGTTACCCGTTCTGTGGAACAAGTGAAAAATATTAAAAAACAATAAAATTATTGAAACGATTGATGATGATGTCCCCTACCCCAGATTTTCCTTTGAACTACCTTAACTCGACCATCCTGTATAAACAATACATCACTCAATAACTTGAACTTGGATAAAATTAGTCAAAACAAACAAAAGAGTTCAGTGTCACCTTTTGTTTTTGAACCCATTAATAATTCATGAAGAGTCCATTATTCATTACCAAAATATTATTTAATAAGACAATGGCAATGTTGTCTTCCTTATGAATACATAAATGTCGTGTGTGGGTAGGTATCTTGTTTGCCCTACGACTTTTGACACATCGTTTTTAATTGGTTATAATGTATTTTTTCTACCTTTATCATAATAGGTAGATACATAAATTGTACATACATACATCTACTTGTACGAATTGTAGGTACCTACATATCTAGTACATCGTCATAAAGGCATAGGTACCTAAGTACCTACATGTTTTCGTGTGATCTTCAAAGAAATCGCCAAAAATAAATTAGTAGCCATTCCATAGAAATTGTCAAAAGCTAGAGCTACTCAAGTTACTCGACCAAAATGTATGAATCAGCAGATTTTTTCGCAATTTTTATTTTGGTCCCATAGTAAAAGTTGTTCAGTTTGATAGTCTAAGGGTTGAGCCACATTGACCAACGGCGAACGACAGCGGGTCCATACAAAAACGCTACGTATACGTTTAGTATGGGACACCGTCCGCATCCTCCGCCATCGACGAGGCGAACGAACGGCGCGCCGAACGAGTCCCCATACTAATCGTGGTATTTTGCATGGGCCCGCCGTCGTTCGCCGTCGGTCAATGTGTCTCAACCCTAAACTAATGTCATTGCCCTAAAGCACCCTCTTAAGTATGTTACGCATTTAAAGTTTCCACCCTGTATAGCGTAATAATTCAAATACGAAAATAATCTCCAGTAGACCTTGCCAAGAAATGGCCAGCATCATTCACTTTCTTCCGCGGTTTCCATCTTAACTACGATTGTTACTTCGACTGCCAAGAGTGCGGAGTATAGAAAATCTTCTTTACTTCATCACCATCATCTCAGCCGATGAACGTCCACTGCTGGACATAGGCCCCCAAGGAGCGCCACAACAACCGGTCCTGCGATGCCCTCATCCACCGGGTTTTCGCCGCCTTCACCAGGTCGTCGGTCCACCTTGTGGTGGGCCTACCCCTCCTTTCTCTCTCTATCTCCTGTACTTATACCTAATCATTCATAAAATTGCAGGTTGGTCCCATGGCCCTGCATATCAGAGTTCATCCGCATAATGGTCCCCGACGCGGTACCGACGTCGCCGCCCTCGACCACCGCCGTGCCTGCGCGGGCGCAAGCGCCAATGAACGGCAAGGCGCACGAGTCGCGTCCCATGTCGCTCCTACCACCAGCCAGACACGACCGACACGTCTGAAACACCACTGTTACAATTATGTAAAACTTTGCCTGGGATGAGGGAGTTTGTCTTTATTTCTATGAAAATTACGAGTTTGCTATTTGGCGGTTACGCTAAAAATTAATTTATATAAAATATATGGCGGTTACGTCATTCAGATAGCTAAACAGTCACTTGTCTCAATATCAAATTTAGTATATGATTTAGGGCTGCGGATCGTGAGGTATAATTTCTAACAAAATTATAAATTTTAGAGAACATTCTGTATTTTCCATGGCGCCTCATTCTCATTGTAGCGTACTCGCGAACTAGAACAAAATAATCTAGAGAATAAACTGTTGACAAAGTCCCTTATTACTCATTAAATAAGTTAATATTAGTTCAGAGGTTTCGGTTAGATTATATTAAATCGCTTGTAAATGACAATTATTAAATAATTAACATTGTCATTAAACGTTATTTGTTGCGATTTATCAGTATGCATTTGAATTTAAAAATAGGAACTGGGGCCTTAAATTTGTATAGTTGTATTAACAGAGATAGGGGGTTTGTGCACTCGTTCGCATTCAATTCTTTGTTACACCAAGTAGAAGTAAACTGTTACCTGATTTTAGTTTCACAAATGCGCAAATGAGTGAAATAAGAGTGAGTGCACACACATTCTAAAATAAAATATGGTCATCCATCCCTATTGGCGTTTACGACATTTAGGCTGGCTTGCACCAAAAAGTATTTAGGCTTAAACATGTTTAAATATGATGCTGTCACTGTCATTTGTATGAGCAGTGTGAAGGACAGAACTATCACTAAATACGTTTAAGCCTAAATACTTGTTGGTGCAAGCCGGGCTTAGTTTTTTCTAGTTACCAAATTGTTTGTGTTTTTGCTCACAGTAGTGAATTAAAATAGACGTAAGCGCCAACGGTAAATTGGTGAAGATCATAAATAAATATTTCGTCATATGCAATGTTCACATAGTATGACGACGAATTATTGAGATTTACTTAAATGCCTATTATTACAAAATGTTGGTGCAATGTGTACCGACCGGTCATTAGGTTCATAAATACATTGTCTTCTCATAATTTCAGTAATCTAATTTCCAGCATAGAAGAGTGTAACAAATATTATTATAATTGACTGTTCCAATTACTTACCAAGTTTTTTTACATTAACTTAGGTTATGAAAGTAATTTTAGTTAATACATTGTGGTACTTAGTCAAACTAAGAAGTTAAAATAAAATGAGATTGTAGACGTGATTTTTGTGTAAAATTAACAGTTGTAATGCTAAATATTCCTTAGATAGCTAAAGGTAATATCACCCACCAAACTAAAAAGCAATAGTAGTACAAAAAGTATATTAGATCACCTCTGAGAATCTTTTCACTTATTCTTTAATAGAACTGTCTGTTGCTACGAACTTCTATTTCACTTGAAATACCATAACTGCTGATAAACATGCCGTTAAAGGTATTCTAATTGATGGTCGCGAATTCCTCTTTTAGTCTTATGAAGTTTAGCAGTTTGACTTAGTGAAGAGTTTCCAGAAAGAAATTTTTTATATACCTACCAATAGTGTAACTTTGAATGGAAATTTTAATGTCGCTTACAAAAGTGATTCCTGAAAATACTTAAGCGCCATTACAACCTATATAAGGTGTTACAAAAATACAAATAAACATTTGAGGGGGTGGTTAAGACCATCAAACTGAACAACTTTCACTATGGGACCAATATCGAAATCGCGAAAATAAAAGATTGAAATGTTTATTTTTACTTTTGTAACACCCTGTATAGGGAGGGATCCCATCACAGAAATCAAACTATCTACAAAAAATATACTTAGCTAATTTCTATAAAATAAAATGTTTTTTCTCATAAATAACTTCAAAAGAGTGGCTTTTACTATGAAAAAATCTAAAGCTGACGACACAATACTAATCGTTACGATTTATAAAGTGATATACTTTAGATAAGCTAATAAGTATAGTAGTAATAATAAATAGGCAATGGAGGGTAGATAAGTCAAAAGTTTGCTCAACTATCGGCTGAACTTAGTGTAAATATAGTATAACGCAAAAAAATTACAAAATCTTTGTGAAAGTCTTCAGAACTTTTGCAAATTTATTTTGTACATTTTGTATAAAATTAAGACAGCCTTTACCTTGGGTAGTCTGGCACTGCTGATGTTAAGGCACATACAATAGGGTTTTTTTATAATTATAATTATACAGGGTGTTACAAAAATACAAATAAACATTTAAGGGGTGGTGAAGACCATCAAACTGAACAACTTTCACTATGGGACCAATATCGAAATCGCGAAAAAAAAATCATCGTCATACCAGCCGATAGACGTCCACTGCTGGACATAGTCCTCCCCCAAAAGGGGGAGATTTGCCATAATCGCCAAGATGCGATGCGTTTGCGATGTTCCATACTAAACTACAGTCTACTCGAGCTAAATGTATGAGACAAAAGATTATTTTTTCGCGATTTCGATTTTGGTCCCATAGTGAAAGTTGTTCAGTTTGATGGTCTAAAGTAAACCACCCCTTAAAAGTTTTCAATTTTACTTTACCCTGTATAATATGCTTGAAAAAAAAATGTTTATCTTTTCTTTAAAGCAATGTTTCAGTAATTTTTTAACTTGAATACTATTTTCATATTACTTATTTTAGTACAATTTTAGACAATGTTATGTAGAACTATGTACGTAATAATATATATTTTTTTAAAGCTGAATATCATTTCCCGAAAGTACCGAAAATCCCGGGATCTGATTTTGTAGTTCCGGTTCTTTGAGTGTCACGAAATGCCGGGATTTCCCGGTATTTTCGGTTCCGGGAATTCCCGGGAGCATACCCTAGAACGTAGTACGTATTCTGTGACGGTTTGACAATGTGCTTGTTTTGATTGTTTTTTTTAAAGAGTTGCTGATTTGACTAGGGTGACAAAAAAAAAACAAGCAGTGGTGCTGAATAGCCTAATGTAGAGATGTACTTATTTTAATTTGGGTGTGTTAGGTGTGTAATTCCAAAGTGCGGTGTTTAGTTAGCCAGTTAAACATATTTTTTGTAATACTTCCTTACATATCCAATGTATAATTTACCTCCAGATATAATTTTACCAATATTATACCTACTTTATGATGGGGATTGTTTTGTACGGTGATGTTTTATTATAAGAATTATTTTCGTTTTACTTAACTTCGATAAAATGTGGTGAGAATGATTTTTATAATATTGTCGAGAAATGGAAATAAAAGAAAGAAAAGGTTCTCAAGACTTTTTTTTAATGCGTTTTGTAAAAACAATATTAAACATTTTAGAAACAAACTTAATTTTAGGAACTTTCAATAACCTAGTATCTAAAAACCTACTGACTTATAATTATGTCAAAGACATATATAATGAATTATGTACATGTAGGTACTAACCGAAAAAAAATTATCTACACAGCGTGGAAGAATACGAAACTTTGTGAGACTAGTAAATTCATAATCAAAATTAATTTATAATACTTAAATATTATTAACTATGTAATTCGTAAATTAATTAATCAAGAAGCTGTAGATATTTAAAACAGTCTATAAGTATTGGTAACATGAAACTACGTGAGTCTATAGAAATAGGTAACAAGAAAAATTATGATATTTTAAAAATCGTAAAAGTATAATCTTTAAATACTTAACACACACGTCAACTATTATAAAGACCATAAGACTGGTAGAAAAATCACTGTTAGTTAATTAAAAAGGTACAAATTCAATCATTCTTATCCCTGGGAAAGGAGTCAGGCAACCTAAACTCAGATATCGGAGAAATATACAGCGGGTTCAATTCCTGCATGTTCTTTTTACTTTCTTCGGCTTCCGCCAAAAACTTAGCATACGCTCTCCTATCTGAGACAATCTGTGCACTTTTAATAAACAAAATCACTATAATGCCGGCTGCTACGACGCATGCCATGATCACTAACGCACTGGTCATGATTTGAGCACTTTTTGGCTGGGAACACTCTTTGGTCCTGATCACTATCTCCATGGCAACCATGTCCTGGGTGCCGGCAGTGTATGTGTACTTATATTCACATTCTAAGCCGTCTTCTTCCAGACGCAGAATGCATGAGACTTCGGTGGCGTCCGTAACTGGGAAAAGAGGGAAGATTTTTTAAAATATGCTGTTGTATAACTACTAAAATACTTGAATTAAAGCCTGACCAGAAATATAAAAAAACCTGGTTTAGGGTCGCTGCAATCGATTATAATCTTTAATAACAATGTTCCAAGACTTCCAAGTATGAAAATTAACATGGCAACATGGCGACGAGGTTATTAATTTTTCTGGTCGGGCACTATTTATCATGCGTCAAGAACAACTGAATCATGATTTCTTCCAAATAACGAAACCCTATTTGACGTTTCGAAGCGTTTTCCGTTAATTTATAATCAGAAGTGGGATTTCTCTTAGCACATTTCTTTAACAGAAAAATACCTACTTAATAAACGAAGGCTGTAAAAGTAGTTCAATTTTGGATTTTATTTTCCAATAAAAGAAAGGAACACGTAACTCCAATAAGTCCAATAACAGTAGGATAAAAAATTAAGTCTTGCGAGCTTACCCAGAGTATCTACAGGATGTTAGTAGGGTAAACAGTTGCATTACTTTAATGGGTGATTGTACCCATGATACTGAACAACTTTCCCAAAGAAACCTATAGGAAATTCGCAATTTTTTTCCACTTTTCATACAAAAGTTCGATTAGCTGATTACATTTAGTATGGGAAGTACACAATTTTTTTTACGAATTTCCTATAGGTTTCTTAGGGAAAGTTGTTCAGTATCACGGGTGCAATCACCCCTTAAAGTAAGCAACTGTTTACCCTAACATCCTTTACCTACACAGCTACAAAGGAAGACTACAGCACAGTAACTGGTGTACGGGGTCCTGAACGACATGTAATATGTATTCAGTACAGAAATTTATAAAACTAGGCTTTCTTTCTTTTTTTCTTTCACTGGAATCAGAGTAAAGGGCCTCAACATTTCGGGCCTGACTTTATATTTACTCTTGAACGTAGTTACTTTAAAGTTCACGGTCTATTCCCGAATGAATAATGAATACTTTTACATAATTTCCCGAACCACAAACCGCAGTCTCGTCAAGATAATCATTAAACTAACCAACGGTTAATGCGACCACAAACTAAAAAGTTATCATTAGCCTACATTTTCTCACATTTGTGACTTTCTTTAGTTTGATACTATAAGAAGAAATAAAAACCGGCCAAGTACGAGTCGGGACTCGGGTAATTAGTGTTCCGTACTACCAGTAGTTGTTTAACAAGTGTCATTGATGAAACCACTATAAATTGACACTTACTTAGTATGTGGTCACATAGTAACTGAAGATCATTTTACACTGGTCTAACTGGTGTTAGTTTTTTGGGTATAGAAAAATAACTATCAAAGTTAGAGCCACCCTGAAAATTTTCCCGCCATCTACACGTTATTTCTGATGTTCATGATTTTTTTCAAAACTTATACAGCTATATTTTTTGAAATAGAGGTGGGGACAGCGATTTCTCGAATTGAATTGAAAATTTTGTTAAACAAAGCTTTTATAAAAAAAGTATATTTTTAGACTCGTATTTTCATAAGCGTTCAATTGATACCCCACACCATAGGGTAGAATTTTTTTTTATTTACCCTTTCTTACTCCCCAAATTGTCCACCAATATAAAAATTTTTTTTTTTTTTACTTCATTTATGATATTGGACCATCAATTGTTATATCTGTACCGAGTTTCAACTTCCTGTCTTACGGTCTTTGAGAAAAATGCCTGGGACAGACGGACGGACGGATAGACACCGAGCTGATTCCATAAGTGTTCCGTTTTTCCAATTTTGGTACGGAACGGAACACCAAAAACATTTAAGTTAGCCATATCAAAGTAAGTAGTCGCTTCATAGATAGACCATAGCGACCATAGCCCAGTGATTTTAAACCCCAACCGTAGATCAAATACAGGGTGTAACAAAACACCCTAGTAATACTTAAGGGGGTGCTTCAGACCATCAAACTGAACAACTTTCATTATGGAGCCAACATCGAGAAATAATAAAAAAAATCAGCTGTCCCATACAAAACTTCGTACCGACTCGACTAAAATGTATGGGACAGCAGATTTTTTTTATTATTTCTCGATGTTGGCTCCATAGTGAAAGTTGTTCAGTTTGATGGTCTGAACTAGAAGAAGATCTAGATCCACAATCTAATGTTAATCTTAACGCCAGCGAGATGGGGCAGTACTAAAAATAACTTAGTACCAAAACACTACTATATACCTACTATATAAATACCCTGCGAAAACAGGACCCTATTACTCAGTCTTTATCAAAGTTTTCTTCTTGTTCTATTGTAAAAACGGTAATACAGCGTCAAACTTGGTGTGATTATGATTATACAGATTACAGGGTGTAACAAAACACCCTAGTAATACTTTAGGAGGTCCTTCAGACCATCGAACTGAACAACTTTCACTATGGAGCCAACGTCGAGAAAAAATAAAAAAAATTAGCTGTCCCATACATTTGAGTCGAGCCGGTATTGCAGTTTTGAATGAAAAAGTTGATTTTTATTTCGTGATTTCGAAGTTGGCTCCATAGTGAAAGTTGTTCAGTTTGATGGTCTGAAGCACCCCCTTAAGTATTACTAGGGTGTTTTGTTACACCCTGTAGATCAAACTACAGTATAACAACAAATAATAAAAACCGGCCAAGCGTAAGTTGGTCTCATGCTAAAGGTCCCGCAGAAAACAAAACTTATTTTGTAAGTTGATATTTTGTGTGCATTGGTATGGAACTCCTCAGTGTGTGAGTAGCTCGACTCGCACTTGACCGGTTTTTTTTTTATTTGAGATAAAAGACCCTCAACCGAATAATTTCGGTATACTCACTCAAGTCGGTCTAAAAAGACGCATTACAAAGCAATAAACCAAGTGTAAATAACATACTGGCAAGAGGTAATTTGTATGAACAACAGGTAATCAAACGTCTCGGGAACAATGGTCGCGATCGTTAAAATGTCTCAAAGTCACCTACTTATATTATGTCTATCTAAATAGCTAAATGTCTAAATGCCTACTGTCGTAATACCTAGATCCCTTTCCCTACTTTGTTTTACTTTCGAAAACCTCTACTTATTGCAGTTGTTCGAAGGACATTGCATTCTTCTTTCGCAAAAAGTATGAAGCTATAGCTCTACTAGTAGGTAGTTGTGGTAGGTATAATTTATGCAATATGCAGATAAATGCTAACTGCCATCATCATAAGCCTGTAGGTACGAACTTTGATAGTTACGCAGTTACCTACTATATTTAACACAATTAACGTAGATCTACGTTCCAAGCAGTTCAAAGGTTAAACTATATTAGTATGCATTTTTTTCTACGTTTTGTCCCACTGCTGGGCAACGGTCTCCCCCAAACTCTTACATTTGGTGCGACCTCCCGCCACTTTTATTGGGGTCTTCCTGACCTCGACTGACTTTAACGGGTTGATTTACCACCAACACAAAATATGGGAAAACAAGAAGAGTTGCCTGATATAGAAAACAGTAAAAGATTTTGGAGAAGGCCTTTGGCGAGGGGCACACTGGACTAAGAGACATTCTGTAACTTTCTGTAAGTGACTAAATATCTGTAGAATTTTAAATATAGTCACAGTATAAGAAAGAGTATCTATTACTAGATACAGTATGGACACTCCCTTCCTCCCACCAACTTCTTACCTCACCCCAGCCTCACCCCCTCTATCGCCTCGGCAGTTACCTGTAGCCTAGATTGTCACCATCTAGAATTTATGTTTTCGAAACAAAGAGCATTGGTATAGGTGAAGGATAAAAACTCTTTTTTGAATAGACGGGTGTCAAGGCGTTTTATTAACGAAAAAAGAAATAAATGAAAAAAAAATTACTGTCTGGGCTCTAGGCAAACAAACGGCAGAGATTTTAAAACGCTAACGCTTATTGTCTTAGTTTTGCTCCCCGGCCTATTTTCATTTTGCAAGACAATTCAGGAATTTTTGAATCTCATTCGCTGAGTTCAGCAGTTGAAAATGTCAAAATTACTACGGAGATATGCATCTTTCTACTGCTGATTTGACTTTCAAAAATCACACTTGAGGAGTGCGATTTTTGAAAGTCAAATCAGCTGTAGAAAGATGCGTATCTCCATAGTAATTTTGACATTTACAACTGCTGAACTCAGCCATACTCAGCGAATGATATTCAAAAATAGCACTCCAGGTGCAAGATGGGCATACATTGTGCGATATACGGCTGTCCAAGCCATTATAAAGATAATTATAGAAGATTCTTCAGACTTCCAAAGGAAGAATCAAGGTTAGTGGTTTTTTTACTTTATGTTTATGTTTATGTTCTTTATTTTACGGTACCAATCTCTTTGATTTTTCCCACTCGTTCATCGACTATGTCACGCGCGCCATCTGCCCGTCACAAGTTGTACCGCACGCAACTTAAGTTGTGGCAGCCCTAAACCCGTTTCGCATGTGCTGACGTCATCTTGTCAATTTCATTTTTTTGTATACAGTGTCCGGGCTGTGATATAGTACAGAAAACTACTTGCAGCCTGCAGTTTCAGTCTGCAGTCAGCTTCGGAATAGTAGGTACCTTATCTTTTCATTTATTTAACTGTGGCCACTTGTCATCTAAACCATCTAGATCGTCCCGCCATCTCTTCCTAGGTCGACTTTGCCGCCGACGACCGTTTTCTGGTATCCAGTATGGCTAGCATGCCACCCTCGACAAAGCGATAAAACGAGAAAAACATCACACGTTCAGGCATACGTAAAATAACAAAGAAGAAGGCACATCTCAATTTTTATCGTTGCCTCGGGGGTGGCATGCCGGGCGTGACAATTCTTACCCACTTTTCCTGGTGCGTTCTCTAATTAGAGAACAAATATCACAATAACAAAAAGTTCAGGCGTTACCTGGTACATTAAGCTTCTCGCTAACAGTGTAGTTGTAGGAGCCAATAGAGCACAGGTCGGTGCAGCTACTGTTCAGATGGCAGGTCACGCAGGGCTCCGCGGTGGCACACAGCGGGTTCTCACAGGACGCACAGGTCTCGCAGAAGGCACCCGAGTATTTCTCACCGTCCTCATTGGTAGCTGACGTGCATTGGCATCGTCCTGGAAATTACAAGTAGTTTCAATCAGTACTACTACTTTGCAGCGTGGTACGGGTTTCATATGCAGTGGGCGAAAGACTAGCTATATATCACCGTTTTACTCGTCTTTCCATCTTGAAACCTTAAATATGATAAATGTGTGTGTAATCGTTTTACAACTGCCGGAAATAAAATTGGCAATTATAGCAGTGTTTCCGAATTCCGACCACCCCGAAAGGGTTCGTGACTTTTTGACTTATGGTGTCCGGTTTCGAACCGAAGTCCAACCCGACCCTGTAGGCATCGTGGTAAAGGGCGACAAATCTCATCAGGCTTCGTTAAAATCTCTGATGCGTACATTATGTGGCTGCAGGTCATAGGCACCGCATCCTGCTCCTTTCTTGAACCATGAACGTAGTCAAGCGCGTGGCGTATTAGGCGTCCGCGGATAGGTGTATAATAGTGTGTGTGATAATATGTATGGTATAGATTACAGCTATTTCAAATTACTGCTTTATAGTCAATAAAAATTAACGAACTGGCCAGGATTTGAATGAACTGCTTATCAAGGAAATGCCATAACGACTGAAATAAAAATGTTTTGCAAAAGCCTTTGCTATGTGAACATTGGCAGGCGATACCGATTCAGGCAACCGCGCATCCACACGCACACACCCTATTCTCAGAATTCTACACCATTCGTGAGGGTGGTGTGCTTAGAGTTAATCATGGAGGACAGAAAAGAGCAGAGGAGTAGCAAAGAATATTTCTATCGAAGTAAGTGTCGCCAAAATGCAAGGAGTGGGAACAAAGACGGGTGCGCAGGTTCCCTCCCTAAAACCGAATCCAGGAAAAGCGCATTTCATCGTTTTAGATGTAATTTATTGACAACACCTCTCAGCCAAAAGATTGGCGGTCCGATTCGAACTGACCATCATAGGCCACGCCCACTGTGACGTCATGACCTAATATAATGGCGCCAGACCTATATGCCGTGCGACACCTCCGCTCCTTTCTGCCCTCCGTGGATCAAATGCTTGTAATCTCACCGCAAACACACTCCCCGTGTCCGGAGCACACATCGTCCGTCCCCGGCGCCTTACAGGAGTCATTGCTATTGGAACAGTCGCAGGCGGCGCCGCTCCAGCCGTCGGCGCACGCGCACTGGCCGCACCAACACACGCCGCGCTCTACACCGCCGCATTCTAACCCGTTCTCACTGAAAAACGTAAGGTTTACCCACCATTGGTTACAACTAGCCACTTTTTTAATCTGTGAGATTAAAGGGGTACCTAAACGCAATCATGATCATGTCAACTCTAACTCTATCACAAGAAGTACAAACACAAGTCGCTAATAAACACATGGACTCGGTTGTTTCCACCAACACAACATCGACCAGGAATCGCGAAAAAAACTGCTGCCCCATACATTTGGATAGGATTGCAGTTTTGTATGGAACAACTCTTTTTTCGGCACGGATTTCGACTTTAGTCCCATAGAGAAAGTTGTTTAATTTGATGGTCTGATCATCCTCTTAAAAAACCTTCAGCATATTAAGTTGGACCCTGTACGTATTGTTCACCTAAAAAAATATATTGACCATTTATTGTGAAATACTTAAGAGGGCTATCACAGTCCAGTGGCGCCCTCATCACATTAAAAAAGATTTCTCGATAAAGAAAGCCTAAATTAAAACAACTGTGCTCAACATCAAAACTACAAAAGCCTTCAAGCTATTTTCATAGAATACTTTTATAGGTTCTAAACATTCCAGTTTTAGACAATTTCGAATAAAAACAAAAGCGGCCGTTTTTTTTTCTTTTATCAAAATTTGTACCTTTAAAAAACCTATAAATGTATTCTATGAAAATAGCTTGAAGGCTTTTGTAGTTTTGACGTTGAGCACTTTTTTAATTTAGGCTTTCTTTATTGAGAAATCTTTTTTAATGTGATGAGGGCGCCACTGGACTGTGATAGCCCTCTTAAAAAAACATTTTTTTTTATTGAGATCTTTACCTATATTATACAGACTACAATGAAATCGAATAGAGGGTAATGTTTTAGTATAGGATAGGACCTGACGGACATTAAAAAGGAAATATTTTACCGAAATAACGACAACTGCCGATGAAATAGAAAATGCTGTTCTCCCATAGAAAATGCAAGTCAACACCACTATGTGTGACCTCTGGCCGAACTCAAAAATAATGAGTTAAGAGGGCTATCGGAGTCCAGTGGCGCACTCGCGCACTCACAAATTCACAATAATAAACATTTCTATTGAGAAATCTTAAATCTTATCTTTCTCAATAAAGAAAGCCTAAATTAAAACTGTGCTCAACAGATAAACTAAAACAGCCTTCAACCCATTGTTATACAATACTTTTATAGGTTCTAAACATTCCACTTTTCCAATTTTGTTATTATGGCTGCACCGTTATTTACGGTGATTCTGCCAATGTCAGTGTTGGAAGATACAAGGATAATTTAGAACTGTTTAGAATTAATTCGAATAAAAACAAAAGCGGCCGTTTCTTTTCTTTTTTCAAAATTTGTATGTTTAGACCATAAAGGTATCATATAGAGGAACTGACAGCTGAGAGAGCGAGATGCACCTAGCGGCGTCACTGTTTAATAGAAAGAGATACGTGACGCGAGGCAATAGAACCGTTTTTGGGAACTTGTCGGCACAATCGACTGGGTAAATATTCGTGCTCTGTCAATAATTAGTGAATCTAAAGTGAAGTCGTAGATTATTTTGTGAAAAATAACAAAATGCTAACAAATATAATTATAAAACACCTTTTTGATAACAATCTTAGTTCATCATCCAATTTCAGAGCCTGGCTCTTATTGTTTTTTTTCTTGAGTCAAGTAATTCAGCCTTGGACTTTCTCTATCTTTCGTCCATAATCTATACCTATAATAAAATCGTAAACGCAAAAAAGTCTGTACATTGAATATATTTAGAAAAAAACCAACCAGGGCGACTTAAAATCAGTAACTGAACATGTTAGAAAGGATTTTAACTTTTTTGTTTGTTTGTTTGTTTGTTTGAACGCTCATCACGCAAAAACCGCTGAACGGATTTTGACGACACTTTGTATAAAGATAGTTTATATCCCGGAATAACATAATACATAAAAAACATCTCGAAAAATGGCAGAGAAATAGTGAACCAGCAACAAAAACCTCTGATACAGTATTGGGTACAGTGCGAAGTCAGTATGCCTCAGAGATCCACTATAACCAGCAATGTTGATCTTTGTCGCTTTATATTTTTCATAACTGATAGAGCTCAACATATTTTTGACATTTTGGGCTTTCATCATTTGTGTTGAAAATAGGTCGAAACCTTAGATTTTTGTATTACAATGTAAAAAAATGCCGACAAATACAAAAAACGGTTTCATTTGACAACTCATGTCAGTTACTCTATTCCGACAGGTATAATAACTTTATGGTTTAGACCTTTAAAAAACCTATAAAAGTATTACATGAAAATAGCTTGAAGTGTTTTGTAGTTTATCTGTTGAGCACTTTTTTAATTTAGGCTTTCTTTACTGAGAAATCTTTATTATTGTGGCGAGGGCGCCACTGGACTCCGATAGCCCTCTTAAGCCACAGCGGGACATTTGGTCGTGATTTGAACCGTAGATCAAACGAAAGTCACGCTGTGACGTGACCGCTACATTTAGATAACAAACAACTGCATGGCCGGCTAGTTTCATGTTGCTCTCAATGTTCTCATGGGAATGGCACAGGATTTGCATAAAACAAGTCAGGAGAAATAACAACAAAGGTTCCAAAAACGACCTAAATGCCGGTATGACACTAGAATTCACAAGATTTTTTTAAACAAAAAATAAGACCTTAGTCTGGGGAAACAAATAATATATCAAAGGTTCCAAAAACGACATAAATGCCGGTATCATGAACTACATAAATAACACTAGAATTCACAAGATTTTTTTTATTACCTACAGATTGCTCTTGACCTCAATCCACTTCTCAGGACTAAGATTGGGTCGAAGATGTAGCGAGCTTACCCAGAAGAAGCCTATTCACATGTAGGTACTTTAAAGGAATTCGGGTTGTAACAAAGCATAGCATATGCTCACGACTATATTCCCCAAGGGGGTAGTCAGAGATAATAATGAGATGATTATACGGGTTGTAAGCGTTCGGAAATACTGATGCAGTCAGGGCATTCCACCACTTGGCTGTACCTACACTATAAAAGATGCTGAAAGGCGTTTAGAGCGAATATGTGGGATGTCAACCAAGTAGGAGTGATATACCGCGGTGCGTCTGGATGTCCGATAGTAGAAAGGGGAAGGCGGAATGAGTTCATGTAGCTGCTGGGCACAATCACCGACAAGCAGGCTACGCGGCGGTGGGCTAGGCTATGAAGCTTGGTCTCCACCTACAACGACACCTACCTACTACCTATAACTATAAATCTATATTTTTCGTTCTCTCGGACATGCGGGCCACCCAGGACTAGAGGCCTGGGTCGCGGTCGGGGCGGGCGTTATATAGACGCCTTTCTTAATCTTGTTAGCAATTGTACACTGTTGGCCTTTCACAAGCGTCTAAGCTGTATAGAAAAGAAACCCTCTTCACAGAACCTTGACTACTGGATTTGGGTAATTAGCTCCTACAAACTATTAAATACTTACAGGCTAACATCGCAGGTCTTGCACTGACAGTAGCGTCCGTTGAACCCGCGGTCGCACTCACACCTGCCGCACAAGCAGTCGCCTGCGCCTGAGCATGCGATGACGCGGGTTGCGTTCGGCTCGCGGCACTGCGCGTCCAGCGCCGCGGAGGCTGCTTCGTTTTCTATCGAGCAGTCGCAGTCAGGGCCTGACCTGGGAGAAAACAGATCGATAGAGAAATTGAATGAGACTGATCTAAACAAAAGATCCCACTGGGTCGAAGTGTTGCTGGCTTGCCAGCCCCCACAACAAGATAAATAAAATTAAAGTAGCAAAGGGAAAGAAAGAAAGGGCTAAGAAATGACACTAAGTTACATCATTCTTAGGCTCGCCAGCGTCACATACATGCGGATATTCCCGACGGATTTACGATTTCGTATGGATTTTTCCCCTCCAGAATTCCGATGGAATTTAAAATCCATACGAAATTGTAATTCCGTCCGGTATAATTCCGCATATATGTGGCGAGCCTTAGGGTAATTATAAGATCCAGAAAACCAAGGAATATTTTGGCAAGATAAATTCGGATAAAATCATTTAACATTATTAAGTACGTGTGGCGTACCTAATATTGTCCTAAACTAAGGTTAATATAGTTCAAAAACAAACAAAACCATCTGTTAAGATTCGTCACTATCCGCTTCACATCATCACGCCCTCATCATGGTGATGATGATATACGCTTTAATCAACCGCAAAAGACAGTTCAACCACGCGAGTCCATTAACAATTGGTGGACTTCACCAATGTCCATCAGAAATTTCTTCTCCAGCTAATAACGAGTTCATTACGTTTTCCTTCATTTATACATACCTACCGACCGACTGCTTCCAAACGGTGAAGGAAAACATCCTGAGACCTGCATACGTTGAAGAAGAAAATACTGATGCGTCATGTGAAGTCTACCAATCCGCATTGGGCACGCGTGGTGGACTGACGCCCATACACCTTCCTCGATGGTAGGCCTGTGCCCTGCAGTGGGACATAATGTATAGGCTGTGACAATGATACATTATGTACCCTACATAAATTTTCATGATAGTGTAGATCACTCAAAGACATGATATGCTTCTAACAAAGCTCATATAAAAGCCCTAATAAACATGTGAAGTTTCAATCTATACATATAATAAAAATCTAAACTTGGCGTGAATGTACATTGAAAATAAGTGCAAAAAAAAATTGGGGTCGTTAAGGACACGTAATGGATTGAGACTATTTTTAGAATTTTTGTCTGTTTGTCTGTCTGTCTGTTTGTCTGCTTGTTTGTGCGCGCATCACTTAAAAACGGCTGAAACGATTTTGACGGGGTTCACTAAAGCATAGGACTAAGTTTGGATTAACATTTAGGCTTTGTTTCAAAAGATATGAGGATTTAAAGTCAGTGGTCCGCGCGTACGGAGTTGCAGGCGCCGCTAGTACAAATTAAAGCTGCAAGGGAGTTACCAACCATCCTTCATTACAAAGACAAACGCCGCAGACGAGGTGCTTATTGACTCCGCACGTGATGGACACGTTGTCTTGCGTCTCGCTCTGGCACGCGCATCCGCACTGGATGTCCACCTCCAGGGTCAACGAGTCCTGGCCCAGTTGACTCTCTGCTATTTTTATCGTTTGGGTTGACTGAAAGGAGGAAAATTCTATGTATACGGACAAAAAACATTAAACTTCAGGAGTGCTATTTTTGAATCTCATTCGCCGAGTTCAGCAGTTGAAAATGTCAAAATTACTGTGGAGATATGCATCTTTCGACTGCTGATTTGACTTTCAAAAATCATACTTCTGAAGTGCGATTTTTGAAACTCATTCGCTGAGTAAAATGGCCGATATTCACCGATTTCCCAAAGTTCCCATTGTTTAATCTAACTGGTAACTAAATTCTCATATCTATGAGTTCAATACGAGTGCCCCTACCCACTTGTATTGAACTCATGGGTATGAGAAGGGTTTTGTTATGAGATTTAAAAACCGTTCAATCTCACCGGTGACATTCAAAAATCGCACTCCAGAATCAAAACCTTTTGTCTACATAAATATCAAAACTCCGGACTTTGAGGAGTTCGCAAAAAATGCTTCTATTCCGTTTTAGCGAATTTTTTCTAAATACCCCTGTAAGAATTTAAAAGATACAATATATTAGGGGTGTTCCAGACCATCAAACATCGAAATCTCGAAAAGAAAAACAGCTATTCGTGCATATGCTAACGAACAGCTAATTTTTTTTCGCCATATCTGTGTTGGCTCCATTAGATACATTTTATAATACAGAGTGTAAGTGTAGATAGTTGCGGTGATTGTACCTAGGTACTCATGATACGGAACAACTTTCCCCAAGGAACATAAGGGAAATTCGCAAAAAGAAATTTCGTGTGAACAACTTTCCCCATGGAATCTAAGAGAAATATGCTTTTTTTTTTTCATCTTATCATACAAATGTTAAATTAGCAGATTGCATTTAATATGACGAGTAGGTATGAAAAAATAAGAGAAAGTCGATAACAAACGAACAACTATCCCATATAATTGAGTCGAGTAGGTACTGCAATTTTATGTTGAAACCGCAGATTTATTTTATTTTTTCTCGACATTGGATCCATACTGAAAATTTTTCAGTTTGATGGACTAAACTACCACCCCTTTCAATATTACTGGGGTGTTTTGTTACACCTCTAGATGCTTCAATCTGATCCTTTTCCAAAAATCTACTTAATTTGTAGAGTTCATAGCTACGAATAAATAAACAAGTATTCAAAGGAATTAATGTATCCATCAAGATTACGAGAAGTTACAAAGAAGAGAATGTAGGTATACAATAAATAAAACCGGTCAAGTGCGAGTCGGGCTACTCGCGCACCGAGGGTTCCGTACCACACCACCACAGAACACAACATTATTAACTTGGAAAAAAAAATTTTTTTTGTCCCGGACCTTTAGCGCGAGACCGACTCACACTTGGCCGTTCTTTAGTATTTGTTGTTATTTTGTAGAGTATGTTCTATAATCGCACTAAGTTTGACGCTTGTATGTATTACCGTTTTTATGATAGAGCGTGAAGAAAAAACGTTGATAAAAACTAATTTCCTGTTGAGAAGCCCCCTTTATTTTTAACTTTTTGAAATGTTTATTATTTGTTGACAAATCCGCCGCAATAACGCATAATCTGAGAAAATTTCAACTATGTAGCTATTACGGTTCAAAAGTTATGGTTTTAAATAGGTAGGACAGACGGACGGACGGACAGACGGACGGACAACGTAGGCATCATATTCCCGGTCCCGTTTTCACCCTTTGGGTACGGAACCCTAATAAAAACGGTACCTGCATTGGTATCCTGCATATTCAATATAAAAGTTGTGGTGAATAATATTCAAATCTAACGTTCATTAAACGTGCTATGACCAAAAGAAAACAAGTTACCAAACGACTTTCCATTTCCCTGATTGATTAGACAACATGACAAAAGAAATTGATGTCATTTTATATACCCACCTTCTTGAACTCGGGGCACGAATCCAAAGTGACATGAGCCTCATAGTTGAGTGTCATACCGAATTCGACTCCGCTACAACGCGTCGCCTCTATAAGTGACCCTCCTTTCACTCCGCAGTCGGTAAAATACTTGACCTTAACAGGGCCAGCACTCGAATCGTCAATAAAATTGACGACGCTCACAATATCTTCATACCCTGTCTTGACAAGCTTCAAAATATTGGAACTGTCGCTCTCCAGTTTAGCCACGTACGTGAAATCTTCAAGCAACTTGTGTAGACTATCGTAATGATCTTTAACGCTTTCCGTTACAGCGAAAATTACGTTCACCTAAAAATAACCACATAGAGATAAATTAGTTAATTCATAAGCAAACAGACAGCGACGATGCTGGTTTCCTCTTAAATAAACTGTTGAAAGATTTGCGCAACACACGCACTCGTACTTCGTTCTAGCCTTAATCTCAAAGGAAATATTAATTTACCTTGTACTTATCTAAGAGTCTGTACACCTGCGCTATAGACGGGTAATCGTAGATGTGTGATTCTGAGTAGTAGCCGTTTTCGTCTAGGTGACATTTTTCATCGTTTTTCCTGGTAGCACCGCCTGCAAAATTCAAAAATTCAAAATTCAAAATTTTTTATTCAAAATAATATCATATATCATTTTTGACGTCATTTTTTGACTCTACCACCTGCATTTAGAATTCATTAAAAAAATTAAGTATGTTACCAATCAGATTATTGTAATTACTTTTACGTCAAAGCTTGCAAAAATTTGATTTTAAATACGACCAAATTATTTACAAAATACATATCTAACATAAAACCTAATTGTTTAAAAAAATTGCCTGTAATGATATGTATATCACCTATACAGGGTGAAATTGATATCATTATTAGCATTCTTTTAAACCAAGAGTCTACCCATCAAACTGAACAACTTTCACTATGGGAGCAAACCGATCGGAACAACAAAAAAATCGGCTGTCCCATACTAAACTGCAATGCCTACCTATACGCGACACAAATGTATGCAACAGCAGATTTTTTATTGCTCCGATTGATTTGCTCCCATAGTAAACGTTGTTCAGTTTGATGGGTAGACTCTTAGTTTAAAAGGATGCTAATGATATCAATTTCACCCTGTTATAGGTGATATACATTCAATTCGCCAATTAGGTATACCTAATTGGCGAAGGCAAGATTCTTAGAATCCTATTCCCAACGTCAACCACATTTTTTCGGAGAAATCTAGCTATCTTTATAAGACGGGTTGTCTTGTCTTTACACCATTCGATTCCACAGATCTAAAAAGCAGCGCCATACCTAGTAGTCCATCGCCAGCAGTATGCATCAGGCCATCTGACAGCAGTATGACAATCTTACGACTGCGCGCTCCCCAACCAACTTTGTCGCCGCAAGACACTGCCTGTACGAGAGCATCTAGTTGAGCTTCTGCATTGTCCAGATTAGCCGTCACAGAACTTTGATTCACGTGCTGTATGAAATCATTCACCTGAAATCGATGACAGTTAATGTTAGTGTTGTAGGAGGATAGGCGGGCTGAAATGTTCACTTTTCCGACTGTATACGTATTTGCCCGATCCGCCCCACCCATAGGCCCCACCCTACACCCCGCCAACTAGAGTGCGAAAAACTGCAGCTCGGACCGATTTTATCTACATAAAATCGACGAAATCTGTATTTCGTATTCCCCTGTTTCCTCCTCCAAAACTAAACCGATTTAAATAATTCTTTCAAGAATAATATGAGAAAGACTATGACGGAAAATACGTTTGTATGGAAAAAACGGTACGCGTCTATCCTCTCAACCACAGAACATTAAAAGAGGGGTTAGAAATGCAAAGTAGCGCGTTTGCTTCGGAGACGGCTGTCGCCACTTATCTTCCCACTCACGCTGCTCTACAACTATTCATGCCCTCTCGCTCGCACCACGCCGCGCGCCTTATGGTGTTATTCAAATCATTGCATAACCTGTGGCGACACGACACGTTCCACGCCTACTTTGCACTTCCAACCCCACTTATAATGTTCTGTGCGCTCAACATAGTAAAACTTACTAAAGATTCGCTCGAAACTAGAAATATTCAAGGCCTTTTTGACTCTTTATCATGTAATTTAGAGGCATTTATAATCTTTGTTCTACGAACAATGCAAGTTAAATAAGAAGATAATGCCGAGGTGACGTCACAAACGCTGGAACGGTTTATTATTCAAAACATGTTAATTGATTAATAATGATAGATAGAGACACCTTATTGGTAAGTGAAAGATGATGTTTGTAACTGTACGTGGCTTCACAGGCCTCCTCCTCGACCGTGCATGGATTCGCCTTCCTTCTTGCGTCCATACTTATAAATGGCATCAAAGGTTTTTCCGCGAAACTGCCAAACCCGAGTCTGCAACCAGTGTACAAAGTTGAATTAGATAGATTTTGAACTCAACGTCTCTGTTAATAGGATTAAAAATTACCTGAAATTATCAGTCAGATTCTTCAGCATGTCTGGCAAGTCGTCTCGTAGAGACACAAGTGTTTGCTTATCATCCTTCATCGACCAAGTGAGATCCATCAAGTAGTAAAGGTCTAGAGGATAATTCTTTGCTGGTCGATACGAAAACTGTATCTTTTTTGTTTCTCCTGAAAAATACACATGTTCAGGCTCAAATAAACTTTACATACAAGTAGGTGCAAAGGAAGAAATTTTATTGTCACATTTAACCAATAGGTAGAAAACACGATTGGATCTAGACCTCCACTTCTAAATACCTAAAAGTTGTATTACGTTATGCAATACAACCTGCCCACCAAATAATTTCTACTCTACACGACTAACGCCTGTGATCCCATTAATTACATTTATTTATCAACCATAGATTTTGCTCAAAACATAAATAAATGTGTGAATAGATTTTTGGATTGGAATGGAAACAAAAAAGATGCAGCAATTTTTTCATCGTTTACTTAATGCATTCCCTTCGACGGTTCGTTCGTCGTCGTTATAAAACGGATATCGAAGTCAAATCGACCTACATTCTATTTAAAATGCACTACGAATCCAATGAAAAAGTAGTTATGATCATGGAAACAGAGGAAATGACTTTACAACTTGAATTATTATCTTAAGTTGTCTCTTACAAGGTTTGCTATAACAAAACCTGAGATTCTTCGGCGGAAATATAACTTTTTTCAGTCTATAGTTTCTAGCAAAGAGTAATATAAGTATATTAGAGTTTCTAGGCTACCATGAACTATATTCACTGTAGAACTTCCGGCCACGGCATTGTCATGTCGCCGTATCTACAGACAAAACTCGCACTTACGCGGTTTGAGAGAGAGCCTAACCCTCTGAGGCTGAATCTGCACCACCTTGTCGGTCTCCTGGCTGCCAGGCTGCATGTCCTGGAGCGAGCGGTTCTCTGCAACTACCCACACTGGCGTCTCTGGTCGTTGGATCGAACTTTGACTGCACCCGGCTGCTACCAAGCTGTTTTCATAAAGTTAATAATTTTGTAACTAAAATTAGCTTTACCCGCGACTTTGTCCACGTGACATTTGAATATCGAAAAATACTTTCTTAGTGCACCCATACTCTATTGATTCTATTATTCCAAAATTCGTGTTTCTATGTATATCTTTAGCGGTTTAGGCTGTCGTTGTCTGTCAGATTAGCATCCTTTTTTTAAACTAAGAATCTACCCATCGAACTGAACAGCTTTTGCCATGGGAGCAAACCGATAGGAGCAAAAAAAATCTCCTGTTATTTAAATTTGAGTCGAGTAAGTAAGCAGATTGCAGTTTAATATGGAACAGCTGTTTTTTTTTTTCGCTTCGATCGTTTGCTCTCATAGTACCTACAAGTTGTTCAGTTTGATGGGTAGACTCTTAGTTTAAAAAGATGCTAATTATATCAATTTTACCCTGTATATGACATAATATCTAATATATTTCTAGAGTATGGGAAAAAACAAGATAGGTCATTAAAGGAATTGGATCTTTTGTTAGTGTTACGTATCTAGAAACTAGACATACTTACAATTATGAAGTATTCTAAAACAACTAACTTTAGATATGGATTATGACTCAAGTTAGTGACTTCATAAAAGCTGATTAGGTAGGTTGTGTACCTACGCAATATACCTACCTATTTTTCTGAATTGACCTCATGCATGACATAATCATAAGTTAATCTGAACTAAAGCAAACATCATGGAAGCATCAGACATCAAGTTAACGGGTCAGCTCTCTGACCTGAAGACTTTAATTCTTAAACATTTCCCCAATGATGAAATTACTAAACTCAGCGTGCGTTGAAATAAGCCCATTGAATAGTATTCACCCGCTCCCGCGCCGTAAGGTAGAGTACATACAACCATCACAATCAACAATCAATCAAACGACGATCTCTTGATTAGAGCAGAGCTTCTCAAACTGTTTGGTTATGTGTTACTCTTTGATGAGTTATGAATCAGGGGGTCAAGTAGCAATTTATGATACTGCCAATATACCTATGTACTGTAAATATAAATCTATGAATGTATTAATGAATGAATTGAAATTAAGGTATTAATCAAAACATCATTAGATCGTAATTAAAATCAAATACCAAAATCCTGTAGTAATGTGTCCACGCAAAAAGGGCCAAGTTGTCGGGTTTTAAGTTAAGGCTAGATTCGGCATCTAAATCAGTCACATAAGCTAGGTGAAAAAGCCGACCACTGGAGTGCGATTTTTGAATCTCATTCGATGAGTTCAGCAGTTGAAAATGTCAAAATCACTATGGAGATACGCATCTTTCTATTGCTGATTTGACTTTTAAAAATCGCACTCCTGAAGTGTGATTTTTTAAAGTCAAATCAGCAGTAGAAAGATGCACGTCTCCATAGTAATATTGACATTTTCAACTGCTGAACTCAGCGAATGAGATTTAAAAATCGCACTCCTGGACCCTTTTTGCGAGGACGCCCACATATGAATTCGTTGATTGCGTGTATGAATCGGGTGACATTTTTTCATTCTAAAAACTATAAATCGTATTGGCTACTAACTGCCTACCTAGCTACTGAACTAATGCGAAGGGGTATCAATGACTTGAAAACAGTGAAGAAGTTTAACCTCTCTGCGTATCATCACATCATCAGTAAAGTGATAAGCATACCAGTTTGAGAAGCCCTGGACTAAAGGTAAGGTACCTAAGGTAACAAAGTCAGAGTGCAGGCACAGTGCCGGGCCGATGTCAGTCGCTGAACGTGGGAACGTATTAAACCAAGATGGGTTCGAAGAATGCACTAATGTTGTCTCGTGCTTGATGTGTACTATTATTGAGATAAATGTAATTAGCTATAATCGCACCAATCGGTGGTTGAGGCTCAACCACAATAGAAGAAATGTAATTAATCTTTTTGTATCGATGATTAGAGACTTGTTCTTTTACTAGCTAATGCTTCCAATCACCATGAGGGTTGGCTTATGCTTGTGTTGTGTTTACTCTATACCTATGCTCTGCAGTGGAACATATAGGCTGATAATGATAATGAAACTAATGAAGCTACATAACGTAGACATCAACCATTCAGCAAAACTTATACGAACGGTAATTAAGTCACCGTTAGCTACATCTATCTTAGCATAATAAAAGTAGGTAAGGTACGTTTTCGTCCCTCATAAATACAGTATTCTGGAGTTTTTTGGAGGTAAAATCAATGTATTTATCATTATACTTTAATAGTTAATACTGCAGACCTGGGCGTCTTCTCGGACTTTCGATTTTCTATCGTGAACGTCTTCGTTTAACTCTATTCCATTGAATTTCCGACAAAGATAATCACGATTCACGATATTATCGAAAGTTCGTGTTGAGGGCCAGTAGTCTGAGAGACGCTTACCTCTCGTCATCATTGCACCTGGGCGCCGCTGACTTGTAGTAAGGGTCGGCACACCAGCGGCAGTGCGAGGCGGCTGACAGGCATGCTCCACACTCCTCGTGCTCTATGCACACCGGCTTGTTGACTGTTGAGGGCCTGTAGTCTAAAAGACGCTTAACTCTCGTCATCATTGCACCTGGGCGCCGCTGATTTGTAGTAAGGGTCGGCACACCAGCGGCAGTGCGAGGCGGCTGACAGGCATGCTCCACACTTCTCGTGCTCTATGCACACCGGCTTGTTGACTGTTGAGGGCCTGTAGTCTGAGAGATGCTTACCTCTCGTCATCATTGCACCTGGGCGCTGCTGACTTGTAGTAAGGGTCGGCACACCAGCGGCAGTGCGAGGCGGCTGACAGGCATGACCCGCACTCCTCGTGCTCTATGCACACCGGCTTGTTGACTGTTGAGGGCCTGTAGTCTGAGAGATGCTTACCTCTCGTCATCATTGCACCTGGGCGCTGCTGACTTGTAGTAAGGATCGGCACACCAGCGGCAGTGCGAGGCGGCTGACAGGCATGCTCCACACTCCTCGTGCTCTATGCACACCAGCTTGTTGAGCAGTTGCTGTTGAGCTGGATAACATTGAGTGCTTTAATATCAAGAACATTGAGATAACATTGAGTGCTTGAATAGAAGTGTGAACTTCGGTAGACTTGGATAAGAGCGATAGCTTAAAAATTATCTTGATCATGGGGGAAATACAACGTGTTAATGAATTAGCGCAAAACCTCATACACCCCAACTGATTCATAACAAAATAATTAGATTGCAACAATAATTTCATTATTTTGATAATTTTATTAATTAAAATTTAAAGTTATTCGCATTTTAAGTTTTGAGGCAAAAATGATTTGTTATCATTTCAGCACTGAAAGAAAGCGCTAACATACTCATGGATACATTTTAATAGTCTTGTTTTGGTAGTAAGTATGGTGAGTGTGCCTGTGCGGTGGGTTGACATCGGGTTCAGAAAATGTTAAATTTTGCAAAAAAATATTTAATATTTTGAAAAAAATTACCTATGTTGAAAACATGATAATTCGATTCTGCTCTTGATTCTAAACAAACTACTTTCTAGTTTTGCGTTAATTCATTAACACGTTGTATACAATACAGGGTGGCCCAAAATGCATGGATCAAACGAAATGAGGTGATAGCTGAGCCCATTTCCAACCAAAAAAAAAGGAAATTGAAAAAATCAAGCAGTGACCACCAACATGAAAAATAATTCCGGCGCCAAAGGTGGACCAAAAGTGGACGCATAAATAGACATTTTATTCGTCGATGCGGACTGTGTTTGAGAATGAGGGGTGGAACGTGGAAACTTTGAACACCTGCGGTAATTTCAGTTAAATAAAGGACCCGCCCCGGCTTCGCACGGGTGCAATGCTGATACTACGCATGTATTATATACATAAACCTTCCTCTTGAATCACTCTATCTATTAAAAAAAACCGCATCAAAATCCGTTGCGTAGTAGATCTAAGCATACATAGGGATAGACAGCGGGAAAGCGACTTTGTTTTGTATTATGTTATGTAGTGATGATGATTACCTTGAGGAAGCTTGGATATAACCGAACATTAGTCGAGGGTTGAAAGCCAAAGAAAATAATGACATTAAAATTTAGGAAATTGAAAAAACACGACCCTTTTTTTATATGTTCAAAAGTTCATAACTTTTAAATTAATATGAATCTAATATAATAATAGTGCTTCATATCCTGTAAGAATCTGTATGAAATAGGCAACTTTTTGTAATAAGTGGTCAACTTTTGGTGGCCTACGTTTTTTTCCAGGGGGAATCGCTTGAAAACCGAGTAAAATGCAATATTAGGAAAAAAACTAAAAGTTATCATAACTTTTGAACCATCAACAATGGGAACTAACTTGAAATTTTTGGTTGGAAATGAGCTCAGCTATCACCTCATTTCGATTAATCTATCATTTTTGAGCCAACCTGTATATAGCTCTATGCAAATTATTTATAGTGTAACTTGTGACTTGTGGTTAGGTCTGTTACGTTTGTTCCAAATAAATCAGATCATGCAAGTATATATTTTTATTTCCTTACTTTTTTCGTATTATAATTTGGTAGTTCTATAAGATACAATTAACTGCATGGTGTTTTTGATCGTTACATCCTCGGCTTCACACTTAGTCAAGCGCAAGCCCATGTAGAACAAAGAATAAAAAATTAGATTTAAAATCGGACTCACTTTATAGGATTAAATCGCATTTCAAATTGAAATCTATCATTTCAACGAAGCATGTAAATAATACATCAATAAATAAACATTCCTAATCAGAATTCAGAATCGAAATCCATTCACTTGCATGATTTTCACCATTGCATCGTGGGTAGCTTCTTTAGATATCAAAATCGATTTCTTTCACACTCTACATCCAATAAAGAAAGATATTAAAGGGGCTTACGTAGGTAGGTATGGAAATGGACCACCAAATTCGTTTTAGTTACAAGTGTTACGATTGTGTTGACACAATTTACGTGGGCGTTGACGGGATTACGTTCGACTAGATTACATACAATACAACCAAATATCTAAGTGTATATGGCTAGCACGTGCGCATTATTGAGCCTAATAAAGTGTTGCCCAACAAATTGATATGTTCGAGATACCATCATATCATCGACAGTAATCGACACCCAATAATTGTTTGATCGTAATAATTAATCAACAGTCATCCCATGGAAACATTAATGTCTGTTTTTAATCAAAAGTTAATTTGATTGAGTTGAGAAGATAAGCTCTAATAAAAGTTGCCTCGAATGTTCATAGTCTAGGTCCCGATTTACCTACTTGCACCTACCTAATCAACCTAACATACAAAATCAAGCTTAGTAAATTCGTACAGTATTATTTTACTAAGTTAACGACATAAAGTAAGTAGTAACGACGCGTGGAATATTCGCATTACATTATTTATTAAAATTACATATTCTTTACATATCTCTACCTACATATTTCATATTTCCGTACTATTATTCCATTTCTAGAAAAATATAGATTCAACTCATAGGCCGTAAGGCGGGGCGGGCGGCCTGAAAAAACTCTGACACCAGAGCTCTGCCCATACGATAAGACGAAGAAGATGGTTTTCGCGCCTCGCGTTTTTGCCTGCCACGAGGCTCCGCAATCCTCAATCTCTTCTTGTTCTTGACCAAAAACAATCCCTAAGATTGGGATAGATTCTCCCACACACAACTTGACACTGGCAGAAATGCAGTGCTAACGCACAAGTAAGAGTCCATTAATTATAAGTATAAAAAAAGAAGAAGATAGTAAGTTTAGTGCCTAAGTAAATTATTTATTCATAATAACTTAATAACCATCATAATATTACACATTAGCAACATTGATACAGTCAGTTATACAGTTATACAAAGAAAATGTCGCCGCCTGAAGTTGGAAAAGAATACGATGAAATCGTTCCAGAATTGAATAAAATTTAATCGAATTGAAAGAAAATTACAACTATTCCTTTAAATTTTTTATTACTTTAAAGTCTGTATAATAATCCAGCTAATTCGGAATAAACATTTGTATCATTGTTTGTTATGTTTAACAACATCATAAAAGTCTGTTAGTTTTTTCAGCAGATAATTTATCTCTACGTAGCGATGTTTTTTCAGATGAAAATGTTTTAAAGTGTTTTCTTTAGATCGTTCGCTCTTGAACAAGCTCGTGTGGAACACGATCGTTATAAATAAAACTGTCAATCCTATTCGGGTTATTTCTATTTTAGAAAACTTATGCCCAAAGTCCCGAAACAGGTGTGTTCCGGGGCGCCCAGCGTCTGTGTTGGCTATTTTAAAGTTACTCTACGACAACATGCGTGTAATATAAATCTTTTCTTTTGATGTTACATTACTGTTGGCCAGATAAGGAAATAAAGTTAGTTTTAGTTTCATTGTAACTGGCTTTATTCATGAATGTTTACGGTTTATGGATGTCTGCACTCATTGAATTCAAATAGACTTGGTTCAATGAGTTACTGAATAAATAAATGTTCTTTCAGTTTATTGATTCAAATGTACACGTATCGCTAACAGTAGATAGGTAATACACACACGACTGATTCATGTCATATATACTTAAACCTATATTCATAGACTTGGTAATATCTGTTTAAAATACACACAGCGTCAGGTCATCCTTCCCATAGTTGAACTCTATGTTCATGGACATAGAGTTCATGCAACTAAAGGTAAGTTGGTCTGTTGCCGTGTGTATATCTCAACTATTCATTTACTTAATCTCTTTTTGGTTTAAAATACCTAGGAATATCGTGAGAGGTGTAACATGGTGTGTTTTTTGTGTGGCCAACTAGGAAATTATGGTATCTATTTCTAAAAACGATTGCAATTTACAAGTAAGTAATCTATATAAACCATCCCCCGCCACTGCACCATAAAAATACCAATTAACATTATTTGTTTTCTTTCAATGAAAGCATCGCACCACAATCGCATTATCATGAACATTAATTTTATCAGGGCAATAATGAAATGAGTTTCATCTATCTATTAAGTAATAAAACAATAATTTTCATACAAACCTTGACCGCTCACATAGCGTAAACACAAGAAAAACAAACACAAATTAAACGTTATAAAAACACAGAATTTTCCGAACATGATCAAAATTGTATCACTTTAACGTTACAGGGTTTTCGCACATGTGTGTTGAATAGAATCAACTGGTCGCCGATCGGTTTCGCGATGAGTAACTGATAAGCTGATAAGGGTTTAGGTGGGACTGATAAGGGTCCGCGGCGGCGGCATGGCAGCCCGGGCGCTCGCCGCGCGGCCTCGCGTCGTCTCTGGCCGGCATCTGACACACCTCTGATGGAACAAGCCTGTACCATGCCACACCACGACCAAATTACTTTAATTGACGTTTGCAGGCATCTGATAAGACAGGCGGCATTTTCAGCACTGATAACGGAAGACAGTGACGCTAAGTTGCGCCTTATTCGGTTTGTGCTATGCTTGACTTCGTACGCGCAGACCAACTAGTTTAAAATACGCATAACTTTTGATTGAATGAACCGATTGCGATAAAAACCCCTAAATGTTAATGCAAACTAAGTAATATGCTTCTGTGAAAACCCCATCCAAATCTGTCCAGTAGTTTTTAATGATACGTGCACAAAAAGACAAAAATTCTAAAAATGGTCTCAAGGCATTCCATAACGTAAGTATTCTAAACGCCAGAAATTAATATGTTTACAAAAATATCTTCAATGTACGCACGGCGACACATCAAGCTATACAAAACCAACATAAGCTGGCTGCGCGACGTTATACTTTATTCGACCTACGCGCGGCCAGCTTATGTTGGTTTTGTATAGCTTGATGTGTCGCCATAGTCTAAAAAAACAAGGTCTTCTATTCCCAGAGTGACACAAGCCTACGTCACAAAAAAATGGCCGCTAAACATGGTAAAAGGGTATGATGACGTAGGCTTGTGCAAGTCACGTGGTCAGTCACGTGATCGGAAGATAATACCAGGCGCAGTATATTATTGTATGTACCATGTGTGTCGCCGTGTGTACATCCACGTCAAGTTTTAAATTGTATTATATTTATATGTCTGTACTCGTACTATTATCTAATCATCAGGGGTCGTTTTACGTAGGGTTTTTAAAGAACCAAGAACCAACTCCCATCATGACTACCTTATTTATGATGGTTTGATGATAGTAATAATTATGAACAGATGTAATCTAGTATTATCTAGTAATACTTAAGGGGGTGCTTCAGACCATCAATCTGAACAACTTTCACTATGGAGCCAACGTCGAGAAAAAATAAAAAAAATCTGCCGTCCCATACATTTGAGTCGAGACCATCTGTGGTCGAGACGGTACTGCAGTTTTGTATGAAAGAGCGGATTTTTTTTTCTCGATTTCGATGTTGGCTCCATAGTGAAAGTTGTTCAGTTTGATGGTCTGCAGCACCCCCTTAAGTATTACTAGGGTGTCTTGTTACACCCTGTATAAAATTCCTAAAGGAAACCCAAATTTATGTGTTTGATGATAAACTAATTTCAAGGAAACCCGGGCAACCCCGGGTAATTCCAGCCAATGTTATTTCCATGGTTAATTATGTAAAATATTTAGGTAGGTACCTACATCAAATGGTGGCAATTCAACAGCAAATCGATTACTAAAGACATAATTTCCGACTTCATCAAGCCGTCGGCATCGGTATTTATGTGCAGGCAGATGGAAATCTATTAACTGTAAATATAATACAAGGTCCTTCTTAATATGCTGACACTTTTTTAAGGAGATGATCAGACCGCCAAACTGAAAATCTTTCTCTATGGGACCAACAACGAAATCGCGAAAAAAAATCAGCTGTCCCATACATTTGGCACGAGTAGGTTTTCAGGTACATATAATAGTCTGTGATTTTCAGTGTTGTACGGAAGGGTTGATTTTTTTCGCGATTTCGATGTTGAAGCCATAGAGAAAGTTCATCAGTTTGACGGTCTGATCATCCCCTTAAAAAGGTTACAATTTCCACAGCCAAAGTCCGCATATTGTCTCTAAATAGGTAACCTTCCACTTTAATTTCTCTCACAATTAATGAGCGTCCTTCACAGCAAGCTATTAATTCCGATGTCCTTCCTAAAATACTAATTACAGCATTTGGCGTTTCTCGACAAGATACACGACGGCCAGTCACGCAGTCGCCACTCCTAGATATGCGAGAACTATTGACAAACCGCTCTACCGTGACCTACCGAGCCTATCTGGGCAGATGGATAAACAAGCATCCGTAACTAAGTTCTCAAAAAGATAAAGCTCTTCTGTAAATGGATAGGCTAATTGTGTATGGGCGTACATTCGAGGCCAAAACTACATGGATCTGTTGTATTCAAAAGGCTCCGAGATTCAACAAGTTTGGACGTTGTAGGCGGCTAGCTGGATGTACTTCTGCGATGTCGCAAATGCAATTATGCCAAATGGAGACATGTAAAAAGTTTGCGCAATCATCGAACTGCGTCTTCGTACTCGTAGGCTTGATTTTATGGCTTGAGTGAGCATTCATTTGTTTTCGAACCAATCTACCTACTCTACAGTAGTTTCCAAGCAAGCGACCAAGAAGAAGACCATATAAAATCTTTGTTTCCAAGAAAATTCGGAGTTGACGCGTATTCCCACCTTGATCGTTTTGCAAACCGGCGCACTACTATAAAATGACAGCAAGCCTTTTTTAGCCTACAAAGGCTGTTTTTTTTTAATTTCAAATATTCTAATCTATATATGACGGCTCTATGGTTTTCGAACTCGAATTAGTAAAACATAGCACTCCGAACTTAGAGACTCCAAATAATGTTACGATCGTTATCCCGATGACACATTAAAACCCTTCAAGTTCCCGTTGTGTACTTCGCAAATCCTACCCAATTTCATATTTTAGCTAGGTACCTACTTACCTTAATTCTCAAAGTGACTACCTACTTACTCCGCCAAAAGCGAACCTGTCATTTCAAAAGTACGAAACGTTGAAATTGAAAGAATCGTACCAACCTAATGTTCTATTCAAACTCTTGTGTGTGATTGTATAAAAAATCTTGCTCTTTACCGTAAGTGGGTTCAAATAGGTTGGTAACTTAAGTGTCACAAAGATCTTAACTGGAAGAGTTAACTGTGCCTACTTAGCGAGTTAAACGAGGTGCATGTTACTCAATTCACCTGAGCTTTCGACTTGTTTACGCGAAGCCCTATCGATTGTGTTTGCTTGAATGATTGTAAGAGCCCGGTTACACGTTCAGTATTTCGTCATTCTGGTCCATCAGTCTGGTCATGTTTATTTGATTTGAAGGGAAACTGATATACTGAAGCACCATGTTAGTCGGGTCAATCTCGAGTCAGTTTCCCTTCAAATCAAATATACATGACCAGACTGATGGACCAGACTGATGAAATACTGACTGTGTAACCTGTGTCTTACGTGCTGTATACTCGCTAAATAAACACCTTGCTGATGAAATATGCATTTACTCATTTGCTTTAGCTTCGGTATTGCATCAAGACGGGTACTATTTTTTGTAGCACTAGGCTACATAGGTTTCAAACATAACATAAATCTATCAAACACAACTTAAGAGAATATTCTGAGCGCGGTGCATACAAATGATGTGTGTATTTTCAATATTAAGTAAACAAAATGTTAGTTTCTAGGATTAATTTAAGATTTGTGTGGAAATCTTTGAACCAGGAGTGCGATTTTTGAATCTCATTCGCTGAGTTCAGCAATTGAAAATGTCAAAATTACTGTGGAGATACGCATCTTTCTACTGCTGATTTGACTTTCGAAAATCGCACCCCTGGAGTATGATTTTTGAATGTCAAATCAGCAATAGAAATATGCGTATCTCCATAGTAATTTTGACATTTTAAACTGCTGAACTCAGCAAAAGAGATTCAAAAATCGCACTCCTGGTTACTATGGAACTAAATATTTAAACGGAAATCTGACAAAGTACCGACGCAGATATTGGTTTCTAGATTGTGTTAGCAACATTTCTATTTACATAATATTGAAAATAGGACGATACTTCCTTTCGATTAAAAAGAATTAATAAACGTTCTTTTTATAGATTTTTTTTATGATTTCTCTAGATAAACTAATAGTGAATATGTGAGTAAATTCCAGTAATTATAAACGGTTGCAAGTTATTCTAAGTAGTTTGAGAAAATAATGTTAAAAATGCGTTATTTTAGTATCTTTTCGAAAAGAAATTCTATCGAGTGAAGTAATTTCAATTGTGTATTCAATTGATGATTACACGAGATAAACTATTCAAAAATACTGTGTATTTTTTTCGTTTTGGTAACTTGTATAAAACTTGTAGAAAAACGAATAATAAAGAGACCCCTTCCCAGGTAATTCCGGGACGTATATGGCCCCTTAAGTTGGTTTTGATAGATTTAATGTTTGAAACCTACTATGTACCTAGCTAGTGGTAGATGCTAGGAATATCCTCTTAATTCGTGTGTCGTGCGTGCCCTTTTTGACCTATAATTACTTAGCTGCACTTTAGATTACACATCGATGGGCACTACTTGCAGTTGTAGGTACCTTCCACTCCATTCGTAGTTTCGAGAGTTGCCTTTACAATCCCATGGGTTACATATAAGGATATGTATGACAATGCGCTATGAACTCCGAATATTAATGTCAACATAGATACTAGAAACAGAGTACCAAACGTGGTACAGAAATATATATGGATCTTATTATTTTTACCGCAGTTAAATTACCTGGTCTAAAGTTAAGACCATCAATCTGGAAAGTTTCAGGAAGGTGGATCCTTTATAAAGGGATGGTTTAGAGGATCCAACCTAATAATCTGACGGTTTTTAAGGGTCACTTATCAGACTATCAAACTCTCCTATACAGGGTGTAACGAAACACCCAATTAAAGGGGTGATTTAGACCATCATACGGAACAAGGGTGTAATATAAAATGGGGCAGTTACTTAAAGGGGTGCTTCAGACCATCAAACTGATCAACTTTCTCTATGGGACCAATACTGAAATCGCGAAAATCGGCACTCCCATACAAAACTGCAAACATAACTCGACTGAAATGTATGGGACACCCGATTTTTTTTTCGCAATTTCAATATTGGTCCCATAGAGAAAGTTGTTCAGTTTGATGGTCTGAAGCACCCCTTTAAGTGACTGTCCCATTTTATATTACACCCTGTATGGAGCAAACATCAGAAAGTTCTTCAGTTTGATGATCTTAAGCACCTCTTTCAATATTAATAGGGTGTTTTGTTATACACGTTGTATATTACTACGGTGTTTTATAAAACCCTATACCTACAGTCAAAGGTGAAACCGTAATGAAATGAAATTATTCTCATAACTGAACATATATAATGAAAAGGATAAACAATATTACCCTACCTATTCCTTCATTTTAACCTGTTTCATCTTCAACTTTGCCGCAGGAGGCGGTAGTATTGGTGCTGGTTCCTCCTTAGGAACCTCCCTGTGCTTTCGCCTTATCCTCCCAGGGTCTCTGATCTTCTCCAACATATCGAAGTAATGATTGACAGGGTGAAACCATGCGTACCCTTGATCAGCTTTACCCAGCCATATATGCCCATTAGGATCAGTTAACTTAAGTTTTCCTGTGGGACAGTTATCAAGAAACTCGCATTGCATGACGCTAGAGTCAGGGTAGTGATACTTTCCTTTGCCGTTGTAGCTCCAGTCTTTGATGATGCCCTCGTATTTGGAACCGTCGTTGTACGTGATGATTGATTCTTCGCTGGCTCCTATTTTGTCACTTTCCCACATTGCTGCGTAGACGTCACCTTCGGCTGTCGTATATGTGCCTGGCCCTGAAAAAATTCGTTACTGGAGAAGCATCACGATACCGATTTTTGTTGGTGTTACAATAATGAACCTCATCTTATTTCGAAAATCTATCATCAACGTTAAGACATCAGGAGTGCGATTTTTGAATCTCATTCGCTGAGTTCAGCAGTGAAAATGTCAAAATTACTATGGAGATACGCATCTTTCTACTGCTGATTTGACTTTCATAAAAAGCACTCCTGAAGTATGATTTTTTAAAGTCAAATCAGCAGTAGAAAGATGCATATCTCCACAGTAATTTTGACATTTTCAACTGCTAAACTCAGCGAATGAGATTCAAAAATCGCACTCCAGGGGTCTTATTGTGTAACTACCGGATTCAATCGGTATCAAATCGATATGGTGTTTCTGCTTTATATTTAATTGCGTATGCGATAATATTTAGTTAATTAATATCAGACATAATGATAACAAAAATAAAATATTACAGAAAACACAGAAAAAAAATTCCTAGTACAGGGGCAAACCAACGTCCTGGGCATCAGGGTAAAAAGGTGGCTCTCTTGCTACGGACTTGGAGGGGAGGGGCGCCACAACTTTTTGCCTCTTGACTGATAAATCAATGAGTTAACATGTATCTCTTAAACAAACTTAAAAACAGACGATTCGATAAAATTAAGCAACATTTAAGCAATTAGACCGTAACGCTCCTCTGTATATGGAGTGGAATGGATCGCGACACGGTCCATTAAGTCACGCCCGGTAAGAGACAATGTTTAGTGATGCTTGGTTGCTCACAGATTTTGGAGTATCGGACGTTCAGGCTAGTAGAATAAACAGGAAATTGGATGAAATGTTACACATCAACATCATCTACCTACCTTTAGGTTTAACTAGGACTAACATAAATAGATTTCATAATCACACCTAGGTCACAAAATAGGTAATAGTATATAGTTCTACATACCTAGGTATCTACTCATTTTTGATACTTACTCATTCTTTGAACTCAGTTGTTGAAAATGTCAATATTACCATGTATGGACACGTGCAACTTTCTACTGCGATTTTGAAAGTCAAATCAGCAGTAGAAAGATGCGTATCTCCATACATTTTCAAGTGCTGAGTTCAACGCATGAGATAAAAAAATCGCACTCCTGGAGTGCGATTTTTGAATCTCATTCTCTGAGTTCAGCAGTTGAAAATGTCAAAATTACTGTCGAGATACGCATCTTTCTACAGCTGATTTGACTTTCAAAAATCGCACCCCTGAAGTATGATTTTTGTAAGTCAAATCAGCAGTAGAAAGATGCATATCTCCACAGTAATTTTGACATTTTCAACTGCTGAACTCAGCGAATGAGATTCAAAAATCGCTCTCCAGAGATTTAATCTCATTATTACATCTCTGTTTTCTATTTATGCTAGTCCTATGTATTTGTACCCATATAAGTAACAACTAGCATCAGATAACAACAACCGTGTTATACGGTGTTAGAGGTGGTACACGAAACCAAACACCAACACGGCACAAGAGGATAGGCGGGCTCTTGAAGAAATTCTGAGAATCAGGTCACTTTTCCGACTGTTTCCGTGTTTTTCCGATCGGCCCCTCCCATACACACCGCCGACTAGAGTGCGAAGGAGACAACTGCAGCTCAAACTGATTTTATCTACATAAAATGGACAAATCTGCATTGCGCATTCCCGTTTCCTTTATTACAGATCCTCTCAATTACAGAGCTTGACATAGAGACATACAATCCTGGCGAATTAACTTGGCACCTGGCTCGCACGTGGCTCGGAATTTGACACCCCTCTTGCTACCCCGTCATCGCCGAGCGAGGCCTTAGCATAGCATTTCAGTTACCGTTGCACGAGTCCCTGTGCTTTAGCAATTTCGAGTTATTCTTTCAGAGCTTTCAGAGTTTTTTATTCCGAGCCAGGTGCCAAGTTAATTCGCCTGGGTTGTAGATATAAAATACATTTACACATACCACATCATACAGTTTTTACCCCTCCCCCATTGCAGGATTCGAAACCATGATAATTGGATTCGCATAGGCATTAGGCAAGTCAGCTCCACTAGGCTATCAGGAACATAAAACGTTACCAAAACTAACCATGCATTTTAACACTCTTATCCTTCTTCTTAGCCTCAAAGAAGCCATCGTAGATGTCTCCAGTGTCGTGAGTGAAGATACCCTGGTCTTGGATAACAGGTACCTCTTTGACAGGCTTCTTTACTTCGGGTTCAGACTCGGAGTCTAAAGATTCTGTCATATTTGTGTCTACAGGGTCTAAAACATTGTTTTATTAGTTTAGATCGGGAGACAGCCGTGAGATACTAATATCACCTATCTAACGCTATCGGGGCCTCTCTCTATTACTTTACGAATAATATAAGAAAGATAAACAGGATAAAAAACGCAATAAATCAGCCCATGTCGCACACCGAGTGCTAGGGACGGAGTCAACTGAGATTTTCGAAATGACTTATTAATTCTTAGATTAATTACTTAATGGAAACTGGAGACATACAATTGTTTGAAGTTCGAAATCGCAAGTTTGAGAGCATTCGGAATAATGGGGAAAGGTCAATTATAAGCGTTCCTATAAGCGTTAAATGCACGGCAAAGCATCTAGCCTACGAATAAATTTATTTCTTAATTCGTAGTCCGAAGTGGTCCATACTCCAAAAACAGTTTTTAATACACTATGCCATGAGTTAATAATTTAATATCTCGGGGCTTATTGACGGTGTTATAAAGGTATGCATATTGATTACTTATAATTAGTTGTTGCAACCTGTAAGTGTATTTAGATTACGATGTTTCTGCGAACTTTATTTACAATTTAACCAAAGAGAATATAATCACTACGTTTTAAGAGACGGGACTCCTTGGAGCAAAATAATCGTAAAAAACGTCGACTTGTATGACTTGAAGCTACCATTCCATAGCCAACATAGAGCAACATGTTGCCAATATTGAAAACAAAATGACAGTGCAAAGTAGTGATGTGCTGTGAATATTTAACGATATCGATAGTTGCAGAAAAAAAAAATTGCCATATGATATTGATATTTAAAAATTGCAGATTTTTTTAGTGATGGATTGATGTTAATCCAATCACTAGAATAAAACAAACAATCAGCCACCTACTAATAAGTCTGGGACTGTCTTGAGATAAAGAAAAGACATTCGTAGGTATTAATAATTATAATTAATTTACATAAAATTATACCACATTGAAATAATAGGTTAGATTGGCTATCCTAACTGTTATGAAACTCTTAAAGAAGACTCTATGCACATTTAAGATATTTTATTTTATTTTATTTTATTTAATATGGCACACCAACAGTATACATATTTAAACATTTACAATAACATAGGAACGCTAAAAATCAATTTCTAATACACACACATATAACAGGCGCACACAGCATTGGCCAGTAACACAAGTAATCTACAAATATATATAAATCAATACAATATCTTACAAAATAGAAAATTTTAACATTCAAACCATCACCGCAAACGAGTGAGGATTGCGGTGCGTTCCTGCACAAAATGTGCGTTATGATATCATAAATAATTAAAACTAATAATTCTGGGCTGTAAAATAAATAATGTGTGGTATAAGACCCAAAACGAGTTACTTTTAATGACTTTTGTACAGTTAATTTTTTGAAACTTTAAAGTTACACCGCAGGAAATTTTTTTTTGCATAACAATGTAAGGTAATATTCACCCTAAAATACCCACAACATTTGGTACCTGGCCGCTTAAAAAAAAGACGCCAATATTAGCCGTACCCCATTTGTTTTTTTTTTTTAAATGTTTATTCATTTTAGGAAAACTTACGGACTAATTACAGGATAGTATGCAGTGAGCCGTATGGATATGGAATGGCAGTTGGTTTCAATTTTGTCATTTTTTATGAAAATCTTCCAGGCAGGAAATGTTTCTCCCAAATAATAATTGGTTCATTTTTTGATTGGTATGTAGGTACGCTAGATCTTCATTTCCAGTAACTTGAACCCATTTTTTGCATCTGAAAATAAAACATGTATAGAAAAGTGTAATCTTATCATATCATCAAAAATATGATGGATGATTTTTGTATGGTGGATGTTCTGATGTTTCAGAATATCTCTGACTACCTCCTCGGGGAGCATAGTCGTTCGTATCCGTATGCGTCTGCATGTATGTATCAACAATTATATCGATATCGACATTTCTCCAAATCCCTCACTTCTTTACAAATACTTCCCGCTCTTTACGAAAATGATTGCCTAAATATAAACCTGGGCTAATAAATAGGATAAATTTATGCTTACCGAGCTTCATCCAGTGGAAATCTTGCTATGAAGTTACGTTTTTTACCATCTTTTCTTTCCGACCTTTCACAGCATATTTCGCATTTCTAGTACTTAATTTTAAGCTTTTATGGTGCAATATCACGTAATACACTGAATTTACTTGTGTTTTATGTTTTATATTCACGTTTATTTATTAATTCAAAAATATAATAAACACCCAAAAACATTTTAAATAATTTAGACAGAGTCTGTTTCATAACGTGTGAAAAACATCTGAATTACGTCACGTGAAATTTCATGAAAGAGAGGGTCAAGAAAAGAGACGAATATAGACGCCCATTCAAGTTCTACCACATCCCATACATTTTCTCGCATCTATGCAGTTGCGATAGACTGAATTTAACTGTCAGGTTACGTGACAGTTTGACCGTGACGCACCTGCAAAGAGATCGCGCCCTCGGTCCGTTATGCTATTTTTTTTTTGCACGCGTTTTCGGCCATGACCTAATGAAGTCGTAATGAGTTTTTAAAATGTAATTAATTAAAAAAGTACTCTGTGTTGAGCAGGCACTTCACTCTCACGAGAACTTCTCGGCGAGAATTTTTGGCGAGAACTTTTACAACGGCTTATGACGCCACGAGAACAATGAAGGGCGAGAATGTAGTTGCCCGCAATCATAGAAATATTAATTTAATGGGTACAATCATTGATGAGGTCAGTGGGCACAATACAGTACATTATTATTGTATTTCTTATTTGTAGTCACTGATTGGCCAATAATTTTTAATATTTCTAGTTCACAATTTTCTTATTCGTAGTTCACTCTCTTGGCCTCTGGTACTGTTAGTAATATAGGACCCATCAGTGGATCCATGAGTGCGAATGCAAACTGCATTCCACTGGTAGAGTATGGTCTAGCAGATACCATTGTAGGTACGGGAAAGGCCTCACGAATAATGGATAATACCTCCACACTGCGTCCACGTGGTGGCATTAGTAGAAAAACTTTTTTTTTTTATAAAAAAAACAAAGGAGATAAATATTGTTTTTCGTGTCGGCATGAGCCAGTATCGTATGACAAACACCCTAAAGAAAAGTTTCTAAAGCTTTATCATGACTTAGGCTGAGATTCAGAGACGATTTTTTAAGTCATAGTTCGAACTAAGTAGGGTCAAAATGTATGGATTTTGACATACGGGAGTCCGAACTAAGACTTAAAAATCGTCTCTGAATCTCAGCCTTAGACCTACTACTTAAGACACACTTCTGTTACAGTTTTATAATAGAATTGCCAGTATTACCACATTTATATACAAAAAAAACTATCTAAACTATTATAAAACTGTAACAGAAGTGTGTCTGTACATTGAAGATATTTACAAAAAAAAAGATTACGATATGATTTTTAGATGTCCCTGATTCCAAATCACCAATTTTTGGATTTTTTGTCTGTCTGTTTGTTTGTTTATTTATTTGTTTGTTTGTTTGTTTGGGTGTTTGTTTGTTCGAGTATCACGCAAAAACTACTGAACCGATTTTGATGAAACTTTTTTTGTTTGATAGCTTATCATCTGACTTAAAATCTGGTATATAATGTATGCGGACGAAGTCGCGGGTAAAAGCTCGTATAAAATAAAACTAAAGTTTATTTATAAATAAATTTTATTTTACTAACGTTCATAAAATCATCTACCGGCATCAACACATTTCAAAACTGAATACATATACAGGATGTAAAAATAAATGGCACACTTAATTAAAGGAGTGCTTCAGACCATCAAAATGAACAACTTTTACAATGAGACCAAACTGAAATCGCGAAAAAAAAACCGCTGTCCCATACAAAACTGCAAACATAACATAATTTAACTCGACTGAAATGTATGGGACAGCAGATTTTTTAATCCCGATTTATATATTGGTCCTATAGAGAAAGTTGATTAGTTTGATGGTCTGAAGCACCCCTTCAAGTGTCCCATTTAATTTTACACCATGTATACAATATGAAACAGTTGGTAACGAAAAAATAAACTCGACTTGTGCTCTGTGTCGAATCACAAATATTTGTATTTATAATTACTACCCATTATACACAATTATCTCCAAATAATTTCACAAAACAGACAAAATATAAATAAATGAAAATAAATAAAAGGTAGAGGATAGATCTTTGCTCCAGAAACATCAGATGATTTATATACCTACTTATAGAAAAATGCAATTATTACATGTTTTACTGATAATGATACGATGATTGTAAAATGAAAGGTTTAACGGAATATAAGCCATGATTTATAAAGAACATCGTTGTTATATAAAATTTTACGCATCTCACATTTTATTATAGAAAAATTTACATATGTTAAAATGACACCATGGATGGAGTTTGGCATATGACTGCTTAGATTAAAACTAAATAAATAATGTCTTAACAATTCTAGCCGCGAATCCTTCGAGCAAAATGGATGATTGTGAAAAATGTTCTCGTATTTTGTATATTTTTATGCAAAAATGTAAAATATTTTTATCTTACCTATTGTTTTAATAACAATAAAATCCACAATTATCGAAGGATATGGCAGTGTTATTACTATGAACAAATCCTCATTTCAATTTGCTAACTGAGGATGACTGACAAAAAAAAATTACCATGGTCATAAATTAAAACTAAACTGATTTAGTACCAAAGCAAAGCTTAAATTTTAACTTTAACTTAGAGCTAGATATTTAAACCATTTATAAACCGTTTCAATTACAGAAATCAAGAGGACTTATAGCAAATCTGGAAGCTTTGGGCAAATCAAGGGATCAGTTAGGGTAGAACCTCATCTACCAGCACCTCATCGCATTTTTCCGTCGCTCCATCCTTTTCTGTCACTCTGGAACGTCATTTGCTAGAGCAAATATGATAGTGGGAACGCGACCATGCGGCAGCACCGGCAGTGCTGCGACCTTTCTCGCTCTAGCAAATGACGATCCTGAGCGACAAAAAAGGACAGAGCGTGAAAAAATGCGATGCGGTGCTATCAGATTAAGCTCAACCCTTATTCATAGTTCTTCATTATAGACAAGTTAGTGCGAGACAGTCCACAGACGTGCACTAATTGTCCTGCTATGGCTACTAATTTTTACGAATGAAATCTGTAGGTGATGCACATTACATCAGCATTAAGAAAACAATATTGACGCAATTTTATTCAAGAAATCGGTTCGTGTTATGCATCAAATTTTAACCAATTAAACGTTTTATTGTTTAGACAGACGTCTAACGACTCTATTATTTTTGAAACAATGCTATATTTAGGCTCGGTATCCACCAAACCGGCGCGAAACGAAGCTGCATAAAAATCAACCGATCTATTTGCTATATTTTCTTCGCTTGACAGAATCAAAATATTTTATTTGTTGATTTGTGGTGAATTCCGGGTCAAGTTGGCTTCATTGATAAGAGGTCTGCCAAAATTGGAGTCGTCAGTTCGATGCTTAGTATCTTTATCACCATCATAATATTGAGTACCCAAAAAGAGCAGCTATCCACTAAACAAATTGCAATGAGGTGTATGTACAGGGTGCATAGAGCTCACAGGATGATGTTGGCGGGGTCTTCGATGTTTTCCTTGAAGGCCTTCATCCACTGTGCGCCCACCGCGCCGTCGATCACTCTGTGGTCAGCTGACGCGGTGAACGTTATGAACTTCGCTGTCCGGAATCTGGTGGCAAATATCTTTATTGTATACTAGAGTTTACCATATATAATAAATTATAGCATAGCATAGCATTTGCTATATTCCCCGAGGGGGTAGTCAGAGATATTCTGAAACCTCAGAACATCCACGTTTCACTAGTAGTACCGAAACTCTGTCCATTGTGACGGGGAGTGAGCCCGTCGCCACTTGTAATGGACAGTGGACAAATTATATACCCGATTTATAGACCGATCATAAGCTTTCTAAGAAAAAAAAGTTTCATCAAAATCGGTTCAGTAGTTTTTGCGTGATGCTCGAACAAACAAACACACAAACAAACAGACAAAAATTCTAAATAAGGTTGATTTTACTATTAGGGCTCATTTTCATTGGTCGTTCTGGCTCAAATTCGGGGTGCGAGAGATTTCTGTAATGCATGCCATAGGGGAAATATTTTCACTGGTCGATATAGCCCGCATTCGGGATGCGAGAGATTTGCGTAACGCATGCCATAAGGCACGCATGCGGGGAACTGTTTTCACTGGTCTATAGGGAACGACCGCAGGGTGCAAAAGAACATGGTTGGTAGTTGCTGTGATTGGAATCCGGCGAGTTTAAAAGACCGACTAATTTCATTGGTCGATATACAGCATGAGGGGAATACCCGTAGGTAGCGTAACGACCACTGTATAGACTTGTTGATTTTCATTGGTCGTTAGCCCGCCTGCGGGGAGTCCCCATGAGTTATCGACCAATGAAAATGAGCCATTCAAAAAATTCAAAATTTTTTATTCAAAATAGTATCATATAGATAGCTTTTTGACGTCATTTTTTGACTCTACCACCGCGTCGGAAGGTGTTCCGTTGAGAGAATGATGCGGCCAGAAACTCTACAACACACATCTTTTAAACAAAACAAAATGTACAAAGTACCTTTATTATAGTTAATTCAAATATCAGTTTAAGCAGCACTTACCCTTGAGGTGCATCTTTGTCGGGCACGACGAGCTCCTGCAATCCTCCGCACGCCAATATTAAACTCTGCGGGGGGTTTATGATCGCGTTGAACATCGTAATGCCTGACGAGAGAACAAATATTAATATTATATTACATTTATTCATTCATTCATTTATTAAAGGGCATGGCGGCGTGGCATGTATTGTACCCATAAACTTACTATACCATACAGGAGTAGAAGAACTGACATGAATTGTCAAATGAAACCGTTTTTGGTAAAAATTCGAGCTCTGTGAATAATTATAGTGAATCTAAAGTGAAATCTTAGATAATTTTGTGAAATATACTAACACTATTTTTTTTAAATTATCCACCAATTATTCACAGAGCTCGAATTTTTACCCTGCCGATATGTTCCCAAAAACGGTTCTATTGTATCTCTTTCTATTATACAGTGGTGCCGCTAGGTACATCTCGCTCGCTCAGCTGTCAGTTTTTCTATTCTATTATAGAGTAACATTCTAATAGTAACTATGATTCTACCCAGATTCTACCCACTGTCCATTACAATCCGCGAGTTTCCATCAAAACAAATCAGCAACTCTTTATAAATGAAATGAATGAATCAACTCCCAAATTGGCGTCCCAAAATGTTATCAGTTTTCAGAATATCTCTTACTAACCCCCTCGGGGAATAAACAGGGTGTTAGGGTAAACAATTGCGTTAAGAAACCTTTAATTTTTTTTTCGACTTTTCTTACAAATTATCGATCACCTGATGACACTTAGTATGGAAATTCCAAAATATTTTTTGGGCATTTCCTATTTGTTTCTTAGGGAAAGTTGTTCAGTATCATGAGTACAATCACCTCTTATAATAATGCAACCCTAACACCCTGTGGCCGTGAGCATATTCAAACTTTATCCAAAACTCAATAAGGATTTTAGCGGGACCAAATTAGTTCCTCTCCTACTTGACGACATGAGAGACGACGAGGCACAAAAATGCGCCATGTGCGTATTAAAGTTGACTGGCCATAGTCTGAGTTTAGCTTTAGTAAAAATAAACTTTTTCACACGACTTTAAAGTCCAACCAGAAAAATAAAAAACCTTGCAAAGTTGCAGAAAATCATTGGAACTAATTGGGCTGTTCTTTTAAATAATAACATAACTCACCATACATCCCAAGGTTGGAGATGGTGACAGTGCCACCCTGGTACTCCTGGGGCTGCAGTTTACCATCCTTAGCCTTCTGCGCGAGCTCCTTGACTGACGCCGATATGTCCAGTATGCCGCGGGAGTCCGCGTTGAAAATTATAGGCGTGATCAGCCCGGTGGGCGTCGCTACTGCTACGCTGACGTCTACGTTCGAAAACCTGACGGTAATGGACTTTATTACGAGGGCATAGAGGCGGATTTAGACTCATTTTTTGTACGATTCTATGAGAAATATTTTTTGTGTTGACATTGTAGAGATAGCGATTTCTCGATTCAGTTTTTTGCGGAATGAAAATTACGTAATACTTTCCGAGCCCCGTGTTTGAGGGCTTAAGCTGTGGAGGTCTGGGGTCTAGTAAAGACACCGGCTTTCATGTAAAGTGCGTCAATGGAGCTATCCCAGACTAGATCAGAGTCATCTCGTACCGACGAGTTTTAGGAACATAGTAGAGTTTATGCGACGTTGCCGTTTGGAGCGAGTGGCAGAATTTATACGAGCGCATCGCTTACGATGCGCTAAACTGTATTGTACTTATCTCTGTTTCTACGGCCAAGTGACGGAGGCCTGGTTCGGTGCACACTGGTCGGAAAGATCAATTCCTACACATCGCATCCAGGTGAACAACAACCTTAGAAATATATACTGTCACGGCCGCTGTCAAATGTCAAACGTAAAGAAGGCATTCGAAAATTCGGCCGGCTCATTAACAACCGCCGTGGTCTTACGGTCTAAGGTTCCGCCTCCCATGCTGGGGGGTGACGGTTCGAATCCGATCCGCGCCAAAAATATTTCTAGATTTTTGTGTTTTTAGAAATGTTCTAGAAGGAAGAGAGAGAAGGAATATTTAAAAAGGTGAACGTGTCTAGGAACTTCGAGAAAGGAGGCGAAATTACGAATATTAGAAAAGAACCAGAAAAGTGGGCGTGTCTTCGATCGGTTTCGAGAAAAGAAGGCGGGGTTGGAAATATCTGGAGGAAAACAAACGAGTAAAGAAAAGAATAACGAAATTCGTAGATCTGGAATATTCTGCGGACTATAAAAAGCGGCGAATTCCGTCAGTGGATCAGTATTTGGTTTTACAGTGAACAGTGCGAAACAAAAGGAAGAAAAGTAAAAGTGGAAAAGTACTAGTGAAGAGAAAAGTGCTAAGAGTGGAACGGTGAGTAGACTAGTGTCAGTGTAGTGCGTGACGTCATAGTGTCAGTGTAGTGTGTGACGTCATAGTGTCATACGTCGTGACGTCATAGCCGTGACGCGTGTCGTGTCGTCACAGTAGTGACGTAGTGGACTGTGAACAGTGACAGTAAGTGGTGCACGGGGAATCCCTGCGAGGAGGACCCGGTGAAGTGAACCGTTTAGGGGAACCTCTGCGAGGTGGACCGTTTGTAAGTTTAACCCAAATAAACTCTGTAAAATTGGACTTAGCGTTTCACTCCAATCCCGGAACCCGTAGCTCGTAACATTTGGTGTCAGAAGTGTGGGATTGGAGTAAGATGCCGCTGGTGCCAAAGGAGTTAAAGGGAGTCACCACCCGGGCCATGTCGGAAGCGCGACAGGAAGGTGCGGCCCCTGTAACTGAGGTGCAGCGGACCCCGGAGAGAAGACCTGAGGGGGGTGAAGTGCAGCGCACTCCAGAGCAGAACACAGGAAATTTCCTCTATCAAATCCAGCGCATGATGGAGGACCAGGCTCGCCGGCAGGAGGAACAAATGCGCGCGATGCAGGAGGCGCAGGCTCGCCGGCAGGAGGAACAGGTTCACGAACTGCGCGCAATGAAAGAAGAGCAAGCTCGCCGCCAGGAGGAACAGGCTCGCCGGCAGGAGGAACAGGCTCGCCGGCAGGAGGAACAGGCTCGCATGATGAAGGAACAGGTTCTACGCCAGGAGGAACAGGCTCGCCGGCAGGTGGAACAACTGCGCGCACTGAAAGATGAGCAGGCTCGCTGTCGGGAGGAACAGGTGCATGAACTGCGCACGATGCAGGAGGCGCTTCATAAAGATATTACGAAAGGCTTGCAACAGGCAGTAGAGAGAGTCGAAGTCGTAGAAGGGAGGTTGGATCGTGTGAAGGGAGAGCTCGAAGGGAGGTTGGATCATGTGAAGGGTGAGTTCGGAGGGAGGCTGGATCGTGTGGAGGGTGAGTTTGCCAAGATCCGGCGAGAGGTTGAGCAGAGCAGATCTCATAGTCGTGTTGCTGCTGTTTTTGACTCACCCATTCTACCAAAAGGTGTCAAGACTCCGGTTTACGATGGACTGACGTCATGGCCTGCCTTCAAGCTACAATTTGAGACAGCGATGAAAGTTAATGGCTGGGGCAAGGAGGAGGCGGAGCCTGCGTTGATATTAGCACTCCAGGGACAGGCTCTCACAGTACTAGAAGCCGTGGGTGCTGGAGGAGACCTGTCGTTCGACAATCTTTTTGGAGCTCTGGAGGCTAGATTCGGCGATGGACATATGGAATACGTGTATCGGGCGCGGTTGAAGGAACGTAACCAACATGCTAACGAGAGTCTGCAACAGTGGTCCGTGGAAGTGGAGAAGCTCGTACGGAAGGCTTTTCAGTCGTCACCGGCAGTCATCGATAACATGCTCCTGCAGACCTTTACGGATGGGATACGGGACCCGGAGGTGCGAGCTGCAGTGCGACTTGGGCACCATGTTACACTCAGGGACGCTGTTGCTCATGCATTGGAAGTGGAAGCTGTACGTCAGGATCCTCGTTCCGGTCGTCTCATGGAGATTGTGGTGACTGGAGCGTCAGCGCCGAGAAATCGGAGTGACAATTATATGTGCTACAAGTGTGGTGAACAAGGGCATATTCGTAGCTCCTGTCCGAACCGATCGGGCCGTCGTTATGTGTGCTACAAGTGTGGTGAACGAGGGCATATTCGCAGCTCCTGCCCGGGGCGCACAGGCCGTCGTTATGTGTGCTACGAGTGTGGTGAACGGGGGCATATTCGCAGTTCCTGCCCGAAGCGAACAGGTCGTCGGGACATAGGAGTCTCGACTAATGAGCAGCAGGAGAACTGGAGGACGTTGGCCGGTTATGATGCAAACCCAATCATTAGAGTCAGGCAAATATCGGACGGAGATAGTCTGTTAGTTGAAGGAGGGGTCAATGGTAGAATCTGTCAACTAACTGTGGATACCGGAGCTTCGAGGACGGTGGTTAATGCTCGACTGATAAGCGAAATGGGAAGTTATCAGGAGACACGACTTCTGCAGCGAAATAAACTACAGCTAACGACTGCTACCGGCCAGCGCATACCAGTTAAGGGGGAGTTGGGAGTTTCAATTACGATCGGTGGGACTCTTTTCAAACATGAGGTGATTGTAGCTGAGATAGTGGACGATTGCATCATTGGCTTGGATTTCTTAGAGAATCACCAGTGCGACATAGACATGAAGAACAAAGTGCTGCGATGTAACACAGAGGAGGTTCCGATGGGAGGTGGATCATCGGGAAAGGTTTACTGTGTGGAAAGAACGGTCCTCGAGCCTAGATCACAGAACTTGGTACCTGTTGTTTTGCCCAAGAGTAACGGTGGGAGCCGTGCTGTGATGGCAAAGGTGGCAGCTGGGACTTGTTGGATTACGGCGAGGAAAGTTGTTGGACCAGTTTCTTCTGCTTCGATTCCGATACTTAACGTTAGAGGTGTGGACCTGACGATTGGGAAGCAGAAGGCTGAGGGGAATGTAGTATCGAAAGTTGTGGAAGGTTCCAGCAAGGACCGGGCAAGGCCGCAGGCGATGATAGGGAAGAACTCGCTCTCTAAGAACGGCGCAGAGATTGGTAGAGTAGACCTGGTGAAGCACGCGAACAATACGGGAGATGTAGCGCCAGTCGAGCAGCAGCCTAGGCGCATTCCGCTTACTCGTGAGAAGGGGGAAGGAACACCGGTTTGGCTGCATAATCCGGCTCGTAAGAAGGAGAAGCGTCCGAAGTTACAAGCAAGTTGGAAAAGGCCATATGAGGTAGTAACCAGGATGAACGTCGGCCAATACCGACTCCGGCGTCCGCCAGGGAGCCCGTTGAAGGTAGTTCACGTTGATCGGTTGGCTCGATATTTCGGCAGTAAAGATGCTCGGGACGAGCAGAACTAAGGGAGGGGCAGTGTCACGGCCGCTGTCAAATGTCTTTTTTTTTTTTTTTTTTTTTTACTATCGATGGGTTTGCTCTTGACCTCAATCTAGTCCACAGGACGAAAGATGTCCGATGATGTCAAACGTAAAGAAGGCATTCGAAAATTCGGCCGGCTCATTAACAACCGCCGTGGTCTTACGGTCTAAGGTTCCGCCTCCCATGCTGGGGGGTGACGGTTCGAATCCGATCCGCGCCAAAAATATTTCTAGATTTTTGTGTTTTTAGAAATGTTCTAGAAGGAAGAGAGAGAAGGAATATTTAAAAAGGTGAACGTGTCTAGGAACTTCGAGAAAGGAGGCGAAATTACGAATATTAGAAAAGAACCAGAAAAGTGGGCGTGTCTTCGATCGGTTTCGAGAAAAGAAGGCGGGGTTGGAAATATCTGGAGGAAAACAAACGAGTAAAGAAAAGAATAACGAAATTCGTAGATCTGGAATATTCTGCGGACTATAAAAAGCGGCGAATTCCGTCAGTGGATCAGTATTTGGTTTTACAGTGAACAGTGCGAAACAAAAGGAAGAAAAGTAAAAGTGGAAAAGTACTAGTGAAGAGAAAAGTGCTAAGAGTGGAACGGTGAGTAGACTAGTGTCAGTGTAGTGCGTGACGTCATAGTGTCAGTGTAGTGTGTGACGTCATAGTGTCATACGTCGTGACGTCATAGCCGTGACGCGTGTCGTGTCGTCACAGTAGTGACGTAGTGGACTGTGAACAGTGACAGTAAGTGGTGCACGGGGAATCCCTGCGAGGAGGACCCGGTGAAGTGAACCGTTTAGGGGAACCTCTGCGAGGTGGACCGTTTGTAAGTTTAACCCAAATAAACTCTGTAAAATTGGACTTAGCGTTTCACTCCAATCCCGGAACCCGTAGCTCGTAACAATACTTTATTTCTAGTACATAGAGTCGAGCGCTTACTGTCTTATGTATGATTCCATCCAGTGTGCATTGACTGCAGGTACTCGCTTGCAGGCAGCTGCGATCGCTTTTATAATGAAGTCGTTTACGGATACCTGCAACAGTGAAGTTAGTTAGTTGTTAATATTGACATCCACCAGCGACATTCGATTACTGTGACGTTTACAAAGAAGATTGGTTTTATAGACACACTAGAGTTTACCCGCGACTTCTTCCGCACAAATTATATACCAGATTTTAGGTCGAATCATAAGCTATCAAATAAAAAAAAACCTCATCAAAATAGGATAAGCAGTTTTTGCGTGATGGTGTTGTAGATTCGGCGTGCGTGCCAGAACCGAGCTGCCGTTGCAAGCATTGATGCGCATGCTATAGTCACCATAAATAAATGTACTAACCTTATCACCAGATTTAGCCATATTTTCATTGACAACTTTCCTCATAGCCAAAGTTTTGTCAACATTAACTGTAGCGCAGAGTTGGTAATGTGGGATGGTCTGCTTGGCGAAACTCAGCCTCTTGGCGATGGTTGCCCTCATGCCCGACAGTGGGATGTCGACGAAGGCAGCGCCGGGAGCGGGGGCCGACGGGAGCTGGGCCCCTGGGGCAGCTGCGGCCGCTGGAGCCCCTGAGAGGTCACCACTCTTCAGTGAGCCGTATAACCCTGAACCTTGGCCTGAATGGCATGAAATAAATTGTAAAGTTAGCTAATTTTGAATATGTATTTAAAAAAATTCAAGTCATATTGATAAATGAACGCAAAATCTAAAACCCTTGCAGTAGATAGAAAAATTAATAATATAATTACGTCAAATATTATCATAACAAGATATTTATTTCATACCATCTAAATGCAGACAAGCCTTTCATCAAATAATTGTAAAAGTATGTACAACAAAGAAAAAGAATCACTTTTGGGCATGTATTTCAGAAATCTTTATATATACATTTATCATGACACTAAGATAAATGAGTCATGCGTTTCATTCTCGCTATCTGAATTGAATTCATCAATCAATAAAATACTTTACCTCGAATGTAAAGTAGCCAAACATGTAAGTTATAAACTGGTAAAAACTAAACAAATATTACGAATAAAATGCTGTGTAACACGGTCGAATAGCAATCGCAAATTATAGAGGGGATCCCTTTAAAGTAATGCAACTATATTCCCCGAAGGGGTAGTCAGAGATTTTAATAATATTGATAACGAGCTTTTACCCGCGACTTCGTCCGCATTAATTATATACCAGATTTTAATCCAGATGATAAACTATCAAACAAAAAAGTTTCATCAAAATCGGTTCAGTAGTTTTTGCGTGATACTCGAACAAACAAACACAAAAACACACAAACAAACAAATAAACAAACAAACAAACAGACAGACAAAAAATCCAAAAATTGGTGATTTGGAATCAGGGACAGGTAAAAACCATGTCGTAATTTTTTTTTTTAAATATCTTCAATGTATTATTTTATTATTTATTATTTATTTTCTCACAAAACACAGTACATTACACAGATACATTTTATGCCAAACTGCATAACAGTTTGTCGGCATACAATTTGTACAAACACATTTATGTTACAATTTTATAATAGTTTAGATACTGTTGTGAATTGCTCACCTCCTAGTCTCAAGTTCTTATTCTCGGCTATTCGTCGAGCGAATGGACTGGCATAGACCCTGCTGCCGGGAGCAGCGGCCGGGGCAGCAGCGGGTGCCGCGGCGGGGGCTGCGGGCGCCGCGGGCACGGGGGCGGGAGCGGGGGCGGGGGCGGCTGCTGCAGGCGGAGCGGGGGCGGCGGCTGCTGGCGCTGTATTGTTATGAAACGGTTGGTTGACTGTCGTATGAACATGTCTAAGGCGCTGCAGCGCGCTGTCCTATTGCCATCGCTCGCGCGATCATGCGTTCGTCCGACGAAAATCATTGTGCCACTGTGCGTTTAAACATACTTATATCTGCGGAATATCCTATAGAAAGTCGTGCTATCATGAGATGCGATCGAATTTAGGCCTGGTTTCCCGTGACACCTTATTCAAGCTCACCGCAAGGTGAACTTAGTCCAGGCACCAGTCTCCACATTACTATAATAATGTATTTAATACTAGTTCAGATAAATTCGATCGCATCTCATGATAGCACGACTTTCTGTAGGATATTCCGCAGATATAAGTATGTTTAAACGCACAGTGGCACAATGATTTTCGTCGGACGAACTCATGATCGCGCGAGCGATGGCAATAGGACGGCGCCTAAAGAGTAAGCAATAGTAACAGAGATAAGAAAATTAAGTATTTTCTGAGGGCAGAGTGAAAGATATGAGGTAAATGACGATTTTTTTTATTTCAGACATTTTACTATAAAGTAGTTTTGCTTTTGTGTCGTTCAGACATTTTAGTAGGGGAAGCCCGGGCAAGATGCACAGTGTGGGTAAGACGAATACTCGATTTTATTAAAAACCTACAATATATGGCGCTACTGGATGAACTCTGATCGGTAGAACAGCAACTCAGCCACGCCATGACAGTTCCACCAAAACAATAGATGCATGCACTTGTTGTAAAAATAAAAATGAAAGATTTTTGCTGTTTTGTTACGATTTTTGACAAGGTATGTGTATTGATTTTCTGTATTATGTATTAAGTGTTAACGAATTGACTCTGTTTAATCGATTGCGTGTTTTTTGAAGTTTAATTTGTGTTTGTAACTTTTCATTCATTGGTAGAAATTTTACAGTAGGCAGTTGACTTTTGAATATTAGTGCTTTGGGCAAGACGGATATGGGCAAAACGGATAGCTACTATAACTGCAGATAAAAAACAAAAACATCTAACTTGTAAGGTTCTGGCAAATCTACATGCAGAAAGACAAATATATCCAATTTGGCCGGTTGTAGTAAACATAAAATAACAAAGAAGACAAAGAAGTTTAACAATAAAAATCTGAAGGATGAAACAAGTTGTTAATGTTTAGTGTGCTCAGAAGTATTATATTGAACCGCCTACTGAAGATTGGATAGAGTGCAACCAATGCATGAAGTGGGCACACGAGAACTGTACCTACTAGATGAGTGCAAAGATTAAAACATCAATTGCTTTACTTATCCGTTTTACCCGGGGGGGTCGGGCAAAACGGATAATAGACACTTTTTTTTGTAATCAAAAATGTATGTAGAAGTTGTTTAAGTTTCAAAGTTTTTACTACCATTTTCCAAAGATGATTAACTAAAGTACAAATTAATAATAAAAAGACTGTTGTTGATTAGAAATTTGTTTGTTTTTTTTAGCCTTTCCCTTAACATATTCGTCTTGCCCGGGCTTCCCCTAGATTGTCTTTCTGATACGGACCCATAAGTATAGAAATAGCCATTAAGTAATTTTTTATTGTTCATTCCTGTGCCTTTTTGCTCGCTTTACGGCCAGAGATTCGAACCAGACCTCATCGTGGGCTGTTCGACCGTCAGCTATTTCCTTCCTCCACTCGTCCCTGTCGCTTGCAAGGCATTCCCACTTCGAGTGGTCAATGCATGCACCAACCGACACACAGCACAAATGCCGTAAATGCGGCAGGCTTTGCCGCTCCCGAATCGGCTTATATAGCCACGAACGTCGGTGTCTTAAGCAAACAGACGCTGTTTGAAACATCTATTTAGATGAAACATGGCCCATGATGATGATGATGAATTTTTTATTAGAGGTCAGTGACGGGAGTGGGGGTCGTTTTTTCTCTTTTTAACTAGTTTCTTCTGATAAATACAAATGATCAGTAAAATATCATATGAAAATAATAGTAGCATGCTAATTTATTTTTTACCATAATTATATGAACGATATTTTATAAAAAATATAGAAAATCAGAAAACAAAAGAGGACAATGCAAAACCCCTTACTCACCATCATCTGCTGCCGGTCTCCTAACAGGAACACTAGGCGCTGTGGGTTGTCAAACGGTTAGTGAAACTCATGCAAAATGGTCTGTGGTCCAAATGGTTTGTTGTCCAATTAATTATATATGGTCCTTCTTAATATGCTGACGGTTTTTAAGGTGACGATCAGACTATCAAACTAAACAACTTTTTGTAGAAACAAAATTACAACGAAAACAAATGCAATATAAAATGATTACATAAAAATTAATTATAAAATTGGCAACATGCTTTGATCAAAAAAATGTACAGTTAAAAATTCACGACAAGCTTCGTCACAAGAGAGTACACATAAAAATCCACAACACGTTTAATCAGCAAAATAATAAATAAACACACACTAAACGGCCCTTTCATCATGAATCGTCGTCATCGAAATCGCGAGAAAATTCTCAGCTGTCAGCAGGGTTTTCAGTTTTGTATGGAAAAACAGATTGTTTTTTTCGCAATTTCGATATTGGTCCCTTAGAGAAAGTTGTTAAGTTTGATGTGGTTTGATGGTCTGTTTATATCTCCATCTCCATAAAACTGTCAGAATATTAAGGATCCTGTATTTTATAGATGGTAGTATGTTCAAAAAAAATTTAGGCAACTCATAATACAGATGCCGTCAGTTCGACGAAGTTGTAATATGCCGGCAATCTCTCCAGATGACAGCCATCCTCTGACTATGGAGAGGTCTTAAGTAGAATACTCACAATCATCCTTGAAGTCTTTGAAGGCGGCGACATCGGCCTGGTTTTCTACAATGATGCACAGCAGTTTCCCAACTGGCACTCCCTTTGAGCCTTCCGGTATCATGATCTTAGCGAGGTAGCCTTCCTCTGGAGTCTCAAAGCCCATAGTTGCCTTATCTGTTTCAATTTCGCAGAGAAGGTCACCTGAAATCACATTATTATAGAATATTATTTAGATTAGAGTTTGAAAATTATCATATCTTGTATAAAATAATTAAGTTTCATATATCAATAGCATCCTTTTAAACTAAGAGTCTACCCATGAAACTGAACTTTTACTATGGAAGCAAACCGATCGGAACAAAAAAAAATCAGTTGCATGTTGAGTTGTGTAAGCTTTGCAGTTTAGTATGGAACAGCTGATTTTTTTGCTCCAATCGGTTTGCTCCCATAGTAAAAGTTGTTCAAGATGATGTTAGTTTAAATTAAAAGGATGCTAATGATATCCATTTCACCCTGTATAGTAATAGTTCATGGATAGATGAATAATATAAAGCAATACATAAAAACGCTACTTGCTCAAATCACTATGTCACACTTATCACAACAAACATCTATTAAAACAAGTGAGATATCCATAGTATACAGATGCCATCTTCAAACCTTCGCGCGACGGAAGCAGCTGGCTCTTCGTTATGTCCTTAGTTTAAGGTTGAAATTAGCTTGATTTGCTTAAAAAAGTGGAGACATTGGTTTAACTGATATTGCCAGTTGATAAGTCAATGGTTCTGACCTTCATTAAGTTTGTCACCCTCCTTCTTCTCCCACTTGACAATAGATCCGCTTTCCATGGTAGGAGACAGAGCAGGCAGGTTCACCTTCGAGTGGGTTGGTAGGCTTGAGTAGTGCCTGAGTGAGGGACTCCATTTTGGTGTTAACAAGACCTTGTTTGACGCGAGGGGTACTCTGCTAAAATTTAAATAAACTATGATATTAGTTGCATATGTTGTGTTTACTGTTCAATGGTACCGATTGGGACTGTGCTACGACTTAACTTAACTTATTCCTGTCACTTTCTAAAATAAGATTTAGAAAAGAGACAGAAAACCAACAGCTGACTTTAGTGCTGTCAAAGTGACGTTACACGCCCGAAAACGCCTTAAATAAGATGGCGTACATTACGATGGCATCTTATTTTGGGCGTGTAACGTCACTTTGACAGCACTAAAGTCAGTTGTTGGTTTTCTGTCTCTTTTCTTAATCTTATTTTAGAAAGTGACAGGAATAAATTTATTTAAGTTAAGTCGTGGCACAGTCCGAATCGGTACCAAAAGGCTAATATCCATCTAAAAATTATCTTAACATTCTACTCTACAGGATGTATAAAATAACTGTTTTATTATCAACTTTTGCATACAGTTATTCACATGTTATTCTTACTTTCTGTATTATAAAATAAAATGCTTAATTTTCTACTTTAGACTATGATCTTTGGAATATTTACAATAATGGATAGGACGCTTTCAATTATTCGTTGTGTTGCGCGGTTGGTTTGAAAGCGCCTTTAAGGTAAGCGCATATTACGTCTGACCGCAATGAGTCAGGCCACAGTGAAATAATCGGCCAAAATCGATTTTATACAATTTATGTGAACTATCGCATACTACACCGGGCTGGAGCATGAGTGCGATTTTTGAACATCACACGTTGTAATCAGCAGTAGAAAATGTCAACATTACTATGGAGATTATGCATCTTTCTACTACTGATTTGGATTTGGTCATGTCACTTTCAAAAATCGCTCTCCAGGTCGCATTATTGCGCGGCGGATTTTCGTCCGTGCGATGCAGCCCGCTCTGCCCCAATGCAGCCCATCGTAGTGTGCCATATCAAATGGAACTTTATACAACATCTGCAATATTACGTCACACAAAAATCCGTCAATGTGTTGCGGCCATGCGTTAGTGTGTTAAGTACCTACGCATTTTGCGCTCAGTTAATTTATGATCTATACTTAAAATAATCAGTACTGCAGACTACTACAAAATGATAACAATGAAGTTATTACATAGACCTTATCTCAAAGATAACACTTAGACAGATTTTATCAATGATAAAAATGAAGATGTATCTTGTATCCTGAAATTAACTTGTTAAAATATAACTTGTATTAGAACTTAGCATAATAATAAACATTGAACAGTTATGAATGTCACTCAATGACAAATGGACACTTCAAGGAATATAAATGTTGAAATAGGTAATTTCTTCTTTACTATACACACTATATACTTCGGGTCACGACATATTGATTAATTGACTGCGAACTACGGCTTGTTCATACAAAAAGCATGATTAGTATGGGGCACGCGGTTGGCACGCCGACAGCAAAGGATGCGGACAGAGTCCCATACTAAATGTAAGAAGAAGCGAGAATTCACGAGAAATCTGGCCTTACTCGAGGCGAGAAAATTTTCTCAATCACTCGAGAACTCGTAAAGTCAATTCAAAGAACACTAACTAAAATATAATTTACCATAATAGGCACCAAAGATATATTATTGGGATTATTTGGGATTTCGGAATAAAAACTTTTTAGTGGTTCAAAAATTATTTGCTGTGAACTGGCAAGATCTCTTGGAAAAAAAATATCAAACCCATTAAATCTAAAAAGGAAGAAAACTGTTTTCTTTTTTAATTGAAGTATTTGGCTTAACATAATTTTTTTCTGACATATAGCTGCCAGTTATGTATTTCTTAGATCTATTGAAAACTCTTTGGTTGTATGAAAAATATGTAGACGAGAAATAAAAACTTGTTGGATTGAAACATTTTCATCAATTTTTTATGTGAAAACGGATTTAATCAGGGATTAAACCTATCTAGAATAACTTTGTAAGAAAAATATCTATGAATAAATATGAATACAAAATTTCATCCAAATCATTTCCGAATACAAAATAATAATAAAGAAACAAAAAAAGTTAAGATGAAATTAATGTTTCATTACTTTTATTGTAACTATTCACTAGTTCTTTGTTTTGAATTATATTTTATTTGTTTAAAAGAATATCTATTTTTTGTTCAATTAAATAAAACACTATTTTAGTAACAAATTATTACAAAATGAGTTCCTAGTTTTGCTATAGCCAGGTCTATAGCTTTTATATTTAAGTTTAATTCTTATTTTCTTGTATCATATTTGATTTGTTAATACCTACGTGTAATTTATGAAAGCTAGTCCACTTTGATGACATTAATCTCATTTGCCAGCGAAAAATAAGAAAAATCATTTTGTTTCATAAAATTTTAACAATCCTAGGGAATTCCCGTGCCTTGAGAAATAAGAAAATTTGAGAAATCAAAATCAGAAACCTAGTAGGAACTATTTACAATACAAATATTTGATAATATATTTTCTTCTCAGGTTGAAGGATCTCAACTTAAAATGTTAATTGCCAGCAAGGAGCAAAATACATACAGGGTCCTTCTTAACCCTTCAAGAAGGACCCTGTATGTATTTTGCTCCTTGCTGGCAATTAACATTTTGAGTTCCTTCAACTCCCGCAGTCGCGATATCGTTCAACCACCCATTGTTTATCAATTGTTTTCTTAAAGCTGGAATGCGAGCTGTTAATATGCTGACAGTTTTTTAAGGGGTTGATCAGACCATCAAACAACTTTCTCTATGGGACCAACATCGAAATCATGAAAAAATATCAACTGTTCCATACATTTGGGTAGAGTAGGATTGCATTTTTTGTATGAAACAGAAGATTTTTGTTAAGGCGATTTCGATTTTTGCCCCATAGAGAAAGTTGTTTAGCTTCATACTCTGATCAACCCCTTAAAAAAACGTCAGCTTATTAAGAAGGACCCTGTATTTAGAACCTATGCTTCTATACCATAAAACAACTTTGGAATCGGCTGAAAAGCCATCCTTATAGCAACACCTTAGAGTGAAGAACTTGTAAGTGCAAAAGAGACAATTTTTAGGAGGAAAAAAAAAATGTGTCTTATAGCTTTTTATGCAAGTTTGGCAGTATTTGTGAGGTTCTTATTACACACCAATTAATCCATAGATGGCATTACGAGTATCAGATTATTTTTTGAGTGAAATCAGGACATGGGTTGTGAGATTTTCTTTCCAGAAACGTAATGATAAAAAAATACCAACATTTCATTCCCGAGGTCTTCACTCTAAGGCAGTAAATGAAAAGGACACCGATAAAGTAATTTTTAATATAAGTAATATCCACAATGATTTCAGGAAAACAGTAAGTACCTAGGTAATGTATTGATTCACTAGACCAAGTAATGAGTTATTTTTCCAAAGTAAGAATATTGGTGACCAAATAATAACTAGACATTGTTTTACATGAAATTTAAAACTTCCAAACATTAGAAATGAATTATTCTCTCCTAGATTTAGCTTCTATCAAACAACTCAAAATTATAATCCTTGTTTTGAAACTTAATTCTGAATGCTAAGGACTTTTTATAACTTAACGTATGTTGCCAGCAGGTACATGTGGACCCGGCACGCACCACACATGTTTCCAAACGGTGACAATCCAAGGTGAAGGTTTGACATTTTGGTTATGCAATTACTTGCCGCAAACTTGGTCGAGCAAATACACTTTTATATATGACACTATCACTGCTTCTGGACTATTTAATGCTTAGAGTATACAAATAGACAGTGAATACAATAAAATAAAAGTTTCCACTTACTTTTTAGACTGTCTTCTGAGCAATTCTGTGCTCATACATCTCGTGACATTTAAGCGGATAACTTTCGATAAACTGCCGTTCAAGGCCTTGTTTCGTAAAACGATCGTTCGTAGCATGTTTTGGTTTATTTATTTAGCTAAAACTAAGCCGCCCAGGTTATCGGGACGGGTTTACAGGAAACCGTGATCGACCTTTTCCAATTTGTAGGTCGTTGAAATGGTGAAATGAAAATGTGTCAGTGTCAGTCAGTGATAATTTTTTTAAACTTTTGACATTGACTTGACACAGGGCTGCCACCTCAAAAAATCGATTGGGCACTAAAACTGTGAAAAAGCGCTAGATTCCAAAAGAACAATGCAATGGGCAATTTTATATGAATTCTGGGCCTAGTGGCACTGTAGCACTTTCTTACCTTACCTTACTTTAAATTAAAGATCTGAATAAGATCAACATTTTATTATAAGCATAAGCAGCATAACTGTAACGCGTTAGATAAAAAAGTTACAGCCGTTTAAAAATTCAACCGTTACGAATGCTAATATTATGACCCAATAATGCCCATACACATATAAATACCATGATAGACGCATTCAAGGTCATGTTGGTTTATCCAACTAGTCAGTGAGGGCTTTCATCTCGGTCGCCTCGTAACAGTGCTGGGCTAAAGTTAAACTGAATAAAATTAAATGGGTTGGTTGGTGATAGTGATGTGTGAGACCAGGCAAGTTGGGCGAGTAGAGGGGTCCACTACGTGTCCATTAGATAGATGTCTATCAGTCGTCCATTATACGCCCATTAGATGTCCACGTGTCCATTAGATTAAAATTAAATGAACATTAGATTACGTGTCCGCTGTATGCCCATTAGATGTCCAAATATCCATAAGACGTCAACATCTCCATAGATTTTGAATTTAGATACCACTAACCAAAAAAATAATGCAACCGTTATGAATGCTAATATTATGACCCATACCTCATATCATAAGATTATTAGTTAATCATAGTAACTATACACACAAAACTTACGCGATAGTCGCGTTCAAGTTCACGTTGGTTATACAAACTAGTCAGTGAGGAGGAATTGAGTTTCGGTCGCCTCGTAATAGTGAACTGGGCAAAAGCTAATCTGAAAAACGATTAAATTGGTTGGTTGGTGTTGCCGTATGAGGGGTCCATAACATATCCATTCGATAGATATCCATCAGTTGTCCATTAAGCGTCGATCAGATATCCATTAGATTTCCACATGTCCATTAGACGTCCACATGCCCATTGTACGTCCACATATCCATTGGACGTCCATAATATGTCCATTAGATGCCACCAACCACTGACCACTTAAACACCCCAACAGATGCGTCAACGCCACCCCCCCCCCCCCCTCTGCACCCATTCTCCCATTCGAACTCCTCAACACCCACGGATCCCCTCGACGATCCCTACTCATAATGGACATGTGGACGTCTAATGGACATGTGAACGTCTAATGCACATGGGGACATCTAATGTACATGTGTACGTCTAATGGACATGTGTATATCTAATGGACGTATAATGGATAACTGACATCTCTTTTTAATGGACATGTAATGGACCCCTCGCGTACCCCTCACACACCACCAAACTAACCAAACCATTTAATCGTTTGGTTAAACAAACGTGACTGACTAGATGGTTAAACAGACGTGACCTTGAACACATCTATCGTGTGAGTTTTATGTGTATAGTGTACTACTATTAACTACGTATTCTTATTGGGTCATATCATAATATTAGCATTCATAACGGAACTTAATTGAATTGTTAAAAGGCTGCAACTTTTTTATCTAACGTGTTACAGTAATGCTGCCATAATTATAATAAAATGTTGGTATTATTCAGGGAATCAGCATGGGTAGCATGCCAACCCGCGATAGCCATGATACGGCTGTATCACGTCTTTTATCTCGTTGGTTTGCGCGCAATCATATGCATAATCTCCATAGTAATTTTGACATTTTCTAGTCGCTCCGACAATAGGGACTAGTAACGAGTGTCATTCTACTAACAAACATTTCTGCCACTTTTTGCGGGGGGCGAGGTAACATGAAATCCGCAACTTTGGATTTTATTTCCCATAACTTTGCATTCTAATTTTGAATGTTAAAAATCATGAAAAGTAGTCTTGTGCGAACCCCAAACGTTCTGAGTTCAAAATTATTGTTTCGCAATTATAGGCTGTCTCGTTTAGTGATATAGAGTTGTAAATCTACCGTAGTCTACCAAATCGTGAGGTAGACTACCGGTAGGCTACATAAGCTACGGTAGCAATTGTAGATTATCCAGTCGTAGAAATTTTGGTCAGTTCACAATATTTAAGGCGGCTGCCAATTATTATTTGTGATAAATAAGCTAAGAGAGCTTCGGCAATAATTTTAGAGAAAGTAAAAATCAATCTAGAACGCGAAAAAAGAACATTGACATACACTATTTTATAAAAGGTTGTTTAAAATGTGATATTATGCACTAAGCCACGATAGCCTAGCTCTTAGGGGTTAGGTTCGATCCCCAGGGCACGTACATACTACTGAAATGTGGTTTTTATAATTTATACTTCATGTCGGTACGGACGGTTTTAAAGAATTATCGTTGGCTTTTTGGTGAAGGAAAACATCGTGAGGAAGCCTTCATGTCCGAAAAGAGGGGCAATTTATAGGATAATGACAATTTTAAATCTTAATAGTTTAAAACCGTCTTTTGTTGACATTTTAAAATATTTACATAATGTTAATTAAATTGTATTGATTATTACTTTCTCATATTACATATTAATATTACATAAAAAAATCTTTTTTTTTTTTAAATTAGTCGATGATTTTTTATTTGAAATCTACATAAACTACGGTATAAATCGGTAGTCTACCGTAGTCTACCATAGTCTACCGGTAGACTACCGTAGGCAGTGGTAGGCTACGTAGCATTTACAACTATAGTGATAAGGTATAAATTTGAATGTAAATGCTCAATGTCCATGTCATGATTAATTTGTCTTATACCATGGCAGAGGGGAAACGCTACCGCAAGGCCAGTCCTTATATAAGTAGTCAAAGTATTTATTATATTTCAATCAAAAAACACAAAATATAGCTTATTCAAACACAAATAATATTGCTTTTTCAACCGTTACACCAAAAAAGCGCTAGATCTAGCGCCGAAAGCGCTAAGGTGGCAGCACTGACTTGACAGTGACAACTCTTTTTTTTTCGTGGTTCTTGATGAGCTGAAAGGCATAGGGAACCAGCCCATACAGTCAAATCAAATTACCTTTTCAGACGAGGGCAGAAGTGCGATTTCAGAAAATCATACGAGCGACTTGGCAGTAGAAAGACGCATAATCTCCATAGTAATTTTGACATTTTCTACTGCCAAGTCGCTCGTATGATTTTCAAAAATCGCACTTCAGCGCTGCTTCAAACCACACACAATGCATTTTGCTCGGTAATGCAGGAGGCCTACTATATAAAAAAACCATCCTTAAACAGTGCAGTTTATAAGCAGGCAGGCTTAGATTAAAAACTTTTCGCTTACGCTGAAAGATGTAGCCAAGAACTGAGAGAGCGAGATAGCCAGTTATGAAAACTTATGTAAACAAAAAAGACAGAAATATTATTTTTTGTTTCGGTCACCGTGGCCCTTAGTTAGACTATGGCCGGTTTTCTTGTTGGGCAAGATGTCAAACCACTGTCAAACCTATGGAATGTTGATGACATCTTGCCAAACAAATCGTCTTTTTGCGTAGAAAGAGTAAGTAAAGCGAAAAATTCTTCGTCTATGTCTTTTTGTATGCAAGTCACGCTATTGCTGTTCCATGTGCGGCCATAGTTACATCTAGTTACTATATCTATGCAGGCTAATTAGTCTAAGATGCAGGCAGGCCTTAAACTGAATGAGGAGTTTTCTGACAGCTAGTCAACGTAGTTCAACACACCGGCGAATCCGGCGATAGATGGTAGGGATTTCGGTCTCGGAAGCAAAAATGCCAGTCTCGGATTCTCAAACCCCAGTCCCGGGATTCCCGGGAAATTCGAGACTGTGTGGTTTAATTTAAAAATACAAGGAATTATCGGTGTTTTCTGGCTTTAGACAGTCTTAGCGTATAGGTAAAATGAATAAAATGTCAGGGGATATTAAATCTAATTTTTAATTTAAACCTTAATTCAAAATCATAGTAGAACGACTATTCTAACGTAACTAATGATTAGATTAATTAATTATTCAAAAGTTATATCAAAATTGGTCATATAATTATGATTTTCAGTATAATTAAAGCAATCGCCATGCAGAATCACAACACAAAATTATCATAAATTCCTAGTTTATCTGGTAAATCTACCTTTATGTCAGTCTCTCTAGCTAATAATACAGAATAGTTAGAAACAAGCTTAATCACAATATTCACAGTAAAAAGTCCAACTGCGAACACAAACCCTCCAAGCGTGGCGATCAAGGCAAATTACTTACTTTGTTTAATACACACTACGAAGCTCATTGAAATTGAGGAAGAACAACTTTGTTTAATACACACTACGAAGCTCATTGAAATTGAGGAAGAACAAGCAAGCAACAATTAAGCAGGTTACAATAGGACGTTAATTAGTTTATCGAAGTCTGAAGAAAGGGAGAGTACTCGATAATCCTCAAATCTGGTAACCGAACTGGTTACCGGAATCGCGGTTGAGCTCCTGAAGGCGGCTGGAAAACTGGTCCTTGGCCCTTCAGAAGTGGTATAATTCAGTCATTCGCGGGGAAAACGCAGCAGGCATTGAACAAGTCTGGTAGTGCTCTTCTTAAAAAAATGGGAAAAATGCCTTGCTGAAGAACGAAAGGCACATCTTCTCTCTTCTTAGCCATATGTCTGTAAGTTGTTTTCGAGAGTCATTACGAACAATCTCGCACGCAGGATCGATGTCTTCCTACCCCCTGAACAAGCCGGGTTCCGAATAGGCTTCAACACTAGACCACATAATTATAATTATACGCTCCGGCAGATTATACAGTAGACTGAAGAGTACCTATTACTTGCCTCTTTGCTAAGCGTTCGTGATCAATGAGAAAACCTTCGATTTGATCGATACTTGAGCTGTACCTGCAGTCTTTCTCGCAATGCCAAGTTACGTACCAAGTCCAAATAAAATATACTCTAACGCGAAAAGAAGCGACACTCAACTCATGCATGTGAGCTTTTAGAAGTGGTGGGACGCCCATTCAATGACAATGACGGCCGAATCACAAGGCTGCACTCGCTCGCTCGACTCGACGGGCAACGCGACTTTATACCATCACGTGCGGAAACATGTCGTGCTGCATATTTACTGCTGTGTTTCCTATCTGCCTACTCATACTTTACCTTCTTTAAAGAAGTTAATTCAATAGGTATTTTAATGTTGATGATTGGTCACGCTCCCTTCTTTTTTTGTTATTAACTATTCAGGTTTATGTTTAGGAACCCGTATCCACCTAGATTTTCAAAAACACACGACCTAAGTACCTGATTTATTGTAAGCATGATTTTATTTCTATCTATGCAATGAGCATCAAGCATGGTGTGAAATTAACATTACGAATGAGAATATAATTGAATTTAAGTAAATCAAACTTAACTTTTATTATTTCCTCGTTTTCGGTAGGTATCGACCCTATCTCTTACTCACGCCGGCCTAAAGTACCGGACCGCTCGTTCACGTACAAGCAGTGTCATGCCTGTGCCAGTTCGGTCCCGAACTATTCAAATAAAAAAAGTCTCAAAAATTCGATACCATGCGGAACAAGTGAGACAAGTCTCAGTAGATTGTTACTGAGACAAGACAATTCTTAAACTCGATACCGAAATGCTTAGATAAAAGCAATAAATAACTAAATATTATGCAATATCTACGTTAAAAAAAAATATAGTTTTGAAATCGGTATTTAAATACAATAATAAACTGGAAATATTGTTTATATTGTATAAAATGTGAGTCATATTTAATTATTTTTAATATGAAAACGAGTCTCGAAATTCCGGGACCAAAATGTCAAAGTCTCGGTCTCAGTCTCGACGTAAAAAGTACCGAGACTCCCGGGATTTCGAGACTCGAGAGTCCCGGGACGAAAACCCTAATAGATGGCGTTGACCAGAGAGGGTAGGCCAGTCATTTTACGGTTTGAGCCGGGACTAATTACTAATTGCTTTTTTTTTCCGCTATAATATTGAAGAGCAAATTTGAGCTCAGGAATGTACCAAAATAAAATAAAAATCACGTCAGTAACAGTTCCAATTTTCAAATTTAGATATTATCTGGATCTAAAAAACCTGATACATTTTTTTTTGCACATATTGAAGGCTTTACAATTTTACATACTTCGAACATGGTGTACATATTTTTCTCTACTTAGAAGGTTTTGAAAAATACATTCGTATTTTCTAATAAATACCTCATTTTTTAAATTTTAATGCCTATTTTATTATTAAAAAATAATGTATATTGTTAAATCTTATTCAAATGAGTGCATTGGTATCAATATTATTAAATTAAAAGCCTAATTCTGGGACACACAATTTTGAGTTCTATGTTGCTTAGCAAATTTTTTTTTAATATGCTTTAGGACAGTATTTTTGTCACTAAATGGTGCCGATTGCAGTTTAAAAGTCCAATTAATAATTACTCCCTACCCCGCCTAACAAAACTCCGTGAAATGACTGGCCTAAGGGGTCCGAAATACGTCTATGGGTCCGAAGACTAAAATTTTAGGCTAAAAAAAATAAACAAAAATGCATGTCTCTGAGTGTGCATCCGTTGACGAAATATAAATGTTCATATTTTGCTGCTTACTTAGTTTAAAAACGCAAATTGATACTATTTTGGTTGTATTTTATTATCTGCAAGGTCACTCACCCCTGTCTCGTCAACGCCATCTATCGAGCCATTAGGAACTACTTTTCCTTCATTAATGGCTTCCGGAAAATTCCTCATTGTTTAAAATTTTACCATGCCGTTCCTATAGGTCAGCGTTTCCCATTAGCCGGGTCGCGACCCGGTATCGGGCCATAAAAATAAAATACCGGGTCGCAACATTCCTGCCTTGTTTTAAAAAATAAGCAGCAGCTCCATGCTTCGCATTAAATAGGCGATACCAAAATATATAGTTTTAATGAAACATTTTTACTATTAATAAATGTGTATTATTTTACTTAATGGAACCAGCGCTTGGGCTTAAAAGTATTAAGTGGGTCACGAAGGGGCAGTGTGAAAATTACCGGGCCATGGTAGAACAATGTTTGGGATACACTGCTATAGGTGAATTACTGTTGCACTGTTACTCCGTTCTCCGTCCTCATGTTCAATATTTAAGGTCAATCCACCAAAAAACCACAATAAATTACAAAACAGTGTTAAAGCTGCTCGCTGAGCCTGCATGGATGGCGTCTGACGACCTTGAGCAAAATGTATGGATACTCCTACTTGCAAGGCAGTGTATGGGCTCGTAGTTCTGCATGTAGGACTACTGTAAATGGGCTCCTTAAGAGGAAGGATCTCTTTATAAAAAGGTGAACTTTTTTGAACGCTGACCTGCCGCAGGCCTGTATCCTCTAAGTAGGGTTGCCAACCTCAGTGCACGGATTAGCGGGTAATTTGCAATCAAGGTGCGGGACATGGCTCAAAAAAGCGGGACCCAGCTGGTGTAAGGCGATAAACAATGAGGCAAAGAATAAAAATAAAAATGTGTTGCCTTTTACTTGGTATGATTTAACAAACATAAAAGTTACTACCAAGGGGTTCAAGGATAGAGAGCAGTTTGAAGAAATCTGAGTTCGTCTGGCGCACCCTAGATAGTCAGCTTCGATAATGCCATTGCTCATTGTAAACCTTTCCAAAAAAGCATGTGTAATTGTCATGCGATATGGCACATGCTGACACGAAATTAGAATTAAAAGAAGAATAATACATGAACCTACCATGAACATCCTACATACCATGTGTATATACCTATGAACTTTGTTTGGCATGTAAAAAAGAACGCATAAATTAGAAAAGAAACTTAACAAAGTTTGAAATCACTTCTTCAGAGTTAACTGAGCTCACAAATACTTCTGCTGGAAAGGTTAGCCAGAAAACGGGACAATAGGCGTCCCGCACATATCCATCGCGGGACGCATCCTCTAAGGGTCTAGAAACGGGACGTCCCGCCTCTCGCGGGACGGTTGGCAACCCTACCTCTAAGCCTCACCGATCATTAAGAATAAATGTCCAAACTAAGCCTGCTAATGAGGAGTTTTGTTACTGCTTGTCAACCGTAGTTCAACATACCGGCGATAGGTAGCGTTGACCAGAGATCGGTCCGAAGACGAAAATTTTAGGCTAAATAGAAAACAAAAATACCTATATGTCACCGAGTCATTCGCATTCGTTGACGAAATATAAGTACAACACGGGCGAATTAACTAGGCACCTGACTCGCACGTGGCTCGGAATTTGACACCCTTCCGGCTACCCCCCCGCGGGACCCCGCCGTCTACTTGCGAGGCTGAAGCATAGCATTTCAGTTACCGTTGCACGTGTCCCTGCGCGCATTTTCGAGTTATTCTTTCCGAGTTTTTTATTCCGAGCCACGTGCGAGCCAGGTGCCAAGTTAATTCGCCCGTGTTGTATGTTCATATTTTTCTGGTTAGGTAAAAACACAAATTCTTACTATTTTACTATCTGCAAGGTCGCTCACCCCTGTTTAGTCAACGCCATCTATCGAGCCATTAGGACCTACTTTTTCTTTTTTAATGGCTTTCGGTAAATCCATAAAGGTCTTTGGTGGTATCTTTATGGGTAAATCCCTCATTGTTGTTGAATGTTGATGGTACGAAAAAGCAGGACAGCGACAACATTCATGATCCGATATTATTTACTACAGTGAGTTAATTTTAATTGCAGACAAAATGCGTCAGGGCTCGGGAGATAGAAAGATTTGATGAATATAATGTTTAGTATTGTGAATTTGGGACGGTCATATTATTAACGTCAGATTTGTCCGAATGGGTTCGTTGCCTTATCGTAAAGAGAAAAAAAAAGAAAAAATGTGGTGAACTGTCAAATGTCAACTGTCAGATTTCCTTCTTCTGTCAGACGTTGTGTTAGACAGGTTATCTAAAATGGTGAGATTCTAATTTATAAATATTCCAACAATCATAGCATCTAAACAGTGTTTAATTCTTCCAGAAAAGTGTTTGTGAAGTGTTCTAACTGATGTGATGGCTATTTCCTGGTCAAAAACCGTTGTCGGTGCAAACATAGGTGCAGCTTGCTGGGGTCGAACGAATCACAAATATTGTATGTTTTTCAGGCTAAACGCACCAAGAAGGTCGGAATTACTGGGAAATATGGCACACGTTACGGTGCCTCCCTGCGTAAAATGGTCAAGAAGATGGAAGTGACCCAGCACGCCAAATACACTTGCTCTTTCTGTGGAAAGGTTAGTATCCAAAACACTCGCCCACTGTGTGCTGGGGAAACTGTAGGCCTACCATGACTGAGTTGACACTATAGTAAACTACTGGTAGGTTTAGACGATGACAATATCGCGGCGCCAATTCTGCGGCGCCTGAAGTGCGATTTTTGAAAATCATACGAGCGACTTGGCAGTAGAAAATGTGAAAATTACTGTGGAGATTATGCATTTTTCTACTGCCAAGTCGCTCGTATGATTTTCAAAAATTGCACTTCTGAAAAAAAGCACCATATAAACACTTTTGGCACAATTTTACGGCATACAGTAAAACTACTGTAGTAAATTACAGTTTTTGTATTGAAGTTCGTACAGGGCTCCTAGTGGTTACATTGAGAACTAATTCTGTCATACACAATTGGCATTAAAATAAAAATACAGTAGTAATGTACAGTGAAAACTCATGGTAGGCCTACTGTATCCTGAACGTTTGGTTAGTATTGGTTGTAAACTTAACATCTGGCGGTATAGAGTTCAAAGTCTTATTATTTGTTTGCATATGACACAATATACCTGAAACTTACATGCCAAAAGCCTCAAATGCAGAGCTATCCTCATCAAAACTATGATAAAACAGGGTTGCCACTTTGACAATTTTTCCTCGTATGCAAAGCAAGAAAAATCTCGTACTTTGGCTATTAAACCTCATACATTCCTCTAAAGTGTGAAAAAACAAAGAATTAGGCATAAAACACAATTTAATTTTAGAATTTTCGTAAATTGCAAAAAAAAATATTTTGAAAAAAATAAAATTATAACATTGTTGTAAAATGAAAAAAGTATAAAAGAGCAACTAGGACAAGGAACAAATCGCAGTAATGATCAGTTTCTTTTGGATTCCCGGGCAAACTATACCATAAACATCTGATAGTCTTTGATGGCCTATATCGGCTAAGAATAGCACCACCCCATTTCCTCCCGTGGGTGTTGTAAAAGGCGACTAAGGGATCTACCGGAGGATGGGCAGCAGCATCCTCTGAGTACACACATTCAATCCAACTGCGATCGCCAACCCGCCTGCCAAGCGTGGTGATTATGGCAAATCTCCCCATTTTGGGGGAGGCCTATGTCCAGCAGTGGATGTCGTTCTACAAATGTAGCCTGCAATGCTTCGTTTAAGCATGCGGAAAATCATGCCATAATTTCCCAAAAAGTCAAAACCTCATACATATTTGTACGAGGCTGACATCATCCTCGTACCATGAGGTACGAGACCATGAGTTAGATTTCGGGTTTCTCGTATGAACGAGAAACCCGAAATCTAAATCTAAACTATTATAAAACTGTAACAGAAGTGTGTCTGTACATTGAAGATATTTACAAAAAAGATTACAATATGGTTTTTAGATGTCCCTGATTCTAATTCACCAATTTTTGGATTTTGTGTCTGTCTGTTTGTTTGAGCATCACGCAAAAACTACTGAACCAATTTTTTTGTTTGATAGCTTATGATATGACTTAAAATCTGGTATATAATTTATGCAGACGAAGTCACAGGTTAATGCTCGTCTCATATAAATTTGTACGAGGAACCTCATACGTCTGTCACACTGTCGCTACCGTTCCGCAGCCGCGCCGGACTGCATCTTGTGTGCCACCTCACATATAATTCCATTGTTTACAACTACTGCCGGCCCGGAGCTGCACTCTGTGTGCCTTTAAACATATTTCCCAATTGTACGAGCATTGTGTTTAGAGGGTGTATAAGCCAGCTGTATATACAGCGCGCACATGTCTCACTGCTTTTGACACCAAGCGTGAGCAAATTTTTAAAATTTTCTCATCGTTTCAATAAAGCTAATCTATAATTTTCTTTATAATCCAAATTCCAAACGAGTGAGCAGAATTTCCTAACAAAACAAACTTTTAACATTTGAATATTTGTTTGATTCCAGGACGCGATGAAGCGTTCATGCGTCGGTATCTGGTCCTGCAAGCGCTGCAAGAGGACCGTAGCCGGAGGTGCGTGGGTGTTCTCCACCACCGCCGCCTCCTCCTGCAGATCTGCCGTCAGGAGATTGCGTGAAGTCAAGTAAACATCTGTCGATAGGATAAGCCAATAAACAAAAAGCAAAATTTTGTGGTTTCATTTTTACAATTTTGCTTAGTGTCGACAAAGTGGTATCAATGCTTTGTCAAAATATTTTTAAGTCCTTTGTGACCATATTTACTGAAAGGCAGAAAAACGAGGCTGGTTTCGAGTCCATTAAATCTCTTCACATAAAGGATAGTCCACAGTAGTAACTGTTTAGACTAGAAAAGAAAACTGGAGTTGGTAGTCACATTGATTAATGTTTACATGTGTAATGAAAATGTATAAGAGCGAGCGCAGACTAGAGACAAAACAGTTGTAAGACAGATTCGTCGCACGCAGACAAAACTGTTTCGAAACAGTTTTGTTTCAAACGCGGCGCACACCAAGTAAGACAAAACTGTTTTGCCTACGTCACGACGCGTAACTTAACCTTATAACCCCTGAACATTTATCATTGAACGTCCCACCCCCCAGCGCCGCGGTCATATAAAAACTGTAGACATTATTATAGTCAACGATTTTTTTGGACATTGCTGCCTGTGCTCCCACTAGATTCCGCCATTCCTAAGAACCAGTGTGGGCATTGCATCCATAAATTTTTAATCAATTGATTAATTTTATTAGTTTTATCAGACTAAATAAATTTTGATTGAATTGATCATGATTAAAATATTTATCGTTAATCTGATTAGTTTTGTTAATTTTAATCAAAATTAGGTTTGGGCCCATACTGCTAAGAACAAAAGCTTCTGAAATGCGGCAACTCGTCATTGTTGTATGGTTTCAATATTTAAAAGAAAACTGGAGTTGGTAGTCACATTGATATAGTGCTTACTTGGGACCATTACAATGTATGTGCCTGTGAGCCTTATTTATTTATTTGTTTTATGCCTCAAAGTATTTGCCCAAGTAGGTTTGAAAAGGTGTAATAGTTGTTTAACCCATTCCACGCCACGGATTTATTTAGAAAACGCTCATCACACGCCACAACCCAAAATTTGTCACTATCTGGAAAACATATACGTACGTTGATAAGTTTATTTGTGACAAGAATAAAAGGATTTTTCAACAATTTTTTTTGTCTGATATATCAGACTTTGGCGCTGAAAAGGTTAAAGTTGAATTTTCAAAAGGTGCGATTTTTTGTCGCCGAGCGTCATCATCATCTTCCTAACTGCTGTCCCGCTGGGTAGCGGGTTCTGCTTTCCTAGTCTGTTTCTTCCACTTCGCTCTGTCTTGAACATCGTCGACGATTTTTTGTCGCTGAGCGTAGTTATTCATATAAACTTTAATTTTTCACTCGCGCCATCTACCCGCGGTTCATCAATTGTACCCTAAGATTGTACCGCAAACAACCATAGTTCTTGCAGCCCTAATATTTGCTGACGTCATTGTCTTGCCACTTTCTGTGACTTCTCTCCTACCTATGTAGGCACTAGGCAGTGTCCGGGAAACCCCGAGCAACAGCTTGGGAACAGAGGGGTTACAAGGGGTACGTCGCTAGACAGTTTTGTCGTTGGTGTGCGCGCTCACATACTTTTCCAAGGGAAGCCGACAGTTGGTAGTCAGATTCGTCGCGGTGTCTCGTAGACAGTTTAGTCTATGAGACTTTTTGTTGCAAGTGTGCGCAGTTTCATAGCTTTAGTAAAGCGGTAGTCTGTCTTACAACTGTTTTGTCTCTAGTCTGCACTCACTCTAATTGTATTGCTACGTATAAACATATACAAGGTGTTACAAAAATACAAATAAACATTCAGGGGGGTGGTTAAGACCATCAAAGTCAAACTGAACAACTTTCACGGTTGGACCAATATCGAAATCACGAAAAAAAAATGTTCCATCATCATCATAATAGATGTCCACTGCTGGACATAGGTCTCTTCCTTAAAATGGGGAGATTTGCCATAATCGCCATGATACGATGCATTTGCGATGTTCCATACTAAACTCGACCCACCGCTCGCTACTCGAGCTAAATGTATGGGACAAAACATTTTCTTTTTCGCGATTTCGATGTTGGTCCCATAGTGAAAGTTATTCAGTTTGATGGTCTCAACAACCCCCATAAAAGTTTGAAATGTTTATTTTTACTTTTGTAACACCCTGTATAGGGTGAAATTGATATCATTAGCATCCTTTTAACCTAAGATTCTACCCATCGAACTGAACAACTTTTACTATGGCAGCAAACCGATCGGAGCAAAAAAAAATCAGCTGTTGCATACATTTGAGTCGCGAACTCGCGCGTCGACATTGCAGTTTAGTATGGAACGGCAGATTTTTTATTTGCTCCGATCGGTTTGCTCCCATAGTAAAAATTGTTCAGTTTGATGGGTAGAGTCTTAGTTTAAAAGGATGCTAATGATATCAATTTCACCCTGTAGTTTCACTTCGAACGGTGTAGACATATTAATGGATGTGGCTGTACTGCTTGTGTCTATTGGGTCAAGGTTTTAAAATGGAACACTATGATGAATTTATGGATTCAGTCTGCCCTGGTCTGCCATTGGACCAGGCATTCAATATGAAGAATTTTTTTCCTAAATTACATAGGTAGATAAACAAGTTGCAACTTAATTCTTTAAAACATACAGGAGGTGTAAGGAAAAGTCTCATTAAGCTTTTAACCACATACTCTACCCATCAAACTAAACAACTTTTACTGTGGGAGCAAACCTGTCAGAACGAAAAACAAATCAGCTGTCCCATATGTTTGAATCGAGTAGGTATTGCAGTTTAGTATGGGCCAACTGGTTTTTTGTTCTGATAGGTTTGCTCCCATAGTAAAAGTTGTTCAGTTTGATGGGTAGAGTATGTGGTTTAAAGGTTAATGATACTTTTCTTTACACCCTGTACCTGTATATCAACTATTAAAAGCCTCACCACTTACAAAATGTCTACTAATGAATACTTCAAGCCATTTCAAGCACAGTAAAATTATAAGAAAGAGTAGGTATCTAGTACTCTTCAAGGAAAAACACTGCACAGCATACAGTTAGTAGTCTGTGGTCACAGCACAGATGACTATTAAATTAATTGCAATCAATACTTAATTGATGACTAGAGGATAATTGAGTCAGAAAATGTTTTGTTAAGAGGGCTATCACAGTCCAGTGGCACCCTCATCACATTAAAAAAGATTTCTCAATAAAGAAAGCCTACATTAAAAAAGTGCTCAACATCAAAACTACAAAAGCCTTCAAGCTATTTTCATAGAATACTTTTATAGGTTCTAAACATTTCACTTTTAGACAATTTCGAATAAAAACAAAAGCGGCCGTTTTTTTTCTTTTTTCAAAATTTTTATGTTTAGACCTTTAAAGTATGATGTACCATTGATGGTACTTCCCGATTGTACTTCTGGTCCGGCGGGGAAAATAGCTTGATAGCTTTTGTAGTTTTGATGTTGAGCACTTTTTTAATTTAGGCTTTCTTTATTGAGAAATCTTTTTTAATGTGATGAGGGCGCCACTGGACTGTGATAGCCCTCTTAAATAAAAACCATTTAGTTCTTGAATTATAAAATCTGTGGACAGAAAGATGACTGGTTTATTTGTAGTAGAGTCACTCACCTTTATTGCAATATTCCACAGTACAAAGAGTGGATATTATTTACTAATATTGCAGATAACAAAAGAGTACTTCTTGCATTATCATTATGATTGACATCTGATTATATTCCCAACATAGACTAAGGCCAGCACATTATAACAAATTCTAACGCACACCAGAAGGCACTCTACACAATACTACACATACAATTTGTTAGTAGACACTGTAAGAAATTTGCTGGATGTGTGCATGGGATTTTCCAATAGAAAAATTCTTATAATATGCCGGCCGGCCTCTGAATGTTAACTTACTTCTCAAAGATATCTCCTGTTGAAAAATAACACAACATAGATTTTGCAGTGTTTATTTAAAAGTACAAAGGCATCTTAGAATTTCTGATATAAAAATATAACATAAAAGTTTTCTATAATCTACAATATTATAGCACCAATAAGCTTATTCCTTTCATGTTCTTCTTATAAATACATAATATACATAGAAACTGCACTAGTTGTGCTGATGAAATATTTTTAAATTCTATAACAGATACTCGTAAGTACTTTCTAGTGGCCATTGATTAATATGATAGGTACCTATTATTAATAGGTAATATGAATATGACACAAATAAAAATAAGTTTAACAACAATGTCATGTAACACATATACATGTGATTTGTAAAACTCATGGATAGTCATGTCTTGGACTACACATGAGCATTTTAGGGTTTAAAAATTAAAGTTAAAATTTTGGCAATGTTCAAGGTTTTACAATTAATTTGAGAATGGCATTGTTTTTCTGTCAATTCCAATGCATTTAACTACTAAGTATGTAACAATGTGACTATCTTCTGTTTTTCTCAATCACCCAGGTCACTGTCCTTATCTCCTATGGCAAACAGTATGTGGAAAGCAATACCCAACAGTGCAGTACCCAGTAAATCACCCAAAGCAGTCAAATATGGTATAGCTGAGTTGTCAGGGTCCATACCCAGCCTCCACATCAACAATACCATATAATGACTAATAGTTAACAAAAGAAAAACTTGCAACAAGGCGGCAGACATGTAAATTAAAATAAATATAGGTGTCAATGATGTGTGGCCAGCCTTCAGATAGCCTATCGTGTAAATAAATATCAACTGGCCAGGTATCACCATCAGTAGTAATAATTTAGTAGTGCTGCCCAGAACTGAATCTTCCTTTTGGCCAGTGTGCAATGAGGTTGACAGCCTCGATGCATGTACCGCCACCATGTTACCTCCTATACCGTTAATTACTAATTGAAAAACTGCAATGCCCTTATAATTAGATACAGTATAGTCTAAAATGAGGCCTCCAGCGCTACTGATGACCATAGCAGAAACAACAGGGACCCAACCCTCGTCCAAAGCTTGTCTTGTAAACTTGTTTTTCCAAGCAACATACCCACACACCGGCACAAGGACCGCGCCAACAATGATAATAATAGATGGTAGAATCACACTTGTGCCAATTGTTCTGTACAACAGTGACGCTATCCAAGACAACAGTGCCAAGGTTGTCAGGTCACCCAAGCTGGCCGCTATAGGTGTGGCAATGTTGTCCGGATTTATATTTAACTTTTTCGAAACAACTATAACCCCGATCATGATTAGTCCCAGAACAAAACTGGCAAACGAAGCCGTGAGAACACTTGACGCACACAGCAACAATGCATGATGGATGTCAAACTGACCTTCTGGTATCCAGCCCATAGCAACCGCGGCCATAGCTGCGAGGAAACCGACAAGCACAGCCTGGCACTGTATGAGACAGAGGTTGCCCACCACTAATGGACTTAAATTAGTAGCGAGATGTCCCAGGTGTGCGTTTGTCGACAGCCGCGATGCTAATGTCATTTCTAGATTACCCTTAAGACCTAAAAGTGCAGGGACCAGAATGTACACCTCAGATATCTGGTTGAATACCGGCCAGTGTTGCACCACGTCGAGCAGCAGGCTGGCGGCGACCATGCCGAACCCGGCGAGCAGGAACGACACAAACATCTGCACTCCCGCCACCCAAGAGTTTTCTTTCCCGTACATTATGTCTGGCGGCTTCGTGTCGTTTGTGATCAGCCCATACGTGTCCGACACGTTGAATTCAGTTTCACTAGTGCACTCTTTTTCCATTTTAGAACTAATGTTCTTGCTTCTGTTCATAATTACAAAGGTAAATCAATTAAATTATCCTGGCATAAGACACGTATTCAAAAATGTTATCAAAGTAATAGTACTTCACATTTAAGGAAAAGTCCCATCCACTACCCGTTATGCTTCGATACTGACTCAAGCAGCAGCGATCTGCTTATCAAATTCATAATAAATAATTTAGAGTCCGATATAAATAACTATTTATTTTTGCAAAGAACCAGTCAGTTGTTTGTTGAACGGACATTGACAATGACAACCAGCTGACAATATGTCAAAATTAGTGTTGCGCTTATTTCATGGCGTCATTTTCTTGGTGCTTGGTTCGTGGGATGGTAAGGTGGGATAAAATTTTTTTATGAAAAACATAACAACACCGTTTTGGAAGTTTTGTTAGGCCAACTTTTTGCGATTGTTTTGTTCTTGTTCGTACCCTTTCCCTTTGCCTGCTACTGAGTTTGCATTGAACAGGCTAGCGGGCGAGCTTTTTTGTACCGTGTGACCAAGTTGGGCCAAGGCCATTCCATGTTCCTTCTTTTCATTTACAATTTTACATGATTCATCTTATCTTGCTTCATGATTCCGCCTAAAATACCCTTTAGATGGGCAATCGATCGCAAGCTTTCTTCCGAATCGCTCGTTAGCCAAATTGCACGTGTAAAGGCCGTACAGTACCGTATCAAAGTCTACGAATAAGAATAACTATAGAAGAATAACTCTAAACAAAAGCAACATAATTTTTGGCACCCTTTGCAAAATGACATTTTGTGTGAGTTTTGGTGGCAAGGTGTAGTTTTTAAGAAACAAATTTCGAACACGGTGTAGTTTTTTTGGGGTCACTTTTTGAGCTTGATTTACATTTCTATACATTCTTATTCGTAGATCAAAGTATATTACAGGGTCCTTTTTAAAAAAAATTGAAAAAAAAAATCCCCATATATTTGGCTCGAGTAGGTTTGCAGTTTTGTATGGAAGAGCAGATTTTTTTTCGCAATTTCGTTGTTGGTGCCATAGAGAAAGTTGTTCAGTATGACGGTCTGATCATCTAGCCAGCCCATCTAAAGGTGTGGCGGCGTTTCTGTGCCTAGGTTCTATAATTAATGGGAAAAACCACTATTCTAAGAGTATCTGCTGATTAGGGTAATTTAAGATGCACATTGAGAATTATGTCAACGACGTTATCAGGTTACGAATTTCAAATCAATACAGAACGGTACAAACAGTTAGAGAGTTCCACTATGTGAGTCGATCGTATCGCGACCGGAGCCCAGCCCCGGGAGGATGCGTCCACCGTCCCCTCCATCCTCGTCCTTACACCAACCTGAGTACGGTCTTTAAACTATTCAACAATACAATAGAACTATCGTCTCACATAGTGGGCAAATACATGGAACAAAAACTCACCTAGTTTCAGCAACCGGTGAGACCAGACCACTGGCGGACTAAGGGGGGGGGCGGAGGGGCGGTCCGCCCCGGGCCCCCAGTCCTGGGGGGCCTCCGAATCTCGAGAAGAGAATCCCTTTTTAATCAAAACCAAAATAGTGACGTTTATATAGCAAGTAAAGACACAGTTTAGAGTTGGAGGCCCGGGCCTCAGGAGGCCAAAAGCAGAACAGGTTCTGAGACTGCAGTTTGAAGTTGGAGGCCCCGTACGTTAGTCATTGAAAGTCAAGAAAAGAAATAGAGTCAAAAATACTGCGAATTTGCGAGATCGCTTCGCTCGCTAAATCTTTTTCAAGTTGTTATGCAGTTAGCATAATTATGAGTTCGCTTCGCTCGCTCCGGAGGCCATGGCCTCCGGTACTGGGACTGCAGTTTGAAGTTGGAGGCCCCGTAAGTTAGTCATTGAAAGACAAAGAAGGAAATAAAGTCCAAAATATTGCGAATTTGCGAGCTCGCTTTGCTCGCTCAATCTTTTTCAAGTTGTTATGCAGTTAGCATAATTATGAGCTCGCTTCTTGAAAGGTCAATGTGGTTGGAATTAGAATGTGTTTCGAAAATTTGAGCTTGCTTCGCTCGCTTGGTTTTTTTGATAGCTTTCTGTGCTTTGAGACTGAGTTCATGCTACAACCCAGTCATAATTATAGAATCGTTCGCTCCGGTTTTAATTTTATACGCCAATATACTCACCTACTCTATTTCAAGATGAGCTCTACAATCGAGTTATTATAAGCATTATATTATAAGCTCATTTCAGCTATTTGTTTAATACATCAATCGCCTCGATTTCGGCATGAGCTGAAAAAGTCGAGTTATAATGAAGCAAAATCTCGAGCTCGCTTCGCTCGCTCCTGACTAGACACATTGCACTAAAATCTTGAGCTCACTTTGCTTGCTCCAGAATTCAGTGAAGTCTCGAGCTCGCTTCGCTCGCTCTTGGTTTTGGATGGTACCTATGTCTTTTCATAGTATACAGTTGCAGCTGCAGTTGCAGTTGCACTGTTGGTGTGCAGTTAAATCTTGAGCTTACTTTGTTCGTTCCAGATTTTTAGTCATAAAAAAACTCGAGCTCGCTTCGCTCGCTCAATGATTTAAATCTTATTCCATTGATCTCATTATATTGCAGTAAAATTTCACTTAGCTTTGCCCGCTCCAGAATTCAGTGAAATCTCGAGCTCGCTTCGCTCGCTCTAGGTTTTACATTGTACGAATGTCAGGCTCGCTTCGCTCGCTCCGTGTTGTAAGACCTGGATCTCCCTGGGACAAAATACTTGCTACCTATGCCTATGGAAGGAAGGGGCTCCGATGTTAAGTTTTTGCCACGGCTCGAAAGAATTGTAGATATCAATTTCTGGAAAGACCGGGGGCCTCATTTAGTTTTGCCGCCCCGGGCCTCCGGCGGGCTTAGTCCGCCGCTGGACCAGACTCCTCGCTGGAGTTCTCCTCAACTCCGCTACTCAGGGCGTGCCGATCCTTCTCGACGTCCCGCCAAAGTGCAAACTAATTTTCGCGCCTAACTTACAATGACACTCACCTTCAGTGTTGCCATAATATGAAATTACGATTCTACTAATTCCTAAGAGGGTTTTAATTGCAAAGTTATGTTCGTTGCGTAAAGTTAATAATTCTCACCTAAATAAATGTTTGCGATCGCGGAACTCCGCGACAAAAGGGTACTTTAGGTGGAATCATGATTCATGATGATAGCGTTATATCACGCTATCGCGAGTTGGCGTAGCCCCACTGATCGCAGGCTTTCTGTCAAGGCCAAGCCAAATAGCAAAATGTTTGGAGAGGAGCAGCGCGCGCTCCCTATTGGCTGAGACCAGATTTGCGATCGGCCTTTAGACGTGCAATTTTGCTGCCAGGCTATTTGTTCTTTGCAGAAAGTATGCGATCAGTTGCCCGTCTAACTCTAAAGGACACATAAATTGCTTGCGTGTATCCGAACATGAACCGACACGCGCCGCGCACGACACGCGATAAAAAAGAAAGTTTGACGTATACGATTGGCGATTGTCGACCGCTAGCCAATGCCTAATCTTTACAAATTATAAATCTTTTATTTCCTCACAGAAATAAGAGAGGATTTACTAAATTACTACTAATTATAAACGTGTAAGTTCATATTAAGAATACAACGCTAATAGAAGAAGTAACCAGTTTTCGTTGTTAGAGGAACTCTGTGAAATATTTGGTGCAATATCCACATTTTAGATCCGGAAACCTACTTAAATTTGCACTCAAGATTTACAGTTTTACCATGTTTTACAGTGCTTTATTAATATTGATTGCAGGCGCTCAATTAATTCAATTATAACAGTGTCAAAGTTTAATTTGGCTACCTGCAAATGAGTTGGTGCTACTAGTTGAATACTAATAAAAACTCGGCGCGTTCGCAGGTGGTGATAATCCGGTGTTCAAATTGTCATGTGGCAGTGAAATTTTGTTTAGTTATTTACAATGTTCAGAAGCAAAATAAGGATACACACATGCAGGATAATTCTGCTGACATCACTGGTGTGGTTGCTGGTTGATGTGGCACTCCTGGCTCTGTATTCCGACTGCTTTGGTGAGGGGTGGGACTGTAACAAGAAGCAGCAAGCCAATGAATTTGTTGTTCCGGTAAGTTTAGACTATATTCAAATAAATGTCAATGCTCTCAAAGTTCTCAAATATTTATGGTAAAGTTTTTCATATCATGAATAATTTAATAATAATGTGGATACTGAGAATTGAAGAGAATACAGTAGTTTGTATAGATGGTTGTAAAGTTGTGGGTGTAGTGACTGGGTATATTTCTTAATCATGCTAACATGCAGACAAAATATGCAGTGAAAGGGAATCTAACAAGAACCTAATTTGATTGTAGATTTTTGTTTAACACAAAGGACTTTGAAAGTTTTATAATATCTGTTTAATGAAAATGAGAACTATGAAGCACCATTACACTTTATTCCATTAACTAGAGTATACCCGCGACTTCGTCCGCACAAATTATATACCAGAATTTAAGTTAGTCAGTCAAGTAAGCTATCTGACAAAAAAGTTTCATCCAAATTGGTTCTGTAGTTTTTGTGAGATGCTAGAACAAACAAACATGCAGACAAAAATTCTAAAAAGGTTTACTTCTATAAGGTATAGCAACAGCTGCTATATAGATAGAGCTATAACTCTATCTACTAAGAGCTTTTAGAACTGAGGTTATAGCCATATGACTTAAGGGCCTATGTCGAAAAATAATTGAAGCGAAATGGGTGTGTGATAGCTTATATTAATGCCTGATGCTAGAGAAAGAGATGGGGCAGCGCGCACGCCTGAAACGATGCAAGCGTAAAACAAACTTTATTTAATTGTGATTGTACTATTTATGTAAGTTCAATTCTGCTCTAATCAAACTTTATAAAATATCAATCTCTTTTTTTTTAAATCAAGTCTTGTGTTTCTATTATTCACCGTTAAGCAGTTCCAAGCGTTTATAGATAAAGACGGAGGCTACTTTGGCTTGTTTTTCTATCGAGAAAATGTGTCTTAATCATGTTTTGGCTCTAATCAAAACTTCAATTATATGCTCAATTTACACGTATCCGTAAATCAAAATCCTACTGTTAGTACTTTATGATATATGACGCTTTGAAGAATCCTATTTTTTTCACATATTCTCATAATTGCCCCACTTGAATAGAATAGAATAGAATAGAATCATTTATTGCACTCATGTTGTAACATTTGGTCTTATGCTAGGTTAGTAAGTATCAAACATGAACCCTGTAAGGGCACAGCAACATTTAGGTATACCTAAGTGTTAAATCAAAATGCAAAATTTAAAAATGTAAGGGCAATCATCATAAAATAATCATCATAAACTAAACAAACATAAATAAAAATTAATTAAGTATAACATTCACATTATTCACATTGCAGATTCAAGCTTAGGTAAATTAAATACTATTTTTAACTTAAAATTATATGTGATTTCATCAAATATACAAACAACAAATTCAATACAGAAACACAGGTACATTCACATTATTTAATTACAAAATCAAACCAGGCAAATTATATTAGATTTTTAAGACTATAGGCAAATTAAATAAACAAACACAAATTGAAACGAAAATAAAATGAAATACATTTACATTATTGAAATTTCAAAATCAAACTAGGGCGAATAAAATTAGATTAGGTAAGTATTAACAAAATTTTTCAATCATATTTTTTTTTTTAAATAAAATAGAAATAATAAATAAAATCACAGAAATTAAAAAAAAATCTCGTGAGCTATCGTCAAAAAACTCTTGCAGCGTGTAATAGCATTTGTTTATAAGGTGTTCTTTTAATTTCTTTTTAAACTTTAGATGATCGTAATTCTGTATAATGCTGGGAATATGATTATATATCTTAACTGCCATGGCATAAGGTCCATTGTGGATCATTTGCATGTTCGAGAATGGCAGAGCGAGTTTATTCTGGGGGCGTAAATTTTTTGGACGGGAATGTAGTGGGAACATATGAAAATGATTTTTAACAAACATACAAATTTCGAAAATGTAAAGTGATGCGAGTGTCAGTATCTTGAATTCTATAAAATATGTTCTGCAGCTTGTCATGCTGTCTATGTTTGCCAATATCCTAATGCATCTTTTTTGAATGAGAAACAGCGTCGGCGCGTCTGTACTATTTCCCCATAGCACTAACCCATATTGGAGCCATGCTTGGGCATAGGCAAAGTAATCTGCAGTAGATGTTTTTAGATCAGTCGACTTTTTCAATTCCTTAAGTGCGTAAGTGAATCTATTTAACTTTGTAGCTATAACTTTAATATGACATTTCCAGTGTATGTTACTATCAATGTGGACGCCTAATAGAGAGTATGTATCGATGCATTCTAAGCGTGTGTTTTGAAAGGAGAAATTTATGGTTAACGGTTGTTTCTGATAGGGCCTGAATTGCATAATTTTTGTCTTCATGAAATTTAGTTGTAAGTTATGTTCTTGTAACCACTCCTCTATACTTGTCAAGGTATTGTTTAATAGTGAATCTACGCTCTGGTTACTTCGGCAAGGAATAACTACGGAAACATCGTCTGCAAACAGGATACTTGGGTTATCTATAACTTTAGGTAGATCATTTATGTATATTAGGAACAATAGACATCCTAGTACACTTCCTTGTGGTATTGATTGAGTTACGTCTGCTTTATCTGATCTTATATTTTGTATTGTTCTAGATGAAAAATCATAATGATCTATTTGTACATACTGTACGCGATTTCTAAGATATGAAACAAACCATTCATAGGCGATACCTGAAAAGATAGCAATAATTCAGTTACATAGATTAGATAGTAAAAATAATATTATAATTAGGCAGATAATAATAGTTGATTACTCCAGACAAATAAAATTATAAAGTAGCAAAAACAATTGAATAACAATTATTAATATGTTTATGGCAATAGCAAACAAATTATCATCTCGCATCTCGTTGGATAGCTGATAAAATGTAGATGTTTTTAAGCACATCTGCAGAGCATGTGCCATAATATTTTTTTGAGATATCCAGAAAAGAATTTTTTTTTTTTTATAATTTTACTTATTTTATTAAGTTCGATCGTCTACAATGACCTATTTAGTTAACTTACGTGCAATTTTAGTCATTGAGGTCATTAAGCATCTCATTCTTCATGTAAAAAACCAAAAAAATAATCATAAGAGTCAAAAAATTCAAAATATTCAATTCAATAGCCGAAAAATTTGGCATTTTCATAAAAAAAATTGAAACTCGAATATCTCGAAAACGGTTAAGTTTAGGATGGGGGGTTCCATAGTGAAATCATTCAGAAATGATGTGTACTACACGCCCTTAACGGATCTAGGTCGACTTTTCCTGTAACCCTGTATTTAGATGTGTTTGAGTCCTCTCTCGTACAGATGTTCGGGCGCAATGGACATTCTAGCAGTCACATTGTGACCCTAATAAACCCTGTGACAACTTACCTATTCTTTTTAGCAGCAAAATGAATTAAGAGGTAAAAAAGCAGCGATAGCAGCCGCGTTACAACGTGATATAGACGAGGATGATACTAATCTTGAGGAGAATGAACTGGACCAGGAGATAGGAGAAGACGGACTGGTGTTGTCGGCATACATACCGTCCAAGCTTCAGAGGTGGAAGCCTGCACCACCCGTCAAACCGATAGACGGATCACCTGGAGAAATGGGTAAGTAATAGACTTAATCTAAGTTATGATTAAAAAGTACAATTTGTCTTCAAATTGCTATGACTCTCGACAGTAAACAACTAAACATACTGGAAGTGCCTTGCCTGCGTCAGTATTTCCGAGCACTTACAACCCGAATTCCTTTCAAGTAAATATGAATCTTCTGGGTAAGCTCGCTACACCTTCGACCCCATCGTCATCCTCAGGACTGGATTGAGGTCAAGAGCAAAATGATGGGTTTGCTAATTTATTTAATAATATTTAAGATTTAATTTAAAAAAAAATGTATTTAAACATTGAATAATTTTTTTTTGGTGAAGCCTTAATAATGAAGGTAAAGATATAATTCAAATTAAAGACTGTAAAATTTGAACGGTCCTGTCCCATACTACACTTTTTAATCTTTAATTTGATTTGAGACAGCACGAAAATATTTTTCTCATTTTTCTTATTAGTCATGGTTCACACATTTCAGTGTAATAATTAATAAAATTTTTAACTTAAAATAATGATATTAAGTCTCGTATCGTATTGTTTATCGCTGCTCTAAGAATAATAACATGTGTGACATAATTGTTAGATTAGAAAATAATTTAAATGAGGATAAAAACGTGTGGATGTCATGTTGCTATTTTATCTTATGTAACTCAAAATTATAAAAGATTATAAACTCTGTACGTTCATTAATTTGGTCTGAATTTAAAGGAGAAGAAACATATATTTTTATATAAAATAAAATGGCCAAGCTTTGCTCTGTCATGTCAGCATCATAACGTTGTTAAATCGGGTTTTCCCAAAGATCGACAAATCGATCAATCATTTAAAGCTAGGTCGACTTTTTGACTTCAAAAAACCATAGATTGAATTTATATTTGGCTTTTATATCTACGACAATAGATTGAGGCTATTTAGCCATAGATAAGCTACCCTTGAAATAAGATTCTCCTGGAAAGGGCGCAAAGTTGCAATTTTTTGAATTTCACATCCTAATGAATATTAGAAAGTGCAATAAACTAAGAAATTTGTGCATTTTTTGTACTTATATGAATCATTCATTGTAAAACGAAAAATTTAACATAAATAATAATGTTCATAACAAACATTTAATGAAAAAAGTTGGTAAGTGTATTTTGCATCATCGCTTTTAAAGTCTTCAGTAATTAGACAAATATTTATGTAGTTGCACATTGTCAGTTTCAGTAGCTTGATGTTTCATTTATAATAGTGTAATTATCCAGTGATTGACTACTAATTGATATACTCACACCAATTATTTTTATTAAACTATCTGATTGTTTAGTAGATTGGTCATTATTTCTTTCAATCTGTCATGAGTCATGAATCTACAATTCGCAGCAATCGGCAATACAATCGGCAGCCCGGTAGCACAGTCGGTAGTGAACCTGCCTGCTGTGCCGAGGGTCGCGGGTTCGAATCCCGTAAGGGACAAATATTTGTATGATGAATATGAATATTTGTACCCGAGTCATGGATGTTTGTATTTATATATGTATTCTATATCATTGTCTAGTCATCATAATACAAGTCCAGGCTAGATTCTGGTACTTTAAATGTGACTAGATAATTTGTGTGACATTGTCCAAGATATATTTATTTATTTATTTATATATTTAATTAGGCTTAGATTTTGTAATTATTATTTTTTCTTTTAACTATGTGGTAATACTTATAACTAGTGGTAAAGGGATAGGCAGAAACTAGGGCGCGCCACTTACTACGGTCTTAACAATCTTTCGCCTCATTTTAAATCTAGACATCTTTGTACACGACTGCCGGTTTCGAGTACTTCACACCTCACCTTTCTGTACACACAACTCTCTTTCTGTTCTGTGTTTCTGACACTTTGGATGCCATCTACCGACGCTTCCATCCAAAGTCGCACAATAAATCCCTTCTAAAGTTGAAATCAGGTTTAAGTTCATGTATTATTTGCTTTTGGGTATGACAAACATTCAAATAAGTCGATTATAGGCTGCAGAAGCCCACAGTAGAAGTACAGGGCAAAGCCTTCCCTTGACTGAAGAAGGTGAGAAGGACTGAGCCATACTCCACCACCTGGTTCAATACTGGTGGGTGGCAGCAAATTTAGAGGGCTTTCTGGGCAGCTTGAAAATATTCGAGCATCTTGTATAGTTAAAATTATTCTAAGTTTTATGAACACCCATGTAGTCAGTTATTAACTAAGATTGAAATGAATGTTTCGAGATGGGTTGAACACAAAGTCTAACAAGGTAATTTGAATGAAGAAAGCAAAAACAATGCCTTATTTTATCTGGGTCGGTTAATGGTACCTATCTCCTTGAAGATGTTCTCGTTATTGGTGTGGTGTGCAACAATGACTTACGAACTTTCTATTCACATTGGCAGATCTGTCTTTAAGATTAGACACATTGTATTTCTCTGTGCAAAATTGAATTGATACTTAATGAACTAAATAATTTATTATGCGCTGATTTTATGCGGTACACTCGTTACGCAAGCCGTGTGGTTCCGGCTTAGAATGGACCACCCCATAATTCCCGTGGGTGACGGACGACGCGACTGAGGGATAACGAATCTTCAGTTTTTTGGGCTATAGGGAAACTACTGCCACTTGACACGTCATACCATCCTGAGACCTAAAAAATTCAATCAGAATATATGTTGAATATACAGGGTCCTTCTTAATATGCTGACACTTTTTTAAGGCGATGACCAGACTATGAAACTGAACAACTTTCTCTATGGAATCAACATTGAAATCGCGAAAAAAAAAACAGTTGTCCCATACGTTTGGCTCCGAGTAGGTTTGCAGTTTTGTATGGAAGTGATGATTTTTTTTTCGCGATTTCTATGTTGGTCCCATAGAGGAAGTTGTTCAGTTTGACGGTCTGATCATCCCCTTAAAAAAGTGTCAGAATATTAAGAAGGACCCTATATGTTACTCTGAAGGCTAACATCAGCACAACCAAAATAGTGCCCATTTTTTTATTGTAACGTCATTATCATCATCATCAGCCTATTACAATATGTTCGACTGAAGGCACCGGCATACCCTCAGTGAGGATGGAAGGGCGTCAGTACACCACGCATGCCCAATGCGGATTGGTAGACTTCACATACGGGGATACGCGTCAGAATTTCTTTTCCAGCTTATTTAGGTTTCCTTCACCGTTTGAGAGCAGTCTGTATTACGTCTATAAGTTACAAAAACGTATTGGTACACACGGCGACACGTCAAGTTATACAAAACCAAAATAAGCTGGCCGCGCGACTTTATACTTTACTACGCGCGGTCAGCTTATATTAGTTTTGTATAGCTTGACGTGTCGCCGTGTGGACATGGCATGCTGTGCTCGTGATTGAGTGTCCATATCAGCTCTCTACGACGTGCTACAGATGCGCTCTTTGTATAGATATTAATTATTTTATTAAATTTTAGGTAAACCGGTGAACATTCCTATAGAACAGGAGAAGCTGATGTTGGACAAATTCCAGGAGAACCAGTTCAATCTGCTGGCCAGTGACATGATCTCAATCAATAGGTCACTCACCGACGTTCGATTTGAGAAGTAAGTCCTTTTATTATTCATCTGTAGTCACTATAAAAGCTTCAAAGTTCATGCTAACTCTTACTGCAAAGTTACTAGACTAGTAACTTAGTAACTAGCTTTGTTCAGATATACGTTTATTTAAAGTTTAGAAACTTAGTTCGCAGTTTTTTATGATATTTTTGATGCTGACTGTATTTGATGATGTGTTTTCAAAATTGTTATGATAGTAAGTTTCATTAAGAAAACATTTTCAATTAGAAATTTTATTTCATAATTTTATAAATAACGAGCTTTTACTCGCGACTTCGTCCGCATAAATTATATACCAGATTTTAAGTCAGATGATAAGCTATGAAACATCAAAATCGGTTCAGTGGTTTTTGCGTGATACTCGAATAAACAAACACCCAAACAAACAAACAAACGAACAAACAAACCAACAAACAAACAGACAAAAAATCCAAAAATTTGTGATTTGGTATTAGGGACATCTAAAAATCATATTGTAATCTTTTTTTGTAAATATCTTCAATGTACAGACACACTTCTGTTACAGTTTTATAATAGTTTAGATGTATAATCATAAATTCATAACGAATCTAATCAGAAGTTCGATCGCCAATAAATACCACAGGTACACAATTAACGATACAAAAATGGCATAATTGAAAGTGCCGTAAAACAAATATCTTAGGACACTTTTGCGTCCCTTGGAATAAAAATTGGAAATTTCACAGCACTACTGTGGCCAGAGCTGTGTGTATCGACATTGCTGCTTCAACTTTAGTGAGCTCGAGATAATATTTCTTAAACCCTTCTTGAACCTGCGACTTGATTGTGGCCCGAACTTCCAATTACAAATAAACAAAATAATATGGACATATCTACGGACATGTTGAGTTTCGGGGCTTAGGTTTAGGAATGACTTCCTTCTGAGAAATTGTAGAGAAGGATTTTCTTAAACTGGAGACTTGCTTGCGAGACCCTCCTGAGCGCGAGGTCGCCGAAACCACCGACGCGACGCCCAGCTGCGCCACTGTGCCTAACGCTAACCCCTTTTTGGGAATGTTGTGGTTTTCCGCCACAGTGCGAGTGACCAAGGACGCAAGGTGGCGGCATGCGCTAAGGTCAAGGGGACACTGCTGCCTCTCTCTTACTCTATATAGTTACTTATTTTACATTGAAAATGTTATATCGTTTTATATTACTACTATTTAACATATTATTCTATTGTCACATACAGTTTTCATTGTCTAGAGCCATTTATGGTGTACTAAAACATGTTACAAAACTCATAAAATTAATGTGTAATGCACTTTTCGTGAACGTAAACGGGCAATATTAGAAAGTGTAATAAATGTTAGATATGCTATAAAGTCTTTAGTACCGTTTCAATTAGTTTCATGGTCATTTAGATATTTGTACGGCACAATCAGTATGAGTCACGAAGGTTGGGTTCACAGTGTGGTATTGAATGCAAATCAGATTTTGTTATTCAGAAAACCTTAAATATAAGGGCCGGTGTTCGGCTTTATTTTACCATCGCCCTCAGTAGATTCATCCACGATACTACCATTGCCGACTTTTCCACTACGCTGCGGAATGATTAGCCAATTACTCATTCATGCTATATGCTGTAGTGACTACAGCGTAAAGAGTAGTTTTATAATATACGAGCTTTTACCCGCGACTTGACGACGATAAATTTGACGATCAGTGGCCAGAGGTTGCCCAAAACGTGAACGAGTGGAAGAGCAAGGGAGATGCCCAGCAGTGGGATGAAGTAAGCTAATAAATAAATGTAATAATAATAATTACCCGCGACTTCGTCAGCACAAATTATATACCTACCAGATTTGAAGTCAAATCATAAGCTTTCAAATAAAAAGTTTCATCAAAATCGGGTTCAGTAGTTTTCACGTGATGCGCGAACAAACAAACAAACAGACATAACATACTTTTTTCAAAAATTTGTGATTAAGGGACACCTAAAAATCATACCTAATGTAACTTTTTTATATCTTCAAAGTACTGTCAGACACATTTCTGTTACAGTTTTATAATAGTAGAGACAAAAACTTTGCTCAAAAATTGAATGCGCGGTTCTCGAGATATAACAAACAAACATTGATATTGTAATTTTCAAGCCAAGAAAAAATGTTTTGTCTGTTACCGATAATTGAGACCAATAAAAAACGTTGGTAGAAGCGCCCTTACTTTTTGTCCCACGCTCCTTTGATATGAGCAGAGTAGGTACTTCTCGTTGAGAACTTAATTAGCTTCACTTATGGTAATCTCTGTCTGTGTTACTAATTACTCGACAGTATAAAACATACTTACTTTATAAACTCAAACTCAATATTGTTTATTCAAAATAATTTCACATAGATAGCTTTCTGACTTCATTTTTTGCCTCTACCACTGCGTCGGACAAATACAATAATGAATTACATAGTGGAACATTGTTAAGACCAGATATTTTGGTCATTCATAAATTATACTTAGGGTAAACAGTTGCATTATGTTGTTGCATAATGAAATTAATTTTTTTTTTGTCTTTTCATTTTCATACCATCGTTTAATCAGCTGATTGCATTTAGAATGGAAAGTGATTTTTTTTAAAATTCACAATTTCACTCACCTGTTTCATAGAAAACGTTAATCGCTGCTCGTCCGAAACGTATGGGACAGCCGATTCTTTTTCGCGATTTCAGTGTTGGTCTTGGTCCCATAATGAAACGTGATCAGTTGAATGGTCTGGACCACCTCGTTCAATATGTAACGCATTTAATTTTACACTCTGTATAATGACTCCTGTAAAGGAAAAGACATTGCCCACGTGACGAACTGTATTCGTTTCAAATCGTTTCACAACTAACGAATGAGTATGATCAAAGAACTAGATACAAAGAGTATGATAGCAAAAATTATACACAAAATAGGAGGAATATCATACTTCCCAAGGAAATTGAAATTATCCTTTTCTATCGTGGGTTTTCTTATAAAATTGAAATTCAAAGGTCATTGGGCGAAATCTGACCCAGCTAACTAAATTTTTCCTACAAAAACCAAATTGGTTTTTAAATGTTTAGTATTAAACCACATTCATTTTTATGTAGTTATTTATTTTTTAAACCATGGGAAAATGTACTAAATGTACTATAATACTAAAATGTACTAAATGTCAAAAAATGTACAAAATGTACGAAAATGTACAAAATGTACGAAAATGTTCAAAATTAAGAAAATGTACCAAAATGTACTAATTGTACTAAAATGTACTAAAATGTACAAAATGTTAGAAAATGTATTAAATGTACGAAAATGTAAAAAAATATATCTATCTATCTATCTATAACGTCACGCCTCTTTCCCAGTGGGGTAGGCAGAGACCAGGGCGCGCCACCAAAATATTACATTTTTCTGTATTAGTTTTTGGCCTGAATCCCATGGTCTACAATAATGCGACATATATAATTATGAACTAGAGACATTTATCTGAACATCCCATACTTTATTTTTGTAGGTTGTGGGTAAGGTGAGGCGGGGCTATTCTGACACAAAAAATCAAAGCGAAAAGTTTAAACCTCATTATTTCCCTTTGTTATAAAGTTACAGTAAAGTTGACTATTGCATATTAAAGGATATTTTATCTATTTTGATTTCCCCTTTATTTTTGTTTTAAAAACGCATATTTACACTGGCAAAAGAAGCGAAATTCTCGTAAAAATACCATGTGGCCATAATTACCCCGCAGCGGGGTAATTCCGGCAGTCGACAATATCTCCGCCATCTATGGAGCTATGACGCTGAAACTCAAAGCTATACAATATTGACGATACGACATATATGTTCATTTTCGCATATATGCGAAAATGAACTTTATGACAAGCTGGGACGCTTCATTTTCGAGTAAAAACACTTAAAAAATTTTGTGGGGCTATTCTGGCAGCTCTTCATACATGCTAGGGCTGGGACACGTAAAAGTCGATAAACGGAACCTAGCAAAAATTTCTTAAAAATTGGATGAGAGTGATTAAAGTATAAGTGCTTAATTTAATAAAACATTTTTTGAGTACGAGTAATCCTAAATTTATGATAAAAAAACGTCATATTCAAATTGATTTCCTATTAACTCTTCTTTTTAATAAAGGTTAGGTATTTATTGTAGTTCTGGGTATCTATCCTGAGTATCTGTGCCGCTCCATGCAGTTATTTTAGTTTTTTCACGTCTTCAACCGCATTTCAAAGTTTTGATTTCTGAGTAAATACGTTATTCTTTTTATCTTTAAATGTTACATCATCTATAATAATACAAGATACATACTCGTATGACAATATACTTATTTTAAACTAGATTACATGTTTTGTCTTGATTTTACCTAAAAATGTACATGCGAGATATGGTAGGATTAAAAGTACTGAAATTAATATCGACGTTTATGCCTATACTGTGGACATCACTAGCATTTTGCTACTTCATACAAAAACAGTGGGGCTATTCCGCCAGTGTTTTCTGCCAGAATTGCCCCTCCATCATAGTTTTGGGGGGTTATTATGTCAGACTCAATAACACAGTAATAAATAAGCGTAGGACAAAATAAGTTAGCAGAAAAGAATCTACAGTTCTTATTCATATTACTTAACTTGATTAATCTTCAAATAAAACACAAAAACCACTAAAAAAATTAATAAATTTGCGAAGCGTTTTTGGTAACGCAAGCGAAAAAAATGGTATCCCGTCAATATGGCTTCCCAATCAAACAATTCCTGCGTTAGCCGCCCCATCTATATTTTATCGAAGAAACAAGCTTTTTCTCTACCTGTACCAGGTGTCGCGACTGACTAAAAGCTTATAGAACAAAAGTTATAGCCAAATGCCGGAATAGCCCCGCTGCCGGAATAGCCCCGCCTCACCTTATAGGTTTCATACTAAAGTGCCCAGTGACCTTTACCAGTTTTGTAGGCACTGTCGGCACATCCCGTGTCCCGTGGGCAATGTCTTTTGCTTTAGTAAAATAAAAAAAATTATCTGCCAGATGTAAAGAGAAGAGGTATCCAGATTTACTGCCAACCACGAGTGTGGTCATCGTCTTCCACAACGAGGCCTGGACTACTCTTCTCCGTACCATTTGGAGTACGATCAATCGATCGCCGAGGCCCCTACTCAAGGAGATCATTCTTGTTGATGACGCCAGTGAGAAAGGTATGTGGAATATGTACTTATTAATTTTATTTGTAGTTGGGAATATATTTGTCTAGACCGACTAGAGCGTTGATCCTGTTTATTACATTCTATTTATGTACAGAGGTTCTCAAACTTTTTCATGTACCATAATGGTGACGACATGCAGAGCGATGATAGTCCATACGGAAGAGAGCTAGCGACTCAATCATGAGGCGGCGGCTCGATTCCTGGCCTGTAACAAGGCCTAAGTTCTACGAAATTTATGTACGGTTATATTTATCATTATCACTAGCTCGGCTGTGAAGGAAAACATCGTGAGAAAACCTGCATACCCGAGAATGAAAAGAGAAAATACCATAAGTTCGGAGGTATGCGTAAAATATAGGTGAGGTTGGGGCGAACACAATGGACCAGCGATGGTCGCAGTGTTACATATAACGACCCTTGCTTGCAATAGCCCAACCAACAATCAATCAATGGTGACGTATACTATTGAACTATTAAAGTAAAAATTCGAAAAATCTGTAGGTAGTCTGGTGCAGCTACTGTGGGAATTGTGATAATCTGCAACTTTTTGTTTAGAGCGTTCGACCAGTTCGCAGCGGTAGACATAAGCACAGTTTGAGAACCTCTGTAATAATGCAATATACGCGAATGATGGCTCTGAATACCGACCCAGGTCAGACGAATTCTACCGCACGCTTCTCGCATTACAATGAACTAAAAGATTTCATACAACTTTATTTCCTATTTACAAAAAAGCACGAGAACTTTGATGAACAGTGCGAACCCGTTGGTCATAAAATGTCACCGTTTCACACGCAGCCAATATTATTTACGGAATAATTGTACGGCGCTATTTCATACTGAATGAAACACAAATAATACTAGAGTAGGTATAAACATAACTTGTCGTCATTTCACACTACAATGACTATGGATTCTGATGTAAATAGATGATAGGTGAAAGAGAGAACATGATTGAGACTTGTATTTTTCTTTGCGTGATGCGATTCAATTACTGAATAAATTAAATGTTACCATGCCTTTTAATTCTTTGTTGCTGGACCGGCTTTGCAGTAATCGACTGTAATTAACCCTTAAGACAATAATTTTAGTATAATCTTATAATGATACTTACCTAATGGTTTGGTAACCCCGCGAAATGCCGATAGCAACTGTATATTCCGAGAGATAAGTGTAATTTTTGCAACCAGCAGCAGCAAGGCTGATTCAGTGTTTATGGGGTGTAGAGCTTCTCTGTGATGGGGATGGACCAGGTCTGCCTGCATAACTCCAGTCGGTTTAGGAGTTACTGATGATTAAAGGTCTGTAAAAAATTGCCTTGCAGCTGATCGTATGTTATTGTTGTAGTATGCACTGTAGCTATGTGAACAGTACAAGAACTGACATGGTTCATCAGTAGGTTTAGGAGATACAGCCGTATCTCCTAAACCGACTGACAGAACTTGACAGTTTTTGTACTGTTCACATATAGCTACAGTGCATACTACAACAATATCATACGACCAGCCGTGCAGCTGATCGTTAATTTTTTACAGACCTTTAAACATCAGTAACTCTTAAACCGACTGAAGTTATGCAGGCAGACCTGGTCCAACCCCATCACAGAGATGCTCTACACCCCATAAACACTGAATCAGCCTTGCTGCTGATGGTTGCAAAAAGTACACTTATCTCTTATACTAGTACGGACACTGCATAAAGGAATTTGGGGTGTACCATTGCTGACTGGCTAATCTTTCCACTACAGCATGTCATGTGATGTAGCCCATGCTGATATGAAAGAAGACTAAATTTTGAAGCTATAAGGAAATACAAGACGAGTGAAAGAAAAGCTCGTAATAGAATATAGACAGGGTGTTAGGGTTAACAGTTGCATTACTTTAGGGTTGATTGTACCCATAATACTGATCAATTTTCCCTAGAAACCTACAGGAAATTTGCATTTTTGAACTTCCTATTCTAAAAGCTTTCTAAAGCTTATCGAACATTTTGTATGAAAAGCGTTTTTTTTTTTGGAGTTTCCTGTATGTTTCTTAGAGAAAGTTGTTCAGTATCATGGGCACAATCAATCACTCCTTGAAAGTAATACTACTGTTTACCCTAACATCCTGTATACCTAGGGTCTTTCTTAATGTGTTGACGGTTTTTTAAGAAGATAATCAGACCATCAAACTGAACATCTTTCTCTACGGGACTAACATCGAATCGCGAAAACAAAATCTACTGACCCACACATTTTGGTCGAGTAGGTTTGCAGTTTTGTATACAGCAACAGCAGATTTTTTCGCGATTTCGATGTTATAAAAAGTTGTTCAATTTGGTCTGAACCATCTTCTTAAAAAACTGTCAACATTTTAAGAAGGACTCTGTATTGTATTTATCTGTTTTTGTTCTGTTAATAAAGAATATTTATTTATATTCATGCTATCAATATCATAGAGTCTATGATATTGATAGCATAAATAGACATATTGGCCTCGATTCGGGGTGTACCACGACTAAACTAAACTAAATGTATTCCTGTCACTTTCTAAAATAAGATTAAGAAAAGAGACAGAAAACCAACAGCTGACTTTAGTGCTGTCAAAGTGACGTTAAACGCCCAAAAACGACTTAAATAAGATGGCGTACATTATGATGGCATCTTATTTTGCGCATTTAACGTCACTTTGACAGCACTAAAGTCAGCTGTTGGTTTTCTGTCTCTTTTCTTAATCTTATTTTAGAAAGTGACAGGAATACATTTAGTTTAGTTTAGTCGTGGTACACTCCGAATCGAGGCCATTGTCTATGACATAGACAATTTGTCTTAACATTAGAAACCTAATTAAGATAATCTGCTACAGATCATCTCGGTAAAAAGCTGGAAGACTACATAAAGACGTTGCCGGTGCCGACGCATCTGTTCAGGACGGAAAATCGTTCAGGCCTCATCCGGGCGCGGTTGCTGGGCGCCAAGCATGTGAAGGGTGACGTCATCACGTTCCTTGATGCCCACTGCGAGTGTACTGGTACGTATTAGGATTTAATTTATTGTATAATCTTGTGTTCTAAAAGTAGGGTTGACGAACACCTGGCTACTAAAATATTAAAACACCACTGAAGAATCATTGACACGAAAAGAAAGAATGAAAGGATTTACTACTTGATTAAGTATGAATAGAGTAACTATTAAAATAAGTATTCAATACTTAACTGTTTGGATCACCACGGACCCGTGGTGATCCAGTGGCGAGTAACCTTGCCTGCCGTCCAGGAGGCGATGGTTCGATCCCCGTTCAGGTCGACTCGGACCAATGAGTTTTTCGGAATTTATGTACGATTTGTGACACCACTGGCTTTTCGGTGAAGGAAAACATCGTGAGGAAACCGGCATGCTTCAATTTCGAGGCATGTATTGTACCTACTGTCCATTACAAGTGGCGACGGGCTCACTCCCCGTCACACTGGACAGAGTTTCGGTACTGCTAGTGAAACGTGGATGTTTTGAGGTTTCAGAATATCTCTGACTACCCCCTCGGGGAATATAGTCGTGAGCATATGCATGCATGCTGTTTGAATTGTCTAACTAAACTGGAAATAAAATATGTAATTTCATAAATATTAAATACATACCATTAAACGGGTTACTAATTCTAAGGGGTAGTTCAGACCATCAAATTGAACAACTTTTATTATGTTGGCAACATAGGAAATAGTGAAAAAGTTTTTTGTTATTCCATAGTACATTTTAATAACGACCTAAATGGATGGAAAAATAGTTTTTTTTTGCTATTTCAATATGGGTCCAATAGTGAAAGTTCTTCAATTTGATGATCTGAAGCACCCTTTTTGTATATAACGCATTAAAATTTATACCCTGTCTGTATATTCGATTAGCAATATACGTACGATACGACATTTAATATAGGAGATAATTATACTGAATCGTTTAATTGCATGCATTAAAACGGAAATGACTTCTGTATTGACTATTACATTGTTTAAGTAATCCGTTTTATTAACCGACTTCAAAAAAGGAGGAGGTTTCTCAATTCGACCGTATATATATATATATTTTTTTTTTTATGTGTGTTCGCGGATAACTTCGTCGTTTATGAACCGATTTCAATGATTCTTTTTTTGTTGGAAAGGAGATATCCCAAGTGAGGTCCCATGATAAGGAAACCAGGATCTGATGATGGATCCCAGAGATATCGAGGGGAACCTTCGAAAATCGTAGTGCCGACTAGTGCGTTTGTTAATTTAAAGCACTACTATTAAATCGAACTAATGAATTTGCCACTGAAAATTGTGAAATAAACAAAATTTTAACAAAAAAATTAAAACCGCCTTCAAAAAACTAAAAAGTTAAAAAATAATATTGCAGCCGATGACTTTCCCGTTCGCATCATAAGAACATTAATTTGTCTAATAGGAGTCGGTGTAAAGCCAAGCCAAAAAATGCAAGCCCTGTCGCGAATCGTACCGGCTTGACAGCGACTTCAATAAAACAAATTAATGTTCTTATGATGCGAACGGGAAAGTCATCGGCTGCAATATTATTTTTTAACTTTTTAGTTTTTTGAAGGCGGTTTTAATTTTTTTGTTTTATCTTATCCTAGTAAGCTACATTACTCTAGCTAGGGTATCCGTAGATTACATCTGATGAAGTGGCCCATATTTACCGTCAATGAACCAATATTTATTAATAATTTGTAGTTTTTCATTTTAATTGTTTATTTAAAAGAATGTCATCATCATCGCCAGCCTATCCTCCTGCGTACATTTGCGGACATAAGAAATATTAAAATCTGCTGTTATTATTTTACTTGACAACCAAAAAACCAACAATAGATTTTTTTATTTCTTATGTCCTACGAGAAGTACGCAGGAGGCTATATATACGTCCCACTGCAGGACACTGGCCTTCCCTCCCTCAGGGAGAGTGTGGGCGGTAAGTCCACCACCCGTGCCTAATGCGGATTGGTGGACTTCACATACGCATCAGAACTTCTTCTCCAGCAAGCGTATATAGGTTTCCTCACGATGTTTTCCTTTACCGTTTGTGAGCTGTCGGTATTACGTACCTAAGTTAAAAAAACTTATTGCTCCGTGGTCCATGGTCAATCCGGGTATAATGTGTTTAAATAAATAATATGGCAGGTTAACTGGCAAGAACCTGAGTCAAACTATTGAAAAAAGTTTCAATATTAAGACGCTATGGTAGGCCAAAACGCCTTCGAGGCATCTTTTATTTTTCATGTTTCGACTAGATTTATACAATTTACCGAAACCAAAATCATACCTCAGTATTCTTGGATAGTTTATCTAGTGAAATCATATATTGAATACACGATTGGAATTACTTCGCTCGATAGAAAATCGTCACAAAGATGATGTATTTTTAACCATTTTTCTCACCTGAGAAGAACTTAAAATAGTTTCAGATTTTTGGTATTTATACTCACATATTCACCATTCGTTTATCTAATGAAATCATAAAAAAAAATTATAAAAAGTACTTTCGTTAACTCTTTTTAAACGAAAATACGGCACGCGCACGCACTTTTCGGAGGGCTGGGCAATCGCGTTTCTCATAGAAAATATTCATCTGAACCTATGGCCCCTTAACCGTTGCGTTGTTCAGTTATTGGATCTGTACAACCAGTTTTACGGTTCGTTCATTTATTAACACCTTGTCAATCACTATGTTACATACAACACAAAAAAACTTTGGTCGTCTAGTCGAAACCACTCGACGGGAATTTCGGTCAAATGATAGTTAACCTTTAGACGGATACAGTTGATCTGAATTTTATTCATATGTATTAAAATAAATAATGTGGTTTTATGATGCGATGCTTGTAGAGTATAATAGATTGAAAACTATTTTTAACAAACTCGTTTTAAATCAAACAGCTGAACCAAAGTTTCAGGGTAGCTTTCGTTCGTTAGTGTTGGTTGACCCAGATTCATAATTAATATCTATTGACCCTGCTTTCGTCTGCTACTGAGTACTTAAGAGGATATACCACTACGGTTTTGTCCATACAAACGTATTCCCCTGTTTTCTCCCTGGATAATGAATTAATGACACTAGAGCAAATATTTTTACCTACAATCTATGTCTCTTCTGTCATGTCCCTATGTTTTGCTTTTCTGCATTTATTGATTACTGTGAGAACTAGAGACCTTCGAAAATGATAAATTTTAGCGCCCGTTTTCAGATATCCTGTAATCAAATTTGACGAATATATACAAAAAAAGCCAAACATACAGACATAGCCAAAGTCCTTCTCATATTATTTTTGAAAGAATTATTAACATTGGTTTAGTTCTGGAGGAGGAAACAGGGGAATACCATAATGCAGATTTCGTCGATATTTTGTCTATAAAATCGGTCCGAGCTGCAGTTGTCTCTTTTGCACTCTAGTCGGCGGAGTGTATGGGTACCCACCCATACACTGATTTAATTATATAGCTATTACTTTCCCGCGGCATAAATTTTTTTGTTCTATCTACAGGGTGAAATTGATATCATTAGCAATTAAATAAAAAAATACTTATTTTTAAATACCTATATTTTAAATTTATTCAATAAACCAATGATGCCCATTCTGTCGTTGTTGAAGTGTGTTTGAGTGTGATAAAAGAACTATATGTGATAATCTTGTTTATATCTTAAAACTTGCATTTCAGAAGAGTGTAATTAAGTGTGATTTTTTTCAACTTTTAAAATGCGTAATGAATGTTGTAGAGGGATGGCTGGAGCCCCTATTGGCGCGGATAGTGGAAGACAGGTCGACGGTCGTATGCCCCATCATAGACGTCATCTCGGACACCAACTTCGAGTACATACAGGCGTCGGACATGACGTGGGGAGGCTTCAACTGGAAACTCAACTTTAGGTGGTGAGTAGAAAGTCGATTTTCGCCATTATATGACAAGTTTTTACGAGATTGACATGGTGTTATGTTCGTTAAAATATATACACCTTTATAGTACAAAACTTGCTCACAAATTTATTGCCTGAACATTTTTATGAGAGGTCGTGATTGGTTTTTTAAGTTTGATGGAAGGTCTATATTGGTTTTTTTAAATACGTCAATGTTCACACGGCGACAGATCAACCTACCCATAGTTGAACTCTATGTTCATGGACATAAGGTCGAACTATGGGTAGGTTGATCTGTCACCGTGTGTTCATTTTTAAGAGTGTTATAATTTTATGAAACTTATTGCCAAAAATATTAATTTCGTATAAAACGAGGGTTTTGTAAAGCATGATCTTAGATGTATGTGATGTGCCAGTGTAATGTGAATATAAATTATGAATATGGTATATTTAGATTACCCTTGACTCGGGGACTAAGTCGTGATCAACGTGCTACATTCCGAAACATATTAATTAAACTTAAATATACAGGGTGTAAGTGGCAGCCTAGCAAATACTGAAGCGGTTAACTTAGACCATCAAACTGAACAACTTTCACTATGGAGCCTACTCAGGAAACCCGAAAAAAAATCAGCTGTCCCAAACATTTTAGTCGGGTAGGTACAGCAGTTTTGTATGGGACAGCAGATTTTTTTTCGCGTTTCCTGAAGTAGGCTCCATAGTGAAAGTTGTTCAGTTTGATGGTCTGACTTCACCGTTTCATAATTTGCTAGGCTGTCACTTACACCGTGTATTTGAACAAAGCAAAGAAACAAAACAAATAAAAATTGGCCATTGTAAAATTATCTGCAACAATAACATAAAAATGCGTCGAGTGGTCATTGAAGGCGGTTGTGCAAAGGTAAGGGTGCGATTGTTATATTTAGATTGTTTTGGTTGCATCACACCGTTTCCATTGTTCGAGCTCGCTGAGGCGGCAACTCGCACCAATTACTGGGTTTTCATTAACAAACCATAAAAGGTTTTTAACTCAATATTCTTAAATCGACATGTACGGTTCCCCATCGTCCCATTGCTTCTCGTTGATGTCGTACTTAAGCGATAAGCGTTGTTTCACACTTACCACAACCACACCGCATCGCAGCGACAAAAGGTGGTCGAGCAGTGATTCAAATCAACCAATAAAATATCTTGATTATGACATGCGTGGAAAATTTAGCGATTCGATTGGTTGATTTTACACAGCTCCACTTTTGTGGATACCGGGCCGAAAAATTTGAAAAAGAATTCTTTGTAGTGTCTTTTTTGGGCGGAATGCTAGCAACGTATCTGCTTTTGACACGTTATTTCAACCTGAAATTGAACTATGCTAAAAGTGAACCTTTCTTTCAATTGCACCCTAGATGCAAGCGCATATTACTATGGGCCGCATCGGGTCGGGTCGCTGCGCAGAAATAAACCCAAATAGCTGCTATACAATTTATATGAACTATCGTATACTATGGCGGGCCGGAGTGAGTCGTATTTATGTGCGGCGGATTTTCGTCTGTGCGATGCGGCCCGTCGTACTGTGCTACCAAACCAAGCGAAACTTTTACAACGTCTGCCTGTATTATGTCAAATTAAAAATCGGCCAATGCGTTGCAACCCGTCCCGCTCTAGTGTGCGAAGTACGCATTTTCCGCTGCGATGCAGCCCGTAGCCCACAGCAGTGACCAAAAGGATACCATTGTAATTACCTACTCATAAGTTGGTCGTTTTCAATGCAAACGCGTGTAATAAATAATAATCCGATTGCATAATGACTCTAATAACGAGGTATGGCATGAGTGCTAATCGGTTCCGGCTTCCGTTGCATAGCTGTTATCGGAGAGCTCTAGCTAGGCTAAACGTTGCTTTAATACGTATAGTATAGCTTGATTATGCGGCAATTTGATTTACAACGTAAACAAAGGCATTATTTCATTACTATGAACTGAAATTGCCAGCAAAGTTTCACACCTCCCCGTGAGAGTTGTGTGTTTATGTATGTGTTACGTGAACAATCTGCAAATCAACTTTGTCAGCAATGTCTATAAAATGTTTGCCTAACTCCGAGTTTGTTAAGGCTATTTGAGAATACTTCGTCTCCAGTAACCCCCTGCGGAGTTACCTAATCCGCCGCGTAGTTCTAGCAACGCCCAATGGCGGGGTCCGTACCCCTTAGTGCGTTTATCCACCGCAGTCCGTCACCGGGACGTCACCGAGAATAGATGACGGCACCGAAGAAGTAGCGATACATTTATTATGGCTGCGTGTCCACCGCGGACGACCGCCGTCGACGTTATTCCATATAACATAATCTCGTTTCTCGTTGACGCCCCGGTGACGGTGGCGGTGGAAAAGGGGACTTAGGCACAGCCCGGACACTGCATACAAAAAATTTAAATTGACAAAATGACGTCACCACATGCGAAACTAAAGAAATTGAACCTAAAGTCTTGTTCTTAGGTAACTGCCAGGTAACTAGAGGGCGATAGAGGGGTAGAGGTAAAAAGTTGGTGGGAGGCAGGGAGTGTCCGTACTGTATGTAGTAACAGTGTAGTAATAGATACTCATTCTTATACTGTGACTTAGGGGTGCCCTTGGGCATGTTGCTTAGCCTCTCGTATGCGGCAATTCCAGACACAATAGAAAATATATTGTTCTTCGTGCAGATCTGCACCACAGCACTCAACAGGTTAAGTTCATCCAGTGGTTCGGTTGACCTACCAGGGCGCTTCGTCCTCACAGGTGTGGTCCCCCATAGTCCACAGTAATAAGCAGAAACTGCTCCCGCAGCAATGCTGTAATTGTCATTTCCAAAAAAAATACGTTGTGGCCTTTTCCTATTGATCCTTATTCGTGATAGCCTGTCCTTACAAGGCTGATGATGAATTGATGATGTTACAAGTGTTTTTTGGCTAAACAGTCACTTGTGTAATCTCTAGTGTAAATTAACATTACGGGCATTGTATTCACACATGTTATTTCATTTACAATAGTTACCAGTTTGGCATAGTTTACGTTCGTAGTAATGTTTGTTTTGGTTTGATATTACGATGCTGGTTGTATAATTAGTTTCGCACTAATTCACTCATCCTGTGGCCCTGCTTATAGTGTACAAAGAGAGGTTTTGTTTTTATAAATGCCGCGAGCTTCAATGGTGTTGCAATTTCGCATTCGATGTCCAGTTTTAAAGCTTCTGAACAATTTTACGGTGGTAAGGGGTCTGAAAGGCCTGTCACTTTTTCTTTCCCGAAACTGCAGTTTCTGTTGCGGAGGACCTGTCTTTAGTATTTATGCTCGAATGACGAAGATTATTGGAATTATTGGATTGTCTTTAATGGGTGGTGATAAGTAAATCGAAGGCAGGTCCGACCTACTTTACTCCATTTCTCCCAGTTTGAGAAATAACATAATGTTAATTTTGATTTAACAAACGAAGTTATAGCCTGTGAGAGGAAGCCCTTGGAAAGGAAGGGAGCGCACCGAGGGTTCCAAAAAAAAAACCGCGATCCTTAGCGCGACCCCGAGACACATTTGACCGGTTTTTATATTATTTATTGTTTTATCATAGGGTGTGCATAAATACACCAAGTTTGTTGCTTGTATGTATTGGCATTTTTACGATAGATAGAGTAATAAAACATAACATTGACGACCCGGTTGGTGTAATGGTTACCACGCCGGACTGCCAAACCAGGGTCCTGGGTTCGAATCCCGGTTCGGTCATAAATGTTTACATGTTTGTGCCGTTGTTGTATGGTTTCCATAATAAACAGCCTATTAATAGTGCTTTCTTGGGATCATTACAATGTATGTGCCTGTGAGCGTTATTTATTTATTTATTTATTTATAAAACACTGAAAAAAATAACGTTTCTGATTCCTAATCCTGTCCTTAATTCCAAAATAATAACACATACTTTGTGAAAATTTCTATTACGAATCAAAAGAGAGTTAGGACGGATGGGCAGCGTAGCCTTAGTAATAGGTTGGCACGACTTCTTGTACGGAACCCTAAAAAATAAAATCTAAACTATTATAAAACTGTAACAGAAGTGTGTATGTACATTGAAGATATTTACAAAAAAAAAGATTACTATATGGTTTTTAGGTGTCCCAGATTCCAAATCACAAATTTTTTGACTTTTTGTCTGTCTGTATGTGTGTTTGTTTGTTTGAACGAGCATCACGCAAAAACTACTGAACCGATTTTGATGAAACTTTTTTGTTTGATAGCTTATGATCCGACTTAAAATCTGGTATATAATTTATGCGGACGAAGTCGCGGGTAAATGCTTGTACTAACTAAAATACTTGTCCGTCAGGTACCGCGTGCCCGAGCGCGAGATGACGCGGCGCGGCGGCGACCGCACCGCGCCGCTCCGCACGCCGACCATGGCCGGCGGGCTCTTCGCCATCGACCGCGACTACTTCTACAAGATCGGCTCCTACGACCAGGGCATGGACATCTGGGGCGGCGAGAACCTTGAGATGAGCTTCCGGGTAACCTTACCTATCTTTATACCGACATGAAACTGCAAACAAATATTACTAATGACATTGAAATCATTGGCATCCTTTTAAACTAAGCGCTCTTGCAGACGAGCGACACTTTGCGGTCTCCGTGTGTCGCGGAGGGTCGCGCAGGGTCGCGCGACCGTAAAGTGTATGAGCGCGATGCTCTGCGACCCACAGCGACAGCAAAGTGTCGCTCGTCTGTAAGAGCCCTAAGAGGCTACCCATCAAACTGAACAAGTTTGACTACGGGAGCAATTTTTATTTTTGCCAATTTTCCAAAATTTTCCTTTCCTTTTGTGAGTTGTGAGAGTCCGTTTCATACAAAATTCGGGAATGCATTGTCTATGACCTCAGCTTTTATATGAAAGGGACTCAAAATACGCGACTTGCAACTCACAAAATTACGCTCGTTTGCCTTCCCCCCTAAGGGTGAAGGGAAGGGTGAACCTAAGTTCCTTGTGAAAAATTGTGCAGTATCATGAGTACAAACACCTATTAAAATAATGCAATTGCCCACACTTACAACATGTATTTTATTCAAATACAAAAATATTTAACTAAAGTTTGAACCGTTATCTTAACTCGTGTCCATCACGATCTGGGCTAACGCTGGAGAACACGTTGTTTTATCTACACTAATCTACACTAATATTATAAAGAGGAAAGATTTGTACCTATTTTTGTATGTTTGTATGTTTGTAATGAATAGGCTCAAAAAGTACTGGGCCGATTTAAAAAATTCTTTCACCATTAGAAAGCTGCATTCACCCTGAGTAACATAGGCTATATTTATTGCTAGAAAAGATTAGACGTCCACCCGTGCGAAGCCGGGACGGGCCGCTAGTTAGGCAATAAATAAAACCACCATAATAATGAATCGCAGCGTGACAAATACCTGTGTGAACAAGGTAATTAAACCTTAATCGAGTAATTGATTAAAACTGTTTGACGCTAATTTCTACGTGCATGACGACACGTGGGACATTTGATTTGCCATTTTAATTTGGTTTTTATCAAAGGAGAAAAAAGGGTTACCCCTTAGGATGCCTGTCCATTGAAGCTGTGCGAGCTGTGTAGCTGTGTTTTTTTAACCAATCAGGAGCTCGGGCGAGGCGCGGCCGATCTCGCTCGAGCTCCTGATTGGTTAAAAAAACATAGCTACACAGCTCGAACAGCTCGCACAGCTTCAATGGACAGGCAGCCTTACCCCAGGGTAGAAGCGTAGTCGGGTAAAAATAAGTAGGATCATGAAAAATCAGATATTTCCTTTGCTTTTTGCCCAGGAATTTGATTTTCATCTTATTTTTCACAAGGCTCAATTTCTATACAACGTGTTAATGAATTAACACAAAACTAGAAAGTAGTTTGTTTAGAATCGAGAGCAGAATCCAATTATCATGGTTTCAACGTAAGTAATTTTTTTCAAAAGCAAAAAATTTTTTTTTTGTAAAAATAAAATTTACTGAACCCGATGTCAACCCACCGCACGGGCACACTTACCATACTTACTACCAAAACAAGATTATTAAAATGTATCCATGAGTACGTTAGCGCTTTCATTCATTGCTGAAATGATAACAAATCATTTTTGCCTCAAAACTTAAAATGCGAATAACTTTAAATTTTAACTATAGAAATAATGAAATTATTGTTTCAATCTAATTATTTTGTTGTAAATCAGTTCTGGTGTATGAGGTTTTGCGCTAATTCATTAACACGTTGTATAACTTCAAATCTGTTTATTATGATAAGTAAGTTACATAAATGTAACAGTTTTGTTTAATAATGGGCCTTGATCCCTATTCATAAGGCACAATTCCAGTGTTTATGGCGTTGGATGATGTCATTGTGACAAATCACCAAAGATCTACTGCAAGGACGGTTTTATGTCGACCACTTTAATTGAAATTGGGCCATAGCCTACTCAACTTATTGTCCTTATTTGAACGACTCAGTGGTGTAATATCGCAACTATCAACAGATCGTGCTATTGCCCTACCTAATTCGAACGATATAAAATCATTACCCTCGTGGCGAGGTCAGGTAAAAATGACTTAAACTACAGGGTGTAAGTGTACACAGTTGCATTACTTTAAAGCGTGATTGTACTCATGATTCTATCAAATTTCCCTGAGGAACCTATAGGAAAGTTGAAAAAAAAAGAGGACTAATGCAATTAGCTGATCGAACGTTTGTATGAAAAGTAGAAATATGAATTTTGAAACCATTTAGTTTCCTGCGGGAATGTGGTTGATAGACTGAAAAGACCCTAGTAATATTTAATGGGGTAGCTAAAACCATGAAACTGAACAAACACTATGAAGCCAACATCGAAATAAAATTTTAAAAATTCACTGTCCCGTACATTATAGACACACCACGGACCTGAAAAATAGACGGACGTAATGTCACATTAAAAAGAGGTGAAGCATGCAAGGTGCTACAATTTCGTTTGTTCTACAAAGCACCTACACTAACACAGACGCACCAGTTCTAGGTGCAGGTGCGACAACCCGCCGCCATTTTGTCCTGCGCAACAGGGCGACAGCACGCACACTCATATAAATGGGTGCTTCACTTTTGATTAGACGAGATTCCGTCCGTCTTTTTTTCAGGTCCGTGAGACACACAAACAGTCGATTTTTAAAATTTGAATTCTTATAAATATTACCAGGGTCTTTTGTTACACCTTGTATGAGATGTATACATTATTCCTCGGTGAAATAAAAAAATAGCACAACCGAAATTGAGCCTTACTACCCCACCCAAACAAGTGTCCTCATTTGACCGTCAACAACCCGGCAAGGTGTGGCAGTGCGGCGGCCGGCTGGAGATAATGCCGTGCTCGCACGTCGGCCACGTGTTCCGCGACAAGTCCCCGTACTCGTTCCCCGGCGGCGTCCAGAACGTGGTCCTCCACAACGCCGCCAGGGTCGCTGAAGTCTGGATGGACGAGTGGGGAGAGTTCTATTACGCCATGAACCCAGGTTCGATTGAACTTACGTGCTGAGGGTGCTAATATTTTGTTTAAAGTGTTTGGAAATCGGGTTTGAAACGACACATAGGTACCCTGGATATTATAAAGTCTCTGCTGTTACATTTTTACGGCTAAACCGCTGAACCGATTTTAATGAAATTTGGTGAACCCTTAAGAAGGATATAAGCATATAAATTCCATGCAGACGAGGTCGCAAACAGCTCTTTTAAAAATAAAAGGTAGAAACAAGGAAGTGAACTGAACATAGTCACGTCTTGTACAGCTAAGCAACTATTTGTCAGCCGGTCAATCACTTTCACCTTTTATCGTGATTTGTATGTATTGGAGGAAAGAAATGCAAAGAACCCATAAGCGCCTGGTTTATGACGTTTAGAACGGGAGCGTATGCTTGACATGGCATGGATGTAGACTCCTCACACTTGATGCCTGATCGTTTAATGGTGGCCTACGATTTCATGTTTTTGGAAAATTTTAACTATTGTAGGTACTACAGACACATTTCAAAGAAAAGTGTCATATCTTATGAACGGCAAAATAGCGTAATAGTACTAAACTTGAAATAGATAGGAAATCAACTGGATTGACAAGTTTCAACGGAAATTGAACCAGTTTATTTGCACCGTATTTCACTAAACAGTCATAAATACACAGGAAAACAAAATGTTAGCAGCCGACGTACAAACTAGGAAGTTTTGTTGTGGCTTGGGATTCAACTAACATAACGCCCAGTGATAATTGTCATTAACATTTTGAGAAATAAAGCTTTTTTATAACATTAACCGCCATTGCAGCTGCATTCATCTCCATTACATGCATGCTCATCATTTCATTTATATTCTCGCTTCATCTAATATTTTATTTTCTTATAGTTGTTTTTCGTGTAATTTCTGTGTATTATTTCCTTTTTTAGATACTTTCTTTTAGGCTTTCGTGTTTCTTTGTTTTTTTACGATACTTTGCTCTTTTGATATTCTGATGCTTCTTCTAAATGCAGAAGCAATGATAAGTAATTGGGAGAATATATACGTTGATTATTAACCACAGCAATTCTTTATAGACCAACAGTTGTGGCAATTCGCTAGGCTTTTCGATTTGAGAAATTTATAAATTATACATAACTCACGTTTGCACTTCATTAATTATTCTTACAGTAATTACTACAAAGTGTGAACAAGTTAGCAATGTTTAAAATCTTAGGGTGTGTTACCACACCAATCGATTGATGGATTGGTGTGGTAACACCTTTAGAAACTTATTGGCTTCACTTGAATAAAGTTTTCTTTTTGATATGAAAGTAAGCCTGATTAAAATGATAAATAAAATAGATATTGATTGCCACAGCTCTTGGTCTATGATCATGGCTTAATAGAATAATTGTGTATCATGTATTTGAACATGTAATGGGTTATTTACCATACCGTATCGAAACAGGGCAAATAATTAACTAAACGTCATCGCCTATTATGTCGTTCTTTAACTTTATTATGTGTATCTTGTTTACTTTGTGTATTAACAATATTTTTATTACAGTACTATAGTTTAATTACTACATAAATTATTGTTATGTAGCTTTTACGGTTATATGTACTAGCAAATAGAGTGTAAACGTCACGACTTATTTTTATGAGTTTTGAAATTTACTGCCAAAGGGGTTTGAAGAGTGGCCTATGGTCCTTCGAATTGAATTTTCACATAAGTGTTGTCGCAGTCTGAAATCTATTACTTAGTTGCGACCGCGAATTTGGAGAAAAAATCAAGTTGGCGGTTGGCCATAGGTACTTAAATCTACAGACCCTTTTGAATCTATCTAATCTATCTATTGAACTTGTCTGAATTGTTGTTGGCCGATTGTAACTTAAAACAATTGTTCTATCGTTAGGTCTACATTTTCTTTTGCGCATAACGTCAATGAAACATGTTTATTCACGTGTTTCTACTCTCTGCAGATAATGGTAAATACATAATAATCGGCCAACTTCATTCCAGATGTTCGTACTAATTATATGTAATATTAATTATGCTTCTTAACCAATTGTTGTCAATAATGCAACCGTTCCGTTTTAATATTCTTTATAGTTTCAACTGATTTCACCTGTTTTATCACCACAAAACGTTAAGTGTTTCTCGATAGCTGTATAACGTTAGATTTATAACTTTTGAACTCTATTTTTAACCCCCGACGCAAAAAGAGGGTGTTATAAGTTTAACGTGTCTGACTGTGTATCTGTCTGTGGTATCGTAGCTCCCAAACGGATGAACCGATTTTCGTTTAGTTTTTTTTGTGTCATAGATAATTTTAATCGACCTTAAATGTCTTATAGAGAATTAAAAAGTAAAACATACCTACATTTGCATCACACAAAATAATAGGTGACCGAATAATTTTTTACTTTTTAAATGTTTTTTTTTTGGCGTTTGGGGTTTTTAAATTTGTAATTTAATGTTATCTATTTTTTACTACTGATTCAGAAAACGACGGGCCGATATTTTAACGTTTTCTAAAAGATTTTGTTAGAAAGTTTGAAATCGATTCTGCTCATGCGGTTCTTAGGTTGTTTTGTTATCACAAGGTTATCCTATACTATTTAAACACTGTACGTATAATATATTTATAAACAAAACAGGTGAATTTGCTGAAACATTCTGTATTACTGAGTAATAGTTACTACGTACCTAATAATAATAATACTACGTACCTAGTTCACTTCTATGTACTAGTAATTTCACGCTTGCTGATGCAAAACGGATTCTATTACAACTGGCGTTTGTTAGAGTTTATGTAAGTGACATATTTATAGAGGGCGATAGTATAACGTAGTAACTGTTAAATCTAAATACTAACTAGTACTGTCACATGCTAGGGTTATGGGAGTTGATTTAAAATGAAAAGGCAGCAGATTTTGAAAGAACGAATTTATTGAAAAAAAAAAAATTATAACCTATGGTTATAAAGTATGCAGATGTCGTCCGTCAAATCATGATACTATTATACTAGATCTTAAATAAGAAAGAAAACATAATTAATGATGTTTTTCTCTCAGACTTAAGTATTTTTGTGTCTAAATCAAATATAATAGGTGATTTTATAAATCAATTTCTCAATTTTCAGGAGTGGTTCAGATAATCAAATGATTGCAAAAATTTTATTTCGGAAAAAGATTTTGTGCCAAAATTCCGCTAGATCTAACTCCCAAAGCACTACAGTACACATAAGAAGTCTTTACATATAAATCGTATGCTTAAAGTGTTATGATTCAAAATGGTTTAACTCCCGGGACTTCCTATGTGTAATGAAGCATAAAGCAGTGTTGATACTAACCCGGGGCTCAGGTTTGGATGTGCGGAGGTACGCTGGAGATAGCGCCGTGTTCCCACGTGGGCCATGTCTTCAGAAAGACCACACCCTACTCGTTCCCCGGCGGCACCGGCCGTGTGGTCAACCACAACAATGCGCGCCTCGCTGAAGTCTGGCTGGATGAATGGAAACACTTCTACTACAATATTAATCCAGGTTCTTATCTGATGGTCTTTTTCATTGGTCGAAGGGTTTAGCTGCTGAAAGTGTTGCTGCTTCGTCGACTTCAACGTGAATAAGAGGTCGTTCCTGCGTAATTTTGTCAGTATTTCTCTAATCATGTTGTTATTTGAGGAGTGATTTCAAAGGGGTTTATTTCCATTCAGTTTATTTTCTCTCGGAAGATCAGACTGACAATTTGGAGATTTATGTTAAGCCCCCCTTAATCATTTCCAGAAGAATAATCACATTTATTTATGAATAAACCCTCTTGAAAACTTCCACGTTTAGTTGCCTGTTCGAGACAATAACTATTTAATCTAGATGACCACTGGCCAGATTCGACGGATGTTAATCTGACAACAGGTAAGATTATATATTATTGGTCGATAACACGGTGACGTCATTCTCATCCCCAGCAAGACGCAAGCGAGCACGTACGTAAGTTGCACGTGTATTATTTATTTATTGTCATATTATTAATATATTATATCAGTATTAACATTGTTTCATCGTCACTCATCTGTGCATCGCCATTATTGGGTATTATCATGCTTTTATACTAACATGATATGACTGTAGTATATTTGTGGATATACTATGACTAATAGTAATAACTTTAATCCTGTGCATTTAATATCAACTAATACATAAAAACATAAAATTTCGCTTTATACATCGTGGAATCCGGGTCGTTTTGAAGCCGAAACAGGGTGCTTCAGAACAAACTGAACCACTTTCACTATGGCGCCAAAATGGAAATCGCGAAAAAAAAACACTGCTGAAAAAATTTCAAAGCTTGTTGACAAAAATGAATGAAACAGTAGTATTTCTTGTCGCGATTTCAATTTTGGTTTCATCGTAAAAGTTGTTCAGTTTGGTGGTCTGCAGCTCTCAGTTCCCGCTTCAAATCGACCGCAGATTTCACAGTATACTTCTATAATGGGGAACTCAAAAGTAATTGAAAGCAAAAGATGTTACCTTCTAACGAAATCCAAAAATTAAAACCGAAAATATTAAGTGGGCGTCCACGCCAAAACATCCAGTTGTCGGGTTTTGAGTTAATGTTAGATTCGGCATCTAGATCAGTCACAGGACCATATATGGAATTATAAAAAGGTGGGTTTTAATGCCGACAACTAGACCCTTCTTGCGTGGACGCTCACATATTATATTAATTATGCTATACGCAGTGTAGAATAGTATACTAAAATGTGTTGAATGCGTAGGCGCACTGAACGTGCCCGTGGGCGACGTGAGCGAGCGCAAGAACCTGCGCGAGACACTGAAGTGCAAGTCGTTCAGGTGGTACCTCGAGAATATCTACCCGGAGAGCCAGATGCCGCTCGAATATTACTATCTTGGAGAGGTATGATTTTTTGAATACTTTGTCGGATATTTATAATAATAATAAGGCTGCATCCTGAACCCGTTATTATATTGAATACGTATTTATTATTTTGGTTGTAAGGGCTTGGTCAATGACCAATAGCTACTGCGACCTGAATAGATCTATTGTAGCTGTCACCCTAGACCTAAAGGTCGTTTCCTAGGCCCACGGACTTCATGACCCGTGTTATGCTCTTGGAGGGGAGGTCCCTAATGTCATTAGATGTTATTACGTATCCACCTAGATGGCGACTCCTGCTGTGAATGAGCACTTCGCATTCGCAGAGGAGGTGTATGGGCGTTTCCTCTGCTTCACAGCAGAATCTGCAGGTGGGTGAATCTACAAGCCCCATTCTGTGTAGATGCTTGTTTAACTTGCAGTGTCCTGTTAAGGCTCGCACTAAGAGCCTTAAGTCGTTGCGGTTTGAATTGATGGCGTATTGAATACGTAGGGCTTGCAATGCTTTTTGAGTATACTTGACCAACAGGCTGCACGTGTAGAACGATTGGCAGTATGCCTTTAACCTTGAACACAGTGCAACTTTTACGTCATTAGAGTTTAACTGCCAAAGCCCTGCTCTCCCTGTCTATCTCAAGGTCGTCTAACATGTTCTGTGTTACTAAGTAGGTATTTAAATTTGGTAACTCGGTTTAGTTGAGTTCCGCTTGCGAAGTTGGTGGAATTTCCTTCGGGCATTTATTACCAGCCGTGAAAACGAATCTCGCTTTTCTTAGCATTGTACATGAGGCCATGGGCAGCAGCGTGCTGTTCACGCAGCTTTCTCAGAGCACTGATTTATGTAGGGTCCTAACTGCTTTTTATGGAGATGATCAGACCATCAATCTGAACAACTTTCTCTATGGGACCAATGTCGAAGTTGCAAAAAATTTATTATATTATAAGAGATAAGTGTACTTTTTGCAACCATCAGCAGCAAGGCTGGTTCAGTGTTTATAGGGTGTAGAGCATTTCTGTGATGGGGATGGACCAGGTCTGCCTACATAAATCCAGTCGGTTTAGGAGTTACTGATGTTTAAAGGTCAGTAAAAAATTTACGATTAGTTGCAAGGCTGATCGTCTCATATTATTGTACTATGCACTGTAGCTATGTGAACAGTGCAAAAACTGACATGGTTCATCAGTCGGTTTAGGAGCTACAGCCATTCAAAGGTCCGACCTTTGAACGGCTGTATCTCCTAAACCGACTGGCAGTTCATGTCAGTTTTTGTACTGTTCACATAGCTACAGTGCATACTACAATAATATCATAAGACAGCCTTGCAGCTGATCGTTAATTTTTTACTGACCTTTAAACGTCTGTCACTCCTAAACCGACTGGAGTTATGCAGGCAGACCTGGTCCATCCCCATCACAGAGATGCTCTATACCCCATAAACAGTGAATCAGCCTTGCTGCTGATGGTTGCAAAAAGTACACTTATCTCTTATACTATTAGCTGTTTTATACAAAACTGCTACCCTACTCGACCCAAATGTATGAGACAGCAGATTTTTTGCGAGTTAGATGATTATCTCATAGAAAAGGTAATCAGTTTGATGGTCAAATCATCCTCTTAAAAAAACCGGCAGCATATTAAGTTGGACCCTGTATAAAGTGTAATCGAAATAATGCTGAATATTTCAGTGCATGTACTGTAGATGTAGATATATTGATAAGATTATATATTTGTCGCGAATGACGCGATCTTATGATTTGAGTTTGAATTCTTGCTTAGAAATTATAAATGAATATTGATTCTGACAGATCGAAGTAAGAACTAAAATGGAAATTTTGCCTACCCTAAGTATTTCGTGACCAAAGTATAACAGCGAGTAACAGGGTCATATGTCACACAACCTTCCATTATGGACAATACTCCGTGATATCTCACGATACACCTTGTAATTGTATTTGCCATTCAAGTTTAACATTTGATTATTATCGTCGTATAACCGACGGGAATACCTGAAATCTGGCCTTGCTCGTTTAGATTAATCTTAGGTTCTAAATGGATGGATTGAATTTCCCACTATTGTCTCAATCTGCGAACTAATCGGCAATTGACATCCAAAACTGATGCAACGAATAGTCAGGGTTTCCAAACGTGTTTTAATAAACACGGAACTACAACAACAACAACACTAATGTGTTCCGTACCAAAGTTGATTTAACGTAACACTTATGAAATCACCTCGGTGTCTGTCCGTCTGTCCGTCTGTCACAGGCATTTTTTTATGTTGAACTAGTGTCGGACGCGACTTCGTACGTGCTGACCACTGACTTTTATAAATACAAATAACTTTTGATTGAATGAATCGATTGCGATGAAATAAAGTGTAAATGTTAATCCAAACTACCCTACGCTTATGTGAAAACCTCGTCCAAATAGGTTCAAAAACAGATAAACAGACAAAAAATCTAAAAAAGGTCTCAATGCATTCCATTACGTATCCTTAACGCCCCCAATTAAGGCAACGTGAAGGCAGGGCTAAGCTCCGATAAAGGGGGTGAGGTGCGGGGTCTGAGGGGAGATCGCGAGCAATTCGTTCGAATTTTGAATTTAAATATTAGAGTGTTCAATAATTCTTCAAGATGCCACAGTATACCAACATGTCATATAATTGATACCAGTTGAACAACACCAATAACAAAGTTAAAGTTATTTATAGGTATTATTGTAGGCTATTGGCATAAGTAATTCTTTGATGAAGATCTGATGAATGGCTTTGGAAACAGGTAAATGGAACTCCTCAACAGTTGAAAACAAATCATTGGCAATTGAATAAGTTGTTTGAAATCATCAATTATATGCTATAAGTGAGCCTTGCTAAAACTACACGCTTCAAAAGATGGTTAATAGTTGGGGTTAGGTGACAATTCGCCAGCAAAAAATAAAAAACAAAAAAAATATATATATTAAATAATAAAGTCCCAACGAACTCCTAGGAAGATTCGCAACGAGCTCCTTGCCACCTTGCTAGCAACCGGAATCGAACTCGCGCCAACCGCACCAAACCGCCGCTCTGCTCTGGAGGCGAGTACCGAGACCACTCGACCAACTGGTGCTGCGCTGGACTCGGCAAAATAAGGCATGCCTTGCCACAACTACGCTTTACAGATGCTTAGGATGAGTCATACTGACTCTAAAGTGGACACTTTTCTTCAATCTGACATCGGATTCGTGTTCAGGGTCCACGCGGACCCTCAGATATTGATTTTGGAAGCAATCGGTTGAGAAACACAAATTGAAAATACCAGTGAGCAGTTTTTGTAACAGTTATTCAGCTCCATCATTAAATAGGTACTTGTTACAAAACTGTAAAGAAAAGCACTCATCGAGATGATTTTAACAAGCTGAAATTCGATGAGTATACTATTAGCCATCCAAGAGTTCCACTAGCCACCTTCCAGCTCCATCACCAGATCAGCTGGATAATACCATATTATTGTATTGTCATCAGAATCACATGCACCTGCAGAGTCTTTAATAGATATAACTAGGGTTGCCAACCTTAGTGCACGGATTAGCGGGAAATTTGCAACCAAGATGCGGGACGTGGCTATAAAAAGCGGGACCCACCCAGCTGGCAAATAATAAGAAGTCGAAAAATCAATAACAAAAGTAGAATCAATAAGGCAAATAAAAATAAAATGTAATAATTGTGGAATCTTCAAGTCAGCCCCTTTTGTTTACACTTAGTCAAATTATTTGGTAAGGATGAAATGAAAAAAAAAAAAAAGTTATAGAACGGCATACTTATTTATTTTTTCGGGTAGGTAAAAGCTCTTTATAAAATTTAAGAAAGCCCTTGAATTCCCCATTCGTAGCTGTATTGTCACAGTTTTTGTACATTTTAGCTTTCGAATCGGAAACGAAAATCAGACAATTAAGTAAACTTTTTCGATGAGTTTACAAAAATAACAGAAAATTAATACGTCTTTAGAACTCTGCATTTAAACGGCATGGTTAGAAAAGTAACTTAAAATTTTAAACCACTTCTTCCGAGTCAACTGAGTTCACACCTACTACCCGAAAGGTGAGCCAGAAAACGGGACAATTGGCGTCCCGCGCACATCTTTGACGGGACGCATCATCATAGGGTCTAGAAACGGGACGTCCCTCCCGCCTCTCGCGGGACGGTTGGCAACCCTAGATATAACGCACCCCCGAACGAATAAAGGTGTAAAGTGCCATAACACCCTTTTCACTTTTATTCCATGTTTGGAATCTACAGCCTTCAATAATACACGTCCTAAATTTTTACTACGCAGCTATGGTGCATATTCATAAAATTATACGGGAAGACATCTTTTTTTTTTTATTAACTATGGGTTTGCTCTTGACCTCAATCCAGTCCTCAGGACGAAGATGGGGTCGTAGATGTAGCGAGCTTACCCAGAATATGCCTATTCACTCGTACTTTAAAGGAATTCGGGTTGTAAGTACTCGGAAATACTGACGCAGGTCACGCAGGTAAGGCATTCCACTCCTTGGCTGTGCGCATTATAAAAGATTCAGAAAGGCACTTGGTGCGGATATGTGGGATGTCAACCAAGAAGGGGTGATATCCCGCGGTGCGTCTGGAAGTCCGATAGTAGAAAGGGGAAGGTGGGATGAGCTCATGCAGCTCAAGGGCACACTCACCGAAGTACAATCTGTAGAAGACCGACAAGCAGGCCACTCTGCGGCGGTGGGCTAGGCTATGAAGCTTGGCCTCCACCAGCTTACTATCGCCAATGAGCCTCCTGGCTCTGCGTTCAACCGAGTCGAGTGCGGCAAGTTGATACTTGGCTGAGCCATCCCACAGGTGGCAGCAGTACTCCATACATGATCGGACCTGAGCTTTATACAATACTAAGAGCTGTCCAGGAGTGAAGTACCGCTTCACCTTGTTTAAGATGCCCAGCTTTTTGGCCGCAGTTTGAGCCTTAGACTCGATGTCAGCGCCGAAGTTGAGTTTCGTGGTCAAGCTTATACCCAGAAGCTTATAACAGATGTACCCCGGAAAGTAGGAGTCAGATTAAACGGACTCCTTTTTGCGGTGAACAGACAAGCCTGTGTTTTGGTGGCGTTGAAGTTGACTAAATTATTGTCACCCCGCTGGGAGACAAGACTTAAAGTCAAGTTTGTCCGCTCAACCATTTACCTGCGCATTTACCGCTCACCTGCGAGCGTATTTTATCCCCGCTGGCCCCTGCGCCAGATACATATCTCTCCATGACCGTACTGTCATCTGCATACCCAACAATACCTGACACAAGGAGGTCATTGATGTGCAGCAGGAAAAGTGTCGCGGAGAGAACAGACCCTTGAGGAACTCCAGCATCAATTGCCAGAAGGTCAGAAGAGCAGCTGTCAATGACAACTCTAATCGACCGTTCTCTCAAGAAATCAGATATCCAGCTTCAAAGATCAGCGGGGATGCCATAAGCGGGAAGCTTGTTCAGCAAACTAGCGTGCCATATCCTGTCAAAGGCCTTCGAGATGTCAAGTGATACAGCCAGTGCTTCACCGTGCTTCTCGATGGCCTCGCCCCAGCAGTGCGTGACATACACAAGAAGATCCCCAGTCGATCGCCCCCGGCGGAAGCCATATTGGCGATCACTGAGTAGATCATTGTCTTCTAGGTATGACAGCAACTTACTGTTAAGTACTCTTTCCATGACTTTACAGAGAATGGAAGTAATGGCGATAGGGCGGTAGTTACAGATATGAGTTTACTATGTAATTTATTTGGCCGCAAAACACGACAGATATGGATTTTCATACAACATTGCCGGCCGCTGCACGCATGTATTTGGCCAGTACAGCAATTTTGATTTATCTCGAAGAAGGTTGTCAAAATAATGCTCACATTTCCAAGCATGTTTGAGAAAAATTCATATTTACGTGAGCGCCTTCTAGGGTCAAAAAACGCAGTCACCTTTTCAGTCTAATCACCGGCTATTGAAGCATCAAAACTAATGCAGGGCGCTTTGAAAGGCGGGAGTAGCACTCGCACGAGCGATCAGTGCCGGTTGCGTTCGCTAAAATTAATTTGCGCGGTCATCAGAATTTTTCAAATGTTACTCGCACGATCGATACGTCTCGGGTGTAAAGGGATAGTGCGCGGCTGCCGCGCGAGATAATGCTCGATGGTTTGCCACGCGAAGTCGGTACGCACCTGTAAATCAACAATCTTGATTGTTTTGCCATTTGTGGCACCGCCCAAAATTGTTCGCTTTTTTAACCGACGAAAACAAAACAAAAAACGGTGGAGGTTTTCAAGTCGACGCGTATACAGGGTGTAACAAAACACCCTAGTAATACTTAACTGGGTGCTTCAGACCATCAAACTGAACAACTTTCACTATGGGGGCAACATCGAGAAAAAAATTAAAAAAATCTGTTATCCCATACAAAAGTGCAGCACCGACTCGACTAAAATGTATGGGACAGCAGATTTTTTTATTTTTCTTGATGTTGGCTCCATAGTGAAAGTTGTTCAGTTTGATGGTCTGAAGCACCCCCTTAAGTATTACTAGGGTGTTTTGTTACACCCTGTATATATATATTTTTTTTTTATGTATGTACGCATAACTTTTTACGGAGTAATCTGATTTTGATATTTTTTTTTTGTTTAGTAGGTCATACTTCAGAGGTGGTTCCATTTTAATTTGGTGAAGATCTGGTAAAGGGTTTCGGAGATAGACAATAGAACTCCTCAAAGATCGCCTATCATCGACGATTGAAATAAATGATTCGTGTTCAAGTTTTCTTTTAGGTCATTCTTCAAAAGTGGTCCCATTTTAATTTGATGAAGATTTGGTAAAGGGCTTCGGAGATAGACAATAGACTCCTCAAAGATCTATAGCATATCATCGACGATTGAAATAAAAGATTCGTGTTCATGTTCCATTTACATGTCCAACGGATATGTTAACCCAATATAACACCAACGCTCAAAATTAAAAAAAAAAATTTTTTTTACAAAGTATGAATACTGACTTCAAAACTCAAAAAGTAAAAAATAATAAATATTACAGCGGATGAATTTTACGTTAGCATCTATTAAGAATATCATTTTGTTTTATTGTAGTCGGTGTCAAGCCTAGCCAAAAAATTATTGCAAGCTCAGTCTCGAATCGTACAGGCTTGACAGCGACTTCGATAAAACAAAATGATGAATTCAATTCTGACATTACTAATTATGATTAATTTAAAATTGAATACTTGTTTAATATTGAATATTTATGAAATACGGAAAAAATATGTAAATTATGAATTTTATATTGACTTGTTGTTGTAAATTTATACTCAATATTATTCTGTGTTTTATATGTAACTTATTAGGTTTTTCTTTAGCTTTTATTTCAAACACAATGTAATTTGTATATGAATAAATAAATATGAAATAATATGAAATACGATATTCTTATAGATGCTAACGTAAAATTCATCGGCTGCAATATTTATTATTTTTAGGTACTTTTTGAAATTTGAAGTCGGTTTTAATTTTTTGACAAAAAATTTTTATTCAGTACAAAATCTGTTGGTATATTTTAAATAAAATAGTCTAAATTGTAAATATTAAAGCAATTTTTATTACAGTATTTTTTTTTAATTGTAGTGTACTTTCTTTGTACAGTGGGAAATAAAAGTATAAAATGAGAAAATACCTAAGCTAAACTCGCAAGACGATCCCTTTTCAGAAAATGTAAGTATCCGCTCTTGGATTCAAGGAACCCTACTGTTTTCCACGAAACCCTAAGATGCACTTTGGGAACCGCTTACCTCTTATAGTGTAGGGGCCAGGACAAGAAAAAAAAAATCTCGTATGTAAGTTCTGTATATACCTACAACAGATATGGCTGTATTCGGGGTACTCTCCTGATCACGAAACTGCTTGTTGTATAATTCAAAAGTGGTGGAGGGGGTAGCAGTGACGTCATAAAGATGGCCGCCGACGGTTTTAGTTTTTCTTCAATTGTAGCGCACCTATGAGGTCAATCTAGTTGTGCGAGGTGTCATTTGAAAGCTTATTAAATTTACTTTAATCATTTCATAGACACCTAAAGTGAAAAATTTGTATTTTCTGAAATATTTTGAATTTAATGCATTTTTTGCTACCTACCAGCAATCATTCCTCCAGTTTTCTCGAAAACGGATAACTATATTGTGATTATAGCTATTACATAAAACATACAAAATTTTATAAGCTATCTTAAAACTTAAATTGTATAAAAATACAACTTCAAACGACTGAGCTGTGTCAAATTTACTGGTGCACTGTAACTATGAGTCCAAGAATGCGTCGGTCTGCGGCAGGGCGGAAGGACTGCAAATAAAATTATTACTTATAGATTATTATATAATTAGGGTTTCCATTGTAATATGGCTTAGAAAAATATACAATTTTATATTATTTACTTGCACATGCGTTAACATAGACTGTAGATGTACAGGGTTTAAACTTAAATGCGTAACATCTTTAGACCATAAAACTGAACAACTTTTACAATGGGACCAACTTAGAAATAACGAGAAAAATAATCCGCAGTTTCATACATTTTGGTCGAGAAGGGATTGACATATTCTATGGAATATCTCATTTTATTTCACTATTTCTTTGTTGACTCCCAGGTGATAGTGGTTCAGCGTTATGGTCTGAATTGAAGTAGAAGTTCCCTATTTGATGTATGTAATGTAAAGTATTTAATTTCACACTCTGTCACAGAATAGGTAATAGTACCTATATAGTTCTTCATAACAAGGATGTAGCTGCCTTGGAAAAATGAATAAAAAAATGAGAAATCCAAAACAAATTAACAGGTTTATAAATATTTATTGTTATAAAAAACAATTGTTAGTTGCAAGAAGGTTGCAAGCATGCAAAGTAAAAGTAGGTATTCATCAACATCACCAAAATTATACTGATTTAAGCATAGGTCTCCCCGATATGGCATTTTTCATCTCGCACTGCAGCAGCCTGTTCTTTTAACAAAATAAATGGTTGTCGTTGTTATCGGTGACAACTTTTCGTTTTCCAATGTCCAACCATAGTTTGTAGGTGGTCCACATCTGCAGTGGCCCAAATGCATATTTGGTAATTTGCTCTTTTTATAAGTATGTTGTTTAAGAGCTTCTTGTGACGGTGGAAGATTATCCACGTTACCAATATTTAAAAAAATCTGCTCTAAGATTGTCCATATTGTCAACCGTGTACGATTTGGGTTTCTTATGACAGTAAAGAGCCATAGTAAACTTCTCGCCCTTTTGCTCTAGACTAGATCTTCTGTTAGGTCAACTACCGATCCAAAACTTTCCTGAAGATCGCAATATTTTTTTAAGACTTTCCACGTGTCATTCTTTGAAAAACCTAACAATGAGCTTGTGTTGTCGCATCCTGTAAGAGCGTGGTACGCCAATAAATCCTGCTAGTAAATGAAATTGCAATGAATTTATTTCACAATACGTGATATACAAATCTTGATGGAGATATAAGTAGAATTATGTTAAACAGCAGAGACACTGACGATTTACTGTTGCTCATTCATTTCTTTGACAAGTTACCTGCGAAGGTCTGGATTCAATGTGGAATGAGCGCGAGTAAACCAAAATACGTTTCAGTCCATAAAATTGTTCAAGCTGTCGGACCAGAATGACACTGTTTATTGGCGTACCACGCTCTTACAGGATGCGACAACAAAACGACATTGTTAGGTTTTTCAAAGAAAAGCACGTGGAAAGTGAACACAAAAAATTACGATCTTCTGGAAAGATTTGGATCGGTGGTTGACCTAACAGAAGATCTAGGCAAAAAGGCGAGAAATTTATTAAGACTCTTTACTGTCATAAGAAACCTAAATTGTACACGGTTGACAATATGGACAATCTTAGAGCAGATTTTTTTTAAATAGGTATTTGTAACGTGGATAATCCTCCACCGTCACAAGAAGCTCTGAAACAACATATAAAAAGAGCAAATCGCCAAATATACGTTTGGGCCACTGCAGATGTGGCAATTCAAAATGTACCACCACCTACAAACCATGGTTGGACATTGGAAAACGAAAAGTTGTCACCGATAACAACGTTAACCATGTTTTTCGTTAAAAGATTTGGAATTAATATCTTGCCAATGCAAAACAGGCTACCGCAGTGCGAGATGCGGCTGTGTCAATAAAAATCAAAAATGCATCCCATTCGGGGAGAAGGTATGTTAAACCAGTATAATTTTGGTGATGTTGATGAATCACTCTACCTAGTTTTACTTTGCATGCTTGCAACCTTCTAGCAACTAACAATTGTTTTTTTTTTCTAACAATAAATATTTATAAACCTGTTGAATTGTTTTGGATTTCTCATTCTTTTAGTCACTTTTCCAAGGCAGCTTCATCCTTGTTATGTAGAACTATATACTATTACGCATGTTATTATATAAAATAAATGCGTTACATATATCAAATAGGTTCTTCAGTTCAGACCATCAAGCTGAACCACTATCACCTTGGAGCGAACATAGAAACAGTGTTAAAAAAATGGGATGTTCCATAGAATATGTCAATTCCTTCTCGACCAAAATGTATGAAACAGCAGATAATTTTTCTCGTGATTTCAATGTTAGTCCCATTGTCAAAGTTGTTCATTTTTATGGTTTAAAGCACCCTCTTAAATATATATTACGCATTTAAGTTTAAACCCTGTACATCTACAGTCTATGTAAACGCATGTGCAAGTAAATAATATAAAATTGTATATTTTTCTAAGCCATATTACAATGGAAACCCTAATTATATAATAATCTATAAGTAATAATTTTATTTGCAGTCCTTCCGCCCTGCCGCAGACCGACGCATTCTTGGACTCATAGTTACAGTGCACCAGTAAATTTGACACAGCTCAGTCGTTTGAAGTTGTATTTTTATACAATTTAAGTTGTAAGATAGCTTATAAAATTCTGTATGTTTTATGTAATAGCTATAATCACAATATAGTTATCCGTTTTCGAGAAAACTGGAGGAATGATTGCTGGTAGGTAGCAAAAAATGCATTAAATTCAAAATATTTCAGTAAATACAAATTTTTCACTTTAGGTGTCTATGGAATGATTAAAGTAAATTTAATAAGCTTTCAAATGACTCCTCGCACAACCAGATTGACCTCATAGGTGCGCTACAATTGAAGAAAAACTAAAACCGTCGGCGGCCATCTTTGTGACGTCACTGCTACCCCCTCCACCACTTTTGAATTATACAACAAGCAGTTTCGTGATGCTGAGAGTATCCCGAATACAGCCATACCTGTTGTAGGTATATACAGAACTTACATACGAGATTTGGTTTAGAGACGACTTTTTTGCGGGTGGCCGATAGTCTATTAGGATGCCTCGCTATGCGCTACAGAAACAACTTTACCTACATCAGTTTAGCAATTCGTAGCACCACGAGTCATTTTGGTGTTGTCCTACTGAAAGCTATATTCGTGAACTGTGGCACTATGATGGAACTGTCATTTTGCCTACATAATTTACAATTCAAAAATAAATTTACAAATTAGTTATATCTACAATAATCACAGCTATTATTTACAATTTGAGCAATATTAGAAATATTTATATAGATATTAATACAGAAAAAAGCCGGAAATGTTGTAAAATAAGACGTGAAATTTGAAGAAAAGTTTGACATAGGTCTTATCTCTACAAGCGCTGCCGCGCTTCTAAAATGGCGTATCGCATCGGCAAAATGGCGAGACGCTCGAAATTTCGTAGATATTTTGGAATTGTGTTGAAGTATATAAAGTAAAGTAAACGAAATATACCTAGCTGCCAAGCTTATGTTATGGCCAAGATAATAGTATATTTTATTTGCGTAAATACAGTTTCTTCTAGATATAAAATGATATTAAAAGTAAGAAAGAGGGGTAACTTCGGGATGTTTTTCTATGTAGCCAAATTGTTCCAATCGTGTACTGAATAACCTTCCTGCCTAGGAAATATCCCCAACTATAATATATATTTCATTCAAATCAAAATTATTACATTTTGAATGGAAAAAACGTAATCGAAAAAGCGATTTTTTACGAGTTTATAAACTCATTACGCCTTAATATTTTTTTCAAATATCGTCAATGTATAAGTATATGTCCATTGTACACGATAAGTTTACAATTTTATTATATCTAGTCGTCACAATACAGGGTGTAACAATACACCCTAGTAATACTTAAGTGGGTGCTTCAGACCATCAAACTGAACAACTTCACTACGGAGCCAACATCGAGAAAAAATAAAAAAAATCAGCTGTCTCATACAAAACTGCACTACCGACTCGACTAAAATGTATGGGATAGCAGATTTTTTTTATTTTTTCTCGAAGTTGGCTCCATAGTGAAAGTTGTTCAGTTTGATGGTCTGAAACATTCCCTTAAGTATTACTAGGGTGTATTGTTACACCCTGTATAAGTCCAGGCTAGATTCTGGTACTAGATATTTGTGTGACAATGTCCAAGATATTTAGATATTTATCTTGCGTTTTGTTTTTAGTCCGGTGTCGTAACCATCATCAGTGTAACTACAATCATTTTAACAGTACTGTTTAGATTTTTATCTGAAATAAGTTTATGCTCATATTGCGTACGAAGCTGAGACATTCATTTTGTTTGGTTTCAGATTCGAAATGCGGAGACATCAAATTGTTTGGACACGCTCGGCGGTAAAGCTGGCCAGCCATTGGGCATGGGATACTGCCATGGGATGGGTGGAAACCAGGTTGGTATTGTCACGGTTTCATTATAAAAAAGGGTGTCATCTAGTCAAAGTGCATGTTTTAGAAACCTTTGATTTAACGTGCAATGTTTTTAATTGTATATTATCCGCCGAAGAAGAAATTCTGATGCGTATGTGAAGTCTACCAATCCGTATTGGGCACGCGTGGTGGACTAACGCCCTACCCGAGGGAAGGCCTGTGCAATAATACATGGTACACTGTAGAAACGAAACTCCCTCGTTAATTTTCATTTTATGTTTTTATTTTCTAAGATTAGGTAAACATACAACTATAATAATACATTCAGTTTAAACATTTAAAAAAATACATAAGCCAAAAAAGTTTCCACCTATAGATAACATACGTAAGTGTTGCTCAAACGGTAGACTTTAACAAATGATCAAAACAAAAAACAAACGAAAAGAAAAGACAAACCTAAACAAAGAATGAATGAAAAATAACTACAGAAACAATGATATTATAATAAAAACATAATATTTTCCTTTCTTTGAAAAAATATGAATTTACGTTACAATACAATTTGTTTTTTTAAAATAAGTTACAAACATTCAATCATAGTACTTATTTACCGAAATCGACATGCAAGATTTCAGTAAAATTACAAATTAACATTTAAAACATTTAACGACTGTCAGGTTACCTTTTTAACCTCATAAGCAAACCTGTAAAATTTCTCGTGGTATATATCGATGTACTGATACTTGTCATTATAATCGGAGCAGGGTCTAACCAGATATCGGTTTTTGGAATAATTTGTTCTGCAATATGGAATGGCGAACACATTATTACAGCGTGTGCCAAAACATCGAAATTGGATCTCACTCAGAAGAGCGGGTGAATCAACCATCCCGTTAAGTATTTTGAAAAGGAAAATTTGATCTCTATGTTCTCTTCGCTGTTTAAGAGTAACAATGCCATCGACTTTGAAGTCCCTATACTTATAATTCATTCGATTCAGGAATTCATGTTGGATTCGCTCCACAGAATCACTGTGGACTGAACAATGCGGGCTCCAAACTGTAGAGGCATACTCCAGCAGTGATCTGACGAACGAATTATACAGGAGCTTCAGAGTGTCAGGGTTCTTGAAGTCTTTGCCCTGACGAAATATGAATCCTAGCATTTTATATGCTCTTGCTGATACCCTCGTCACGTGAGAGGATAACAAAGAGCCCTCTGTCCAATTGAACTCCAAGATCCCTCACCTCGGCTACCCTATCCAGTTAAATGTCGAAATGCGCGTACAAAATGTCATTTCTATAATTTCGTTTCTATTGGGTATGTGCACGACACTAGCACCACACTAGCGCGGCGTAGCGCACGAACTATGTCGGACAGCTATGAATTATCTACACTATTATAGTACTGTAAAGACTCTGTGTTTGTTCGAGGAATCTGCCAAAACTACTGGACCGATTTTGATAAAACTTTTTATATTTAAAAGCTTATTATTAGTCTTAAAAACTAGCTTATATTTTATCCCGGTACGATGACGGGAGCCGATGCGGACGAAGCCACGGGCAAAATCTAAATTGTATCGGAATTCCCATACAAACTTTTACTTCAGTTTTAACACCTTTGAAATTCGACAAACCTTTTTTAAGTGAGCATCTAGATGTCAATAGAAACTTCCATGCCAAATTTTATGTTTGTAGTCTTGACAGTTTTAGAGATTTCGTGTTTAGTTAGTGTGTGGTTTTGTATAGATTCAAGCATATTTTCACAGCTTGTCCCGCAATAGTACAAATTTCTGCCACCCCGGGCGCTGCGATCGACTTGACAGTTCCCAACACCTACTTCGCACATAGCCAATAGTGTACTATTATTATCTATTAATATGCATGTGCCCTGCAGTGGGACGTATGATGATGATTAAATAATGATACGAATAATGTATGTGTTATTTGCAGGTGTTCGCGTACACGAAGCGCAAGCAGGTGATGTCGGACGACAACTGCCTGGACGCCGCCAACCCGCGCGGCCCCATCAAGTTGATCCGCTGCCACGGCATGCGCGGCAACCAGGAGTGGACCTACGACACTAAGGTATCATCTAACATGGTTTATCTGACGTGTTTACTTTTTAGGGTGGAACCTCATCTGAAGTGCGATTTTTGAAAATCATACGAGCGACTTGGCAGTAGAAAGATGATGGAAAGATGCATAATCTCCATAGTAATTTTGAAATTTTCTACTGCCAAGTCGCTCGAATGATTTTCAAAAATCGCACTTCTGGCAGCACCGCATCGCCTTTTTCCGTCGCTCCATCCTTTTCTGTCACTCAGGAACGTCATTTGCTAAAGCAAATAAGGTAGACGGAACGCGATCGCGCGCGGCGGTGCTGCTGTAAATACAGGTTGTCCGTCGGCAGATTTTACACTTAAAAAAATAATAACAATAAATATGAATACAAGTAAAGTTATTTATTCTTTGTTTTACAGTAGGTTTTACAGAAGAAACATGCGGGTTTTAGTTTTTAAAAATCACTCCACTTAAATGGCGTCCGTTTAGCTACAGATATTCTTGCAATCTACTCCTCATGTTATTGTTGATGGTGAATTACTGTATACGCGAGACTTGAGGTAACCCTACAGGAAAAAATCACAAGGGGTCAGATCTGGCGATCTGGGGGGCCATGCGAGGTCTGGATTAGGCTGGTTTTAGTATTCGACTGACCGTAAGCACCAACGTAGACTGCAGAGCGTACAGGGTGAACTTAAATACGTTCTGCACTTTAGGGGCTGGTTCAGACGATAGTCTTGCAAACTGGGCAATATTCACAATGGGAACAACATTAAAATAGCAAAGAAAAAAATTGCTGTTCCATAAGGTCGAGTAGCGTTTGATGTTTCTTTCACGATTTCGTTGTTGGCTCCATAGTGAAAGTCATTTAGTTTGATGGTCTGAAATACCCCCTAATATGAAACGCATTTATTTGACGCAGATGTAAAAACATCTGGTATGTATAATACAACGTGTTAATGAATTAACGCAAAACTAGAAAGTAGTTTGTTTAGAATCGAGAGCAGAGTCGAATTATCATGGTTTCAACATAGGTAATTTTTTTCAAAATATTTAATAATTTTTTTGCAAAATTTCATATTTTCTAAACCCGATGTCAACCGACCACACGGGCACACTCACCCTACTAACTACCAAAACAAGATTATAAAAATGTATCCATGAGTATGTTAGCGCTTTCTTTCAGTGCTGAAATGATAACAAATCATTTTTGCCTCAAAACTTAAAATGTGAATAGCTTTAAATTTTAACTATCAAAATAATGAAATTATTGTTTCAATCTAATTATTTTGTTATAAATCAGTTGGGGTGTATGAGGTTTTGCGTTAATTCATTAACACGTTGTATAGGTCGAAGATTTTGTAGAAGTTATGCGAAACATGATTATAGGAATTATTTACTGTAATGATATAAAACGAAATAAACGCATGCAATAAAACAACGTGTAATGAGCGTGAAGTATAATAACAGTACTGCGTGACATCGATTACAGTGGCAATCGAGGAAATTTAATGCGTTACTTTCTTCGTGCTAATTATATCGTATGAATGATAGAGCTATTTTATACATTATTTTATTTTAACACTTTATACTACATACAGTACATATCGAAATCGTGCGAAATATCTTCCAATATGCCTTGGAATTAAACTTTTTGTTTATCATCATCATCATCTCAGCCGATGGATGCCACCCGTCAGCCGTCCACTGCTGGACATAGGCCTCCCCCAAGGATCGCCATAACGACCGGTCCTGCGCTGCCCCCATCCATTTTTGTTTATACAGGGTGTACAATAAAATGGGACAGCTACTCAAAGGGGTGCTTCAGACCATCAAACTGAACAACTTTCACTAAGGGACCAATATCGAAATCGCGAAAAAAAAATCAGCTCTCCCATACAAAACTGCAAACATAACTCGACTGAAATGTATGGGACAGCAGATTTTTTTTTCGCGATTTCGATATTGGTCCCATAGAGAAAGTTGTTCAGTTTGATGGTCTGAAGCACCCCTTTAAGTAGCTGTCCCATTTTATTGTACACCCTGTATAACTCGAGAACGTCAGGTTTTTATGGAACGTTGACTTGTAATAAATCACGCTTCATGAAAATGTCTTGTACCCGCTGATTAAGTCAGCCTTTTATTATTATTATATCAGCCGTCGTTGTCCCATTGTTGGGCAAAGGCCTCCCTCCGTTCTCTCCATGCGTCCCGGTTCTGCGCTTCGATAGGCCAGTTCTTTAGGAAACTATCGATTTGGAGGTGTTTTTTTTCTAATGGCCATTACTTTTCCTCTGGGATGGATTTGCGCGTGCTTTACTAAAGGTTACTATTAGGGATTTCGGTCTCGTTAGCATTTTTGGTCCCGGGACTAGTCTCGGATTCTCAAACCCCAGTCCCGGGATTCCCGGGAAATTCGAGACTGTTTGGTTTAATTTAAAAATACAAGGAATTATCGGTGTTTTCTGGCTTTAGACAGTCTTAGCGTATAGGTAAAATGCATAAAATGTCAGGGGATATAAAATCTGATTTTTAATTTAAACCTAAAATCAAAATCATAAGTAAACGACTATTCTAACGTAACTAATTATTAGATTAATTAATTATTCAAAAGTTACATCAAAATTGGTCATTTAATTATGATTTTCAGTATAATTAAAGCAATCGCCATGCAGAATTACAACACAAAATAATCATAAATTCCTAGTTTATCTGGTAAATCTACCTTTATGTCAGTCTCAATAGCTAGAAAACAAGCTTAATCACAATATTCACAGTAAACAGTCCAACTGCGAACGCCAACCCTTCGCGTGGCGATCAAGGCAAATTCTACCAATAACATAGCCAGAACAACCAAAACCCGACCCGGGGCAAACTCTGGGAGAGATTTGGCTACCAAAACCGACGAAAGGCTGCACCTGGCAACGTACAATACGCGACAGTGTACACACTACAAGCTCACTGAATAAGCAGGTTACAATAGGACGTTAATTAGTTTATCGAAGTCTGAAGAAAGGGAGAGTACTCGATAATCCTCAAATCTGGTAACCGAACTGGTTACCGGAATCGCGGTCGAGCTCCTGAAGACGGCTGGAAAACCGGTCCTTAGACCTTCAGAAGTGGTATAATTCAGTCATTCGCGGGGAAAATGTCGCAGGCATTGAACAAGTCTGGTAGTCCTCTTCTTTAAAAAATTGCAAAAATGCCTTGCTGAAGAACGAAAGGCACCATCTTCTCTCTTCTTAGTCGTCTGTAAGTTGTTTTCGAGAGTCATTACGAACAATCTCGCACGCAGGATCGATGTCTTCCAACCCCCTAAACAAGCCGGGTTCCGAATAGGCTTCAACATTAGACCACATAATTATAATTGTACGCTCCAGCAGATTATACAGTAGACTGAAGAGTACCTATTACCTGCCTCTTTGCTAAGCGTTCGTGGTCAATGAGAAAACCTTCGATTTCTGCTGCTTTGAGCTGTACTGCAGTCTTTCTCGCAATGCCAAGTTACGTACCAAGTCCAAAGAAAATATATACTCTAACGCGAAAAGAAGCGACACTCATGCATGTGTGCTTTTAGAAGTGGCGGGATGCCCATTTAATGTCAATGACGGCCGAATCACAAAGCTGCACTCGCTCGCTCGACTCGACGGGCAAAGCGATTTCATACTATAACGTGCGGAAACATGTCGTGCTATATATTTACTGCTGTGTTTCCAACCTGCCTACTCATACTTTACCTTCTTTGAAGAAGTTAATTCAATAGGTATTTTAATTTTGATGATTGGTCATGCTGCTCCCTACTTTTTCGTTATTACAGGTTTAAGTGTAGGAACCCGTATCTACCTTGATTTTCAAAAATACACGACCTAAGTTCCTGATTTATTGCTAGCATGATTTTATTTCTATGCAATGAGGAATTGACATTACAATGAGAATATAATTTAATTTACGTAAATAAAACTTAACTTTGATTATTTCCTCGTTTTCGGTAGGTATCGACCCTATCTCTTACTCACGCCGGCCCAAGGTACCGGACCGCTCGTTCACGTACAGGCAGTGTCATGCCTGTGCCAGTTTGGTCCCGAACTATTCAAATAAAAAAAGTCTCGAAAATTCGATACCATGCGGAACAAGTGAGACAAGTCTCAGTAGATCGTTAGTGAGACAAGACAATTCTTAAACTCGATACCGAAATGCTTAGATAAAAGCAATAAATAACTCAATATCATGCATTATGTACGTTAAAAAAATATATAGTTTTGAAATCGGTATTTAGACACAATAATAAACTGGAAACATTGTTTATATTGTATAAAATGTGAGTCATATTTAATTATTTTTAATATGAAAACGAGTCTCGAAATCCCGGGACCAAAATGTCAAAGTCTCGGTCTCAGTCTCGACGTAAAAAGTACCGAGACTCCCGGGATTTCGAGACTCGAGAGTCCCGGGACGAAAACCCTAGTTACTATTGGTGATAAGGTGTGTCAATTAGCAAAGGTTTCATCTCTGGGCAAAACAAAAAAAATTGGACCTTAAAGTTGCATCATCCTTTCATCCAAAGCCGTTCAGTCGTTTAATTGACTTGACATAGAAACATCCAAGCATAGTCACTAACTTTCACAATTTTGTTATATTTATACTTAGTATTTATAGTAGGATTCTTTCGAGATGAAATTGGAACAATTTTCCCGTGTCAAAAAGTATCGATTTTTACAGGTTAGAAATTATCAAAATAATTATTTTCTTTGATAATTGTCATGATAATTATCTTCATAATTATTATATATTGAAAAAACAAAAAGCTTGCGCTAACAATGTCGCGACATGTGTATTAATTGACACTTTAAGAGCCTATGTCGAAAAATAATTTAAGCGAAACAGGCGTGGGATAGCTTATATTACGGCCTGATGCGAGAGAAAGAGATGGGGCGCCGCGCGCGCCTGAAGCGAATCGAGCGCCAAATCAAACTTTATTTAATTCTGATTGTACTATTTATGTTATTTCAATTCTGCTCTAATCAAAATTTAGAAAATATCAATCTCTTTTTTTTAAATCAAGTCTCGTGTTTCTATTATTCACCGTTTAGCAGTTCCAATCGTTTATAGATAAAAACAGAGGCTACTTTGGCTTGTTTTTCTATCGAGAAAATGTGTCTTAATCGTGTTTTGGCTCTAATCAAAACTTCAATTATATGTTCAATTTACACATATCCGAAAATCATACTCCTACTGTTAGTACTTCATGATATATGAAGCTTTGAAGAATCCTATTTCTTTCACATAGCCCCTTAAACCCAGGATTTTTATTCTCAACTTCAGTATTTCCCCATGTGAGCGTAATATAAAGTATTCGTTCCGTGTAGGTATAAGCTTCCACTAATGGAGATGTATTGATTGATAGGTATTGTAGAAAGTGTAAACAACTGAGACGAATGCAATGGTCATATCATATCATATTATTCAAATTACACTTTCACCCATGATTCGCTGTTAATCATGCGTGTCATGCATAGTGGTACTAGTTATACTTCTGGTCAAAACTCCCTAGTAATCTTTAAAGGGGTGAAGTGGTAGTGGTTTAGACCACCAAACTGAACAACTTTCACAAAGGAGCCAACTATGAAATCGCTTAAAAAATCAGCTATGTCCAGGCTGTATTTGTTTAATACAAAACAGCAGTTCTTACTCGGCTCATGGATAATGGGACAGCTTCAGCTAGTTCGGTTTGATGGTCTAACTAAACCAACCCTATAAATATCATTATTTAAAGTCTAGTAACCTCAGTTTTTGATTAGAACAATTTATGTACACACGGCGACACATCAGGTTACGCACCCTATATACCCATAACTACACTACGTACAAAACACAAAATAGTGCGGTAGAGAGCCTAAATAGACGCGGCTGCCGGCGCGGGCGCAGCGCTGTGAGACGAAACAACAACAACATACCGCACCCTCTTGCACGATTCGCAGCGTTCAACTTCTAATAGTTCAAAGTCCAAACAGGGTAACCTGACATGTCGCCGTGTGTACCTGTCAGCTTTATTTATTTTGTATATTGTATTGTTTGTAGCTGCGAACGATAAAGCACACGAACACGGGCATGTGCCTGGACAAGCCGGAGTCGTCGGACGTGTGGAAGCCGGTGCTGCGGCCGTGTAACCGGTCGCGCGGGCAGCAGTGGCTCATGCAGGTCGACTTCAAGTGGCAGGCGCGCCGCATCGCCAGGGAGGGCAGCTAGTGTCAACGTCTGCATCCTAAGGTACGTGCGAGTTAAATTCCCTTGGGAATTATGTTATTAGGGTTCTGTACCCAATGGGTGCTAACGGGATCCTATTACTAAGCCTACGCTGTCCTTCCGTCCATCTTAACTCTAAATGTCTGCGTCTTTTGAACTGTAATTGAAATTTTCACTGAATATAATTATGTTATTATTTTGGATTTGTTAACACATAAAAAGCCAAAAGTGAAAAATTTTGCGGTAATACAAGAATGGTTTTTTTTAAGATTTTTTGTTTTTTGTCTATCGTAAAAACGGCAATACATGCAAGCGTTACGTGAAGTGATTATAGAGCATACTCTGTAAAACGAAAAATAGTAATAACCGGTCAAGTGTACGTCGGGCTCTGGACTAAGGATCCCAGAGAAAAAATTTTTTTGGTATTACAAACCTCGGTGCGCGAGACCCGCTCGCACTTGACCAGTTTTCTCTATTCTTTGATTAGTACATGGTTTGAAAGTACCTAATCTTCTACAGGGTGAAATTGATATCATTAGCATCCTTTTAAACTAAGAGTCTACCCATCATACTGAACAACTTTCAATATGGGAGCAAACCGATCGGAGCAACAAAAAAATCAGCTGTTCAATACTAAACTGCAATGCCTACGCGACACAAATGTATGCAACAGCTGTTTTTTTTTTTGCTCCGATTGGTTTGCTCCCATAGTAAAAGTTGTTCAGTTTGATGAGTAGACTCTTAGTTTAAAAGGTTGCTAATGATATCAATTTCACCCTGTATATCTTAAGAAATGGAGTGCTCCATTAGATTATATTCTGTACTTCATAGTATGTTTGTTTTTTATGTACATTAAAAAGAACTGTTTGTTTATTTTCAGGAGCGACAACGATAGACCATAACAGTCTTCCCCCCTCTCGTTAGATATCAGATTTATTCCTTATTCCTATATCTGAAATTTTATATCTATTAGATGTATCGACTCGCGAGGTCCTGTGAATCGTTGACAATACATAATATGCTGTAATAAGTTGTATTCCCTGTAAACGTTGCTCAAGTTTAGTATTTTCTAGCCGATAATGCGGTGTAGTGATGTTTCCTTTTATTATTTCAAATGTTTTAGGTGTATCTTAAGAGATTTTAATAATTTAAAATTTATATGCTCCCTGAGAAACACTATTTTTGATTAATAAACTTCTAGATTACTTTGGAGATTATTTTGATACTGCGCTTATGAAATTTACGGCAGATTTTATTATTTAATGCGATGTCGTTTTACTCACCAGTAGATATTATTTTTTTAAACGAATTTAATGTTGCAATGTTTTAATCAGTTTTTTTTACACTATATTCGTTACCGTAAGTTCGCGGTGCTAATCTTCGCCACTAGGTAGTATAACATATTTAATTTGCACTTCATTTGTTAGCAAGGCTAGCGGCACGATGCGTGCCATATATTTTGCCAGACTGCCTCTTAGAATTTGCCACGAATTATTTATGTACACATCAGGAACTATTTGAAAATAATTCCGTCATTCTCATTAGCTGCAAACATCGTTACTACTGCCATTGTATCATGGGAACGATGAATTTCTTATAGGTACATTTATTTTCTGATATACTTATGTGATGATTAGACGTAGGGGTCTAAATGATGTGTTTAATTCATGGTTGTTTTGTACTGTCACTACTTGTTTGTTGAGATAAGATTCCACGTTGCACCAGAATGTTTTGAACGTACAAGGTGAAATTATAACTGCTGCTTTTAATAGGAATAAACCTATTCCTTGTTGATGAATTTTCCGTGACGATCGGCATTTTGTCGATGGTTTTACTCGTGTTCAGTTGTATATGTCATCGGTATATGTTTCGGCAGCTCAATAAAGTGCTCTAGGTCAAAACAGCAAAGCAATTTCATCTTGTATGGATTATTCAAGTGTGAGATTATTATAGCTAAGGGAACTGTTTCGTACGTTGTATTATAATGTACTGTTATTGTTATATCTGTAACCATGTGATTTGTAACCATATTATGTGTACTTGCAACAGTGAACGACTTGCTACGATACAGCATTCCTCCGTTCAGCGCGCGGTAGATTTTGCAGATATAACAATGATAATTGTTATATTAACTGTTGCCTTAATTAATTTTATGAGGTCTCAAATCAATTCGTGTTTTATAAAATAATGAAACTATTGATAAGGGTTTATAATAATATTTTAGTGCATATCGTCTGTAGAGTGAAAGGGCTTGATGGACTTTTCTTACTTCTCACGTAACTATTTCTATGATGCTTAGGTAACATAGGTAAAAATTTCATTCCTTTGTAATATTTTTGTAGCTAATCGGGCCCTTGACAACGAATAATAATAAATATATTTACATTAAATTTGTAGTTAAAAATAATGTATTTTTGTTCACTATTGGCTTTTAAATAGTTTTACAGATTGGCTCGCACGAGGGTCGGTTGTTAGTCCTCTCGAAGCCGAATTATTTATAAGTATTCAGACGTACAGTTCTAAATTGAAGTTAGTGATTTGTATTAAGTTCGCTATTTTATTTATTAAAATTTTAGAAAAATTACAACCATATCACTGTTTATAATGTAAATTATTGCAATGGTTAGACTTCCTAAGAACTATTTAAATAAATTGGCAGTTTTATTTATTTATAACTATTAAAACATCACAAGCGATGGTTATAGAATTAACTTTTGAATGTACTCCGTTTTAACCAATAATAATGTTGTAAATTCCTTTAATTGAAACAATATAAACCGATAGTCATGTAATTATTGTAAATAAGTTGTTATTATGATTCGTCCAATTAAAATCACTATACGTTCAAGATATAGTATAGTGTTCGATGGTTGGCATCGAAATAAAGCATTTATTTGGTTTAAGATCAGAATCTCAAGAGACGCATTAATTTGTTGGAAAAACAATAAAAGTGCCAAACTCTTCTATTTTATTTATTTTGTTATTATATAAAACATTCACCATTCCAATAGATGCAAATTTAAATTTTGTGACTTGAAATTGATTAAATTGTTTGGACTGAATTTTATTTCCTTGTTTTATTTTACTACTACTACGCCTGTGAAAAATTTAACTTGCTATGTGTGGGAAAACTATAATGCCAATCCACTTCGGAAAAGAAATTAATTTCATGCAGTTATTTTATGGGTTGAACCTTAAGAGCAAGGATCTCCTTAAAGCCTTTAGAATAAAGAATATCCTTGCTTTTAGGTGAACCTCATCTGGCAACACCACATCGCATTTTTCCGTCGCTCTAGCACCGCCGCGTGTGCATCTTATTTGCTCTAGCAAATGACGTTCCTGAGTGACAGAAAAGGATAGAGCGACGGAAGAAAATTTGAATTTGTAACGTACTTAGATTAAAAACTTTACGCTTACGCTGAAAGATGGAGCCAAGAAATGAGAGAGCGTGATAGCCAGTTGTGAAAACTTATGTAAACAAAAAAGACAGAAATATTATTTTTTGTTTCGGTCACCGTGGCCGGTTTTTTTGTTTGGCAAGATGTCAAACCATTGTTAAACCTATGGAATGTTGATGACATCTTGCCAAACAAACCGACGTATGCAAAAGTCACATTATTGCTGTTGCATGTGCGGCCACGGTATGGTTTCATCTAGTTACTATATCTATGGTAACGTAGGATATCTTCAACTATATCCGCTACAAGTTGGCTACAAGCTTCGTCTATTACTTATTTAAGGGCAGGTTATCCCAGTGCAGTGCAAGCGTCTCTTTCTTACAAGCATACGTTTGCAATTAGCCATCCCACTTCAATTGATAGCAGGATCGCAAAAAAAATATTTTTCATCAATATCTTTTCTCTTGGGTGTTTGGAGTAAAAACTAGTCTCAGTCCTATTTTTCAGTGTATTTTTATTTATTTATAGTGTTAATAATCTTTAATTAAAACTTGAAAAATAGTTATAGACTTACCTATCTTTGCATGGTTTTATGAGCGATAGAGGTAATAACTAGCGTGTTTTGAGCCTAAGGCCTCGTTCAAGGAGACGCGGGGCGGGCTACCGGAAAAACAAACAAATGAAGATGTATGAGAGCGTTCACGGAGAAGCGTTTTTGCACGTCAAATTGTCATACATTTATTGCCCGCCCCATAGAGAAACACGTACTCCTTGATGACAGGAGTCACGTGTTTTTCTATGGACCGCCAGCGTGTGAATTCTCTATGGGCCCGCCCAAGAGGTATTTTCGGTATTTTAAGCTTCTTGCCGCCCAACGGGTCGCAGCCCGCCCCGCATCTCAGAACAGGACCTCTACCCGCCGCACATTCGAACTTCGCAATTGCGTGAACATTTTCGTTCCAATGTCAACTCTATTACAATAAAGTGTGGACCGAAACAGTGGCGATATGTCGAACATCAAAAGTCCGGGTACAGAGCCAGTTTATGAACAACAACATTTTTTTTTCTGGATTAAAACAACGCCTATTTCTTGCCTTGGGTCAGCGCACACCTAGCGTAAAACTGTTCGAGCATGCGCGAGCAGTTTTCATTGATTCAATTGATAATGAACTATATTCCCATTGAAATAAAGTTGAAAATAGCTTGCAAGTGATTAAATCCCTTCAGCGTCTGTTCGAGTATGCTCGCGTATGCTCCTCGCGGCGACGGGAGCAGTCGCGAGCATGCGCGCGGATGCTCGAGCATACGCGCGTGTCGATGCTTGCGATCCATCGTCAGTGTTGCCACCCCGTCATTTTTCGGGCTAGCTCTAACATCTTTTTTATCAGCTAAGCCCGAAAAGGGAAATTTAGTACCTAGTTGCCTACCTACAGATAATAAATAATAATCTAGCCCTTATCGAAAATACACGGAAAATCTAAAATAACATAGATTTTTAGGGTTCCGTATCCAAAGGGTGAAAACGGGACCCTATTAATAAGCCTACGTTGTCCGTCCGTCCGTCAGTCTGTCCGTCTGTCCGTCCGTCCTACATATTTTGGGCTGTAAGCGTCAGCGCACACCTAGCGTAAAACTGTTCGAGCATGCGCGAGCAGATTTCATTGATTCAATTGATAATGAACTCTATTGTCGTGTGAATTCTCTATGGGCCCGCCCAAGAGGTATTTTCGGTATTTTAAGCTTCTTGCCGCCCAACGGGTCGCAGCCCGCCCCGCATCTCAGAACAGGACCTCTACCCGCACATTCGAACTTCGCAATTGCGTGAACTTTTTCGTTCCAATGTCAACTCTATTACAATAAAGTGTGGACCGAAACAGTGGCGATATGTCGAACATCAAAAGTCCGGGTACAGAGCCAGTTTATGAACAACATATTTTTTTTCTGGATTAAAACAACGCCTATTTCTTGCCTTAGGGTCAGCGCACACCTAGCGTAAAACTGTTCGAGCATGCGCGAGCAGTTTTCATTGATTCAATTGATAATGAACTCTATTCCCATTGAAATAAAGTTGAAAAATAACTTGCAAGTGATTAAATCCCTTCAGCGTCTGTTCGAGTATGCTCGCGTATGCTCCTCGCGGCGATGGGAGCAGTCGCGAGCATGCGCGCGGATGCTCGCGCATGCTCGAGCATACGCGCGTGTCGATGCTTGCGATCCGTCGTCAGTGTTGCCACCCCGTCATTTTTCGGACTAGCTCTAACATCTTTTTTATCAGCTAAGCCCGAAAAGGGAAATTTAGTACCTAGTTGCCTACCTACAGATAATAAATAATAATCTAGCCCAGGCGGAGGACATTTGCCTTTTGGTGGTTTTTCCGATTCAGTTTGCATAGAATGTGCTGCCATCTGTTAAATATATCTTTTACTATGAAAAAAAAAGATTATATTGTCTATGTCATTGTCAAATTGACAAAACAAAATGGCGACCTTCCTTGCATAATGTGCGTGTTGTTTGTAGTTTTTGTTCAATTTTGTGCCGATTTAGTGATGTTTTGGAGTTTCAGTTGTTCTCTTACCAATGTACAGATTACAGGAATAGTAAGGATACTGGAATTTCACTCGATCGGTGCGGGATTGAACGAAAACTAGCATTCAAACAACGGTATGAGTATATAAGCATATATATATAAGTAGGTATGTATAGTATAGGTAGAATTATTTTCAGAGAAACACAGATGGCGCTAGCTAGCCTTCAATTTGACATAAGGTGGATGCATAATGTTGCCACGAGTGGGTTCTCTTTTCTAATATACTTATATTACTCTTTGATCTAGCCCTTATCGAAAATACACGTAAAATCTAAAATAACATTGATTTTTAGGGTTCCGTACCCAAAGGGTGAAAACGGGACCCTATTAATAAGCCTACGTTGTCCGTCCGTCCGTCCGTCCGTCTGTCCGTCTGTCCGTCCGTCCGTCCGTCTGTCCTACATATTTTGGGCTGTAACTTTTGAACAGTAATAGTTTTGAAACAGTAATAAATTGTTGGACGAAAATGAGTACTTTTTTTCTCAATAAAAGGTCGAAGAAGATTTAGTAGGTTTTCAAATTGTTCATATTCCATTTTATAGTAGTCATAAAATAACTGTACATCTTTCTTGCCAGGTTGCTTCAGCCCATATTCTTCTTTCAATTTTGTGTCGTCCTCTTTTCGTCTTATTGATGTGCTCTTCTTGCTCCTCTTCCTCTGCTAGTAACCCAATTATTACCAAATCCCAGTCGACCATACTTTAAAATTGCTCTTATCGCACGTCTTTACTTTAAAATATTGTAAACACAACTGCAAAACTCACTGTCAACTTTAGCAACACTGGAGCATCCGCAAGACTGTTCGAACACGCGCGAGCTGCTCGCGCATGCTCGAGCATCCGCCGCTGCCGCCGGCGGATTTCGCCGCTAGGTGTGCGCGACTGCAAAGAACATGCTCGAGCATGCGCGAGCAGTTCTACGCTGGGTGTGCGCTGACCCTAGACTCAACCAAAAACAGGTCGCTTTGATAGAACCTGCCCTAAAGGGCCCTGCACAACCCGCCGGCTCGCTTCCTACGGCGAGGGCCACACAGAAGGGACGTGAGACGAGGACGCGGGTAGTTTAGTGCCAGATATTTAGCGACAGGTCAACAATTTGCGCCAGCGCGCGTCCGGGGTCTCATCGGCAGAGAACTGCTCAAGCATTTTCCAGTGCCCAATGAAATGTCGTCTTTATCTAATTGAAATAGAGTTGTAAATAAGTGTCGAGTTATAATTTTGCCTAGCGGAGTAGCGGACGACGGCGTTTGCAGGCGCACGCTTTTTACCTACAACTATTTGAATTGAATAAGGACGCGGACGTCATTTCATTGAGGACTGGGAAATGCTCGAATTGTTCTCCGCTAGATGTGCTGATGTGTAAAGCTTCAGCTTAGGGTCAGCGCACTCTTGGATGAATCCAAGAGTTGTAAATGAAAAGTAATCGAAAAATAGTTTATAATTTATTTATTTCACTTAACATTGTACTTAAACACTACTAATACTATCTTTCATTTATACAATTCAACCATAGACTTAGAATTTTTGCTTACGCTAGAATTCAAATCACATACTCATTCAAACAAAATAATTAATTTACACAGAAACTCATTTTGGTGAAGACAAAATAGTTCACATTTTTAAAGAAAAGTGTTCCTATTTGCACAAATAGCACTAAAACGTGCTTTTTGTTATCGTGTATTAAGTTAACAAAAATATATTGCTTGTATTTTTTTTACAGATTTGTTAGCAAATGCGATTCACATTTTGATTTACTTTACACCTCAAACTTTCATTTCAAATACGAAAGGTGGGATATTGTGACGCACTCTACCATTCGGTGGATTTGTTATTCCACTACAAAACTTCCTATAATCTAAAATAATCTCATAAGATGGAGGACAAAACAATGTTACAAATTCCGAAAATTAACAATGAAAATGGGGTAGTACAATACATTGTTACTAAATAACAGTTAAAGCGTTTAGTATAGTTTAAACATGCATATAAAACTAAAAATAGGATCCTGTAAACAAAAAACTAGAAGGCTCGTTTGGTGTCTTGAGATCAATGTAAGATGTAACCTAGTGGTAGCCTCCGTTGGGTTGAGACACATTGACCGACGGCGCGGGCCCATACAAAAATCACGTTTAGTATGGGAAGCTTTGATTAAATTAAAATAGCGGAATATAGGTGACTTTCTTGCATTATGTACTCGAACAATGGATCTGCCTTTCATGTACTTACGAGAGAAAAGTAATGCCGTGTGATTTGATTTTTATTATTAAATTATTTGTATTGTGGTACCTTTATTCCGCCTCAAATCAAAAAGTATCTCAATAACGCACGCGTTTTATGCGAATGCGACTAAGTCAAACACTTTAACTGCTGACGACGTACACCGTAGGTCGGCGACAAATGGGCCGCTGTGCTGAAGAACCCACGTAGCGAGCCGGTTCAATTGCATTTCGCCTATGACCTACCGCGCGAGTCACCGAAAACGTTACGCCTGCGCGGGTGACCCAGATTATCGTTTCAACGTTACGACTGTGCGCAAGACCTACGAGGGGGGTCAAGTGCTATTGCATTTCGCCTGTGCTCATGAGCTACAGCGTGAGTCACCCAGACCTAACGCCAGTGCGGGTGACCCACGAGGTGAGCCGCATTGGTCTTTTTAAGTTACGACTGTGCGCACGACCCACGTGGGGCGTCAGTTTCAGCACTGCGCGAGGATCATGGTTTTGAGCTTAGCAGCGAAAGTGTTAAGCGACGGGGACTCGATTTATGCGGTCTAGAGGCTAGTCAACTATCTTCCGCAATTTTAATTTAGTCAAAGATGAGAAGCCGTCTTCGCCGTCAGTCAATACGTCCAGACCCTTAGTGTCTCTCGCACTTGCACTGCACTGTTGTCTGTTGTGGAGGGTGCGGTGATGTCAGAGTGGTCCCTGAGGGCGCGCCCGAGCAACCTTCATCACTCGTGCGGCATGTCCTCGTGAAGCCAACTGTCGTTCTCTGCTCGCGCCACTTGCTTCTTGAGACTGCAGTACAGTTTGATTAACGAATCCTGTGAAAGAATTGCATTTTTTAATAAACAATTCTCATTATTAAGTTGAAATAGATTTCGGGTGTAATGTCAACAAATTGTTTGGGCTTGAATAGAATAGAATATTTGTCTTATAAAACACATTACAAAATCAGTACTTACAAATACATCAAAAATAAACATATTCTAGACAAAATGGTCTGTGACATCAGTATACAGTAGTTGGTCAGACCAACTACTACTGCTATTATTGTCACAGCCGAACTTAATATAAAAAAAATGATTTTTAAATGCCTTAATTTAAATATCACCACTTGACGTGTAATTCAATTCTGAAATCTTCAATAATGTGAGCCTTGCTACAACTGCACGCTTTAAAAGATGGTTGGTAAGGTTTTTGACCTCTCCGCAAGGGATTATGATCGTGACGTGAGTTTATGTATGTTTATTTAAATATGATTACCTTCTCATTTTCTAGTTGAATAATTTCTCTTTTCTGCCGTAGCTCCTCATCGTCCATTTGTTCCTCCAACTCTGTCTTGTGTTTGCTGAGGTACGCTAGCTCAGTTTGAATCTGAAATTTAACAGAAACAATTATTTTAATTTTTTATTATTTTTTTTTTAATTTTTTTTTCTGGACATTAATGTCCAGATTTAATAACCTAGTTTAAAATAAGGTTTTGACGGTGATAGAATGACTAAAAGAAATCAAATTCTTGGAAGGTGATATATGCTTCGCTATCACTATTGCCTTCCTTATTTACATAATATGAAACAAGATTTTGGCTGTGCATGTTTTTTATGTGCATATTTTACCTCGATTATAAAATACTGGCTGTTGCCCGCGACTCAGTCTGCGCGGTGAAAAAAGTATTATAAAAAGTATTATATTTTTGTTAATCCAGTACATATTTATTGTATCTGCATGCCAAATTTTAACCAAATCCTTTCAGCGCTTGCGTGATTGAGTGACAAACATCCAAACTTTGACATTTATAATATTAGTGAGATTACATCAAACAATTTTATTAAAACTACGAAGCCAAAGTAACTTGTCTAGTTTATAAAATGCGATCAGAAAATCGTATCAGATATGCATCCATCACTCGTAACTACTTCAAGTTAGTGGCTGGATACCAGTTCTTCCCCCCGTTTTACCCCCATTTCTTTATATCAAGCAACTAAACGATTAAGGATACATTTTCACCAAAATGGAGTGGAGCGGAGATGTGTAAAAACCCAATCGAATTTTCCTTGCTTATCAGAATAAAGATATTTCATTGGTTGATCTTACAGCTTCAGTGGAAACGCATCCTTACTAGATTTCGTGATTTTCTTTAATAACAGAATAACATTGTTTTTTTTACCTTTAGATATTCCTGGGCCAGTTGTTTGTGCTCCTCGAAGATGCGCTTGGACTCATCGTTGTTGAGGTCGGGTGAGATGGGGCGGAGGTGTGGGTCAAGCATCATGTGCATCGAGTCGAGGTCCGGGTCGGGCTCGGCGGGGGGAGGCGCTCCCCCTTCCGCTCCCGTTGATCCGCTAGTGTTGCCTGGGGGAGAGAAGCTGACGTTAATATTGCTTAGTGTACGACTTGCAGGGATCAAGTCTAAGGAAAGAATTAATAAATTATCTTGGACATTGCGACACGGATTATCTATTCACATTGAAAGTACCAGAATCTAGCCCGGAAATGTATTATGTTATGATGACTAGACAACGATATACAGGGTCCTTTCTTCATACGGTTTTTTAAGGGTTATAAAACCGACGGCGGACCATACAAAAACCCACGATTAGTATGGAATGCGTTCGGAGCCGTTCGCAGCGTCGACGGCGGCGGACTCCATACTAAACGTGCTTTTGTATGGCCCGCCGTCGATTGCCGTCGGTCAATATTTCAACCCTTAGGGATTGATCAGACCCTCAACCTGGTCAACATTCCCTTAAGGGATCAACATAGAACATCGAAACCATGAAAAATAAGGGTTGAACCTCATCTGGCAGCACAACATCGCCTTTTTTCGTCGCTCCATCCTTTTCTGTCACTCAGGAACGTCATTTGCTGAGTGAATAAGATAGGATGGAGCGACAGGAAAAGGTGATGCGGTGCTGCCAGATGAGGTTCAACCCTTAATCTGCTGTTCCATATGGGACCAATCCCATAGAAAACGTTTTTCAGCTTGATGGTCTGATCAACCCCTTAAAAAACCGTCAGCATATTAAGAAAGGCCCTGTATATAATACATAATATACAAACAATGATTCGGGTACAAATATTCGCATTCATAATACAAGTACATATTTGCCCCTTGCGGGATTCGAACCCGCGATCCTCGGCACAGCGGGCAGTTTCACTACAGACTGAGCTGTTATAAATTTACCACGAGCGCTCGCGTGCTCTTAAGTCCAATTTAAAGTATGAGTCAAGACTGACTTAAGAACTCGCGACTGCTTGGTTTGGTTGGTATACAAAATATAGTATAGGTGTTGAAAATTGGCTTGAACATTTCCGATAATTATATCATCTTAGCTTATGAGTATAAGGGCAAACATGAATAATAGGTTGTAACATAACTGAGAATGAAATGACCTGAGTATACTAGGGGGAGATCAAAATTGATATCAAGTTGGTTTTGCTTATGCTATTTATCTGTGTATTCTATATGTTTTCACATGCGTTTATTCCTATCATATATATCTATTATATAAAATTTTACTATAATTCGGTCGGGAAAATGTAACAAAAAAATATTATTTATGCTGTGACAAAACACGTATTCTGGTCATATTGACAGTCACATTGTTTTATAAGTATCACACACATACGTTTTTTTAAATCTAAACATAAGTCGGTGCGTAAGACAGAGAATAAATCATAGGAATTGGCTACACAGTGGTATAACGAGAACAATCGGTGTGTTTAGAGGAATCAGGCGCAGTTCCACGGCGGCTGCGCGTAGTCTACGTCAAGAGTTAAATTTACTTCGTCTTGCTGATGTCAGACGCTTCACCTAGATTTTAGTTTTCGACGGACGATTCCTTTTCTCGCATGTAGATGGCGGCAGCGTAGTGATACTAACAAGGCGATGATAGGCGATTCATCAACATTATTTGTAGCATCTGTATTATTTATCGTTCAAAATAGTTAATTAATTTTACTCACAGACAGGTGATAGTATTAAATATAATCCCAACTTTTGTTGTTGATGATTCGACTTATTAGCAATGCCAAAATTAAGCCAAATAACACCAGTGTTTACAAGGAACCATTAATCACTTCAGAAAAATATGTGTGTTTATTAGGGTTTTACTGCCAAGTAGCGGAACATTGGATTTCGATGTAATTCACAAGACGTTAGTGTACGAGAACGCGACGGGTCCGCACGTAATTTGTAACAGTAACGGCTACGGAGTGGCGACTGGCGTAGTAGGAAGTGCGAGTGCGCAAGCGAAGGGCGGCCGGGGCGCGCTGACGCAAGACGCGGCCCGCGGCGAAGGGCGACGGAGGCTTCCGCGGCCGGCGGCGGCGGGCGACACTCACTGTAAAATATCCAACTACAGCTGACAGTGTCCCTGATGGTGGTGACGATGCCGGAGGCGTCACACGCGTCGAGGCGGCGGCGCAGGAAGGCGGGTGGCGCGGGCAGCGGCGTCATGGCGCGTCCTCTCGCGGAGACAGTGCGCCGAGCACTGCTGTGCACGCGCGCCCGCTCGAAATAATCGGCGGGAGAGCCGGGAGCGGGCGGTGCAACAAACAAACCGCCGCTATTCGCGGTGCGGTGACTCAGAGACGTCAGGCGGAGCTAAAAGCGGACGCCGTGTGCTGCCGCCCTTCGTGAGGTTTTCTGCCGTTCACGCTGGTAGGGCGCGCTCCGCTCTCTGCAGCAGGTCGACGACCCGCGCCCACGCCGCTGCCTCTTGCACCCGGCACAGGCGCCATGCACGCGTCTGCCACCGCCCCGGTCCACTCCAACCACTCGTCGGAGCCTACTTTGTTCTATGTTTATGGACAGTGTTTCCAGATGCAATTACGTTGTAAACAACGCAGGGATGAATGCCAACTGACACTTTGTTACGGCATGTTACGAGCTCGTTGGACGGTCGCCGACGACGGCGCAGCTTGTTTGTAGTACGAGTCTACGCGGAGGGATAATTTAGGGCCCAAGCGATTGCGGCATCGCACCCGGCCCTAATTCATATAGTAGGTACGTGTTTCGCTGCGCATCGGCCAACGGTGCAGTGCGCAAAATCAACGTAACGTAGGGCAGACGTAAGTGCATCCTATTATCAACATGTCACATGCTTTAGATCCAACTATTTCGTACGTCAAGACAACAAAGTATAAAATATGAGACTATACTTTATTCCATAGACCATGAGTAGGTATGCTAAAGAATATCAATCAACGATTGTTATATTTTGTTGTCACTTAATAGGCGGCTGGATCAACAAATAAGTAACTACAACGGCAGTAATAAATCGGCAGCCAATGACAGAAAAGAAAAGTGAAAAAGTACTAGGATGTCATCAAACAAACTAGCACGTGCCCTTATAAAATACTGTATCTAGCGTAGCGTGCCAACTCCACCGTTTTAATAGCTCATTACCGGAGTACAAGTTATACAGTCCTAAAGAGCCCAGAATAATCCAGCGCATAAATCTTAGTATACAGCGGAAGTGGACTGCGAGGTATTTGTTTTAAATTTCCGCAACTAGACCAACATTAAATGCTACTCGGAAGTTGATTGTTTTGTGAACGACGCGACGCCGACGCCGCCCAGACAACGACGTCTGGAGTACTCATCAATTATATATGTAAAAGCTTTGAAAAATATTGCAAAATGACGACGGAATAAATGAAAGAGCCGCTAATGAATAAAAATAAACACATGTGGGGCTAATTGCGTTACCGAAGCGACAATTAACGAGGAAGAGGCGAAGACAGGACGCGACGAAGCGCACCTCCCGCAGCCGTTGACGGATCCGCAGCGGACGACGGACGACGGACGGCCGCCGGACGACAGTGATTCACACACAACACATTTTACGACTTCAAACTTCGATGAACCATAAAATTTTAACCGGGAACAGTAAATTTTACGCGTATTTTATTCTGGCAAGGCCTAAGCCGTACAGGATAGCTAAATCCGAGTATATAGCTATTATGGGTTATCGGCAAATAAATATATATAGGTACAGTAGATATATATAGGTTATAAATTAAAAAAAAATCCAATATGTACTAGTATAAGAGATAAGTGTTCTTTTTGCAACCATCAGCAGCAAGGCTGATTCAGTGTTTATGGGGTGTAGAGCATCTCTGTGACGGACCAGGTCTGCTTGCATAACTCCAGTCGTTTTAGGAGTTACTGATGATTAAAGGTCTGTAAAAAAATTAACGATCAGCTGCAAGGCTGATCGTATGTTATTGTTGTAGTATGCACTATAGCTATGTGAACGGTACAAAAACTGACATGGTTCATCAGTCGGTTTAGGAGATACAGCCGTTCAAAGGTCGGAACTTTGACTGGCTGTATCTCCTAAACCGACTGACTGAACTTGACAGTTTTTGTACTGTTCACATAGCTACAGTGCATACTACAACAATATTATACGATCAGCCTTGCAGCTGATCGTAAATTTTTTACTGACCTTTAAACATCAGTAACTCCTAAACCGACTGGAGTAATGCAGGCAGACCTGGTCCGTCCCCATCACAGAGATACTCTACACCCCATAAACACTGAATCAGCCTCGCTGCTGATGGTTGCAAAAAGTACACTTATCTCTCGGAATATACTGTGCACTTAGCGAAATCTAGTCTTAATCGTATCATGTAATCATGTTATACTTATTAGTACAAAAATTTATATTTGCATACATTTTTAGGTAAGTTTATTTCAGTATCAGTATTGTCATCTGAAGTCTTCAGAATAATACCTAAGCTAAGCTAACATATAACTGAAGAGATAGGCAACATGCAAGAAAGAAAAAATCGTGTGACATAATCAAAATATGACCGTCAGTGACGAGCAATGAACGTCACATTTGTTTGACGAATCAGCTCAGGTGTTGTGCTCTCGCCGTTTAGATATCACGCTCCGAAAAATGACAATGGGACTGTCTTGGCAACGAAACGGCTACTTTCTTATCTAGACGATCGTAGACCTAGACCGCGTCAGTGTCGCATATTCTAGTACTATGAACATTATTGGGCATGCACGATAAGTGACGGCTGTTTTGTGATCTGGCCAAATATAAGCTATCTCGCCTTATATGCATAGCGTGCACATTACAGAACAGTTTTGGTTTCATTTTAAATAACCAAAGTTGTTTCATGAATTCTTGTCTTGATGAAGGATTCATTATCGTTAGCACCTAACGGGGAGGATTTGAAGAGAGCGAAGACTCTTGCCCAGCAGTGGAATGGAACTCAAAAACATTTACTTAGTTCAATTCAGTTTAAAATCTAAGAGCAGAAATAGATTGTATTCAAAATAAACATCTTCAAATAACTTTGCATTGTCACAGATCTGGGATCTGAGTTTTCCCTTAGAATTATTGAGTTTCGGTTATAAATTGTCTGTCTCGTAAACAAGATTTTTAATTCAAATACCTATTGAGACTGGCAAACAGGTAAAGGCAGCTGCAGAATCCAAAATCGAAACTATTTTTGATCTCATTCCGTCTGCTTGGAAATCCACGTGACGAGGACCGTGTGCTACGAACGGGTTTAGGATTATCCATAAATCAGTTGCGTAGAGGAAAGCTCTCTTTGATCGGTGGCATTAATACGTTTTCAATCTGACGGCGGGACTCTGGACGATCCGCAGACCGATCTCGTTGCGCCAACACACTGACACCTCTCGGGAACTCTCCGCGGCGTGACAACTTACCCTATTAGCAAGCTGATCTATAGCTACAGCCAACAATCAGGGAAATGTCCACAAAGTCGCCCAACCAGTGCCGGATTAACCATAGAGGCAAAGTAGGCAGCTGCCTATGGGCCCAGCGATGCCCAGGGGCCCCGCAGCCCGAGAGAAAAATAAGTAAAACTCAAAGATTTTGGCCCAACCCAAAAATAAAAGGAATTATTTAGAAGTCTGTTAAAGTCAATAAAAAAGGTATTAAAAATGTACTTATTGCAAAAAATGAGATCACTCCACATTTTAGGGGATTACGTGGTTATTTAATTGCTAGCCTGTATCTGGCTTTTGGGGCCAAAGAAACATATCCACCCCACCGGGGCCCCGAGACTAGCATTGCCTAGGGGCCTCTATTATGGCTTAATTGGGCCCTGCGCCTAACTACATTTGACGTTGACATGTTGCGTGTAAACATGGATAATGTCGTCAGCGATAGAATTAAATAGATTAATTTACAATCTCCACCAGCATTTTATTATCGACGTAGAAATAAATCGTTGGGATCGAAATACCCTCATTTACTTTAAGGACGTGTGCCAAAAATGTTCAGAATGTCCAAACTTTTAATGTCGGGATCACGCGGGGCGAGTGACAGGGAATTACGTCTCATCCGACCTTAAAAAAAGTCTGATTCACCGGAGACACTTTCATTCGATCCGGAAATATCTACCGTGCGAATTTAGGCGTCCTTGCGTACAAATTTAAAGCAAGCAAAGGACAATAATAAGTGTGTATCTGTAGCGGTCGGGTCGAGCAGACATTTGCGTGACTCACAAAGAGCTAAAACTGCGCTCTTCAATGTTATTACTATACCGAAGACTCGTTGAAACGATGATTTAGCAAAGAAAATATAAGTTCATCGAATCATTTGAAACTTTGCAAAATTCTCAACAACATTTCGCTTGGCGTAGACCGTGATGGTTGCGTACCTATCTTGTAACACCGTTTGGGTATTTAGCGCCTTTAGTAAAGAGGGCAGTTTACAATTTCGTGCCAACATCCACGGAGAAGTAGATCTGGGGCAGTCACCGTTAATGTGCTATTATACGTGATCGTAGCCAGATCACATCAAAGAATTGCCCGACATAGGATATAACGCAGGGGCGCGCGCCACGACAGTTGCGATGACGCCGATTTGGAAGAACGATAAACTAATAGATACTATTGCTTGTCGATTGATTTCAAATAGAACATCGTAAAGCTGTGATAAATAAAACTGATGCAAAACTCTCTTTAGTGGAGACTAGATATTTTATTATAATTTCATAGAAATACCGATACTATGGGGTTAAAGCCTGACTAGAAATATAAAAAGCCTGTGTTTGGGGGCGATGCAATCGATCAATTATTATAACCTTTAATGTCAGTGTTCCATATACATGATAATTAGTTCCAATGATTTTCCGCAACATGGCGAGGTTTTTTATTTTTCTGATCGGGCTTTAGACCAGGAAATGATTATGAATAAGGACGCAATTGAACGAAAGAGGCATTCAGTTGTCTGCGAAAACCTTAGAGTATATGTGAGCGAGCCTTTTTCGAGGCGAAAATCAAATAAGGGTTGAGACACATTTGCCGACAGCGACCGACGGCGAGCCCAAACAAAAATGACATTTGGTATGGGAAGCTATCCGCCATCGTCGTCGCGTCCACGGCGGACGGCTTCACATTTTTGTATGGGCCGGCCGCCGCTCGCCGTTGGTAAATGTGTCTCTACCTTAAAGCGGTTCAATCACAGAAGGAATCTAGAGATTATTTTGTATAGTGTAAAACAATTGCCTAACGCGAAAACCTGAAGAATGTTGTTGTGGTTCAGTTTACTACGGCGCCGGCGCATGGGTGGGCGTGGAGTCGGAAGTGGATTAGATACAGAATTATAATCGGCGACGGCGCTGGTAGGGCACTTTATTACGGCCGGTGATCTAATGCCCACTGTCTACATTGATCACTTTTAAATAGACTAGCGAGATAACAAAATGTATTTATATAAATGTTACAAATTATTACCAAATGTGGTAAGGAGATGAAGTCTTATACATTTTGTTATTTATAATACTACTAGCTTCGCTCGGGTGGGATCTATATTCTATAATATAAGTAAATCTAAAATATTATAAAACTGTAACAGAATTTTGTCGAGATATCTAGAAGAAAAAGATTACAATGTTATGGTTTTTAGGTGTAAAAGATTACAATATGGACTTCAATGATCCATTTTTATTTTTGTTGTCCGTCTGTTTGTTTGTTTGTGACTACTGAACCGATTATGATGATTTGACTTAAAATCTGGTATATAATTTGTGCAGAAGTCAAACTAATATATTAAACTAGTATATTATACACAAAACCTTCCGGTAGAAATTATCTACATGACAGTCAGAACCGTATCAAAATCAGTTGCGTTGTTTAGAAGTATGTTGAGAAACAGAAAAAATAATGGCACAGACGCGGAACTACTTTTTTTTAAGTATACAATTTTAGAGATGACGTCTTTAAGTATTTTCCGTGTTGTTCCACTACAGCGTGTTATGGGAAAACTATTGAATGATCTACCATCAGCGAAACACTAGGATTTACTCTAGGATACTTAGAAGATGATATTATATCATCATTGATAAACTACTGTAATGTTACATAATGGGCTAATTATAATGCCATGTAATGGCAAAGTACCTAAGACACACTTTGTTGCAAATGTTACCCAACAAATCTAGCATCCATTCAACAACAAAATCCATTCCCGATCGTCATCAAAACCATATATCTATTCTAAATTAGATTTATCGCCTAACCGATTGGTTCAATGAGAAATCATCGAATGTAAAGTGGCAAGGAATGGCTACCAGCACATAGGAAGTAATACAAAAGCTATTGGCAAAGGTAGCGTTGTGAAATAGCGCGGGTGAGTCACTCGGGTATTTTAGAGGAGCGATCCCGAGCGGAGCGGGCGGGCGGCGCGGCGGCGGGCGGGCGCGGGCGCGAGCTGCCCCAACGATAGCTTCTGCTTGAAACTTATGTTTATCTACCTATACTCATTATAGTGCCTTCAAGATAGCTCCGTGATTTTGACAGGCGGTTTTAGAGATTTTTTTTGATTTTATAGTACTTTTTAAAGCTGTTTGATTGAGTCGTCACAACTTTCTAATTCATCAGAAAGTAAAATAATTGCTCTAAAACGATTCGTCAAAATCATGGAGCTATCTAACCCAGTCAAATTAGATAAATCAGAAGAAATAATTTCCGGAGTTTTGGAACTTTTTTTAAACGTTCCTTTGGTACGTAATATTGAAGAAAAAAAAACGGACGGATGAGGTCAACGGCCCGCGGAAACTATGACAGATAGGGTTATGGACCTTGAACAATTGTCACAGAGGACCCTGGTCAGATTTGGTTGGCGGTGAAAAAAATACAAAATTTCGATATCCAAGATGGCTATCATGGAAATTTCAAACGCCAATGCAGCTTTTAAGGGTTCCCCGAACCGACTGAAAATTTGTATCTGGGGGTTTTCGGGGCTGCTGATTAAGAATATAAAATCATTTTGTTTTTATCGTCAAGTTTCATGAGGGTCGCCATACAAATTTCATAATTTTTGAAATGCCGTTACTTTCTCGGCCCCGTAGCCCTCAAAGGTTAAGTCCTATGACAAAAATGCATACCACTTGTTTTGTAGGAAATTTTGTTAGGTTTAATTTGTCCATACAAAGTAATTCGATACGACTTTCAGATTTCAAGAAATAAGCGAAAAACTGAAAAAAGTCACCTTTAGAGCCCCCCCCTTCCTCGAGCTCACCCCCCCTCACCAGGACTTTTTTTTTTCTTCAATATTACGTACCAAAGGAACGTTTAAAAAAAGTTTCAGAACTCCGGAAATTACTTCTCCTGATTGGTATATTTCAGCTTAATTTTACTGGGTTATATCGTCATATGAATAGGTAATAATAGTATTCATATGCTATCGTGGACTATCGTATTCTTACTTCTTCTATTATTGATAAAGATATAATTGACGATACGTATCTTAATGAGAAATAGTTGTTAGTTGAAAATATATGTTATGCGTGTTGAATTTTAGTTACTTACGAGCTTTTACCCGCGACTTCGTCCGCATAAATTATATACCAGATTTTAAGTCAGATTTTATTTTATTTTATTTATTGATTTACCAACAGTTGTTACAATAATACATACACATGATATATCATAGATTAAAGGGCTTAATGTCTAATTGCACAACCAATTACAGGTAAATACCACATGCACATAATAAGTAGCATCAAGTGACGACATGAAGTAAAAAACATGATAAGAAAACTTAAACTAGTTACAAAATGCGTTTTAGAATTAAGTACCAGCTTACTGCAGCCAAACATTATCTAGATTCATGTTTTATTTTTTATTTTTTATTTTGATCTGTAGGTACTGTTAACATTAAAATTATTTACTATGTGTGATGCGAAATAATAAATTGGTTGAGATACTACGTTTCATGAACTACTATCCGGAATTTGTAGAGTGAATCGAAAAATATATCTGAGGATGTACTGTGATGATTGTATAATCGGCAAAACCGAGCCACTGGTTGATAAGCTATCAAACAAAAAAAGTTTCATCAAAATCGGTTCAGTAGTTTTTGCGTGATACTCGAAAAAACAAACACCCAAACATACAAACAAACAAACAAACAAACAGACAGACAAAAAATCCAAAAATTGGTGATTTGGAATCAGGGACAGGTAAAAACCATGTCGTAATTTTTTTTGTAAATATCTTCAATGTACAGACAAATTTCTGCTTACAGTTTTATAATAGTTTAGATAAAGGGTGTAACAAAACACACTAGTAATACTTAAGGCTTAAGGAGGTGCTTCAGAGACTATCATACTGAACAACTTTAACTACGGAGCTTACTTCGAAAGTATTAAAAATCTACTGTCCCATACATTAAAGTCCGTAGTGCATTTTTGTATGGAACAGCAGATTTTTTAATTTTTCTCCATATTGGTTCCATGGTGAAAATTGTTCAGTTTAAAGTTTAGACTAAATTAAACCACCTCTTTAAATATTACCAGGGTGTTTTGCTAAACCCTGTACATTATTTTCAATCATATTTTAATATGCTTGAAATAAGAGCACCTTAAGAGAAGTTTATTCCGAGAGCGTAAATGTGCGCTGCATACAAACGAAGTCTGGTGATATTTTCAATACTATCCAATGAAAGTCAATGAAATTTTTTACACACACGAAAATGTGACTTCATACAGACAAACTATTTCTATGTCTGTATGAAGTCACATTTTCGTTAAAATGAATAGTGTTAAAGTTACAGTGCCTCAAAGATTTCCATTCAAATCTTAAATTAATCCTACCACTATTAAAACTGTATATTTTAACGAAAATCTGACTTCATACAGATATAGTATTTGACAGATAGACATTAGTATAGAAAATACCACCAGACTTCGTTTGTATGGAGCGCGCTTCGAATTATATTCCCTTAAGATTTATATTGAAGCTAATATGAGTCACACTTGAGGAGTTAAGGGGTATCAAGATAACATGGTATTCGAGGTCACAGAAAAACGGTGTAACGTTTTTGCGTAAACGTAAGCGCACGTTGAGCGGCCGCGGCCGGGGCGCATGACGCAGGCGCGAGCCCCGACCTACTTATGTCGTTGAAAAAATCAGCAGATGTTCCTGAGGCGGGATATATCGAGCGGGGCAGAATGTGTTGTTCCGAATAGAAATAAACTTGTCACATATTTTGATTGTATCTAGAGCGGGCAGCGGTTAGTCATGTGCGATGCCGATGCCAACGGCCCGGCCGCACCATCGCTGCTATAAAGGCAATCGGGCTCCAGACTGATTCACTAGGCGCCGTCTGCAAAATGTCTCACGCATGCTAATTTACGGCGTTTCTACTAATTGTAATGGCAATAACAAAGAAAATATTCCCGGAGCTGATTGACGGTCATGATAAATCTCTTGGCCAAATTCTAGTCTACAAGATCCAAGATCATGGTAGCTTGGGCAGTTTTACAAACTTCACATTGTGCCTGGATGAAACAAGAAATTGTACTCGAATTCCGTATGGATTTGGTCAAAATTTGTGTTACCTAGATCTACTCGAACGATGTATCTATAAGCTGGACTAATCGAATACCCGCCAAGGCATTAAAGCCATTACAAATCACTGGCTGTTCCATCAAAGAAAAAAAGCCATAAAAAAGGACTACATGTGTTTCCTCTCACATGATAACGATACACATAAAGAGATAAGTATATTTTAGAATCTTCAAAGATGGCTTGTTTATTATCGTCGCCTCGAAACGTAAAACAAAAGAGTTAACATTGGGTATAAATTTAGAGAGCTCGTAATTTTGGACACAAGCCGAGCTACGTTGCCATACGCGGCGCAACTGCAGATTCTAGGTACAAAGTGGCCCAACTAATTGTTTACATCGGCTGTCGAGCTCGCACATAAAATAATTAGGCATGATTCATCGCGCCGAAAGCGTCACTCCTCGGTAGATGATAGCCGCTAGCCGGAGAGCTTTTGGCAGTCTTTTGACAGTCGATTATTTCACTGTCGGCAATCGTTAGTGGCGATTATAAATTTAACGCGTGATTGCAGGGATTCTTATTTTTATATTGATTGATTTATAATGTTAGATTGATTGTGGGTTGCCATTTGTTATTGTTGATGCAAAGCGAATAATGCTTTTATGGTTCCTAGTCGTTAGTACCGATAATTAGTTTTAATTTTAAATGCACGTCAATTTCAGAACTAGGTACTTCATAAATCTTCAATCAATCAATCAATGTTTAATTTGATAAATAAGTTTTGTTTCTCTTTTGTTTTTTTTTTAGATTAAGTGTTACCTATGTATAATTAAATATTTTTTTCAATAAATAAGTCGATGTATTTAGCACTAATAATGTTATTATAATTTTGTGTGACACGGGTTTACATTTATCTGACAGATAAGTACAATTTAAAATTATACAAATAAATCGACAAAAGTTATACAAAATTGTTAATTTCTTATTGGGATTATGGTCGTGCGTTTTTGTATCTCACTATTATTTGTTATGAATGCGGATGTGGTACGCGTTTTATGATTTCGATTTCATAAAAACGTCGATAACCTCCATGAGCAAGATTCCTACATTAATCATATAAAAACATAGGTCACAAAAAACGCCATTAAAAAATATGGGCATCATTATTTTAACACTCGTTATACCCACTGCTATATTGTAAATTAATTTTATTACAAAATTCGCGATGCCTTGATACCAAGTATTAATTTTTTAAGTCTACTTACTCATGAAAACGTCAACGATCACTTGCAATTTATCGCTACCAGGTTGCACCGTTATCGAAACTTGAACAGAACAGTTTTTTTGCGGCATCTCACTGAACTATAGCACCATTGGTATCGTCCTTGTAACCACGTGCCGCTCGCCGCATTAGTGTCCTCAGACTTTACGAGTGGATAGTACCGTCGCGTACAATAGAGTAGGCGCGAAGCATGCCATGCGCGGGAGTGCACCGGAGTGCATGCGTAGCGTCGCTCGCACAGACTGTGCGACGTCGCGCCCGTCCCGAACCTCCCCGATAACCTTAAATTAGATTAATTGTATCGGCTGATTCATGCACCCAATTGCGACTTGCACGTTGACACCGGACAAATTAGTCAGCTTAAATTAACACCACAGAATTACTACAGATGAATGATTTTTACGATTTTTTCTTGTGCTTTTGGACAGGGAGATGCTGGTGTCAATGCCCCAATGTGTTGAGCCATAGTGTCTAAATATATTGCGCGCAAGGAATGATGAATGCTACGGAGCATTGTATTTTTGGTACGAGTATGCATTAGGTGTCGAAATCGATTCGCGTCGATGAATACGGACGGCATTTATTATATTTTATTATAGATTTAAGATTGCGCTTACAAAAAGCATTTGGCTACTAAATATTGAATTAAGGTAGCCAGTTTCTATGCAGATGTTTGCAAGACGATTAAAATGTTTCTGTGAGAATCATGTGTGTGGTTTTTAATTTTCAGAAACGCTATTTAATTGTGTTATCTTTGAACGGGCTACCTAGTTTTCGGTAGCAGTTAACGTGAATCGATGAAGCTCGTGATCTAGCTAGGCCGCGTTCAAAGGCCGGCTTTACTGTATAAAAATCAACACATTTGTTTATTTGAGCAGCGCATAACGGGCGAGGTGCCCGCCGCGGCGGCACCCATGAAATTATTACGACTTATTTACTTTACCGCGATGCTCTGCTCTTACCGCATTGACGTCCGCCTGACTCAGCAGGGCACCGGCTGCGAGATCGACTAGCCTCATTCCTCATTAAACGTTTGGCGAGTTGAGAAATCTTCCATCTTAAAACTGGCTAGCAACTGCTCACAAAGCACTCTAAATTGTGGGCGAGTCAAGGATTGATATGATAGATAATAAAAATGAGAGAGCGGATCATCGATACTATAGAGGGATGTATAATAACTGGTGCAAAGACCTCAACATAGATGGTACTTTTCCAAGTATCATATCACATGTGACAGTTCAGTTTGTCTGCTCGGCCGGCGGCCGGAAGCGACGAGTAAACACAGAAGACAACCCGTCTAGCCATATGCGCCTCCGTCGAACGATGCGGCGCGGCGCGCTTTCATCATATCACTATATTCAGGCTCATTAGAAATGACGCCAATATAAAGAAGGCCCCGCTTCAAATCGATACTATGACGCAAATCACACATCCGAAAGCTTTTAGAGTTCCAAACAATTCAGTGGTTTGGTGGATTCATGAAACTTGTATGAAATATTTCAGTTTTGCAGCAGACATCTGGCTGCAACAGATGAACTCGTGATTAATAAACATTTTACCATTAAAGTTTACAAGAAAGACGTAATAATTAGATACGACTTTTTAAGTACGCGTGAGCTACCTATTCTTTGACACTTAGGTCACAGTCGACTGTCGGGTTAAGTATACGGGCATTAAGTAAATATATTTCTCACTAGATATTCATACATGTTTTTATTTTAGCTACAGTCAGAACAGACCGTCTCTGTTAACATATGAAGCGACGGCGTGCGGGCGAGTGCAACAGTTCACATAGTTACAGCGTGACTTAACTTCCTGAAGACGGGACGACCTAACGAGAATAAAACAAGGAACCGATGGTGGCAGAATCAACCCCGTTAGCGATCTAACAATACTTCGTCGTTGCGATCGGTCGTTGGTCCCACCCGGTTCCTAGAAGGTAAGCGGACACAGTCTAAAATAGTCGTGGCCTCTTCCGAGAAGCGTGAGTCACGCCGGGAGTGGAGGGACCGTCCCGATCCGCATCTGGACCGGCCGATATACAATCCTATATTATACATGTTTATAACTGCATCTAAACTAAACACGTCCGTGTTCGAGCCGCTAACATAGGGTGCCTTACAGAGGCGTGGATTATACAATTCAATGAAGGCAAGGAAACACCATAAATAGCAGTGAAACAATCGAGAAACTTAGTATCACAAAGTCTTAAACTTCGTTATGACTTATTTTCGCCATTCTACTCGTATGAATCCTATCTCAAAACAAAAACAATAAACGATAAGGATAATTTTCGTCTCAGCTTCAGCTCAGCTCAGAAGTACAAAGCTTCCTGTTGTATTTCCAAGAAATGGCTTAGTCGGAAATGGTTTTCAAACATTTTAGTGACTACATTGCAGGAAAACTTGAACACTTAAAAAATCTACAATACAAACATACTTCTTCAAACTAACAAAATTGTATTTTAGAGAATGAATCACATTCGAAACCATATATTCTAGGAAGATCTATCCCCATTTTTTCTATGAATTTTTTTTAGTGTTAGATTTACATGTTTTAGGAAAACAAATGTTATTTTTCCTTTCCTCTTACTACTTGCTATAAAATATGTTAGGTACTATTTTTATAACATCTTTTTACTTTGTGTACTCACTATACAATTACCTGTGCAATCTCTAATATCAAGATCATCAGAAAACCAATGCGACTATAATATCTTACGACTATAATAAAATGTTAAAAGCAAAGCAAGAGACCCAGCATTAAAGTGAATACGCAGGCATATATCAATCAGTATAGTTAATGAACCAATACGCGCAGTGCCATAACTCAGACCGCTTACGCTCGTGACACCCGACGATTACCGGCCGGTAGGGGTGCCAGATGCAATCATCTGTAGATGTAGGTGCTAGGTGGAAAGAACTAAATGATCGGAAGGACAAATCATTTTAGTAAAGACCTTATACATACATACATACATAAGCTCACGCCATTGTCCCAAGGGGGTAGGCAGAGACCACGGACCGCCACACGCTACGACTCTGACACACCTCTTTAGCCTCAATGACATTCATACATCTTTTCATGCACTTCCGTCGATTGAGGGTGCTACGCACTTGTCCTTTTCGGAAAAGATCATTGATATGATTTGATCGTGGTATGTTTTCCTCGGACGGCCTCTCCCAATACTTCCGCTCACCTTTGCTTGATAAATTTCACTCGTAAGTCTTCTTTCATTCATTCTCTCTACGTGACCGAACCACCTAAGCATACCCCTCTCAATCCTTGTTACTACATCATCCTTCAACTTACACCAATCCGATCCATCCGGAATCCATCCATCCATCCAATCCATCCAATCCATTTCCTCCATCCAATCTTTCTCACACTGTTCTTGATTCGATCCACCAAAGTAATACCACACATACTCCGTAAGGAGCGCATTTCAACTTCAAGACCTTATACCGTGATATATTTACAGTAAAACCAGTGAAAGAAGTGTTATAATCCATTCATACTAATGTATAGGTTGCACTGGGCGTAAGTGTAGTGTAGACAATTGCATTACTTCAAAGGATTATTGTGCACATGGCGACACATCAAGCTATATAAAACCAACATAAGCTGGCCGCGCGGATGTTGCATAAAGTATAACGTCGCGCGGCCAGCTTATTTCGGTTTTGCGTAGCTTGATTTGTCGCCGTGTGTAATCCTGAACTTTCAACAAGAAACCTACAGGAAATCAGCAAAAAAAATTTGTTTTCATACAAAACGTTCGATCAGCTGATTGCATTTAGTATGGCAAGTCTTTTTTTTTAGTTTCCCATAGTTTCCTCCGGGAAAGTTGTTCAGTAACATGAGCACAATCACCCTTTAACGTAATGCAACAGTCTACACTAACATCCTGTATACATGGTTAGCTACAAAATGAAGATTGTTGATAAAATACAGATGTTCAACTGTGGCGAGTGAGATTTGGACACCGGGTCTATCTATTCTATCGATTTATCGAATCTCTACACTTATATTCTTTAATCCATTTCGTATTTAACTAGGCGCAAATAAAACAAAACATTAAAATACTGTAACCATTTTATCGTGGTAAAAAAACTAAATGAAAAAGAAAAGGAAGTTTCCACAACACTCTTCGCGCTTTATTCATCAGTTTGGAGCAAAACTGACAAAACCAGGAAAGTCCGAACGATTTTCACCGGACCCGTAAATCTCGCCACCCAGCAACTATCAGCACCAGCCGTGCCCACGCCTCGGTTTCTGCAATTTGCAACGTCGTAACTACACTCTCGTTAAACTACGTTATTCAACGTCTGTCCAAGAAACTATTGACCTAAATTTATCAATTACTCTAATATACCGCCCCCGTGTTGGCAATAAAATGTGTTTTGGAAAATGCTTCAGTGCCGTTGTTTAATCTTTTTCCAGTCTTCGTTTAAGATGTTACCTGATGAACTGTGTCACGAGCCATTTATTTATTCTAATTTATGTTTTTCAGTCATCATCATTATTTTATTTAAGAGCTACGGCCTTCTCTGTGGAGTATACGCCAATCCAGGCTCTCTTCCGCTATTTCCTTAAGTTCCTGATACGAATCGACATCAACCTTTTCTTTCACCTGTGCTCTGTCATCATGTCTGTCCGATAATTTTTCGTCTCCTGTTGTCTATTACTTTTAAAATATTTCCCTTTTCGTTAACTTAGACCATTGAAGTATGGTCTAAGATCTTTAACCATTCTTATGATTTACAGTAAAGGGTTTTTATGTCTTCAAGATCGATTCCATTAAAAAGTAAACACATTTTTTTTAATGCATTACAGTTGCACAGTAGAAAAGAAAAACCCAGCAATACAGTCAGACCCCAATAAGCTTTTCGTTCCCGACGCAAAAAAGCGATCTGTTGGATGGAATCAGTCATATTATCGTAACGTTACATCACAACAAATCAATTACAAATCGAGCATTTACTTAAGAACGAAGAAACACTGAAATCGCTGGTAGATAATTTCACTATCATTGTAAACATGTTAAAATGTTTAACGTCGTATTTGCCATAAAAATACTAAATCCTCTCTGTAAGCAAATGTATCGATACGAGTAAAAAGTTGATATAATAAAATATCTATATTTAATCTATATTTAAACTAGCATAGCGTTGTATGCGATGAGTAAGCGAAGCGGTTGATATTTGAGCGCTGCGCTGGTATGTACTGTCAAATGCATCGCATCATTGCAGTTGTTCCACGAACTACGCGGATACTGATGCTGTATGGTTGAGATAGTTACACATGGACACACCCCGGAAATTGCTAACAAAAAAACAGACATTGACAAGATGACGTCAGCACATGCGAAACCAAAGAAATTGAACCTTAAGTCTTGTTCTTTGGTAACTGCCGGGTAACTTGAGGGCGATAGAAGGGGTGAGGTAAAAAGTTGGTGGGAGGCAGGGAGTGTCCGTACTGTATGTAGTAATAGATACTCTTTCTTATACTGTGACATGGACATAGACGAAGATTTTTTCGCTTACGCTGGTAGACGGAATGTCGGTGTAACCGGGTATGAGATAGCGATACTCATGAAATCCTATACAATTTATATGAAGTGACAGTTTTGAGTCAGGTGGCCGTAGTACAAAAAAGTGGTTACGCCGATAAGGACGGCAATAAGGTAGCGATCTCCTTTTTTAACTAGAGCGAATTTGATATGTGCATCTCTTATTGAGTGAATATGACAAGACATGTGCTTCCTTCTGGTACCTTCTCTTTCTACGGACATGGACCAATTAGACAAGACATCACAAATGTCAACTTCGTTTCGATATTTTTGTACTAGTCGTTCAGAAAAGTCATTCGCTCCAGAATCCAAGTGAAAGACGTCGCCACCACTCTAAAGTGGGATTGGGTTGGACATGTCTGCCGCATGCCAGATGATCTATGGGCCAAAACCACCACCAAATGGTCCGCACGAAACAAAATCGGCGTCGTGGTTACCGGTGGAATAATTACTAATTTATTATCACCGATTTAGTAGCAACGGAGAGAGTTGTTGAATTTTTTTGCACTAAATTAGCAAAGTATATCTGATTAATTTTGAGTTCAAGTCAGCAAAGATCTAAGTTCCAAAGTGACAAATTGGAGGCCTTATATAATTTTTGCTAATTGCTACATTTAGTAAACAGATGGAATTTTTCGTTTTAGCATGATATTCTTTACCCTTTATCATAGGCTAAAGCAATGATTGTCAATATTCAATATCAAAATGTTGATACTGTCATGTCATGTAAAAAACGGCTAGGAAGCCGAAACTGATAACAATTGACATAGTTACGCCATGGGATTGTATTTAAGTAGAAGTTTGAGATTGTTATTTTAATTAAACCACGAATTCCATATTAAATGCTAAAATCCGTGTTAACGTAATCTCAAAATCAATTTTCATGTGGATTAATGAGTTGTGGAATTAAATCGTCAAGACTATTCAGACGACGGTTTCTGTCAACATCTAGATTATAAATACACAAAAAATGGCAAATAGCCGTAGAGAGGTGCCAACTATATGGCAGGAAGATTATTCTCACTGATTTTTAACATGGATTTAGTTTTTAATTAAAATTAGTGATAAATGATAGAGTTGACATGTCACACAAAAGGACATCTGGCACATAATACCAAAAAATTTATAACCGTCCTTCTATTTTTATTATGGACTATGGAACACTAGAAACTAACTGCAGACATTAGTTTATTTTATAATGATTTATTAGTTTTTATCATTTTTATATAAAAAAAAACATTGTGCTTGCAACACATCCTATCAACTCCTACTAAACAACATTGACAGCCATTTTGGGGTTGCTGCTTTTTTATAATTTATTAATAATAAATGATTAAATAACTCGTTAAATAAATGATACTATCTGAGTCGTTTTTATAAAACCTCATAATTTATTACACATTTGACTTCAGTCAAAACTTCTATACATTTTAAGGTATTTTTTCAAGGGAGTGCGGCGGTTGTCCTTTTTACTTTTCTTCTATCGAATTTATACTATCATCATGATCAGCTTATAGATTCCACTGCAGGGCAGAGGCCTAACCTCACCTCAAGGCGGGTGTATGGGCGTTAGTCCACCATGCGTCCCCTATGCGGTTTGGTGGACTACTCATACGCATCAGACTTCTTCTTCATCGTATGCGTAAACAATACTTTTGTGTCAGAATTGAAGTCAAATTAACATTGACATTTAAAACAACCAGACGAAAAGCAGGGCCTTACCTTCACTACACAAAACCTTCCATAAAAATCACAGATTATCAGGCACACCCGAACTACGCATAATTGACTCTCGACTCCACAAAAGGAACAAACTCACATTAAATCAAACCGCTTAAATCACTGAGCTTCCGACTAATTGCATAACAAGAATACTGTAACAAATTTAAACGCGTCGACTACTCAGCGGTTTATTTACAAACAAAAATAAAAAGAAGAGATGATAAATAAGCGGAGAGTGAGTCAGCGCACGTGAGTCCTGGCAAAGGACTCGGCTATTTCGAGGCTTAGTCATCGTGCGCTGCGCAGTGATGCATGCCTACCAGTTTAGATTAGGAGTCTTTGTCATGTTAAGTAAGTTGAGATGATTACATTAAGGGCCTATTTCACCACTTTTGGATTTGTTCTTGTTAGCTTATCTTCATATTTTGTATGAAAATAATGTGAAATAATCTATCAAGAACTTATTCAGCAATGTTGAAACAGACCCTAATAGTAATGTAATAAAAGTTTAATTTCAACCCTAATTGTTTGTTGGTTTGAAAAGAGCTTCGCTAAATTGTTCGCTGTATAAGAGGATACATTGGTAGCGCGCTCCATACAATCGAAGTTTAATTCTAATTGAAATATTAAACAATATAATTCAATGACATTTTTAACACATTACGATGAATGAGATGGATTCCTTTGCCTGGCTGACTTTTCTATTGACTTCGAAGTTTTTATTTTATTTTTATAGACCCAGGTATAATCAATTCATGATGAGTCCTAAAAAATTTAGAAAATTGAAATTAAATTAAACTATTGATCAAAAATTATATCTCTGAAAGATACGTATCTCTTTTATTTAATTTCAACTGTCCCGGTGTCTGCAACAGAATCTTGCAAATTAAATTTGACCCACTTCCCGGTTTCTGATTGAGCTGAAATTTTGCATGCATATGTATATCGCGTTACAATGCAATAAAAGCTTGTTTTAAAAAAAAAAATTGTTACATTTTATTTCTCAATAACATAGGTGATTACAAAAAAAAAATGTTGTCCATAAGCATAAGCAATGGGCTAGTATTGTCAAAAGAGGAAGATCCACTTGTGATACCAAATGTAGGGTTCATTCATGTAAAATTTTTAGTAAATAGAAAATTTTCCACGTTTGTAGATAATTCATAATAGCTTGCAATCAGGTGAGCTTTGAGACCAATCGGAAGTCCATAGAAATCAAATCAAAGGAAGATTGAATTGAAATCAATTGAAGATTGATTGAAAAAAGAAATATTAAAAAATGTTTTTTTGAAAAAAATAATTGTATAATTTTACAAAAAGCATATTCCCCTACATAATTCCAAATAAAACACGAAATCCTATGAAACAAGAATGTAGCTCTACTCATGAGCTCATGACAGATTTAGGCTTCGTCATAATAAATATAAAACAAAGAAATTAAATACATACTTTATGAATGACTGGAGTGATCTGAGAAACGCTGGTATAGATTTTACCGAGAATATTTCTCGAGAACGTTTTCCGCTTCTACAAGTGAAGTATTGACGAAACTATTAGCGCCATCTAGTTTCATAGTCGAATAACAAAAACATTTTATTCTTTTTTACCTGAGTAAAACTTAGACAATTTATATAGGGACTCGCCTTGCGGTAGCATTTCCCCTCTGCCACGGTATAAGAACAATTGATCTTGTGCAATATAATTCAAATAAAAATTCATTAAAATAAAAAGCTTCGCCTCAAACAGGACCTTGGACGGAAAAACAGCGGAAGAGTTTCGAATGCGACATTGGAGGGAACAAACAACACATCTTCCCAATTTCGTCAAACCAGCTGAAACACTACCACCCGGAGGGAAGGAGGAATGGCCTGTGTGGAAAGCCTTGAACCGTCTGCGGGTTGGAGTGGGTAGGACCAAGGATAATCTATTAAAATGGGGAATTATCCCCCAAAACAGCAACACTTTATGTCAATGCGGATTACAACAAACTACCCCGCACCTAACAGTCTGTACAGGTGGACCACAATGTGGAGAGGAGGACCTAATGAGCGCATCAGCCAGTGCGACAGAGGTGGCAAGATACTGGAAACTGACGATTTGAAGAAGACGTGACGATTCCACACGAGAAGAAGAAGATCTTGTGCATTTACACCCAATTTTATACCTTATGACTAAACGAGACAGCCTATAATAGCTAAACAATAATTTTGAACTTAGAACGTTTGGGGTTTACACGAGACTACTTTTCATGATTTTTAACATTCAAAATTAGAATCTAAACTTATGGGGAATAAAATCAAAAGTTGCGGATTTCATGTTACCTCGACCCCCGCAAAAAGTGGCAGAAATGTTTCTTAATAGAATGACACGCGTAACTCGTCCCTATATAAATTGTCTAAGAAGTAAAAGAGAAAGCAGACAGAGAACTCCGCATGCAGAGTAGCAGTGGAAAGCTGACTGAATTGAACGGAACAGCGACTCTGACATCTTCACGTTCAGCCCTCAAAGGCCAGCAGCGGGGTTTGACCATCCTCGCAAGGTCTGGTGCCACCTGAATAGACAATAGTGTCTGGTGCCACCAGAATAGACTTCGAACTGGCCATGCTAAATGCGGCTATATGAGGCACAGATGTAGCGAATCAGCGGCATTCCCGCGCGGCGACCCCCAGCAGACCGCGGCGACCGCGGAACATATACAACGTGTTAATGAATTAACACAAAACTAGAAAGTAGTTTGTACAGAATCTAGAGCTGAATCGAATTAACATGGTTTCAACATAGGCAGTGGCGTAGCTAGGTAACCAAAGGCCCCGGGGCAAAAATCAATGGGGGCCCTATTTGAACTCGTTGAGTTTTATATCAAGTGTGAAATCAGTGGCAGTAACTAGGGCTAATTTTTAAGGGCCTCCAAGTGGTGAAGCGTAGGTTTCTGCAGCTCGGAGCAGAGACTGAATTTGTCGCCCCCGTCCCTTATACAAGATATATGATATAATTATGGAGCGAGCTCGATTTTTTTTTAGCTCGACTAACTACCTACACAGCCATTGGCGTAGCTAGGGAAAAATAATTACTACAGAAAAGAGACCTAAAAAAACGTTGTATGGGATAAAAAAATATTGGAAATCATCTCCACTACCCCTCGTCCATTTTTGATCACCAGTTCTGGTACACCCTGTATGTATAACTATTCTACATACAGCATAGTAACCTATTAATACATAACACAACACAACACCATTACTACTTTAATAAAAACTTTGATAACTAAACAGACTGAAAAGATCTAAACGGAATCTCAGTTAAAAACACTGGATGACCGAAACGAACGGTACGTACGTGGCGTTGCGCCGAACGTGCAAAAAAAAGGCACATTATTATCTGCAGATGGTCAAAAGACTCGGCCACAGTCATTGATTGTGTTTGGTGAAAGTTCAGTCATTGTTTAATCATTTAGGTATAGAAGGAAGGGTTGGTTGGTCTGATTGTAAGAAACATTGTCGCGAGGCCGGTTCGGAGTTTGCGGGCCCCCTGAGCTTGGGGGCCCCGGGGCACTGCACCGCCTAGCCCGTACGTAGCTATGCCACTGAACATAGGTAATTATTTTCAAAATATTTAATAATTTTTTTGCAAAATTTAAAATTTTCTTAACCCGATGTCAACCCATCGCACGGGCACACTCACCCTACTTAGGACCAAAACAAGATTATAAAAATGTATCCATGAGTACGTCAGCGCTTTCTTTCAGTGCTGAAATGATACCAAATCATTTTTGCCTCAAAACTTAAAACGCGAATAACCTTAAATTTTAATTACCAAAATAATTAAATTATTGTTTCAATCTAATTATTTTGTTATAAATCAGTTGGGGTGTATGAGGTTTTGCGCTAATTCATTAACACGTTGTAGTATCCGAATGCCCCTTGTACTCATACCGTGGCATCATGGAGGACTTTAACGATCTGACACCGGCAGCTGTGACATACCTATATCCTATATCGACTCGATGACTCGCTGCTGTAAATTTTTAGTGTTTTTATTATATTAATCCTCAGTTGCAGAAACGCTCATTAAAGTTAATCCTCCATTAAATCTCTTGCTTTCTTGTTGACGTAGTAAAAGCTAGCAAGAGATTTAATGGAGGATTAACTCTAATGAGCGTTTCTGCAACTGAGTGTCAGTGTTTTAATTTTTTAGAATGTGTAATAGAATCAGTCATAATCTTAATCATAAGATAAATAAATAAATAACCTAAGTATTTTACAAACAAATGCTGTCTAGTTAAATATTTAACAAGGTGAAAGAGTAGTCGATAACCAGATCGAATTTATATGAAACTAGCGTTAACCCGCGACTTTGTCCGCACAAATTATACACCAGATTTTAAGTCAGATCATAAGCTATCAAACAGAAAAAGTTTCATCAAAATCGGTTCAATAGTTTTCGCGCGATGCGCGTTCAAACACACAAAGCAAAAAAATTCTTTTTTTAAATTTACAGTTTTATAATAGTGTAGATGAGTTGTGCCCGCGGCATGCGTTTTCTAAAGCGTTATTTTTCCAGTCCAGATCCGCATGCGGGCGGTATTTTATTGCATGCTTCGTATGTTATCTTTCGATACATCTAATGTAGCCAGTCATGGACATAAAATGCGTGCCATAAGACATCAATGGTGCCGCCCGCATGATAAGAAAAAGGCCCTACTGTATAAATACTCTCAGCCTCTCCACCGGCAACAGCGACCCGCTTCTGGCTACAAGAAGCCAGTGGCGGCTGCAGTAGTGACAGTAGGATGTGGCTGCGACTTTCTACCCGACTAAGCCAAAAAAAGGTGGGGTTAGGGTTGAGACGAGCGATGATAGACCATACGGAAGAGAGCTAGCGCCTCAATCCTGAGGCCGCGGTTCGATTCCTGGCCTGTACCACTAATTTCTTCGGAATTTATGTACGGTTGTATTTATCATTTACTAGCTCGGCGGTGAAGGAAAACATCGTGAGGAAACCTGCATTCCCGAGAATGAAAAGAAAATACCATAAGTTCGGAGGTATGCGTGAACATGGGTGAGCTTGGGGCGAACACAAAGGACCAGCGCTGGTCTGTGTTACAACGACCTTTGTTTGCCCAACTACAAATAATCATAGGGTTGAGACACATTGACCGACAGCGGGCCCATTAAAAAAACCAGATTAGCATGGGAACGCGTTCGGCGCCGTTCGCCGCGTCGACGGCGGAGGATGCGGACGGCCTCTCATACTAAACGTGCTTTTTGTATGGGCCCGCAGTCAGTCAATGTGTCTCATCCCTTAAAAGTAAGCGTTTAGCGATGTGGCCGGTGACCGTGTGCGGCGAGCCTTAGAATCACTGTGCAGCGTTTATAGTTGACCCTTAAGTTGGCACATTACCGTTTATCATAGTAATCAAAACAGCATATTAAAGCATGCATGCACTCACCCAGCGTGAAATATCTGTCGAGACCGGCATTGTTCTTCACCTCCACGTAGTCGTCGTAATTCAAGTCAGAGAGCTCCCACGCGTTCTGAAAATATCCATCAAACTAATGTATAAGAGATATATTGCGTTATTGCTATAGAATAGTCAAAATGCCTAGTACTTGAGATTATATTTACTTTCTAAAATACTCTACATTATTCAGTCTTCTTTTAATTTTATTGTATAGTAAAGGATTAGTCAATGGTCTGCAGTTGCTAGGCTTAGTCATAGCATAATTATGTAACAAATTCGACCTCAATATGTATTTACAGATCATTGTTATAAAACATTACAGCAGCTCTCGAGTAAACAGCATTGGATGTGTTTTTTATTGTAGAACGGAAGATTAAGAAATATTCACCAATATAATCAATCTCTTGCCCTAAACCCATTATTTTGGCCATCGAGACATATTAAAAAATAAGTTCTAAAAGGTTTGAATAATACATGGTTCGGTACCTAACAAGTATTTTACAAAACACGTTGAGTTTATTTTCAGCGTAGTCAGAAACTTTGTTGCAACTACCAACTATTTCAGTATGCCATGACGTATCAAATGTTCATAAGCGGCAAAGCCCACCATCCATTTTCACCGCTGCGCTGTAACTCCTTTGAACCAGGATCAACAGCGGCGATAACTCACAACACTAGACAATTAATTCTAGCTAGCCCGGGGATGACTAATCTGTCTTAGAACCGGCAATGACTTTGTTAAAACATAGGAGTTGGTGTCACGCTGAGAGATTGTGTAATAAGAGATCGATGTAAATTGAAAGAAGATGTTGTGACAAGAATAGAGAAAGGTATGCTTCGTTGGTTTCGCCATGTGGAGAGGATGAGTGACAGCAGATGTACGAAAGAGATATAATATGTTGCTAATGTGAGTGGAAGTGTCGGCAGAGGGCGCCCTCGTAGGACGTATGCTGATCGAATCAGTTGCGTCCTACAAAAAGGGGAGGTGCGGAGTACTCGAAACCGACGGGATGTTTGAAGAGATGTATGGATGTGCATGAGGCAAAAGAGGTATGTAAGGATCGTAGTAAGTGGCGCACGCTGGTCTCTGCCTACCCCACTGGGAAAGAGGCGTGACGTTATAGATAGATAGATAGAGTAGGAGAAATAATTATCCGCTCTCCATTGCAAACGGGAGACAGTAATATGGGAAAAGCATGGCTATTAGTAAGCCAACTCCAGAGATAATTTATGGCAGAGTTGAAGGCCCTACCCCGAAAGCTTTTTCCCCACAAAAACTAACAAGAAACCCGTATACCATTTTTTGTTTCGACATTTTCAGGGGTGGTTCAGACCACCAAACAGAACAACTTTTACTATGGAAGCAAACCTGAATTCGAAAAAGAAAATCAGCTGCCTCATCATCTACATTTGAGCCGAATAGGCATTGCTGTTTCGTATGGAACAGCAGTTTTTTTTTGTGATTTCAGGTTTGGTCCCATAGTAAAAATTGTTCAGATTGATGGTCTGCACCACCCCTGAAGATTTCGACAAGGTAAAAAAAGCATCCGGTATATTAACAGTGTAATACTTACAGGGTCTACTTCTATTTGTAAAGGCATTTGATATCGGGGATCAAAAGGCAGTCTCTGCGGTATATTCCCGTTGTGTTCCTTCAACGGCGTCATAGGACTGTTCCTATCACAATAGTTCTGATTATAGTCCTCCTTTCTTACTGAATTTGAATTACTTGTCACCGACGGACTTCTTGCCGGTGATAGCTTATCATTTTCCCTGTTCCAATATTCTATGTCTATATGCCTCGGATTTATGTTACCAACATTGTAATTTACTATCGGTGATAATCGTCTAGGGGATGAGCTTTCACTGAACACAACTGGACTTCTCACAATGCGCAGGGAATCTTGGGGTGTGCTGCCTTCACTTGGCATATAGACCCTTTCTGAAGGAACTGGAGAGCTTGAAGTTCTATTAATAGTGACCGGTGACCTTCCAGCTTCCACAAAACTCTCAGGCTTTTTGAACTGCTGAGGGATTCTAATCGGTCCTATTCTGTTTAGTACATCGGGCTCATCTTTAGGTGTAGCTGCTGTTTTGGGCTGTGATTCGGCTGCCATCAGGGTCTGTAGTTTACTGACTTGCGTCTCGACGAAGCTGCGAGGTCTGGGTTGTTCAATTTTGTTCTCACTATGTCTTAGTACGACGGGGTTGGAGGATGTTTCTTCGGGGTAGTACTGAGGTTGTGTGTGGTGTTCGGGGTCTGTTTCTAGGCTCTCGCGGGTGTCGTAGGTCATGTAGTCCTCGTCTAGGCTCTCGCTGTACTCTTCGTCCTCGCAGTCGTTGTAGTCGATGGGTGTGTCAGCGCCGGGGAAAAACTCGCATAAAGCTCTCATTATTTCTACCACCTGGAATATGAAATAATAGGAAGTAAAGTATATTTTCGACCAGAGAGCGATGGTAGCGAAGAGGTATGGAACTTGGTAACTTAATCTTTAGGTTTGGGTTCGAATCCGCACGGGCGACATGCCATGTACTAATGAGTTTTTCTAATTTATGTACGTAATACCGAATACTCTCAAACAGTGAAGGAAAACATAGTGAGGAAACCAGCATAACGTGAAGAAGAAATTCCGATCCGTATGGGAAGTCTACCATCCGCATTCTGCACGCGTGGTGGGATAACGCTCATACACCCTCCCTGAAGGTAGTTCTGTACCCTGCAGTGTGAAGTTTCTACAGAGGATGATGATGACAGTATATTTTGGAGTGGATGCCGTGGGCAATGTGGGGCGACCCTCTGCTGTGATGATTTTTCGATTGGTTCTAGATCAGGGTTTCTTATCCGTCGTGATTAATTTTAGTAGTAGATATGTACTACCATAACATGACCAGCATAAACCGCCGCAGCATACCCCGATAAACTCCTTATGAAGTTTTAGAGAAAAACAATTCTCTTTTATTACTGTGAAAAATTAAAAAATCGAAAGAAAAACACTTTCCTATCAAAAAACCTATAAAACCACAAAAGGTTCTTGTCACCCAACAATGTCTTAAGTTCATGCTTTTCTTAATTACTGTGGGTAACAATCACACAGTTCTATTACAAACCAGTGATTAGCTCAGTGTATTATTAGCCAAAACAGAATGTGACTTACCTTGGCCATACTGGGCCTCTCTGCAGGTACTTTGTGCCAACATTGTGTCATCAATTGTTCTATTGGCTCAGGACAACCTTCTATTAGATTCGGCCTTTGACCTGGAATGGTTAAACAATTAATAATAAATAAAAGTCACCAAAATTTATTACAAGTCTATAATAAATTAATAAACCACCTCTTGGAATTGAAAGATTTTTTTTTATTTGGGACCGGAATCACGACACGGTTTTTAGGTGTCCCTGATTCCAAATCAACAATTTTTTTATTTTTTGTCTGTCGGTTTGTTTGTTTGTCTGTCGGTTTGTTTGTTTGTCTGTCGGTTTGTTTGTTTGTCTGTCGGTTTGTTTGTTTGTTTGTGTGTTTGTTTGTGTGCTTGTTTGTTTGGTCAAGCATCACACAAAAACTACTGAACCGATTTTGATGAAACTTTTTTTGTTTGATAGCTTATGATCTGACTTAAAAATCTGGTAAGTATATAATTTAAATGCCAACGCTAGACGAAGTCGCGGGCAACAGCTAGTTAATTATAAATGTAAAGAGCAAACCCATAATAAAAAATAAAAAAATGTTTCTAACACTGACATTTTACTAATACACTGTGTAAGGACAAGACTGGTTGCGAAATGACAATAGATGCAGAATAATTGTTCTTTAAAGGGAAACGTTGAATCATACTTTAGATGTGATATCATATAATTACTAGGAACTTTATTTAATGACAGTAATATAAAAGTTTAAAATGGTATTTCCATTATGTTACATTGAACAGTAAATTATGTAAGAAACAATGACTACAATTATACTGTATCTAAACTATTATAAAACTGTAACAGAAGTGTGTCTGTACATTGAAGATATTTACAAAAAAAAAATTGCGACATGGTTTTTACCTATCCCTGATTCCAAATCACCAATTTTTGGATTTTTTGTCTGTCTGTTTGTTTGTTTGTTTGTTCGTTTGTTTGTTTGGGTGTTTGTTTGTTCGAGTATCACGTAAAAACTACTGAACCGATTTTGATGAAACTTTTTTTGTTTGATAGCTTATCATCTGACTTAAAATCTGGTATATAATTTATGCGGACGAAGTCGCGGGTAAAAGCTCGTTCAGATATAAAAGTCTTGATATGAAAAGAAAAAATGTAACCTCAAAATAGAAAAATGTATCTCACTTCCATTACCTATTTAGAATAGGTATTTTTTTATAAATTAGCAAATTGACAAGTGTGGTAGCCCAGTTAATATTGTTTCTTGTGATTTTAATGTAGTTTTGAGATCGATTTCAGAAGAAATTTATGTTTGTTCTTTGTTTATATCTGAGGACATTCGTATAGATAATTCAGAATAGAATATGACAGGATTTGTATAATTCACAGAGTACTATTATTACTAATCATTGATGCTATACTTATGCTATGACATTAATCTAAACTATTATAAAACTGTAACAGAAGTGTGTCTGTACATTGAAGATATTTACAAAAAAAAAGTTACGATGTGGTTTTTAGGTGTCCCTGATTCCAAATCACAAATTTTTGGATTTTTTGTATGTCTGTTTGTTTGTTTGAACGAGCATCACGCAAAAACTACTGAACCTATTTTGATGAAACTTTTTTTTATTGGATAGCTTATGATCTGACTTAAAATCTGGTATATAATTTGTGCCGTACGAAGGGACGAAGTCGCGGGTTAACTCTAGTATGACATAAAATTGAAATGTAAATATTGTCACGGCCGCTGTCAAATGTCAAACGTAAAGAACGCATTCGAAAATTCGGCCGGCTCATTAACAACCGCCGTGGTCTTACGGTCTAAGGTTCCGCCTCCCATGCTGGGGGGTGACGGTTCGAATCCGATCCGCGCCAAAAATATTTCTAGATTTTTGTGTTTTTAGAAATGTTCTAGAAGGAAGAGAGAGAAGGAATATTTAAAAAGGGACAAAAGGTGAACGTGTCTAGGAACTTCGAGAAAGGAGGCGAAATTACGAATATTTGAAAAGAACCAGAAAAGTGGGCGTGTCTTCGATCGGTTTCGAGAAAAGAAGGCGGGGTTGGAATTATCTGGAGGAAAACAAACGAGTAAAGAAAAGAATAACGAAATTCGTAGATCTGGAATATTCTGCGGACTATAAAAAGCGGCGAATTCCGTCAGTGGATCAGTATTTGGTTTTACAGTGAACAGTGCGAAACAAAAGGAAGAAAAGTAAAAGTGGAAAAGTACTAGTGAAGAGAAAAGTGCTAAGAGTGGAACAGTGAGTAGACTAGTGTCAGTGTAGTGCGTGACGTCATAGTGTCGGTGTAGTACGTGACGTCATAGTGTCAGTGTAGTGTGTGACGTCATAGTGTCGTACGTCTTGACGTCATAGTGTCGTACGTCGTGACGTCATAGCCGTGACGCGTGTCGTGTCGTCACAGTAGTGAGGTGGACCGTTTGTAAGTTTAACCCAAATAAACTCTGTAAAATTGGACTTAGCGTTTCACTCCAATCCCGGAACCCGTAGCTCGTAACAATATTACCATATTTTAAACAGATTAATCAGTTTTGTTATCTTTTGTGTAGTTTTAATAAGATAGCTATTAAAAGATAATTTAAGAGAAACGAACGCTTCTTTCGTACACACATACTCACGACCATTATCCTCTTTGGGGTGGTCAAACACTTTGCCTTAACTACCAAACCAATTTTTAAAGTATTTGTATTAAGGCTAACTTTTACCATATTAAAGTTTTCAGGATTGAAAGTTGATGGCTTTTGTATCATAAAAAAAAGAGGAAAGACTGATCATGATCAATATGTTAAATTATCTTTTTAAGACCGATATACAGGATGTAAGGAAATATAATTAATTTTTAAACCAAACTGAACAACTTTCACTTTGGGAGCAAACCGATCGGAGCGAAAACAAAATCTGCTGTTTTATACATTTGAGTCGAGTAGGTATATTGCAGTTTAGTATGGAACAGCAGATTTTTTATCAAATTCACCCTGTACTGACTTGGTGCTCTGGAGTGCGATTTTTGAATCTCATTCGGTGAGTTCAGCCGTTGTAAATATCAAAATAACTTTGGAGATATGCATCTTTCTAATTCTGATTTGACTTTCAAAAATCATACTTCAGGAGTGCGATTTTTGAAAGTCAAATCAGAAATAGAAAGATGCGTATCTCCGTAGTTATTTTGATATTTACAACGGCTGAAATCACCGAATGAGATTCAAAAATCGCACTCCTGGTCATCTGGCTTTCACACCTGCATAGTTTCTTTATTGTATTTGTAATAAAACCTTCATCAAAATGTATTCAATGAAATAATATTATCATCATCGTCATCATCTCAGCCGATGGACGTCCACTGCAGGACATAGGCCTCCCCCAAGGATCGCCATAATGACCGGTCCTGCGCTGCTCTCATCCAACGTTTTCCCGCCGCCTTCACCAGGTCGTCGGTCCACCGTGTGAGGGGCCTACCCACGCTGCGCTTTCCGGTACGCGGTCGCCCCTCGAGAACTTTTCGGCCCCACCGGCCATCGGTTCTGCGAGTAATGTGCCCCGCCCACTGCCACTTAAGTTTAGCAATTCTTTGGGCTATGTCCGTTACTCTGGTTCTTCTGCGGATTTATGATTCGATCTCGCAGGGAAACTCCGAGCATAGCCCTCTCCACTGCCGAAAGGGCAACAACAAGTAAAAACAGTCTATTAACAAGTGTTACCTATATGCACAGCCCACATTATCCTAAATGCCGAGCCACCTTCCTCGAACGGCTTCCTTCTGGACAGCACCTCCCAGAGAATGATGCCCCACGAGAACACGTCACATTTCTCCGTGTACGACGACCCTTCAAATACCTGAAACATGGAAAATGTTCGCATAAATGATAGAAATTGAATACTAAGCATTGCAATCTTTTGAACAGAAATTAATTCCAAATACGACACAGAAAAAAACAAACAGTAAAAGGCAAGATAAAAGGAGGACGCTTTCAAGACAATACAAATGATTCTAAACAAATTGATTATCAAACAAACAAATGTACAGCTGAGAGGTTGAGACCAAAAACAAATCTACTTTTTTTGTGCTAATTCTGTAGGTAAGGTAACAAAAAATAGCATCTTAAAATACAATAGGATGAATCTTTGGAGACAACTAAACCAATAGACAGGTCAGCCCTTAGGCATTCTCGAATATAACTAACTATAAAATAACTTCAGATACATTTATCTGCCAAGCAAGCATCAAAGCTATCCAAGCTGCTCTGCCATTAATATAACTTACATACTTTGTCAACCGCTGCACCAAAATCATGGATCTAATTCTAACCCTTTGTGTGCAGCTGAATTGCATAAAGAACTCGCTCGGTATATTATTTCAAATAGGTTGTCTCACCAACCATTAAGTACATGAGACTAACTCTGGTACATGATTCTCACCATCACAAAAGAACGACAATGTCCTGGCCATACCATTTAATAATTAAACCTTGAAAGATATGCGTTATATTGTTCTAATTTGTTAGATAAATAATTCAATATCCATACCTCAGGAGCCATCCAAGCGGCACTTCCTTTATTGTTAGTCATATACGTAGCTTTGTCAGCCGCTGTGCCAAAATCACAGATCTTCAGCCTCTGTCCATACCCCACCAGCAACAGATTGGGTGGCTTCAAGTCCCTGTGTATTAACGGCTTTGGTTTCATGGCATGGAGATAGGCAACCCCCTGAAAAACAATTTTATTTCACAATTTATGTTTTCGTACAGTTGTGAACCTCATCGCTACAGGTCGATAGTGCGGTGAAGGAGGTACTGCACTCGTTCTTTTGCGCGCGAACAAACGGGATAAAAGACGTGATAAAGCCGTATCACGGCTATCGCGGGTTGGCATGCTACCAGCACATGATTAAATATCCGTACAGATCGGAAGCTTCATACTAAGCGGAAACTATAGGTATACCCATACATAGCGCGGCGATGTGTGCGTGACGTGTACGTGTTAACGAACGAGTGATAGCCGCTAGCCCCTATACACGCCATTTTGATCCTTAGTTCAATGGATTAAGGTTTTGTCGTAGGGACTTCTTTGGTTGGAGCGAACCGGTTCCGTTGCGGTATGAACACGAGGGCTGCGTCTAACCACATTTTATTCGATTTTTAATTTCAGATATTTTTTTTATTACAACATCTTCGTTTATTTTGAAGTTTTTTAATTCAAATAGCTCCGTTCCGACAAAACGCAGTTAGGTATTGGAACTAAAAAAAAATCAAAATAAACTGTGATCATTGACCAAGAATTTTTGGTTAGAGTGTCACAATGAAAGATGGGGGTGGGTGGGGCCCACACTTAAAAAAATTTTACGCTAATTTTATATGGAGCTGGGACTTAAAAAAAATTGATCGAAATTGTATGAACCATCGACTTAGTCGAATTTTCGGATGAAATTTGTATGGGGGCTGGACTTGTAAAATTTTCAAAAATATTTTTTTTTAATTTTTGCATGCGGAATGGTAGGTTTATGGGTACCCTAGGGGTTCGAAGAATTGGCTATTTTTTCGCTAGGATTCACCGTTATCTAGATATTTTATAAATTGTGTTTTTTTATAATTTTGACCTTGTACCAGAATCCACACAGAGCGTCCCACTTCATTAATCGGGTAGGTTAGCAAGGAGAGAAGCGACGAGCATGTTAGATATGTTGCGACCTATAGCGCACGAGCCGAGCGAGCGGAGCGAGCGTGCCGCGGCAGCGGTCGGCGAGTGCCAGAACCGAATTGCTACTATTTACCCAGTCTACCCAAAAACATTTTTTGTATGGGACCCTCTTAGCGACACCCCGACCCGACTAAGTCGATGGTTCATTCAATTTCGATCAAAATTTTTTGAAGTCCCAGCTCCATACAAAATTAGCGTAAAAAATTTTTTAAGTGCCTCTTTGCGACACCCTAACCAAAAATTGTTGGTCAATGATCACAGTTTATTTTGAATTTTTTTAGTTCCAATACCTAACTACGTTTTGTCGGAACGGAGCTATAGGAATTAAAAAATTTCAAAATAAACGCAGATGTAATAAAAAAAATATTTGAAATTAAAAATCGAATAAAATGTGGTTAGACGCAGCCCTCGTGTTCATACCGCAACGGAACCGGTTCGCTCCAACCAAAGAAGTCCCTACGACAAAACCTTAATCCATTGAACTAAGGATCAAAATGGCGTGTATACGGGCTAGCGGCTATCACTCGTTCTTCAACACGTCACGCACACATCGCCGCGCTATGCATGGGTATACCTATAGTTTCCGCTTAGTATGAAGCTTCCGATCTGTACGGATATTTAATCATGTGCTACCAGTGCTGGTCAGTGTGGTTTTACCTCAGTACCATACTACCTACAATGAGGTGAACCATATACAACCCATACAATGTTTTATCTGTAATTTTATGCGTACAATAAAGTGTTCAATAAATGCTAAGTCATAAATTGATGCCTTGTCGACATTACACCACTTCTTAAAAGCTTCCGGCCATTGTGTCTTGCCAAGGGCATACCACAGCTAAGGGCTCTCACTTTGCTGTCGCGGTGGGTCGCAGAGCGTCGCGCTCATACATTTTACCCTCCGCGACACCCGGCGACCGCAAAGTGTCGCTCGTCTGTGAGAGCGCTAACTCTATACATACAAAGGTCTGATATGTTGTCATTTTTGTGGACAACTGACCATCCATTGTTTTATCAAAGCTATGTGCCATACAAATTGAGATTGAGGCAAGAGGTGGCTGAACTGTTTCTGTCTTTTTACGCAAATCATGTTTCGATGCATGACATTGCTAATAGTGCAAGTATTTAGGTATATTTATTAAGTTAATTATCAATGATAATTATCTTCCAAACCCCACATTAAACAAAAATTTTAAGGATCCAATTTAATCATCATCATCAGCCTATAATCCACCCACTGCGGGGCATAGGCCTATCCTGAATGAAGGACAGGAAGGTGTATGAGCGTTAGTCCACCATGTATGCCAAATGCGGATTCGTAGACTTCACATTGCATAAGAAATTCTTCTTCAGAGTATGCACTTTCCACACTATGTTTTCCAACACTATGTGAGAGCAGTTTGTATTACGTACGTACATAAGTTAGAAAAACTGGCATATCGTCTATAGAACCCTCATGATTGAGTGTCCATACTCCTCCGCAACATGCCATAGATGGACTTTTTCCAATATAATAAGGGTGGCCCCTAAAAGGTGAAACCTTTACCTAGGCGTCTTATTGGGTGCCAGGACACTCAGACATAGAAGGGAACGAGATGGCGGACGAGTTGGCCAGAAGGGGCACTGAAAACCACTTCAAAGGCCCCGAACCCTTTTTTCGGAATTCCTAATAGATACCTACTAATACCTAATAGATACGCGAGATTCTTTGAATAGGGCCAGCTTTGGAGAGGCAATAAAGCTTTGGTGCAACACCCCAGGCATGGGCCACTCCAGAGCACTTATCAAAGGCTACAATACAAACGGTCTCCTTGCCCTCAGCAAGGATCAAATTTGTACAATAGCAAGGCACAGGCCACTGCAAATTAAATAAGCACATGCACACACTGAATTTAAGTGACGCGACGAGACGAGGCAGGTTCTGACACCAGATGAGATACAAACTATCCCAATCAAAAATCTACTGCGCTTTCTGGCCGCAGTGGGGATTGGTAAAGAACTATAGAAACGGCGTTCACAAAGGACCAGGGTTGGTCTACGTTATTGTTTTTGATCAAGAACAAGAGATGGAGAATTGCGGAGCGTCGTGGCAGGCAAAAACGCGACGCACGAAAACCACGCGAGACAAGTGCTCGCGTGGCTCTATAATAAAACGTATTACACCGAGGCTCTGAACGGCGTTTAGTGCGAAAAGTTGCGCTCGGGGTGCACTCTGGGTGCACATAGGGTGTAGGTTCGGAACGCAGCTTTGTGTTGACATTGCAGTTGGATGAAATGCTGACTTGACAGCCAGGTAGCATGCAACCTACTGTAATCGAAACAGATGGCGTTGGAGTATTATTTTCTTTAAATTGTGTAACAAGTTTTCTCAGGAATGAAACCTATCTAGATTACCTTGGCCCAGGGCAAAGTTTATCTAGGTCGGTTTTATTGTAAATAAACACAAAAAAAGAGTGCTGGTGATAAAATACTGACTATTTATGACATTCAGAGCAACCGCCTTTACATCTATACTTGTGCATGTGCTCACTATGCACGAATTTCAAACTAGCTATGCTATTTTAATACAATTTTAAGTACAAAAAGTATCCCCAGTTTTTATCTTTCCAAGTAAAATAATAAATATGAAAACCTCCAAAATTATGGAAGTTCTCAGGAATATTTCCGGGAGTATTCCTGAAACATTCTGACATTTTCACCTCTAGCCTGGACAGGGATCGAATCATCTCTAGCCTGGACGGGGATCGAATAATCTCTTGCACGGCAGGCAAGGTTACTCGCCAAGTCACCACTGGACCACCATGGCTTATATTTATTTATAAACATTAAATTATCAGAGTGAATAGAAGCAGTGAGTAGACATACCTCGGCACACTGTCGAGCCCAGCTCATAGCATGAGCGGCGGTGTATTTAGGCTTGGGGCGGTTGTGTAGCACGTTATACAACGAGCCTCCCTCTGCATACTCCATCACGAGGCAGACGTGCGCCCCCGCGGTGCATGCTCCGTACAGCCGCACTATGTTGGGGTGCGAGACACGCGACAACTGACGCACCTGTATCACAAGCATGGAGAGTTAACACGGGTAAGATCAGGAGTGTGATTTTTGAATCTCATTCGCCGAGTTCAGCACTTGAAAATGTCAAAATTACTATGGGGATACGCATCTTTCTACTGCTGAATTAAGCATAAGCATAAGCATATGATCACGACTATATTCCACGAGGGGGTAGTCAGAGATATTCTGAAACCTCAGAACATGTTTTCACTCACAATGTTTTCCTTCACCGAAACGCCAGTGGTGTTACAAATCGTACATAAATTCCAAAAAAACTTATTGGTACGAGTCAGCCTGGACGGGGATCGAACCATCGCCTCCTGCATGGCAGGCAAGGTTACTCGCCACTGGACCACCACGGCTTTTTGCACTGCTGATTTGACTTTCATAAATCATACTTCAGGAGTGCGATTTTTGAAAGTCAAATCAGCAGTAGAACGATGCATACACAGTAATTTTGACATTTTCAACTGCTAAACTCAGCGAATGAGATTCAAAAATCGAACGCCAGATGGTTTTTCAGTGGGTTGGAAGAAGGTTGTTAGAAATTTTTTTTTATCTGGCAATCGTTATCCTAAAGAACTATAGTGCACATTGTTTACAATAAAACAAAGTTTATCATCAATTTTTTTAGCTTTCCCAACTACAACAGTTTCAGCCTGGCAGGTGATCAAAGTGTTGGATAATTTTTTTGCGAAAAGATCGGTTTTTGTCTAATGTCGCTTCTATGGCATGAAGAATTAGGCCTTTACTTACGAAAATCTCAGAATATTTTTTATTTGCCCGTTACACTCTACCAATACATCGTAGCGGCTGCATCTCATGCTATGTTGCTAGAAATACAACATTCTGAGGTATTCTTGAAATATTTGATTTATCCTATCTTACTACCGATCCAATCTTACCCTAGTATAGGTACCTTACATTGTAGGAGCTGCGTTCTGAACCTTATTGTGCGGTTGTTTTTTCAACTCACTCTATAGTAAAACGTCTTTCACCGAGGCTCTGAACGGCGTTTAGTGCGAAAAGTTGCGCTCGGGGTGCACTCTGGGTGCACATAGTGTGTAGGTTCTGAACGCAGCTAAGAGCACCAGTCTCCACTTAGTTGATATTTTTCTGTTTATGCAACCAATGTGCTTATTAATAAGTTTATTGTTTATGTTAACTACTTTGCGGAGAGAATAAAAATAGTTTTGATTTATTACTAGAATTTACCCGCCACTTTGTCCGCTTAAATGAATAAATCTGACTTAAAAGAGCTATAAAACAAAAAAGTTTCATCAAAATCGGTTCAGGATTTTAGCGTGATGCTCGAACAAACAAACAGACACACAAAAATAAAAATGTTCATTTGGAGTCAGGGAAACCAAAAAACCATATCGTCTTTTTTTTACATCTTCAATGTACACACTTCTGTTACAGTTTTATAATAGTTAAGATTATTACCTCGATCGCGAACTCGCGTTTCTCAGCCTCCGAGTTGATGTGCTTTACCGCTACGAATGTGTTTCGCCATAAACCCTTCCACACCACCCCAAACGCACCCTTCCCTACAACCTGCAATAAAAACACGTTTTGAATGTTCTATTACATTATTTTTGAATGGAAAAACTACGAAAATGTAGTGATATTTACCGATAATTCCTGTATTTCATTGTAATTGATCTCCTCTACGAACGTTTGGTGTACAGGGGAGTCTTGTGCTTGCATACTGGAAGCCATCGGAACACTTAATATCACATTATCAAAATGACTAGTTTGTGCGAACGATACAAATCGGCAGGATTTATTTAAATTTCCTTATAAATATGTAAAAATAGTTAGTTATATCAATTTTCTCAGTATTGTTTGGCAAAGGAAAGCAACTGCGACAAGGCCGCCATCTTTGAAACTGAAGAACGTAATGTCACACTCAGTGTGAGACCAACTGGAAAATAGAGAATCTACTACACACTAGCTAAAATCTAAAAATCTGCCAAACACAATAAAAATGCAACGTACTATCAGTTTAAAATAACAATGTGCATGACCTCGCGAGCAGTGTTGCCAGCCGGATCTAGTCAAAAGTAACCGGAAATACATAAAAAAGTAACCTTTTGGTGTGAAAAGTAACCTTTTATATTTGTTTCCAGTAATAAGGTATTAAAAGTTGATAGACAGATACTGGTTGTATAAACTTACGTAAAGGTAAACAATTTAGTAGCGTTTTCCATTTTTTTATCCTATTCATTGATCGATGGAGTATGAGTGAGACGCTTTAGTCATTTGTGATTGGGTCTCAGATTTGGTTTACTAAAATAAAAATAATAAATAATATTAGGCCGAAAAAAAATTAAAACCGCCTTCAAAAAAACTAAAAAGTTAAAAAATAATATTGCAGCCGATGACTTTTTCGTTCGCATCATAAGAACATTAAATTGTTTCATCGAAGTCGCTGTCAAGCCGGTACGATTCGGAACAGGGCTTGCATTAGTTTTTTGGCTTGGCTTGACACCGACTTCGATAAAACAATTTAATGTTCTTATGATGCGAACGAAAAAGTCATCGGCTGCAATATTATTTTTTAACTTTTTAGTTTTTTTGAAGGCGGTTTTAATTTTTTGTTAAAATTTTGTTTATTTCACAATTTTCAGTGGTGAATTCATTAGTTCGACTAAGATATTAGTTAAACACGCAAATGGTACATCGATATGAAGCGTATTTTTCAATCGCCGATGATTTGCCGTCAATTTTTGAGGAGTTCTATTGTGTAGCTCCGGGATGCATCATCAGATCCTAGTTTCCTTATCATGGTACCACCGTCGGGATATCTCCTTTCCAACAAAAAAAGAATCATCAAAATCGGTTCATAAACGACGAAGTTATCCGCGAACACACATAAAAAAATATATATATACGGTCGAATTGAGTAACCTCCTTCTTTTTTGAAGTCGGTTAATAAGAATAACGTGTGTTTAGGAGTTGCATTTACTACGTTACTGAACGTTTTTTTTAGTTATAAAACATTGCAAAAATTAGAATTTTAAAATTGATTATACAAATTCCGAAAAATCACCAAAAAGTAACCTTTTGAATCGTGTAACCTAAAAGTAACCTGACAGAGCTAAAAATCACCTAAAAGGTTACAAAAGTAACCTTCTGGCAACACTGCTCGCGAGTCGCAAATGTGACGTCCGTCACTCAATCACACGAACTTCACTCGAGTCATTCAACTGGTACTTAGAGTCATTCTTTACATAGAGTCTACATTCCTTTGTCAACCGAGTGAAGCTATCCAACGCAACGGCCTTTCAAGGTCATGCACATTGGGGGTACAATTTTAGGGCGTCCAAAGACAAAGAATTTGTGCAGATTTTATCTTAAAACTTAACCTAATCAAACCACATTCGCTCTATTACTATCCATTCTAAGCATTTTTTTTTCATCATCAATTTTGATAACACTTTTCAATCATTTCCTTTGCGAAAAGAGGTTCCTGGTTTGTGAAATGATTTCATGTCGGTATTATACTCAGATCAATTAATACAAGTTTAATACCATTTCTGCTCCAAAAGTGACAAAGAGTAAGGCACACATTCCAAAATCTGCCAAATCCTGATAATCTGCATAAGTGAAAATTCAATCGATAAACCTGTCAAAATGGCAGAAATCTGCCACAAATGGTCACACTCACACTCGATAATAGTGCTGTGCCAAAAGTAGCTGGTACAGTGATTTAAAACTATTATTTTCTGGCTAACGCGCGCGCGCGTTAATAGGTTACTCGGTTACTCACTCTCACTTCAGGCAGGAACTTCATTCATTTGCTAGAGTTTATAGCAAAGTTTATAGCAACTCTAGCAAATGAATGACCTTCCCTGCACTGGTAGCATGCACACCCGCGATAGCCGTGATACGGCTTTATCACGTCTTTTATCTCGTTCTTTCGGGCGCAAAAGAACGAGATAAAAGACGTGATAAAGCCGTATCACGGCTATCGCGGGTGTGCATGCTACCAGTGCTGGACGTTCCTGCCTGAAGTGCGATTTTTGAAAATCATACGAGCGACTTGGCAGTAGAAAGATGCATAATCTCCATAGTAATTCTGACATTTTCTACTGCCAAGTCGCTCGTATGATTTTCAAAAATCGCACTTCTGAGCGACAGAAAAGAATAGAGCAACAGAGGCGCGGGTTATAAAAACAAAGCAACAAATAATAAAAAACCGGCCAAGTGTGACTGTGAGCCAGTCTCGAGTCTCGACTCGGGCTAAAGGTCCCGGGAGATTCCTCTGAGGTTAACTAATGTTATTTTGTTGTGTGATGTGATGGTGTGGTGTGGTACCTACTAGTAGTTACCTACCCACGGAAGCGGAACCCTCGCTCGGTCCGCGAGTAGCCCGACTCGCACTTGAACCGTTTTTATTGTTCATCATCATCATTCATCATCATCACACTTAGATTAAGATTAAAACACAGAGAAATTGTTCAAAAAATTATTATTATAAGTCTAATGATAGGTAACCTACTTCTTACATAGGTACCTATTTACTTATTTAATAAACTAAAAATGTAGGTAGGTACCTATACCTTTTAGGTAAACAAATATTTATGGCTTTAGAGTAGGTGGGTATAAGTAAACTCTTATACACCACTAGTTTTTAATTACTAACATAACTTTAAGGGTGTATTCAGACCTGAAGTGCGATTTTTGAAAATCATACGAGCGACTTGGCAGTAGAAAGATGCATAATCTCCATAGTAATTTTGACATTTTCTACTGAAAAGTCGCTCGTATGATTTTCAAAAATCGCACTTCATGAATCTGAACAACTTTCGATAAGAAACATGGGTCGAAAAATGAGAAAATTTTTTGGACCTTCCATACAAAAGTGCGGATCGGCCGATCGATTTTCTATGGGAGGTCCAAAAATTTTTTACATTTTTCGACCCATGTTTCTATGGGAAAGTTGTTTAGATTCATGGTCTGAATACACCCTTAAAGTTACGTTAGTAATTAAAAACTAGTGGTGTATATTCCGTGGTATAGGCACAGATAAAGAACTCCCTTTAGGGGTAGTCACAGATTGCAGCTATACAGTAAAAGTATATCTCTAGAATGAGCCTCACGCTTCTACCGTATAAAACAAAAGGGACTAACTTTCTTAATAACGAGATAAAAGGCGTGATATAGCCGTATCACATGTAACATGCGAGCGAGGCAGAAGCCATAGCATATTGCGCATGATACGGCTATATAACGCCTTTTATCTCTTTCGTTCGCGCGTAATTAAGGCGCGAGCGCTATATCACGCTGCCATACTACCGCCGCAGGTTGTTTTGTTACACCCCATCATCATTTGACACATCAATTATGTAGCTCGGGAATTAGAAAACAACTGAACAGAGATGTCAAGGCCTATAATGATGATATACCTAATTATTAATCATAGTTAAGGCGGTAGTGTATATTTTCTTTGGTTAAGGTGAATCCATAGAACTAGTTAGCGGGTTATCATTTTCCAAAGCTTGCAAGAGAGCAGCAGCCTCTTTACACTTGAACGCCAGAGCGAATTCCTTTGGAGTTTCATCTCTATGATTAGTCATATAGAGATCAGCTCCCATGTCAAATAGTATTCTGATGAGGTCACAGTTGTTACTCATGGCGGCAAAGTGCAGGGCTTGCCGACCCCCTGGCGCGTCTGGGTTATCCACCAGGGCGCCTTTACTGACTAGAAGACGCAGAATTTTCTCTTCTTCGTTTGTTGGTGTGCACATCATTACGAATTCTGAAAAGGGGGTAAAAAAACTGTATGTAACTAAGTGATCAGATCCAATCCAATTTGTTTGGAGTTGGCCGTCGATGACCGTTACAAAATTTCGTCACAGGCACATTAACTGGTCCCGTCGACAAAAAATAATATAACAAGCAAATAAACATTTAAAATTAAAAGCGATATTAGTGATCGGGACGGATGTGCCGTACGTGTTTGCGTTGCTAAAGGTTATAAAATTGCGTTTAATAGGGTCTCTTAGGGGTGCGGTACGGTGAAGCGGGAAGGGAGGGAGCGGCCAACTCGAAGCAAATGACTAGTACCTACCCTAAGAGCAAGGATCTCCTTTATTCTAAAGGCGTAGAGGGAGCCATAGCATTTCATAATGTCCACTTTTTTGAAGTTTGCTTTTAAAGTGTGTAGGTACTGTTGTCAAGTAGTACGGACAAAAGAGACTAATTAGACCTTAGAGTATATTTTCTTTGCCTTAGACTAATAATTAGACCAATCTAGTACAAAAAAGTGACAAGTGAAAAGTGGACAACCGCATAAACAAAGATCTATAGTTCCGTCTCCTTCCGCTATTTAAGGTACAGCCCGACCAGAAAGAGTAGAAATTAAATGAGGGCGCCACTGTCGCTTTACACGGCAACACTACACTACGACCTAAACTATTTTGATACTTGCTGTATTTACTCCGAAAGTTTATGAAAAACGTTATCTATGTTTAGCTAAATTTGGCTCTGACAGCAGCTACATTTTACACCCAATATACATTTTAAATTTCGGCAACTACATGGCTAGCATGGCAGCGTGATATAGCGCTATCACACCTTCGCTCTCTTTCTATTTGCGCGCGAACGAACGAAATAAAAGGCATGATATAGCCATATCACGTGTAACATGCTACGTACGCCTCCTGTATTCTAGTTCTAGAAGAAAATAATGAAAACGCATATTACTTTATATTGTACTTTCAAATTATTTGTTTTTGAATACGATGTTTACTATTTTCGTATTTTCGTAGATCTGATATTTACATTCCTTCTATTTAAGATTTCTATTTCTAGGCATGACAGTTTTTTTATCGATACATTCCGGATTCCGGACAGAAAAATTTTGCGATATAAATGTTTTCCTGAAAACAAAAAAAAAGTAGGTAATCGATAAAATATTAACTAGTCAACTAAACATGCAGGAATGACATGCAAGGATCAAAATTATGCGGTCCACGCATACAATAACGTCAGTTTTATCAACAAACGATCATAACCCCAAACGAACCAAACTCGAAAGAAAATGCCCTAAATGATTATTTTTCAGATGATAACTGACGATAATTGATATAATTACGCTGAAAACTATTGTTAAAAAGCAACATGAGAGTAAGTATTTAACCTACCATATCATCAAATCGCTTGTAAACAACATCCAATCTATTCCAATTTTCCCCGCTTGATATACCTCCAAACATAACAGAAAATAACGTAGTAAATTACTAAACTTACACCACTTTTTGTTACTTTATCCATTAGTAATAATAATTAGGACAAATTCAAATATTTTACGGTAAATTTTTATTTGAAATGCATAAAACTGCATTTGAAATTTTGGTGATTGACAGTTTGACGTTTTCCATAATGTTGTCATGATAATGAAAAAGTTTAGTTCCGATTTATTTAATTTCTAGACTTTACGGTCGTACTGTACGTCATAAGACAAAAGAGACTTAACTACGATCGTAAATTGATGCGGTCTCTATGTTTTAGAATAAAGGAGATCCTTGCACTTAGGTTATACCTAAGCATAGTGCAAAGTGTAAATAAAATAAGTGACAAAGCTCAGCGGTCGCGGCGGGTCTATACCCGCGCGGCGTGCGGGGTACGGCGGGGGACGGGGGCGTACCCTAACTCAATTCACTGTTAGGGTATGCGCGCAGGCAGCGTGGGCCAGGACGCACTCTTCCCGGCCCCCGCACGCCCCGCACGATTGGCCTGCCGCGACCGCTGAGCTTCACCACTATTAGTTCTTTACACTATGACCTAAGTAAGTATTTAATGTTCAGCTACCCCGTACATCTTAGTACAAAAATGTAGGTAGTACCTACTAATACCCATGCTATTGTCCATCACGTATGGACAACGCTTCCCAATGATCCCTTCAGTTTGAAGTCAAGGTGGCGGGATCAGATAGTTTTGATTGTACTTTCTTGGCTCGGCGGTAAGGGTACAAATGTTAAAACTCAGGTTACTCAGGGTGACGTCAAAAAGCTATCTACATAATATAGGTATGTGATATTATTTTAAATAAAAAATTTTGAATTTAGTACAGAAATGGAGTACTAAGTTACCTACCCATAGGTATTATGCTTTTTAAATCGGATGTTTAATCCCGCTATCTTGGTTGTGATGTTCACCGTACTTCTCTGTTGGTCCCAAATAGTGAGGTTCGATGGACATATTATAGTAAATCCAAGTCGAGGCCTATTGAGGCGCCCCATTGATTCTAGCTTCGGCAGACGATATGATTTGGGCAAAGGTAGGTTTTTAATATGAGCGCAGCACTCACTCCATCATTATTTTTGAGTTACCCAAGCCTTATTCTAAGTGGCTGGCTTTCCTTAATCCAGGATTAGCATTCGATCTAGTGACGGATTTGTAGAGTGACCGAAAGGGAAATCTTGCGGAAGATTCTGGGACCGACTAAAGGAGAGGATGGGAGTTGGCGCATAAAAAAGAATAGGGAAATAGAAGACCTAGTTTCCAGTCCTAGGAGAAATAAAATCTGCACGACTGCGGTCGGTGGCTCGGACATGGAGCGAATGGGAAAAGATCGTGCGGTGAAGAGAGTGTATCTGGGGTGGGCCACCCCAGTTCTGTGCATCGTCCAGTAGTCAGGCCCAGGTATCACAGGATAGGCCAGTGCACCAAGGATCTCGAGGAGCTGGAGGTGCTCAACTGGACAGAGAAGGCACAGAAAAGAGATGAATGGCATGTTTTGTTATCGGAGACCCCATTTTATATGGCATAGCATTATATGCTCACGACAATATTCCCTGAGGAGGTAGTCAGAGATATTCTGAAACCTCCGAACATCCACCTTTCACTAGTACCGTCATCATCATCATCATCATCATGTCCATACTAAGAAAGTTGCAACCTTCTTATATGAAAACTTGCGCAAGTACAGCGCCGATGGTGAGTAACCGGTACTACAGCAATGTTTAATTACGTTAAAATAAGTGTTAGGTAAACATATTTGTTATTAAAATTTTTAAGAAAATTAATCTACATAATTTTTTTCCGTGGAACAAAACTCAAATAAGATTTATCTCTCGTTCAGGCCAATAGCAACATCTGTTTGCGCCAAGACTATTAATACTAAATCTAAAATGTATGGAACTGTCCAGACATGCTAGTACCGAAAAGTGTGACGGTGTTTTAGGAGGTACCTCTACCTATAATGATCGAGTAACAATATATAAAACAATTTCAGAGATTTTTTAATCTTCAAAGCAGTAGGTTTGGAAAACATACGCATGAACAATCCGGTATCCATAGGACTAACACGAGCCATCAATATAGCACCATGTGCAAAGAGCAGTTTCACTATACGGATTGACGGTCTGAAATTATCAGAAAATAAAAAAACATAATAATTAGGAAAAAAAAGTACAGCCCGTAAAGCCCAACGAGAAATATAAATAAAACAGGTCAAGTGCGAGTCGAGCTGCTTGCGCACCAGGGTTCCGTACGAACTTAGCTTAGAAAAAGTTTTAATTTCTCAGAGACCTTTAGCGCGAGTCCGACTCACACTTGGCCGGTTTTTATTATTTGTTGTTAAATACGTTGATGTACCGATGCAGAACTGTAGAAGTAGAACTATTAAGGGTTAGGTATAGGGTAAACAGTTGCATTACTTTACTTTACACATTCGCGGACAGTGACCGGTAGGGTTGCAACTTTTTTTGGATCAAATATAGTATTTTGAGCCTAGTACCCGAAAAAAATATAGTAGATCGGGGAAAAATTAGAAAATATATAGTATTTTTCGAATTTTTAATGAAAAGTTTTCAAAAATATAATTTTTTGCTTATCTCTCCATTTTGTATTCGTTATAGAAAATAATGCATCCTGTAAAGGCAAAAGTCGCTGTACCTAGTCGATACAGAAATAAAATAATAAAAAAAACATAAATCTAACTTTAGGAAAACGGTAATTTTCAGCATTCGATTTATTAGAAAATTGTTTAGATCTACCTACATGGTCCAGCCTAGATCAAATGGAACAAATATGATGAAGAGAGAGAAAATTGTTAAAATAATGTTAGTTAATGGGCATTTTTATTGGGCCTAAGTGCCAATATATTCAAATTCTCTACAAACTATTTACTCATCAAAATATAGTAGTTTTGCCTACTATATATTTTTCTCAGAATTGTAGTAGTAGGGCCCCTAATATAGTAGGATACTATATTATACATATAGTAGGGTTGGCAACCCTAGTGACCGGCTATAGTAATGATAACAATAAAAGTTCTATTGTGTCTCGTTCACTGTCCGCGAATGTGTTAATGGATGGTTAATGGGTACTCTAATATATAGGATATTTGCAACAAAAAAATTAGGACTTTCCATAAGTATAGGATTATATTTTTTCCTGTGGGAAAGTTATCATGAGTATACTATCGCCTATTAAAGTAATGCAACTGTCTACCGTAACGCCCTGTAGATATATATAGTTACTATACAGTATACATAACGCCTTCTATTACCTACTTAATTGCACTGTAGGTATGAGTACGAAGCTATAGAGCTATAGCGGTGCTATAGAGTACGAAGAGATGGCATATCGGCTTGTTTCTATAGAAAATGTTGTCGCCAACAAAGGGGGTGAAAAACGGGTGAGGGGAGGGTTAACATTTAAATACGCTACTTCCCGCTAGATGTGTATGATATGACGTCAGGCCCAGTTGAGTATCTGTGCACAGTTCGATACAACATCTCTACCCCAGAAGTGCGATTTTTGAAAATCATACGAGCGACTTGGCAGTAGAAAATGTCAAAATTACTATGGAGATTATGCATCTTTCTACTGCCAAGTCACTCGTATGATTTTCAAAAATCGCACTTCAGGGGAGCGCGTTATTTTCTCTATGGTAGGTACCTATTCAAAATAAGTATGTAATTTAAAAAAAAAAGTCAAAGGTCTCAACTCCCTAGTACCTTCTCATCAAGCACAATGAAAGCGGAGTCATTCCGATGTCGTCCTTAACATTAGTGTTGATGCCCGCCTTGAGCAGCAATTTAATAGCGCGCTCGTTCCCCGAACACACTGCTAGGTGCAGGGCATTCCTGCCCAAGAGATCAATTTCCTGTATGTTTGCTTTTTCTCTGAAGAGATGCAAGAAAACACGTTAAAAAAAATACAAGAAGACCTAAACTTATTTGGATCGACAACCGAAGTTGCCTAACAGGCCACAGCCATAGTGTAAAGAACTAATAGTGATGAAGCTCAGCGGTCGCGGCAGGCCAACCGTGCGGGGCGTGCGGGGGCCGGGAGGAGTGCGTCCAGGCCCACGCTGCCTGCGCGCGTACCCTAACAGCGAATTAAGTTATGGTACGCCCGTCCCCCGCCGTACCCCGCACGCCGCGCGGGTATAGACCCGCCGCGACTGCTGAGCTTTATCACTTATTTTATTTACACAATGCCACAGCCAAAGGCTGAATAAATAAATAAACTGGAATGCGATTTTTGAATCTCATACCTAACGTTGAACTCAGCAGTTGAAAATGTATGGAGATACGCATCTTTCTACTGCTGATTTGACTTTCAAAAATCACTCTCCTGAAGTATGATTTTTGAAAGTCAAATCAGCAGTAGGAAGATGCGTATCTCCACAGTAATTTTGATATTTTCAACTGCTGAACTCAGCGAATGAGATTCAAAATCGCACTCCTGGCAGACTGGTTGAATAAATTATGTTGACTTTGGCTGGCCGAGATTTATATTGCAGCCGATGAATTTTACGTTAGAATCTACAGGTTACATCTGTAACAAAACACCCTAGTAATACTTAAAGGGCTGCTTCAGACCACGAAACTGAACAACTTTCACTATGGAGCCAACTTCGAAATCGCGAAAAAAAGCAGCTGTCTCATACAAAACTGCAGTACCGACTCGATTAAAATGTATGGGATAGCTGATTTTTTTTTCGCGATTTCAATGTTGGCCTTGTAGTGAAAGTTGTTCAGTTTCATTGTCTGAAGCACCCCCTTAAGTATTACTAGGGTGTTTTGTTACACCCTGTATAAGAATATCAATTTGTTTTTTATCGAAGTCGCTGTCAAGCCTGTACGATTCGAGACTGAACTTGCAGTAATTTTTTGGCTAGGCTTGACACCGACTCCTATAAAACAAACAAACAAACAAACAAACAAATATACTTTATTGCCGGCCAAATTGATATTCTATTCTTATACATGCTAACGTAAAATTCACAGGCTGCAATATTATTTTTTATACCTACATTTTATCACAACTGGACGGTCTGGACGTGTCCTCTACCCTAATATCTTTAAAATGCTAAAGTGAAAGGCTCACTCATAAAAATATTTTTGTAGTGTAGTTGTAGCAAAGCATCTGACCACCCAAAATGGGATTATAAGTTTAGTATGTGTCATCCATTGACTTATTACCAACTACCTGGAATGCGATTTTTGAATCTCATTCGCTGAGTTCAGCAGTTGAAAATGTCAAAATTACTGTGGAGATATCTTAGATCAAAGTAAAATGAATGGATAGGCCCAAAGCGCTTTAAGTTGAAGTACGCAAAACTAGGGCACTTCAATACAAATTAGAGTACTTGGTCTGTCATCTCAGTACATTTTCGAAGTAAAACTGTCAATTGTTTTGCCTCATTTTTCTGGTTTGAAATGTTCGCGTAAGACCCGTCCATTCTTGTTTACTAATGTCATTGGGAGATATGCATCTTTCTACTGCTGATTTGACTTTTGACATTTTCAACTGCTGAACTCAGCGAATGAGATTAAAAAATCGCACTCCTGGACGACGGGTCCACGCTCAAAAGTGTCCGAAGCAAAAGAGTAACAAAACGTATAAAGAAAGAGTAATAATTACGCGCCAGTCTTCGTTTGATCTTCCTACTGTGGAGTAGCATGTCTATTATAGTGCCGTGCCGCTGTTGTAAAAACTACGCAAACAAAATGAAAAAAGAATTTTAGCAGTTTCATCGTCTTTACCTAGTTTATTTATAATGTACTACTAAAACGTACTTTCGTTTACGTAAGTTAGTCTGGGACACTTTTATCGAGAATTTTGCATGAGACCCGGCGTCCATTAGTTCTCACTCTCAGTATCTCACTTTATCATAATTTCGAGAAACTTGTCGTTGCCGGTCTCAGCGGCTATCAGGAAGGGGCTGTCGGCATGCATGTATTCAACAACCGCCCGCATTTCAGGCGTCAATCCCTCCAGGCTGCTGAATGAGGACTTACTGTCGCGTCTCAAGGATCGTGGGGAGCCAGGATACGACGGTATTAGCAATTCCAACGATGTCTCCGACAATTCTGTTGGGGATTGTTATTAGGTGTTAGTATAGCGCAATGAAATAATTACTTAAAGTTACCTAAAAAAATCTTGAGATAGAGGTCGGCAATAGGTAAGTACACTTAGGCTGATTACGTTGCCTTTTGGCTAAGTGAAAGGGTTAACACGCTAATGGGCTGCTCATATCTGCCGATAAACTGATAACCGATGGGGTGTCAGACTTCTAGAGTGGAGACCACGAATTGGCAGGCGTAGTCTGGGACACCCTGCTGCCCGCTGGACAGACAACCTTTCAATTCAATTTCATTTATTTATCCAAAAGACGTTACAAAAAAGGTTTCTTTACATTAAATCTGCCAAACTGCATGACAGTTTGTTGGCAGATGTAAGCTCTCATTTTTTACAGTTTTATTCTAACATAATACTAATGCCAACCAATACAATACTACACTAATATACTTATCTATATATATATATATATTGTGTGTATGTGTATATATATATATATATATTATATATATATATATATATATATATATATATATATATATACACATACACACATACACAAGCACTCATTTATAGGTACCATATGCAATTTTATTTATTATACGTTTTACTTTTTGCCTATTTAATAGTACTAGTCCAATGTGGTACAGTTTTCTAAGAGTATCTTATATAATTTTGATTTGAAAGTAAATTTTGTAATTTTATCTTGTCTAAGTTCTAAAGGAATCTCATTGTAGATTTTAGGTATCAAATATTTTCTTGTTCTTTGGCCGAAATAATTACAGATTCTAGGTACACGCAAAGCTCTTTTTGTTACTGCTCTAGTTCTATAGGTATGAGATACGGGTATTTTAAATTCATCACTGTCAAACATTTCTACAGCTAGCAGAAGCTTCACTTTATCCTGGATTGGCAATATTTTACAGATTCTAAACAGATTATCGTAATTTGTGCTATATTTTCTTTTTGTATGTTTGTCTACTAATATTTTCATAAATCGAACTTGCAGTTGTTTTATTTGTAATAGATATGAAGAAAAGGTACGGCCATAACTACTCAATCCGTATGAAAGCAAAGACTCCACCAGTGCATGATAAACCTAAAGAAGGTTGGCGGGGAGAGACTGGATGAGGAAGGCCGAGGACAGAGAGTTTTGTGGCGCGCGTGGACGGTGATAGGACGATGATGATGATGTGTCGCTTAAGCAAAGCTAGTGGAAAAAGTACGGTGGAATGACGTGAGCAGAATTTGGTATGTTTGCTTTGATATGAAAATCATTCTTAACTTATTTATTTCCTTTTTGGAGAACTTAAGGGTGCTTTAGACGGGCAACTGATCGCTGCTTCATACCAAGGCCAAAACGCAAAAAATGTTGGAAGGGTTCAACGCGCGCTCCCTATTGGCTGAGACCGGATTTGCGATCGTGCCTTCAGCCTTTAGACGGGCAATTTTGCCGCCGCGCGATTCGTTCTTGGCAGGAATCATACAATCGATTGCTCGTCTAAAGGGTGATTTACAGCTAAATAACAGTTTTATTTCTACAAAGACAAATTGATGCTCAGATGCTGACAACAAGTTCCCACAATAAAAAACTCCCCTCTAGATTGGTCTCCTCCATCCTCCAGTATCCATTGTCCGAAATAGCCAGTTGAGAACCGTGCCCCTTCGGGTATCTGTTCTATGAGCAACTTAAGAAACTAGGTTTGGTTCGCCCACCTGCCACATTTAGGGTGTCTTTTCACTAGAGCTATGAGATGAGAGGAAGCTGAGCTGTGCAAGGATATGAGCAGAGCTGAGAAACGATGCGTGACTTCCACCAAAGATGTGAGAGGATTCTACTGACTGTAGTCTAACCTCGCTCATCTCGCCCACATCCCCTCAGCCCCGGATCTACGATTTTTCCGAGCCGGGACCACTAAAAGTTTACTTTGGTGCCCCTCCCCTCCAAGCGCGTAGCAAGAATTTTTCCCAAGGGTGGCAGAAGTAAACTTCTGCTAAACGCTCTGCAGCTCTTTCATGATTAGTCGCGTAGTTAGAATGTTTGAAGCATTAGGTAAGTAAGTACAAAAATAAGTAAATAAAACAGTGACAATATTTTATTAAAATATCTTGTTATAAGTAGTGTACTAATCTTCTACATTTCCACTATCAGTCTTTACATCTGGCGATAGTTCATTTGCACTTAGCGGAAATGAAAAAAATCGTTCGCTTTCCTTTATAGTTTCCATTTTTGGTACGCTTTCCAATAAAGACGACTTTTTCTTGGCGGACATCAACGTGCCATCCACATCTGATAATGTATCCTTATTTCGTAAATAGGAAAGAACAACAGATTGGTCGTCATTTTCGTTATCTTCAACCGACATGTCATTCTCATTTTGTAGGTTAGTAATATCGATTATAAGTGATTCATCCCCAGAGTCGGATTCCCTGACCTTTGGTCTATCTGTACTGGTAGACGGGAAGTCATTAGGTATCACATTTTTGTTCAAATATTTCTTTATGACTTTTTCCGCTGGGTTTGCTACTCTATCAATCAACATTTCTATCGAAGTAGGTAAACTTTCGTAGGTAGGGTCGACGATCACGAGCATCGGCTCCTTTTCCCTGTCTATTGTGCCGTTATCGTTATCTTTTCTGTGTGCATTTTGAATGTGGTCATCTTCACTGGAAAGAACATAGACGACTTAAGTGCTTTGAAGTCCTACTTCAGGGAAACCGCGAGTGGGACCGGAGCTTTCTGGAACTAACGAAATGATTTGCGTTGAACGTTCGATCACTGTCGTACTGCACGAGCGTCTGACTATGTTGTACCTGCTGTAGGAAGACGCGCGAGATTCGCGTTCCATGCGCTGGATTTGCTGTACTCTCATCAGGTCTGCGATATGACTCGGCAACACGCGCTCCCGGTGAAAGTAGCACAAGACCGAGTGGAACAAATCTTTGCCTAACCGTGCAAAAAACATTTTGAAATAGTTAAGCAACCAAAAAAATGATTCATACGTCGAACGACTCGGGGCTTGGAGGTCATTGTGAGGACTGATGATGGTATCGATCGCTAGGCGGGTGGTGGCTCTCACCAGGTCCCTCTGAGATGACTCCTCCGTTTTCTTTTCTCTTATAACACTATGATGAGTCTCTTCATTCATATTAACTTAGAAATATCCGGTTTTACTTAAATTACATTTCGTAATTAGGATATTGAATTTATGATCCGAAATAAATAAAACTCCATAAGCTGACAGTTCATTTCAGAACTATTTCATATTTCTGATAAGTAAATCTACAAATTGTTCTAGCCAGTGTTATTTGAGTAATAATGTTCAGTTCAAGAAGTTTGCATGGTACAGACATTGTATTGTATAGGCAATGTTTTATTTATGTTTTATTGGACTATAAAGACTTTCTATAATTTTCTAGCGTAAGCGAAAAGTAAATAGTTTTCCCTGAGTTTTCCAGATACGAGTATATTCGTGATTCAGTGCTACGAAATTTAATGTTTATAATATTTCGTGGTATTTTAAAAGATGAAATTCCGAATGTGAAGTCTACCAATCCGCATTGGGCACGCGTGATGGACTAACGCCCATGAGCGTAGGCCTGTGGCCTGTAGTGGGACGTATATAGGCTGTGATGATGATGATTTTGAAAAAAGAGAATAGGTGGAGTGCGATTTTTGAAACTCATTTGTTGAACTCAGCAGTTGTAAATTCTTTCTACTGCTGATTTGACATTAAAAAATCATACTCCAGGAGTGCGATTTTTGAAAGTCAAATCAGCAGTAGAAAGATGCGTATTTCTATACATTTTCAACTGCTGAGTTCAACAAATGAGTTTCAAAAATCGCACTACTATACTCTCCGGATAGTGTATACCTACTTACTTAGTACTTACTAATAAAAATCAAATTATTAGATAATACTAATTTAATACAGCAAGTTTACATTTACACATATATTAACTATCGCTAAGTTTAATAAACTGTGAAGTTTAACTTCACTATAAACTATTAATATTCGGAGAAACTAGACATAGATAACTATTTAAAGTTATGATTTTTAACGTCCGTTTTGAACAAGGTGAACAGATATGCAATGAACTGAGGTAGGGTGAATTCACATAAGATATACGATTATTATTTTGTTGTAATTGATAAAACATAATAATATATTATATATCATAAGAAACAGTCACTTAACTAAAAACTATTTATAAAGATGTAATGCTATTCAATAATGTTAGTGGTAAAAACGTTTAGTTGAACTAGGCCATTTAATGTATAATTTCTCTAAATAAAAGAACCTATCTCTCCAAATGTGCTATTTTTCATATTTCTAAATTGGTAGGTATCCGCTACAACTGCGAATATATTAAATGCGCGACAATCTCTCGCCCCAAATTTCTACCTTTGTGGAGTCTATGCAAAACAGAGCCTGTAGTGCCTTGATGTTTACACACTATTCTGGAAGAAGTTGGCTGGATTTATATTCTTCCATCGTAGTGTTAAGGCGTTTTACAGGATGTTTCGGAAGGACGCCTGATTCTGAGGGACCGTTTAAAGTATTAGTCGCCGATAAACGGGAATATCTTGCTCCTGAACGCGAGGTGCGGAGCGGAGCAGTTCCGCTAGCGTGTAGAGGTCATCCCGAGGCCTGTAGTTGTTCTGGTGCATCATGCCGTCCGATCGTTTCCGGGCAACCATGAAGCGCTTCATCTTGGTCGTGTAATTCCTCTTGCGACGAGCTTCTTCGTACCTTTGAGCTAGTTCGGCCGGGTCGACCTGGTACATGCCGGGGTAGCCTTGCGCAAGAGCCATGCGGTTTTGTTCCGAGAAGTATGAGTGGTGGGGAGAGTAGTCTCGCTCGCGGGGTCCAATAACAACAGGTTCGTTGTACCACACATCGCCGTTCTCGTCCACGTCAGGCTGGTCTTCTTCTGAGTTCCCGCGTCCGTAGTAGTGGTCAGCCGCCCATTGGTTCGCATTCCATTCTTGTTTTCTTCGTTCCTGGGCTTCCCATAAGGTTAGTAAAGCTCGGACATCCGCGGCACTGAGGCCAGAATCACGTTTGCGACGTTCGGAAATCGCAGGCCTAAAGGAAGGAAATCGAAATTTAGTTCTATTCCATTAAACCATTAGCCAACCCGTTGTAGTCAAATACTTTACCTGAAGTTCTTCTTGCTTCCTCCAGAGTTCTTGGTGGCAGTCTTAGCGGAAGCTGCTGCTCCGCCTACCTTGGTGCCACTACCGCGCTTACGACGGTGAGCATCATGGTCGGGGCCCATAGAGTCCACAGGGGAAAGGGCGTCGTGATCTTCGGGTCTGAAAAAACATAACTTTTATCCACCAAATTCGTTGACCTACCTTAATTTTCAGATGGAATATGGATGGAAAATTCTAAAAGACAATATCTATAGGATACTAAACTTACTTAAGATTTTTCTTCCCCGAACCGGATTTGGTTGCTACTTTGGTAGCAGCGCCAGCACCTCCGACCTTAGTGCCGCTTCCACGCTTGCGGCGCCTGGAGTCATAGCCAGCCGACAAGCCCTCCATTGCAGGAGGTTCCCCATACAACTCGGGTCTCATGATGAGATTGTCGAGCTCCCCGGTAGATTGGGGAGAGTCAAAGTGCTCTACACCTTGATCATACCCTTCAGCATTGCCTGTAAAGAAATGTAATCTAAACGAACTATCCTTTTGGAACAGAGTGGGAATGTATTTTATTGTGAAGTAGGTAGTGATAGTGATTGGTGTATGAGGCTCGCTTGGGTGTGGCCATTACCTTCTTCACTGAGGGCAAGTGGGTACGGTTCCAGATCATTTTTGTCGCTCTTGTTCAGGAATAGAGATTGTGTGTCATCTTTTGTTTGGTCCCAATTTTCTGGTAGTTCACCGATTGGACCGCCATCTAAAACGTGATCGCATGGAAAGTTTTTTGTTTTGTTCGATTTATCTGTCGTTTCATACAATGATAAGCAAATGAAACACAACACTGAGGCTCATACCGAAGCGAGCAAGAAATGATTAAGTAGTTAGAAATGATACAAAATTACGCGAACAATATGAAGTAGTGAATTAGCCAAACTCAATATTGTATGGTATGGGTTTTCTGTATTACGAAATATCTAAAATAAGATGTTCTAATGATGCTTATAGTTAAAAAATATATGTTTATATCTGTAATCTCAACATAGTTGTTGTCCTGAATGAAATTAAAATCAATGTCCCGATGTCTATTTATAATGTAGGTATTGTTAGTGAAAGGTCATAGTTGATAGTGGGTGAAAGGTAGAAACGACGCAGATAGGGAACGGCGCAGACAGGACACCTGTTGCTAAATATAGAGCGCAGCCCGGCCCGCAGCCGCCGGCTGATCGATACGAACAACAGTGCAACAAAACAACACCAACGCAACGCCTTCACCAACAACACAACACTAACATTTGCTATGCTAAACAAAAAACAAATCTAACATTAAGCAACTAACATTTCAACATACCTTTATTATTCGTAGGCGTCGGTACAGCATCAGTCACAAGAAAAACCGCGAAAGCCGCGGTTAAAGATAACAATAACATATTTCCCTGTTAAGTATTTATTATTTAAACAAAAATTATAAATAAAGAATGTGTAGGGAAGCAACAGGAGTCACCGGATGCTACGTGGCCGCACGCAAGGAACGAGTGCCGTCTATCGGAGTCCACTGGAGAGAAAACCCATTGCTCCTGTCGATAAATTCGCGACATGCGCAGTGGATAAACCAGGAGCGGAACCAGTCGCCAAGGTTTTTGTATGGCCCATCTACTGCTTGCTAGTACTGGCAGTTGGTGGGACCGAGTCGGTGGTAAAGTTAAACAACCAACCATCCTGAGGGGAGGGGACTTATTTAAATGATGTAGTTAATCGAATATATCAACCAGTTGTGAATCCTCTGCCACAACCACCGATATAAATGTTGGATTAGTCCTTTGCCTACTGAAAACGAAAAGAATTGACAATATTTTATAGGTACATCTGTGTAAAATGTTGGTAAAAGTATATTTGTGTTAAATGTGAAGACAAGAATGATCAATAAACGCGAGTCTTAGGAGAAAATATGACGTTTCTTTGATGATGTTCCAAGTTAATGAAAGGGTGCAAATAGCAGACTTAAATAGCCGACAACGGAGAGAAAAGTGCCTAGCTTTAATGGAAGTGGGCCGGACATGTCTGTCGGATGCATCCTGAAAGATGGGCAAAAACCATTATGCCCTGGGCCTCTACCCGGACATTAGAACTTCGCAATTGCGTGAACGTTTTCGTTCCAATGTCAACTGTATTACAATGAAGTTCGCTTCGGACCGAAACAGTCTCGAAATATCGAAAATCGAAAGACCCTTGAAAAACCACCCGGTCCGCCTGGATCCCCGAAAAAGATCGGCGGTTGGTCGGCGGCGAAAGACGATCAATAGCCAGAGCATGCTCAAAAAAGAAACGAGTGACAGTGTAAGGGGAAATCTTTGCCCAAAAAATGTCCGACGCATTTACAATTTTTTATTTTCATATTTTTTGTTTTTTGGATATCGTAGTAGCAGGAATTTTTTACAGAGAAACCTTAACTGTTTCCTAAGTTAGATCCTCAATTCGTCCCTGTGCACTGACGTCTTTGGCTGCTGAGCAAAACAGGCCCTTCAAAAAGCAATCTTATTGCTAGAGTCGACTGGAGGCGCCAAGCAGCATCTTCACTTATTAATTACATTACATTAAACATTATCTTCTTCTAGGGACTTGAATAAAGTTATAATAAGGTCATAAGCTTGTTACTTAGCCTGTAATTTATGCTCAGTCACGGAGATGCCTACGCAGTTATTTTATTGTTGCATTTGTTACTGATTTTATACAGGGTGTAACAAAACACCCTAGTAATACTTAGGGGGTGCTCCAGACCATCAAACTGAACAACTTTCACTATGGAGCCAACATCGAAATCGCGAAAATAAAATCCGTTCTTTCATACAAAACTGCAGTACCGTCTCGACTCAAATGTATGGGATGGCAAATTTTATTTATTTTTTCTCGACGTTGGGTCCATAGTGAAAGTTGTTCATATTAAGTATTAAGTACTAGGGCGTTTTATTACACCCTGTATGCAAGGTCCTTCTTCACTTCTTTAAGGGGATGATCAGACCATTAAACTGAACAACTTTCTCTATGGGACCAACATCGAAATCGCGAAAAAACTGCTGTCCCATACATTTGGCTCGAATAGATTTGCAGTTTTGTATGGAAGAGTAGATTTTTTTTCGCGATTTCGATATTAGTGTCATAGAGAAAGTTGTTCAGTTTGACGGTCTGATCATCCCCTTAAAAAGTGTCAGCATATTAAGAAGGACCCTATAGGGTTTTTCTGAAAGCACCTACCCACTTAGTAGTTTAAGGCGGCAGGCGATTTCTAGCAGGATTCGGTATTTTAGTTCGTACCGAGTAATTGGGTGCCTTACCTTATCTACCTAGCGGAAAAGAGACTGGATTGGCGAATACTGCATCGACAAGAGCGTAGCTCTTAAATAAGATGATGATGATGATGACTTAACTACGTAGTATAAGTGGTACCTACATACACCTACCATCGATGTACAAAACTTGTACTCAAATTATTTTTAGAAAAAGCTAGGTACTCAATATTGTACACGCATAGAATATGCTCACGACCATATTCCGCGAGAGGGTATACAGAGATGTTATGAAAATTCATTTAAATTCACGATAGTATAGGTACCTAGCACAGATCACAAAAACTAAAGTACCTAGTAAGTAATCTCACTAATATTATAAATATTCACTCTATCACGCATAAACGGCTGAACGGATTTGGATGAATTTTTGCACGCAGATAGAATATGTTCTGGATTAACATATAGGATATTTATATATATATTACCTATAGGTAGTATATATTTTTTTAATAGCCTTAGCGCTCTCACAGACGAGCGACACTTTGTGGTCGCCGGGTGTCGCGAAGGGTCTCGCGACCGTAAAATGTATGAGCGCGGCGCTCTGCGACCCTCCGCGACAGCAAAGTGTCGCTCGTCTGTAAGAGCCCTTAGAGACGGAATCGCGGGCAACAGCTAGTTTTATTTTAAATAAAAGTTTGAAGTGCCTTGGTCACTTTTGATCGGTGCAAAAAACTCAGTTTCTCAATACGTCAAGGAGAGAAAAGGAGCCTAGCAAATACTGAAACGGTGAACTCAGACCATCAAACTGAACAACCTACCTCAGGAAACGCGAAAAAAAATCAGCTGTCCCATACATTTTAGTCGAGTACCTAGGTACAGCACTTTTAGGGTAGGCTCCATAGTGAAAGTTGTTAAGTTTGATGGCCTGAGTTCACCGTTTCAGTCAAAGACTAGTTTCAGTATTTGCTAGGCTGTCACTTACACCCTGTATAAAGTAAGTATTTATTTATTTAGGTAGGACGATTTACAGAACAAAATAATATAAGATATAGGTTTACATATTCTATTACAAGTAGCCTCACAAGCGGCTAAAAATGGAAGTCATGACTGCTCTTCACAAAATTAAAAATGTTTCGGTCATCGGGTGTTCGAATTGTATAAATCAGTGTTAAATATAGACTGTGTAGTGTGTAGGTAGATGATGATTGGGCTACAGACTGTTGGACAAGGTACACAATGGGCGAGACTAACGAGAGTCATCTTCTCGTTCCGTCACTTATCACACAAAAGCTAACTGGCTCAAGCGGTAGAACATTCTCGGAGTCAATACTCCACGTCCTGTAAACATTGTAGGTAGGGTTTCCTTTGTGATTTCATTTTGATATTAACATCACATACTAGCTTTTACCAGCGATCTTTCCGCGTGAAATAAAATCTCTACTCTCCATTTTAATCCCTTTGCCTCATAGGGACGATTTTCGAAAAATCATTTTTTAGTGCACCCCTACGCTGTAGGTACTATCTCTTTACTGCATAGATCACCTATATTATTTGGTTGTCCACCATGCGTGCCCAATGCAGATTGGAAGTCTTCACATACGCAACGGAATTTCTTCTTCAGAGATTCAGGTTTCCTCACGATGTTTTCCTTCATCGTTTGAGAACAGTGGGTATTACGTATGTACGTATAGGCATGTCGTCCATGCGGATTCGAACCTGGACCTCAAGATTGAGTTTCCTAGCTCTCCGCAACGCGCCACCGACGCTCTCATAGAGGAGGAGGAGGATACAGGATGTAAACTAAAATGCGTTACATACAAGGGGGTGTTTCAGAAAGTCAAATCAAACTGAATAACTTTCACTTAGGGATCAACATTAAAATGGCGAAAAATAAATCATCTGTTCTACAAGTACATTCGTTTCGAGTAGCCATTGACATCTATGGAACAACAGACTTTTTTGCGATTTTAATATTGGGCCCATATTAAAAGTTGTTCAGTTCGATAGTCTGAAGCCCCTATAATTATGTAGGTAACGCATTCCAAATTTCATGTTATTATCTTCAGGGGTTTAGGCTGTGCATTGATTGACAGTCATGAAACTGATAAGTATTTACTTTAGCTGCAAAATAATGCATTAGGGAAAACAAACTTGATTTAATTTGAAAAATACTGGAGTTTAGGGTTTGCCGTGCACCTACGATATTGTAGTGGGTGTTTCCAACAGCACAGATTACTTAAAGTTACTACCTAATAGGTTATGTAGTAACCCCCTATTGGTAGGCCAATAGTCTCAATATATACAGGGTGTTAGGGTAAACAGTTGCATTACTTTAAGGGATGATTGTCTGATTGTACCCATGATACTGATCAACTTTCCCTAAGTAACTAAAGCAAAGGAAACAAAAGGCAATTGCGCTCTCCATACTAAATGCAATCAACTGATCGAACGTTTGTATGAAAAGTCGTTATTTGTTTTCCGAATTTGTATATGTTTTTTTAGGGACAGTTGATCAGTAACATGGGTACAATCACCCCTTAAAGTGCTGCGACAGAATACAGAGATCCTTCCTCTGAGGCTGCGACCTTTCTCGCCCTAGCCAATGACGTTCTTGAGTGACAGAAAAGGATGGAGCGTGAAAGGGTGCCATTCCGTGCGGCCAGATGAGGCTCAACCCTTAATAGTTAGTCTTGTAGTTTTGTAACTTCACTTTTAAATAACGGCAATAAAATATTATCTTGTAAAATATACAAATCGGCGCTTACGGTGTTTTTCCAGTGGGCCTAGCATGGCACCCCCAACAAAACGAGAAAAATTGAGATGTGCCTCTTGTCTTTGTAAGAGTCCTTTTACAGTTCAGTGGCGCCCTCAATACAATATTGAGCGCGCAAAACAGTTTTCTTGCTTTGTCGCTTTGTCGTGCGTGACATACTAGCACTAGATAAGGATTTCGAGTAAATCTAGACAGACAATAGCAAGAAAAAATACGAAATTAGCAAAACCTGCCGTTTAATTACAGATCAATAAAAGAACTATATTTACATACAATACCAATAAATATTACATTTGTTTGTAATTTACTGTGACATACTTTGTGAATAGATACCTATAGTTACTTAAATAATCTAAAATTAGAATAATTAGCAGTACATTTAAAAGAGGAGTAGATAGCATGTTTCGTCAGCGTACGAAAAATAATCGATTTGTCACGATCTCGTCACGATTGAATTGTAAAACTTGCATTATTAAATAGCAACAATGCAAAAAAAAAAAAATTAACCAATCATGTCACCTCTGTGGTGTCCTCACTCACAGCTAGTATGTATGAACTTTGATAGAGATATCTTTCTCGTCTCGACTGATTAATAGAAAAAATACACACGAAAACGATTTCGACATTATCGTATAGGCACAGCCCGGACACTGCATATAAAAAATTGAAATTGACAAGATGACGCCAGCAGTAACCAGTGCGAGGTAACCAGAGGTCGATAGAGGGGGTGAGGTAAAAAGTTGGTGGGAGGAAGAGAGTGTCCATACTGTATCTAGTAATAGATCAAAGACATTCAATATATTACTAGCTAAGTATTATGTAAAATCTCTTTGTAATAGATACTCTTTCTTATACTGTGGTATAGGTATCGTTTTGGGTCCCTTCACAAACATATGTTTTCGACAGGCGCGAATGGAATTTTTCCAAAACCTTTATTCGCATTTGCGAACACTATATGTGTGAACGGTTTTACTATCAGTTTAAAATAAGAATGTGCATGACCTCGCTTGCAAATGTGACGTCACTCAAACACACAAACTTCACTCGAGTCATTTATATAATTGTTTCCTTTGCATAGAGTCTACATTCCTTTACAACCGAGTGAAGATATCCAACGGCCCTTCAAGGTCATGCACATTGTTATTTTAAACTGATAGTAACATGTCATGATCTTTACATTTCTATTACATTTTCCAGCTATACACATCGTGGTACAATAATAACTGTTCGAAAAACCCCTTCCTAACATACTAAATAATATAAGTAGCTAGGTACTGTATTTTTGTACTGTACTTTCTAAAACATAATTATGGTTAAAACATTTTGTTGAAGTAAACAATGGCCATATAATACAGGGTGTTAGGGTAACAGTTGCATTGCTTTAAGGGGTGATTGTACCCATGATACTGAACAACTTTCCCTAAGAAAGGAAATTCGCAAAAACAATTTTGGACTTCCCATACTTAAGAGGGCTATCGCAGTCCAGTGGGGCCCTCATCACATTAAAAAAGATTTCTCAATAAAGAAAGCCTAAATTAAAAAAGTAATCAACACGAACACTACTAAAGCCTTCAAGCCATTGTTATACAATACTTTTATAGGTTCTAAACATTCCACTTTTAGACAATTGCGAATAAAAACAAAAGCGGCCGTTTTTTTTCTTTTTTCCCAATTTGTATGTTTAGTTAGACCTTTAAAAAACCTATAAAAGTATTCTATGAAAATAGCTTGAAGGCTTTTGCAGTGTTCGTGTTAATTACTTTTTTAATGTAGGCTTTCTTTATAGAGAAATCTTTTTAATGTGATGAGGGCGCCACTGGACTGCGATAGCCCTCTTAAGGGGTGATTGTACCCATGATACTGAACAACTTTCCCTAAGAAAGGAAATTCACATAAACAATTTTGGACTTCCCATACTTAATGCAATCAGCTGATCGAACTTTTGCATGAAAAGTCGAAATATTTTTTTACGAATTTCCTTTACCTTTCTCAGAGAAAGTTGTTCAGTATCATGGGTACAATCACCCCTTAAAGTAATGCAACTGTTTACCCTAACACCCTGAATAAGGTTGAACAAAATTTTCTGAAACTTCTTTAAGGGGTCATTGTACTCCTGTTATACGAACAACTTTCTCTAAAGGACTAACATCGAAATAGCGAAAAAAAAACTGTTCCATAGACAAGTTCAATGCCCTCTTGAGCCGAATGTATGGAACAGCAGATTTTTATTTTGCTACTTCGATGTTGGTCCCATAGTGAAAGTTTTTCCTATACAGGGTGTAACAAAACACCCTAGTAATACTTAAGGGGTGCTTCAGACCATCAATCTGAACAACTTTCACTATGGAGCCAACATCGAGAAAAAATTAAAAAAACTGCCGTCCCATACATTTGATTCGAGACGGTACTGCAGTTTTGTATGAAAGAGCGGATTATTTTTTCTCAATTTCGATGTTGGCTCCATAGTGAAAGTTGTTCAGTTTGATGGTCTGCAGCACCCCCTTAAGTATTACTAGGGTGTCTTGTTACACCCTGTACACCCCTTAAAATAGTTTCAGCTAATTTAGCTATTGGAGCTTATAGAACAAAACAAAATAAATCCTAATTGCATCGAGGGGGTCGAGCCTCCAGTGCTGCTTAAATTATAAATTTCAAAAAACAAAAATGTCATTGTAGTCTTTGCAGATTTCCTATTTATCGAAACATTTATCTTATCTTATCTTGTTGTGGGGGCTGGCAAGCCAGCAACACTTCGCCCCAGTGGGATCTTTTGTGTTAGCTCCAATACTTTTTACTTTCTTCACCCTTCAAATACATGGTCAATGAAGGAGGCAATACCATTGAGGGGAAGAAGCCTAAGATCTCCCGGTTTTGGATATCCATCACCATCCATTTACAAGCTATTATGTTTTACGTTTGTAGCCTTAAAACGGCCGAAAGTGACCACTTTTGACGGTTTTAAAGATAGTATAGTTACTTTAAATTGTAGTCAATTTAGAAACTAAATTTGTAATGTCCCGATAAATTGAAAATCAGCAATGACTACAATGAGTGTTTACTGTAGGCTCGGTACCATCTTAATCTAAAAATTTAATTCATTGCAAAATCAATTTCTTATACTTAGTTCATACTTCATACAAGTATCATAATTTGATTAGCATTTAGAGTATGTAAACATTGTTCTCTAATTTTCTAATTATAATATGGACATAATATTTTAAATTAAAATAAACAAATCGAAGTAACAACTTTCAAAGACTGAGCTGCGTTCACGACCTTTTTGTGCGGTTGTTTTTTCAACTCGCTCTATGGTAGAACGTTTTTCACCGAGGCTCTGAACGGCGTTTTGTGCGAAAAGTTGCACTTGGGGTGCACTCGGGGTGCACTTGGGGCGCAGGTTCGGAATGCAGCCCAGTCAGTACCAACCCAACCAAACCAACCCAATACCTAAGTTTTATTTTCAGATTTTAAGAACAAGACAATAGGTACAGTATTATTTAGCCCAAGTGTAGAAAAGATTGATAAGATGATGTATAATATACAATTCATCATCATCATCATCATCATAGGCCTTTACATCTGTTGCAGATGGTTTAAGCAGTGTTTTTGGAGAAGCACTTTTTCTCATGGCTGTACAGTCCTATACGAGAGCCGCATACACGTCCACAGCCTCATATACAATTAAGCAAAGCAAAATGATGTTTAGGAGGTATAAAGTTGTAAGATTTCATTAGAATATTTTAAACTACTGCAGATGCTAATCAACATGCTGACTGTACTCATAAAAAAAAAATTAATAATATCAACAAATAATAGATTTAGACAATACATACACTATAGAACATTAACTATTGTAATAAGTAAAAAATATCCCAGACCAGACATTTGGCGTACCAATCTAAGAAAAAATTTAGGGTACATATAATGTTCCCAGACCACCAGCCTAGCTAGTACGCCAACCCGCCATAGCCGTGATACGGCCATATCACGTCTTCTATCTCGTTTGTTCACGAGCAAACGGGCGAGATAAAAGATGTGATATAGCCATATCACGGCTATCGCGGGTTGGCGTGCTAGCTAAGCAGGAAGTGTAAATGTTTGTAAATCTATACCTTCCTTGTATCTATTATACTTACAGGTTGTAAGGAAAAGTATAATAATTAACAGTGATCGGAATAAGTCGTGCAATTTAGTGTAAAGTTGTGAATATTTGTGTGATGAATATTAATATTTGTATTCAATTCATGGGTGTTTAAACAGGGCGTAAAATTTTATGCATTGTATATTAAACAGGGTGCACGCCCCATGTAGATTCAAACACCCATGAATCGAATACAAATATAAATATTAATATTCATCACACAAATATTAGCAGCTCTACCCTAAATTGCACTACCTATTCCGATCACTGATCATTATTAACCTTTAAACCACATACTCTACCCATCAAACTGAACAATTTTTGTTATGGGAGAAAACATGTCAGAACAAAAAAAAAATCTGCTGCCCCATACTAAACTGCAATTTACCTACTTGATTGAAACATATGGGACAGCTGATTTCATTTTGTTCTGACAGATTTGCTCCCATAGTAAAAGTTGTTCAGTTTGATGGGTCATACTCTAGTAGGTATGTGGTTTAACATTTAATGACATTTTTCCTTACATCTTATAGGCATCAAAGTTCACATTTTTTACTTCATAGCGAAGTAAAAACAAAAAATATTTCATTCCAAATTAATCTTAAAACTCACACGCACGCTATGTAAATTATTTAACAATATCAAATTTTACGAAATGCTTTATTATATTCAAACAAATCATTCCCTTTTAGACTTTTTCACTTTATCTTTAATTTTCTTCTTCTTTTTCTGATCTGGTTCGCTGTCCGAACTAGAAGACTCGCTGCTTGAGCTGGAAGAACTAGATGAACTGTCACTTGAATCACTACTGCTTGAAGAAGAATATTTCTTCTTCTTCCTTCTAGCTTTCTTCTTTCTATCTGAATCAGTTGATGAACTAGAGTCACTACTTGATGAGCTAGAATCTGATGAGTCACTGTCAGATGATGTAGAATGTTTACGTTTCTTTTTGATATTTTTTTTACTCTTGCTTTTGTTTTCCTTCACAGTTTTCTTTGAGCTGTTTTTCTTTTTTTTTCTATCAACTGGTGACGGTGTTCTTGGTTCAACATGTTTGGAGTTTTTAGATTTCTTATCCCGTTTTTTATCAGAGTCTTCTGTAGATAATTTACGTTTATTACTCCTTTCTAATCCTTCTTTATTTCTATGACTTTTGTCATAATTCCTTTCGTTTCTCGCATCTCTTTTTAAGTCTTCTCTTTGGGGAGAGTGGTCTTTGTCCATATGTTTCCTTGAAGATGATTTTGTTAATTCTAAATTCTCACTTCTCATGGGTGAGGTTTTTGACCTTGATCCATGAGAGCTAGAATATTTGTGTCTTTTTCGTTCGTTTTCAGGCACATCTGAATTATTGTATGTTTTGTGATCATTAATTGGTTTCTCTGAATATCTTGAACTTTGATGACTAAGATTTGCACCATTTCTAGATCTATCTCTTGGATCATCTATTTTAGATCTACTTCTGCTTCTTTCCCTAGATTCTTCATGATTCCTTGAACCTCTCTCTGGTCTCTGTCGTTTATCATGATCTATTTGCCTATCTAACTGCCTTTCTTTCTCATGATTATTTCCTTTATTATAATTTCGGCTGTCACTATCTTTTTCTCTATCTCTCTTGTTAGTGTCCCTATTGTCACTGTATTTTTCTCTGTCTCGCCGGTTAATTTCTCTACTATCAATATCTTTGTCTCTTTCTTTCTTGTTACCCTCTCTACTGTCTGTGAATTTTTCCCGGTCTTCCCGTGTAATTTCTCTACCATTATTGTCTCGTTCTCTCTCTTTCTTGTTATTTTCCCTACCGTCACTGTATTTATTATCTTTTTCACCTCTAGCAATTTCTTTACTGCCTTTATCTTTTTCTCTTTTGTTATTCTCTCTACTTTCACTGTATTTTTCCCGGTCTCCCCGGGTAATTTCTCTTCCTTGATTATATTGTTCTCTGTCTTTCTTGTTACTATCCTTACTCCTACTGTATTTTTCCCTTTGTTTCCTGTCATTATTCTTATCTCTTCCTCTCCTAACGTAGTCTTCATCGTCACTATATTTATCTTTTTCTCGTCTATTAATTTCTTTACTGTCACTATATTTTTCTCGTTCTCTTCTATTGTCACTTCTGTCTCTTATGTCACCTCTATTCTGCTTTCCCGGATGTTTAAAGTTATCATTGTTAAATAGTTTAGAATCATTATCATCATCATTGATGTGTTTAACTCCTCTGCCTTTTCCCAACCATTTTATTTTAGAGACAGACTGTGAGAAGTCTACATGGATTCGTCGATCGTCTATCAAGACATTGTCCATCTTGAAATAAGCATCTTCACAAGACTTTTTGTCATCGAATTCAATGAAAGCATACTGTAAAGAATCACCAGTCTTCTTATCTCTTATTACTTCACAGGTGACAATCTTGCCGAAGCGAGAAAATATAATTTCTAAGTCTTCATCACATGTCACAGGATTAAGTTTACAAACAAAGAGGACATTTTCAGGCGGTGCGATATCGGCATCAGGGATGTCACCGACAATTTCTAGAATAGTCGCTCGAGCCTTTGCTTCTTTCTCCTCAATAATTTCTTGTACTTCAGCAGCGCTTTTACCCTGAGTCTCATCTATTTCCTCATCAGGAGCGATCCGGCCACCTCTGAGACGGTGGGGACTCGGTGATGGTGATCTCGATGGAGCTCGGAGCCCGGTCGGGTCATTATAAGGATCTTCGAGAACCACAGTATGGGTAATTCTTACGTCTTGATAGGGGCGGTGAGTTTCATCGCAGATAACGTCGTTAAGCTTCCTCAAGACCTCTTGGCCCTCAGTTACCTCTCCGATGACGCAATGTATACCATCTAACGAGTCCAAGTCCGAACCAAGGGTGAAGTAAAATTGTGAGCCAACCATCATATCGCCTGTGCACACCATGGATATCAAACCCGTGTCCGTGTGGCGAATCTTAGGCATCTTTTCCCCGGAGAAGAAACGCTTTTCTGCCCCTTCTAATAATCCAAAAATAGACTCACCACCTGATCCCTCGCCCGTCGGGTCTCCTGTCTGGGCTATGAAGCCACTCCGTATGGTGTGGAATAAGTTGAAATTGTAATATTTCATCTTGCATAGCTTCAAGAAGTTCAAACAAGTTATAGGTCGCTGTTCCAAGTACAGATCGACGGTGATGTCACCGAGTGTTGTTTCGATTACCACAGACATTGTTTAATCAACGTTTTGGCCCGAATTTGCAGTTAAATCAACATATTTTATGTGAAATAAGACAAAATTGCGTTATTTATCACGAAATATTTGACACATCACAAACATAACCTCACTTTTAGATTGTTGCCAGTTGCCATTCGCAGCATTCGCAGTTCGCTAGATTTTTTTTCTGTTTGCTTTTAACATTTTTAGCAATAGCCATTATGTATAAAAATACACACAGAAGAGCACATAATTTTGCTATATAAATATAACAAATATTTTATGACAATATGTGTAGCTGTTTTTTTATAGAAGTAATTATTTTACTATGTCAACATTATTCGTATTTTATTGTTTATAGCACCATCTAGAATAGTATTAGGAACTACTTGAAAGCCTAGCCTTGGGCCAAACATGAATTCCGCGTGAAATGAGTTAAAGCCGACAGATGGCGCTTATATATTTCTTTGCAATTAAACAATATTTCCAAAAAACAAGAACCATCAACCAAAGGATCTTGGACACCCCGGTGTCTTGGGTAAGATGATTTTACCCCTAATCTGTATAAATAAATGAAAGGAACAACTTTTTTTAAAGTTAAAAATGTCTTTACCTTAGCCTTAAGTGTAAAAAAATAGCAGTTTACCAGCAACTTTAGGTACCTACGATGAAAATCAACGTTTCAGGTCAAAGTCACCAAATTTTTGTATTATATCCATTCCATAGATAATTTTATCACAAAAATTTACTCCTCTCTCACACCGCCATCACAACAACGGTCTTTACCTACAACTTCTTCGCGTTTTAGTAAAAGAAATACAGGGTCCTTCTTAATATGCTGACACCTTTTGTAGAGGATGATCAGACCATCAAACTGAACAACTTTCTCTAGGGACACCGAAATCGCGAAAAAGAAAATGACCTGTCATATACATTTAGTTCGAGTAGGTTTGCAGTTTTGTATGGACAAGCTGATTTTTTTCACGATTTCGATGTTGGTGCCGTAGATAAAGTTGTTCAGTTTGACGGTCTGATCATACACTTAAAAAAGTCTCAGCATATTAAGAAAGACACTATACAGGGTGCAAAAAAACACCCTAGTAATACTTAAGGGGTTGCTTCAGCCCATGAAACCGAACAACATCAACTATGGAGGCAACTTCGAAATCGCGAAAAAAAATCAGGTGTCCCATACAAAACTGCTTACCGACTCGACTAAAATGTATGGGACAGCTGATTTTTTTTTCGCGATTTCGACGTTTTGGCTCCATAGTGAAAGTTAGTAGTCAGTTTGATAGTCTAAAGCACCCCCTTAAGTATTACTAGGGTGTTTTGTTACACCCTGTATAAATAGAAAAGTAGAAACATTCATAAGTGTGCAGTTCTACTTAGGTAAATAGGGTACCTAAATGAGAGGTAGACTCGCATCGCATACCCAGTCAGGTATATTAACGTCTACAAATTTTCAATATCGAGGTGTCGGACGCAGGCCATGCAATTCGCTGTACTCACGTTTCTAGAAAATCTAATAACGGCCGCTTCTCTCACCCTCCTTCCGCCCTTTCCCCTAATAAAGTGGGTATTGAAAATTTACCAACCATTCTTCGCCGAATATAAGGTTAGCCGGCGTGAATGACGATCTCACCTAAAATCAACTGTATACATCCGAAAATGAAACTTATTTCGATGCAGTACGAGTTGTTTGGAGTCTTGGTGTCGCAGATAGAGTGGTTTGATATTGTTCTCGATGGTGGGACGAGCGTATCGAAATAATAAAATAAAAATGTGCCGGATTGAAAATATGATATAAACAAAGCGGCACGTGCTGCCCGACTGCTTAACGTAGGGTTCACTTTTATGTCCTTCGGGTCAGGACCTTTTGTACCTTCAATACATAGTTAAGTATATCTGTTTCAAACTCTTTGTGCTTTTGAAATTTACGCTTGATTTCGATTTAGCTGTTGGAATATAGGTCCTTGGAACACATCGATTTCTTTCTCCGAAAATGACGATGATGTTATCATGATGTCATCATCATCATCCTGTATACACTTCATACTGCAGGGAATAGGCCTTCCTTCCCTCAAGGAAATATATGTATTTACTAGAGTTTACCCGCAACTTTGTCCGCACAAATCATAAGCTATCAAACAAAAAAGTTTCATGCGGTTGAGGAACGTGGGTCCTGGGTTCGAATCCAGATTTGTTCATGGATGTTAATGTTTGATTGAATGTATGAATTAAAATTACAAAGGTTGCACAATATTGTGTTTTTTAATAAAAATAAAAAAGATTCCACCTATATAAGAAAAAAAATATTATAGGAACTTATAAAAGGTACTACCTACCTAAAGCACGCATACCTACGTATTCAACTGTCGAGTGTTTAAATTGTGTTGAACCATCAATATGTCAGCCAGCGCCCCCCGTACTGTTGACTGACTCGTACAATACAAGTAGTAAGGTAAACATTACTAGTTATTTACTCACTTTAACTCAGAGGTTTACGAGGTGAGGTTACCGATGTCTTGTGTGCTTCGGAAGGTACGCTTTGATTTGTTTATTAATACAGGGTGATAATAAAATGTTTAGTTAAACTTTCAGGGATGCTTCAATTCAGGTGATCAAACTCAACAACGTTTACTATGAGAGCAAACCTAAAATCACAAAAAAGTAATTTTGCTGTTTCAAAAAATCAAAACAATCAGCTATCCCATACAAAAGTGCAGTACCGACTCGACTAAAATGTATGGGACAGCTGAATTTTTTTATTTTTTTTCGATGTTGGCTCCATAGTGAAAGTTGTTCTGTTTGATGGTCTGAAGCACCCCGTTAAGTATTACTAGGGTGTTTTGTTACACCCTGTATTTATTTATTTAAGTTTACACCAAAAAAAATCCAAACTTCATACAAAAATAAAAAACCCTCGTCAGCATTTCACATATTGCGTAGCAAGGCAAAGTGCGTAGTATCTCGTAGCAAAGCTACAGAAGTGGCGGGCCGTAGCACGTAGCCTTCACGTAGCAAACATTTACACTACTGATTGTATGCTTGTTTATGTCTTCTACTGAAGCAGGGGTTTTCGATTATCCTCTTGTAGCCGTATCCATGCCGTATCATTGTCTAATCTATTTCTAAAAGTACTCTAAATCGATGGTAACCGAAAAAGTTTAACTCAGAAAAGTCTGCATTATGTTTTCTAGATTCAAAATGCTGGCTGGAATAATAAAATTTGGTGAAAAATTAGAAAAAAATAATTATAGTTTTTTTTCTCTTATGGCGATTGCATGTTTTTTTTCAACTAATCGGCCAGTTGGTAAGCAATAAAAGAGGTTGTCACTGTTTTTTTTAGAAATAAAACTAATTTTAATGTAAGAACAGAAATCCCTTTACACTCATTATTTTCTTTATTACTTAGATAATCATTATTCTTAAACATTTCTCAAAATAATGATTTTCTCTAAAATTATTTGTAGGCAAGCAGATGTATATCAACTTTATTAGTTACTTAGTTTCGATGATTCTTGTGATTTTTAATCACCTTGAGACTTTTTCCTTTACTTGGGTAAAACAATTCTGTCCAAGTATCCTTTTTATCCTTTTATTAATTTTACAACATTTGAAAGACAAGAGAATTAAAATATAACTTAAAAACAACACATCAAGAACCATAACGCAATAACCTTAGCAGAATATCTACACTCTACCATGTCTGTAACGCCACGATCTACATGAAAAACCAATCAAATCACTTGTGCGCGTCAAAACCAAGGCAACAAATATAACTGGATGTTTTTATAAGGAGGCAGCGAGGCCAGGGGTGAGGATGACGTTTGTATTTCCATACAAATGTTGCATAATTTAACGAGAGAGTCGAAGTGTCGCTCGTGTTATAAAACTCGTGTTTTATGAGATTCATTACTTTGGCCATCTATGTCGCGGATGCATATACTTTGTACTGTGTCAATCGTTTTTGTTTAATAAAATAGGGAGTTTTTGTTCCTGGCTTGGGTTTACTTGAATAAGAACCGAAGTTTTCGAAGCTTAAAAAAGCATAACAAGCAATACATAGGTACGCATAACGACCACTACATAAGTATAACAACCGATACATACACATAGCGACATATTCACAAAAGGACCTTTCCGCAAAGAGTCTAAGACCGATAATGGATAAGGCAGGTCCGCAAAAAACATTGTATAGTGACTATAGTGACCAACTTTATGTTTGTAAGACAAATAACTTTTCAAACAAATTAAGAATATTTTAAAAGCTAGAGATCAGGTGTTCGAATGATATAATTATTCAGATTTCAATACTTTGTCACTTTCGAAAGATTGTATTCGCGAGGTAGTTCTTAGTCATATTTGAATGAATAAATATTAAATAATGCAAAATAATGACAAAGATTGATTGTCACAGCACAAAAAGATTAACAATTTTAATTCAAGCTTAAAAAAAATTAAGCATGTGGAAAAAGTTTTTATTTTTATCGTTGGAGAAATTTATTGAATGTTTTTACATGTCTTGGCCTTTTGGTACGACAAGAAACCGATTTTTCTTTTGCTTCGGCAATAAAATTTGGTTCATACAGTCCTCCTAGTAGTCTTCCTCTACCTGTTTTCTTTCTCAACTATTTTAAACAGTATACCAGATTTATGAACACTTTTCTCATCCCAGCGCAGCAAGAACACCAGTTTATCGCCAGTAATCTTATAAAAACCAAAATACAAGCCAATAAATAGAGCATCAGCAAGCTTCCCTCTTAGATTTAATCTGTTTAAACTCGTCGTAAAGCGTTGCCGATAAAATAAAAGCGAAAAAATCTTGTCTCATCGCCACGAGCAAGATTACACATAAAAATGTTAAATGGTCGAGAACGCGTATTGAAAAAAATTCGAGGGAAATGGCTGGGGAAATTGGCTTAGAGACTACAGAATAAGGGTGCGAGCTTTGGGTGACTGTTAGGTAAGATACAATGTTTTTGATATGATTTTATTTATAGAAATACTGATACAAATGGTAAGTTATTGTTTTGAGGAAGGTACGTTACGTATGCCGATGCTACACGGGTTATTTTGAGAATAATATGCAGCCCGATCGCATTCCTAAAAGTTTGTGGAACCAATGCTTGTTAAAATAATAATGGAGATGATTTCATTTTATGGAGAAAATTTGATTTGAAAAAACACAACATCATGGATGAGCATGTTAATAATTGTTATAATAAAATGAAGTTTATTCTCCAATATCATTCTCTTTTTGAGCATATGCGTAATAATATGATAAGCACGGTTTTAGTTTGAAATCGTCGCTTAAGTTTTTGTATAAGAGAAAAATAAGAGATTAGCATCGTGATTAAAATGATAACGACATACGCAACTAGCGCCATAAGATACCTTTCATGCAGATTGATACAAATAATAGGCGCAGATCATAGATATATTATACGCGCAGATACATGTATGTTAAAAATAATAGTTACTGATTATCATTCCATATTTGTGTGCTCAAAGTTTAGCTGAACCTAAGAACAAAATGCAGCACAATAATCGAGCGTGTGTATATTATTAGGGGGGTGTTGTGTTCGTGACAGAGGCCCTCTCACTTGTCGCTCGTGAAATCTAATCTTGACGCCTAATGCCGAATTTAAGCTAAAAATACCCCATCATCCTTCTGAACATTGATATCGAGCTTGTAATCGTTTACGCAACCATATATGACGGTAAGCTTTTGTATGTGTTGTGACATGTGATCCACTATTATGAAAACGTTCCTGAATAATACCACTTTATTATAATGAGATTTTGCTTACACTTAAATATCACAGGGTATACATAGCTAGATCGTAAAAGTAACTCGACTTCCTAGTGACCAAGTGATTAAAATGAATTGACTTCTTGCAGGCTCTACCTGTTTAAAAAAGTGATCATATAAAAACGCTTTCAACACAGTGACGATATAGGACGGCCGCACATTATCAGAAATTTCTGACAGAAAAATTCTGACGCTCGCCGGAAGGCACTCGGTGCATACATTTTGTATTAGACCCCGCACACTGTCAGAAAAATTCTGACCGGTCGTCCGCTTCTGATGCACGCCGGACGGCACCTCAGCCGGACGTCAGAATTTTTCTGACGGAAGGCGTGTTAGCCATACATTTTGTATTAGGCCCCGCACACTATCAGAAATTCGGATGAGGTATTGCCAGACGTGCGATAATTATCCTAGATCTACGATATTTTTGAGTGTCATGTTCATGTGATAGAAATAAAAGTCAGGAATATTTATTTTCTGTAAACAGGCCATTTACTCAACGTTATTAGTTTCAGAGTTTTAAGCAAAATTCCGGAAAAAAACAAACAGAACTTTTTTTTTTTGCGATTTTGTCAATTAAATGTTGTTAGAAAACCTCAGATTTGGATTCAGCACCCCAAAATACATAATATAGAATGGAAGAAATCAGAACTACCACAAAACTTTCCTAGTAAAAACACAATTTGACTGACTGGGTCGATGTGCGTTGATTGAAATATGAAACACGACTGGGCTCAAAAGTTGCCGGATCAAAATTTCTGATAGTATGCGGGGTGCTTCCGGCGAGCGTCAGAATTTTTCTGTTAGAAATTTCTGATAATGTGCGGCCGTCCTTAGCCATACATTTTGTATTAGGCCCCGCACACTATCAGAAATTCGGATCAGGTATTGCCAGACGTGCGATAATTATCCTAGATCTACGATATTTTTGTGTGTCATGTTCATGTGATAGAAATAAAAGTCAAGTATATTTATTTTCTGTAAACAGGTCATTTACTCAACGTTAATAGTTTAAGAGTTTTAAGCAAAATTCCGGAAAAAAACAAACAGAACTTTTAACTTTTTTTGCAATTTTGTCAATTAAATTTTGTTAGCAAACCTCAGATTTGGATTCAGCACCCCAAAATACATATAGAATGGAAGAAATCAGAACTACCACAAAACTTTCCTAGTAAAAACACAATTTGACTGAATTATAGCCCCAAAAGGGCTAAGGTGGCAACACTGGGTCGATGTGCGTTGATTGAAATATGAAACACGACTGGGCTCAAAAGTTGCCGGATCAAAATTTCTGATAGTATGCGGGGTGCTTCCGGCGAGCGTCAGAATTTTTCTGTTAGAAATTTCTGATAATGTGCGGCCGTCCATAATTAAATGAGATCTTTTAGGAACTTACGACGTTTGGGGTTCACACGAGACTACTTTTCATAATTTTTAACATTCAAAATAATAGGTATAAGTTCTGTTTTTCTTTTGTTTTTAGGTTAAGGGTTATTTGTATCTATTTGTATGTATCTTGTTGTAAATAAATTCTTTCCTATAATATTAATATATATTTGGAAAAAAAAAATTGAATCTAAAGTTATGGAAAATAATAAAATCCAAAGTTCCAGATATCAAGTTACCTCGCTCCCCGCAAAAAGTGGTAGAAATGTTTATTAGTAGAATGACACGCGTAACTAGTCCCTATATAAGTAGTCAAAGTTAAGATAGATACCTAATTCTAAGTAAACTCATACCTTCTTCTTTTCTTTTATATAAATTGGGAACTCACTATTCATATTGTTGAATCTCCACATCAACTTTACACCTCTTTCTGGTTACTAAGATTACACAATGTTGTCTTATAAATGATAACAAAAACCTAAGCTATTAAATAGTACAGTACGACCGTAAAGTCTAGAAATTAAATAAATCGGAACTAAACTTTTTCATTATCATGACAACATTATGGAAAACGTCAAACTGTCAATCACCAAAATTTCAAATGCAGTTTTATGCATTTCAAATAAACATTTACCGTAAAATATTTGAATTTGTCCTAATTATTATTACTAATGGATAAAGTAACAAAAAGTGGTGCAAGTTTAGTAATTTACTACGTTATTTTCTGTTATGTTTGGATGTATATCAAGCGGGGAAAATTGGAATAGATTGGATGTTGTTTACAAGCGATTTGCTGATATGGTAGGTATTTATTTACTCTCATGTTGCTTTTTAACAATAGTTTTCAGCGTAATTATATCAATTATCGTCAGTTATCATCTGAAAAATAATCATTTAGGGCATTTTCTTTCGAGTTTGGTTCGTTTGGGGTTATGATCGTTTGTTGATAAAACTGACGTTATTGTATGCGTGGACCGCATAATTTTGATCCTTGCATGTCATTCCTGCATGTTTAGTTTATCTTCACTGCGACTAGTTAATATTTTATCGATTACCTACTTTTTTTTTATCGTTTTCAGGAAAACATTTATATCGCAAATTTTTTCTGTCCGGAATGCATCGATAAAAAAACTGCCATGCCTAGAAATAGAAATCTTAAATAGAAGGAATGTAAATATCAGATCTACGAAAATACGAAAATAGTAAACATCGTATTCAAAAACAAATAATTTGAAAGTACAATATAAAGTAATATGCGTTTTCATTATTTTCTTCTAATACAGGAGGCGTACATAGCATGTTACACGTGATATGGCTATATCATAATCATGCCTTTTATTTCGTTCGTTCGCGCGCAAATAGAAAGAGGGCGAAGGTATGATAGCACTATATCACGCTGCCATGCTAGCCATGTAGTTGCCGAAATTTAAAATGTATATTGGGTGTAAAATTTAGCTGCTGTCAGAGCCAAATTTAGCTAAACATAGATAACGTTTTGCATAAACTTTCAGAGTAAATACAGCAAGTATCAAAATAGTTTAGGTCGTAGTGTAGTGTTGCCGTGTAAAGCGACAGTGGCGCCCTCATTTAATTTCTACTCTTTCTGGTCGGGCTGTACATCAATGCCTAGTTGTGGCCAAGGCTTGTATAGTACTTTTCTCAAATAATGCGCGGAAATTAAAACAGTAAATTTTCTCAAATAATTCGCGGAAATTACAAATCTTTTCAAAATCAATGACGAACAACGAACAACAATTTTTTTTTTTTCAATAAACAGCTTTCTATTTGCAAGCCAGTTCGAAATTTAAATAAAACCTTTGATGAGTTACCTCCTTGGTCGCCATGTTTCGGAGAATAAGATCGTTCCATTTTTAAATTACACGACAGATATGAGTTTACTATGTAATTTATTTGGTCGCTAAACACGACAGATATGGATTTTCATACAACATTGCCGGCCGCTGCGCGCATGTATTTGGCCAGTACAGCAATTTTGATTTATCTCGAAGAAGGTTGTCAAAATAATACTCACATTTCCAAGCATGTTTGAGAAAAAACATTAAAATCCTCGTAACAAATACACTTCTTTAAATCAAACGTCTACACGTATCCATAAATATATTTTTTACTATACCCCCAGTACTACCTAATGTTATAAATAAAAAAATGTCTTGTCTGCGCGTTCGGTGGGTCGATTGGCTTCGATTATTGCCCCGCGGAGACTAATATCCCTTTTCTTTCGCAAATGTTTTTCGGCGAATGGTTATTTTTTGGCGCGTCGGTCACAGCTGGTGGCGGGCGCTCGTGAAATTGCTGGTTATGGGCGGATATAAAGAATTGTTTGGTCTTGAGAGGAGAAAGCAAAGAACAGTCGTAGGTACTTAAAAAGGGGCCTAGATTTTGTACCTTAATATTATTATTCCAATTTGTTTGTATGTTTTATGTTTCTGTTGGTGGGTAGGTACTGCGGGGATTCGCACTTGTAGGTGCATTTCCTCGCCGGTTTACCAACAAATAAGGAACCACCGATTTGTGTATAACAAAGGTCAAATGCCCAAATAAATCAGTTCAGTACACACTGAGAAACTCAGTGTGTAGTGAACTGATTTATTTGGGATTCTCAGTGTGTACTGAACCACAAAGCCTTTTACTACTACTCTGCCCTAACCATCACCATCTCCTCTCTCCGCACAGATCTCCAAACTGGTGACCTCGAAGACTTCGGTGGCTCACCAAAGGTACTTTCGAAGATAATTAATTAGACGTGTAGAGCATCGTAGGATCGAAAAAATCTTTTACACCAAGTTTTGCCTTGGAAAGCAAGTGAAGTATGTTTGAAGATTCAGGATTCCCCTTTTCTTGATTGATTTCATAGGACAGCACTGTGAGCTATAAATGTGACGATATTAATTCGAGCCAATTTATATACGAACCGCTTCCTTTTTTTTGTCAAATGACCTCAAGGGAAGGGGGTAAATTGCAGTCGTTTTATCAATACAACTCAATAGAAAGTCAAGTTTACCTCTTGGTACCACACCACTCATTACATCCATGTTCAGGCCTCCCCGGCCATAGAAGACTGGAAGAGTCTCAACTCAACAACACAACAGAAAATGCATGCGTACCTCCTGTATCTCAACCCACCTCCAGGCTCCAGGCCATCGGAGTGTCTCGGACGGCACAGTTGGGATCAGTAAAGTGGGGTCACTTACGTTAAGTAGATACTTAGCCGGGCACGTGATGTCACTGTAGGCAGGTGCGTCGCTGTCGCTGACGACCTACCAGCATTCTGATTGAAATTGCATTCAGTTTGTTGGGGGTCAATTTTTATAGGGATCGTTTTGTAACGGAATTGGTTTGGGTGGAGGCGTCCGTGTTTTGTCACAATGTGTTTAGATTACGGTGAATTCCGAACTTTATTGTTATTGAACGTTATTATACAAGGTGTAACAAAACACCTAGTAATATTTTAAGGGCCACCCCTTAAAATATTATTAGGATAGGCTAGGATTTTTAGGCTATCAAACTGAACAACTTTCACTATGGAGAAAAGGTCAAAATTTTTTTTATTCAGCTAGCAGCAGCATGAAACAGCAGATATTTTTTTCTCGATTTTTACTATAGTTATTCAGTTGGATGGTCTAACTAAACCACCCCTTTTTAAAATGTATTTATACTCTACAACGTGTTAATGAATTAACGCAAAACTAGAAAGTAGTTTGTTTAGAATCAAGAACAGAATCCAATTATCATGGTTTCAACATGGGTAATTTTATCAAAATATTTTTTTTTCTTTTGTAAATTTAAAATTTACTGAACCCGATGTCAACCCCAACCCAGTAGGGTGGGTGTGCCCGTGCTACACCCACCCTACTTATACCAAAACAAGATTATTAAAATGTATCCATGAGTACGTTAGCGCCTTCATTCATTGCTGAAATGATAACAAATCATTTTTGCCTCAAAACTTAAAATGCGAATAACTTTAAATTTTAACTATAAAAATAATGAAATTATTGTTTCAATCTAATTATTTTGTTATAAATCAGTTGGGGTGTATGAGGTTTTGCGTTAATTCATTAGAACGTTGTATCGGTAAAAGTAGTAGGAACAATGCCTTTGTCTAATTGCAATCAAATTATCAGAAAAAGATTTAAGATTTAAGAGACTATTCTTAGACAGGAATACTTAATTTTTAACAGGGTGTAAGGAAAAGTATCATTAACCTTTAAAACCACATACTCTACCCATCAAACTGAACAACTTTTACTATGGGAGTAAACCCGTCAGAACAAAATTATACTGCTGTCTCATACATTTGAGTCGAGTAGGCGCTGCAGTTTAGAATGGAACAGCTGATTTTTTTTGCTCTCTCCACGTTTGCTCCCATAGTAAAAGTTGTTCAGGTTGATGGGTACAGTATGTGGTTTTTTCCTTACACTCTGTATATCACAGATTAGTATGTTTACTACAGTTATACAGGATGAAATTGATATCATTAGCATCCTTTAAAAATGCATCCTTTTTTTAAAAATGAGAGTCTATCCATCAAACTGAACAACTTTTACTATGGGAGCAAACCGATAAGAGCAACTAAAAAATCTGCTGTTCCATACTAAACTGCAATTGCTCGACTCAGATGTATGCAACAGCAGATTTTTTTTTTGCTCCGATCGGTTTGCTCCCATTGTAAAAGTTGTTCAGTTTGATGGGTAGACTCTTAATTTAAAAGGATGCTAATGATATCAATTTCACCCTGTATATTATGTTATGTCATTAATATTGTACATGCGACAGTCTTGGACAAGGGATAAAATCACCGCACATTATTGCATGCTACATATTAGAGAATGTAGCTCGAACACAATTTTTAATATAAGACCGTAGGCAAAAAGTAAACAAGGCTGCTCGCAGTTTCCGGCGATATTAAAGGCATATCTCTCTATTATGAGCGGGAAGCACGCGAAGTTGTGTAATTTAAGGGCGAGCGCCCCGCCGCCCGCCGCGCCGCGCCAGAGACGCGGCATATGGCTGCAGAAGGGTTGCTGTCGCGAGTCAAGTATCGATATAAACGCGTATACAAAACGATTATTTTCACTGCCTGTTTACGTAAGAGGTAAACGTGTTTTGTGACCACGCAGCGCTTAACTGAAAGTATCGATTAAGGGAGCGCAATACGCTGACGCTTAGCCTGATACGATTTCGTACGTCACAGATAGGTGTTGTGTCAGATAGACACCTATCTGACACAACACCTATTATCTGTGACAATGGGTCCCCCGTCACACTGGAAAAATCACTGAAATTCTTTAGTATTTTACTCGGTCATTTAGGTACCTAAAATACTTACTTACCATCACACTGGGCAGAGTTTCGGTACTATTGAAACGTGGATGTTCTGATTTTTAAGAACATCTCTCTCTACGCCCTCAAAGAATGTAGTCGTGAACATATGCTTATGCTCATCTGACAAATCCATACTATAATGGCCGGCAAACAACTTGAACAAGGTCTTGACTGCGCAGAATAGAATTTGTAGGCGACAACGCTACATGCGCATCCCCCACACTTCCGTCCATTTCCCCAGTTGTTTGCTGGGTAGTGTAACACAGATTTACTTGCTCCTTCATAGCTATTTGATGATGTCTTCAATGTTGATACGAAGCAACGACTGCTTGTGATATGATGGGTTTTTCTGCGACAGTTACTTTCCCGAATTATTATGAAAATAAGCTTCATGAAAATACACATTTCCGTAAAATAAGCCCAAAATAACACCTAAATATAAAGATAAGTAAGAACTCATAGATTGGTAAACACCACGAAGCTAGAAGAAAAGTAGATCACGCATAGAGAAATTTAATATGTATGTTTAAAAAATATGGCATCGATATAAGTTAGTTCACCTCTATCGAAGTAGCTCGTTCCTCAGACACAGCTGCAGAACCGTATCCGATTACAACTAGCTCAGTGAGAAACATAGCAGCACTATGCATGTTGCTGTTTACTAATATAAATAATAAACCATCGATATAAGTTAGTTCACCTCTATCGAAGTAGCTCGTACCTCAGACACAGCTGCAGAACCGTACCTGATTATAACTAGCTCAGTGAGAAACATAGAAACACTATACATGTTGTTGTTTACTAATATAAATAATAAACCATCGATATAAGTTGAACTACTATCGAAGTAGCTCGTACCTCAGACACAGCTGCAGAACCGTACCCGATTATAACTAGCTTAGTAAGAAACAGAAACACTATACATGTTGCTGTTTACTAATATAAGTAATAAACCATCGATATAAGTTGAACTACTATCGAAGTAGCTCGTACCTCAGACACAGCTGCAGAACCGTAGCCGATTATAACTAGCTCAGTGAGAAACATAGAAACACTATCCATGTTGCTGTTTACTAATACAGATAATAAACCATCGATATAGGTTAGTTCACCTCTATCGAAGTAGATCGTACGTCAGACACAGCTGCAGAACCGTACCCAATTATAACTAGCTCAGTGAGAAACATAGAAACACTATGCATGTTGCTGTTTACTAATATAAATAATAAACCATCGATATAATTTAGTTCACATCTATCGAAGTAGCTCGTTTATCAGACACAGCTGCAGAACCTTACCCAATTATAACTAGCTCAGTGAGAAACATAGCATGCAACACGATGCATGTTGCTGTTTACTAGTATAAATAATAAACCATCGATATAAGTTAGTTCACCTCTATCGAAGTAGATCGTTCCTCAGACACAGCTGCAGAACCGTATCCGATTACAACAAGCTCAGTGAGAAACATAGCATGAAACACGATGCATGTTGCTGTTTACTAATTTAATTAATATAAACCATCGATATAAGTTAGTTCAGCTCTATCGAAGTAGCTCGTACCTCAGACACAGCTGCAGAACCGTACCCGATTATAACAAGCTCAGTGAGAAACATAGAAACACTATGCATGTTGCTCTTTACTCATATTTATTTATACACACCTAGGTCTACGATTATATAAAAAAAAAAAGTATTTTCAAATCGTATCGTGTTTTTAAAAAGGTATATTCTATTCTATTCGTGGATGTTCTGAAGTTTCAGAATATCTCTGACTAACCCACTCGGGGAATATGGTCGTGAGCATATGCTTATGCTATTCTATTCTAGATTATTTTATCTTTATTATTTTATTTAGGAATGTGTACTAACTCAATGCCTATGCCAGCTTCCTGGTACTTTAATAATTCTATGGTGATTTGGTCTTGGTCGTGATAAAATCAAGAAGAAACTAGACCGAGGAGACCGAAGTCAAAACAAGTAGGCGACAAAGGAGATTTGCAACAGAAATAAAATCTTCTTACTTCTACGAAATCGAAAAAAAAAATAGGCCCAAGGAGTTTGAATGTAACTTACAGGCTGGTCGAAGGCTTGAGAAAAAACGATGGAAATAAAAAAAAACAGATAATCTAAACTATTATAAAACTGTAACAGAAATTTGTCTGTACATTGAAGATATTTACAAAAAAAAATTTACGATATGGTTTTTAGATGTCCCTGATTCCAAATCACCAATTTTTGGATTTTTTGTCTGTCTGTTTGTTTGTTTGTTTGTTTGTTTGTTTGTTCGTTTGTTTGTTTGGGTGTTTGTTTGTTCGAGTATCACGCAAAAACTACTGAACCGATTTTGATGAAACTTTTTTTGTTTGATAGCTTATCATCTGACTTAAAATCTGGTATATAATTTATGCGGACGAAGTCGCGGGTTAAAGCTCGTGAATTACTAAAGAAACGGATAAAATAAATGTTCATTGCAAATCTTTATTACACTAGAACATATTTTACACATATTTTATTATATTAGTAACCCGAAAAGAACTAAAACTTATGGTAAGTAGATGGCATAAAACATTTTGAATGTAAGTTTTTAAATATTTATAAAACTAAAGTATAATTAAAACTAAATAAATCGTGCGTGTTAACAGAAGGTTGTTAATAGTAAATTCTGTCGGTAAAAGCAAACAACTCTAAAATTGGTTGTCAGAAAACATAATGTCGGCAGGAAAAGGGTTGGGAATCGTGCCCTTTCTATTCTTGACATTTTAAATTGTTTATTTGCGAACAAGTGTCAAGTTATTTATTCAGTGACGTCAGTGTTCACGTTTACTCGCTTGTTTGACTTTATCCCTCCTTTAGTTATACATTTTTGACTATTTAATTTACGCAATGTATTTGCTATGTGTACCTCAGGAGTATTTTGATTTCATAAATGCCACTGAGTAAAATTAGATCATTTTTATCAAATCCGCCATAATAATACATATTCTGTGAAAATTTGAACTCTCTACCTTTTACTGTTCTGTTCTGTTCTGTTCTCTTTAAAGTTATGACGGACGGACAGATGGATGGACAGTAGCGTAAGCTTAGTAATTGGACACTTCGCTGTCAGTTGATAATGTTGTGCTCATTCTGCGTGTTGCACATTCTGCGCATTGTTCATTTTGATATTTGTGAATTTTGAGTGTCGTGCTCATTTGGCGTTTTGTACATTATGCTCCGAAGCGATAAATGGGAATAGTCGACAAGAAAGAGTAAGCATGTGCGATACTGAGTAAGTGCGAGCGGAGCGAGTCAGGAATAAGCCAATGTTAACATTTTCCGCCACGCTTCCTACCGAGCGGGGTAAGGTTAAAATCGGTGGGGGGCAGGAAGTGTCCGTCCGTACTGTATGTGGTAGATACTTTTTCTTACTACTTAGGGTAGTACTAGTATTTATTCTGTGCTACTTATAATATAATGAATAGGGCCTCAATGGAGATTAGAAACTTTTCTGCCGTCAGCCTTTAGATCAAAGTCAAATATCCTATTAAGATAAAGTAAAAGTTCCTAAGCACATTTAATTCTAACATATTTATTCTGCCAAGGTGTTTAGCTCCTAGCATTAAGCACACCTTTCTCGCATTTTTCTTATCTACCAGGGGAATAAGAGGGCTATTAGGTAAACTGGGAACTACAAAGCAATGTGACGTATGATGATGATGATATTGTTACTTAATCTCGTACAGGGGTGTCGGAGGACACCAGGTTTCTTTTAATTTGGACGATCACAATTACGCTTATTAAATCCTTAATTCTGCATTATTTGCCTATTTGGTACCATGTTTATAACGAGAATAGATACTGAGAATATTGTAAACAATAAATCATCGCATTATAAGAAGCAGTCAAGTAACAGACTGGAATATATAAAAGCGGGGAACTATTTTACAAACGCCACTTGCACATTTGATCGATTCGGGAAAACTCTAGCGTCCAATTCACTGTTAAATTTCATAAATTTTTGACGTTAAAATGTGGTGAAACTTTTGACATGACCCAAATTGGAACTATAATTGTCGAGTAATCTAGGCATACAATGGTTACCTAACATTATTAGTGTATATTAGACAGTGCTGAAGCTCTTCAGTTGACGGGGCGGCCGCAGCGGCGGTTGCGCGGCTAACCTGAAAATTGTCGGCGACCGCGACCGCGGCTGTGATTAGCTCGCCTGTATGGCCCGTTTTGTTTTGATATGCCCCCGCACTAACCCGCGCCTCACCCCCGTACGACCCTGTGGCCACAAGCCATGCAAGTTTGGGTGTTTCGGGATACCGTTAGTGCCTCTTTGAGGTCGACCCCGTCGGTGATCGAGTGAGTTCTGTTTTATTGATGTTTTGAATTGTTTGCTATTTTACTCATGATTGTTGGTTTTGGTAATCGATACGTACTGTTTTGAAGTCTTTTTGTACTATGTATCTGGACATGAATACTATCTCTAAGATGGATGTATTCTATAATCGCCTTCACAGAAAAGCTTAGGCTTTCCCGTTCTTAAAATCAATACATTCCTTTGGTTTCAATAAGGTAGATGTTCATAATAAGGACGTTTCATCGTAAAATGAAGACAAAACGCTGAAAAGCTTTTCGCTACGCGCCGTCCTTACTCTCAAACTTCAGCAGTGAACTGTCAAAGTTGGCGCGCTCTTTCTTCACAACAGCGCATGCGTGATAGAGCAGCACAGGCTATGGGACGTCTCGTTCTCCCTGAACGAGGTCTGCGGGTCGCGGCTAACCTTCGGCGCGAGGTTTGCGGCGGGAAAAATGTGTGTTTCGGTGCGGCGATAGCGGGGCGCCGCATCCCCGCAGCCCCGCCCAGCCGCGCCGCGCCGCGCCCGCGCCCGCTAACGCGTCTTGAGCCACTTAGTCGCTAAGACATAGCACATGTTGCCTGCTCGAGCGTTCTCCAAGAAAACACGTTGAAATTGAGTTTCCAAAGCTTGTTTAGTAGGTTTCTGGAAGCGTATGATAAGGGTGTTCTTAGGATGTTTACTGGATCGGTTTGCGCAAATAAACTACAGGTCTACAGGCCTACTTATGCTTAGGTGTTTCTCTGGTAGACTTATAAGAGCTACATTCTTATCGGTGGAGTATTCGCCAATCCTGTTTCTTTTCTGCCAGTCTCATGAGTTCTTGATACGACATGACATCATCATTTTCTATCTGGTAGACTGTAAAATATATTATTATGATTGAAAGTTTCATAATGCTATGAGCACCTAATAAACCCAAGCCAGTAACTATACAAGTTCTTAATTATAGGTTTAGTGGTTTTCAGCATGCTTGCAGAGTTCAGTTTAGGAGGTAGGGTATACAGATTCTTCTAAAGATGCTTTAGCATGCTTTAACCATTTCTTGAATGAAAATCATTCATATTAATTTTTGAAATAATTGACGTCTACAGCTATGTTAACCTGCCAGCTAGGCATCTCTAGGTAGGTATTATTACAGCGACAATATGATCAAGATCTTATAGCCCGATAATGTCTGTGAACGCTGTCTTATCTTCCGGCCAGATATGGAGCCGCGAGCTGTCAAAATGGAGTGGGAAAAAAGGCGGGAATGCGGCGTCGCTTTATGTGAGGCTCGTCATTGCGCCAGACAAGGAAACCCTGCTGCTTGCAGCGGGAGAGAGCGGGACATCGAACACAACGTGGTTTATAAGAAAACCCAAGACGTTGGGCGTGTTTGGCGGGTGGGCGTGTGGGTTTCAGGTTTGTAGTGGTGACGTTTGCGTGTGTGCGCGCGTACGTACGGGCGGAGTGTGGTTATGCGGTCACAGGTGTGTGGGTGAGCTGAGAGGTTTCGTGCTCATCCTTTTGTCAACGATACGAGGCTGTATCGGCTTCAGGCTGTAGTTATTAAAGTGCGCAGTTAAATTTTATGAGGATATAAAATTTCCATTGTCGGCTGGCGAAGGCCGCTCTTAAGTCCTTTATGTGTAAGGTACTTGCGATATTGCAATGAGAAGAGGAATTGTTTGGAAACATTGTTTTAAACTGGCACATTTCCATTTTGAAATCTGAGCTTTGATTATAATTAATTTAGGATGTCTAAGTACATTATTGGCTCCGTCATCATTCTTTAGACTACGAGCGTAGTCTGCCGTAGCACTTCGTAGCCGTAGCGCTACGAAAAGCAAGAACCTTTTAGAAAGTTATAGTTATGTTATGTCATGAATATTTTTTCGGTTTCGTTATAGTAAATCTTTATAGGTTTTAGACAACGTTTTTATTTCGACGTCCTATAAAAATAATTACTCTTCTTTTTTTTTCAGTTGCAAACTGTTCAATGAGGTCGCTCATTCTGAATTCTCAGAGTAATATCGTACGCGATTGTGAAAAATGGAGTGGAATAGACTTATCTTCAACATAAAGCGGATGGGTATGGGCCATGGGCTGATGATGATAATGGTACTTTTATAGTATTTTGTAAATTTCTTAATACTTACGCTACAAATATGATATTTCTTACTGGGATTTTTTACGCTAAAAGTGAAATTCTGCAAATATTTTTTGATACTTGATAGATGATATGGAATATCGATCCCTAAATATTATTATTTTATTTGCGAAATAAAGAAATAAACAAGAACTATTGGTACTAAACTTTTTTGAGCTCTACGGGATGTAACAAAACACCCTATCCTTAAGGGGACAACGAGAAAAATAAAAAAAATAAGCGGTCCCATACATTTGAGTCGAGCTGGTCTTCTTCTTATCGTGTGGGCAGAGCCCTGGTGTCAGAGTTTTTTCAGACCGCCTTACGGCCTCTAACGTGGTTTTCAATAACGAGCCGGTCGAGTTGGTTATACATAATTATATTCCGTGCCGGTACTCCAGCTTTGTTTGGAACAGCAGATTTTTTTTCGCGATTTCGAAGTTAACTTCATAGTGAAAGTTGTTTAGTTTGATGAGATGAAGCTCCCCCTTAAGTATTACTAGGGTTTTTTGTTACGCCCTGTATAGAGCTCTACAGAGTGCAATTGAAATAAGTCGATGAATTTTTAGGAGTGCCATAGAAATAGTTGTTCAGTTTGATTCAAACTGAACAACTTTTTCTATGGGAACAAACCTGTAATCGCAAAAAAGAAATCTGCTGTTCCATACTAAACTGCAATGCCCACTCGACTCAAATGTATGAACACCTGATTTTTGTTTTAGAATTTCAGTTTTGCTCCCATTGTGAAAGTTGTTCAGTTTTATGGTAACCACCCATATAGATGTGTCGAGTCATTTCGATGTAGACAGTCGTAAGTTGGAAATTAAATATTATGTCTTCTTAAAATTTACCTGTAGGATCACCTACAGTTAAGAAGACATCCATTTACGGGGTGTAGCAAAACACCCGAGTAATATTTAAGGGGCACCCCCTTAAATATTACTAGGGTGACTTTCAGACCACCAAACTGAACAACTTTGACTATGGAGCCAGCATCGAGAAAAAATTAAAAAAATCAGCTGTCCCATACATTTTAGTCGAGTCGGTACTGCAGTTTTGTATGAGACACCAGATTTTTTTTATTTTTTCTCGATGTTGGCTCCATAGTGAAAGTTGTTCAGTTTGATGGTCTGAACTTCTGAAGCACCCCCTTAAGTATTACTAGGGTGTTTTGTTACACTAGCATAATCGATCGATCTTATGTTTAGTTATAAAAACAATGTCATATTTCAATTGTCTTTTAAATATCAATATGACTCTAGATGTGTCTACTTGTGACCCTTAACTTCCCATCGAACACCACATCTTTGACTTTTGACTTCAAATTGGTAAGATATCAAAAGCTGTCCACAGACCAGACGTTATGATTTGATTACTTACACTATGGGAGGTTAAAGTTGAAGCCAAGTTTCGGTACCCCAACGGTCTTCAATCAAGTTAAGAATCGATATTCAGGAGTCACCGTTATTCCGTTTTTGAATAGATTTAATTGTAAAGCATTTTGGAGAATTTTTATACATCAAAATTTTTCCAGTAAGTACTAGAAATAATTATAAAGGTATCTTCAGGTAATGAAACTAAACATCAAAGGAACATGGGTTGAAAAACGAAACTTTTTGGTACAGTTTTGTATGAAAGGCTCAGACATTTTTTTTCGTTTTTTAGACCCATTTTCCTAAGGTAATGTTGTTTAGTTTCATTATTAGTAACTTATAAGGAAAAGGGTACCGATACATAGTATAGAGTAACTATTAAAATAATCTGTAGTACTTATTGAAACGATAGTAAAAGCGTTGAAACGAAAAATCTGTAGATTACATGGTGTTCCAAATCTTTGTCTACAAGCAGTACATATTTTCTTTTTTCGTGAATTCTTGAATGTATTCCAAAAATCTGACTTCCAAACGAAGTATTCCCCTTAGAGAAAAGACAAATAAATAATTTTATTTTTTGTCAAATATTTACTTTCTTTTGTTCTTCTTGAACAAAGGCTAACTATTTCAGGACCCCTTTGAGATTTTCAGCGACATATGGTAAGAGTGTTAGAGCATGAACGTTTCGTACACCTAACTATCTCTTTTAATACTTATTTGTATCACGCTCACATAGACAGGGTTCCCCCCGTGTCGTTGCACGCTGCGCCTGTGTGGGTGAACTTCTTTCGTTGCCCCTGTGTGCGGGAGAATTTCTTTCGAGACGTAATAAGGGGACCGTTTCTTTCCCGCTAAGGTTTTAATGTCGACCACGTTTCGGTGGCGGACGCGCGCGCTTCCCGCGGTGACGACATCAACTTTCTTTCTTTTTTTTTTACAATTTTTTTTAACAGTGCCGGACTTTGTGTTTGTGGTCGTGGATTATTTCTGAAGTCTCTGACTTGACTGTTTTCTTTAAAGGTACGATTAAGAATTTACGAATAAAGTTACTTATGACAAAGTTTATAAATAATAGCTTTGAAACTATTACAAACTATAATTAATAAGGCGTTATGGCAAAGGAAACGGAGGATATTAATTAAATGAAAGTTTCGTCAAGTTGGGAAACTTGTACGACGGGCGGTTTCGTGTTGTTTTCAGAAAACCGCAGGCTCATTAGCCCGGCGCACACTGCCTGCGACGCGATTTAACTGAAGATAAGAACATATCGCGACGTGATCGGGTAAACGACTTGTAACGACGCATAAGTTTAATTGGATTAATTAAAGTTTTGTGTAAGTTTAGTTGAGAGGTTGAATGGATAGTTTGTTATTTTAGAGGATTTGAGGTTAGCCTTTTTGTTAATATCTGTTTTAGTTAGCAAAATAAATGAATTTGTTTTTGAACTATTTTCATAATTTTCATGAAAACTCATTACATACCCGCAGCATGATATTAATCTAATTAAAAAGGTCTTCATAAATTAGTATTCAACTTTTACATTAATGTTTTAATTCCAAGAAGTATTATCAAAATATCATGTTTTGAACCTATTAGCTTCAGATATATGTATGTATGTATGTATTTTGTGGACAAATAATAAAAGATAAATGTCGTGAACATTTCTTTTTAGAAGCGACGTTCTCGGGCATGGTTCTCAAACAAAATAACTAAATAGAACCTTATGAGATGATATTTAGAGTCAGTTTACAATAAGCAAAAAAAAGAAGAAGAAGCTTTTGTAAGAAGCTTTTATGATTAACCTGAAAGGTGTTAAGGTTTCACGATGGAAAGACTGTAGTATAATTATTCACAAGATACGATACTATAGCTTCGTTTGTGTATGCAGCATGAAAAGTTGTAACGTATTGTAGCCTACATTGTAGCGATTTCCTTCTTATCTCAAATCGTGGATGTTTTTTCTTTAAATAATATTTTTTAATGTAGTTGTAATATGTAGTTGTTTGGTTTTTAGTTATAGGTATATCATTTTAGCGTTACATTCTTTAGGGGGATGTTTCAGACGATCATACTGACCCTTAATAAACATTAAGAGATGAACCTTGAAATTCGAAAAGAAAAGGTTATTCCATAGAAAATTTCAGTGGCTACTCGACCCAAATGTATCAGAAGAGTGGTTTTCTTTTTTACGGAAAATTTTTACTAAATAATGACTAGTGACGTCATTGTTACCCGACTGCGTTTTTCTTCGTCGTTTCGATATATTCTATAATTTATTAAGTTATTAAAAATAGTGTTCAAGCTACAAAATTACTGAAAATGTGAGTTTAGAATGATTTTTGAGAAGATAAAACTAAAATATATTGTATGCAGTAGCACTCGCATATTTTAGGAATTTTAATTTCGATTAAATGTGTAATTTTTCTTCATTACTTTTCGACTGATTTGATAGAAGTATCAATTTTACGCGTTGTATTCAAGCCTTCACAAATTAATCTAGTCTAGAATTTCCTTAATCATAAATTACAATAAATTTCGTGTCAGTTCTCATCTCTCGATCCTCGTCAGAAGCGCGTATCTCACAAAATGATTTCTCACTCCAACTGAGGCGGAAACTTGTTAAAAAGTAAGCGGCAACTGCCATTAGTGGGTGTTGGCAGCCCCTAAACTTTTACCTGTAATTGTTGCGAGGATGCGAGGGACACCATTGTACACTTTACCCTACGTCCACGTACTTAATGAGGTTCGGAAGAGTATAGGTATGAAATATGTTTCTCTGGAATAAACATCCATAAAATGCGTGGTCAGGAAAATTGATATAGCTACAAATAAATTAAATAAAAACAGTAAATAAGATACGTTCACTTTAGCAGACTTGAACAAAAATCTGTGGAAAGTATTTTTTTGTATAACTAATGTTGTGACCCATTATTAAATTTTATCTAAAAAAAATCACTTTTGTCAGTACAGTAAAATAGAAAATTTTCTTCTTTTTGAAATGAGTTAAAAGAATGTTGTCAAAACGAGACCAACCACAAATTGAATGTTGATATAAGTAGGTCATACCAAGTTAAAAGCATTGAACTATTAGGTAGATAGTAACTAGTAACTTAGTAACACTGCAAGCGATAACGTTGTCCCATTCTTTGTGGCGATGTCGCCACACTTTCAAAGTAAATCGCTGTCGCTATCTCTCATCTGCGCACGTCTTATTCTCATAAGGCGCGCGACGTTTGTTTGTCGTGTTAGTTCTACTACTCGAATTTAGTACATACATAATAGTTCAATCAGTGGTTAAAAGTAAAGAATACCCTTTTTTACAAGCTTTTATTTACTTTCACCTATCCCGGTATCTGTAATAGAATCTTGCAAGTTAAATTTGACCCACTTCCTGGTTTTCGATTGAGCTGAGATTTTGCATGCATATTTATATCGCGTGACAATGTAATTAAAGCTTGTTTTAAAAAAAAGATTAAAAAAAAGTTTTTTTAAATGTTAATACTACACGTAAGTTCTCACGATTTTAATTTGTCTTCTGAAGTGTCAAATCGTTACAGTGAAAGCAGTATATCCATGGCAATAAGAAGATTCTCTCGTAATGTAGGGCCTTGTGTAGGGCGGGCGGAAGCAGGCTTAGGGCGGCGGGAACAGCATTGTTCGCGGGGACTTGTTTGCGCGTTTGAATTTAAAACATCCAACGTTTTGAATATCACACGATCCTGCCAACCCCTTGAACCGTGACGCCAGTTGTTAAACGTCGGAAACGTACATTCCAAACATTACATTATTTTAATTCTTTGCTTTAATTTTATTCTACATTTTCTGCGCGGCTTGGCCACGTAAAACCAATTTTGTTTTTTAGGAGACGTACAAATAACATTTCACCATTTCTGAATAAGTTCTTGATAGCTTATTTGACAGATAGTATGACATATTTTATATGATAAATTATATGTCAAACGATCTGTCAAATAAGCTAACAAGAACTTATCCAAAAGTGGTGGACACATCCTTCGTATAATATTTGAATTTTGATTAAATTACAAACGGATGTCCAAGTAGTATACTACTGGATAGATATATCCATCACTTCATCATCACTACATAGTATAAAACAAAGTCGCTTCCCGCTGTCTGTCTGTCCCTATGTATGCTTAGATCTTTAAACATAGACATGAACTCTAGCGATAGACAAGCACGTTCAAACAAACAAGTTGTTCCAAAACTCTTTGGGAACATTAGTGCCATCTAGTTTACATAAAACAGAAACTACTATAATTTGGTCAAAGAGCATCACCGGCCAAGACAGATGCGACAGTTCATATTTATGTTGGGTATTTATACCTAATCTGGGCATCCTCTACTACTTACGTGCAGAATTAGATACTTACTCATAACTTTTGATTGTGTGAACTGTGAACAGATTACTACGAAACAAATATTAAGATAATCAGTTAAAAATTATACACAAATTAAATAATACTATGCGAATGAAAAGAAAAATAGTAAGGAGACCACGGAGATGTAAATCTCGTTGCTAACCGCAACCCGGCACAGTGGATCCGTTCTGAAAAAAGACGGACTTAGGACCTAAAGTCGGATTTCTCTTCTATCGGTCAAGACCGATAGTAGTCCCTTTTCTTTAATTACAAAAATGAAATCAGCAAAGTAAAAAAAAAAGTACCTGTCATCTTGATTATTTCTGCCTGAAAATGACATTAAAATGTTTAATTTAGCAGCAGGTACACGAAAATATACAAAAAGTTTGGCAAAAACGTGCACTCTTTGCAAAATATGCGAAAAAAAATGAAATTTTTGACACTTAATTTCTCGCTTCGCTGCAAGTGACTGCACTAGTTTTTTTTTGGGTCCAGTATTATTTGGTCTTTCATAAAACGTAAGCCAATCCCGTCCCGAATTGAACCAAGTCAAGAAATAAAATAAAAGGTATTCTTCTCCATACAAAAAAATGTATAATTTTTTTTCTCATAAACCATGCATCCCATAGATTTTACTGAAAGAATAAAAGTTACTAGGATAGTTATTATCTCTTCTTTAAAAAAAAAACAGCACGAAATTCCGACTTCAGGTCCTAAGTTCTGTACGTAACGTTAGGTAGTCTGGCACCCGCCTTAAGTTCATTATATTGTGACGTAGTGATTATATTCTCTTTGATATTGTGCATGTATTGTGCCTATTTTGTGCCCTCTGATTTAAGTCTCTTGATTCATGTATGATCATTAATACCCGTCTCTTTTCCTTAAATGTCGCTTTTTGGGTGCCGAAACGAGACAAAAAGTAATGGACTTACCCAATCTTGAGGAAATTCATAGACTTACCTATTTTCTAAAATTTAAATTAATAATTACATATCCTTATAATTTTACATACTTACCTTATATTCGAATAAAAGTATCCCGTAAAACAACTTTCAGGCGGTTTTTATAGTGATAACTAATTTAAATACATTAATATAAAATTAAAATTAATATTGAAAAAAATGACAGATTGGTATTCAGATTGGTTTGTCATTCCCATTAGCATAGAGTAAACTAACATCAATGCGGTAACACAACCGCATTGCAGAGTAACATGCAGTTCCTACTGAACACCGTATCTAGTACTGGTACAGTACATTGATATCGTTGTCTTTAAAACTACGCAATGGATTTTGATGCGGTTTTCTTTAATAGATAGAGTAGTTCAAGAGGAAGGTTTATATGTATATAACATGCATAACATGAACATTTTCGTATATTTTGTACATTTTTGGACATTTAGTACATTTTAGTATTATAGTACATTTAGTACATTTTCCCATGGTTTAAAAAATAAATAACTACATAAAAGTGAATATGAGTTAATACTAAACATTTTAAAACCAATTCGGTTTTTGTAGGAAAAATTTAGTTAGATGGGTCAGATTTCGCCCAATGGACCTTTGAAAAAAAAAAATTGATCCACAGAAAACGAAATTTCTTTAAAGTTTCTCGAAGATTCAAGAAACGAAAACACCATTAAGCAAACAGTAATGAACCGAAGTCTTGAAACTTTAATATGCTCTCATTAATTATTTAAGCACAAACGTGCGTGGTATTAGCTGATTTGCGCGCCTCAATGATGCTCTTTTATTTATTTAACATGTTTTAGAAAACAGTTGAAAGCAATGCGAAATTTAGTTCATTTTATTTTGAAGAAAACCTTAATATTCAATGTATTGTTTTATTTTGTAAACACGTGTTAGTAGGGCCTTATTAGTGTTCCGTACCAAAATTGAAAAAAATGGAACACTTATGGAATCAGCTCGGTGTCTGTCCGTCCATCCGTCCGTCCGTCCGTCTGTCACAGGCATTTTTCTCAGAGACCGTAAGACATAGGAAGTTGAAACTCGGTACAGATATAGCAATTTGTGGTCCAATATCATAAATGAAGTAAAAAAAGCGAAATTTCTATCCTAATTTTTTCTACCCTATGGTGTGGGGTATCAATTGAAAGTTTATGACAATACGAGTCTAAAAATATACTTTTCAAGTTTTTTTATAAAATCTTTGTTTAGCAAAATTTTCATTTCAATCCGAGAAATTGCTGTCCCCACCTCTATTTCAATAAATGTAGCCGTGTAAGATCTGAAAAAAATCATAAACATCAGAAATAACGTGTAGATGGCGGGAAAATTATTAAGGTGGCTCTAATTTGGATAATTTTTTTCTATACCCAAAAAACTAACACCAGAAAGTCCAGTGTAAAATGATCTTCAGTTACTATGTGACCTCATACTAAGTAAGTGTCAATTTATAGTGGTATCATCAATGACCCATGTTTAAACAACTGGTAGTACGGAACACTAATTGCCCGAGTCCCGACTCGTACTTGGCTGGTTTTTTAAGTTTTATTTCAAATTAAACTTAGCACAGAATAAATACTGGCTTTAAGATCGCTCATAAGAGTATAGGACACAGTATACACTACCTACCTATACAATAGGTGATCTTTGGTGGTGAGGTTTTAAAATGTAGGTAGGTATTACCAGAGTGGCAATAATAGTATTTCGTTCTTTCTTTATCTCAAAATTCTCATTAATAGGTTGCATATACCCCATGTTCTTCCCGTAAGTGTCGTACAAGCCGACTATGGGATTAATTTATTCCACAAAAATGAAGTGACTTTATAGTAAAGTAAATTAAGTGCACTTAACTAAATGAGACCAAAACTGTAGATTTAGATTTAAGTGGAGTAAAAAAAAAACAATTTCGCTTTTTGTATACAAAATACTTGCTTCAAAATCGTCTTAAAATATGCTAAAAGTTAGTCTTGAATAAATTACAACCTTACAATCTTAGCTTTCAATATAGTTCCCAAAGGTTTTGACCAACTGGAATAATACGGTAACTAGTGAGTTTAAGTTTGTAAGGTACATATGAATATAGTAGCGTACCAGTTTTGTGACGTTGTTTTCCATTATCACCGTTCTCTAAAATATTTAATTTATTCTGTGAAACTCTAAACCTCACTGCTCTGGTTGCTGGGGACGACAGGGTATTTTAATAAATGACGTCACTCGCTCCGCCGCGCCACATTCCTCGCAATTCTTATCTAAGTGCTTGATTGCGCCTTCTGTTGTTTATTGTCACCAATATTGCACGAGGAAGGGTCGGGTTTCATGCCCATTTGGATTTTTAAAGTCTGATGTATGCTGGTAGCAATCGGAATAAGATATGTGAAGGCTTTTGCGTGATTCTTACTAAACAGTTCCGTGAGTTTAAAAAAAAATTATACCGAATAATTATATTGATAACTACATAAATTATTGTTTTCTAAAGATAGGAAAATTCTATAGACCCTATGGTCTAGATATAGGTAATATTTTAACTGTGCCTAGATACTTAAATAGTTAAAATATTACCCGCGACTTCGTCCGCATAAATTATATACCAGATTTTAAGTCAAGATGCTATCAAGAAGCTATCAAACAAAAAAGTTTCATCAAAATCGGTTCAGTAGTGTGTGCGTGATACTCGAACAAACAAACACCCAAAAAACAAACAAACAAACAAATAAACAGACAGACAAAAAATCCAAAAATTGGTGTTTTGGAATCAGGGACAGGTAAAAACCATGTCATAATTTTTTTTTTTAAATATCTTCAATGACATACAGACACATTTCTGTAACAGTTTTATAATAGTTTAGATACCTACGCAGTAGTTGATCATGATCTATTCTAGACAAAAATGTAAGAGAAACATGAACTGATCGCATCGGTCATCAGATCGGTGGCAGTACATGCATCCTAGGAAAAAACAAGAGATGGGTCAGTTTTGTCATCCAGGCTTTGACCATCTCCAAACGCACTGATGCTTTTTGAAGCGCACCCTAACATATTATATTATTTAGATCTAGGTTCAGGTGAGAGGCTTTTTGATAACTCTATAAAAATAAAAACTAGTACCACAGTGTCCACAGTGCATTATAATGAACCTATGCTTGTACATTTGCTATAAATGTTGACCCATATGTGTATATACCTACTCTATGCCAGCTTACCAATTTATCTAAGCAATGGCTAAAGTATTACGATCAAAATATTTCCTGAAAGATTTCCAAAGTCTTTGGATATCTGTAATCGAATCCTTTGCTCGGTGTCCAAAGCTGTAACGACAAAAGGCGAATGGTACAAATCTAGTTCCATTTACAATCTGCGTCAATTTGCAGGACATTAAATTCGGAGGGTGTCACCGACGCCCAACGACTTCAAAATCAGGCTGTCCGAAGATCGTCTCTCGTCTTAGACCTATTTGAATATCTGAGCCACGTAGGGCCGGATACGGTCGGATATTACATTTGCTAACCCATTTATATCCGTCGACAGGGAGGGCTCGAGGGTCGAAGTGACCGGTATTCTTGGCGGACTACCTATAACCAACATAACCAAACGTAACAATTATCTTGACTATTATAAAACTGTAAATGTGAAAAAAGAATTTAGTTTGTTTGTTTGTTTGTTTGTTTGGGTGTTTGTTTCTTCGAGTATCACGCAAAAACTACTGAACCGATTTTGATGAAACTTTTTTGTTTGGTAGCGTAACATCTGACTTAAAATCTGGTATATAATTTATGCGGACGAAGGGTAAATGCTCGTATTATATATTTTTGATTTTTAGAATAACAATGAAAATAAAAAGTAGTATTTATTGATAGTATTTATAAATATTATGATCTTTATTTCACCAATCAATCAATCAATCATTTATTTGTCGAAAGTAGGTCTAGTAATTAATACATTGATCTTAAACATTAACATAAGGTATCTCCACTTTCAGTCACAATATCATGACATACAAGTATTTCTTATCCTAGGGTACAATAATAGAAGGTAGTTAGCTATTTAAAGGAATTACAATGTCATTACAAAGCTACTGATATTATTGTTAGTAGCTCAAAGGGAAAATAAGATATACGTGGGGTATAAATTAATTTGTTGTTCTCTACTCTAAAATTTATTTAGCATATGCTCACGACTATATTCCCCGAGGGGGTAGTCAGAGATATTCTGATACCTCAGAACATCCACATTTCACTAAGTAGTACCGAAACTCTGGCCAGTGTGACGGGGAGTGAGCCCGTCGCCACTTGTAATTGACAGTAGGTACAATTCATACCTCGAAATTGAAGCATGCAGGTTTCCTCCGATGTTTTCCTTCACCGAAAAGCCAGTGTTATTATAAAATTTATTTAGTTCCTAAAAAATATAATATTGTAGTATTTTTAGCAATATTCGTAATAACCCTCCATTATTTTCTTCATCTCTTGGGGTTCCTTAAAGGATTTTGTGGATAAAGTTTTACATAGTATGCGGGTTTCACTTTACATTAGCAGCGTAATTTGACTTACAAGTTTATGCTTTATTTTTGACTTATGAGTAAGTATCATATTTCAAGCGATGCATATTCCAGAATGACCAAGTACCGCTACTAATAACTTTCATTTTGTGGTGAGGTAAAATATTATTAAATTTTATTTCTATTTAGTAGGTAATGAAATAACTTCTTTATATTTAGCATTGTTATGACAAGCGATGGGTGACAACTATTCGCGTTATTCTTCGCATGTAAATTCACACAGCGTTTCGGGAGTCACGCGCACTAGCTCTCACGTCTCGAGAGAGCTCAATATAAGTCTATTTCTCAATCAAAATATGGCCTCCTCCTAGCTCCGGTCCTGCCCACTGGCCGATGATCATTATCCATGTCCGGCCTCCTCCAGGGACCTCCCTCAGGAATTCGTGTCCCTTGTGCTCCCATTGATTCCCTACACACGCTCCTCTTTAAAATTGGGCCGATAATAGATGTTATTGGGAATCGCAAGGGTTGGATTTTTGTTACCAGGACAGATGTGACAGGAATATTTGGTTATGTAATTGAAATTTTGTGTTAAGACGCGCTATTAGCTTTTAAATCTTTACCCATTAAATTCATTTCAGTACCTATCTTCTTTCAATGAATTTATGTGACTTGCAATAATGTTGTTTTCATTCGAACCACTCTCTCTCTCTCTCTCTCTCCTTCTTTGTATGTATACCAGTCACACTATTTTAGACAGAGTTTGGGTAATAATAGTGAAATCTGAATTTTCTGAACATGGTATTATTAGAAAATTTCTGATTGCCCTCGGGATAATGTTGGGGAATAAAAGCTGTATCCATACTGGGGTTAAATATTGTAATATGAATCTTCTTCTTATCGTGTGGGCAGTTTATTCCAACCGCCCTTACCGCCTCCGACGTGGATCTGACGTAATATGAATGAAAGACAACTTATTATATTAAATTACTGCAAGCCCTGTCGCGAATCGTACCGGCTTGACAGCGACTTCGATAAAACAAATTAATTTTCTTGGACGCTTTTGACGACAAGTGGCCAGAGCTTGCCCAGGATAGAGATGGTTGGAAGATTAAAGGGGAGGCCTTTGCCCAGCAGTGGGATGAAATAGGTTAGAAAAAAAAATCTTATAGATTCGAACGTAAAAGTCATAGGCTGAAATATTATTTTTCACTTTTTTTACTTTTGAAGTCGGTTTTTATTTTTTTGTAATTAATTCAAGCTTTCAACCCTTCGATATACTACACTGTAACACGCGACCCCAATACCTAACAAGATAACATAATAAAATAAAAACAAATGACTTCCAAAACAAAAGAATTTTAAATCTATCAAAGCGTGAAGTTTTTATTAAAAATATTGTCCGGTTACGAGCGGGGGCAGTGAAACAGAAACTGGTGGGTGTAATGTATCTTTACCCCATTTGCTGGGTTCCTTTGTAGAAGGGTGCAGGCATAACGAGCATTACACTTGTACGGAACCCTACGGCCGTACATGCTTTATTATTTACGACTCTGCCCTTTCTGTATGTTTTTACGCAAAGATTTTATTGCTATACTATTCATGAGCTAAATCCACTGTGCAATCTCGACTGGGAGTGCAGCGACTTGATTTTATGGTCGGATGTTTTGATGTTTTATTAAAATTCTCAGATTTTTAAATTTGCACCTATGTTGTCTGCGTGTCTTTTAACTATTTATACCTTGAACAAACCCTGTCAAAGGTATTGAAACTTGTCTCTATTCAACATAGTTATATTAGGTTAGACCCGTTACTTGTTTCGCGACAAAATGTAATTGGACGGTATTCAATGCAAATGTTACATTACTAAGTATCACCTATCTAAGTAAAGTCAACATTGGTGTAGTCTTTTCAACATGAAAGAGAAAAAAACACTCGTCTGTCTACACAGTTCCGTGACTGACTGACGCACGGCCGCCATTGAAGATAGAAAAATGTAATTTGGAATACCTACATGGTCTACAGAGCATGTAGAGCTCGCGTTAATAAAGGATTTTTTCAAAAATTAACCCCTTGAATAGACGACGACAACGCGGCGACGGAGTTTTGAAGTGTTCCGAAATCCACGCGGACGAAGTTACGGGCTAAAGCTAGAACTACTATAAAACTGAAAGATAACTGTGTGTACGCACGGCGACACATCAAGCTATACAAAACCAACATAAGCTGGCCGCGCGACGTTATACGTTACTCGACCTACGCGCGGCCTGCTTATTTTAGTTTTGTATAGGTAGCATGATGTGTGTACTTACATTAAAGATATTCCATAAAGAATGCTCATTCCTATATTGTTGTGTATCTAATGTGTTAAGAATTACGAAACTACTTAACCGGTTTCTGCTGTGCTGTGCTTGAACTTCTTTTTTAGCCTTGCATGGTTCTGATAGTCAGATAGAGTTTTGTGTTGGATACAGTTTTCTCGGTTCGAAACGAAGGCCTATGGTTCTACTTAAATACGTACTGCCATACTTATTACACCGAAAGTCGTAATTGGTTTCATGCCGATACCTACATCACAGAATAGGTAATAGTATATAGTTCTACATACCTACATTCTAGTCTAACAAAACCGTCAGCCCGTCAAATAAAAATTTGACAAATGATTGTTGTCGACATGTCAAAGCTATCGGAATCAAAGTAAATACGGATGAAAGGCAGTAAAAGACATGTCGGGTTCAAGTCACCCCTTACAGGAATTAAGTTTAACATCCCAATCGACATATCGTATAACGGCCTATTTGTACGCCTCGGGGATAGGGTTGCGAATTCTCTCTGTTATTGCCAATGTGTTATCAGTCGGTTACGTTGTATTACATTAAATTGGATGTGGCATGTCGAATGTAATGGCCAAGCCAGGAAGCTGGCATAGGTATTATGGTTTTTAAATCCATGGGACAAGCTCAGTGCAATTTAAAAATTCTTGAATCGAATGTTGTCAATCAATTTAAGTTACAGTGCTATTGTTTTTACAACTAACTCGTAACGGTTGCCTATTTTTTATGCAACCTATGGCGCTGTCCTATTGCCATCGCTCGCGCGATGGTGCGATGCGATTTCATCGTCCGATGAATCCGCTCGCGCGATCAGAAAACGTGTGTCCTATTTTGGTGCTATGCTTTTGGTCACCCTCCCTTGTCTCTTTCCGCTCCTTGGTCGCGCGAGCGCCATTAGGACATTCAGTACTGATTCGTATGTTTGATCGGACGATCGATGATCGCACGACGAAAGTAGAACAATTCGATCGCATCGCATGATCGCACGATCTTCAATAGGACATTCCGCAGATATAAGTATGTTTGAGCGCACGATCGCACGATCATTTTCGTCGGACGCACTTATGATCGCGCGAGCGATGGCAATAGGACAGCGCCTATGGCTCTCTCAAAAAGGAATTGGGATGCGAAACCACGGACAAAAGGTAGTTTAATATAATTTCCGTAGGAAACAGTGGCGTAATACATACCTATAGTTAAGGATGCTCTATAGTCAGATTCTATATTGCATCTCTCAATAGCACATTTATTCTTAGTCATTACTTCTTGATTTTAGAGATCGAAGATCAGAGGGTTGGCAGTGGCAACAAACGTGGCATGTTGGCTAACCAACCGTGCGTGCCTAGTAATGGAAACACACTGAACACAGCTTTTCTCATACTGATCTAAATTCACCTTCTGATGATACTTATGGAAAATATCCCTTTTGAGCGAAGTACCTAAAATGCACGATGCCACTGCTGCGTAACTACCTAAAACGCGAGATACCTGAAACTCGAAGTACCTAAAATGCACGATGCCTAAAAACTAAATTTGCCTACAATGCACTTTGACAACAATGTTTAATGCCTAAGAATCGAAATGTCGTGGGGAAAGTTGCATACAGTGAAGATGAAATTCTTTACCTTTCTGAAGTCCCCGAATTTGAATTAATGAAAATGATGATACTATAGGTATGCTAAAAGAGTACTATAGACGAAGATCGAGAAATAATAAAACAATCTGCTGTTTCGTACAAAACTGCAGTACCTACTCAATTCAAATTTAAGGAAGAGCAAATAAAAAAAAAACTGTTTTCTCCGTAGTGAAAGTTGTTCAGTTTATTGGACTAATCCACTCCTTTAAATATTATTACACCCTGTATACAAGGTGTAACAAAAAACTCTGAGTAATATAAAAAGGGGTGGTTAGATAGACCTTCAAACTGAACAATTTTTAATAATTATGAGGCCAAAAAAATCTGTTGCTTCATACAAAACTGCAGTCAGTATACTCGACTCGAGTGAAATGTATGGTACAGCAGGTTTTTTTTGTTTGCAACGTTGCCTCCATAGTGAATGCCATTCAGTTCGATGTTCTGAACTGTTCTACGCTGTATAAATAATTTAACCGATTTCAAAAAAGAAAACTATATTTTTTGCGTCCACTTGAGTTGCCACCCCCGTAGTTGATTGTGCGTGTTCTACGCGGGCGCGGAAGTCACTTTGATGCTTTGATGCTTCACTGTTGCGTTGCCTTTTGTCAATATGAATCTTAGATCTTATGAAGTAGGTACATACGTTATATCAAGTCGATACGTTTTGTGAACGGAGGCACTACCTACTTTTAAAGGCAAAACGTTGTGCTAGGATGGTTTTAGGGTTTAGGAATTCCAATTTGACGTTTTATTGATCTCAAGATTCGATTTCGAGTTTGTCGTAGTGTGTTCTGAGTCTAACGGGGTTATTGCAGTTTTATCTTCATCTCTGTGTCAGATTGAAAAAATAATGTTCATTGTGATTATACAAAGTGTTAATGAATTAACGCAAAACTAGAAAGTAGTTTGTTTAGAATCGAGAGCAGAATCGAATTATCATGGTTTCAACATAGGTAATTTTTTTCAAAATATTAAATAATTAGTTTGCAAAATTTTAAATTTTCTGAACCGGTTGTCAACCCACCGCACGGGCACACTCACCCTACTTACTACCAAAACAAGATTATAAAAATGTATCCATGAGTACGTTACCGCTTTCTTTTCGTGCTGAAATGATAACAAATAATTTTTGCCTCAAAACTTAAAATGCGAATAACTTTAAATTTTAACTATAAAAATAATGAAATTCTTGTTTCAATCAATTTATTTTGTTATAAATCAGTTGGGGTGTATGAGGTTTTGCGCTAATTCATTAACACGTTGTATAGGGTGTTAGGGTAAACAGTTGTATTACTTTGAGGGGTGATTGTATCTACTCATGATAGGTACTGAACAACTTTCCCTAAGAAACCAATACGAAATTAGCAAAAAATATTTTTGCACTATCCATACTAAATGTAATCGGCTTATCGAACGTTTGTATGAAAAATCAAGAAAAACTTTTGCGAATTTCCTATATAGCCCGAGATCCGACCGTAAAATTATGCAACTATTTTATAGGCGAATGAAATGTGATTCTAGTGTATGTTTACACAGGGGTTAATTCAACGCCGCAAAGTTGCCTAGAAAAATCTTGCCGCAAGTACCTTTTTCATTATGATTTTTGGTATAACTTTTTCCACCTATCTATTAGGGAAGTAAATGACGTGCCATCGGAAGGAGACTGGTCTAAAGTACTGGAAGAACTAGGGTTGCCACCTCTCAATTTGCCGCAACTATAGGGTTGCCACGTTCAAAGAAGTCATTATTTAACCTGGCTACCCTATAGTTGCGGCAGACTGAGAGGTGGCAACCCTAGTTTTTCAGTACTTTAGATCAGTCTCTTTCCGATGGCACCTCATTTACTTCCCTAACAGACAGGTGGAAAAAGTTATACCAAAAATCATAATGGAAAAGGTACAAGCGGCAGGATTTTTCTAGGCAACTTTGCGGCGTTGAATTAACCCCTGTGTAAACATGACACTAGAATCACATTTCGTTCACCTATGAAATAGGTGCATAATTTCACGGTCGGATCTCGGTTTAATAGGTTTCTTAGGGAAAGTTGTTCAGTATCATGATTTTTATAACTGTTTTGTTGTTTTAATTTTTGTAAATAAAGTATATTATTATTTTAAAGTTCCATTATATAAATTGTAAAATGTTTCTTTCGCAGATAACCTTGAAGATGACATCTCAACCAGAAAGAAGATGCAAACAAAAATTCACGCTCATCCTTTACACGAACCATGTTACGGACAGAGTTATGTGACGGATATTGAAGTGAACTTTACCTCATAACTATGCATAAGTGAATTTGAACTTTATCATGTTATAATCTAGAAGTGAATGTACTGTGACGATGCATCTATCGAGTGAAGTGAGTTCGACAACGAACGGTTTGGGGCACGAGGCACCGTCGTCGAGTTATGGTGGGCTTCCGAGCCAGCCGCTGACAGCTGAGCTGCTCGCGGAGAGGACTTTGGAAGGATTGTTGGCTGATCATCCCGGGGAGCTGGTGAAGACTGGCAGTCCACATGTTGTGAGTATTAATTGGGTTCTAACATTAAACGATTTTTTTCCCCTTCATTATACAGGCTGTAACAAAACACCCTAGTTACACTTAAGGGGGTGCTTCAGACCACGAAACTGAACAACTTTCACTATGGAGCCAACGTCGAAATCGTGAGAAAAAAACAGCTTTTCCATACATTTTAGTCGAGTCTGGCTTGCCGCATGCGGGGTCCATTGTATCATGTGTACTGAATTTCTATTTTGTTAATAAAGATATTTGTATTTGTATTTGAGTCGGTAATGCAGTATTTTTTTTTTTTTCGCGATTTCGAAGTTGGCTTCATAGTGAAAGTTGTTCAGTTTCGTGGTCTTTAGCACCCCCTTAAGTATTACTGGGGTGTTTTGTTACACCCCTGTATAGGCCTGATTTTCAGCGAAAATGCGACATCGCCCTGGTGTCGTGGGTTTTGGGACTACGAGGCTGATTGGGGTGTCAAAAGACGCGTCTTAATCAGGGCTAGAAAAAGTAAAATTTTGTTTAGTAAAAACTGAAATCTTTTTTTAAAGTCGAAAAAATGAGAAAAATGCTATCGTTTTTCCTACGGTTTTGGTCAGAAAAAAAAATGCGTACCTATCTCGAAAATAAAATGAGATATCGAAAAAATAAAAACAAAAACCCGACACGCAGCCGGCCCCGGCTAAGAGTGCATTTATGATTATGTTGATGATAGGTAATGATAATGGTAATAACTAAACACAGCTGCACTCTGTTGGTAATGTTCAAAAATTAAAGAGTATCTACATCTCTCCTTTTCGATAGTTTACCTATAAAAGGACAACCGCCGCTCTCCCTTGAAAAAAAACCTTAAATTGTATAGAAGTTTTGACTGAAGTCAAATGTGTAATAAATTATGGAGTTTTATAAAAACGACTCAGATAGTATCATTTATTTTTATTTAACGAGTTATTTAATCATTTATTATTAATAAATTATAAAAAAGCAGCAACCCCAAAATGGCTGTCAATGTTGTTTAGTAGGAGGTGTTGCAAGCACAATGTTTAAAAAAATATATAAAAACTAATAAATCATTATAAAATAAACTAATGCCTGCAGTTAGTTTCTAGTGTTCCATAGTCCATAACAAAAATAGAAGGACGGTTATACATTTTTGGTATTATGTGCCGGATGTCCTTTATAACCTTTACATATAAGCCTTTAAGCTCTTTCACCTATTCGTAGAACCTTATAATCTTCATCTCAGTAAACAGATGTCCGCTGCTGGACAAAAATTCACGATAAGCAAAGTTCTTTCAGCAATATGCAGAACCTTAATGACATCACACCTCAGTCGACAGACGTCTACTGCTGGACAAGTGGACATACCCTCCCGTAATTTCAACATCGACAGATTTTATGGAGCCGTATCCATCGGCTCATAAAATGTTGTCAAATAAGTATTGAGGTCGGAGATAGGACATATTGCCGGCCGATGTGGAGTGTGGATGTGGTCAGGTGCAAACCATTCGACATCTATCGCAGACCGCAGTGTAGCGTGTGCCCTGTGTCTTGCTCCCTCCAGGACCTAATAGAGGCCTCCCTTTGAGGAATAGAGGTGGCCAAGCATTGCTTGCTTGCTTATCGTGTCGACTTCAACACAACAAAGTCGCTAAATAGTACCTTGTAGGCCAAGTATTGGAAAGATAAAGTGTGATCACTTTCACACGAGAAAGAAGAGGTATTGAGTTCAAAGTGTCTAATTCTATGTATCAATTCGCAGGTTTGCACAGTTCTCCCACCACACTGGCGGTCAAACAAGACCTTGCCAGTGGCGTTCAAGGTGGTGGCCCTGGGAGACGTTGGGGACGGCACGCTGGTCACCGTCAGGGCTGGCAACGACGAGAACTGGTCGGCGGAGCTGAGGAACTGCACGGCGGTGATGAAGAACCAGGTGGCGAAGTTCAATGACCTGAGATTTGTGGGGAGAAGTGGACGGGGTAAGTTGATTTTGTTTATCTTGGGTAATTTTATACTAGCAGTTTTTTTACTTACAGTTTGGGCCATAAACCATTCTTTCAACAAGGTTGGGCAACGCAGGTATAAATGTTCACAGTTCGCCTAGAGGCCCATAAGTGCGAGCGAGAGGTTCTATGATGTTTTATGGCCCAAACTGTACGTTTGTGACGGCCCTGCTATAGAGAGTTAGAATTAAGTATACAGAGTGTAACAAAACACCCTAGTGCTCTCAATATGGAGCCAACATCGAAATCGCGGAAAAAACCGCTCTTTCATACAAAACTGCAGTACCGACTCGATTCAAATATATGGGACGGTAATTTTTTTTTCACGATTTCGTCCTTGGCTCCATAGTGAAAGTTGTTTAGTTTGATGGTCTGAAGCACCCCCTTAAAGTATTACGAGGTTGTTTTGTTACACCTGTAGAGCCCTTCCGACCTTCATAATATGCTGATGATTTTTCAGGCCGTCAAACTGAACAACTTTCTCTATGGAACCACATCAAAATCGTGTAAAAAAATCTACTTTTCCATACAAAACTGCAATCCTACTCGACCCAAATGCATGGAACAGCAGACTTTTTTTCGCGATGTCGATGTTGGTCTCGAAGAGTAAGTTTGATGGTCTAAAGACCCTAGTATCCTCAACCGTCAGTAAATTAAGTTGGACCCTGTATAATTTGTAATCCGGATACAAATGTTCAAGCACAACATGACCTAACCTAACCTTTAGTAAAATTAACTAGTAGTTTATAAAGGCAACCCTTTAGAAATCGTTCTATAAGGACCCCTCGCTACTGCTTGTTATCCATTAGAAATCGGCATTATCCCAACCTACTGATGAGGTGAACCCCTTAAAAGACTTATCGTATAGATTTTCGTATAGCTCAAGGCTTTAACGGATCAATTACCCCCATTGACTTAATATTCAGACAAAGCGAAGACTTACTGAAATATTCAGAAGGCGCCCCGGGCTTTGTTTTTGAGTGCTTACTCCTGGAGGGGGATTTTTTATGAGTGCAAGACTGCATTACCGTAAACATTCATAAATGTTTACTATTTTGTTTGGATATGGCTATGTAAATTTTAATAAGGATTGGGGTATATCGTCTGGAATTTTAAGTGACTTGATTTTTTTTAACGTTTTTTTACTGTATGAAATAAAATTAAATACAGGGTGTAACAAAACACCCCAGTAATATTTAAGGGGGTGCTTCAGACCATCAAACTGGACAAATTTCACTATGGAGCTAACATCGAGAAAAAACAAAAAAAAATTGCTTTCCCATACATTTAAGCCGAGTCGGTATTGCAGTTTTGTATGAAACAGCAGATTTTTATTTCGCGTTTTCGAAGTTGGCTCCATAGTGAAGGTTGTTCAGTTTGTTGGTCTGAAGCACCCTCTTAAGTATTACTAGGGTGCTTTGTTACATCCTATTTTGATATCATCATCAGCTTCTATTCGGTGGCGACTATAGGGCGAAAGCCTATTTCTCTTTTACGATTATTTAAACTAGGAATCTTTTACAAATTGGTAGGTGGTGTAGGTAGTGATGTAAACTAGGACGATAAACCATAGTTTAAAAGAGTTTCTTTTGTCACCAATTTTATTTTAATTATCTTTTTGTTTCAATCAAATCACATCACGATATCGCTTATCGTCACAATCGACGATTGGAATCACTGGACTGTCACTTTAAAATAATCAAACGATTTTTTTTGGTCTACACGACCCAAAAAAAATCTTTGAATCAAACATTATACCTATAAATTATTATATTATTTTTATAAAAATACAGGGTGAAATTATAAATTTTAATCATTGAGTATCCTTTTAAACTAGACTACGTTTGAGTCGAGCACAGCTGTTTTCTGGTTTTCATGAATATTCGCTCCCATAGTAAAAGTTTTTCAGTTTGATGTGTAGAGTCTTATTTTAAAAGGATGCTAATGATTACACCCTTTATAGCAATAAAATAAACAAGGATAATAATATTCCATAGTGGCTTGAAGTCATTGGTCGATGAGACGGCTACACTTGAGGTGATTCAGTGCAAACCGATCAACGACCGATTATAACAACAATTACTGTCTTAGAAATTATTCTTTTCCTTTTTATTCATGTTTGTGTTGTTTCTGAGCGTGTTTCTGTCTTTTTTTTATACCTATATACCTTGAGTTCATTTATACTCCTTATTCATATTCATTGTATATAAATTTGTTACGGGCTTGGCAATTGTCATTTATTTTCAATACTAGTTGTGTCAACTAATTAGAATAAAAATAAGCGAATTGACTATAAAATTGACTGAAAATATAGTTTCGAATATTAATAATATCTTAACTCGAGAGTAATGAAGTCGTATTTTAAACTATTTTTGTTTTATCAAGTTGCTACAGTTTTATTAGTAACAGAATTATTATCAAATGTAACGCAAACATTGGCGGAAGTTCAATCTCAAAATGAATATCCGTGGGCGCCTTGTAAGTATTGTTATTACCATAATTATAATTATTAAGTAAACATAATGTCACAATTAGAAAAAAATCCTTTAGTTCAAATCAGCCGCGACGAATTTCGAGTCGGTATCAGTAAATATTCTCCTATTGTTTTTGACTCTTATTTTTGTTCTTTATTTATTTATATTTGGGCCTGTAACCCTGAGTATGTCAGCCCTGTCATCGTGTCTTAACCTAGCCTAAATCCTCTACAAAACAATAAAAACCGGTCAAGTGCGAGTCGGTTTACTCGCGCACCGAGGGTTCCGTACCACACCACCACAGAACACAACATTATTAACATAGAAAAAAAACTTTTTTTGTCCGGGACCTTTAGCGCGAGAGTGACTCACACTTGGCCGGTTTTTAGTATTTGTTGTTATTCTGTAGAGTTTGCTCTATAATTACACTAAGTTTGACGCTTGTATGTATTACCGTTTTTACGATAGAGCGTGAAGAAAAACCGTTGATAAAAACTAGTTTCTTGTTGAGAACCCCCCTTAATTTTTTACCTTTTGACATTTTTATTATTTGTTAACAAATCCGCCGTAATAACAACCGCCGTAATAATAACGCCGAATAATCTGAGAAAATTTCAACTATCTAGCTATTACGGTTCAAAAGTTACAGCCCTAAATAGGTAGGACAGACGGACGGACGGACGGACAGACGGACGGACAACGTAGGCTTAGTAATAGGGCTTTGACGTTTAATAAGTGTGCTTCAAGCTCCTATATTGAATAAATTATTTTTTTTTGACTTTGACTTTGGTCCCGTTTTCACCCTTTGGGTACGGAACCCTAAAAACCTGGTAAGTAATAAGTAAACTTTATTTGCTTTTGGGTAAAATATTGCGGATGATTATGTACATTAATCTAAACTATTATAAAACTGTAACAGAAGTGTGTCTGTACATTGAAGATATTTACAAAAAAAAGATAACGATATGATTTTTAGATGTCCCTGATTCCAAATCACTAATTTTTGGATTTTTTGTCTGTCTGTTTGTTTGTTTGTTTGTTTGTTCGTTTGTTTGTTTGTTTGTTTATTTGTTTGTTTGGGTGTTTGTTTGTTCGAGTATCACGCAAAAACTACTGAACCGATTTTGATGAATCTTTTTTTGTTTGATAGCTTATCATCTGACTTAAAATCTGGTATATAATTTATGCGGACGAAGTCGCGGGTAAAAGCTCGTATTAAATAAGACGCTTACTTAAAGGGGGTGCTCCAGACCATCAAACTAAACATCTTTCTCAATGGGACCAAAATCGTAGCCACGAAAAAAAATCTGCTGTCCCTTACATACATCAGTCGAGTTATGTTTGCAGTTTTGTATGGGATACAGGATTTTTTTTTCCCGATTTCAGAGTTGGTCCCATTGTAAAAGTTGTTCAGTTTGATGGTCTGAAGCACCCCTTTAGGTAAATGTCCCATTTAATTCTACACCCTATTATATTGCGGTTCCTGTAGATTAGCCATTATCAATACCATGCAAATCTTTGTTAATAAGCAAAGCAATTAGGTTACCTTATGTTTTGTCATTGTTAATCAGTTAACGATTCTGTACCTTAGAATAAAGAATATTATTCTTAGTTCCGTTCGAGAGCGTCGGTGGCGCGTTGCGGAGAGGTATGGACTCCCAATTATGGGGGTCCGGGTTCAAATCCGCACGGACAACATGCCATATACCAATGAGTTTTTCTAACTTATGTACGTCAAACCGACTGCTCTCAAACGGTGAAGGAAAACATCGTGAGGAAACCTGCATACACTGAAGAAGAAATTCTGATGTGTATGTGAAGTCTACCAATCCGCATTGGGCACGTGTGGTGGACTAATGCCCATACACCCTCCTTGAGGGTAGGCCTGTGCCCTGCAGTGGGACGTTTATAGTCTGATGATGATGATTCTTAGTTCCGTACCTAATAGTAAAGAAGTTGGGCGGAAGGCCATATAATTTGAGACCCAGACATAGAGGTCCCATACATGAATGAAACATAGTAATACGTGTAGAGTGAAATCAAACTAACAAAAGTACAAATTGGTTGTAATCTGTAGAAGTTGGGGGAAAGGTATTTCTCCTTATGATACCTTTTGTACCAAGTGTATGAAACTCATAATCTTTCTTATTAGGTCGTCCACTCAATCTTCTACGCATTCATTGTGTTTATTTTAATGAAAATTCACGATAACCGTACCATATTAGGATAATGGAAGAAAACGAAATCACACACACTATCAGTTCAACCAAGCCAAATACGTTCCGTAACGACCAAAAATACCTCAGTGATAATATTAGATGAAAATAGCTGTCGTGGTTGCGTTTTGCTACTGCTTTTTGGACAATTTGTCTATTTTACAAGTAATTTCTACTTTTGAATCCGGACTTCTGGAGATGTGGAAGTTTTTTTGAAAAATGCCTAAATTTTTTCTGTTTATAATAATTATGGCCGCAGTCCTGAATGGCTTTTAGTTTTCGTAAAAATGGCTGGGTCCAAAACTGCCAATCTTCTTTCACCATCTTCGTAATTTTATTTGATTCTAAAGTTTAGTGCTGAACACAAAGCGTGAGGTTACTAACAAATGTACATTTTTCGGATACCCACAAAAACAAAATGTATGGATACATTCGATACGTGGACGCTACACTAGAAACTATTTGTTGACGTTTCAATATGCTCATTATATACGCGTATGTACGCACACGCATATTACACAGATAATGAAATGTGCGGTGTCACAGCTTTTAACCCATCGCCGTCTAGTGACTGCACTTTTAATACTTCGCAATTATCTACGGCTTTCTTTACCTGAGTGTAAATTGACACTAAGTAACCCTTTGTACAAAGTAAACCATACAGTCATCCACATAAATATTATCATCAGCTTATAAATAATTCATTTTTCTAACTTATTGTACGTAATGTAACACTGATTGTGCTCTCAAACGATGTAGGAAAACATCGCGAGGAAACCGGCATAGGCTGAAGAGGAAATTCCGATGCGCATTGGGCACGCGTGGTGGTCGAACTCTCATACACCCTTTCCTAGGGTAGTCCTGTATCTTGCAGACGATTGTGAGACGTATGTAGGCTGATGATGATGATGTATCTAAACTATTATAAAAACTGTAACAGAAGTGTGTCTGTACATTGAAGATATTTACAAAAAAAAGATTACGATATGGTTTTTAGGTGTCCCTGATTCCAAATCACAAATTTTTGGACTTTTTGTCTGTCTGTATGTTTGTTTGTTTGTGTGTTTGTTTGATCGAGCATCACGCAAAAACTACTGAACCGATTTTGATGAAACTTTCTTTGTTTGATAGCTTATGATCTGATTTAATTCTGGTATATAATTTATGCGGACGAAGTCGCGGGTAAATGCTCGTAGGTTATAAACGTCCCACTGCAGCGCATAGGTCTATCCTCAAGTCCACCACGCGTGCCTAATACGAATTGGTGGACTTCACCAACGCATTTAGAATTTTTTCTTCAGCGTATGGAGCCCCACATACGCATCAGAATTTTTCAACGTGTACATGCAGCCTCACGGTGTTTTCCTTCGCCGTTTGAGAGGAGTCGATATTAACGTACATAAGTTAAAAAAGCTTATTAACTTACGAGCTTTTACCCGCGACTTCGTCCGCATAAATTATATACCAGATTTTAAGTCAGATGATAAGCTATCAAACAAAAAAAGTTTCATCAAAATCGGTTCAGTAGTTTTTGGGTGATACTCGAACAAACAAACACCCAAACAAACAAACAAATAAACAAACAAACAAACAGACCGACAAAAAATCCAAAAATTGGTGATTTGGAATCAGGGACATGTAAAAACCATGACGTAATTTTTTTTTTGTAAATATCTTCAATGTACAGACACATTTCTGTTACAGTTTTATAATTATGTAGATTAGCTTATTCGAACCCAGATCCTGAATTAATGAAATTCGTAATAGTGTTTTAAAGGTTTCAAGATAACAGAAACAAACAATAGTTTTCATTTTGATGAAATATATTGAAGAATGTTCACTGTAGTTACATAATATTTATAAGCTGTCCTAGTGTTACTACACTGTTGTAGTTAACGGATGCTTTTAGAAGCATCCCATTTTCGGCAGGACGCAATTTCAAATCCCACTCACTACAGTTATTAGGGTTCCGGAGTCAAACAAGGAACCTATATACTTTCGTCCATTCTGTCTGTCTGTATATGATCGCCGCCTCAATTATTTACAAACTTTACTGACCGCAACCGGAAACCTCTCCAGGATTTATAAAAAAACTAAATGAAACTGAGTGAATTTCACTTTATAATCTGCAAACCATTCACATATTAGTTTAATATCATTCAGAACATAAAGTAAATGGAGTCAAACGTAGTGAATAAAAGCTTTTCTCACAGATATTTACAAAAGTAGCGATCGATCCGAATGAACAGTGAGCAGTGAAACGAACAAACTTAAAGTTTGGGGTCGCAAACACCGGAGGAAAAGCGAACTGTAAACTTGCCTCGCATCTCATATTCAAATAGTGACGGGGAGCTAACGAAGGGGGTCAGGGGGAAGGCGGGGTGAACTTGTAAGAAATATCAACTTAGACCCCCCACTATGAGGGTGGCATGTCAACTATTGTCACTGTATAAGATAAATACTTGGCTGTTTTGTAGGTCAAATATTTATCTGTAGGTGGATGACATAATATTGCCAAAACAGACTTACGTTTTGTAGGCCTACCATGACTTGACACTGTTGTACTGTAGTTACGGTGTGCTTTTTGTATGTCAAAATCAGTTCTCAATGTAATCACTAGGAGTCTAAGAGTGCTGTACGAAATTCAATACGAAAATGGGAGTAAAACTACTGTAGTTACAACCATAGAGAAATTATGCACTCCCCTGTTACTGCAGTGCAAATAAAACTCATGGTAAGCCCACTGCACTGTAGGTAAATAGGTACTTAAACTCGGTCTCGCCATAAAGAAATCCCAAATGTGTCAGCCTTTTGTAATTGACTGACACGTGAGAAGTACACTGTACAACCCACCCCATTGCTTTTAATGGGGTAAAAAAAAATCCTCATTAACATTTCCTTAAACAAACAAAAGCTTTTGGCCAGAGCGTACACGTAAAAAACCAATATAGCCCAAAGCGGCGGGAAAGTGGAAAAGAAGTTAAGAGGTGTCTATTTGTCACGTTCCTTCCTGAATAACGCTCTGCTTTCCAATTAAGGGTAAGCGCTCTCTTTGTTTATCTTAAATTGCGAGAAAATCTCACTCAAATTATCGAGCAAAAAGACAAAGGGGAGATCGGTGCCCCGCGGAACATAACTTTTGTTTCGTTCCGAAATAAAAAGTTGCGTATCTGATGTGGAGGGACGGCCGGGCCAGGGGCGCGGGGAATTTTTAATAAGCGAAAAATTTAATGAGGGCCCCGACCACTTTTTGCCTCGATCTGCCGTGTCAGCTAACGCTAGGGAACGGACAGCCTTCACTTTAGATTTTTAGACAGGAATTATTAATTACCGCCTACAAGTTTTCCTCTTATTTCCTTGCAAGTTAAAATGTTAGCAGAAAATTAAATTTAATAAATTTTTGCTTAAAACACAATATCACAAGGACATCTTCGACAAAAATTTTATTCATTAATTTAATACACGTATCAACTTTTTAATAGCTAAGCACCTAGTCAAAAAGATCCATCGAATTTTACTCCAATTTAAAAGTCACCTTGCCTCGTTAGCCAGACGTGATCCTTATTATGGGCCCGAGTGCAGTAAGAGGCCAATTTACCGCACCAGTAGTCAAGGAGCGACATCTGCTAATCGATTGATTGACCCCCACCTTGGAGGCTAGGAGCCGGCGATAAAAAATACGGGAGACGATTGTCCCCTGTCTCCCCATGCGTAGGCTCTTTAATTGGCGGGTATTGCTACTTAAAGTAAAATACGATTTAGCTTTCAAACACGGTACACAAAAGTGTAGAGTCGATGTACCTAGTAACATTCGATTAGAAAGAAATTAGAATAATTACGACGCGACGAAATTCTAGGATTGTCTTTGAAATACGACCCCAAAGGGGTATGTGTAGAGTTGGCGTCGTTTTCTACTTTCGCGGCCACTGATGAAAGTTGGGTCAATCAAAAATCAATGTCAATGTACGCGAAACGTTTTTTGCGATTTCTAACATTTCGAGTACTCTGACCTGTTAGTCCAATAGAGTTTTTTGATCCTCATCAGGAATAGGATCGATTGGCATCAAAAAAAGGTTTTATGTAAATTGCCCAAATTTCTTGCTGACAGTACATTTTGTTCAAAATCTGTAAATGCAGGTCTAAATGTTTCAAAAAGTTAAGGATAGTCTTCTAAGAACGATTTCCTATAGATACAACAGTTAAGGTGCCTACCATACTAACCCGGTCAAAAAAATCAGCCCTGTATACCCCGTGTACCCTGTGTACTCCGATATGACTCAGAGCAAATTTTATTAATCAAGCAAAAAAAAAAACGACGCCATTTGTCCATACAAAGTTACACAAACCCCTTTACACATTCACAATTATATTCTTAAAATTTTGTTTTACAATAATTAAAAAGGTAAAACATTGTACCTATAATAGTCTTATAAAAGATTATAGATTTTGCGTTGATTGGTAACCTTGCATGGAGTTCTGGTTGACGCTTTTGGTCATAAACCATTTCAAACCACTTTATGTTTACTTATTCCAGAACTCTCGACAGTTAACCAAACATCGTTGTAAAAACGAGACAATAGCCCCTCATACGCCCTCCCTCCCTCCGAGGCGAGGTACGAAATTATTTTTGTATAAAGCCGTGGCGAAAAAGATCTCGGCCTCACCTTTCCTTTATTAACTCCTAGTCCCCTTTGATGCACAACTAATGATTTTAAATTTGCCCTGTTATTTGAAAACCTCTTGTCGGATATGTTATGAGGGTTATTTGCGATATAAATTATAATTTGAGAGGAGAATTATGTTAATGGTAGTACATTACTGTAATTTAAGTGTTTTGAATTTACAGCAGGTATCGCGAAATGGGTTTTTAATGTAAAGAATAGTGACTTTGGAAAAGATTACAAAGTTACTCATATCTCATTATATTACCTTAAATGAGCAAAATTTCTTTGTAGATATTATGTATTATCTGTAATGATGTAATCGCGTTCTAAGACAGAAAACGGCTCTAACGATTCAGATGAAATTTTATATTTAGATACTTTTCAATTTAAACTAGATTTCCTGAAGAAACTCGTTTTAACACAAAAAATATTAATTTCTTAAATTTTTTGTGTATTCACATAACTGGGAAATTTCTGCCTACTACTGCTATCTCAATATATAGGGTGAAATTGATATCATTTGCATCCTTTTAAACTAAAAGTCTAACCATCCAACTGAACAACTTTTACTATGAGACCAAACCAATCGGAGTAAAAATAAAATCAGTTGTTGCATATACATTTGAGTCGAGTAGGCATTGCAGTTTAGTATGGAACAGCTGATTTTATTTTTGCTCCGATCGGTTTGCTCCCATAGTAAAAGTTGTTCAGTTTTATGGGTAGACTCTTAGTAAGGATGCCAATGATATCAATTTCATCCTGTATATGGCGTTGGAAAAAAATAGCAAGGCATTAATTTTTTTATTTGTAAGGAATGAGGAATAATTTTTTTATGTGTATAATGAAAGATATTTTCTTAGGGATGAAACATATCTGGATTAAATTGGCAGACACCGGATAAAGCTCGATCCACCCAGATTCCAACATAATAAATCATGGTCTAATGCCTTCAAGTCTTTCAAATCAAATCAATTAATTTATTTTTTGAAAGTAGGTACAATGCATTTTGGAGAATTACTTACTACAGTAGTGTATAATGAGTATAATAGCGTCCCACTGATGGCAAAAGCTTCCTCTCACGAATAAGGGTTTTTTTGTGAGGGATTAGGTCATACTTCAGAAGTGACTTATACAGTGGAACACACAAATAATCTTCTTATTATAATAATATGTAGAGTAGATTTACTTGTACAAACAATAAAATACCAAGAGTAATGAAAAGGCTAACTAGCAGCCTTCGCCACAGCTCAAGACAGCCATCCATTTTCATTTTTATTAATTTAGGAGAGATGCACAAAAAATTCATAAGCGAAATTGAGACGAGCGAGCAAGACGTTGTTATGGCTACCACTTTAATGAGAAAGGGAGACGGCCAGACTTTCTTCACAGTTTTACTCGTCTTTTTCAAGTTGTTCTCTTTTCCGTTTTTAATTATTGAACCACTCATTCCTAATTATTGTTATTAGCGCTGGGGAGTGGTGAAAATTGAGGGGCTCGCCGAGTAATATTGACCGGTCGGCTTGAGGTGCTTCCCTCGGGAGCTTTTTAATTGTACCCGCTTTTGACTTTTCTCTTGTTCTTTTGAGACGCTTCAATAAACTTGGATTTTACGGTGTCTCGCTTGTATTAAATGGGTTTTATTAAAGAGGGTGCAGAAAAACATTCCAATTTGTAAAGGTTGGCACTTTTGTATCTTCAGCGGCTATAATACTTACCTACAGGCTTGTGTAGAGTCAATCCGCTAATGCCCCTAATGCGTATCGGTCCGCATTAGGTATTTTATATCCAAATTGCCGCTCTCTGAGCTGAAAATCCCCAGTAAGCCATGAAACCGAGATCAAAGGAGCTCTCCGCCATTACGATTGTGGCTCATTTTTTATTTAGCCCCGAGCTGGAGCGGGCGAACTCTTATCTTAACGCACCCGCCTACTTTATGATGTTATAAAGCTGATTTTTAATCTGACGTGCCCGGGAAATTGTCGGGAACAATTCTGTTCCGTTTGAATTTGATAGTATTTTAAGGTTTTTCTATCTTTAATAGCCCACCTATTGGATTAGAGAGAGTTTTTAAGTGAATGTCTAGATTCTAACATTATTATTTTTGTTACTAATTTAAATACATACTTTCGAGTTTCCTTTTCGGTTGTAATGAGCAAATTTTTCAAGCTTTAGTTATCAGCATTAACTCGGAAAAGTACAGACAATTTTTTCCAAGAGTGCGTGGATAGTTCACCAGTTCGCCGAGAGATGGCGCTACTCGTACCAGAATAGATAGTTTACGTACCAGAATAGGTACCAAGATAGTTTTAAACATATACTTAGAAGAAAAATAATATCTTTCGATAACTTACATTAGTAGAAGGTAAAAGACAAAATTAACAATACAAAGTTTTCTCTCGACAATTTTAATTTTCAGTTCCATAATAAATGCACTTGTGTAGATAACAGAAAGTTACAAAATATACATGTAAGCTGATATAATCCCCTGTTCACATATTTTATATCAATCAGTGGCTCCCCCAGGATCGATATCTGAATGGAGCAGGTTATGAAGTGTGTCGCACGTGCAGGCGCAATATGTTCACGCCCCGCGAGACGAGGGAGCCAGCAGAAAGCCTTTTTATGAATAACTAAATGATTTATGAAGTACGCGCCGAGTGCCTTCATTTTTCTCTCGTATCGCAACTGTTTCGCTATATTTGCCCTTTGATATGTGGCTGCGCTGTTTCCTGTTTTGTTATAGAATACAATGAATGTCGAATTTATACACATAAGTATTTTTTTAATAAAGCTTAAGTAGACTGACTATTATTTTTCAATTGTTCTAATTTGATATTTAATATGTTTCCGTCGACATACAAGTTTACATTATAACATGTTTATTTAAGGCTGCACCGAACATATTGTGCATATCGTATTTTTTTATTTCTTAACAATTAAACAATATTTCCAAAAAACAAGAATGTCACATTGTAGTCATAGTTCATTTTCAATTTGTTTATGTAATGTTTGAAGTTATTATTTTTATAATGTTTGCAGTTATTATCGTTACTACAAGCATAAAACACAATAATCCGTAATGTTTCGATAAATTGAAAGCCAATCAGGACTACAATGTGACATTTATGTTTTTTGGAAATGTTGTGTAATAACAAAAAAAATACGATTGAGGGCAGCACAATACGCTCGATAGGCTCTTAAGGAATTTTACTATCGTTAATTTACATAATAACAAGCTTGAATAGACTATACATCATCTAATACATGCTCCTTCTACATATGCTGACACTTTTTTAAAGGGAATAATCAGACCATCAAACTGAACAACTTTCTCTATGTCACCAACATCTAAATCGCAATGTAATGCTGTTTTTTTTTTTGCGATTTTATGTTGGTCGTTATATAGAAAGTTGTTCAGAATGATGGTCTGATCATCCCCTTAAAAAGTGTCAGCATATATACCATATATTCTATTATATATACAGATATTACCACTATCTTAGCATCCCATTTATAAAATATTCGAAGAGATCTATCAATACGGTAGGTAGTCAGTATAATCAACGGGAGACAATAAAATTGCTTATTTTTTCTCCAACGTTGGCCCCGGAAAACAATTTCTTGGTCTCTGTTAAGTTCGCGTCGGGTTTATGCAGGTTTTATGAAAATAAGCGGGAGGCCGCTCATTTCGGGTCCAGGGGGGTGTGTGGGCGGGGGTGCGAGGGGGGTGTTTATGTCGTTTTCATGGCCCGGAGGACCACCGCCGCGGCTTTTGGCTACAAGCCAGACGCAAATGCTAGACTCTCTTTTGTTTTGCGATGGAATGTTATCCCGGTACGTTGTCTTAGCTTGATATTTAAATAGAAATGAGATGTTTTGATTCTGATATAGATAAGGTACTCATTGAAGTTATAATTTACATTAAAATTGGAGTTCAATATTAATTAATTTTGCATCGCGCAACTGTTCGCGATACGGTGCTTGATTTTCATACCCACCGAAATAATATTGGCCTGGTCACATGACCAGGTCAATTCCATTGACCATGACTGCTCTAGATGCCGGATTTACCTTAACTCAAAACCCGACAACTGAACCCTTTTTTACGTGGATAAATAAATATAGAGTAAATATTGCGTCCACGCATAAAGTGGCCAGTTATCGTTATCGGACTTTTAACCCAGCTTTTTTATTATTCCATAAGATCATGGTCACATGACCAGGGCAATCGGCTGACCATGACTAATCTAAATGCCGATTGCCCTGGTCATGTGACTATCATCTTATGGAATAATAAAAAAACTAGGTTAAAATGCCGATAACTGAACCCTATATACGTGGACGCCATAATATATTCCGGATGGTCAGAATCCTTTGCTATTACAATATAAATATAACGAAAATATTAAGTACAAAAAATCCAAAAATTGGTGATTTTGAATCAGGGACATCTAAAAACGATATCGTAATTTTTTTTTGTAAATATCTTCAATATACAGACAAATTTCTGTTACAGTTTTATAATTTTATAATATTATGTAAGGTAGACGTAGGTGCGGTGTATTTAGTTCGCTAGATCTGATTGTTAATATTCCTCGTCCAGTAAGACTGCAACAAAGATTATACCAACGTTAATAGTACCTACCTATGTCGTGGTTCCTAAAAGTTTTGTTTTTAATTTCGGCGAATGAAGTAGTAGAAGCCATTTTACTATCTTTCATCCTATAATTACTTCAACAATAGCAGAATGATCTCAATCTAGTACAAAACGCATGACTTAAGCTCCACCGCGTAACAATCTATCACTTAAAACAAGCTTTCCTTCCCAACATAAACTACCAACCAATATCAACCAATCCAATGCTTCCTACATTACAGCAACACATCACATTCAAGACTATACCTAGTAATGTAAATGAAACAATAATCAAATATCGTGTGCTAGTAACCGATGATGGTATAGAGATTTGGAAGCGGTAGAAACGGCATCGTAACACCACCGCAGCCGCAAACACGCGCCAAGCGTTTGAACAATCACTGGCATATCGACACATGCCGAATGGTAATTCTGCGGCATCATTGCGGGTACCCTTGTCGCTTTCATCTTCATAATATCTATTGTTGAACTGGGAATAGCGTTTCAGCTCTAAAACTGACATTGTGGTCTACGGTCCACAATTGGAAACTAGGTAATGTGAAATCCGCAATGAAAAAGCTAATAACTACATAAACTCACGACCATATTCCCTTCTGGGGTGGTGAGAAACATCGTTTCAACTACCATCCGTATTCGTAGAGGTGGAATCTTCTTCATCGTGTGGGCAGCAAGCAGTGTCAGAGTTTTTTTCAAACCGCCTTGACTTCTGACGTGGTTTTTTATGTAACGACTACTACAACCTACCCACCAGAGATAGAATGACGTAAGTTAGACAATTCATTAAAGAATAGTGACTTCTGTTGTATGAAAGCTTTGGCATATACAGGGTGTAACAAAACACCCTAGTAATACTTAAGGGTGTGCTTCAGACCATCAATCTGAACAACTTTCACTATGGAGCCAACGTCGAGAAAAAATAAAAAAAATCCGCTCTTTCGTACAAAACTGCAGTACCGTCTCGACTCAAATGTATGGGTTGGCAGATTTTTTTAATTTTTTCTCGACTTTGTCTCCATAGTGAAAGTTGTTCAGATTGATGGTCTGAAGCACCCCCTTAAGTATTACTAGGGTGTTTTGTTACACCCTGTATAACATAGTTAATCTGATAAATAATTATTGTTTTGTGATAATCGTCCCAAGTTTAAATATTCTTTGGGATACGCTTCATCAGGTTTGAATTATATTTATGAATTTGATTTTTGAGACACTATTTAATTTGCAAATATTGAAATCTAACATTACCTAACGAAATACGTAATCGTCCCCTTTTTAGCGCGATCATTTCACAAAAGTAACAATTTAAGAAACATTCAACATCTTTTCTTTCCCCCTTTATCTCGAACATCTGAAGCACGTACCTTTATCATCAAGAACTTGGGCAGCTCGTGGAATGCATTGGTAATTCACGGCTTGGCGTGGCATTCCGACGGCATCGGCAGCTGATTTGTGGCGTGTCGCCGGTGCGTGCCTTCACGGCGCATGCCGAGTGCTCGCTCTGATCTAAGAGCTAATATTCTTGTACTGGATTGGGTTGTCAAATATAGATGAACATAAAGAATCGATTAGGAAAGGCTTCTATTGAAATGAGGTAATAAAGTAGCACCGCTTTTGAAACGGACGATTTAAATGTTACGGATAAACGAATAGCTCATGAGTGACATTTTTAAGGCTGCCTGTCCATTGACGGGAGCTGGCTGGGCGAGCTGTGTAGCTGTGTAAATATTAACCAATCAGGAGCTTAGTCGATCTCGGCCGAGCTCCTGATTGGTTAATATTTACACAGCTACAATAGCTTGCGCAGCCAGCTCGCGTCAATGGACTGGCAGCCTTAATGTCAACACATCTCGAATAAAGCATAATATACATTCTATAGAGTTTTAATTACTTTAGAATATGAATTAGGCATGAATTAGGATGTGTGAAATTGAAAAAGAGCCCTCCAGTCCTTTGCCATTGTTTTTTTGGACGAACAGCCAGTCACCTCTTTTCATTTAATATTTCTTTGGGTAGGTAACCCTTGATGAAATATGCTGTAAGTGAACATGATACATTTCACATTTCAAAAGGTGATTGATATTGTAGCAATGTTTCTGGTCAATCTGTAAAGAAATATAACTTTGCACTTTAACTTTGCTTTTTATCTATGTTCGGAAAATGTATAGTCAGCACTACGAAAGTGTACACAGGTCTTTCTTAATATGCTGACACTTTTTTAAGGGGATGATCAGACCGTCAAACTGAACATCTTTTTCTATAGGGTCTTCCCCTATATTTGGCTAGAGTAGGTTTGCAGTTTTGTATATGGAACAGCTGATTTTTTTCCGCGATTTCGATGTCGGTGCCATAGAGAAAGTTCATCAGTTTGACGGTCTGATCATCCCCTTAAAAAGTGTCAGCATATTAAGAAAGACCCTATAGTTTTACCTTTGCTTCAGACTATACAAGAAACGAAGTAGAGCATCCGTACAAGTTGTTATTATCCCTCTATTTTGTCTACCAGGTAAATCCTTCACCCTGACGATAATGCTGGCAACGAGTCCGCCACAAGTGGTCACCTACCAGAAGGCGATCAAGGTGACGGTGGATGGGCCGAGGGAGCCACGATCCAAGACCCGCCACCACGGCTTCCACCCGTTCCACTTCGGACCACGGTTCGGACCTGACCCTCTGATGGGATCCCTGCCTTTCAAGTTATCGGGTAAGAATATTTGGATTTTTTCTTTATTTATGACTGAATGTTGACTTGATGACCCGGTTTATGTAACGGGTTGGGACATAACTCCATGGTTGGGACCGCCAAACCAAAAAATATTATTCTCAAAATAGATTATAATAATTTTTAAGAATATAATTTGATTGAAACCTCATTAACTCCATAATTCACAAATGCTGTATAAGCTCTATCCAAGCTCTACAGGGTGTAATGAAAAGTATCATTAAACTGTAAACCACATACTCTACCCATCAAACTGAAAAAGTTTTTCTAGAGTAGTTTTCTGGGTAGAGTATGTGGTTCAGAGGTTAATGATACTTTTCCTTACACCCTCTATATCTCATCCAACAAAATACAAGAAAACTGTAGGCTATGTTAATGCGATAAGAAACTACTAAATGAAGATCGCTCAGTTTCATACTGACATTCTTAAGAATGATATTATTATCAATATTTTCGTTACATAGTAAAGTAGGTAGATACGAAGTAGGTATCATATAACATCCCCCACTGAGACTCTTTGAGTCCGAACGTTTCTATCCAGCAGATATTAAATTGTCAGCATGTCGTACCCAGACCGTTGTCACTCCGACACTCCGATCACAGTAGAATCAGAATTGTTAGAAATATTCGCGATCCAATCCTAATAATGTTATTGCACTTCCATCGCTACATAAAATCGCGTATGAACTCTATTTTTTCGTGTTCTCGATGTTAGTCCCATTGAGAAAGTTGTTCAGTTTAATGACATTAAAAAAAAACCGTCAACATAATTATTAAGAAAGACTATACAGGGTGTAACAAAAAACCCAAGTAATACTTAAAGGGGTGCCTCAGACCATGAAACTGAACAACTTTCACTATGGAGCCAACATCGAAATAGCGAAAAAAAAATCCACTCTTTCATACGTAACCGCAGTTCCGTCTCGACTCAATGGGACGGCAATTTTTTTTTTCTCGCCATTGGCTCCATAGTGAAAGTTGTTCAGATTGATGGTCTGAAGCACCCCCTTAAGTATTACTAGGGTGTTTTGTTACACCCTGTAGAAGAAGAACAAAATAAATAATATTTATTTATAAGGTTATAATTGGTATCAACGCCATGTATTATATGCTTTTACTCCATATATTACTTGGCGTTGATACCAATTATAACCTTAGGATTGTAGTGACTTATTATTAATCTGTGGTAGTGATCCAGTCCACCTCAGCGTTTTTCTATTACTACTAATAGGAATATACCTTAGTAGAAAATGTAAACAGTGAGTTTCCATCGAGTGGCCTTACTATTCTAATTCTACTGTGCTCGGCTCTCTGGGTCTCAGGTCGCCTCAAAAGGGGATTTAATTTGGTCGACAACTTTTGTGAAACAATTAATTATCAATTTGTGAACCCTCTTTTTGACACCTGTAAGAAACAGTTGACGCCCGTTTGAAGGCTTCTTTGTTGTGTTGTGGGATTGATGTAGAGTCATTTAGGAGAAATATATTGTTAAATTAAATACTAATTTAGTTTTAGTCGATTAGCACAGTACTATAAATAGGTAGGTTCTTTCCTACTATAACGAGTGCTGAAGAAAAATATTTGTTTGGGTTTTCCTACTTTATTCGATTTGACGAACCACGACATGATAAAAATCTATAGCATAAGCATATTATGCACATGACCATGACTGTATTCCTCGAGGGGGTAGTAAGAGATATTCTGAAACCTCAGAACATCCACGTTCCACTAGTAGTACCGAAACTTTGTCCAGTGTGATAGAAAGTGAGCCCATTGCCACTTTTAATGGACATGGATACATTATAGGCCTCGAAATTGAGGCATGCAGGTTTCCTCGCGATGTTTTCCTTCACTGAAAAGCCAGTGGTGTTACAAATCGTACAAATATTAAGAAAAACTCATTGGTACAAGTCGGTCTAGACGGGGATCGAACCATCGCCTCCTGCACGGCAGGCAAGGTTACTCGACACTGGACCACCAAGGCTTCTAAAAAAACGCTTTTAGTCCTGTACCTACTATGAAATTGTTTTACGGCAAAATGTGATAAAGTTGCATTTTCTCGCGGCTACAACAGCATGTAATGCGTCAGCTTTTATCCTTTCTACAAGAAAAGTCATAGGTACGAGTAGATAATAAGTTATCACAGCGCCACAGCGCAAATCAATTTAGTAGTTTACACGTAACGTAACGAATCCCTGCCAGTGAGAAGATTCGATCACTATTCCATATCCCTAAACATCAATGTAAAATTTTATAATAAAGTGGAGGATTCTAGCACCGACAGTTTCCTCAATAAAGGTGGCACCCTGGCACCTTGGCACCCTGGCACCCCATCGCAACGGGTGTCGCTAGGCTACTAGCTCGGCGCGCGGTGCTTCGCCTCAGACGGTTTGCACCTCATAAAGACGATCATTATTACCCTACCCTACCTACTGTTGCAGTTTACCTTCTGTTTGACAATATGTTGTTACAAATTTACATAATTATATGTGTTTCACTGCAAAGACAAAGGCGTAGGTGTGTATGAACGTAAGTTTAAACATGAAACTTAATAAGCTGAATGTTTTCTATAGACCTCTTTATTATAAGATCTCTTGTGATTAGTGCAATAAAAAATGACTTTGACTTTAACCTGTATTAAACAAATGCAGTACCTACCTACAATATCTGCCTTTTAGTCTAAGTAAGAAGTAGCTTACAATTATAATTTGTAATAATAGCTAGGTGGACTCTTAGTTTATTTGAGAAAAATTTTATCAAAAAATTAAAACCGCCTTCAAAAAAACTAAAAAGTTAAAAAATAATATTGCAGCCGATGACTTTTTCGTTCGCATCATAAGAACATTAATTTGTTTTATCGAAGTCGCTGTCAAGCCGATTCGCGAAAGGGCTTGCATTAGTTTTTTGGCTTGACTTGACACCGACTTCTATAAAACAAATTAATGTTCTTATGATGCGAACGAAAAAGTCATCGGCTGCAATATTATTTTTTAACTTTTTAGTTTTTTTGAAGGCGGTTTTAATTTTTTGATAAAATTTTGTTTATTTCACAATTTTCAGTGGTGAATTCATTAGTTCGATTTGACAGTAGTGCTTCAAATTAACAAATGCACTAGTCGGCACTACGATTTTCGAAGGTTCCCCTCGATTTCTCTGGGATCCATCATCAGATCCTAGTTTCCTTATCATGGGACCACCCTTGGGATATCTCCTTTCCAACAAAAAAAGAATCATCAAAATCGGTTCATAAACGACGAAGTTATCCGCGAACACACATTAAAAAAAGAAAAAAATATATACGGTCGAACTGAGAACCTACTCCTTTTTTTGAAGTCGGTTAATAAAATGAAAATAAATTTATTGTATAATATCGATAAACATTGCTAATTTTACAGTTTTTGAGAGTTACGCGGTTATTATTTAATCTAGAATTAAACATAGGTAGACAGATTTATCTGCTCTTAACATAGATATATTATAGTTCTTTTATAATATATCTATGGCTCTTAAAAATCTACCTGCAGTTCCTCAGTCGTCATCCCGTGATCATGGCAGTTGTAACACTGCCGAAATATCGGGAACTCACAAATACCAAAACGCGGTAAGAACCCGTTAAAATGTTTAATTCTAGATTGCTAATTTTACTGTTAATTTACGTACGTAAAAGCAAGCGTACGTACACAATTTGGGGCAATTTGGGCATGGCATTCTTTCAGTGGCATAAAATCTTTGTTGTTCTAAAAACGGAGAACACAACAAAACTTGTCAGAGTATCGGATAGTAGTTAAGTAAACTCGAGGGAGCAACGCAAGTGACGCAAACCTCGTTAGGGCGGTGTCAAAGGGCTCTAACACAATTACACACCTCGCGCTCTTCGCCTGGCGCAGTCGGTAGGACACAGACAAGGCGTCAAGACGAGAATTAATGCATGCTAATTCAGTTTCACTACGATACCGGACTTGTTATTGAGTTTCAAGTTGTTACTGTAACTTGTAATCGGAAAACGAGATGTTTCCGTACCTATACAGTCTTACCTACATCTTGTTTGTAGAACTTTAGTAATGAGCTTAATCTATCGAAGTTATAAAAGATGATTAGCATTATTTGTATTTCTGTAACGATACTTGAAGACATTTTCAGCGTATATTTTCTTTGATGAAACTCCAAGGATATTCATACTTATATTTCGCTTCTTTATGTCAACGGTCTCCTCAAAAGATTTGGTGGATCGATCGAAATCGCGAGTCGCTCTCCTATTCATAAATTGAAACGTGCTCTCACTCGGTGTAAAGGCATCGCTTTATAATCTCAACGAAGAGTAGAAACAATTAAACACTCGAACGCGTGACTAACTCACCTCGCGGGTGTAGGAGGCTGGCCTCTTAGCTGCGAACACCAATAACCCTTGCGAAATCATGATAAATTATCCACACTCACGTTGAAGCGCTTCTCGTAGACAACCTTCGTTGGATTACTTTATTCTGTGGATATGGCATTTTGGATATAAAGATTTTATCTTGTTTTTGTTTAGGCACAGTATTAGAAAGAGTATCTATTACTATATACAGTACGGACACTCCCTGCCTCCCACCAACTTTTTACCTCACCCCCTCTATCGCCCTCCAGTTACCAACGAATAAGGCTTAGATTCAATTTCTTTGGATTCGCAGGTGCTGACGTCATCATGTCAATTTAAATTTTTTGTATGTAGTGTCCGGGCTGTGGTTCAGGTCAGAAGAGCCCCTTTTTTTATTCTGTTTTCCACTTTACCAAGAAACGCTGATTTCTCTTCTTTATTAAGATTGATTTTGGGCACCAAGATGGGACGGGATGGGATGGGCTGTTTGGGGTTTTGGGATTTTGGGTAAATTATAATGATGGTAGGTACCTATTACATTAAAACAAAATACGCGTCATAAAATGCTTATAATGAGCCAAATATTGTATGTAAGTAGGTCGCAAAAAGACCACTGGTTGAGAGGAGAGGATCCTTCCTCATGAAGCGATGATTTGCTAACACTAGTCGTGGAGGTTACTGATGTAAATATTCATAAACATCATTCATCATTATTTGAAGCAGTAGTAGGTGTACGTAACATTAGGATGTCCATTATTAGTACATCGCCGTGCCTCACGTCGCCGTGTGAGCGCCACTTAAAGTCGCAGCCTTCGCATTATTAATGAGGGAGCCTTAGAGAAAATTAAATATAGCATTAGGCCCGGAAACCGGGATTGTGGGGGCGAGGGGGATGAGGGGCGACATAACCCTTCCGCGCGACAATGCGGGTGCATAATTACGCATTTGTAAATTTTATATGTCCCACCCACCTCATACAGCCTTTTGTATGGCGTGATTCGCGCTTTTACTGCGCTTTTAAACGGTTCTAAATGAATTCTTATGATGACGACAGACGATTAACTCTAAAATGTGACGATGTTTAATTATTTCATAGGTAGGTATTGCAAGCGTATGCTGTTGATTTATATAGAGGTAGCTCTTTTATAAATAAGACTCTTACGCTCAGTTGCAGAAACGCTCATTAAAGTTAATCCTTCATTAAATCTCTTGCTGTCACTTTTTGTCTTGTTGACGTAGTAAAAGCTAGCAAGAGATTTAATGGAGGATTAACTCTAATGAGCGTTTCTGCAACTGAGTGTAACTTGCGTACCTGACAGCAAAACATCCTTTTAGTATTAACGATGGAGTTTTTTAAAATGTTTCAATAAGACGGGAAGGGTCGTTAAAACTTTACTAAACAAGAAAACAGAAAACATCTCAAGTAACCTTCACTCGTCAACCCTCTTGTCAGCTACTTTTCTACACCGAAAGGTTAATTAAGCTAAACAAAAAGGGGTTAAACAAAATCAATAGACGCAAATTCATTAAGCGCTAAGCAGATTGAAATCCAACATGGCGGGCAAGATGGCGGCGGGCGGGTTAAGGCGCGTTGACAAAGCGGCGTCGTTAGTTCGCGAGCCCTCTTATTAACCTTATGATGTACGGAGGGCATCAGTCTTGCTTCCCGCCTGTGCTGTGACGTCACTTGCCTACACACTATCTACACTATGGAGTAAGTACCTACTAGAAATCAGATGAGCTACTTTACGAGATCTTTCGATAGGGAACGGCGTAGGCACAGTATAAGAAACAGATAGCGTAGGTAAGGTACTATCAGTTTAAAATAACGATGTGCATGACCTTGAAGGGCCGTTGGATAACTTCACTCGGTTGAGAAAGGAATGTAGACTCTATGTAAAGGAAACAATCATTTGAATGACTCGAGTGAAGTTCGTGTGATTGAGTGACGTTACATTTGCGAGCGAGGTCATGCACATAGTTATTTTAAACTGATAGTATGCTTCATGATAGTACGTCAGCCTATACTAAATTCATACTGTACTTAATTCACATGCTAGCTCACCAGGACCATAATAATAAGTATCTACATAAACCCCATAAACAGGTACCTACATTATCTCACTACTCTATTCCATCAGTTTACTTATCAAGACACAAAGCTACAATGGCCGTTCCTGCAAGTATAACTAGGACATGTCATATCCTAATGAAGAACGAGCCTTGCCTACAGCACAGAGCACTATAATTACCCGATAGGCTGTAAATGTATACAGTAGGGTGATTGTACCTACTCTTAATACTGGACAACTTTCCCAAAGGAACTTATAGGAAATTACGCGCCTGCCTACTGGAATACTGCTACCGCCAACAACAGATTGCCGAGGTCACTCCCAAAAGTCTTTGGAAACGTCAAACAGCTGCTGGACTTCCTTGACGAGATGTGATGGCAAGAGTAGCTCAGTCCCTTACGCAAAATATGCGCCCGAAACGTCGTGTTGCGGAAAATGATACCCGCTTAACTAATACGATATTTAGGGTTTTTGGGACGTGAAGTGGTCACTTCAAACTGCACTAAGCCACAAATTATTTAATAGTTACTAACTAAGCCTAAGTTGATAGAAAAGGAAACTTTATTTCAGACATTCAGACAAAATTCAATGCGAACCCCAAAACAAAAGAAAAGGACATCCGTTCAAGCGCTACAACCCACACGGCTACAACAGACAGAGTGAACGAGATGTTCGAAGAAATGTAAAATAATTACTCTAAAGTGCTTTTCCCAACCCTTTCTCTAATCACCGCGAAGGGTCTTGAGAGTCGTTAAAAAATTCCGCCCTAATCCTGGGACATTGGAATCACACTAAAAACGTGAATACTTTTATCCCGGTAATCCCGGCCGTCTTCGCGGATTAGCGCTGTAGCCGGCTGGAAAAAATGCAAGACGCAATCTAGCAAATGGCATTAAAATGTTTGGGTTCAACCCTCTCGCGGCTCGGTGCGATTTTTCAAAGTCTGCGAAGAAAAAACCCCTTCGTCCGGGGCAATGTAGCGGACTGGCACGTCTTCGGATGCGGCCGATCCGAACTACTCTACTGCGACTTGCTGCTCTTGATCTTTTTTAATGTAGAAAAGTAGTCGCATTTTCTTTTGTGTTGCATTTCCTTTCTTTTGTATGATAATTTCATACTTAATAGGTTTTGTATTTTAGATACCATTAAACCTTATGAACATCAAAGATTTTCTGTCAGTGTATATCACGAGTTAATGACTAAAGGGTATAATATTACCTTGATAACAACTAAACAACTTTGTTGATAAAATCAAAGCAAAAAATTCGTAAAAAATTATTGTTACACGACACAGCATATGAATTAGGATTTAGGACGCCTGCTTGTGCCGCCCACTGACATTCAAACAACGGTTACGTTCGGGGAGAAGAGATGGCAGTTAGAAGAACAACATTTAATTTTGTAATTTTTTTTAGTGTTAATGTATTACTGCACTTAGATCTCTAATCTGAAATCTCTAACGTAGATAAGCATCTAAATGATGAGGTCGTCGTACATGGCGATTACACACTGTGCACACAACACAAAGAATTCCAACATTTTTAACGAATGCAAATCGTCTGGAGCTGCCCTTTCTTTTGCAACTTTGAACAGGGAATACAAAATGAAACAGTGCCTTTCCATTTTTCATGTCATGGATGAGATAAAATAAACAGTCGCTTTATCGTCACGTAGGTTTTTACAGATTATTTTGTCTACCTTTGAAATACAACAAGACGTTTAATGCGGTAACATTGTGGATTATTAATTTATTAAGCATAGCTTTTATCTTAATTACGTTCGATTAAGCATTTTTGACTAAGTTTGGATTTAAAGTAAGGCATGATCGATCTAGTGACCATTGTTTGTATTTCATTTAGAGAGCGTATTGGAGTATTAAAAGCTTAAATAATTAGTAACTTGACCAATGGTGCGCAGGCTGAGGGGTTTGCGTAGTAGTACTTTCGTCTACAAATGATCTTCGCAGTCAAGGTTTTTGCCAAGTTGTTTGCCAGCTATCATAATGGGGAACACAAAAGGGTCAAAATATTACTAAAAAATACACTTAAAATCTTAGCGTAGATCATGTATATTACATTAGTTTTTATTTCACTTCAATACATGCAGTATTTCCGAAGTTATGACGACGAGAAGTTTAAGCGCTTTTTAAAATTTCCGAGTTTACGCGCGCTCACGCTTTGACGTCACACCCCCGCTCAGCCCGCGACCGCGACACAGCGCGGCGCTCGGTCCGGTGCATTTTGTTTCGTTTGTTCGTCAAAAATTCGTTTAATTTCGTTTATACCCAATAGTGTGCTTGTATTTCAAGGAAATAATACTTTTACTTTAATTTTATAACCGATTACACTAAAGTAAACTGTGTGGTGTGTAGAATGGATGAAGGTTTTCAAAAAGGCCAGTCGGACAATCTGCCAAGAGTGGATAGTTTGATGGTGGCACAATATTTTATGAAGAATAAGGATTTTACGGCTGCCGAAATAATAATAATTAATAATAATTTCTTGGAAAATGTCACACAAATTATCTAGATACATTTAAAGTACCAGAATCTAGCCTGGACTTGTATTATGATGACTGGACAACGATATAGAATACATATATACAGGGTGAAATTGATATCATTGGCATCCTTTTAAACTAAGAGTCTACCCATCAAACTGAACAACTTTCACTATGGGAGCAAACCAATCGGAGCAACTAAAAAATCTGCTGTCCCATACTAAACTTCAATGCCTACTCGACTCAAATGTATGCAACAGCTGATTTTTTTTTTGCTTTGATCGGTTTGCTCCCATAGTAAAAGTTGTTCAGTTTGATGGGTAGACTCTTAGTTTAAAAGGATGCCAATGATATCAATTTCACCCTGTAGATACAAACATCCATGACTCGGGTACAAATATTCATATTTATCATACAAATATTTGTCCCTTACGGGATTCGAACCCGCGACCCTCGGCACAGCAGGCAGGTTCACTACCGACTGTGCTACCGGGCTGTCAAATTCGCGGAATAAAGATGAAAAGGTGTGTATGTTTTATGTAAGCATTACCTACTGTCGGGTAGGTATTTGTTCAAGCTTAAACCTTCCTTAAAGTGTGTCTGTGTGTGTTTTATTTAGGACCTACATTATGGACAACGATTTAAAAAATCTAGGTAGGTACTCGCAATCGCAATCCACATCTTGCACGTACGAGGTTGTTATTGTTGATGATTATTTGTGTTTTATTAGTTTAAAAACATCGAAATGGTCTTCACAGCAGTGCGCTTTAGTTTTAGGCCCTATTGCATTTACTCTTTTTATGGCCGTCATCCACTTCTTTCTCATTTTTGGGTCCTCAGGCACATAAAAAAAGAGTTTATCGGGTGTTTTCACAGTTGAATTGAAACACTGAGGCACAATACAATACTTTTTTTTCCATTTTCACTGAACAGAACTCGATGTTTACTGCACAACAGCGAGCGTACGAGAGCGCGACTGACGAATGACCGGGGGTGTGACGTCATCGGCTAGTGGGCGCCCGCCCGCGTTTTTAAAAACCTTCGTCCGGAAATACGCAATTTGATCGTTAATATCTCAGCCATTTTTGAAGATATAAAAAAAGTAAAAACATCGTTTTTTTCGTAATTTTTTGAAGATTTAGTTGACATGTAAAGTGAAAAACGTTTGTCAGACCCATTGTTGATGATAGTATTTCTTAAACGGAGGGTTCTTTTCGGCGGGTTGATAATTCTCTGCCAGCAAGTTGACCACTATCTTGCCTACTTGGGGCACATTGTGGTAGCAGACTACCCCCTACCCCAACATTAGTAAAAATAAGTCCTTAATGTTACGAGTTAAAACTGACTTTATGCACTGCATGGTTTCAACGGCTTGCATTTAAAGTTCTGTTGTGTGACGTTTGGCCTTTTCCGCATAGAGAATAAAAGCTTTCGTAATCTTGAAGCGACATTATTTTTTTGTGTCTAGTCGGCGAGCTATGCGGATATTGTCTGCTCCCCGTTGGCGTTCTTTGAAGAGCGACCACTCGCCTTATAGCCATTCGTGCACTTATTAAAATGCTATTAAAATTTCTGCATGGCTTGTACTTTATTAAAACTTTGTTTTATGAACCCACTTTGGCGCTGTGTTCATAAAATACTTGCTATGATTGTTTTAGATTGTTCAAAGAGGGGCTTATGAAGTTTCTAAAAAGACTTATTAGTTACGACCTAGTAGTGTCAAATTTAAATCGTAAATCGTTCTAATACGATACAAAAAGTAACTGCAATAAACCAAGGTTGAGGTCACAAATTATTAGAGCAAACATTTGAATGCATGTTAAAATACCTAACTTATATTTCTGAGGTTTCAGGAAATGTCTGACTTCTCCTCGGAGAATATAGACGTGAGTATAATATGCTTATGCTTAAAATCCAAAATTACTTAATTAACCAAAATAAATTATGTCTGTGATGTGATCAGTACCTACCTATATTAGAATTTTCATAAGGATTTAATAAGAAGTAAAAATAGTAACAATTTTAATTGATACAAATATATGGATTGTAGTGTAATATCATAAGGAATGGCAAATATAAAAATCACATGCAGATCGGCTGTAAACTTTACGACTTAAACTCTCCAAAGACGATAAAGTTCATTTAACCCGTTGTCGTTCAGATTCAATATCTCAAATCGTTATCGTAAAAGGCTCGAGTTGCTTCGAGGCAAGACAAAGCCTGGCTTATCCAAAAAGCTGCTTGTCTAATTGCATGGACACATAAAGCACTACACCTATAAAGGCTAAGCGGTCGGATTCAAAATAATGTGTTTTACATTTTCGTAGCGACGGTATCTGCGACATAAAACGGCCTGTAATTTATTCTATTGCTGAAAGGGTTGGGTTGGCTCGGGGTGGGAATTACCCAAGGTGGGTGCTAAAGGGTTAAGCCGAATATACGGGGTCGCGGCGCCGGCAAACTTTGTTAATTTATGCGCTTAAAAATGTCAACTGGAAATTATGACGCCAAAACACATTTCCTATTTTGTTAATGCGTTTATGATGATAACCTTAGTATTGTTTATTGAAAATAAATACACCTACCTAGTTGACTTTCTGTTTTCTCCTCTTCTGTCCAGTCGATGGCATTGAGGACTTGACATTGTGGTAAAGAGATTTGCCAACCAAACTCAAAGAGTGGAAAGACATCGTCAGCGTCGAAGAGCTATTTTGTTTGGCGATAGAAAGACAGGGCATATGCAGAGCTAACTGCCAACCTGGAGGTAGGTTGGTTGGTTGGAGGTTCGTTGGTTGGTTGGTTGTTGGTATTACTGGAGTAATAGAGAGGAACCCGAAGAAAAGATTAAAAGCTTGCTTGTTCTTTTATTTCACTTGTTTGATAAGGGTTCTTAAATGTTACGATGCAGTTGAATTGGAAATGGCCGATGTAATCTAAAATTGAATTGCACATGCTACATGGATTTCAATTTTTTTTTTTCAATGAATCATGTTTTTTTCGTTCTTTATTTATTTATTTATTTATTATTAACCCTGGTGTTATGTCAGATTGTCAGCCCCATCGTGCCTTAACCTAGAGCCTCTATAAAGTAATGAAAACCTAACACTTGACAATGAAAAACTAAACACTATACTTCTATAAATAATAAAAAGGTCCACCATTTTAGCCTCTCCAGACAGGAGCGGCTAAAATGGTGACAAAAGGAACCTTTATCTAAAACGTTTAGTATTAATACAGTTTTTGAGAGATACGCGGTTATTATTTAATCTAGAATTAAACATTTTAACGGGTTCTTAACGCGTTTTGGTATTTATGTGTTCCCGAGTTTAGTATTAAACTATCAAATTAATCATGTTAAAAACAATAATTATCATACTTAGCAAGATGTGAACAATATCGTTCTCGTCTACTTTGCGCTATCGTGTAGATCCTAATTTATTGTCATATCAATCCTTCTGTTTTGATTCAAAGATTCGCAACATTTGAAAGTAGATGTCAAAGTAGAGGTAACAATTGAGGAGTGCCACGGTGGCGATAAGGCGGGAATTGTAACAGGATTTGTGCGGAGAGGGGTGAGGGGAACTCACTCATTATTTAAATATTCTGACGAGTGCTAAGCGGCCCGTTAGCGCTTAGTGGAGATAACTCTTCGAGCTATTGTTCTGTTGATTGAGTTGTTACGATCCTTAAGAAGATCGTTTATGTATCGTAGATTTGGTTAGAGATAATAAAACCGGTCAAGTGCGAGTCGGGCTACTCGCGCACCGAGGGTTCCGTACCACACCACCACAGAACACAACATTATTAACTTAGAAAAAAAACTTTTCTGTCCGGGACCTTTAGCACGAGACCGACTTACACTTGGCCGGTTTTTAGTATTTGTTGTTATTCTGTAGAGTTTGCTCTATAATCACACTAAGTTTGACGCTTGTATGTATTACCGTTTTTACGATAGAGCGTGAAGAAAAAACGTTGATAAAAACTATTTTCTTGTTGAGAACCCCCCTTAATTTTTAACTTTTTGACATTTTTATGATTTGTTAACAAATCCGCCGTAATAACACCATAATAAATTTCAATTATGTAGCTCTTACAGTTCAAAAGTTACAGCCCTAAATAGGTCGGACAGACGGACGGACGGGCGGACAGACGGACAGACGGACAGACGGACGGACGGACGGATGGATGGACAACGTAGGCTTAGTAATAGGGTCCCGTTTTCACCCTTTGGGTACGGAACCCTAAAAACGGACCTTAAAATAGTTGCTTGTTAATGCTTCGATCTTTGAATGGTAATACCTTCTTAATGTAATGATGACTAATGAGTAATACAGTGTACTGTAATTAGTAGTAATTATAGTACTCCGCCGTTTGGTGATAATAAACGATAAAACGCCGTTTGGTGATAATAAACGATAAAATATAAGTACTTAACATTTTCTTCTCAGCCAATGTGTGGAATTCCCTGTCGTCCTGATTCTTAGGCCGGTACCGTACATATCTATAGGGTCCTTCTTAATATGCTGACGGTGTTTTAAGGAGATGATCAGACAATCATACTGACTTTCTGCTATTGCCCATCCTGTATTAAATGATGGTTGCATTGTTCCAGGCATAGCCCACCAGTTAGCAGGATTGCCGGGGGGAGAGTGGGGTGCGCTGGGGCGACACTATCCCCCTCCGCTGCTGCCCACCCCCGCGCACTTCACCCCTCACGTGCTGCCGCCGCACGCGCAGCCCCAGCACGTTGCACCACCTCTACCACATGATACTGGTAAACTCCTAGAGCTTAGACTATAATTGTGATAGATCATCACTTTAGATTGAAAATTGCTTACCTCTCTCATTCTGCTTATCTATAGTGCCTTGGCTAGCAAATGACTAAGAGATTGAGTATTTCTCCCCAAGAGACGGCCACACTTTACATTGGTACTACTAAAATTTTAAGGATATCATGTTATCTACGAAGATAACGTCTATGTTTTTTCTTTTTGGTGTGAAATAAAGTATAATTGATTGATTGATTGATAAAAATAAATTAAAACCGGTCATGTCCGAGTCGGGCTACTCGTGCACAGAGGGTTCCTTACCAAACACCATATAAACTTACTAAAAACGTTGATAAAAACTAGTTTCTTGTATGAGATTTAACCTTAATTTTTAACTATTGACATTTTTATTATTTGTTAAATTTCAACTGTCTGTTACTCGTTGTAATAGGTTCCCGTTTTCACCCTTTGGGTTAAAAAAGCATTCTCTTGTAGAACTAAGTACCGGTACTTAGTTCTACAAGAGCGTACGTACCCCGTTACATTAGGTACGGAAACTAATAAAAGTTTGTTATGTGCAGAGTTGACGTCAGACAACCCGACGACGATGCACGCGCACAGCACGACGAGCCCTGCCACCTCGCGGCCGAGCTCGCCGCAAGACGACGACATCTCAGTCACCGCCTCCAGCAGCCCTCCGCCCGACGACCGTCCAGGTGCTTTCACCTCCGTATCCAGAACCAGGAAACCGCTGCAGCCTCTGCCGGCGCCATCTAGTCTCTTCCACAGCGCTTTAGCTGCTCAACTATTCCTGAATTCTCCCTTATTACCGACACCGCCTGCTTGGTTGTACTCTCAGTTGTATGGAGGCTACGATTGGTGGCTAAGACCACCTCCTCCTCAAGAGGATTCTAATCATTCTAGTCCAGACAGAGAAGAGGAAGGTTCTACAGCATCAGGCGCTGGAAAGAAGCGACCCGCGTCACCGGACTGGACGGAACAAGGCATGCGGACACGCAGCAAATCGCTCATCACCTCAGAAAGGCGACCGGTTGACGTGTGGCGTCCATATTAGACAGACAATTAAGTTTTGTGGCAATTACAGGAAGTAAATCATTCGTGTTCGGCTAGTTTACCGTCCGGAGTGCTTTGAAACGTTTTAGAATGGACACAAGTTTGTGGTAGGTTTCTGTAAGATTGAATACGAATTCGATAGTATTAGTAATTATTGTGGATAGGTGTTTTTACGTTAGATAAATAAATGTGAATTTCAAATCGTAATGTTTAAAGAAATTGTTGACTGTATTATAAGATAATGCAAAGTCTGTAAATAAAGTTACCGAAATTTTTACTATGTTTTTTCATTTTATCTACACAGAAATCTACAAAGGGAATGCGGTGTAGCTTTTTTCAGTAAAACATGGAAAGCTTGTGAAATATTTTATTTATTTAAAATTCTATAGAAAAGTATGTATATATGCAATAAGTTAAAGTAAAATTTCATACCAAATTCATTATACGTCATTTTTCTTACCGCAATTTCTTGGATTATGTACAAAATGAAGTATAAAGTTATTTATACATTGGGCAAGCGCAAGTTGCTCGTGTCGCTTTGCGTCTTTTATCTACGAAATCCATAAGCGTTAATACTCCATTATATATTTCAATAGATGTGGAGGTAATCTCATCGGAGGGTAGAAGAAACTTGTGCTTCTTTGATCTTAGTTCCACCATGTACGAGTAGGGTATGTTGGCGACACCGTAACTCCAATCAGAGCTGGTTCCAGCAGCAAAGTACATTAGGTCTTTTGTGCTGCCAACTTTGTACGTATGACCACTGGTTTGTTGTATTGCCTGGGAGAAAGAAAATAATTATCATGTTGACTAAGTAGACACAAAACCACAAAGCAATAAAAAAGAAATATAGACACCTAAATGGATGATCATACAGATCGCAGGAAAAGACATTGCCCACGTGACGAACTGTATTCGTTTTAAATTGTTTCACAACTAACGAATGAAAGAGTGTGATCGCTAAAATTATCAGACAAAATGGGTAGGAGGAATATCTTACTTCCCAAGGAAATGGAAATTATCGTTTTCTATTGTAGTATTTCTTATAAAATTCAAATTTACTAGTTTTGTAGGCGAAACGGAATTGGGGAAAGTCTTTTATCAAAGGTACCTAATTGATTAAATCTTCTCATTCTATACTGCCGATTTGATAAATGAGCCAAATGAAGATGTTTTTGACGGAAAGGTAATTCCGATTAGTCAATATCTACTGAATCAGTAGTACTGATATATATTATCTATCACTTCTAAAAGCACTTATCTTTATCCAGAGAAATTAAAAATGAATCGTACCTTTGCCATAGCAGTACCGGCTTCCAACAACTCGACATAGTCAGGACAAGGGTCTGCGGTGTACCCCCAAGGGAATATTATGACTTCTCCGTAGCTATGGAATGACAGAAAAACTTTGAAGTCTGCGTTTGTATCTAATATTGTTCGCTGTAAAAAGAAATGAAAAAAATAGTTCAACTAAAAAGTAATCAGGATAATGGGTTTTTATCAGTCTGATCCGGATTTACCTTGATTGCTTTAGTTTCCGGTTCGGAAAAAGGCTTCGGACCTCTGTAGAAAATGTTTCCGGGATCATCTGATGACCCTTCATCTCCTTGCTCGGCCCAGCCGTAACTATAAAAAGAAAACAATTATAATTATGTTTTCGTTAAAGCGTTCAGTTAAAAGTAATAATGTAAAATATTTACAAACCCAAAATTCCTGTTTAGATCAACTCCAACGCATTCTCCGTAAGTAGCTCGATTTTTGCGCCACATTCTGTCCTGTGTGTGCGTGTATTCATAACCATCTGGGTTTACTACCGGTAGAATATACCTGGGAAAGAAAATAGCCTATTGTAAGAGTAAGAACAAGTTTTATTGCAAGTTGACTATCAAAGAATTGACTTACCAGTCCTTATTGGTGATAGAAGGAGGCTGCTCATCGAACGTCCTGGCGAGTCTATCGGCGAGGTATGTGACCACCGCAGTGCTGATCCACTCTCGAGGATGGATGGCTGCATCAAGCCAAACTGCTATGTTGTCAGGGTTTCCGTTTGATATCTTTAACATCTATGGAATATATTTTTTATAAAATGTTAAATCAATAGTGTAGAATTCTTGAATAAGACTCAAAGGAAGGATTAATTTAGAGCGGTGTCACACATACGATTTTGTGGAGGTGGAGGTACTCCAGGAATAAGAAGAGAAATAAAGTCTAGAGTAGTTACCAATAGATCTCGTCCTTCCACAGATCGTCCAATAACGCTGAGTGAGCACAGGTAGGGAAAATCTTTCGCTAAATCCTCCATAAAGGCGTATATGACGTCTAGGCGATGGTAGTTATCCCAATCCATTATTAAGTTAGGATTATCTGTAATTATGACGATGTAATTGACTTTAAGTTTAAAAAAAAATATATTTGAATGAACTTGATTGATGTATGTATTGTTCTCTGTACAGTGAAACTATAAAATGAAAAATGTTGCGTGCTACATTTATTGGTATATATCGCACATGAATCAAAATTATGAAATGTTCTTAATGATGCAAATTAGTGCATGCGTTATCACGAAGTAGTGATGAATAAAAACGATGATTATAATGTAATAATATCGTATAATGACAAAGAATATCGTGTTAATTTAGATAATTATTGTTTTTAAAACGTTTCTAATCACCACCAGAAAGATAATAGTGTCAATTAAAGTTAAGAGTGGACAAAGTGGTGATTAAGATCGGTAATGAACCTTTAATTTGACTTATCCAAAATTAATGAACGTAAAGAATATCATGCTTTCCAGTCATAGAGAAAAATAATTTATAAATGTAATCAGAAATTTTTACTGTTTTCTATCAAATTACTTTTCACAAGTCAAGGACAAGATTCGTACGATATCCAGAGTTTTTTCCGATGTTCTTCTTCAACGGATTATGTTCCCTTTCGATCTTGGCGCTGACGTCTGCAATGGCCATTGTATATGGAATTTCCCTCTCATTTAACATTCCAGCAACTTGTGGTGATCTAGGCCCTTCTACCATAATATCCATTTTGCTGGGCTCCTCTTTCCAGATGTTTATTGCTGTAAAGTTAGAAATGGTCAAGACAAAGAATAGTACTAAGACGAGCGATTCAGTGACGTTACGTATGTTTGATTCGTATACAACGTAGAATCAGGGTTGTTTTGAAGCCGGAAGGAGGTGCTATGTCATCAGTAGGTAATACAATTTATAACGATGATAAAATTATATAAAAATCATTAAAAAAAAACAATTAAAATGTGAGAAAGCCGAGACCCCGATATCACGGTGTATAAAAAAAATAAGAAAAAATAAATACACGTACGGCAACGGCTCTTTATCGCCCGTGCTAATTGTACTATAAAATATAGCATCCCGCCAACTACTTCCTCTGTTGTTGTTAATCTTTGGTCTTCTTTCCCCGTAGTTTTACAGCGAACCATGTTGCTCATCAATTTTAATTGAGATTTTATAATCAAGATACTCATTGTAGATTCAAATTTCTCCTAGAAATATTCCCATCTGATTCTGTTTGCAAGTTTCTGAGTTTACGCACCTCCTAGAGTGTCGAGCGTTTTAACGAAATGTCTTTCACCCTCTCTAATTAATTTTACTTCCCATAGTTGGTTCTTTCCCTTAGACGGTGCCACTTTGGAAGGTTTCCAAGGGAAATTCATGGAAAATAAATATTTTTGTTGTTTTTTGGGACTGCCGAACTTATAAATTTAGATGTTTCATTGACAACTGCAAGACAACTTTACTGTTTCTTTATTTTTGACAAGTATAACCAAGGAATATAATACTCCCTAGGCGGGAGAGTATAACAGAAAAACTCAACCTCATACGCAAACTTTTTTTTCAAATAAACATTATCATGATTCTTTATGATTTCAGCTTCCTAGTCTCAAGCTTGCCTCAAGCCTTGGCCAATGCCTCAATATCACTGTCGTGATGAAATCCATCACAATGAAACATCAGCTACAACATCAGAGAAAAGTAATCAGTACATACCTCACTTTTGTGGTTTCTTTAAATCTTTTTCGAAACGTTCCAGAGGATATTTATCAACAAGTTCCATAAGCGCGATGACACAGTTTAAAATCTCGTTACCAGTTTCTTCTATCTCTTCTTGTGGTAGCTTAAACTTATGTTTCTTACTGCGGAGCTCAATGAGATAGCAGTAAGGTATTCCGACCGCTCCGTAGCTCCAGTCATTACTGGTCCCTGAAGCTCGGTACATTACGTCTTTGGAAATACCCACTTTATACGTGTTCCCGTTGGTGTCATAGATAGCCTGGGTTTAGGATGATAAGGTTTTGGGTAAAAGTCCCGAGTTAGTTGGTTATGGTTCCATTGTAGACGTCCCGAAATGTTCAAGACTCGTTATCGTTGTGCAGCAAGATGCATATGGATCTTTGTCGTGACCAATGGAACCCTAAGTAAAAATGGTTATCATTTCCGAAGATAAAGCTAAAAGGTACGGGGAGCGGGCGGCGAGGCGGGAAGGGGACGCGCACGGTTGCGTGCTGCGCTGCCACCTTAGTGATATCGGCGCTAGATCTAGCGTATGGTTGGTATGTTTAGCACCGCATCTGAGAATTTCGCGCCTAGTGGAAAATTATGATCAATTAGTATTATGATCGAAACATGTCCATTAGAGAGTGCAGTAGGTATTCGAGAGATTCAAATACAAACGCTCGGACTGATTGATAGAAGAGAAGAACTTAGCAGTTAGCACGGAAGCTTAGCCCTTTTTTTAAGTTTTGTCGCTTAAGGCGTAATGAGTTTATAAACTCGTAAAAAATCGCTTTTTCGATTACGTTTTTTCCATTCAAAATGTAATAATTTTGATTTGAATGAAATATATATTATAGTTGGGGATATTTCCTAGGCAGGAAGGTTATTCAGTACACGATTGGAACAATTTGGCTAGATAGAAAAACATCCCGAAGTTACCCCTCTTTCTTACTTTTAATATCATTTTATATCTAGAAGAAACTGTATTTACGCAAATAAAATATACTATTATCTTGGCCATAACATAAGCTTGGCAGCTAGGTATATTTCGTTTACTTTACTTTATATACTTCAACACAATTCCAAAATATCTACGAAATTTCGAGCGTCTCGCCATTTTGCCGATGCGATACGCCATTTTAGAAGCGCGGCAGCGCTTGTAGAGGTAAGACCTATGTCAAACTTTTCTTCAAATTTCACGTCTTATTTTATAACATTTCCGGCTTTTTTCTGTATTAATATCTATATAAATATTTCTAATATTGCTCAAATTGTAAATAATAGCTGTGATTATTGTAGATATAACTAATTTGTAAATTTTTTTTTGAATTGTAAATTATGTAGGCAAAATGACACTTCCATCATAGTGCCACAGTTCACGAATATAGCTTTCAGTAGGACAACACCAAAATGACTCGTGGTGCTACGAATTGCTAAACTGATGTAGGTAAAGTTGTTTTTGTAGCGCATAGCGAGGCATCCTAAGAGGTAAGCGATTCCCAAAGTGTATCTTAGGGTTTCGTGGAAAACAGTAGGGTTCCTTGAATCCAAGAGCGGATACTTACATTTTCTGAAAAGGGATCGTCTTGCGAGTTTAGCTTAGGTATTTTCTCATTTTATACTTTTATTTCCCACTGTACAAAGAAAGCACACTACAATTAAAAAAAAATACTGCAATAAAAATTGCTTTAATATTTACAATTTAGACTATTTTATTTAAAATATACCAACAGATTTTGTACTGAATAAAAATTTTTTAACAAAAAATTAAAACCGACTTCAAATTTCAAAAAGTACCTAAAAATAATAAATACTGCAGTCGATGAATTTTACGTTAGCATCTATAAGAATATCATTTTGTTTTATCGAAGTCGCTGTCAAGCCTGTACGATTTGAGACTGAGCTTGCAATAATTTTTTGGCTAGGCTTGACACCGACTACAATAAAACAAAATGATATTCTTAATAGATGCTAACGTAAAATTCATCGGCTGTAATATTTATTATTTTTTAGCTTCTCTTCTGACCTTATGGCAATTGATGCTGGAGTTCCTCAAGGGTCTGTTCTCTCCGCGACACTTTTCCTGCTGCACATCAATGACCTCCTTGTGTCAGGTATTGTTGGGTATGCAGATGACAGTACTGTCATGGAGAGATATGTATCTGGCGCATTGGCCAGCGGGGATAAAATACTCTCGCAGCCAGGCCATGGTTGAGCGGACAAACTTGACTTTAAGTCTTGTCTCCCAGTGGGGTGACAATAATTTAGTCAACTTCAACGCCACCAAAACACAGGCTTGTCTGTTCACCGCAAAAAGGAGTCCGTTTAATCTGACTCCTACTTTCCGGGGTACATCTGTCCCTGTTTCCGACAGTCTTGGGCTTCTGGGTATAAGCTTGACCATGAAACTCAACTTCGGCGCTGACATCGAGTCTAAGGCTCAAACTGCGGCCAAAAAGCTGGGCATCTTAAACAAGGTGAAGCGGTACTTCACTCCTGGACAGCTCTTAGTATTGTATAAAGCTCAGGTCCGATCATGTATGGAGTACTGCTGCCACCTGTGGGATGGCTCAGCCAAGTATCAACTTGCCGCACTCGACTCGGTTGAACGCAGAGCCAGGAGGCTCATTGGCGATAGTAAGCTGGTGGAGGCCAAGCTTCATAGCCTAGCCCACCGCCGCAGAGTGGCCTGCTTGTCGGTCTTCTACAGATTGTACTTCGGTGAGTGTGCCCTTGAGCTGCATGAGCTCATCCCACCTTCCCTTTTCTACTATCGGACTTCCAGACGCACCGCGGGATATCACCCCTTCTTGGTTGACATCCCACATATCCGCACCAAGCGCCTTTCTGAATCTTTTATAATGCGCACAGCCAAGGAGTGGAATGTCTTACCTGCGTCAGTATTTCCGAGTACTTACAACCCGAATTCCTTTAAAGTACGAGTGAATAGGCATCTTCTGGGTAAGCTCGCTACATCTACGACCCCATCTTCGCCCTGAGGACTGGATTGAGGTCAAGAGCAAACCCATAGTTAATAAAAAAAAAAAAAGTTGTCTTCCCGTAGTAAAAATTTAGGACGTGTATTATTGAAGGCTGTAGATTCCAAACATGGAATAAAAGTGAAAAGGGTGTTATGGCACTATACACCTTTATTCGTTCGGGGGTGCGTTATATCCATTAAAGACTCTGCAGGTGCATGTGATTCTGATGACAATACAATAATATGGTATTATCCAGCTGATCTGGTGATGGAGCTGGAAGGTGGCTAGTGGAACTCTTGGATGGCTAATAGTATACTCATCGAATTTCAGCTCGTTAAAATCATCTCGATGAGTGCTTTTCTTTAAAGTTTTGTAACAAGTACCTATTTAATGATGGAGCTGAATAACTGTTACAAAAACTGCTCACTGGTATTTTCAATTTGTGTTTCTCAACCGATTGCTTCCAAAATCAATATCTGAGGGTCCGCGTGGACCCTGAACACGAATCCGATGTCAGATTGAAGAAAAGTGTCCACTTTAGAGTCAGTATGACTCATCCTAAGCGTCTGTAAAGCGTAGTTGTGGCAAGGCATGCCTTTTTTTGCCGAGTCCAGCGCAGCACCAGTTGGTCGAGTGGTCTCGGTACTCGCCTCCAGAGCAGAGCGGCGGTTTGGTGCGGTTGGCGCGAGTTCGATTCCGGTCGCTAGCAAGGTGGCAAGGAGCTCGTAGCGAATCTTCCTAGGAGTTCGTTGGGACTTTATTATTTAATATATATATTTTTTTGTTTTTTATTTTTTGCTGGCGAATTGTCACCTAACCCCAACTATTAACCATCTTTTGAAGCGTGTAGTTTTAGCAAGGCTCACTTATAGCATATAATTGATGATTTCAAACAACTTATTCAATTGCCAATGATTTGTTTTCAACTGTTGAGGAGTTCCATTTACCTGTTTCCAAAGCCATTCATCAGATCTTCATCAAAGAATTACTTATGCCAATAGCCTACAATAATACCTATAAATAACTTTAACTTTGTTATTGGTGTTGTTCAACTGGTATCAATTATATGACATGTTGGTATACTGTGGCATCTTGAAGAATTATTGAACACTCTAATATTTAAATTCAAAATTCGAACGAATTGCTCGCGATCTCCCCTCAGACCCCGCACCTCACCCCCTTTATCGGAGCTTAGCCCTGCCTTCACGTTGCCTTAATCTATTTTTGAGATGGCAGCCCCTAGTCGCTCTCTACTGGCTCTCTATAATATAGTGTTCACACGCGGCAATACACCACGTTCGATTTTTTCTTCTGATTCGTCAGTTACACAGAATACCCTATCTATACCTACGGAGGTGTAGGTATGTGATGCATTTAAGTTTACGCTGTATAGACAAGTTTAGTTCAATTGTTACCTTTGACATTGTCGTAGCTCCTTGAAGCAAACGTATATAATCGGGACACAAATCATCTCTCGACGCAAATGGAAATATAATCACTTGGCCGAAACTATGCAGCGTAATGTACACTTTGAACGAAATACCGGAATTCGAAATAACATCCTGAAATCATTCATATAATAATTTCAAAAATTAAAAGGGTCAAATAGCGAATTAATTAAATGTAACAGAATGATATAAAACCGGCGCAGTGAAATTGATTTACGACTAAATCCTGTTTGCAGTTTAATCTCTGCGTCCAACGCCGATGACACGATTCTGGTATCAACAGCACATTACAGCTAAATGATGCTGGATTTCCATTAACATTTATGGATGCCTTTTAATGCAGCTCATAATGTATGTAAGCTATTTTTGTACGCGCTATGTTCCATTTCGATTAAAACGTACCTACGTTTTAATCGAAATGGACGGACGAAAGCTGAGATCACAACAACTGAATTATGGCCGAAATGAGCGACGTTATATTCAGCAGCCACATTAGGATTATATAGGAGTAAAACGTCTATGGATGAACCAGATTGGCAGAGGCCCAGTGATTTTCAAAATTATTTATTTTGTATGAGCTTCAGACTAGCTTTTGCTAAATCGACAAACTGAGCGCTTTTTGGTCTCCATTCCAGAAATAGTTTTATTACGTACATATTGAGTATCAGAGTATCAGGTCTACAAGCTTCAAGGATATCAAAACTTTCGGTAAACCATCAAAAAGGTTGTGTTTAGCCATAACATAAGTAAAGTTTTCGAGATCTGAAGAGAAGAGATTGCAATCTATTAAATTTTATGGTTCATGATTGAAACTTACTCTTACTGCAGCTGATTCAGGTTCCGAAAAAGCTTCTGGACCTCGATAGAAACAGTGATTAGGATTCTCTGATGATCCTTTACCACCGTACGCGAAACTAAAACAAAACAAGATAATGTTAGCTCTGTAGTTTTTAGCGTGAACCTTATTCACATGAACATAAATATCAAAATACCTGAAATTTCTGTTCAGGTCGACGCCCACGCACTTGCCTGCATGCCACGCTCTGTTCTTACGCCACATGCGGTCGCGTGTATGTGAATATTCGTAACCATCAGGATTCATTACGGGTAGAAAATACCTAGAATTTAATCTTAAGCTATATATTATAGGTATGTTATGTATAAACAAAATTATTGATAGTTAAACTTTTTTTTATTTCTTTCTTTCTTTAGCTTATGATCTGACTTAAAATCTGGTGTATAATTTGTGCGGACAAAGTCGCGGGTTAACTCTATTATATATATTTATATATTTCTTAGTTTATAATTAGATTTTCCTATATAAATATGTTTTAATCTTAATTTTATTGAAATAATTAATTTATATTTCAGTATTTTTGTTTGATTTCCGCGATACAGGCGCGGCGTTGCCTAGTGCAGTGATCCAAGTCTCATTCTTATGCAATGTAACCTTGATTGGCAATTAAATATTACTATTTATACTTATTAGTAACATTCTGACCACGGATTTCTGGTCTAATTTTGCAACATATCACGCATCGTCATAGCACAATAAATTATATTACGGGAAATGCATTCAGCGACTTCGGAGAGAAAAATGATACGACTAAGGAAAATAGAACTGACCGAGTGAGTCAAAATGATGTACAAAAGTGTGAGTTTGAAGTGTAGTGTAGTGTTTGGAGAAAAAAAAAATAATATCATCATCAGGGCACAGGCCTACCCTGAGGAGTGTATGGGTGTTAGTACACCACGCGTTTGTTCACCAATGCGGATTGGTATACTTTACATACCGAATTTCTTCTTCAGCGTATTCTGGGTTTTCTCACGATATTTGCATTTACCATTTTGGAGCAGTCGGTATTGCCAAAGAAAGAGTGGATTGCAGTAATTGGGTATTTGATTACATACATAATATACACACATAATATATTTTATTTTTATCTTCCCACTAAGAAAATAACGCTAAACTCCCATTTTCGTTGAGTTTTTAGTTTGAATACTATTTTTAATTACCTACAAGATAAACTTTAAAAAGTAATGAAATGTTGATGACGTCACAACTCATTATTTAGTACAAATGTTCATGTACAGTCAAGAGCACATTAAGCTTTACACTTGCAGTTCAATTGTAACGCTTATGGCGCACTAAATAAGAACGGTACAAAGTCCAAAGTGTCAAGCTTGACGTGCTCTTGACTGTACAAAGCGCACGTTTTGACGTCCGATAAAGAGTAGCTGATTTGACTAGTTGTCAAGTAGTCTATTCAAACTAATTTTTTTAGTCCATTTTCAGTAACATACGGGAGCGTGAGATTTGTTGTTCACATGATATAGTACACTGTTCACTGTAGTTCACTGTTCATTTGATATAGGTACTTTCAGTCCGCTCACATACCTTCTATTGGGTAGGTTGTATGTATAGGTTTGAAAATTCGACTTGCCAGTCCTTATTTGTGACATATTCAGGCAAAGAGCTGAAGTTCCTCGCGATGTGGTTGGCAACGAAGGTGTTGACGGCTGGTCCGATCCACTCCCGCGCATGGATCCCTGCGTCCACCCATACCGCTGCGTTCCTTGCATCGCTGTTGGATATCTTTAGTATCTGAATATAAAATAAAACAACTTGATAAAATATCATGTTTCCAAGATTACTTTGCATTTCTATCTCTCCATCTCCATCTTTTTCCTATTTTTTGGGAAACTATCTAAGTGTGTACCTATGTCGATTCCATAGCTCGTGTGTTTAAGTTTTGTTCCGATGAGGAGTTCTTTTACTAGTCGGAGAGCAGTTTTCCGGAGTTTATTGAAAAATATGTTCAACAAAGTTTCAAAGAAAAAAAAATTTTTTTTAGACTCGTGTTTTTATAGGCTTTCATTTTGATATCCCATACAATATTGTACATTTTTTTATATCTTTCTGTCGCTCCAAAACTGCCTCTCAATATACACATTAAAGTTTTTTGACTTGACTTATATCATTGGACCATTAATTACTTTAACTGTACCAAGTTTCAACTTTCTGTGACAAACGGAAGAACGAATAGACAACGAGGTGATTCCATAAGTGTTCCGTTTTCCAATTTTGGTACATAACACTGAAATATTTTTGACTTTGGTACTTCTATTTCTAATGTTTTTCAACTGACAAACAGTTTGACGTACTTATTACGTACTTAGTAGGTAGTGGAAAAATTTAAATATCTCGGACATTGGTTGAACTCCGGCCTGAAGGACGACGAAGTCATTGAGAGGGAGCGCAGGGCGTTGTCTGTACGAGCCAATATGATAGCCCGCAGGTTTGCTCGTTGCTCCACTCCAGTCAAGATAACACTCTTTAGAGCATAATGTACTTCTTTTTACACGAGCAGCCTGTGGCTGAACTACACGAAGAAACAGTACAACGCCTTGCGGGTCCAGTTTAATAACGCATTCAGGGTGCTGGTGGGGCTGCCGCGATTCTGTAGTGCATCGGGGATGTTCGCCGATGCGCGAGTAGATTGTTTTTACACTACTATGCGCAAACGGTGTACATCCGTCATGCGTAGGATAAGCGGCAGCGCCAACAGCATCTTGAACATGTTTGCGAGTAGGTTTGATTGTCAGTACGTGAATCATTGCTGTATGGTTCACGTACTAACAAACAAACAGTTATAATGTAGTAATGTGTTGTGTGTATAAACTAACAGTAGGCTAAGTGTGTTACTAACAAACTTATGATCTCAGTTGGTCGAAATAACGTTTTTCTATTCTATTCTATTCTATTACCTTAAGATCCCGTCCTTCCAGTGACTTGCCAATAATACCAGAAGTGCAAAGTGAAGGATAACAATTTTCCAGGTCATCAATGAAATCGTGTATGACATTTAGACGGTGGTAGTTATTCCAGTCCATGCATGTTGGCTCGGGTGGCTTCTCATCTGTGAAGAAGACAATACAACATACATACTAGACTACACAACACACATACAAGGGTCCTTTCTGAATATGCTGACACTTTTTTAAGGGGATGATCAGACCGTCAAACTGAACAATTCTCTATGGCACCAACATCGAAATCGCGAAATAAAAATCTGTTCTTCCATACAAAACTGCCAATCTACTCGAGCCAAATGTATGGGACGGCTGATTTCTTTTTCACGATTTCGATGTTGGTCCCATAGAGAATGTTGTTCAGTTTGATGGTCTGGTCATCCGCTTAAAAAAGTGTCTGCATATTAAGAAGGACCCTGTATACACACACAGAATATCTCGAGATGATTTTTAAAGTCGACGCAGAGGAAGTTGCAGTGTAAATTTCAAATACAATGTACTTTTTTATCTAAACTATTAATAAAACTGTAACAGAAGTGTGTACATTTACACAGAAAAAAATTACGATTATAACATGGTTTATAGGTATTAAATCAACCAATTTTAAATTGTTTGTCTGTCTTCATTTCATAGTTCCTGTCTGTTTGTTTGTATGTTTGTTTGTTTGTTCAAGCACCACGAAAAAGTTATTGAACCGATTTTGATGAAACTTTGTTTGATAGCTTCTGATTTGACTTAAAGTCTGGTATATAATTTGTGTGGACGAAGTCGCGGGTAAACAATAGTTCTGAATAAAAAAGAATTGAATTGTTACGAAAAAAGTCAATCTTACCTGCATCTGCATTATCATCAATAAACGAAGGCGATCTGATCGCACTTAAATGATTCCTGGCGCCATGTCTCTCTAATGATCTAGCTTGTCTATCTGTATGTTGTATATGTATAGGTTTACATTTTTTTTGAGACGTTGCTTCTGTCAAAGGATGGGAACTGTATTTTCGAAGTTCCTGGGAGCGGTGTTGGCATTTAAACTCACTGCTTTCATAATTAACGTGGTATTTCTTGTTTTGATTGAACGGATTACGGGGTTCTGCTTCGTTTTTGTTCTTAAGATAAACGTATCCCATTTTGAGTTCAAAAATTAAGCACTTTGATTAAAATTAAACGCTACTAAGTTTAATAGCGTTTAATATCTGATGGATCATTAGTGAAATTATTGTGCTATCGATGTTCTACTTGCTCGTTCGAATGCATTAAGTCGCTAATGTATTCTCGAAATCATTTTGTTTCATGAACGTTGGCAATTTGTTTATTTTTATATTTATTCACTTATTATGTTAAGTGTTGGTTAAGTGCTTCTTAATGGATTGTTTGGAAGTTTATCGTGATTTTATTTGATGAATTTACGATTTTATTTTTTACATTTTTTTATTTTGAGGTTATAACACTTGGTTATCATTAGGTTATAAAGTTTTGAAGTTTGATGGTTATAGGTAAAAAAATGTAAAAAGTTCTCTTTGGTCGAATTGATGACTTTTTATGATTCTGGAAGAGACTTTAATTCAAAATAAAAATGTAAAATGTATGTATGTGTATGTATGTTATTTCATCAATAAAGGGCTGTACACTGAACAAAATTTGTTCAGTGGGGATGTATAAAACGTAGTGATTATATTCTCTTTGGGGATGTACAGGGTGCTAAAGTAAACAGCTACATTTAAGAAACCTATAGAAAATTCGCAATAAAAACGATTGAACGATTTTTAGTATGGAAAGTCAACACTTTTTTTATACGAATTTCCTATGGGTTCTTAGGGAAAGTTGTTCAATATCATGGGTTAAATCCATGTTAAAACACCCCTTAAAGTAATGCAACTGTTACCCTAACACCTTGTAAACTGACTTCACGAATGTATTTTACGTCGTCAAGTTCTTCTTCCTGTTTTATTAAAAAACGAGTTTATCCGCGACTTCGACCGTACAAATTAAATACCAGATTTCAAGTCAAATCTTAAGCTTTCAAACAAAAAAGTTTCATCAAAATAGGTTCAGTAGTTTTTGTGTAATGCCCGGTAAAACAAATAGACAGACGAAAATCCAAAAACTGGTGATTTGGAGCCAGGGACACCTAAAAACCATAATGTCGTAATTTTTTTCTTGTAAAATATCTTCAATGCACACACTTCTTTTACAGTATTATAATAGTTTAGATTAGATCAAAGAAGTATCAGCAAATACATAATACTATGCCGGGCTTTCTTTCTGTTGTGAATATCCATTAACAAAGTACCTATTATAGGCCAGTCATTTTACGGAGTTTTGTTAGGCGGGGTACGGAGTAATTATTAATTGGACTTTTAAACTGTTACCGGCACCGTTTAGTGACAAAAATACTATCCTAAGCCATATTAAAAAAAAATTTGCTACGCAACATAGAAATCAAAATTCTGTGTCCCAGAAGGCTTTTTAATTAATAATATTAATACCAATGCACTCATTTGAATTAGATTTAAAAATATACATTATTTTTGATCAATAAAAAAGGCACTAAAATTTAAAAAAATGAGGTATTTATTAGAAAATACGAATGTATTTTTCAAAACCTTCTAAGTAGACAAAAATGTTTACACCATGTTTGAAGTATGTATGATGGTAAAGCCTTAAACATGTGCAAAAAAAAAATATTGTCAGGTTTTTTAGAATGAAATAATCTCTATATTTTAAAATTGGAACTGTTTCTGACGTAATGTTTTTTTTAATTTTGGTTCATTCTTAAGCTTAAATTGGCTCCTCAATATTATAGCGAAGGAAAAATGCAATTAGTAATTAGTCCCGGCTCAAACCGTAAAATGACTGGGCTATTATAACTACCGCTAAATAAATAGGGCATCCAAACTATAAATATATCATTCAATGTAAGTATTTAATCTCCAGGATTTAGCTAGATATAGCGAAACTCTACTGTTCAGCATGGCTATAAGCAGCGTCTAATGAAAAACAAAGCAGGGGACTGGTTTGCCACCCCTGACTACCCACCTTCCTTCGCTTAGCGACTAATTGTCAACCCCTGAAATTCTTCTCACTTATGTGTAAGTATAGGTTATATTTAGGTATAGATTGAGGAAAAGACATTTAATAATTTTTTTTTAATTTAGTATCCTTTGGCTTTGTAGGCATGCTTTGGAACCATATTGGTCTGAATTTTAAACGCAAATCGGTTTTTACGCTCTACATATCCAGTGACAATGAGGCCGAGGTTTCATGGTTACCACCACGCCGGACTGCTAAACCAGGGTCCTGAGTTCGAATCCCGGTTTGGTCATGGATGTTAATCATTTTTTGTGCCGTTGTTGTATGGTATCCATGATAAAAAGCCTTACGTTAGGGATCATTACAATGTAGGTATATGCCTGTGATGGTTTTTTAAGTACCATTAATTATTATTTACTAGCCATACGCCCCAGCATCGCTCGGGTGGGATCTATAATGTAAGTAAATATAGAATACGTGTTAAACCTTCCGGAATAACATGACAGTGAAAACCATATCGAAATCCGTTGCGTGGTTTAGAAGAAGAAGTAAGCGGAGAAACAGAAATGATGAGGACAGACGCAGATGGCGACTTTGTTTTATATTATTTAGCTTATAGATCATTCAGCTATTTAGAGATAACTTTTAAGGAATAAAGAGGTAGGATTAGTAGAGGTACAAAATGGTCGCTTCGGAAAATATACAGGCATTCGCTAAGTTATTTTGGTATTTATTTAGCTGTAAGATAATTACCAAATACAATGGATTTAATACTAAGTTTAATAGAAGTTTAACAAGTGGCAGCCTATTCCCACATATACCCAAGCTAAATGAGGGTGAGCACAATTAAAAAGATAATCGCTTACAAGTCACAGCCGAGGCGACAACGGGGGGGCACTTTCGGGTCCGCCACACCACCGTCTGGTTAGCGGGCTACCGAATACTCCTTACCTTACTCCTACTACTTGTTTTATTACTCGAATGGGGATTTTGATAATTCTCATACCTTTCGACTGTCAGTAGGTACTAAACACAGATGAAAGCAGTATCGCGCATAAAGATGATGGCTGCTTGGGATGAGGATAAGGGCAGCGGAGGATCGGCCATTGTGGTGATCCTTGGGCACAGATTACCCTCAATAGATACCGCATGCAGGGCCGCCGACGTTCGCCACACATCTATGATTTTGCACTGATACAAGCAACGCAAGTCAGCGAGCTAGACGTAGTGCGACCTTGAAATGGTTAATCACGTTGCATCGTTTCGTGCCCCGCTATCCGTAGCCACCGTTAAACATGGTGACTTAGGGCGTGTACAAAATTTTCATCATGCGGTATGTATTGGGGGTAATCCTGGGGTAATCTGTATCCTTGGGGGAGGCGTGTGTCCAGCAGTGAACGTCTGACGATGATGATTTAATGCTTATGATATAGCGAAGTTTGGTTGCTTAGATACTAAAATCAATAATGAAAAATACTGCACGTGGGAATAAGCAACGATGTTCTCTAAACCTATTTTTTCCAGATAAACCTAGTTTCGCAGAGACAAACTTTAGAATATAACAAATTACAATCCGCATTTAAATTATTTCGTATCTGCAAGTCCACTAATCTGCAATGGTGCAATTCTCGCGTGTAGAGATGTAACGCTCAAACATCCTCATCATGTCCTAGTAGTGACAATTCGTCGAGAAGTAAGTGAGAATAGATAGTAATGAGTAATGACAACGGTTTCATTAGAGGGGAGCTTGTAGGCGACGGCAAGGCATCGACAGCCAACAGGGGGGGGGGGGGGGGGGGGGGGGCAGGAAGGCGTTTACTGAAAATATATCTGATTACATCTAATTATCAAGCTTCGACGCAGCCGAGCCGGGGCGGCGTGGCGCGGCGCTCACTGCCACCCATAGATAATGCTGCCACCTCTTAAAATAGCTCTCTTGATTACTAGGACATTATTCGATTTATTTGAGCACTGATTTCGATTATTCGTGGATTATTTTAAAATTGTGTATGACTAATAATAAAGTATATAGAAGGTACCACGAAGGTACAAGTACAAAAGGAAAAACAAACTTTTTTCTCAGGGATGACCAAGCTATAACACGCGTTGCTTAAATAAGAACGAGACCTATCTGGATATATAGCTGTAGATTAGGTATAAAACCTGTATGTGACTATTCTCAGCTGCGAATCATCTTTCTTTTCAGACAATCAGGTGATTCAACCTACAATGTCCTTATTATTATTATTATTTGGGGTTTTAGGCCTTGACAGGCTTGCTAAGCCTGTGCCACGTAGACCATCGCTGGTCCTTTGTGAACGCCCTTTTTATAGTTCCTTATCAATCCCCACTGCGGCCAGAAATCGTAGTAGATTCTTGATCGGGATACTTTGTATCTCATCTGGTGTCATTACCTGCCTGCCCAGATGAGTGCTGCGTTTGTACATCAGGGGGCCACAATCACATAGGAGGTGCAGAGGTATTTCCATCTCCTCCTTGCAGAATCTGCAGCCGGTCGTACAATGTCCTTAGTCCCGTACAAAAAATGTATGACGTCATAAAGTCCCACTCCACCAATTGAGAAAGTAACACCCTTTTTTTTCTACTCAGGAAACTCTACTGAATCCAACGATACCACATGTCGGTAGTCCTACGAAAATCTTTATTTGACGACTTTATAGGTATAGAAAATACCTATGCAACCTTCCTGATGTGATCCATAGTAAATGTGTATGGACATAAAGTACTCTTTGGTTCAGATGTCAGTATTTTTTGAAAGACAAATGGGACAAATGGATCTCAAAATTGTTATTAGGTGATTGTTTTCAGAATATATTATTCCAAATTCTAGTAAAATCTATTAATTTTCAAAGTGGCACGACGTGAAGGAAGATACAAAGTATGGGAGGTAAATTGTTCGAAGGAAGGTCAACGAATTTTTCTCAAGAATTTGGACAGCCGAGGCGGTAAGGTTTCATGTTTACTTGCCTAAAGTGTGGTCTGCCTAAAGTAAATTAATAATTGACAATGATTTCTTTACGAGTCTACGTATCATGTTTCTTGGTACTGAAGATCATCTCACAAATATCTTATTATCATCACTATCATCTAGTAAGTCTAGGTTCTCTCAACTAGTAAGTCTTTCCAGACCAGACTCTTTTGGGCTTTCTGTACTCTTCAAAACCTTAGTCGGTATTGTTTTTATATACTCCACCTTTACAGAGATATCGCTCGTGGCCATCCAGTGAATTCTGTATACATACATGTATAAAATAAAATATCATACAAAAACAAAGAGTTATCTATAAAAGATTAGCACGGCTAGCATGCCACCCACGACAAAGTCATACGTAAAATAATAAAAATGGAGGCACGTCTTGATTTTTATCATTTTCTCGGGGATGGCATGCGAGGCCTACAGGTTTTATGGCTTTGTTCCTAGGCCTATCCAATATGGATGAATAATAATATGGTAACTTTGGAACTTAATATTTAATCGGAAATCTGACAAGGTACCGACACAGATTATTGGTTTCTAGATTGTGCTGACATATTTTTTTTACTTTAACTACTAATAACAAGGACGTAACTTCGTTTTTATATGGAGCGCTTTACCAGAAAAATATCCTCTTAAAAGATCAGAAAATGATTCACCCGGGTATGTGTTGTTCTCCGAGTGTTACCGCAGACACAATGAAATCCTATACCAAGAAATCTTGTGTTGCAGCTATAAGTATCGTCGGAGAGAAAGAAAGTAGCCTGATCATCATGGTAGAGGGTTCGCGTATCATGCATATGAGCAAGCTGTTGCGAGAGAGGAACATAACTTTTGAAGTGATTGGGTCAGAGAATGGACCGGTCACCGTTCCGTCAGCCAGGATCCGCAGCCGTAACTCCAGCACCTTACGAATGCAAGCATCTCATATCAGTAAGGGTATTCTTAGCAGTCTTACAACTACAGTTTGTTGATGATAAAATAAGTCACCAGTTTCCGGTAAACGGTGTGGAGGAGTTGATTACCATCCAGTCCAGTTACCGTTTCGTCAAAAGGCTATCAAGTTCGTGCACGGCACCCCCATGGTCTGCGGGGGGTGTAAAGGTGACAGAGAGTAGCGGGCGGCGGGGCGGGGAGGGGACGCGCACGTGTCGCGTGCTGCCTTGCCACCTTAGTGCTATCGGCGCTAGATCTAGCACTTTTTGGGTATGTTTAGCGCCGTATGTGAGAATTTAGCGCCAAGTGGAAAATCATGCACTTTCTTAACTTTTAATGTGACCACGTATTTGTGTTTCGGTATCCTGTAATATGTATTTTTTTAAATTGAAATATACGGGGTGTAACAAAACACCCTAGTAATACTTAAGGGGCTGGTTTAGACCATCAAACTGAACAACTTTCACTATGGAGCCAAAATGGAGAAAAAAAAAAATCTGCTGTCCCATACATTTTAGTCGAGTCGGTACTGCAGTTTTATATGGGACAGCTGAATTAATATTTGATAGCGTATTACGATCCAAAAATACTTAGCAGCACTGAATGTAACTATTTTTTAAGTAGCATATGGTCACGACTATATTCCCCGAGGGGGTAGTCAGAGATATTCTGAAACTTCAGAACATCCACGTTTCACTAGTAGTACCGAAACTCTGTCCAGTGTGACGGGGAGTGAGCCCGTCGCCACTTTTAATGGACAGTAGGTACAATACATGCCTCGAAATGGAATCAATGCAGGTTTCCTCACGATGTTTTCCTTCACCGAAAAGCCAGTGGTGTAACAAATCGTACATAAATTCAGAAAAACTCATTGGTACGAGTCAAGGTTACTCGCCACTGGACCACCACGGCTTCACAATTTTTTTAAGTTTTAGCACTTAATCTATTTTTGAGGTGGCAGCCCCTAGTCTCTCTCTATAGTCTATAATGTAGTGAGTGTTCACACGCAGCAATATACCACGTCCGATTTTTTTGTTCTGATTCGTCAGTTGCCCAGAATACCCTATCTATACGGAGGTACTGAATTAAAATATTAAATCCTATCCAAAAGCCAAAATCCGACCTACTTTATGAAAATTTACGAAATTGGTTTAACGAAAAAGATCTTTAAGTACTTTGTCCGGAAGTCGGCTGGAAAAATCGGACGTGTATGGAGCGTGATAGTACCATGCGCATTCGTCTGTACCCCGAGGGCGTGCCGCACACGAAGTTGACGGCCTATAGTCAGTGGTTAGGTGAGAAGTGAAAGCTGGAAGTAATACCTATTTGAGAGACTATAGCTTTAAAATCAAACAAAGAAGATGGCGGATACGCCATACGCCGTTTTTTTGGTTTCTCAACCAAACCAAAAACGTAACGACCAAAAAGTTCCCCGGTGATCATGATGATTATGCTCATATTCGATGAAAATAGCTTAGGTAAATGGTTGCGCTTTGTTACAAATTTTTGGATGATTTGTCCATTTTTCTATTAAGGGGAGGGGAAGGGGAAGGGGAATTTTTCATTTAAATCTTGGTTTTTTTACTGCTTTAAATAATTATGACCCGACACTAGAGCAAGCCTCTCTTTCTAACAAGGAAACTTTTGCAATTAGCCATCCCGCTTCAATTGAAAGCAAGATCGTAAAAAAACGCATTTTTCATCAATATCTTTTCTCTTGGGTGTTTGGGGTAAAATCCGTCGAGTAGAATCACTGCTATAATTAATTACCTTTCAAATGATGGTATATTCAGTAGAAATGGTGTAGGGTGATTCTTGTAAAACTGGTTATACAGGGTGTAACAAAACACCCTAGTAATACGGTATTAAGGAGGTGCTTCAGACCGTCAAACTGAACAACTTTCACTACGGGGCCAACATCGAGAAAAAATAAAAAAAAATCAGCAGTCCCATACAAAACTGCAGTACCGACTAGACTAAAATGTATGGGACAGTTGATTTTTTTAATTTTTTACTCGACGTTGGCTCCATAGTGAAATTTGTTCAGATTGATGGTCTGAAGCACCCCCTTAAGTATTACTAGGGTATTTTGTTACACCCTGTAAATCTGCCCGCCGTCGACGTGGTGAACGGCGCCGAACGCGTTTTCATACTATTCGTAGTTTTTTGTATGGGCCCACCGTCGTTCGCCGTCGGTCAATGTGTCTCAACCCTAAAATTAGATTTTCATTTGGTATAGGTACTCAGATTGGATCGGATGCTTTTATTCGTAGTCCTCGTCACAGCATGCCACGGCTTATGAAACCATTTAGTAAGAGTTAACTTATTTTTATTTATTTTATTCTAAGACTATTAAGGCACATAATTTAACTTAGTTATAGGCTACCAAGTTCGTGCGCGGCACTCCATGCATGGTCTGCGGGGCGCGCGAGAGGGGTGTGCGTAACGGTGACAGAGGGGAGCGGGCGGCGAGGCGGGGAGGGGATCGCATGCTGCGCTGCCACCTTAGTGCCTTTTAGTGCTATCGGCGCTAGATCTAGCGCTTTTTTTATGTTTAGCGCCGTATCTGAGAATTTAGCGCCTAGTGGAAATCTTGCGCTTTCTTAACTTTTAATGTGACAACAGTATTTGTGTTTCAGTATCCTGTAATTTGTATTTTTTTAAATTGAAATATAATAAATATAATATATGCCCTTAATGGGCATGTTTTGATCTTACTCTCTAATCAGAGTGCAGTGTTCGAAAGATTCAAGTACGAGCGCTCGGATTGACTGATAAGTCTTTTTAGAGTGCCATATAAGACTACTTAGAAGAGAAGAACTTAGAAGTTGACACTGAATCTAGCTCTTTTTTAAATTTAAGCGCTTAATCTATTTTTGAGATGGCAGCCCCTAGTCGCTCTCTATAATATAGTGTTCACACGCGGCAATATACCACGTCCGATTTTTTCTTCTGAGTCGTCAGTTGCACAGAATTAAAATATTAATCCTATCCAAATGCCTTTCCTACTCCTACTACTTTACCTACTCCTACTACTTTATCAAAACTTTTAAAATTGGTTGTATGAAAAAAGTCTATAAGTACTTTGTTCGAAAGTCGGCGGGAAAAAATCGGACGTGTATCGAGTGTGAAGGTACAGTCACCAGCAGATATATTGTAGCAAACAAGGTGGTCAAATAGTTCTAAGCAGTTCTAATTTTAAATAATTTATTTACTTATAACCAAACAAAAATATAGGAACGCCGAGAACATCAAATATATCTACGCAGTCAAGGTGGTCATAAACATCTCAACAGTTTCGGAAAAAACCTTACTCCATTGTTTTACATTTTAATTTTAAATAACATTGTAAAGAAATTATTGAAAATTAACTGTTCAGATATTTATGACAAAATACACGTTTAGATATAATTGGTAACATTTACTGTAAAGAATTTAATGAAAATTAGCACTGCTCAGAAATATTTGGACACCTTGTATGCTACGATATATCTGATGGCGACTGTACCATAAAGCGCATTCGCGGCACTTGGGCGCGTATCGTACTTCCTCGCCCCCGCCTACGTCTGTACCCCTAGGGCGTGCCGCGCACGAAGTTGACGGCCTATAGTTGTGTCAACCTTTTTTATTTTGCTCTATCTTTCAAACGGTAATACATACAAGCGTCAAACTTGGTGTGATTATACATCTGTATATTACATGTATACTTTAAAGTAAAACAACAAATAATATAAAATTGGCCAAGTGTGTGTCGGGTTCGCGCTAAATTGTATGAAAAATTATTTTATTAAATTTGACCAACTTATGCTGTTCCGATTTTTTACTTTCCATACCATGAAATTACCCTTACATAAAACTGGGTCGAACAGCATAAAAAAAGTTGTAATTTTTTTGCATATTTATGGACAACTCACGCTTGACCAAAAATTTACTATGCCTAAATTGTGTTAAAAAAAGACCTAAGGGTTCCTAAGACAGTTTCCCTATATCTCCAATGGTTTTGGATTTCCCCATACTGTCCTTGTTAAAAAACACTCAGGTATGTATTGTTTGGTTGTACGGAACCAAGGGCGGATCCAGGATTTCATTTTGGGGGGGGCCCTCGGCCGACTCAGGCCACGTATTAAGATATAAAAACATTTAGTTAGAGACACAGACCCGAGACGTCTTGTATACATACATAGAAAACTAAAACAATCAGCCCCGGATCTACGATTTTTCCGAGGCGGGGCAAAAACATGAGATTGGCGCCGGGCCCGGGCCTCCTCTACAAGAGTGTAGCAATAATTTTTTCTTAGAGAGGCCAGGTCCAGGTTGAGTGGTTGCAATAAAACGTTTAACATAGAGCGAGCGAAGCGAGCTCGAGATTTTACTGCAACATGATTAGGTCGAGTCAGAAATTCGCAATATAATCGAATTCTGCGATAGGTAATTTTAATACACGAAAAAAACCAAGAGCGAGCGAAGCGAGCTCAATATTTCACTGAAATATAATGAGATGACTGCAATAAGATCTAAAAGCAAGAGCGAGCGAAGCGAGCTCGAGATTTCACTGCAATATAATGAGACGACTGCAATACGATCTTAAACCGAGAGCGAGCGAAGCAAGCTCAGATTTCGTCTGCAATATAATGAGATCTAAAACCAAGAGCGAGCGAAGCGAGCTCGAGAATTTACTGCAATATAATTAGGTCGAGTCAGAAATTCGCAATATGATCGAATTCTGCGATAGGTACTTTCAATACAACAAAAAAACCAAGAGCGAGCGAAGCGAGCTCGATATTTCACTGAAATATAATGACATGACTGCAATAAGATCTAAAACCAAGAGCGAGCGAAGCGAGCTCGAGATTTCACTGCAATATAATGGGATGACTGCAATACGATCTTAAACCAAGAGCGAGCGAAACAAGCTCAGATTTCATCACTTTAATATAATGAGATGACTGCAATGAGATCTAAAACCAAGAGCGAGCGAAACGAGCTCGAGATTTTACTGCAATATGATTAGGTCGAGTCAGAAATTCGCAATATGATCGAATTCTGCGATAGGTAATTTCAATACAACAAAAAAACCAAGAACGAGCGAAGCGAGCTCGATATTTCACTGAAATAAATTGAGATGACTGCAATAAGATCTAAAAGCAAGAGCGAGCGAAGCGAGCTCGAGATTTCACTGCAATATAATGAGACGACTGCAATACTATCTTAAACCGAGAGTGAGCGAAGCAAGCTCAGATTTCGTCACTGCAATATAATGAGATGACTGCAATGAGATCTAAAACCAAGAGCCAGCGAAGCGAGCTCGAGATTTTACTGCAATATGATTAGGTCGAGTCAGAAATTCGCAATATGATCGAATTCTGCGATAGGTAATTTCAATACAACAAAAACACCAAGAGCGAGTGAAGCGAGCTCGATATTTCACTGAAATATAATGAGATGACTGCAATAAGGTCTAAAACCAAGAGCGAGCGAAGCGAGCTCGAGTTTTCACTGCAATATAATGGCATGACTGCAATACGATCTTAAACCAAGAGGGAGCGAAACAAGCTCGAGATTTCGTCACTGCAACATAATGAGATGTCTGAAATCAGGAGCGAGCGAAGTGAGCACGAGATTTTTTTGCAAAATTCTCTAGTCGATGCAATATTTTTTTTCCATCTTGATTTTCGCGCCCCCTAAACGTGCCGCCAGGGGCGTGTTCCCCGGTTTGCTGTTAAATGCGGTTAAATGTAGGTACAATAATTAAAACAAGGCTGTGGTCAGAAATCTTTAGGATTATACACATAATATAATCCTAAAGATTTCTGACCACAGCCTTGTTTTAATTATTGTACCTAAACCGGTACAATAATTAATACAGAAACATGGAGCGAGCGAAGCGAGCTCTAATTTTCTCCGCTCTACGAATTGGTTATGGACAGAGCTCAATCAATCTATGCCCTTGTAAAGTGCCGTCATTACTCAGCCTCGAAATTCAATGCAATCCGCAGAGGTCCGTGGGGGGGGCCATGGCCCCCTGGGCCCCCCCCCTGGATCCGCCCTTGTACGGAACCCTCAGAATACTGGAGAGCGGCAGAAAAAAATGGGTAAACCTTTTCGTATATAATGTAACTAACATAATTCAGAAGGTTTCACAAAAGTTTATTCAAAGTAATTGGTTTCCGAGGTCATAGCATTTTTGGGCCTAATTTGACTCCACTAATAGAAGATTACTTAATATTTTCAGAGTCAAGTTTGGACTGGAGCGATTATTATCCACTGAATATGATATACAGTTGGATGGATGAAATAGAGAAACAATTTCCCGCAACATGCACAGTCTGTTCTATTGGAAGATCCGTTGAAGGGAGGGATATTAAAGTTTGTACTATGACCTTTGATTAAATTAAAATAGCGGAATATGGGCGACGTTCTTGCATTACGCACTCGAAAAATGGACCTGTTTTTCATGTACTTATATCTCAATTAGGGTTGCACCCACACGGGGCCTACAACAAATGTGGGTCCGCGCCTGACGACATGCAGTTTTCGTACACGACAATGTGCGACGTCGTTTGAGTACACTTGCAACAGACTTTTGAAACTTTGTCCTTGCATTCTATAAATCTACTTATTTATTTTAATGTGCTTAGCCTAAAACCTAGATATGTCAAGGAATTTTCAGATTATCCATGGCACCACCACCATAATGTTGAAATAGTAAGTTTGATCACAGATGCTAAAAATATCAAACAGCGATGCAAGAAACACTGGTGCCTGGTTAGATGGAGCTATTCATGCCCGAGAATGGATATCTACATCTGTGGTCACCTACATAGCTGATCACATCGCTAGAAACTTCAAAACTCTTCCAGTGAGCATTACCAATAAAGATTGGTAAGCGGCTTTTGAATGATAAGTCCGCCTACGCCGCAAAGGGGCGAATCACCTCAAATGAGAAGATTTTACATAAATAAAATAAATAAATAAATAACGCTCACAGGCACATACATTGTAATGATCCCAAGAAAGCACTATTAATAGGCTGTTTATTATGGAAACCATACAACAACGGCACAAACATATAAACATCCATGACCGAACCGGGATTCGAACCCAGGACCCTGGTTTGGCAGTCCGGCGTGGTAACCATTACACCAACTGGGTCGTCTTACTAACATACATTCATAAGCTCACGACCGTAATCCCTTTCGACCCCGAAAGACCAGAAATATTGCAGTCAGAAAAATTGCTACAACTATCAACTTTCTGTTTATGAATCTAGTTTTAGCAATCCTCCTCACAATTAGCAATTTAAGTTTCAGGATGGAATTTAATGTAAAGTGGTGAGAGGTGGCCTTTCGCCCACATAAACACTGCATACAAAACCTTTAATCCCTTAGTCGCTCATACGACACCCACGAGAAGAATTGTGGTGATCCGTTCTAAGCCTCAACCACACGGCACAAGATTTTACTGGGGAGCCAATAATTGTTTTTTCTCCCGATTACGCGTTTAAATATATTTTGAGGTACCGTACATTTTTTTTCTTTTCTATTAGTTTTAGAGCATCTTCTTTTTGTGAAAACATGGAGCTCGACAATTGGGGCAACAACTCATTTTTCACCTTTTGAGGTGACCCTTTGTGGCGTTGGCGACGACTTGTGTCTATTTTCACTTAGAATATGAATTAATGTTGTCTTCCGAAGGTATTTCGTCCCTGTTGTGAATCCAGATGGTTATAATTATACACATACTGCGGATCGAATGTGGCGTAAAAACAGAGCCCGTTTTGGAAGCACTATTGTTGGAGTAGACCTGAATAGAAACTTCGGGTAAGCTGACGGAAGTATAGCGTCTAAGATTGTTCATCGTGTTGTTAATTTTTAGCAAGACTTTGTTTACAGATTCAGCTGGGGTCAAACTGGACCCGACACCGTTTCTACTGGTGACCCTACACATAACAATTATCGTGGTGTAGAGAGTTTTTCAGAACCTGAAAGTTGTGCCATTAAGGTGAATATAATTAAATAAATAAATAAATATCTTGGACAATGTTACACAAATTATCTAGTCACATTTAAAGTACCAGAATCTAGCCTGGACTTGTATTATAATGACTAGACAACGATATAGAATACATATATAGATATAAACATCCATGACTCATGTACAAATATTCATATTTATCATACAAATATTTGTCCCTTACTGGATTCGAACCCGCGACCCTCGGCACAGCAGGCAGGTTCACTACCGACTGTGCTACCGGGCTGTCAAATTGTGGTAGGTTTATACCTAATAGTTAAATTAGTTGACATTTTGATAATGGTGTATTCTTACAGGACCTAATACTGTATTCCGGCACACCATTCAAGATATTTCTAACATATCACGCTTATAGCGAAGTGATATCTTTTCCTTGGTGCTATTCTTCCGATCCGTGTTCAGATTACGTCAATTTGCTTGAAGGAGGAGCTATAATGGCAAAAGTAATTATTATAGAAAATTGCTGCTATCGGTTGATATGGTTATTGTGGCTGGTACTATATATTCAGTTATTTCTAGGCTATGTACGACAAGACAGGGCGCATGTATAAAGTTGGGAACTTCAGAGATATAATGTACTGCGCGGCTGGTACAAGTATAGACTGGAGTTACGGGACTGCCCGCATTCCCTTCTCGTACCTTGTCGAGCTGAGAAGTAAGGAGCATCGGTTCATGCTGCCCAAGCAAGAGATCGTGGAATGCTGCCGAGAAGCCCTGAGTGGCGTGCTAGCCCTCGCAGACTTTGTCGAGACAAGAAAATGTTTGAACTGTACGATATTTGATAGTAAAATCCCCTAATTACCTATTTATTCAGAATATTTATATCAATGTAAATAAAATAATAAAAATAGAATAATATCACCAATTTTAAAAGCAAAGTTAGATAAGCCTTGATTTCACAGTTTAGTTTATTATTTAACATTACACTTTAACATCAAGTAAAAAATAAACGTAATCATGATTTGTAACAAATTGTATTGAAACCAACCAACCAACCTAGTTATGTTCAACGTACTTCATCAAACTCTTCACTGCACACCAGATTTCGATGCAGTTTTCAATAATCTGATCCTTAGGAAGTTTGAACTTATATTTTCTGCTTCTCAATTCGATCATGTAGGAGTAGGGTATTTTGGCTGTAGCATAGCTCCAATCTGTGCTGGTGCCGCACGCATAGTATGTCATGTCTTTGGTACTACCTACTTTGTAGGTCACGCCGGAGCATTCGAAGATCGCCTGTAAATTAGGAATCATATGTAAATGTTATCCTAGAAATACACTTTACTTAAAGGGGTGCTTCAGACCATCAAACTGAACAACTTTTCTACGGTACTAAAACAGAAATCGCGAAAAAAAAAATCCGCTGTCCCAAATACTAAACTGTAAATATAACTCGACTGAAATGTATGGGACAGCAGATTTTTTTTTCGTGATTTCGATATCTATCCCATAAGTTGTTTAGTTTGATGGTCGTAAGAACTCTTAGATATTTTTAGGTCAATTAATCGCAAATGATTTATTTATTTATTTTCTTTTACTTTTTAAATTTTTCTTTTTGACATTGGGGATTTTTATTAATGTTTTGAACGTAACGAAATAACTAAATTAGGTACGTGAAAATTACTAATCAAGCAGATTAATTGCTTTCCTAGCCCATGGTGTCCCTTTCTGGGTCATGTGTTCTTGCATGCCCCATCTAAGCATGACCCATCACCACTTTAACACTCAGTTGCAGAAACGCTCATCATTACACTTTGACGGAATGACACTTGGACCGAATTGCACTTGGACAGAATGCAAGTTTAATTGTTTTTCACGGTTGGACGAAATAAGACTTGGACCCTTGGTACCGTAATCCATCTAAGCATGACCCATCACCACTTTAACACTCTGTTGCAGAAACGCTCATTAAAGATAATCCTCCATTAAATCTCATGCTAGCTTTTATTATGTCAACAAAACAAAAAGTGACGGCATGAGATTTAATGGAGGATTATCTTTAATGAGCGTTTCGGCAACTGTAGTACTTAGTAGACCCGAGATAATCTGCCCATAAAACCGCCTTCAAAAAAACTAAAAAGGTAAAAAATAATATTGCTACCGATGACTTTTTCGTTTGCATCATAAGAATATTAATTTGTTTTATTGAAGTCGCTGTCAAGCCCCGGTACGATTCGCGAAAGGGCTTGCATATTTTGGCTAGGCTTGACACCGACTTCTATAAAACAAATTAATGTTCTTATGATGCGAACGAAAAAGTCATCGGTTGCAATATTATTTTTTAACTTTTTAGATTTTTTGAAGGCGGTTTAAATTTTTTGTTATAATTTTGTTTATTTCACAATTTTCAGTGGTGAATTCATTAGTTCGATTTAATAGTAGTGCTTTAAATTAACAAACGCACTAGTCGGCACTAGGATTTTCGAAGGTTCCCCTCGATTTCTCTGGGATGCCATCATCAGATCATGGTTTCCTTATCATGGTACCACACTTGGGATATATCCTTTCCAACAAAAAAAGAATCATCAAAATCGGTTCCTAAACGACGAAGTTATCCGCGACCAAATATACAAAAAAAAAATTATATATATATACGGTCGAATTGAGAAACCTCCTCCTTTTTTGAAGTCGGTCAAAAATATAATAAGCTAATTACCCTGGACATAACGGCAGCTCCTTCCAGCAGATGTATATAGTTTGGGCACGGGTCTCTTTTGTACCCCCACGGGAATATGATCAGCTCGTAATAGCTATGGAACGACAGGAACACCTTGAATTGTGAGCTCGAATATAATATTGTGTCCTGAAAATGTTATACAAGCTTTTCATCTACTTTGAAACTGTCTTATAGCGCTCCCGCACATAACTGCGACGTGCGACAGACGTCGCATCGCATCGCAAATATCTGCTATGCGCTTGATTCTTATTACCATGACTTATGTATGATTTTCAATCGTAATTCGTAGCACACGCAGATATTTGCGATGCGATGGGACGTCGGCGTGGCAGTTAAGTTATGGGCCCTTAATTCTAAATGAAAATCAGATTGTAAAAAGCTTGCTTCTTTACGCTGAACTTGGAATTGTTAAAGGCATAATAATTAAAGGAGTTTTCTGACATAGTCTCGATTGACTTTTTTCAAAATCGTGTCGCACAACGAAACTCACATTATTTGGATACATTACCTTACAAACATACACATTTTATATTGAACAAATTACATTTATCATTCACATAATGTTAGTGTCACGTTATGAAGATAATTTGATATTTATGCCAATTAAAAAGAAAGCAAAATGCCTCTACCTCTAGCCCGAGTCATCTAAAGATGATGATTAGGTACCTACCTATTGTATTTATTTTTAATGGAAACCTTGCAGTACGTCTATCAGGAGTTAACTCTGTACTTTACTACTGTAGTTACGGTGCCATTTTTGTATGGCAGAATTAGTTATCAATATAGATCGGTAACTATTGTGCAATTCACGGCATTTTCAGGGTTGGTAACAAAGAGTACTTTATTATAACCGGAAATAGAGACATATCTCTGCGGTTTTTTGTGGCAATGGCAAGCACGTTCCCATGCCATCTATATCTTAATGTTTGTGGCAAACCTAGGATTTTCGCCTACGCTAGATGGCGGGGATGGCGGGCTTCTCAATTTTATAAAAAAATGAATATTTACAGTTACAGTTATTTTATAATTAATAGGTATCATGTATTTTATGTTAACATCAGTAAGGATTCACAGAAAATTAAAGCAATTATCGTTGCGTAAACACTTCAAAAACATAACATAATATAATACCTATTATATGAATGACTGATGTTAACAAGTAGTTACATGGAACCTGAAAACAAATAAAAACATTATTTTTGTCATTACATATTTATTGTTGGGGAACAATAAAATTTACATCAAAAACATAACAAGTACCAAACATTCGTGTCTGTATAGCTAGCGTACACATAAAAGGGATCTGGCTGGGATTAGTTCCAATAAATAGTGCCTAATTAGTACCTAGGTCAAATAAATAGTGCCTCTGTACTTTACGAGACATCGATTTTTTTTACCTGGTACGCTAGCTTGACGTCAAGGTAGCGTACACATTTTTAACGCAAGCCGTCTTAGCCTCAGAAAATGTGTACGCTACCTTGACGTCAAGCTAGCGTACCTACCAGGTAAAAAAATCGATATCTCGTAAAGTACAGAGGCACTATTTATTTGACCTAGGTATTAGTTAGGCACTATTTATTGTAGGCCAATCATTTTAGCGTGTTTAGTATGGAGGACGTCGAAGTAATCTTTATTCGTACTTTTAAATCGTAATTGGCATCATTTAGTAATGAAAGTATAGCCTGAAAAATTATTATACAAAATATTTGTATGGAACATAGAAAAAAAAATTAAAACTCCTAAAAGGCTTGTAACTCATTCAGAAATAAATCTGTAGCCCTCATTTTAATTAGACTTAATATTGATTTTTGAACATTAAAATTTACATAAAAATTAACAATGTTTTGTTGTAGTTTATATTTTGTTAAAAAATATTATGTTATTTTCAATGGTTTTTCAGAAGATACAAATATAAATTCCATATGTAAAGCGTGTATGGCCTTAGAAATAATAATTTTATTCTATTTTATCATTATAAAAATGAAAAAATTATGCATTCAGCCGTGGTTAAATAACCGAAATTATTATGTAGATTAGAATATTAAGAGATATTTTTCTTTTTAGTAACACTTAGCATATTTTTACTAATTATCTTGTATACATATTAGAAACATAAAGTGTATGCATGTAGTGATACAAAGAACGAATAACGACGATGCTTCGCAAGGTGCTCTCGGGGGTGCAGGCGGGGTGGGACGTGCGACGTGACCTTCGCATTATCACTCCGCGGTCCACCCGGCCGGGGCCCCTGTGCGCTCGCGTCGGCTATGCATCCTATTAGCAGCGCGTTTTGATATTTATTAAAGGACCTATTGATAATATAATAATAAGCCAACCAAATATTGAAAATGTATTGTGGAACCTGATAGTAATGTGTGTGTTGTTTTGTACAAGTTATATGATAGTTCATCTCATGATTTCATGTAAACTGTGAGCTTCTAGGTATCTAATTTATTTGCATATTTTTATAATTGTCGTTTTCTCTGCAACTGTAGGATAGATAGTGTAGGTATGTAATGAATGGTATTAAAAGCATGTTAAAATTGTACATACAAAAGGGAGAGACCGCAAAACAGCATTTGTGCTGAGGCTCCCCCTGTTCAATCAGGAAATGTTCATGATAGTGCTAATCCTTGTATCTTTTTTCTGGTGAATAAATCTCTTTTTATTTTTTTATTTAATCCAAGATACCGAAAAAAAAATGCAATTCTAAATTATTCCCAGGTCAAACCGTAAAATGACTGGCCTATTGGCACTTATCCCAGTCTTACTTATCACTTTCATGTGTACGCTAGCTATACGGACACAAACTAATAAAACTACCTACTTTATCACCTATCCTTTATATAGTTAAGTTACATTATTGAGCTTGTAACAAAAGAAAACCCTTCGACCACCATTATTTACACAGCAACTGCTATATTAGACAGTCTGTTATACCGGCAACAAAACTTTTGTTCGAAATGGGCATGGCATACTCTACGATAGGTACTTGTAAACATGTTCCTTTGGTAATTCAAGGATACGTCCCCCAAGACATGCAATCCAAAAATCTAAACGGTCAGGGTCCTTCGTTGGGTTCGGAAATAGGTGAAGAGTTGGATGAGAAGCTGAAAAAAAAAAGTTTGGTCAATATTAAACAAGAAAACTAGATAAAAATAAGTACTAACCTGAATCTTTCCGTAACTACTTTTTTACGTACCACCAGCTTCAAAGCATCCAGAAACGCAACACTTCTTATCCGACATAATGAAGTAAACTTATCTGCCCTTTAATCCCCGACATTCAAAACTTTCCGGTGATAATAAAGTACTATTTGTCTTTGTTCAAAACAAATAATTTTTACATTTTTCAAAATCGCGCTCCATGACAGACATGACAGTTTTTTTTAAAAGTGTTGTCAGAAGCAAATAGTGAATTTTCTACCAATTTTATATATTGTTCACAAATTGGATGGACAATCAAAGAAGGATGTCACTTTAGACCTGTCAAATAATTTGACAACTATTAATCGTTATAACAAAATGATATTGTTCAAAAAATCGCTTATTTTTAGTTATTTCAAAAATAGCAACTCAAATAAAATAATGTAGTGTGGAAAAATTAAAATGATTATCAAAAAATAGCCACTTGATTACAATTGTTCTGAAGTGCGATTTTTGAAAATCATACGAGCGACTTTTCAGTAGAAAATGTCAAAATTACTATGGAGATCATGCATCTTTCTACTGCCAAGTCGCTCGTATGATTTTCAAAAATCGCACTTCTGCATTTGAATGCATCCATTATGAACATTCTTTCTTTTTTTCGTTCCGTTACAAGCAAACACGATGTCGCTCTGAAGTTGTTTTCACATTGCTTTTATATACAATTTCACTATAAACTAACTGCGCGAAACGGAACTTATACCTATGTCAGAAATACATAGAGCGATTATCTTATGCGAAACTTCTTGGTCAAAAGCTATTTTAGTCAGAGACAAGAAGCTTATATAGTATATAGTATATAAGCTTCTTGGTCAGAGACTTCTTTAGATAATAGAAGTCTTTGATTAATCAATAAGGACCAAATTATACCTACTTAACGCGCCGAATTATTATGCGTCCGTAGGTAGAAAGCTGCGTTTGTACTCGAAATTGTATGAATTTCTATGCAACGAATTACATCAATCGCTGCCGTTCGTAGGGCGTGCGCCGCGCCGTGACGCGACGCTCGGACTCAAGATCATTATTAGTCTTGCCTAACTATCAATAATTTCGATTGATTTAAAACAATTGATACTATCGACAGTATTATGAGTTATGAATTGTATCAATTTGTCATAAAATAACTTGATACTATCGATAGCATTATAGCTTTTTAGCGTTTCAGGGTCACAATAGTATCGATCCTACTTTCACTATTGTTAGGCAACTAATAGGTATAAGTTACATTTCAGTGCATCGCAAAAAAAGCAAACTGAGAGTACGCGCGTTTGACGAGCGTTTCGCACGCCCGTTACCTATAATTTAGTCCTAAATCGTCTTATTGGCAAAGTGATTGGTAATCATTATGACAAATAACCTCAAATTTTTTTTTCGGTTTAACTAATATTCCGCATTATAAAATTAAATTAAATTACTACCATTGTAAATGGAATATACCTATAGTTTTTCTATATCAATATTTAACTGTATAATTCAACAAAATAAAAAATTGTTTGACAGGTTTTCTAATGTATGGGAAGTGGTCGTTCTTCGTTGTCAACAACTGTTGATCTTCCAAAAACAAATAGATGATAAGAAAAAAAGTTCTACTAATTAGAAGAAAATATAATAATGGGCAACATTATTTCACTAACATACGTAACAGATTGACGTCTATCTAGCTCTGTCACTCTTATAGCAATCTGTGTGGGACTACAAGGATTGACTATATCTGTCTAGTTCTGTCACTCTTATGACTATCTGTGTGAGACTGTAAGGGTTGACGATACATGTTTTTGTACAGTTTGATAGTGGAGAGTGCTTGGTGCTACTTATCTTTGGATTATAGCGCCACCTATAAGTCTCTGCGTGGTCAATTGTTATTTTCTTGTTGACAAAGTCGTTGTTCGAAGATTGAAGTCACTGGTTGGTAATAAGCGAATTTTTTGTGGCCGTGAGTTTTTATTATTATTCTTCCAAGTCATGTTCTAATCGGTGTGCCATTTCAATTAAGTATATGATGAAATTACCGATATGATACAAAGATACAGTCGAGAACACGTCAAGTTCGACACCTTGATCTACGTACTGTTTTTATGCCGTTCGTGTAAAAAACAATATCGCATTTCAAATCTTAAGCTTGACGTGGTCTTGACTGCACAAGGCTGTATGAGTTAGTTCCCTTTGCCCATTACAAACAGGAAAAAATAAAACAATGAGAAACGTGAAAATAACTCTAATTTGGGGCCGTATTAGAAAAAAGTAAAAGAAAACGATATGATAACATTTTAATTCTTAACCAATGATATTATTATGTGTTACAACTGTCACCCCTAGAGTTTGCCGCGAGTTGCACAATAGTTACCGATCACTAGTTATCAATAATGGGAGTAAAATTATTGTAGTGTCTTACTACTACAGTGTAAACTCAGGGTAGGCCTACGGGTAGGCCTACGGATTTGTTTTTTGAATGTTTGTTAAAACAAAATAAGTGAGTAAGAGTGTCGGATTATTTTGTTTTATGATTGTAGTAATGATTGTAGTATAAAACAAATAAGTAATGATGTCCGTGAATAAATTTTAAATCATCAATTAACTACAAATTCTTGTTTTTTGGATATGTTGAATAATTAATAAGAAATTGAAAAAAAATACAGTTGAGTACTTAAAGAAACGTTTCTTACTCTAACGGCAGCGGCTTCGGGTTCAGAGAAAGGCGCGGGTCCTCTGTAGAATATATTATTGGGGTCCTCCGAAGAGCCTTCCTCGCCGTTGTTCCCCCAAGCGAAACTGTCGACACGACAAACATTATCACGACTCGCGTTACATAATATAGGGAGGGTTACTTCGGAGACAGTGCGCAAATTTTACGTAAAAATAAAAAGACCCGTATTTTTTTATTTTACATTGTGTCAAACACAGACCTGAAAAAAATTTTTTTTCAGGTCCTTGGTCTCATAAATATTAAAAGTCGAGCGTAAACAAGACGCGTGCGCACTCTGCGGAGGGGTTGCGATCAGTGACTCACCCTCGAGAGAGGCCACGGGCAGTGTTGCCAACGGTTAAATTAGCTCTCCACCAGATTCAACTCCTAAAACCACCAGAAAACCACTAACAGAAAGTGGTCCTACTCTAAAAATCACTAAATTTTCCACTAAACAAGAAAACAATGGGTACCTATATTGGTAATAATTTTTACCTTTATTATACTTCCATATTTAGTAACATTTATTAGGGTTCCGTACCCAAAGGGTGAAAATTAGACTCTGTTACGTTGTCTTTCCGTCCGTCTGTCCTACATATTTAGGGCTGCAACTTTTGAACCATAAGAGCTAGATAAAAAAAAAAATTTTTTTCGTTATTACGACGAATTTGCTAACAAATAATAAAAATGTCAAAAAGTTAAAAATTAAGGGGCGTCACAAGGAACTAGATTTTATCAACGTTCTTCCTTCTCACTCTATGGTAAAAACAGTAATGCTCTCGGCGGCTCTCGTCCAGGCAGGCCGGTGGATTTTTCTGAATTTATGTAAGATTTCAATTCAATTCAATTCAATTTTACATTATTGCACACCAAAACAAAACATACATTGACACCATACAGATTTGTGACACCACTGGCTTTTCGGTGAAGTAAAACATAGCGAGGAAACCTGCATGCTTCAATTTCGAAGCATGTAATGTACCCACTTTCTTTCCCTTATTAACTTACCACCGCCACGCGATATGCCAGCCTTAAAACGGACACTTGGCATGTTCGCTCACTATTCTAAGTGGATACCTAACTTCTCAGAACGGATCCATCTACTAGCAAAGACAACAAATTTCCCATTAACTGACGAGCAAATTAAATGTTTTGAAGGACTCAAAAACGACATAGCAAAATCTTCAATTCATGCAATCGATGACAGCATTCCTTTTACTGTTGAAACAGATGCGTCTGATCATTCGATAGCAGCTGTATTGACTCAAGATTCTAGACCAGTGGCCTTCTTTTCCAGAACTTTAAACTCAAGCGAACAAAACCATTCCGCCATCGAGAAGGAGGCTTACGCAATAGTAGAATCCTTGAAGAAATGGAGACATTTTCTAATTGGTAAACAATTCAGATTGGTTACTGACCAACGTTCTGTGTCCTTTATGTTCAGTAAGAAACACTCCAGCAAAATTAAAAACGAAAAGATTCAAAGATGGCGATTAGAACTTGCTGCTTATAAATATGACATTATATACAGACCTGGGCGAGAAAACCATTCAGCCGACGCACTCTCTCGAATCTGTGCCTCTGTAGAATCACGCACTGTAAAACTCATGTCGCTTCACGAAGCCCTTTGTCTTGGAGTGACGAGGATGTTTCACTGGATACGATGTAAAAACCTACCTTATTCAATTGAAGAAGTAAGGAATATGACAAACTCCTGCCGCACCTGTTCAGAAATTAAGCCCAGATTCACCCAGAACTGCGATAATCAAAGGAAACTCGTTAAAGCAACGGCACCTTTTGAACGCCTTAGCATTGACTTTAAGGGCCCAGTCCCGACAAATACTAATAACAGATTTATACTAGACAAAGGCTGGAGACGGGCTCACTCCCCGTCACACTGGACAGAATTTCGGTACTAGTGGAACGTGGATTTTCTGAGGTTTCAGAATATGTCTGACTACCTCCTCGGGAATATAGTCGTGAGCATATGAATAATTACATGCTTTATTTTGAAATCCTAAAATGTACCTAACTAAACTAAACAAAGTACCAAATGAAATAACATAAAGGAAACATATTTATTCGCTTGTGGCCGTACATAGACCAAAAGTGACGATTATGATGGCGGCATTTCTCCGCTGCACAGCTAAGGACACCTTGTTGAACCCAGGTCCCTAAAGAAAGGTTTGGCTTCGAATCCACATGGCCCTGCTGTCTCGACGGCGAATAGTTGTGTTACAAAATATTTTTCTATAATGCAAATAATCAGTAAATCAGCTTAGAGGTTGAGTGATCATGTGTGTATTAATTGGAATGCTTTTTTAAATCGTACAATTTCAAAATCATGATCGATTAATGAATAAACTTAAAAGTTTAAGGGTATTCTACTTACGGCACGCGCGGCCGCGTTAGGTATTTGATATTATTGTTGCTGTCTCTATCGAGCGCGGGAGCCGACGCGAGCCCCGCCCCGCGCGCCCGCGTCTGATTCTGGGGCCGGCCGTCCGTTTTCAGAGTAATGAAAACAATAATGTTTTCGAACCTTTAGTTTAGACTTTAGTTTGTATGTTTTTATGGTCAGATGACAGATACATTCACATATTTTCACACAGTTTATATTTCAGGGTGAAATTAAAATCATTGGTATACATTAAAATTAAGGTTACGTTTAAGTCTACGTTTAAATAAAATTAATGGATTTTGTCATAGGTATGGGAGTAGGTACGAACTAAAACACTTTAAAAATTATTATTTTAGCTTATATAATACCTAGAGATCGGATAATCGGATGCATATTTACCTAAAGTTGAGGTGTTGGCTATTATAGAGTGCACTTTTGTATCGAAAACTAATGTTTTTTGTTTAATTTAATAATTTTAAGACGTTACTTTTATACTATGCATCCGATTAGTTATGCATTCCCGGACTTCCTGATAACCCGGGTTTATTTTAGAAAAAAAAATTTTTTTTTACTTTTTAATTTACATAGTTTTAAGAAAGTTGCTTCCATACTATGCAACAGATTAGTTATGCATTCCCGGATTTTCTGGCGTTTCGAAAAATATTTAAAAAAGATAATTTTAAGAAGCCGCTTCCATAATTTCATACTTACCCAAAAATGAAGTTTAGGTAAATATGCATCCGAATATCCGATCTCTAATAATAACGGCATACCTTAAAAACTGTATTAAAAAACGTATCTTTATCTTCTCAAACACTGAGACACATCAGACTGAACAACTTTTACTATACAGATAGAGTTTGATGGTCTGAAGCACCCCCTTAAGTTTCACTGGGGTGTTTTGTTACAGCCTGTAGAATACCTGTTCGAGGTAATGACTGTTTGGGGAAAGAATAATGGTAAACGGAAGTTTGAAATTATGCCCGTTCGGGGAAATGGCCGTTCGGGTAAATGGCCGTTCGGGGAAATGGCCGTTTGGGGAAAAGGACGTATCCGGGAAATGGACGTTCGGGGCTAAAGTGGACGTTCGGGGAAAAGGACGTAATCGACCTGATCCGATAGAATACCTAGGTAGATAGACAAATAAGAACGAGACAAAGGTAGCAGGTAACACTATGGGAGCAAACGAGAAATATTTTGTATGGAACAACTGATTTTATTGGCGGACATTTTTGCCATGTCTATTTAAGTTAATCCAAATGTGTTGAAAAATTTTTTTTTTTGCGAATACAGTTTTCTTTGGTTCATACATCTTACAATTACAACAATTAAGGAGAATGGGCAAATTATTTCAATTCACCGATACACATTGTCATGTCATTACTTTGTGAGATAGTTCTTACCATAAAATTCTTGAAACTAAATAGTCCGTCCGGTTATTGGTATAGTCGCACTCAAAAGTTTGTCATTAGGAGTAGTATTTAAATATAAAAACTCAATAACTACATTGACATTTTCTATTTAAATGTAGTTTTTTAGTTTTTTATTTAAACACTTTGACATCACGGGAGAGTGCAATACGCGAGTTTTAGTAATCAACTGGATATAGGTTCAACGATCAACCAAAGGAGGAATATTGACCAACAAGAGGAATATTGTGTACCTGTACTCCTAAATCTCCTAATACCAATATCCAGAAACAATGATCATAAGAACTTGTACTTAGTCCTGTGTTACCTCTACCACGCATTGTCCCTATGTTTCAGCGCGACAGCAATCGATCTGTAATAAACAGATTCTTCAAATGTCTTGTAGACCGCGTTTACTCTTTAGGTATTTGAATCTAGTTGGATACCTATACCAAATATTATAACAGCATTTAAAAAAATGTTACAAACTTATTTTCTCGATTGTACCAATACCCGGTCGATTTTTTGATGATTTAGAATTATTAATTTCATGAACATTAATAAATATCTGAGTCATTATCATATTGTATTATTATTATTGATTGTCTTGAAAAGTACTAGAATTTAACCCGATGATGACTAGACACTGATATACAATACATATCAAAAGTGTAACAAAACACCCTAGTAATATTTAAAGGGGCTGATTAGACCATTAAACTGAATAACTTTCACTATATCGAAAAAAATAGAATTGAAACAACCAAATAAGAAAAATATTTATAATTAATTTATTCAATTATTACCAGTCGTATAAGTCACATAAAATTACCAAAATAGTTAGTTAAAGAAAAATGTTAAATTCGCAATTTGGCAGCCAGTCACGTAATTTTTGGGTATTTTAGGGTTGCTATTACCTTATATTAATATGTTTGACGGCGCGCTGCGATCGTTATTTTAGTTTTAAAAACTTTACGTTTTTATTCGAGTCTGTTCAATGTATTTTGTATTTCAATTCACCCCTGTCATGTTACTGGGGCAGATCACTGGCCAAGTGCACCTCTCTTTCATCCAGTACTCTCATCCAAAATCATGAGAAGATAATTTTTTTTTTTTTTTTTTTTTAACGCTCACAGGCACATACATTGTAATGATCCCAAGAAAGCACTATTAATAGGCTGTTTATTATGGAAACCATACAACAAAGGCACAAACATTTAAACATCCATGACCGAACCGGGATTCGAACCCAGGACCCTGGTTTGGCAGTCCGGCGTGGTAACCATTACACCAACCGGGTCGTCAAATAAATATAGGTAGCCGAGCTTTGATCTAGATAGCATGTCGTAACAAGTAAGAATCAGCGTAGAAACTCATGTTAACTCAAAAGAACAACCGTAAACTAGCGAGGATTGCGGTCCGTTCTTGTACAAAACATGTGCGATGATGATGATATCACCAATAGTTAGAACGACTAATTCTGAGCTGAAAAAACAAATAATTTAGTAAAGAACTAAAACGACTGACTTAAAATAAACTTCGCCGGGAAATTTTTAATGTTTTTTAAACATTGAAATTCAATATCGCATAAACGTTACAATGCAAAACAATACTTTTTGCCTATTAATGTAAAGTAATAATATTAGCTCTAAAATATCCACAACATTTGGTGACTGGCCGCCAAAAAAAAAGACGCCATCCTCGGTAAAAAATTACCCATATGCCTTTAGGTTTAGATTAGACCATACATTGCAGTCGAGTCAGTAGTCGGTAGGTAGCTACAAATATTACTACCCTCATTCTCTACACAGTTACACTATACAGGGTGAAAGGAAACGGTATCATTAACCTTTAAACCACATTCTCTACCCATCAAACTGAACAACTTTTACTATAGGAGCAAACCGATCGGAGCAAAAAAAAAATCGGCTGTTGCATACATTTGAGTCGAGTAGGTAGGACTGGAGTTTAGTATGGGACAGCTGGCTTTTTTTCTCCGATCGGTTTGCGCCCATAGTAAAAGTTGTTCAGTTTGATGGGTTATGTGGTTTATAGGTTAAATTGTACTTTTCCTTACATTCTGTTTATTTTTACAGTTTAAAATTAGGACTTAGAAAATGTTCAACAAAAAACAATCGCCAAATGTAACATTCGGGATCCGGGGGATGTGGGAGAGTATTAGGGTGAGGAACACCACCTCTGGTGAACCTCGAACATGAAATGGAGGGTTTAATTAAAGGGAACGTTATTGGGTAAACTGGGTAAATAGTAGCAATTCGGTTCTGGCACTCGCCGACCGCTGCCGCGGCACGCTCGCTCCGCTCGCTCGGCTCGTGCGCTGTGGGTCGCAAGATACCTAACATGCTCGTCGCTTCGCTCCTCGCTAACTTAACCGAGTAATGAAGTGGGACGCTCTATTTCGGTTCTGGTACAAGGTCAATGACCTGACCTTGATTAAAATTAAATAAATTCCTTAAATTATAAAAAAAACATAATTTATAAAATGTCTAGATAACGGTGCATCCTAGCGAAAAAATAGCAAATTTTTCGAACCCCTGGGGCACCCATAAACCCACCCTTCCGCATGGAAAAATAAAAAATTACTCATTATTGAAAATTTTACGCCCCCATAAAAATCGATGGCTCATACGAAATCGTTCAAAATTTTTCTACCCTTCTGTCGGTTACATCCTTTTGCCTGAACGTCCATCGCCCGAATTGACTACATAGACGACAAGTTTTGAAAAATTTACAAGTCTAGCCCCCATACTAATTTCGGATTACTCGCATAATTACATATCGCATATCGACTCACATTATAAATTTAACGAGACACGCAAATTGACCTACTTGTAAACTCATTTCACCCGAAAATTCGACTAAGTCGATGGTGCATACAATTTCGATCAAATTTTTTTTGAAGTCCCTGCTCCATATATTTGCGTAAAATTTTTCTAATTGTCCTCTTTGCGACACCCTAACCCATACACATACAAAAAAAAGGATCAGGTCGGTTACGTCCTTTTCCCCGAACGTCCACTCTTCACCCGAACGTCCTTTTACCGGATTCGTCCTTTTCCCCGAACGGCCATTTCCCCGAACGACCATTTCCCAGAACGGGCATATTCCCGAACTTTTCCCCGTACGGCCATTTCTTCAAACGGATATTCTACGTGGTGTAACAAAACACCCTAGTAATACGTAAGGTGGTGCTTTAGACCATCAAACTGAAGAACTTTCACTATGGAGCCAACTTTGAAATCGGAAAAAAATAGGCTCTAATTAAACTGGTTTTTTTTTGCGATTTAGAAGTTGGCTCCATAGTGGAAGTTGTTCACTTTGATGGTCTGAAGCACGATACAAAACAGGTACGTAATTAGGTAGTAGGTATTAGGGTAGTGTAGGTAGACACGTGCTAGCCTAGGTACGTACGTACACTAGGCTACCTGCGAAGTCCGTACCTACCTACGAAACTTTTTGTAGGTAGTTAGGTACGTTACTAAGAATAGTTTCGTACGTAGTTCGCAGATAGCCTAGTGTACATTTTGTCATTAAATACAATATACTGTTAAAATTTCAACTGGCTACCTATTACGATTCAGAAGATACAGCCCTCTGCAGGTAGGACGGACGGACGGACGGACAGACTGACAGCGTTTGCTTATAAATATGGTCCTGTAATCCTGTTTTCACCCTATGGGTACGGAAAACAAAAATTAGGCCTAGCAGGAATCTAAGAAAATTATAGGTACCTACTTATACATAGTTAAATACTTACCTATACGGATCAGCCCCCTTACCCGCACTTTCGATCTTCACTATATCGCCACTGTTTCGGTCCGCACTTCATTGTAATAGAGTTGAAATTGGAACGAAAACATTCACGCAAAAGTTCGAATCGAATGTGCGGGTAGACCCTCTGGTCAGTTACGTCCTTTTCCCCGAACGTCCATCGCCGGAATTCTTTGTACGACCTTTTCCCCGATCGGACATTGCCTAGTACGTCCATTTCCTTGTACGGACATTTCCCCTTACGTCCCTTTCCTTGTATAGACATTTCCTCTTAGTACATAGGACTCAGAAAATTTTTCAACAAAAAACAATCGCCAAATGTAACATTCGGGATCCGGGGGATGTTGGGAGTATTAGGGTGGGGGAACACCACCTCTGGTGACCTTCAAGGTCAAAGACCTTGACCTTGAACATGAAATGGAGGGTTTAATTAAAGGGAATGTTTTTGGGTAGACTGGGTAAATAGTAGTAATTCGGTTCTGGCACTCGCCGACCACTGCCACGGCACGCTCGCTCCGCTCGCTCGGCTCGTGCGCTGTGGATCACAAGATACCTAACATGCTCGTCGTTTCGCTCCTCGCTAACCTAACCGAGTAATAAAACATAATTTATAAAATATCTAGATAACGGTGAATCCTAGCGAAAAAATAACAAATTTTCCGAACCCCTGGGGCACGAATAAACCCACCCTTGCGCATGCAAAAATAAAAAAAAAATCATTTTTGAAAATTTTACAATTCCAGCCCCCATACTTTCACCCGAAAATTCGGATCAGGTCAGTTACGACCTTTTCCCCGAAAGTCCACTATGGACCCGAACGTCCACTTCCCAGTTTCGTCCATTTCCCCGATCGGCCTTTTCCCCGAACGGACATTTACCCGAACGGCCATTTCCCCGAACGGGCATAATATTCCCGAACTTTTCCCCTTACGTAAGGGGGTCCTTCAGAACATCAAACTGAACAACTTTCACTATGGAGCCAACTTCGAAATCACGAAATAAAAACCAGCTGTTTCATTAATACTGCAATACTGGCTCGACTCAAATGTATGGAATGACAGATTTTTTTTTTGCGCTGACACGTTTGCTCCCATAATAAAAGATGTTCAGTTTGATGGGTAGGTGGTTTAAAGGTTAATTTTACTTTCCTTACAACCTGTATTTATTTTTTAAACAGTAATTTTTACAGGGCTGAAAATCGATATACAGACTACATACAGATTCTTAATATGCTGACACTTTTTTAAGGGGATGATCAGACCATCAAACTGAACAACGTTCTCTATGGGACCAACATCGAAATGGCGAAAAAAAATCTGCTGTCCCATACATTAGGCTCGAGTAGGAATGCAGTTTTGTATGGAAGTGATGATATTTTTTCGCGATTTCGATGTTGGTGCCTTAGAAAAAATTGTTCAGTTTGACGATCTGATCATTCCCTTAAAAATTGTCAGCATATTAAGAACGACTCTATATTTTAGTACAAAAAATGTACTAAGGGGAAATGTCCTTAAAAGGAAAGGGACGTAAGGGGAAATGTCCTTACAAGTAAATGGACGTACTAGGCAATGTCCGTTCGGGGAAATTCCCGTCCCGGGAAAAGGTCGTACAAGGAATTCGGGCGATGGACGTTCGGGGAAAAGGTTGTAACTGACCTGATCCGAAAATTCGTCTAAGTACCTACTACGTACGGGGAAAAGTTCGGGAATATGCCCGTTCGGGGAAATGGTCGTTCGGGTAAATGTCCGTTCGGGGAAAAGGCCGTTCGGGGAAATGGACGAAACCGGGAAGTGGACGTTCGGGGAAAAGGACGTAACTGACCTGATCCACCCATACTCATGTTTCTATCAGTTCTAGTATATCTAAGTAACTTGAAAAAGTACCACCAATGGCCTCAATTCGGACTGTGCCACGACTTAACTTAACAAAATGTATTCCTGTCACTTTCTAAAATAAGATTAAGAAAAGAGACAGAAAACCAACAGTTGACTTTAGTGCTGTCAAAGTGACGTTACACGCCCAAAAACGTACATTATGATGGCATCTTATTTTGGGCGTGTAACGTCACTTTGACAGCACTAAAGTCAGCTGTTGGTTTTCTGACTCTTTTCTTAATCTTATTTTAGAAAGTGACAGGAATAAATTTAGTTAAGTTAAGTCGTGGCACAGTCCGAATCGGTACCAATACCTGTTTTTATAATACTTTAAACAAAATTTTAATATTCAATCAATCAATCAATCAATCAATTATACTTTATTTCACACCAAAAAGAAAAAAACGCTAATATTCGCTTACGTTCGGTACAGTAAAAAATAGGAAACTAAATCGCCGGCCGTGCGAAGCGACAGTCGGGCCCCCCGAGGTGAAACTCACCCCGCGCGCACCGCACCCCGCCCGCATAACGTCGAAACAACACTCAATTCACAACGAATCCACGCGTAATTTTTACATTTTGTAGTCGGGTGATTATTCGAATAAGATGCTAGATATGTGGATCATTTTTTTTGTTCTGAATATTCATTACATTTGCGATGTCTCTATGGTATCCAAATTTTTCTAAAATGTATGCATTGTCCTAAAAAACAAGGACGAAGTTGGGCCTTTTTTGATCAAAAATTACGAATCTTTGAGCCAATATAGCTTAAGAACTAAATATTTAAAGAAAAATCTGAATTCATAGAGACACAGATATTTGTTTCTAGATTATGTTAAAAGCATTTGTTTTAACTTTAATTACGATATGTTTAAACTAGGACCCGACTACGTTTTGTATGGAGCGCGCTCCGAGTAGAATTCTCTTAAGACATTTTCGAGTATGAAATTAGGCTGTGTGAGTGTCAAAATAGCTCTCTTGAAACTCAATTTTACCACTAGAAAAAACCACCAGACACTAAACGCAAAATTTCACCACTAGGAGGGGGGGGGTCCAAACCACCAGTTTTAGTGGAAAATCCACTAAGTTGGCAACACTGCACGGGGCGCATACGCAGGTCGCCCCCGCGCTACTCTCGCACCTTTTTGCCTCACGACACGGAATAAGCGTAGCAGCGAACGCTACATTAATTTTCGGGTGGATAAATGGAAAAAAAAAAAAAAAAAAAATGTTTTTTCTCTTTAATGTGTTCTATCATGGTATCATAGCGGTTCTATTAACGATACTGATTGCATGGAAGAAAAATGCGCACTGTCTCTGAAGTAACCCTGTATAATAATAGTATAGGCGACGACTGTCAAACGATATATCTAAATTATTTATAACAGACAGGAGTTTGTTTCGGTTATTGGGAGTGAGGGACACCTGAACACCATAATTATCGATATCGTAACATCATTCAACAACAATTAGAGAATTAAACTGAACAACTTTCACTATGGCGACAATGTCAAAAAAATCGGATGCCCCTACATTTGAGTCGAGTAGGTACCTACTGCAGTTTTCATAGATAAGCTACTATTTATGAAACACATACACACACAGCAGATTTTTTTTTTCAATGTTGGCTTCATAGTGAAAGTTGTTGTATAGACAACAGACACCAGACCACCAGGTATAGACCACCCGGGTCTTTTAATATTACTAGGGTGTTTTGTTATACCCAGGGTATAACAAAACACCTACAGTCATATAGGGTATAATACCCTATATGACTGTAGGTAATCGTATAGATAGATGTTCTCAGAGTTCAGCGCATAGGTTAAGGTTCTTAGAGTCAATTCACACGTACCACAACCACACCACGTCGCAGCGACAAAATGTGGTCAAGCTGTGGTTACGTGTGAATAGTGTCGCAGCGGCTTTTTGCAGTTGCGTTGTGGTACCGACAAAATGTCGATGTGGTTGCGTTGTCGCTGTCGTTGCGATGTGGTAACCACGTGGTCATGTGCAGTTATACTCCGGCTTTCATAGAGGAAACACGGCTTGGCAGCATGTCGTGGCGATGTGGCCGCGGTGCCGCCGCCGGTGGTGGCGTTGCCGTCGCGATGTGGTTGCGATGTGGTCGTATTACACAGGTGGTCGATAACAACGGAAAAATGTGGTACATGTAAATTGTAATATTCATTTTCAATACAAAATATACGCCCAACCACATGGCGTCGTTGTGGTGTAGTTGTGGCTGTGGTGTGGTTGTGGTACGTGTGAATTGACACTTAGACTAAAACAGGATAATTTTCGGAAGCTTACCTAAAGTTTCTGTTAAGATCTACGCCCACACATTCGCCACCGTGCCTCGCTCGGTTCTTTCTCCACATGCGATCGTGTGTGTGACTGTGCTCGTAACCGTCTGGATTTAAGACGGGGACTATGTGCCTGACAATAAATTATGTTTATTCATAACTATAGTTAGAATTTATTTTTAGGAGTTATAAAACAAACACACATTTATTTTTAGGAGTTATAAAACAAACACACCTTACCGAGGTAAAGTGTTTCTCTGTTTAGAACCGAAATTGTACAATAATATCCAGCTTTTCATATTACAAAACATTATTATCTACTACACGTAGACGTAGGTGGTAGTGACGAATTACATCATTAAAATTGTATACAGGGTGTTAGGGTAAATCGTTGCTTTACTTTAATGGGTGATTTTACACGATACGAAACAACTTTCCCTTAGAAACCTATAGGAAATGTTGGACTTCCCATACTAAATGCAATCAGCTGATCGATCATTTATATGAAGTCTTTTTTTTATTATTTCCAATAAGTTTCTTAGGGAGAGTTGTTCAGTTTGATGGTCTGATCATCCCCTTAAAAAACAGTCAGCAAATTAAGGAGGACCCTTTATACGTCCCACTGCAGGGCACAGGTCAGGGAGCTACTATTGCTTATTACTGCAGACTTGGGCAGGGCACAGGCCTACCCTAACCTCAAGGAGGCCCTGGCCCATCAAGACCAATATACCACGATGATGATGATGATGATGATGACTTTTTAGTTACTAACTTAACTCTAAGGGTGGATTCAGAGAATTCAGACAGTGAAACTACACAACTTTCCCTAAGGAACATGGGCCGAAAAACAAGTAGTTATACTTTTGTATGGACGGTCAAAAAAAAAATCTCGTTTTTTTATTCCATGTTCCTCAAGGAAAGTTGTTTAGTTTCATTGCCAAAATATATTTATATTTTTTTTTATCCAGATTCTGTTTTGGTAAGAACTTCAAAAAATTGAGATTGTGACTATGGATATTCTGTATGATAAATACCTCAGTATCTGATCTAAGATTTTAATTAATTAAATTACTTAAAATTTATATTTCACATACCTACTTTACTTAATTATTTTAATAACTACTTTCGTCTTACTTCAGACACTATTAAATTGAACAACTTTCACTATGGAGCCAACTTCGAAATCGTAAAATAAAAATCAGCTGTTTCATACAAAACTGCAGTATCGGCTCGACTCAAATGTATGGGACAAATGATATTTTTTTGTCGGTGTTGGCTCTATAATAGTGAAAGTTGTTCAGTTTCATGAAGCACCCCTTTAAGTATTATTAGGGTGTTTTGATACACCCTGATGTACACACAGACCAGTAAAATGGTCTGCGATTATACATAATTATACTGAATTTATGTGCATGTGTCACTTACCAGTCTTTATCAGTAATGTAAACAGGATGTGTTTTGAAGTTTTTGACCAAATAATCGGCAATGTAGGTGACCACTGCCGTGCTGATCCACTCTCGGGAATGTATGGAGGCGTCTAGCCACACTGCCAGATTCTTTGCATTGCTGTTTGACACTTTTAACATCTACGGGGTGAAATTGATATCATTAGCATCCTTTTAAACTAAGACCCATCAAACTGAACAACTTTTACTATGGGAGCAAATCGATCGGAGCAAAAAAAAACTGCTGTTCCATACTAAACCGCAACGCACTCGACTCAAATGTATGCAACAGCTGATTTTTTTGTGCGCCGATCGGTTTGCTCCCATAGTAAAAGTTGTTCAGTTTGATGAGTAGACTCTTAGTTTAAAAGGATGCTAATAATGATATCAATTTCACCCTGTATAGAAATTGGATTACTGTAGCTAATTTTATAAGGTAACTAGAGTTTAGTCTCGACTTCGTCCACACAAATTATATAAAAGAATTAAATTATAAACAACAAAGCTTTTAAACAAAAAAGTTTGATCAAAATCGGTTCAGTAGTTTTTGCGTGATGCCCGAACAAACAAAAAATCCGAAACATGGAGATTTGGAGTCAGGGACACCTAAAATTAGAAGAAGTTAGCGGAGAAACAGAAATGATGAGGACAGACTTGGATAGTGACTTTGTTTTAATACTAAGTATTTAGAGAAGTAGAAAGGATAGGATAAGATAGGATAGTAGGAAGTAAGATAAGATAGGATTACTTGAATGCTATTATTAGCACAGGATTGTGAAGTATGGCATCATAAATAAATTTAAAAAACCGATGAATTCAATTTTAATCGAGGCCAATTTGCAAGGTAGTGAGTTGAATAGGTAGCAATGTGTAAAGTATCTAAAATTATTGTATTCTGGTCTAGCTTAGTCTTTTAATTCTATAGTGTCATGATGATGATGATGGGACAAAAATGGCATGAAAATTGATATGTACAATTTGTGTGACGAGAAATAAATAGAAAGCTGTATGTCTTAAACTAAGACGCTACCCAACAAACTGAATAACTTTTACCGTGGGAGCAAAACTGAAATCGCAAACAAAAATCAGCTGTTCCATACTAAACTGCAACACACCTACGCGACTTAATTAATATATGAAACAGTTCATTTTTTTCACGATTTCTGCTCTCATAGTAAATGTTGTTCAGTTTGTTGGGTAGAGGGTAGAGTCCTAGTTTAAAAGGATGTTAATGACTTCAAATTGGCCGTATAGTTTTTTCCAGCATAGCATTGCAACTTTACTAACTTTACAGGCGAAACAAAAATGCACTTTAATTTATAAACAAAGCCTAATTTATTTTCAACAGGCTAAATTATTTAAATTTGGTACACGTGTTCATAGAAATAATCTAATTTATCTTTAGGGCAACGAAAGTGGAATTGGTAAACCTGCTGGAATAAACGTTTCAACGTTAGGTTTTTTAGCTAGTTTTAAATAAATTACCTTTATGTCTCGACCTTCGACTGATTTCCCAATAACAGATACTGTACAGATAGCTGGATAGTCCCTTTCTAGCTCATCTAAGAAGTCATATATTACTTTTAGCCTGTGGAACTTCTTCCAATCCATTAGTTTGACTGAAATTGTAAAAAACTAAATATTTGTTTCCATATTTAATAACATCGTTCTATGAGATATTTTACGATACTTTTTTCAGCCATTAGTATTGTTTGACAGAAAATATTAACTTACTTTTCCTTCGTTTCGGTTTGTTAGTAGACGTAATTTGTTTAAAGCTAGATAGATTTAACCTTTGAATCGATCCAGGCATTTTTCCTGTAAAATATTTATATTAAGTATGCTTGTTGGTGTTTATCACTGATGGAATTAAGCGAGGGAAGAGTCTTCTTTTTAGGGTTCCGTACCCAAAGGGTGAAAACGGGAACCTATTACTAAGCCTACGTTGTCCGTCCGTCCGTCTGTCATACCTATTTAGGGCTGTAACTTTTGAACCGTAATAGCTAGATAGTTGAAATTTTCTCAGATTATGCGTTATTATGGCGGATTTGTAAACAAATAATAAAAATGTCAAAAAGTAAAAAATTAAGGGGGGTTCTCAACAAGAAAATAGTTTTTATCAACGTTTCTTCTTCACGCTCTATCGTAAAAACGGTAATACATAAAAGCGTCAAAAATAGTGTGATTATAGAGCAAACTCTACGGAATAATAACAAATACTAAAAACCGGCCAAGTGTGAGTCGGTCTCGCGCTAAAGGTCCCGGACAAAAAAGTTTTTTTTCTAAGTTAATAATTTTGTGTTCTGTGGTGGTGTGGTACGGAACCCTCTCGGTGCGCGAGTAGCCCGACTCGCACTTGACCGGTTTTATTAAAATCGGTTTCTTTGATTATTCTACAGTTTTCAACATAAATGTTACAAAATTATTATTTATTAAAGTAATTAATAACCTTTGATTTGTCTGGGTCGAGTTTGTGTTTCATTATCAGCCATTTCCTTGTCTTCCGAACCGTCTTCTTTGCTGATCTTGCTATATGCTTTATAAAAGCTAGATCTTCCAGATTCTCCATGGTCCATGTTTAGATTCATAGTGAGGACGAGATGAGACTTTGTGGATAATACGAAATAAGGCAAGAAAGATATTCTTGCCAAAAAATTAGAATTGAACATTGAAATTTGTAAGGATTTTTGTTGCCTTTGTTTTGTTGTTCAGCCTATCTGGTGTGCTGATTTGTATTTCATTTCATATTAACATCAATTTAACAATATATTTTGAAGAGTTAATTTTTATAGTGAAAATCTTTATGAAAATGTGGAAAAGCTGCGACAAAAACAAAAATAGGTTTATCGAAGAACGTTAAATATACAAAGCATTTAGTGAGTTACCTGCAAGACTTACCCTATTTGATAAAAGGCTAGAGAAACTGAAATTTTGCTCGTTTCTTAGAAAAAATGTGTTGATATTAGAGAGGTATAGATTTTTGACAATAATAACACAGACAATATAAAATATAGACAAGACATTTAACACCAAAGAGAAAATTTCTTCAGAACAAAAGAGTTCGCAAGAATCTGTGAAGAATCAAATGAAAATTATTATTGTACAAAGAGATTTTATCTATTACAGTTTTCTCCCAAGAAATCCTAAAATCGAACCAAAAGTGCACCAAAACGTATAAAGAGAACCAATTACGCGACAGTCTTCGTTTGATCGCCGGCCGCCTACGCGCACGCATATAACGTGCCGAGATGGAATAAAAACTTCGCACGCGAAAGTTTGTAAGTATGGATGGATGTTTGTTCCGCTTTCACGTAAAAACTGCTGAACGGATTTTGACGAAATTTGGCATACAGATAGACCATGGCCTGGATTAACACATAGGTTACTTTTTATCCGGGTAACGCAGACGAAGTCGCGGGCAACAGCTAGTAATAATAATAAAATAGTATATTGGTTTCTGGCATACCTTTTCCAGCATCCTGGTTTCTGGTTTCTTATAGATAATGGTGTTATCATTTACTTCCCGGTACCCGGGCTTCATCATCCTCATCGTACCACTGCAGGGCACAGGCCTACGCTCAGGAAGGGTGTATGGGCATTGGTCACTGGCATTTGTTCACCACGCGTGCCCAATGCGTATTGGTAAACTTCACAGGCGCATCATACATTTCTGCTTCAGCGTAGGTTTCCTCTCGATGTTTTCCTTCGGCGTTTGAGAGCAGTCGTAGACCTCCATGATTGGGTGTCAATACCTCTTCACAACACGCCATTGACGCTCTTTTCTGTTCTGAATATAAGCACCTACTATTATTGACTGACTAACCCCTCGTTAAATGTAGTTGTGAGCTTTAAATATGCAATGTTCTGCTAAAGTATGCGAATAATTATTACCCATCCGTCCAATGTTACTGTGGAAAATGCGAACGAATTCGTGCTCGGATTAGAAAACCGCGGACAGTCGTGCACAAAACTCGGACTCCGGCCGCGCCGTCCGCAGCCAATCACAGTCACGTATAGTCACGACGTCACTTATGGGAGCTGGATTATGGTACACCTTCACTATGTGGTTGCAATATCTAAACTATTATAAAACTGTAACAGAAGTGTGTCTGTACATTGAAGATATCTACAAAAAAAAAATTACGACATGGTTTTTACCTGTCCCTGATACCAAATCACAAATTTTTGGATTTTTTGTCTGTCTGTTTGTTTGTTTGTATGTTTGTTTGTTTGTTTGTTTGTTTGGGTGTTTGTTTGTTCGAGTATCACGCAAAAACTACTGAACCGATTTTGATGAAACTTTTTTTGTTTGATAGCTTATCATCTGACTTAAAATCTGGTATATAATTTATGCGGACGAAGTCGCGGGTTAAAGCTTTATAAAATAGAATCGTTTTTTTATTATCTCTACAAGTAGAGGCTGTATGAAAAGTACAATCGTTCAGACTTATTTCTCCTCACTAGTGTTAGAAAGGAACCAAGCCACAAGCCTCCACTACTCATAAATAATAAGGATTTTTTGCTTCTATGGGACAAGAGTTCCATCACTATGATTGTTAAATTGTAGGGTGATTTTGGTAGGCGTAAAGCAAAGAGTTTATTGAGGTCATCATGATCAGCCTGTATAAGATGTTTCCCCGCACATCGCGCTGGATTGACCTGCCGCGACCCCTGAGCTGATTCCACTATAACGGTATGCCTGTGCCCTGCAGTAGGACGTATACAGGGTATTACAAAACACCCCATTAATACCTATACGTAAGGGGGTGTTTCAGACCATCAAACTGAACAACTTTAACTATGGAGCCAAATACAAAATCTAGAAAAAAAAACAGCTGTCCCATACATTTGAGTCAAGTCGGTATACCTACTGCAGTTTTGTATGAAACAGCTGTAGTTGGCTCCATATTTAATGTTGTTCAGTTTGATGGTCTCAAGCACCCCCTTAAGTATAACTAGGTTTTTTTGTTATACAGGGTGTTAAGGTAAACAGTTGCATTACTTTAACGCATGTTGCATTGTACCCATGATACTGAACAACATTCCCAAAGAAACCTATAGGAAATTTGCAAAATATTTTTCGACTTTTCATACAAAAGTTCGATCAGCTGATTACATTTAGTATGGGAAGTCCAAATTTTTTTTTTCGAATTTCCTATAGGTTTCTTAGGGAAAGTTGTTCAGTACCATGGGTACAATCATCCCTTAAAGTAATGCTACTGTTTACCCTAACACCCTGTATAGGCTGATAATGATGATGAATGAAACAAACTAATCTTCAAAAATATAAAGTCGAAAAAATTGTAGTTAAAAAAGCGACATAGTACATACACCAGGATCCACAATGGATCCACAGAATCAACCTCCCAACTTTTACGAGTCAACTTTTGCAGTTCAGTCGGTGAATTGCAGTCGCAGTCACGCTAATTGTAGACAAATGAGATTGATTGAAACTGACACAATGCTTTACTTTGTATATAGTTGTTACCTATATAGTTACTTGCTTTTTGCTATTCTAATCTAGTGTTTTGTAATTGGACAGGGAAAGAGTGGTAAAGAAAGTTTTAGCTGGCTTTCACTTTAAATTCCCCTTGTAATTTAATTATTTATTAAAATTCTCCTTGTAATTTAATTAAATAAAATAAATAAATAAATAAATAACGCTCACAGGCACATACATTGTAATGATCCCAAGAAAGCACATACGCACAGCGCATTATGTTTTAAAATTCTCCTTGTATTTTAATTATGTAGTCAAATAGTTCAGGATGCATTTTCTTACATCTCGTCATGGTATTGAATGCGGATTCCAATTTGTGGTGCCATTTGCAGAGAAACTAAATGTTAACATTTGCAACGGTGATAATCGATGAGTTTTTATAACCAGTGATAATAATTATATTTAAAAAAGCTCCTGCTATTACCTGCTACTGTATTTTTTATTTCATTTTATTTCTGACTGTTTTTTAAGGGGATAATAATATAGGATCCTTCTTAATATGCTGACTCTTTTTTAAGGGGATGATCAGACCATGAAACTGAACAACTTTCTCTATGGCAACAACATCGAAATCACGAAAAAAAAATGAAATGAAATGATTATGAATTATGAACCTACTTGAGCGAAATGTATGGGACAGCAGATTTTTTTTTCGCGGTTTCGGCATTGGTCCTATAGAGAAAGTTGTTCAGTTTGATGGTCTGATCATCCTCTTAAAAAAGTGTAAACATATTAAGAAGGACCATAAAAATTGAAAAACATCGTCACCTGCATGCTTCAATTTCGCGGCATGTATTGTACCTACTGTCCATTATAAGTGGCGACGGGCTCACTTCCCATCACACTGGTCAGAGTTTCGGTACTACTCTAGTGAAACGTGGATGTTCTGAAGTATCAGAATATCCCTGATTACCCCCCTCGGGGAATATAGTCGTGAGCATATATTAAAATTGAAAAAAAAAATCTTAAAACTTAATCCGGCGTAAAAGGTGGGGGTTGGCAGGAAGAGGGAGGGGTCATAAGTTCGGTTACGGGGCGATAATTAACACGATTACCGTGGCAATAGCGGCGTGGAGTGCCGAGACTAGTGCAGACTAATTGAAATGTATGGCGTCTTGCCTTGTTGTTCCCGATTGCTTCGAAATTGCTTACGCTTGCTGATCTTATATTAACACGTACGGTAATGAGGAGGAGTATTGTAGAGTTATATTTGTGTTTAGGCGGGATATAACCAGGAAGCTGGAAATATGCTGGTATAGCTGGAATATTATCATATCTGTCAATATTATTTGTATTATCATTCTAAGTCCATGGATATAACTTGACTCGACTATTGTTTTGCTCCCGTAGTAAAAGTTGTTCAGTTTGATGGTTAGAATACCTATGTGGTTTAAAGGTTAATGATACTTTTCCTTACAAAGTCTTTTATATATTTTTGATACGATCTAGAAACATCTGTGCTTTGTACATTTGTAAGATGTCCGTTAAAATATAATTATAGTTAAAACAACTTGGCGAAAATCTTGTCTGGGTACTTTCTGCGCAGAACAAATTTTTTAGGTGAAAAAGCTACTGCGCATACCCCTCGCCCCTGCCCCATATTGGTCAAGTTGTTTGCCTACGCGTACAGTATTATTAATTTTATTACCTTCCTTAAATATAAGCAGCAATATAGGTATATTAATTTAAAAAAGGTTCAGTTCATTTCAAATTTTCACACAAACTTGAAAATCAACTCTGCCTGTTTGTACAAAATGCGTTACTTCTTTAATTTATTTTGTGAGAGGATAGCCGAGTACTGTTTAGTTTTAATTAATACAAACGCCCCCCTGTTCCCTCCCTGGATTTTTTAAAATTACAATCTATGTCACCTCTGCCATGTCCCTATTTTTTGTTTTTTTTTTTCATAAAAGAATTACTATAAAAGATCACTACAATATTAAAATGATGTTTAGGTGCCGGTTAAGAGTTCATTTGTTAAAAAAGAGAATCTAAATAGGTATAGTATATTTGTAAACAGTTTCACTAGATACCATAAACCAAGGAATCGATATCCAGTATTAATTAACTAACAAAATACCTCTACCGTCGGCGTTGGATACAAGATTATCTGGAGCTTGGCAATTAATTGGGAAATGCCTACGTAAGATCAGTCGAGCAAGCAACGTGTTCGGCGTATCATTTGTGTGGTAATTGGTCAAAGGTGACGTCATCGTTTGGGTAGATGGACTGATTGACCGAGCAATTGGAACATTATCGCCTTCGTATTTTGAAGATAATATTAAGATTATACTTAGAGAATTATTATTTAATGATTTCGGTGTAGTAGGTATTTGCAAGGTAATAGTCAAAGGTGACGTCATCGTTAGGGGTAGATGGACCGGTTGATCGAGCAATGGGAACATTATCGCCTTCGTATTGTGAAGATACTGTTTAGATTATACTTAAATTAACTAGAAATTTAAGTATCACTAGGGAATTATTAATTATGTCAATTCGGCGTACCATTTGCAAGCTGCAATTATGTTTGAGAATCTACATGAAAAGGGAACGTGTTTGGCGTAGGTATAATTTGTGAGGAAATTAGTCAACCGTGATGACATCGTTAGGATGGATGGACTGATTGACCGAACAATGGGAACATTCTCGGCTTCATATTTTGAAGATAAGGTTTAGATTCTATCTAGATTTATTAGAGACTCTTTAGACTAGCTAAGTAGTAGGCAGATTGTTAATGAAGGGTAGGTGGAGAACGAACCATTTTTAAACTTGGTGTGGCTGGGCTAGTCCTTGGTAGGCTAAGATAGGTTTTCAGCTCGTAGTAAGAATTTTGCCCAGCCGACACGAGGGCACTTTTCTCAAGCAAGAAATTCCGTCATATCTACAAAGATAATTTGGCCTCCGAAGTATGGAGAAACTACATAAGCGGTCACACACCCAAAACTGCATGCTTCAACTTATTGCCTGATGCTTAATTTCAACGAACGTTCGAATGGTAACTTAAACCACACGAGCGTCGTATAAAATAAGAACCTATTATAAATCTAAACACCCATCTAAACAAATCAAATACCTTAATCCTCAATACAATGCAACCAATAAAGGCTGCTTTAAAAAGTAAACCCAGATCGTGTAAACAAGCTTTTTGTTGGCTTCCTTCGCCTGAGGCGAGGGCTGGCAGTGAAGGGGGGAGGGGGGGGGACGGAATCAAAAAATTGTGCTTCCAATAAAGGACATCATTAATTCTCGCCGGTCGCCGACGATGCGGGGGATTGCCTGCATTACTGTAATAGCGTCTGAGAAAAATAACGGATCAATATCCCGGAGTCGCCTTGTGGTCGTTTTATTGTGTTCTTGTTTGTTATTGATCAGTTGTTTTTTTGCCATCATTATTGAAGACATGAGAGCGATACGTGTAGCGGCTTTAAATGTTGAAAGTAGCTGCAATGCCACGATGATTATTTGTGACCAAAAAAATTTTCGGTAATGATAAGAAAAACGAATAAACTAAAAACTGTGTATAAAATACCAGAAACTTTTTGATCACATCATGTCAATCAAAAAAACTTAACACTCAACTAACACTAGAAGATGCTAGAAGTAACATACTACAAGATAAAAGTGTCTGCCATGCAAGATACTAGGGGTACTAGTAGGGCTAAATAAGGCGTATAAATGTATGGAGAAATTTATAAGAGAAATAAATAATCTTCCCACATTGTTCCCACATGAAAAATGCTCCAAAGTAGTCCAAAGTTCTCCCAATAGATATAGTAATAGCTATACCGGTGTAGAATGTAGGTGTAGGTACACAAGTTGTCTACAACAATTTCCTCAAGCCGGCTCCTTTGCACCTAAGTATTTCTTTCAAATAATTATCCGACAAAAACATGCCAACATTCTTGCGGAGTTCGTTAGGTTCTTGGATCCCTCCCTAAGCAGAATTAATGATTCCCTTTATTGAAAGTTCAATTTTTTGATTAGGACCAGGGCAAGGGTCCCGGACTTTCCCGAACACTGTTTAAACACCGGATAACAGGGTGTTTGCATTCGGTCAATACTGATTTGATTTATTTGAAAACGATGTACTTTTTACGATCGGTGAATTTTAATGTAAGGAAAGCATTTTTGTTGTGACTTTCGGTTGGCGGGGTGGGACAGGGTTTGTTTATTTGTACGTTTTGTGGACTGAAGGGTAATAATCTCTATAAGTTTAGTTACGTCGGATTTGATAGTACTGTTGAAGTAATCTATGGCTTAAACACTCCCATGGACCTCTTGATCTCACTTCTTATCTCGGTATCCCATAACTATTTGCGTGAATCTAGGTTAACAATTAACTCAGGGTAAATTAGTTCTCTCACTTGTTTTTCCATACAAAAAAATCACGGATTCTATACAAACTTAACCTGGAGTTATTGCTAACCTTGTTTAACTCAATTGGGGGTAAGCGTTCTTAAATACTAAACTTGACCTGCTGTTAACTCTACATACTTAAACTCACAGCTGTATTTCCTGTCAGAGTTATCTGATGCTGAATATTTTGAGAAAGGCTGGCTTGCACCACAAAGTATTTAACATGTTTAAATATGATGCTGTCACTGTCATTTATATGAGCAGTGTGAAAGACAGAACTATCACTAAATACGTTTGGCTTAGAATAGAATAACGGGAATAACGTGTAAATTTTACTCCTCCAAAATTTTTATTTTCCGCCATTTCCGCCCCAAACTTAGGGGAATTTCTCTTAAGCGAGAATGTGCTGATTAGTTAGAAAGTTAGAGTATATTTCTCTGTATCACTATTCGCTATTAACTACCAATCTAATACAAACTAAGAAATCTGCCTCTGAATTTGACACTTTACCACTTCTAGAAAATATCACCTCAAACTATCTAGTATCTATCAAGGTAACTCATAATTTAAACTCGGTCTCTCACTCAATACAAATTGGTGCAGCCACGGCGACCGAGTGCCGTAATCTGTTGGCGAGCTCGGCTATCGGCCCTCGGCCTTCGTCTCTCGGCCTCCGGTCTCGGCCAGTCGGGCCAGGCGGTAGGGCGAGAATCTAATTTGGTTCGGTAGCCGTCGCTCATTTGTTCGAATTACACCCCTCGCCCACTTCCGAGACGCTGTTGAGACGGACAAAACATTGGATGTTCTGGAGAGTATGCGAGATTCCGGAAAACTGTTGTTTTTTTTTATAACCGTTTCAGTAAATGATAAGAAAAGGCCTTAAATTGAATGGCCAGCTCTTTAGTTAGGTACTTACTTATCTTAGCAACTTTTTAAAATAAATTATAAATTCTAAAATATTAAAAGTAACACGTATTGAATAGGTAGTTTTCAACACAGGATAATGAATTAAATTTGGAAACTGCAATATACAAGCAGTCTTAAAAACATCTATAAAGCTTACATTAATACTTATATCGATGAGTAACCTTCCTCTGACCTATTTATTATTTAGGTAATACAAGTAACGGAATATCTTGTCCCTCCTCACTTCAGACCCCTCGGATCTCAAACTATTCACCCCGGGGTTGTACTTTGGTCTTTCTTTGTTAAACGGGACCTTTTTAGGTACTTTGTCAATCGCTGCTTTGATGAGGTATATAATATAATGCTTTGATCAAAACTAGATAATATGATCTATCAGCGTGTATATTTGATCAATGAGCATTATATAATGTCACTATAATATGTATGTTAACATTATGTAAGCTCCAAAAAATGTAAACTATATTAAAAGGGTGTAACAGAACACCCTAGTAATGTTTGAAGGGATGGTTGAGACAATCAAACTTTGTCTATGTAGAGAAAGAGAAAAAAAATTTTCTTCTGTCCCGTACCCATTTGATGAGTAGGTGAAACATATACTTCGAATGAAATATACATGGTGTAATATAAAATGGGACAGTCACTTAAAGGGGTGCTTCAGACCATCAAACTGAACAACTTTCTCTATGGGACCAATATTGAAATCGCGAAAAAAAAATCAGCTGTCCCATACATTTCCGTCGAGTTATGTTTGCAGTTTTGTATCAAATCAAATCAAATCAAAAAGCTTTATTAATTCCATACAAAATTACATAACAATAATAATTTCGATTTCATAATTAATTAAGTAATAAATAAATTTTAATTAACATTACAATAAATAATTTCTTTTCTATGTACATGCATTTTTCATTACATTTAAGTATCATCTTATTAATTGGAATTGCATATTAGGTAGGTATATATTTATTAATGTATGGACCCCCTTAGGGTAAAAGCCTCCTCCAAAGAATGCCATCTCTCTCTGTCCTTTGCAGCGTCTCGCCAGTTTTTACCAGCATTTGCTACGATTTCGTCCTGCCATCTGGCGCTTGGTCGTCCTCTTCCTCTAGAACCGGCAGTTTTGTATGGGACAGCTGATTTTTTTTTCGCGATTTGAATATTGGTCCCATAGAGAAAGTTGTTCAGTTTGATGGTCTGAAGCACCCCTTTAAGTGACTGTCCCATTTTATGTTACACCCTGTATAATTAAAAAAAAGTTTTCATACTAATTTAAAAAAAAAAATCTCTTTGTTTTGATCTTTGAAATTTGTCCAGCTTGATTGTCTACACCACCTCTTCAAATACTACTAGGATCTTTTGTTACATCCTGTATAAACATCAGATAACTATTTTGTAGTGTGAACGGAATACACAGTTGTATGTATATGTATGTATAAACAGAGGTGGTATAAGGGCGAGTGCACTTGGAGGCGGCGATGCAGGTGTCTTTCACGCTTCACGCCATTCCAGCCCACACCCAGTTCCAGGTGCTTCCATGTGTGTTACATCTACGTTAACTTATATGCCTAGATAAACTTATATGGTAAGTTAAGCATTGTCTAGTTAGGTTTGTTTCAAATTCAGATATGAATAATTCGACTTGTAATATACTAAATCGGTGAGGTAACCTGCAAAACTGAGGGTGATTTCTGTATTTCTCTGATACAAATACTTTTATTCAGGTGTAATTCCGACTCTATAAAATCTATATTACCTATAATACTAATAAGAATTAACAATGGTTGTCTTGTTATGCAATAAGTCTAGACTACAATCGAGATCTTTGATTGGGAGTACGTAAATGTCCAAGATATAATAATAAGAATAACTGAGACTAACAAAATCTACTAAAACTATAGCAAAAGTTTCATTGGAATAACTTTTCTATGGGAAGAGCTACAACAAGTATACAACTTATGTACATAACAGGTCTAATATTTAAAATGTTTTGTTTGAAATAAAGATTTTTGTTTGTTTTTCTGTGATAGATAATGATAACTGAATAATGGTTTATCTTACAACTTAGGGCATTGTTATACTGATGGTCATATTGGTCATTGTAGTAAGTATTGTTTTATATAGTATCTTTATTCGAAAAAAGAAACGAAGTATTTATTTTTTGAAAACTAATTCTTTATTCTATTAAAAAAACCGGCCAAGTACGAGTCGGGACACGGGCAATTAGTGTTCCATACTACGAGTTGTTTAACATGGGTCATTGATGACAACCACTATAAGTTGACACTTACTTAGGTAGGATGTAGTCACATAGTAACTGAAGATCATTTTACACTGGTGGCTGTTTATTGGGTATTGAAAAAAAAACTATCCAAGTTAGTGTCACCCTGATAATTTTCCGTTTTTCCGTATTTCCGATGTTCATGATTTTTTGCAGATTGTATACGGCTATAGCTAAGTATATATTTTTAAATAGATGTGGGGACAGCAAATACTCGGATTTAATTGAAAATTTTGTTAAACAAAGTTTTAATTAAATATTTTAAAAATATATTTTTAGACTCGTATTTTTATAAGCTTTCAATAAATTGATACCCCACACTATAGGGTAAAACAAAATTTTTTTTATTTACCCTTTCTAACTCCCCAAATTGCCCCCCAATATAGAAATATGTTTTTTTATACCATTAATGATATTGGACCAGCAATTGCTATATCTGTGCCAAGTTTCAGCTTCCTATGTCTTACGGCCTCTGAGAAAAATGCCTGTGACAGACGGACGGACGAACGGACAGACACCGAGCTGATTCCATAAGTGTTTCGTTTTTCCAATTTTGGTACGGAACACTAAAAAAGAGCTGTATATGTGAAATATTATCGGCACGTTTCAGTGCATAATCTTCATTATTGACATGCAGCACAAAACCGATTTTGATGCGGTTTTCAGCTACGGCGAAGTCATCGATTACACACGTTGTTGCAACAATAAAATCCTGACATTAAGTACCTCTAAAGGTTTATAAATATAACAAATGTGTTAATAGACTAAAATATGATGAAAGTTACAAAATCATTGATAAAATAATTCAAGCAGCACCTCGATCTCGCCCTGTTGGGTCGTGAGGCAACTGAAAGAAATATCTGCTAACTTTCTTGATACTTGATCTTGATTGCGTTTTTTAATTGTTGGTCTGTGAATAAGTAAGCAAATGGTAATCGGTAATGGACCATCACCGAACGTTGTTAAAAAATTGAATCGGTTCATTGGGATGCAGGATTAGGATGGATGGAGAGGGCGATGATGCCCAGAATTTTCTTGCAAGATCGAATCAGTAATGAAGAGATTCGCAGAAGAACCAGAGTAAAAGACGAAGCTCAGAGAATTGCTAAATTTTAGTGGCAATGGGTAGGGCACATTGCTCGCTGAACCGATGGCTGATGGGACCGAAGAGTTCTCGAGTGACGACCGCGTACCGGGAAGCGCAGCGTGGGAAGGCGTGGGTACCGACGACCTGGTGAAGAAGGTTGGAGGGCAGCGCAGGACCGGTCGTTTTGGCGATCCTCGGGGAGGCCTATGTCCAGCAGTGGACGTCCATTGGCTGACATGATAATGATGATGATTAAGATGTAGAATATAGGGGTCATCTAATTTATCCAATCGAAACGAGCCGGCTTTCTTCACTCGCAGCAGCCACCAAAGAGTGTAGACTAATATAGAGCTTGTGTTATCCTGTATTATACATGATACCTCGGAGGACATGCCACAGGACAGGGCATTTTGACACATCTGAGGAAGAATTTCCCTTTACCTTCCTTCAAATAAAAATTAAAGTATCAAGACTATAAAGTCAGCGTAGTTAATCTTGTAGAATTTTAATGTTTGCCCTCGTTAGCCGGTAATAAGGAGAAGAGAGTTGTATCAGTCAAATATTGATGTTGGAGCTCCTTCGTATTGATTAGCGGAGTCGAGGCCGGTCGACGCTGTTCGGGAGATTTCGCTTCTTTAGGTAATCGAGAATCATACTCGTAGGTAGTCAAATTGCTTTTCATTTTTGTGGAAAATATGTTTAATTTGTGATGGAAATAGTTTCATTGTGTTTTCCTATAGAGTACCAATACAATGATAGTTTGAATCTCGGATTAAATTCACTTCCAAGTTTAGTCTAAGACGCGAATGTGCTTATTGGAACGCGGAATGCTTGACCGCGTGACCACCATCAGCCTGCTATTTCTCTATAGTGAGATAGCAGCGTAAAGAAGGAAAGAGCCAGTCTTATCTGAATGTTCCTCAATAGATACACACATTTTCTGCTTACTTGCGCGTACATATTTTAACTAGCGAATCGCCTTGCAGTGGGTAGATAGCATGACGTTGCGTTGGCAACACACAAGACTGTATCTGTAATAGACACATATTGACACCTTTATTAGTTTAAATAAAACTAGAGGTTTTTATCAGAGAATTGGGCAAAGCCATCTTGCTCAAGTTACATTTGTATCCATCATCATCATCATCATGTCAGCCGATGGACGTCTACTGCTGGACATAGACCTCTCCCAAGGATCGCCATAAGGACCGGTCCTGCGCTGCCCTCATCCAACGGGCTCCCGCCGCCTTCACCAGGTCGTCGATCCACCGTGTGAGGGGCTTATCCACGCTGCGCTTTCCGGTAGTGGTCGACACTCGAGAACTTTTCGGCCCTATCGGCAATAGGTTCTGCGAGCAATGTGCCCCGCCCACTGCTATTTTAGTTTAGCAATTTTTTGGGCTATGTCAGCTACTCTGGTTCTTTTCCGGATCTCTTCATTTCTGATTCGATCTCGTAGGAAAACGCCGAGCATATTTTGTATGATATTTTGGGCTGATTCTGTCCACTTGTCATCAAAAAGATTCAGCTCGTCTATCCGTCGTAAAAAAACCTACCATTGCTTCAAGCGTTACACCACTTTCCACGGCTCATTACTTTGTCACACTCTGGGTGATTTGGGCACTGCTATCGAAATGTGGATGTTCTAAATATGGTGTATTTAGAAGGTATCTGACTAACCCCCTGGGGAATACAGATGTGCTCATCTTTCGGCTGTTATTCCGGGCTGTGATTATTATTTCCCACCTGTCCAACCGTTCCCATTCTAAATGATAGTGTTTCCCTTATTTATATTTTATGATATAAATGCATGATTTAATTCTAACCAACAGAACGGAACGGTGAACTCAAATAGGCACTCTCAGTTATTGTAATAGGACCCTTTAGCTATATCGATATGTTCATCAAACCTGAAACGACTCTTGTTATAGTTCCACTTTCCATAGTTATCTTAACATCCGGGGACAAGTTTGTCGATATCCGTACTAACATAACAAGATGTGTTTTATGCACCAATTATTAAGACCTCCCACCTCTCTTTTATTTGTCCCTCTGTCAGATCACCAAAGGGTAAATGAGTGTGTTTTGGGAGGTCTCGTGAATTTGGCGGTGGGAAATAACAGTGGTAATGCGCTAGGGTGTGTTTTTGCTTTATGTCGCGTGAAATTTTATAGTCGCGGACGCGGCGCCGCGCCAGCCCATGTCGCTTTACCAGTAGACTTGCTTATTATTGTTTAGTTAAATGACAAAAATATGTAGAAATCCTACGGACAACAATATTTCCCTAAACTGTATTTACCTACACATTTTAATTTCGTAGATTTTTGTAAAAAATTAAGCTACAATTATTTATCAATGTCCTAGTTGGTGGATTTGGTGGTAATTAATAATAATAAATATGTAAGTATCGGTTATAAATAATGCTGTAATACGACTGACAGTATTTATGATAACCAAAAGATAACACATGGAATTTAATAACACAATTTGAACTATTTTATAATAAAAATGTCAACATGTAAAACCAAGTCATACATGTTTTAACATTCTATGAATTTCAAAGTCGCAGCCGAAAGTCGCGAGGGTCCGGTACATAATACTAGCCAAATATTCGTGTTTGCACAGCATTATCCAAATGAGACAGAAGCTCAGGACAACTTTGTAAATGAGAGCAGTACTAAGCAAACACTAGAGATGGGCAAATATATTTGACCTCCCAAATCCGGATGGGACCGGTTTGTGCCGGATTTGTCCGGTTTGTCTTCAATGGGAACTCTTTATGGTTGTATGATTTCATTGTGGAAAGAATTATGTAGGTATTTTTTCTGTTCCGGGTATGAAGAAAAAGGTTACCTACCTACCTTAATAGAATAGAAACCAAAAAAGAAAAAAAATTGGTACGAAAAATTTTAGTACGCATTGCAGTTCGGAATAATATTATAACGACCATGACATCACAGATTATAATCTCGCCACGCCCTCTTATCGTCCGAAAATAACACATTTACCTCTTAACTCAGCGATTTTTTTCTATCAATTGCAAATGTCGAGAATCGCGTCGCTTACCCCAGAGACGCCGTGCTCGATCACCGTCTGCCCGTAGATAGATGACGACACAAAAATGGGTATTGTCGTTGAAATTAAATCTTTTTGTGACGTGGACTTTAGTTAAATACCTAGCCGAGGATTTGATGGAGTTTAGGGGCAGGAAATGTCGTTGTAATGGAAAGGGATAGTTCCCCTAATCTTGACTGGCGTTTGCGTCATTGCGTGGTCAAGAGACGGGATAATTTGACTGGACGTTTTATTGACATTTTCTATATCAATGTGGGATCCAGGTGGGATCGAAATGTAGAGACGTCATCAAAATCATAGATTGTGTCCTGATTTTTCCAGGTTGTGTAACTTTCAATGATTGTTTTTGACCGAAACTAGCGTAAGTGAAAAATTATTGGTCAATGGACCGAAATAATATTACTTATGTAGGTAATGAGAATATAATTAAGAGCAATTACACATGTTGAACTGTGGCTGAATTTAGATTCTGAAATGAGAAACAGAAGCAGCCACGATATCGAACAATAGATTCAAGCAGCCGATGCTTTTGTATGTACGGTTCTATACACCCATTTTTTACTAGTAACATTGTAATACAGATAATGAAACTAACAATATTTTCCCCTATAAATTGTATTTTCCCTAAGGAGCATGGGTCGAAAAACGAGAAAATCCGCGCTTTAGGTCTAAAATTTTTGTCGGGAAAGTTGTTTAGTTTCATTATCTGAATACACTCTTAAATATTTCTGGTAATAAAAAAATATTTGTGTTTAAAATGCCACGTAGGTATTTGCATGTACGTATCTAATGATTACAACATATTTTAGGTTACCTACACGTCTCTGCCAAGAGCAAAGTTCCTGACACCCTTCAACAAGCAAAGTATCAAACTAGTCAGCAACTCGACAACCTCTCGGATATATTGGGAATATAAATATCCTGTGCCGCCCCCAGCCCTTTCGGCCACTTACAGCTCATTCCACATTCGAAGCCCCATGACATAATTCCTTTTCCTTAGGTCTTAAGTATGATATTGCTTTGTATTGTGCGACTAAGTCGTACTAAGTTTAAGACATCCGATTTGGACCCTTGGCGTCCCGTTACCTACTTGTTACATCTATTTTGAGTTACAACTCTTGTCCCCGGTCCCTATGGGAACTAATGCATGGAGTTTGTAAACTTCAATGCGTTCATGTTTAGTTGTAGAAAGGGATTTTAAGTTATTGTTGATATTTTTGTTTTAAGTACTCTAAGACAGTTGCTCTTGTAAACACGATGTTTTATTACAAATTATACGTGAATAGCTTCCGTAACTTAATTTATAATTTTAATGAAGAGATAGAGTACCAATAACTTTTTCTATAATTATTTTGCCAGCAGCATAACAGACCAGTTGATACCTTATTTTAAGTATTAACGTAGGTACATTATCTGTCCTAAAATACAAAGAATGTGAGTTAAAAAGAAGCTCATAAAAGGTTATTTTAGATTATATTAGTTCAGATAATTGTGTCGACTTTGGACCCCTATTTTTAGGGTTCCGTACCCAAAGGGTGAAAACGGGAACCTATTACTAGGCCTACGTTGTCCGTCCGTCCGTCCGTCCGTCTGTCCCTTTGTCCGTCTGTCCGTCCATCTGTCCGTCTGTCCGTCCATCTATCCGTCCGTCCGTCCGTCGGTCCGACCTATTTATGGCTGTAACTTTTGAACTGTAAGAGCTAGGTAGTTGACATTTTCACAGAATGTGCGTTATTACGGCGGATTTGTTAACAAATCATAAATTGAATAAAAATGTCAAAAAGTTAAAAATTAAGGGGGGTTCTCAAAAAGAAACTAGTTTTTATCGACGTTTTTTCTTCACGCTCTATCGTAAAAACAGTAATACATACAAGCGTCAAACTTAGTGTTATTATACTTAGAACAAACTCTACAAAATCACAACAAATACTAAAAACCGGCCAAGTGTGAGTCGGTCTCGCGCTAAAGGTCCCGGACAAAAAAAGTTTTTTTTCTAAGTCAATAATGTTGTGTTCTTCTGTGGTGGTGTGGTACGGAACCCTTGGTGCGCGAATAGCCCGATCGCACTTGACCTTTTTTTCATTTTGATCGTACTTATCTATTTTATAACTTTAATAATCTGCCTTGACATGTGTGCACTTACTGAACTTGTGAATATGGCTCAAGCAAATAATACTAACTATTACCCCATTGCTCAATTAGTATGAAAATGACGGACTATAATGTTTTCCTGCCTACAAAAATTAAACGATAAATATTGAAAGTATTCCAATTCAAAGACCCCAGGTTTTTCAACGAATCAAGATGAATGAGGATTAATTACAGCTACATACATACCCAAATGAAATAATCTTATTTAAATAGGTAATTAATTATATAAATGTTGTTGGATCAGTTGGATAATATTCGTAATGACTTTGAGTTTGGGATTACATCGTAGGTAGGTACGTCTCCTTTTTCATATAAAATACTTGTATTTACGTCACTGCGTGTTGTAGTGATGTACATTAATTCCCTTTTTCTTTTATCTTTCCTATTTATGTCCAGAGAAGCGTTTAACCCAATAAGATACACGGAGCTATGAAGAAAGAAACACATTCATTACTTGTATCATTTTTACGCTTTTACGTTTTGAATGTTTAGCAAATCATAAAAAATATGAATCGAAGGAATCTTACTGGTGGAAAAATGTTGAAGCAATTTCAAGTCACATTTTGGGGAAGTAGAAAGTGCATTAATAATTGGGGCCCAAACGCCGATTAAAATGTATTCTCATCTTGGTCATAGAGTGATCTGAATTAGGTAAAACAAACAAACCAAACTCAGTGGGAAAGTTTTTACTTCGATGTCAAAACTATACTAGAAGCTGAAACTTAATTCTAATAATTATCTATCTTTATGGCTTTTAAAAGTATTATATTACGACCACCAATATCATAGTTTTAAAGGAGAACAACTGCATTAGAGTCCAGTAACATAATTGTGTAAAAATCGACACCAAGGCTTTCCACCCGTCTTATAACCATTCCAAAAATCTACCCTGCCCAAACAAACTTAAATTAGAATCGAAACCGTTTCCGTAAGAAGTAGTAAAGAAAATGCCATAAATTGCCACATTTATAGTCGTTCAGTTTCTTACCTCTGCAGTGGGAGTCCAGTCGGCAAATCGCTACTTACGCTGATTGAACAAGTTTTTGCCATAACTCGGGGGATGCTGGCTGGCCCGCTCGCGTGTGAAATTAGTCAACAACTCTGATGGGATCGGACGTCTTGACTTTTAGCTTGCATTACTTGATGGGATAGGTATGAGATGATATTACATTAATCATAAACGTTGGTAGGTAGGTTTCTAATCTAAATACTTATAGCTACACTATAGTTGAAAATAAACAAAAAACGGATGTTCAATGTTCCTCACTACAATGCACGATTAAAAGGATAGAACTAGAGTAACTGACATGAGTTGTCAAATGAAACCGTTTTTTGTGCATTTGTCGGCACTTATCGGCACCCTAAAACTTCGAGTTCTGTGTATAATTGTGAATCTAACGTGAAATCGTAGGTAATTTAATGAAATAGTGTTAGTATATTTCACAAAATAATCGATGACTTCGCTTTAGATTCACTAATTATTCACAGAGCACGAATATTTACCCAGTCGATTGTGCTGACAAGTTCCCAAAAACGGTTCTATTGCCTCGCGTCACGTATATCTTTCTATTATACAGTGGCGCCGCTAGGCACATCTCGCTCTCTCAGCTGTCAGTTCCTCTAAAGGTATCATACCTTTATGGGATAGTTCATGATTGAAGCAATGTGTTTGTCTATCTTGTAAGAGGACACGGTCGTGATTGTATGCATTGGTATGGTATTCTAAGGTTTGTTTACCATTTTCAGACTAATTATGTACAGATAGTTAGAAAAGAGAATCATCATTCTCTTGCCCATTTCCCATTATTTGGGGTCGGCGCAATATGTCATCCTCTTCCATTCATCTCTCTTAGCCGTCGTCTCAACACTCACCCCCACACCGTTAGAAAAGAGAATGAAATAGAAAATTAGAAATTTATAGTACTAGAGAGACTAGAATTTCTAACGATATTGTGTATCTAGGTGGATCAAAATACATTAGTAATATTAATTAACAGGGTTAGTTTTACAGTAGTTTAGATAAGATCACCAAATTGAACAACTTCCAATATAAAGCCAACATCGAAATAAAATTAAAATATCTGGTGTTTCATACAAAACTGTAGTATCAAATCGACTATAATCAAATGTATGGCCAGCCACCACCACCACCAGACAACTAACAGATGACCAGCAGGTTTTTGAAAAAAAAACTATATTGGCTCCAAAAGTGAAAGCTGTTCAGTTTAGTGGTCTAATAAACCATTTAATATTACTTGGGGGCTTTTGTTAATCCTATACAGGGTGTAAGTGACAGCCTAGCAAATAATGAAACTCAGACCATCAAACTGAACAACTTTCACTATGGAGCCTACGCCAGAAAACGCTAAAAAAAAATGTCCCATACAATTTAGTCGAGTAGGTACTTACAGCAGTTTTGTATGGGACAGCTGATTTTTTTTCGCGTTTTCTGATGTAGGCTCCATAGTGAAAGTTGTTCAGTTTGATGGTCCTGAGTTCACCGTTTCAGTATTTGCTATGCTGTCATTTACACCCTGTATAATATTACAATCATGTCTTTTATGTTTTAAACAAGTATATTATGAAACTTTATAGATTTTTCTATCCTTCCTAATCATAAGTTGTACGTTAAGAACTTTAAAATCATATTTATCAACGTACGTCGTCGCTAAGTATCAAGAACTCTACCGTCCACCCACTAGATAATATGACACGTTTTTCTATGCATTCACTATAACATTTCACTTCACTCGTCCTTATAACAGGGCACTGAAGTTCAATTTGCTATATTTAAGCTGCATAGAGGAGAGCCGGGCAATATTGGCGTGATCACCCGGGTGACACGCGGGACAGCACGGTCAAACTTTGCCGACGTCTGCGCTGAAGTTATCCGGGTCTTTCGCGAATTTTGCAGTTATTTTGATACTTAGACCGCGTGTCACGGATGTGAGAATTGCAATTCTGTACAATATACGTATATTAATACATTTAGTTCATTACATAGATTGGTTGAGATCGGTATCTCACGGTTGTATTCCGTTAGAAACATTGTTAGAACTATTTAAATAGGTACCTACCTTATTAATCGAGCAAAATTCGTCTTAGATTCGTTATTGTACACAAAAAGATGTACAAAGGCGAGCTTAACTCTAAAAGAGTTTTTTACTTTACCAAAGTAGTTTTTTAATTTATTTAGATACAATATAGTATCACACAGATAGCCGCCTATTTTTGACTCTACCACCACCGTGTCGGAAGGTTTTCCGTTGTAGAGAAGACGCGGCCAGAAATACATGCTTTTAAACAAAACAAATACCTCATTTTGGTCATTCAAATAATCATCGAGTTTATAATAAGCATTTTCATAGAGTACTTGCTTAACATGGAAGTTAAACTTTTTGTCAGACAAGACATCTTAATATGCTAACACTTTTTTAAGGGGATGATCAGACCATCAAACTGAACAACTTTATCTAATGGGACCAAAATCAAAATCGCGAAAAAAAAATCCGCTGTCCCATACATTTGGCTCGAGTATGTTTCTGCAGTTTTGTATGGGATAGCAAATTTTTTATTTTTTTCTCGATGTTGGCTCCATAGTGAATGTTGTTCAGTTTGATGGTCTGAAGCAGCCCCTTAAGTATTACTAGGGTGTTTTCTACAACCCTTTGAACTACTAATTAATTTTATATCTTGTTGTAATTATGAACGTCACAGTTTTGCGGAAACAGAAACAGATTTTTGCGAACAAATAACATATTTTTGTAAATAAATTGACTATAGAAAGTCAAAATACTCACATCTTTAAATAGATCTCGTATCTTCCTGATTGTATTGGAACGGCAAACACTTGTGATCAGATCCAGCCACTTTGAGTATCAGAAATGTTGACGATGATCAAGACATCAGTCACCTGAACACGCCTTATGACATCCTGAGTCGGTCTTACTCTAATCCGGACACCAACAATAAGGGAAGCTTCTAATCCCTGATCAAATACAAACATAGCTGTGTATACAGCTAATAATCCTATAGAACAACATAATCGCTCACCCGTTGACAAGTGACAGGTGATACACAAATATGTGACGCGACGTGTATCGTCTACACATGCCTGTCGTGCTTTACATTCCGCACGTGTGCCTTCCCCTTTCGAAGGTTATTGACTGGTTTCACTCAACTCTTTATTAGACGTATTTTCGGAAAATTCGTATTCTATTATCAAACTGTAGTCCAAGTTTACAAGGATGCATCTGATATCTATTATCATCAAATTGTAGTTCAAGTTAACAAGGGTACCTTAATAAATGTTAATTTCATTTACAGACAATGAAAATCTAGCACTTAAACAGAAAATATTCTCAGTATCAGTATACTAGTTACACGTTGCTTTTTAGGGTTCCGTACCCAATGGGTGAAAACGGGACCCTATTACTAAGCCTACGTTGTCCGTCCGTCCGTCCGTCCGTCCGTCCGTCCGTCTGTCCGTCCGTCTGTCCTACCTATTTAGGGCTGTAACTTTTGAACCGTAATAGCTAGATACTTGAAATTTTCTCAGATTATGCATTATTACGGCGGATTTGTTAAGAGGGCTATCACAGTCCAGTGGCGCCCTCATCACATTAAAAAAAAAGATTTCTCTATAAACACAGCCTAAATTAAAAAAGTGTTCAACACGAACACTACTAAAAAGTTAAAAATTAAGAGGGCTATCGCAGTTCAGTGGCGCCCTCATCACATTAAAAAAGATTTCTCAATAAAGAAAGCATAAATTAAAAAAGTAATCAACATGAACACTACAAAAGCCTTCAAGCTATTTTCATAGAATATTTTTATAGGTTTTTTAAAGGTCTAAACATACAAATTTTGAAAAAAGAAAAAAAACGGCCGCTTTTGTTTTTATTCGCAATTGTCTAAAAGTGGAATGTTTAGAACCTATAAAAGTATTGTATAACAATGGCTTGAAGGCTTTAGTAGTGTTCGTGTTGATTACTTTTTTAATTTAGGCTTTATTTATTGAAAAATCTTTTTTAATGTGATGAGGGCGCCACTGGACTGCGATAGCCCTCTTAAGGGGGGTTCTCGACAGTAAACTAGTTTTTATCAACGTTTATTCTACACGCTCTATCGTAAAAACGGTAATACATACAAGCGTCAAACTCAGTGTGATTATAGAGCAAACACTACAGAATAACAACAAATACTAAAAACTGGCCAAGTGTGAGTCGGTCTTGCGCTAAAGGTCCCGGACAAAAATGTTTTTTTTTTCTTCGTTATAGTACATTACTGCAGCGGCCAGCAACAGAGGCATTGATGGACGAACGTGTAAATGTGGGCCGAGGCGAAGCCGAGGCACACATACGTAAGTCCATCAATGCCTAGTTGTGGCCAAGGCTTGTATAGTACTTTTCTCAAACAATGCGCGGAAATTAAAACAGTTAATTTTCTCAAATAATTCGCGGAAATTAAAACTCTTTTCAAAATCAATGACGAACAACGAACAACAATTTGTTTTTTTTCAATAAACAGCTTTCTATTTGCAAGCCAGTTCGAAATTTAAATAAAACTTTTGATGAGTTACCTCCTTGGTCGCCATGTTTCGGAATAAAAATTCGTTCCATTTTTAAATTACACGACAGTAATGAGTTTACTATGTAATTTATTTGGCCGCAAAACACGACAGATATGGATTTTCATACAACATTGCCGGCCGCTACGCGCATGTATTTGGCCAGTACAGCAATTTCGATTTATCTCGAAGAAGGTTGTCAAAATAATGCTCACATTTCCAAGCATGTTTGAGAAAATAATGTTGTGTTCTGTGGTGGTGTGGCACGGAACCCTCGGTGCGCGAGTAGCCCGACTTGCACTTGACCGGTTTTATTTTTGTTCGTCTGTTATAGGCAGCCCAGTATACTCCCAATATTTCATTTGAACTTATATTGTTATTATTTATTATCACTCATTTCATTGGTTGCTGTGTCTGACTACTACTAGAAAGGTTTCATCTGAAAATCAACACCCTGCTTTCTGGCAAGGTCTATATTGGACTGGGACCTATTTGCTGCTGTAGCATACAATAAATTACATGTTGTTCTATTTGATGTTTCGTTGTATTCTTTTTTTATAAACTTGTTGTGAACTGTATATGTGTGTGTTACTTATGCCAATAAATTGTTTATAACTATCTATTTATCTATCTATCTACCTATTTGATGACGACCCAATTGGAGTAACGGTTACCACGCCGGACTGCCAAACCGGGGTCCTGGGTTCGAATCCCAGTTCGGTCATTGGACGTTATACAACGTGTTAATGAATTAACGCAAAACTAGAAATTAGTTTGTTTAGAATCGAGAGCAGAATCGAATTATCATAGTTTCAACATAGGCAATTTTTTTCAAAATATTAAATAATTTTTTGTGTGCAAAATTTAAAATTTTCTGAACCCGATGTCAACCCACCCCACTAGCACACTCACCCTACTTACTACCAAAACAAGATTATTAAAATGTATATCCATGAGTATGTTACCACTTTTATTCATTGCTGAAATGATGACAAATAACTTTTGCCTCAAAACTTAAAATGCGAATAACTTTAAATTTTAATTATCAAAATAATGAAATTATTGTTTCAATCTAATTATTTTGTTATAAATCAGTTGGGGTGTATGAGGTTTTGCGCTAATTCATTAACACGTTGTATACCTAATTGTGTCGTTGTTGTATGATTCCCATAACAAAAAGCCTAGGCTTACTTGGGATCATTACAATGTATGTGCCTGTGAGTGTTATTTATTTATTTTATTGCTTTTAAATGCGTACGTATAAGCTACAAATTAAAAAAATCGCAGATCTCGTGTCTTCCACGACTATCATGTACATTGAAAATGAATCTGCCAAATGAACTGTATAAAATTTTTTTCTCCGCGTCGCAAAGGTATAACTTCTGTATAACCCATTTGTGAACGCACCTCCAATATTAATTAAATATAGCCCAAAGTCAATATCTCTAGGAGTTTCTTGATTTTTTTCGATATCTCATTTCGTTTTCGAGACAAGAATTTTTTTCTGACCGAGACCGGGTGAAAAACGACAACATTTTGAAACTTATTTCGATTTCCAAAAAAAAGTTTTAGAGATAGTTTTTTCAAAAATTATGTTTGCCTTTTATGGCCCTCGTCGAGACGCATCAAAACCACTACGACTCCAGGACGATGCCGCACTTTCGCTGAAAATCGGGCCTGTACTACCGAAGCGACAAAAAAAATCATTTTCAGTATTAAAAATGTTATATTCCGTAAGTCAGTAACGAATATTTACAAGTGTTACTTACTATTGTCAGCTTAGAGATTGTCAGTGCCATTTTTCTTTTATCTCTAAAAATAGGATGATAAAATATTTGTTCTGATAAGTACCAAAAATATTATTTCATTATACCTACCTATGTTACCTAATAATATCCTAATCCTAATAATAGAGGTTAGGTACCTACCGCTATTTATTATAGCATCAGACAATGGCGTTAGAATGCTCACGAGGACGAATACTTGGCGTGCCAGCGCCTGGCGGATGGCTGCTATTTAAGATATGCACCGACACACGTCTAGCTATGTATTAGTTATTGGGCAATTTGGGTAACTAATTTTAGCTATTTGTATGAAATAACTTCAATCATACTACGTACGTGAGGGCAGCGCAGCGCAGGACCGGTCGTTATGGCGATCCCTGGGGGAGGCCTATGTCCAGCAGTGGTCGTCCATCGGCTGAGATGATGATAATGATGATGATACTATGTATATCTAACTTATAATACCGCTGGGTCTTCAGTAATAGGAAAACATCACGAGGAAAACTCCATTCGTTGGAATTGTGGTGCGTAAAATCCTGAGCACGCGTGGTAGAAAACCATCCTCAACGTAAGTAAAAACCCAGCGCTAAAGTACCTAATTGAGACGAATAGACGCTGATATAATTCAGAAATTTGGATATATTTATTTAGACTAGAGCTTAGAGAATTGAGAACGTTTAGAGACAGTAATAAAAAGAAAATAAATATTACATGAGCACATACACATATATTAATAACGACCGAATACGACCGTACTGTAGTGATCGGAATCTGTGCTAGCTAGCAACTAGTATTGTCGGTCGGTACAAGGTTCACTTTTAGTTATACAGGGTGAAATTGATATCATTAGCATCCTTTTAAACTAAGAGTCTACCCATCAAACTGAACAACTTTTACTATGGGAGCAAACCGATCGGAGCAACTAAAAAATCAGCTGTCCCATAGTAAATTGCAATGCCTACTCGACTCAAATGTATGCAACAACAAATTTTTTAGTTGCTCCGATCGGTTTGCTCCCAATAGTAAAAGTTGTTCAGTTTGATGGGTAGACTCTTAGTTTAAAAGGATGCTAATGATTTCAATTTCACCCTGTATATTGTTTCAAAGGTGGTACAATTTAGTGATAGGCGCGGCGCATGCACTGCAAAAGTAAAATCATAAATAATTATCCACCCAAAGTTACATAAGGCAAGAAATGGGTTTATCCTCACCCGGGAATCATTTGGGTGTAAAACAATGTACAAAGTTGTCTAGTACAATATATAAAATTATGTACTTAGTCCAAAATAGAACGTAAAATAAGGCTAAGTCCACCTGAATATGCAAGTCCAGAACTCAGACAGTAGGTTGTGGAATTAATAATTAAAAGCAAAAGCAGGCTTAAGAGCTCACCCTAAGGCTCACCTGTTCGGAGTAAGCCCAGTCGCATCTAGACTTTACTTACAGGAATGTTGGGGGACCTAATTATTTACAGCAGTTCCAGTACTTGCCAGTTTTATAGCGTCTCGTGATCGATTCGTCAAGATATGACATAATAATATACTGTTCCATCTTCTCTTCATAATGTATAAAATCTGTCTGTCTGTCTGTCTGCATATCCGCTAATACTCCTCCTAAGCCACGCAATGGATTTTGATACGGTTTTCACTGTCATTTAGATAATTTCTTCTGGAAGGTAGGTTGTAGATCCCATCCGGGCGAATCTGGGGTAGTAATATAATATTTATAAACCACATACTTACCATATTTATTCACTGACTAACTCATTACAAAATGCCTACTATTAGGGCTTTCTAAGAAAGGATTTTACGTAATTCAACCAATAATGGAGTTAAAATGGGGGTAAAGACTAAAGATTAGTATGGGAATAGCAAAATACCTAATAACCTTGCCGAAGTACGGGTATTTTACGAATAGTAGAGTAGTAGGAGTAGACAGGTACTTCGCATTTGAAATAATAGTTCAGGAGTGCGATCGTGTCTTCACTCAAATTAAGTTGCGATTGTATTTTGTGCGTTGTAGATTTATGTCTCTTTGCTTGTGTCAGAGTTAGATCTTATACGTAAAATTTACAATTATGAAGCTAAGAGTAACTCTTGTTTACAATCTACAGAACTCTATGTAGGTATTTATGTCGCAGAATCAATAAACCTAAACTACTTGCAAGAGCTATTTATGCATCTTCGGGGCAAAAAACAAACAGCACACCGTCTGCTTTCATCCTTTAAGAACGTCGGCGGCAAAAAACCTAAGCTTGTTCTAAAGCTATGCAAATGTACAAAGGTCTTGAGGGTAGGGGTCGAAGGGTAGAGGCGGGGGCAGAGGGGGGAGGGGTTCTGGACAAGGGGCAAAGGAACAAAATGCCATCGCTTTGTGCCCACGCTAATCCTTTAATGGCAATCGAGACGTGGTGGGGTAGTGTGACATAAAGGTATTTGTGGATAGATATGTCGTTTTATATTTTGTTTCAATATGAGTGTAACTTTAGTAGTAGTTTGTGAAAATAAAAAAGAAATAATCGGAGCACATATTGCAAATAACATTGCTAAAAAAATTATGATTCTAATCTTATTCTACTAGGCTCCGCCGCACTACCGCCGCGCCACTTTGTCAAAAATAACATAATTTTTGAGTGAAGTGACGTTTTTCAAGTTATTATAGTGATGACAAGAAAGTTTTACTGAAATAAAGAAATAAGAATTTTTCATCACTCATACTCTGAAAGTAGGTCATTGTTTATCTAAGAAGCGGGTTGAAAGTGATACATTTCTTCCCTAGGGCGGAAAAGTAATTAAAAAAAAATCTACGTCTATACCACTCTATACTGAGCAAAGGCAGAAACCTATACAGCCACACTTCGATAACATTATATTAAAATTCTTAACATTAATAATTATTATGAACAAAAATATTGGAATTTAGTAATAATAACAATGATTAGTAACATTTTAATACTTTTGTATAAATTATACGCATTTTGTTTTCTGCGTGAAGAAAAAGTACCTAATTTAAAAAAAAAGTTAAAAAAAAAATCATTAAGTTGGGCTGCGTTCACGAACTTTGGGTGCGGTTCTTTTTTCAACATGCTATATGGTAGAACGTTTTTCAGTAAAAAGATACATAATCTCCATAGTAATTATGACATTTTCTACTGCCGAGTCGCTCGTATGATGTTCAAAAATCGCACTCGAAAAGTTGCACTCGGGGTGCACCTGGGCCGTAGGTTCGGAACGCAGCCTTGCGCGAAAAAGAAAAAAAGAGAGGGAAAGCACATGTTGCTAATTTTGCGGATCCGTTTCAAAACGTGTAAAAATCACTAGGGAAGTATATTTGTCTCACTCTAGCATCCACTGTCTTCCTATGTTTTTTTTCTACTTCGTATTGGTACCCGAGTGATTTTCAAACGTTTTGAAACGCAGCCTAAAATGAATTCATCGAGCTAATAGCGATTCAGAAATTGATTTTTCATTATCTGGTTTTTGGTTAGTTTCCTCGTAATCGTGATGAAAAGCAGAGTGTTTAACTCGGGTGAAAGTACCCATTTCACACTCGAACCATGGGCGCCCCTCACCTTTGGTTCGGGGCGCCAAACATCTCGTGTGAAATGGGTCACTTTCATCCCTTGGTTAACAATCTACTATTACGTTTTCTTCGATATACAGGGTGTAACAAAATACCCTGGTGCTTAGCTTCAGACCATCAAACTGAACAACTTTCACTATGGAGCCAACATCGAAATCAAAATCGCTCTTTCATACAAAACTGCAGTACCGTCTCGACTCAAATGTATGGGACAGCAGATTTTTTTTATTTTTTCTCGACGTTGGCTCTATAGTGAAAGTTATTCAGATTGGTGGTCTGAAGCACCCCGTTAAGTATTACTAGGTTGTTTTGTTACACCCTTAATATGAGAGCGCCATATTCTTGGTTCAATGCAATTTGCTTTCACACAAGACAATTATTTTTTTACTGAAAGCAAATTGCATTGAACCAAGAATATGGCGCTCTCATATTATATCGAAGAAAACGTAAAATTCTTATTTCAAAAAATCTTTTTCTCCCGTGTAGTATCTTGAAGTACACGCTTTTGAGATAATTAGGTGTGGCTACACCTGAAAACCTACGAACCCTCGAACTGTACTATTACAACTGTGAGCATATCATTACAAATACACTATTGCTACTCATTGATTAGGGCCATAAATAGTACCACCTACTTTACTATATCTAGAATATATACTTTTTCTCTGTGATGTGTAGGGCCAGTCCCCGCCGCGCACTAAATCATCTTCTCGCACATAACTCACTCCCACGCACGTGTATTTATCATTTCTTTGTCCACCCCTGAGATTTATCGACTCACTACATGACCTGGGGTTAGAGGAAGGCGACGATCGTTTTCGCTTCGACATACCTAATAAGAAAATGTTTCTAATGTTAGGTACACAGTCGCAGCAGTGCCTGTGGAAGGAACCAGTTATGATCGATATTAAAATGGAGCCCGTCGAGTAAATTGATAGCGAAATCCACATACTATGTCATTTAATTAAGAGCAAAGAGATCTGAGCCGGCCTGAGCTGAGAAGAGTATAAAATATAGATGTGATTTCTTTCTGGATCAACAAGATGTGCTTTTGGGATAATTAATTTCGGGCTAAAATGTAATTTTGATAAATAGGACAATTTGATATTCTTTTAATTTGGTATGCAGATTATTAACTTACAATAAGATTGTTTCATTATTTCTAGCATTAACCTTTATTGATCTTTGTTCTCTTTCGTATCGATAGCGAAACGAAGACGAAAAGTACCTTTCTCCCGTCGTTGAATCTACCCAGACACCTCAGGGACATGATGCTATTGCGATAACTCAACAAGAAAGCTATTTATTTCTTTCTGACAAAATTATATCACCGAAATAATATAAATTGTATCAAAATTATTGTCTGAATTATTTATTGCAGTGGATTTTTATACATTTTCATAAACATTATATTTATTACACACTTACTATCTTAACTTTTTTTGGTGTAAAATAAAATACAGGGTGTAAGGGACAGCCCTCCGCAGACTGAAACGGTGAACTCAGACCATCAAACTGAACAACTTTCACTATGGAGCCTACCTCAAGAAACGCGAAAAAAAAGTCAGCTGTTTCATACAAAACTGCTGTACCTACCCGACTCAAATGTATGAGACAGCTGATTTTTTTTCCGCGTTTCCTGATGTACCATAGTGAAATTTGTTAAGTTTGATGGTCAGAGTTCACCGTTTCAGTCTGCGGAGGACTGTCCCCTACACCCTGTATAATTGATGGATTGATTATATTTAGTTATTCTGCTTAGGTTGCTCACTTGAATATAAACATTTTTTTTTCGGGCACAGACCCACCACACATTCCCACCGCTGTAACTCCTGTAAGCTAGGACCATTCACAACACTATAATAGACAATGAAGTCCAGTGAGCCCAGGGGATAAGTCTAATCTGTCTTGTCTTCTATCAACATAATTGACATAATCTTCTTCAGTAACGTTATCATAAAGTAAGTATAATAACTGAAATTGAAATAGAAATCAATTTATTGTGTGCATATTAAGATTATGTAGAAATTGTTAGAAATACGTTGACGTTATACAGTAACATCTTAATGGGTTACCTATCGTACTTTAAAATTAGAGGTTTCCGAATTTTAGTTCTCCGAAATCGTTACACTTTTTATTGTTTCCCTTTTTTTTTGTTTCCCCGAAATATTATTCGCCATATTTTGAAAAGCCATATTTTTATTGCCCTTTTTTTCTTCTAACCAATGGATCAAAATTCTGTGCCACATTTTTCCGAAGTAATGTAAGTCAGATAATTTACTTTATCGAATATTTGTTTTTCCGTACGGTCACTTTTCCACAGAAATAGTTAACCTAACCTAAACCAGAATTTTCTCAGGCAGGGGCGTCCACCAACTGCACCTCCTTCTGTACAGCCCCCCTGCAGCCTCCTACATGTATACAAGCAAACAAGCAAGCAACAACTTGCTTGTTTGCAAGCATGCAGCAAGCAACAACTTGCTTGTTTGCAAGCATGCAGCAAGCAAGCAAGCAGCAAGCAACCATGCAGCAAGCAAGCAGCAAGCATGTTGATGTGTCTTACATGTTCTAACCTAACCTAACCTACAATTTTAAAAACACCAGTTTGTTTTTCTCGGGCAGGGGGCATCCGCCCCCCGCACCCCCCTCGCGGCGGGCGCAGCCCCCTGCACCCCCCAACATGCATACAAGCAAGCAAGCAACAAGCAAGCAAGCTTGCAGCAAGCAAGCATGCATGCAGCAAGCAAGCAAGCATGCAGCAAGCAAGCAAGCATGCAGCAAGCAAACATGCAGCAAGCAAGCAAGCAAGCAGCAAGCATGTTGATGCTCCGCTCGCTTCGCTCGCTCCGCTAAGTGTCTTACATGTTCTAACCTAACCTAACCTACAATTTTAAAAACACAAGTTTGTTTTTCTCAGGCAGGGGGCATCCGCCCCCCGCACCCCCCTCGCGGGGGGCCCATCCCCCCTGCACCCCCCAACATTCATTCAAGCAAGCAAGCAACAAGCAAGCAAGCATGCAGCAAGCAAGCAAGCATGCAGCAAGCAAGGAAGCATGCAGCAAGCAAGCAAGCAAGCAGCAAGCATGTTGATGCTCCGTTCGCTTCGCTTGCTCCGTTCAAAGCAAACATGCAGCATGCTAGCAAGCATATTGGTGCTCTAATCCTGGTATCATGTTGCCGTCTACTAATTATTACAGAAAACTTTACTGTGTTGTGTTCTAGTCATAGGTACTATGGAAGAAGTTACTTTGACTTTTTAAAACTTCGAACCCAGAAGACAGTTGTCAAATGAAAAAAAATGATTATGAAATTCTGATTTTAAATTTTCTGGAAAATGATACTTCTGTCAAGTCTTTATAAGGAGTAACAAATTTATGTGTAAGAAAATACTAGAAAATTCTATAAACCGTTTTCGAATAACTGAAATTCGGTCAGCAAAATTTCGAAAGTAAGATAGGTTACCATCTTAATGTCATGTATATCATGTAAACTTAAATCTCAAACTGGGTGCTTCAAACCATCAAACTGTAGATCAAACTGAACAAAAAGTTGTTGTACTGTACTATCAGAAAATTAGCTGTTTACATAGACCACTGTTTGGTAGAATTTTTTGGTAGAGTAACTATTGAAATTTTCGAAACATCAATATCGAAATCACCATCATCAATCATAGTTTAAGTTGTTCAGTGTGATGGTCTGAAGCACCCTTATGTAACGCATTTAATTATACCTACACCATTTATAATGGAGAGTTTCCCGTTTCTATGTCTTCGTTCTAATTTATATTTTTAAACAGATATTAATAAACAATGTACCAATTGTTTTAAAAACAATTTAATATCTATTAATTAATGGTATTAGAAGAGAGTTCTCGGTAACTTTATACTTGTTGTTCGATTTTAGCCGTCTGATTAATTAGGGGCTGATATGAAAAGTACCTGTTTGTAGAAGTTACGGCCGCCGTTTTGGAGGGAGCTTATTTTTAATTCGAATCTATTCTGATTCTATTCGTCCGTTACCTATAATGCCGTTAACCAACATCTGCTCGATTTTCACTTTTTGATGTCATCATAATCACGAAACGATTCTCTATCGACCTAGCTAACTCATATTTTCCTATCTTATCTAGTTTCTGAAATAATTAAAAGAAAATTGCAGTTAAGTGCCTGATTTTCCAATGCATACACAACTATAATGCGTCTAACTATAATTGCATGACTAAAATGCCTTCATAACTGATTTCTATTCTCAATGGCGTAACTTTATTGCCGTTAACATATTTTTAATAATCTACAGTGCGATTAAAGTACATTTACTGTATTATAGTTATAGGTACTAAGTTTAATTCTGTAAAATGTACTACTCTAGACTATAATGTCGTTAAATGAAAATTTTACACAAGAATGCTATTAAAGTATCTTAACGGCAATTTTGAAATTTATTGCCGAAAAATTATTACAAGAAGTCATAACTAAAATGTGGTTATCCCACATTACTTCACTAAAATGCCGTCAACTGCTGAACATTTGGCTCCCCAATGGGGATACCTATAGGTAAATAAATAACTTATAAGTTAAAAATGTTCCTATTAGTTATAGATTTGTTAATTACTAAAGTAAGTAATAATTGTTCCTTAAACCGTTGCCGCGCTCCATACATACGTAGTCTTGTGATATTCTCAATACTATTCAATCAAAGTCAACGACCTTTTTCAGGAACAATCTAATTTCTATGTCTGTATGAAGTCAGATTTTCGTTAAAATGTATAGTTTTAAAGTTGCAGTACCTCAAAGATTTCCATACTAATCTTTAATTAATCCTTGCTCTAAACCAGTATATTTTAACGAAAATCTGACTTCATACAGACATAGAAATTAGTTACTAGATTGTTTCTAAAAATTTCGTTGACTTTGATTGAATCGTATTGAAAATATCACCAGACTACGCAGTACCGGATTAACCATAGAGGCAAAGTAGGCACGGGCCTATGGGCCCACCGCCGCGTAGGGGCCCCGCGGCCTGAGAGAAAAATAAGTAAAAACTCGAAGATTTAACTCACCCCAAAATTTAATCGAATTATTAAAAAGTCTGTGAAAGTCATTAAAAAAGGCATTGAAAATATATTTATTACAAATTTTCGAGCTCGCTTCGCTCGCTCATTTTTTTTGTTTTATTTTTGGCTTTAAAACAGACTTCTTGCTGTAATCGAGTTATTATATCCTGTTTAATATACCGAAAGCTATTATTGCTCGCTCGATGCTTTCGTCTCATACACAAATCAAGTCCATTTTGACATGAGCTATAGTTAGGTGCAATAAACATAATATGTAGGAAAATAATGAGCTGACCTAGTCGTATTGCAGTAAAATCTCGAATTCGCTTCGCTCGGCCCTTGATTCAGAATTCAGATCGCATTGCACAACGACTTATAATATTGCAGTAAAATCTCGAGCTCGCTTCGCTCGCTCTTTGGTATTAGATGGCATTGCAACGATCTTAAGTAAAATCTCGATCTCGCTCTTGGTTGTGATTGTGTCGCAAGCGCAACAGCGCAATAATCTTTGTTCGCTCCAGGAGGGCTGAGAATTTAGATCATATTGCTGATTGGCAATGACCTACAAATATTATATTGTAGTGAAAGCGCTTTTTGTAGTCAAAATATAATGTTTCGTGGTTTTCCGGGGATTTCAGATTTTACTGAAATGTCCGGAGTTTTTGAAGACTTTGTCCGGCGACGGCAATTTTGCTGACGGTAGCCCTAGATCGGTATTAAAAGCTCGAGATCGCTCCACATTTTAGTGGCTTATGTTATTTTGTGGTTATGTTACTGCGACCACCTAGCCTGTATCTGGCTCCCGGACACAGAGACAAATCCATCCCACGGCCCACGGGGATAGGGGCCCCGAGGCTTGAAATGCCTAGGGGCCTCTATATGGCTGAATCCGGCCCTGAGACTACGTTTGTATGCAGCGCGCATTTACGCTCTCGGGATAAAATTCTCTTAAGCAAGTACGTTTATATTTTTTGAGAGGTTTTTACTTTATTGTTTGATTAAGAAGAATTTTTGTTATTATGAACACTTAAGCAGGCTGAGCTGTTTTTTTTTTAGTTTTTAATTTACTTTAATTTTTGTTTAATTTATCTGAAACATTTAATTACATATATAAGTTTAATTACTACATTTGTTAATTCTAAAGTAAGTAGTAATTGTTAGTTAAGTTTGTACTTTTATTTCTTTTGAAAAGTTTTATCTTTTTGATTTAGAATTGCTTTTGTTATGATGAACACTATAATAAGCAGGCAGAGCTGTTTTTTTTGAGTTTTTAATTTACTTTTTACACTTCATATTTTTTTCTTATGGATACAAATAAGTTATAGGTAATGGTTGTGTAAATTTTAAACGTCAGGAGTTGCACCTTTCTGTTAAGGACTACCTAACCTAGATAAAAATAATGCTAAAAATAATTTGAATTAAACTCTATTGTAATTACCTACACTATATTAGAAAACGCCTAAAATATAATGTTGATTGTCTAATAAATAACAAAACCGAATTTAAGACTGAGCTGTTTTATTTTTGCACTTTAAATACATTTTGTTGGATTCTTTCAGTTCTCTCTTATAGTGTTAACAAAGCTAAATTGTCGTTATGTCTAAAGGTTTGAAAGTTAACTGCAATGTAGTGTTGCAATAATCCCACAAAAGAAAATAAAAAACTATTTGATAAAATTTACACTTGAATAGCATGTCTTAAATGCCGCTAAAGGACTATAGGAGCATTGTGACAGAACAGAAGGTTTAAACTTAAATGCCGTTATAGTACTTACCGGCATTTTAGTAAAGCTTGTATAAAGAGAAATTTAGAATTTTACAATACAATAAAATATATCGAAAATGAAACGCTAAAATGTCGCTAATATAACGTTAACGACATTTAAGTGGTGTTATTTTGATCAAAAAAATAAACTGATACTAAATGCAAACAGAAATTTCAAAATATTTCCGTAACGCTTATATATTACGCTATGGAAATAAAAGCATTGCAAAGATCACATTAATTCCATTTCAATGATATCTCGAACTTGTTAATAGCTGGTTTATTTATCAAACAGCATCCATTTTACCTTAAATCCCGCGTAAATCGAAAACTCATTTTCGTAGATAACGGCATTATAAGTAATGGACGGCAGTATTGCCATGACCAATAAGAAGTTACCTTCATAGAAATGGCGCGTAAAATTGTGGCGCGCCGTGGACGCGTCACAGCTGTCTCGCTCGTAGCATTGATTGACGCAGACTATTAAAAGAAGGAGACAATTAGGTCTTCACTTTGGGCTCGCTAGTAATATATCTGCTTCTTTTTTAACCGACTTCTTAACCGACTTCAAAAATGGAGGAGGTTTCTCAGTTCGACCGTATATACAGGGTGTACAATAAAATGGGACAGCTACTTAAAGGGGTGCTTCAGACCATCAAACTGAACAACTTTCTCTATGGGACCAATATCGAAATCGCGAAAAAAAAATCCGCTCTCCCATACAAAACTGCAAACATATCTCGACTGAAATGTATGGGACAGCTGATTTTTTTTTTCGCGATTTCGATATTGGTCCCATAGAGAAAGTTGTTCAGTTTGATGGTCTGAAGCACCCCTTTAAGTAGCTGTCCCATTTTATTGTACACCCTGTATATATATTTTTTTAATGTTTTTTTCGCGGATTACTTCGTCGTTTATGAATCGATTTTGATGATTCTTTTTTTGTTGGAAAGGAGATGACCCGAGGGGGGTACCATGATAAGGAAACCAGGATCTGATGATGGCATCCCAGAGAAATCGTGGGGAACCTTCGAAAATCGTAGTGCCGACTAGTGCGTTTGTTAATTTAAAGCACTCCTATTAAATCGGACTAATGAATTCACCACTGAAAATTGTGAAATAAACAAAATTTTATCAAAAAATTAAAACCTTCTTCAAAAAAACTAAAAAGTTAAAAAATAATATTGCAGCCTATGATTTTTTCGTTCGCATCATAAGAACATTAATTTGTTTTATAGAAGTCGGTGTCAAGCCAAGCCAAAAATGCAAACCCTGTCGCGAATCGTACCGGCTTGACAGCGACTTAAATAAAACAGATCAATGTTCTTATGATGCGAACGAAAAAGTCATAGGCTGCAATATTATTTTTTAACTTTTTAGTTTTTTTGAAGGAGGTTTTAATTTTTTGATAACATTTTGTTATTATATCATTGACCATAATGACCTACACTGTTATAAAACTGTAGCAGAAGTGTGTTTCCGTAAGCTTAAATCGAAGTCGTGGCACCTATTATGAAGATAGTAGGTACAATAAAAAATTTGTGAAAGGTATGGTGTTTAGGTGTTCCTGACTAATACTCAGATTTTTGCATTTTTTGTCTGTTTTTTTGTTCGAGCATTCATGAAAATACTATGGGATTTTCTGGTTTAAAAGCTTGTGGTTAGCCTTAGACACTATTTATTTTATCATGAGCTCTAGTATTTTATCTGTAGATATGATCAATTTATATGAAAAATCTGCTGTACCATAGGAAAACATCAAAAGCTACTACGACCGTGTACGAAATGTATAGAATAGCAGATTTGTTTTTGCATTTCGATGTTGACTCGATAGTACTAAAAGTTGTTTAGTTTGATGGTTTGAAGCACCCCCTATTTAATTTTACACCCTGTGTTACGAACGTGAATGTGGACTGTATTATGATGAAATGAGAAGATTATGATGATGTTTAGCTGGGTTTATTGAACAATTAAAAGGCAAATTATAACACGTACACTCGCTCTGACTAAGTCAAAAACATAGAGTGAAAAACAAAAGCATTTAAAAACATTTCAAAAATATAAAAAGAAAAAGTAAAATAAATAATATAAAATCAAAGAGTTTGCAACATCCCGACCCCTTGTGCATGCACAAATTAGCCAAGTCGGTTAGGTTAATATCCAACCACCTATCATCCCCCCTTAAGTGTCCATGAAAGTACAACATCGCCTTAAGTATCTATGACGATAAGTTATTATCAAATAAGGAACAATGAAAATTAGTTAGACGTTCAACTTAACTAGCTTTTTTGAAGGCCGACGAAGCAAACCCCCTGATGTAGCTACGTCCACCACCCTTACCACTCCATCCTTGCCTGGGAAAACTGCGGCAATGCGTCCACGTGGCCAAGTTCCTCTCGGCAAGTTCTCGTCAACCACCAAAACCAAATCCCCAATCTTGAGGTTTCGCTCAGCATGGGTCACCTGACGGGGTTGCATGGTAGGCAGGACTTCTCTCACCCAACGGCTCCAAAAGTGGTCAGCCAATCTCAACGCTTTTTTCCAATCCGCCCTTCTAAGGAGGTCTTGGTCGTCTAAGGTTATCGGCAGGGTCTGATTAGATGAGGCACCGATTAAGAAGTGGAACGGTGATAGGGTCTCCTGGTCATCGCTGTCTACCGAGACGTAACTAAGAGGTCGAGAGTTGACGATTGCTTCGGCTTCAAGCAAAAGAGTGACTAATATCTCCTCTTTAGGCGCCTTCTCTTTTAGGGCGGCGTACAAGGCGACCTTCACGCTGCGGACTAGTCGCTCCCAACAGCCTCCAAAGAACGGTGCAGCAGCCGGGATGAAACTCCAGCGTATCTCTATGTTTTTGACTTAGTCAGAGCGAGTGTACGTGTTATAATTTGCCTTTTAATTGTTCAATAAACCCAGCTAAACATCATCATAATCTTCTCATTTCATCATAATACAGTCCACATTCACGTTCGTAACACCCTGTATAGTAAATTCATGTTTATACAATTATTATTTATTAAAAAGTTAAGAGAGCATCAAAAAGTAGCTAGGTCTTAACAAGCGAGTATCTTTTCCATGGTCCATATTACCGTGGAAGTTTGGCCTTTAATAAGCGAAGTTTATCAGAAGACGTCTTTTTGAGCGAAACTTGGTCGCTTTGATGAGACGAGGGGCCCGCGATGTGATTAGAACCTTTCCGCTACATCATGTTTCTGCCGAAACAACCATTTTGGTGTATGACTATTACGAAATTGCGATTTTAAAGATTTGTTTTCATGAAGTATACAACGTGTTAATAAATTAGCGCAAAACCTCATACACCCCAACTGATTTATAATAAAATAATTAGATTGAAACAATAATTTCATAATTTTTATAGTGAAAATGTAAAGTTATTCGCATTTTAAGTTTTGAGTCAAAATGATTTGCTAACATTTCAGCAATGAATGAAAGCACTACCGAACTCATGGATACATTTTAAGAATCTTGTTTTGGTAGTAAGTAGGGTGAGTGTGCCTGTGCGGTCAGTTGACATCGGGTTAAGTAAATTTAAAATTTTACGAACAATTTATTTCCTATTACCTATGTAGAAAACATGATAATTCGATTCTCCTCTCGATTCTAAACAAACTACTTTCTAGTTTTGCGTTAATTCATTAACACATTGTATAATACATGCCTCAAAAAAAATGTTCAGTTCCTCCAGGAAAAATGTTCAGGACCTTGAATAAAAAAATTATTAATTGAAAAGAGAAAAACAAGCTCTATAATCACTAATCAGCTATTATAACAACATTAAGTTAATATAATTTGATATGTTATTAGGTAGGTATCGCAAACGGGGACAAAGAAGAATTGAGAAACAATACCTACCTAGGTTCCTTCCTTCGGTTTGTCCCTGCCAGCAATACCTACCTACCTAATAACATTCAAATTATATTTGCTTAATGCTATTAGCTGATTAGTGGTTATAGTAGAGCTTGGTTTTCTCTTTTCGGTTAATAGTTTTTTTAAACAGTCGGGTTTTTTTGTTTTTCGTAATATTTTATGTAGATGTTCTGAAGTTTTAGAATATCTCTGACTACCTCGGGGAATATAGTCGTGAGCATAATAATATACTGTGTAATATTTAAGTTTATTTCATACTTTTTAGTCTTGTGTCGAAATTGTAGCACAAAATGGTAATATATTTGGCATCGTCTGTTTACTAACTTTTATTTGATACCATTATTGTATTTTTTTTACGAAAAAAAATGCTCGTTTGTTAAACTATTAACTCTTATATAATATATTCCGTGCTATTGGACACCTCACCTTAATTCCATATAATATGTTACCGTATACAATACAAGATTCGCGAAAAATCTAGCGAAGATTTATGTAGCCAACAGCTATCTACCCCGGCACATAAATCATATGCGCCCCCAGGGCAAGACTCATCCCATCTTAATATAGTGCGAAAAAGTAACCCGATCTCATACCGGACAAGGAAATACACTTACATGGTCCGCCGGACTCTGGCCGATATAACCTTTATTTTTACTTTTTTAGGGTTCCGTACCCAAAGGGTGAAAACGGGACCCTGTTACTAAGCCTACGTTGGCCGTCCGTCCGTCTGTCCTACCTATTTAGGGCTGCAACTTTTGAACCGTAATAGCTAGACAGTTGAAATTTTCTCAGATTATGCATTATTAAATGTCAAAAAGTTAAAAATTAATTGGGGTTCTCAAGAAGAAACTAGTTTTTATCAACGTTTTTTCTTCAAGCTCTATCGTAAAAACGGTAACACATACAAGCGTCAAACTTTGTGTGATTATAGAACAAACTCTACAGAATAACAACAAATACTAAAAACCGGCCAAGTGTGAGTCGGTCTCGCGCTAAAAGTCCCAGACAAAAAAAGTTTTTTTTTTCTAAGTTAATAATGTTGTGTTCTGTGGTGGTGTGGCACGGAACCCTCGGTGCGCGAGTAACCCGACTCGCACTTGACCGGTTTTATTTTCTCTTACGTTGGTAAAAGTTGGGGTTTTTAAGAGGACAGGCGGGCTGAAATGGAAATTTCGAGAATAGGACTCTTTTCCGACTTTATACGTATTTGTACGATCCGCCCTGCCCTACCCAGACACCCCGCCAACTAGAGTGCAAAAGAGACAACTGCAGCTCGGACCGATTTTATCTACAGGGTCCTTCTTAATATGCTGACACTTTTTTAAGGGGATGATCAGACCGTCAAACTGAACAACTTTCTCTATGGCACCAACATCGAAAACGCGAAAAAAAAAATCTGCCCTTCCATACAAAACTGCAAACTTACTCGAGCCAAATGTATGGGACAGCTGTTTTTTTTTTCGCGATTTCGATGTTGGTCCCGTAGAGAAAGTTGTTCAGTTTGATGGTCTGAACATCCCCTAAAAAAAGTGTCAGCATATTAAGAAGGACCCTGTATATAAAATCGACGAAATCAGCAGTTTGTATTCCCATGTTTTCTCCTTCAAAACTAAACCGATTTTAATAATTCTTTCAAGAATAATATGAGAAAGACTTAGGCTATGTCTGTATGTTTTGCTTTTATTGTTTATATTTATATTCGTCAAATTTGTTTGCTGTAATTTTCGAAGGTCCCTAGTTCATACAGTATTTAATTAATGCAAAAAAGGAAAACAATAGGTACATAGCAGATGTAACAATAGATTCTATGGTAAAACAATTTTTACATAGTGTCATTATCAATATCCAGAGAGGAAAGGGAATACGTTTTTGGCTCTATAGGGAAAGTTGTTCAGTTTGATGGTCTGAAGCACCCCCTGAAGTATCTAACAAATGGAGAGCTCAGTAAGTGAAATAATAAGATAATTATTTAAACAGTAGTTTTTGCAAACGGTAGATATTCAAAATCGCATTTTGCAAAACTTATTTTCGGCAAAAATGATACTTTGTTACTACACCGTTTTCCCACTATACTATAATATACAGGGTCCTTCTTAATATGCTGATATTTTTTAAGGGGATGACCAGACCATCAAATTGAAAAACTTTCTCTATGGAACCGACATCGAAATCGCGATAAAAAAATCACCCAGCTGTCCCATACATTTACCTTGAGTACCTATGTTTGCAGTTTTGTATGGACAAAGAGATTTTTTTCAATGTTGGTGCCCTAGAGAAAGTTGTTCGGTTTGATGGTCTGATCATCTGCATATTAAGAACGACTCTATATTTCTTTATTATTTTTATACCTACCATTATATTTTAACCATTTACTTATACCACAGAGTACATACCTACTACTTATAGTACCTACCTTACACCACATCTTTCGTATAAACACTACAAACCTACAGGCAACTGTAATTATTCTATCGTTACAACACAGACCTTCTAAGAAAGCCCGCAATCCTTTACCATGCCATCAGGAGGTCACAGGCGGCACCTCGCGGCCTGACTCCACAATAAATCAAGCCCCGAGGAAATTGCCGACGACGGCGCGGCGGGGGGAGACATCCCCCGGGTGTGTGGGGGGTGGCGGGGGGTATAGAAGGCGATTTAATTAAATCTTGCATCGAACTCCTGAGGCCTGCCGCCGCCTAACGAACGGCCATTGTATTTAAATAATGCGTGTGTCGACTTTTTGCTTGAATCGAAGAATAGATTGAATTGGTGGGGGTTGGGGGATGAGCTAAGTTAAGTAAAGATTTGGTACCTAAGGGTGTGTTCAGGCTGAGTTAGTTTACAATAATTCAATAAATATACCTATTTCTTTGTAACATAGACGACCATAATCACTTTCGGGGTGGTCAGAATCATTGCTACACCTGCCAACTGTATTGCAGGCAGTTGTGGTCGTAGCAAGGCTCACGATTAGCTATACAGGGTGTAACAAAACACCCTAGTAATACTTAAGAGGGTGCTTCAGACCATCAAACTGAACAACTTTCACTATGGAGCCAACTCCGAAATCGCGAAAAAAAAATCTGCTGTCCCATGTCCCATACATTTTAGTTGAGTCGGTAAGCAGTTTTGTATGGGACAGCTGATTTTCTTTCGCGATTTCGAAGTTGGCTCCATAGTGAAAGTTGTTTAGTTTCATGGGCTGAAGCACCCCCTTAGGTAGGTACTACTAGGGTGTTTTGTTACATCCTGTAGATTAGGTCAAGCAAACGGGTGTGTAACAAAACACCCTAGTAATACTTAAGTGGGTGCTTCAGACCATCAAACTAAACAACTTTCACTATGGAGCCAACACCGACAAAAAATAAGCTGATCCATACATTTGAGTCGAGCCGGTACTGCAGTTTTGTATGGGACAGCAGATTTTTTTTTCTCCCTGATACAAATACACTGCTATGAAACCCATATCCCTCAGTCGCCTCGTACGACACCCACGCCACGGAAAGAAATGGGGGAAAGCATTAATTTATAATAGGTAAGGTGAAACCAAGAAGTATAAATTTTCATTACAAAAACCCACGATATAACATTTCAACCCAACCCTTTGATTAATTTAAATAACAAGATAGGTGGACTAGCCTATAGCGCATGGACCGTATAAATTGAGCCTCCGTCGCCTAATTTACTTAGAGTGGCATTGCGTGATTGAGATACTTTTTTTATTTTAGGCGTGATAAAGGCACTGCAATGCGTTCGCGTGCTTAAAACTCGTTGTACAAATTATTCAAAAACAAAAAACAAATCACACGGCATCTGCACGGCATTACTTTTAAGTCGTTAAATACATGAAAAGCAGGTAAATTTTTCGAGTGCGTGATGCAAGAACGTCACCTATCTTCCGCTATTTAAATTTAATCAAAGACCCAACCCCATCTTGACTACGTTCAAGACATCCCTCTAAATTCGAGCAAGTATTAGTATTAACGATTGTGCTAAGTACTTACTCTCCTCAATTGCTCATATTTCATTTGGGGGGCTCTAAATAAGGCTTTATTACGTAAATAATAAGACCCAAAATATTCGTGCTAATTAATAAAGGGTTTGCTTAGGGGTTGTTTGGTGTTTGAGCGGCTTGTTTTGAGCATTCTCTTTTATTATTTAGACTGTTACTTTGTTTATTCTTATTGTTTCATAAAAATAGGAGTAAAATTGTTATGTTCTTGTTATGTAGTATGTTCTTGACCAAGTTAGTAGGACTTATGATTTTCTGGACAAATAAAATACAGATCGATGGTAAAATAAAATAAACATTACTTCTTAAATTGTTCTACATGTTACAATTTTTGAATGAATAATTTGATTAATTAATCAATTAAAATAGCACGTAATCAGTTAATCAGTTATTCCAAGTTAATCCGCCAAGTAAATCCTTTTAGGGTTTAACACGTGTTCATTTTTCTGATAATTTAAAATAAAATAAAAAATGATAATCTAGTAAAATGTAACCTAATTATTAGTAACGAGCTTTTACCCGCGACTTCGTCCGCATAAATTATATACCAGATTTTAAGTCAGATTATAAGCTATCAAATAAATAAAAAAAGTTTCATCAAAATCGGTTCAGTAGTTTTTGCGTGATGCTCGAACAAACAAACACACAAACAAACAAACAAATAAACAAACAAACAAACAGACAGACGAAAAGTCCAAAAATTGTGATTTGGAATCAGGGAAGCCTAAAAACCATATCGTAATCTTTTTTTTGTAAATATCTTCTATGTACAGACAGACACACTTCTGTTACAGTTTTATAATAGTTTAGATTTAGTAGGTACTCTTTGTAGGTACTACTGACTTATTGTTTCCTTCTGACTACCTCTAATGGGATTCTGTTGAGTTTATATATATTGTATATGGATCTATGCATTTGCTGAATGCCAGCAGGCGATTGTGAAAGGTTGAACACCTTCTATAAATCAGATGATAAATTTATTTACAAAATTACCGACTCTACATAATATACCTTGTATTGCTCCTGGCCGATTTCAGCCAGTTCGTTGCCATTGATGATACATACACATACACCTATACAAGCTATAGGAAAACACCCTAGTAATATTTAAAAGGGTGGTTTTGCCCATCAAACTGATCAACTTTAACTATAAAGGCAACTTTAAAATCGCGATGAAAATTTATCGGACGTTTCATACAAAACTGCAGTACTAGGTACCTACCGACTGGACTTAAATGTATGGGACAGCAGATTTTTCCCAGCTCATAATTGACCTTGCCAGAAAGCAGGGTGTTGATTTTCAGATGAAATCTTTAAATATTACAAATGTGTTTTATATCACTAAAAATCTCAGATGTCTCTTACGAGATTTGTCATTAGCTTATGTTTTTGCACGATAAAGATTACCTACTAGAAATCCAAACTAAAAAAGATAGAATTAATCACCCGCTTTTCAAACATCCTTTACATGATTACGTATTGGGGAGAGAGTAGTATGTTCTCTACATTAAATTCCTAAGTTTGTACAATAGTAAACTTTATTACAAACGGGGAAGGTGCTCGGGTGTGTAGTTATTTGACCATAGGACAGTACTTGAGTAGAGTAAGCAAAGTAGCCGTTAGTCCCTCTTGAATAATGAATGGCCGGTCACCTTCTGGGTTCTTCAAACATATGTAAATTGTGTACTGAGTACCATCGGGAACATGCCAGAAATGAGTTTCTGCTTGCATGTATTCTGGGGAGAGATGCAATCCGTTAAGCAGGTAGTGTGGTTCATTGAAAATGCATAGGTAGGTACCCGGATGCTGGCATAGGTATTGTAAAGAAGATAATTTATCCAGCTATGGGAAAAAGGCCCCCAAAAATGTTAGCGTATAGTTGGCGTATAGTTATGGAACTCATGTCGATTTGTGACCATAGGAGTAACAAAATACCCTAGTAATACTTAAGGGGGTGCTTCAGACCATCAAACTGCACAACTTTCACTATGGAGCCAACATAAAAATCGCGAAAAAAAATGCACTCTTTCATACAAAACTGCAGTACCGTCTCTACTCAAATGTATGAGACGGCAGATTTTTTTTATTTTTTCTCGAGACATTGGCTCCATAGTGAAGTTGTTCAGATTGATGCTCTGAAGCACCCCCTTAAGTATTACTAGGGTGTTTTGTTACACCCTGTACATGCTATCGTGTGCTCCCGTCACATGAACATATTTTGATGAATAATAATACACATTAATGCTTATTTTTGTTAAATTCTAATAAATTTTATTGTGATAAGTAGGTAATTATTATTTAGCATCTAGATAGTTGTTTTGGTTTATAATGTAAGATTATATTGTACGTCCGTGCTGCGGACCAAACTGTTGATTCTGCCTTATTGTAACAACTTTTTTTTTACACAGTTTGAACAATAAATATTCTGTATTCTTTATACAACGTTCTATAATTTGATTCTAGTTACGAATAAAATACTAACATGATGCTTTATACGTAAAATACCTATCTATATTTGTACGCAGAGCTAAAGCCAGCCCCAACTCCGCTAACATGTCCTCTGATGAATTTTTAATGTGCACTCAAATCACAATAAGAATACGAGTTTCAAAGGAAACACAAGTGAATATATTATGAAGATATTACATAACATCAATAATTGATATGTATATGGTTGCGTAGAAGTGTTTTATGTATTGGAACCATTTAAACATTTGATAGAGTTTAACTATTTAATATTAATCTAAGTAAAAAAACTTACAGTCAAAACGGAATAACACCTAAAATTGTATGAACAACATTGAATTTAGGTACCTAGAATACAGGGATTTTTTTTTTCAGTGCTAATAATTTCACCATGTTTTCTCATCATTCAAACTGAACAATTTTGATTTTTTTTTCAGTGCATTTCCCATACTATATAAATTAGTATACACTTCAGCAATTGAACTTTTGGCAGTCGTCAAGCCAAAGTGAATGGTTTTCAGCGAAGTCCAAGCGTCATAACTTGATCCGCCCCATTTAGTCGTAATTAAGTTCGTAATTGACTACGACGGCGACGTAGCCAAATATATTTTCGCGCTAAGTTTCAGTATTTCGAACCGTAAACGTTAAAAGTATATTTCTTTTTATCTTGGGCATTGACACACAGATAGCCCGCAGATTTGTATTAGCTATTATGAGTAGAGGTTATATTGTCCATATCCGCATTTTGAATGTCGTGGCAGCCCATAATTAAGTTAGCACTTAGTCTATATACCTACTGTGTACTACTGTAACATAACAATATATAAGTGTTTAACTTGTTGGTTGTCCTTAATTAATAAAATAAAATAAAATAGACCTAGACAACGATAGAGATAGAATACACACTTGCTTACATACAAATATTCATTATTTTTGATACAAACATTTGCATCTTACGGGATTCGAATCCGCAACCCTCGGATCAGCGGGTAGTAGATTCACTACCAGCTGAGCTATCGAGCCGTATAGGGTAAGTCCGGGGGAGATGACCCGTCCGTAAGAGACAGACGGCCAACTCAAAAAAAAAATCGACAAACAATTGTTGGGCGTCGCTAGCTATCACTTAGTTCGCTTCAAGTCATACCTACATACGAACATCTGGGCACAAAAATATTCGCGAATATAATACGAAAAAATATGTAAAATCCACCTCTTTACTTTTGAATACTGTAAATATTTTTTTAGGCATTCATGTTACAAGTTTTGGTTGTGAAGTATTTGAAAAATTTTGTGTTTTTAAGGGTTTTCAGAATGGATTATGAATTGTACTTGAGGATAACCTCAAAATAATCACAAGGGCTCATACATTTTGTCACTTTGCTTATGTGGCTATCTCTCCCTGAAATTTAGGAGAGATGGCCACAGTTAGTCAGGGTGAGATACCAGGGGGGGGGGGGGGGGGGGGGGGGTGTCAGGGTTAGGTTTAGTATTACTAGAATTTTTTTCATATTTTTCGGAATAATTTCATATTTAATGGACGATAACGAACAGTCACTTTTACGCGATGCATCTGATGAAAAGGGTAAAGGGAGAGAAGAAAATAACTGTATTTTCTGTGGAGACAAATATTCGAAACACGTCTTATTGAAGATTGGATTTAGTATATCTTTTTCCAACTTTTGGTGCACCAAAATGGCTCTCAATTGGACGACATGTGTTCAAAATAAAAAAAAAGGAACTAAAACTCAAACAAATTAACGGTTAAAAGGAAGAAACAGTAGAATTACCTAAGTACTGGCCAACTCTCCCATACTACTGAGGTCATCTCTCCCGGACACTAAGGGAGAGATGACCAATCGTGATTTTTTTCGAACGTTATTTTTAAGGTTGATCCCATCATAATTAGTTACATTTTTGTTAATTATCCTATAGTGTAACATTCAAAGTTTAATTACAAATAATAATTACAATCTACAAACATGTAGTTTTCTATAAACTGGACCTTGAAAAAATTACGGCCAACTACCCCGGACTTACCCTAAATTCGATTTTACTTTTTGATCTTTTCTCATATTACGAATTTATGTCCATAAATCTTCATGGAATCAAGTATTGCTGCAAAATATCTGCAGTTATGTGTAATCTCTTTCCTTCTTTGAAAGAGCCTTGCTAATTTCCAGTCTGCGTAGCCTACAGTCAAAATGCGACTGGTGAGCCAAAAGCCACATTTAGTGTCAAAACGATGACCAAGTCTCGGCCAAAAGCCGCTCATTTTTCCAGTGGCCAAGTCTTATCGATCCGCTGCGGTTTTAGCCGCACCACTTAATGAAATAGAAATTGGCGACCTCTCGAAGACACGCTCCTAACCCTCTCCCATCCCTCTCCCTCGAGGGGGATCCCACCCGCGCGAGAGGGACAAAACATATTTATACAAAGTCAAAGACGACCGAGTAGGATAGCTGTATTCATTATGAATATAATGCGGTCGCGGTAGTGTCCGTTCGTCTGCACGTGGTGGCGTCTATGTGTGCGATACTTTCTCAACGATGAATCAATATTCTATCTTTGTGAGGCACGATGACCATGGATGAGTTATCTCAAGTTATCAGTGACAACTTAACTTAACGGAAAACATTTTTTTTTTGACTGCTTGTTTTTATTGAAAAATTGGTTAGAAAATAAGAGATACGTATTTTTCGGTTTGCTCACAAAGCAAAAGTTGTTCAGTTTGATGGGTAGACTCTTAGTTTAAAAGGATGCTAATGATATCAACTTCACCCTGTATAAGTGTTCTTTAGTATGCAGACTTTTTTTAAGGGGACGATCAGACAATTGATACTGAATACCTTTCTCTATGGGACCAAGGTGGAAATAGCGAAAAAAAACAGCTGTTCCGTACAAAACTGCAATCCTCCACAACCAAAATAGGACTGAGGACAGCAGATTTTTTTTTCATATGATAATTTTTTTCAGTTTGATCATAGTTTGATGGTCAAATCATCGTCTTAAAAACCAGCAGTATATTAAGTTGGATCCTGTATTTTAATTTAATTTGGAATTTTTTGAAAAAAACTAAGTATCGACCTTGGTCTGTAGAAATAAAAAAAACTGTCATAGTCAATAGAAAAGGCAGCCAGGCAAAGGAATCTATCCCATTCAGCGTTCATTTTTCAGGATTTTTCAAATAACTTGAGAAATATTGGATAGAAAAATCTGATAATTTGATTTTTTATACTTAAACGCTTTGAATCACATAATCTCCAAATGGTTCTCGAACTTTGGTATAATCAATCAATTAAATATACTTGTACCTTTCATAAAATGAAATGTTGTCCATTCTAGGATGTGTTATTGTACATTTGTTTTTCTATTTTAGTATTCTAGCCTATGTAAATCTTAGGAATACCTATAGCAATGTGTTGTGAGACTTGCCAGTGTTCCATGAATAAATCAGCACGAACTGCCCCCGTAAATAACCAACCGTGGCTCGTAATTCGAAAAAAGAACTGTAGCGTTACCACGATCGATAACGACAAGTCAACGTCTCGCGTTGTGGTTGGTTTGCGGTTAAATGGGCGTGGCTTGCGGTCATATTTACGATCTCCTATTGGCCGATCACCTGACCTTTGCGGTTAGTCCTGCGGTTTCTAAGATTTTCACCCCCGGAAAAATAGATAGAGGAAAATATATGGCTGGGGGACGATGTGATTGGTCCCGGTGATAATTTTGCGGTTAACCGCGAAACGCGATTCGTTAAGATAATAATAGGTTTTGTGGTTGTAGTTGTAGCGATTGGAAGGATTTGTCGCGGGCCGGTTGGTTGTGTGCGGTCCCGCGGTGCCACTCTGCTCTGTGGTTGGAGGTGTCACTGATACGCTAACTGTCACTTGTATAAGTAGGTAATTTATCGAGGCTCATTCTGTCGCCCCTTTTATTTAATTTCTTAGGTATTTTCACTTCATTATGTAGGTATCTCTTAATGCTTATTAATTTGCTTTTGTCGTCGAAAAATTACATTTGAAAGATCTCAAAGCATAAGCTCACGACTATATTCCCCGAGGGGGTAGTCAGAGATATTCTGAAACTTCATCCACGTTTTACTAGTAGTACCGTACCGAAATTATGTCCAGTGTGACGGGGAGTGAGCCCGTCGCCACTTGTAATGGACAGTAGGTACAATACAAAGAAGATCTTAAATCTGCTTAAAATTGTCTACATGCTTATAGGCACAGGTAAGGAAGCTGGGAAAGTATTGTATCAAAGGCACAGGTAGTGTACCGGAGATATTTAAAAAACTTTTCATAAAAGAAACGTCTGCCAAATTGCCAATAGAGCTTTGGCTTTGCTTAATATTCAAATTCACAATTTGTAATTTAAAAAAAACTAAAAAAGAACGGTCACTCTCATTGGCAGGTGTAGGTAGGTAGGTAAGGTAGGAGACTTGCATCAAATCTCATATTCACCCCTATAGCATCCTATACTAGGACGATATCCTATAGCTACTATAATATTAAATAAAAAATTGTACTGCGCCCTCTCACGGCAAAGCGGCGAACTGTGTCGTGACTATTTTTAACAAAACTCCCTCAAGTGCGAACCTTTTAGCTTTCTTCGCCTTCTTAAGAAAGCAAACTCCTTGTAAGAAAGTTCTCCTACACACACATCCAAACAACGACCCAGTCCCCTAAGGAGGGGTGTCTGATGCGCATAGCTAAAAGGTCAGATAGATACAGCTTTGTACGAGACTTACACCCTTTTGGCTCGTGAACACTTGTAGCCCTAGTTGCTCAGTACTGGAACGGCCGACGTAATTTTAAACAAGAGAGTTCTTATGTCGTTTTGGCTTTCAACCGACTCTTTCGACCCGGTTCCTCGTCCAGAAAAATAGCTTCCCTTCATATCACCCCACATAGGAAATTCAATGCTTTCCGCTTCAAACAAAACTCATTTTCCCTTGTAATTTCTCTGTTGACTTGCGTTGGAGTCACGGCATAGCTTTTTTGGCAACTTTTCCTCATTTATGTGTGAGTGTGTATCCCGACGAAAGTTTAAAAATGTGTGTTGACAGTGGCGCTAGTGTGCTCGTAGTGCCGGGAAGCTCAGGCAGATGGCGTTACTGGTGTTGTGGTTAGAAAATATGCCTCTCGGCAGCGCTCTGCGAGGGAAACTCGTTTGAAAGATGAGCTGAAATTGCTTTTAGCAGATTACAGTTTGTGAAAGTGCGTGCGTGGTGAGGCAGGTAGATTAGTTTAATTTTAATGTGCTCTTGTCCTACATAGGGGATTTGATTATACGATGCGATGTTTGAGTAACACAGTCAGGTGTTGGTAGGTACCTACCTACTCTATATTCAGCTAAGAATAGGGTGGTAACTATAATTAATTTTCAAATAAAAAAAGAATATTTAAAGAATATTGGTCTATTGGGAAATATGGTTTGGTAGAATATCATAGAGATACTAAGATAGTTTTAGTTTAGGGCTCCACAAAATCATTTCAAAACAAGAGTATTTTGGAAACTTTGACGCTTGACAGAACAACACAGCTTTTCGCATCTAAGCAGGGAAGAAACAATAAAATCAAGAAACAGTAACAAATGGAACTTCAATCTTTTTATCTTTTACGAGCTTTAACCCGCGACTTCGTCAGCATAAATTATATACCAGATTTTAAGTCAGATGATAAGCTATCAAACAAAAAAAGTTTCATCAAAATCGGTTCAGTAGTTTTTGCGTGATACTCGAACAAACAAACACCCAAACAAACAAACAAACAAACGAACAAACAAACAAACAAACAAACAAACAAACAGACAGACAAAAAAATCCAAAAATTGGTGATTTGGAATCAGGGACATCTAAAAACCATATCGTAATTTTTTTTGTAAATATCTTCAATGTACAGACAAATTTCTGTTACAGTTTTATAATAGTTTAGAATGGGGTTACATTATACTACCCCAGCAACGCCCTATGCTGAGGTCTGTACCCATTCTGGGTACCTTCGGTTGCTTAAGTTCATTCACTGGTACAGGTAGACCATTCGCTTAGTGGTCCCTCCAATTTTCAAGCAGTAGCTAGGTACTCCTTGAGCAATACTGTAAAATCAAATAAAATAAAAATTCGGGAAGATTGGAATCTCCATGTCAAAGCTATGTCATAATCATTGACATTTAATAGGCATATAGGGACATATTATAGGGACATAGGCATAATTTATAAGGAATAACAAAATTAGCTGAAACTATTTTAAGGGGATTATCAGGCTATCAAACTGAACAACTCTGTCTGTGGGACCAATATCGAAATCGCGAAAAAAAAATAGCTGTCCCATACAAAACTGCAAATATAACTCGACTCAAATAAATGTATGAGACAGCTGTTTTATTTTTTCGCGATTTCGAGATTGAACTCATTGAGAAAGTTGTTCAATTTGATGGTCTGAACATCCCCTTAAAATAGTTTCAGCTAATTTTGTTAGACCTTATATTGAATCTTTACTTTAGGACTTTGCTTCCTCTAGAAGTACCTTTATACCTTGTTTTGTTAAGCATTCTGGTTGGTTTCAAAATATCGTCTATTATAATTAAACTAAAGTTTAATATCCCTTGAATACTAATTTTATTCGCATACCGCTCTCATAACAGTGATAGTTTGAGAGCAATCAAAACAGTCGTTTGGTTGATATCTCTACTTACATTGTAACAGCACAAACTAAACGGGGGACGGGAAGGGGGAGCGGCGGGGAGGAACTAGTAATTTTCTGGACTATTTATTTCGCGCTGCTCTCATTACGAAACTGTTTTACTGACTATACAGGGCGTAAAATTAAATACGTTACATATCTTAGGGGGTGCTTCAGACCATTGAACTGAACAACTTTCAATATTGAGTCATAATCATAACTGAAATCTTGAAAAAAACAAATAGCTATGCTATGCCAAATCATAAAGGTATTATACTACGTAAGAGAGACAGTGACAGCTGAGAGAGCCAGATGTACATAGCGGCATCACTGTATAATAGAAAGAGATACGTGACGCGAGGCAATGGAACCGTTTTTGGGGATTTGGAGTCCTGTTAAAAATTCGGTTTCTGTGAATAATCGTGAACCTAAAGTGAAATCGTAGATAATTTTGTGAAATATACTAACACTGTTTCATTAAATTATTGACGATTTCACGTTAGATTGAGAATTATACACAGAAATCGAATTTTTACCCTGCCGAGGACTCCAAAAAATGTCCAAAAACGGTTACATTTGACAACTCATGTCACTTATTCTATTCCGTAAGGTATAATATCTTTATGTGCCAAATCCTGTAAACCTGCATTTGGTTTGACTACAGCCGTTGACGTTTTCTATGCAACTGTTTTTGTCGCGATTTCAATGTTGGCTCCATTGTGAAAGTTATTCAATTTGATGGTCTGTCCCATAAATTTGGCAATTTTGTATGGAATAGCTGCATTTATAATTATAAAGTTTTCGATTTTGGTGCCATAGAGAAAGTTGTTTTAAATTTTACACCCTATATGTATTTAAACGACTTGCTTCGCTCGTATTGGAAGAGATGTCATACGAATCTTATGAACTTAGGTTAAGAGGGCTATCGCAGTCCAGTGGCGCCCTCATCACATTAAAAAAGATTTCTCAATAAAGAAAGCCTAAATTAAAAAAATGCTCAACAGATAAACTACAAAAGCCTTTTATAGCCATTGTTATACAATACTTTTATAGGTTCAAAACATTCCACTTTTAGACAATTTCGAATTAAAAAAAAGCGGCCGTTTTATTTCTTTTTTCAAAATTGATATGTTTAATTTAGCACTTTCTTTATTGAGAAATCTTTTTTAATGTGATGAGGGCGCCACTGGACTGCGATAGCCCTCCTAAAAACTTTTATATATATGCTCATGAAAAATTATTAATAAAAATATTTGAAGAAAAACTGAACTATGCTTTATAAGATAGATATCTATTTTTTTATTACGATCGTTATTGTAAATTTGAAAAAAAAAAATGTATAACAATTTTAAAACGTACCGTATACCTACTTACAGGTTGCTAAACGTTAATAGTACATTACTGCAGAGGCCAGCAACAGAGGCATTGATGGACGAACGTGTAAATGTGGGTCGAGGCGAAGCCGAGGCACACATACGTATGTCCATCAATGCCTAGTTGTGGCCAAGGCTTGTATAGTACTTTTCTCAAATAATGCGCGGAAATGAAAACAGTAAATTTTCTCAAATAATTCGCGGAAATTAAAACTCTTTTCAAAATCAATTACGAACAAAGAACAACAATTTTTTTTTTTTTCATTAAATAGCTTTCTATTTGCAAGCCAGTTCGAAATTTAAACAAAACCTTTGATATGTTACCTCCTTGGTCGCCATGTTTCGAAGAAAAAGATCGTTGCATTTTTAAATTACACGACAGATATGAGTTTACTATGTAATTTATTTGGCCGCAAAACACGACAGATATGGATTTTCATACAACATTGCCGGCCGCTGCACGCATGTATTTGGCCAGTACTGCAATTTCGATTTATCTCGAAGAAGGTTGTCAAAATAATGCTCACATTTCCAAGCATGTTTGAGAAAAAAAATTTAAAAGCTACAAAATGTTTAAGAAACATTCTAATTCATTTTTTTATTAGGATTAAGGCGATTATCACACTAGCGACGCGTCCCGCCGCGGTGCGCGAAGCGGTATAGTCGCCTTCCCGCGCATAGACGCGTCGGCAGTGTGTTGTCATAGGCGTGTTTTCTATATAAATTGAAATACTTGCATACAATGTTAAAATCTGCGGCCCCGTGCTACGCGACGGGGCGCGGTGCAGTGTGATAATCGCCTAACGGTGACTTTGTATTTTTTTAAAGAGTATAGCGGCCAGTAGTTACACCGTATTTCGTACTGAAAGGTTCCTCGAAAGAGATTTTATGCAAGTCGCAAGCATTTTACTTTTGTAACTGCGGCAAAAAAAAAGTTTGATTGTAAAATTCTATCATAGTATTTACTAACTTACCTTTACCTCTGGAATCGACATTTATTTTTTATTATCTAGTTCTTAAATAATACTGTCTTGTATTTTTACTTCAATAAATTAATAAACATTTTCCTAATCTATCCTACCATCCTTTTCCTATCCTTACTGTTAATAACCTAAACTGAAGTCCAAAAACGTCTCAAATGAACCATAAATCTAAACCTTTTAATCCAATAAATTAACAGCGCATAAAAATCTTCATAGAATTGTGAAGACGGGTGAAGACTTGTAAGTAAGTATAACAGCTTTTGGTAAAAGAAGGGTTGAAATCAAGGCGGGGCGGTAATCAGCCGGTGACCGCGTAATGGCCCCCGAGGGACACCCGCCGACGACTTGAGACATTGCCGGCCAGGGTTGTCGCTGCCAAGAAAAATATTAGCTACTAATATCATAAAATTGGTTTTTCAAGCTTCAGATTAGTGAAACGTGGATGTTCAGAGGTTTCAGAATTACTTACATATCTCTGACTACCCCCTCGGGGAATATAGTCGTGATCATATTATGCTATGCTATGCTCAAGCTTCATTTCACAATTTTACCTAGGTCACTGGTTGTTTAATATACAAACTTTATTGCCATAACTTATTTATTTTAGTTTTTTTTTATTAATTTTGTGAAAATATGGTAAAATATTTTATACAAAAATACAGAAACCTAATGTATGATGAGATGTATAAAAGCTGACTCGAAGGTATTATTTTTGTGTTGTTAAATTATAATCGAATCTAAACGATTATAATATAAAACTGTAACAGAAGTGTGTCTAGATATTTAGATGAAAAAGATTACGAAATTATAGTTTTTAGGTAAGGATTCCTGACTCCAAATCAACTTTGTTTAGAATTGCAGTCTGTCTGTTTGTTTGTTGTGTGTTGAAGTCGCGTGAAAACTCTAGATATAATAATCAACGAAAGAAATTGTTGTGAGGATCAGGAAAGAAATTCGCTGTGTAGAGTAGCTGGCAAGCAGTGGATGAAAATAGCGTTGGACGTCTCTAGTTGGCATGGAAATGAAGAGGCCTACCTACACCCAGCAGAGGGTTTAAAGGGCTAATGATGATGACGATGAAAGAAATTGTTGTTAAAATAAAAATAAAGAAAACCTGTAGATAGGGAGCAAAAATTACTAGTGTGTAATAGGAAAGACGTAAACACCCCCCTGAGGGTAGGCCTGTGCCCTGCAGTGGGACTTATATAGGCTGTGATGATGTGATGTGAATAGTCTGAATCCAAAAAAAGAATTATAATTACTAGGATTTTTAGTAACTTCGCAAATCCCACAGTATGTCAGTGGCAGCCCTGACTAGAAGTAACTCTTAACAGGGGTTTAAGACAATGCCAATGTTTATTCTTTATCGCAGTCGTGGGAAATTTACGCGCAGGGTTGGTGATAATTAAAATATTCACATTCATAGTGCTTTTGCGCTGGCTGCCCCGCTCACTGCGCTTAATTAAAAACGACAACGTTTATCAGTATTCTGTGATAATATTTGAATGAATTACCTAGCTACTCATGCTCTTTATTATTTGTTTTAGTTGAAAAAATAAATGAAAAGTAGTTTTTATTTGCAGTATGTTGCAGGGTGTGAAATTAAATGTGTTACAAGGTATAACAAAACACCCTAGTAATACTTAAGGGGGTGTTTCAGACCATCAATCTGAACAACTTTCACTATGGAGGCAACGTCGAGAAAAAATAAAAAAAATCTGCCGTCCCATACATTTGAGTCGAGACGGTAATGCAGGTTTGTATGAAACTCCATAGTGAAAGTTGTTCAGTTTGATGATCTGAAGCACCCCCTTATGTATTACTAGGGTGTTTTGTTACACCCTGTACATAAGGGATAATAGCTTAGATAGCTTCAGACCATCAAACTAAACAACTTTCACTATAGGATGAACTGAACATTGAAATCGCGGAAACAACAATAGCAACAACAACAACTGCAACAATCGCATAATCAACTGCTCCATATATTTGGACTGAGTAGCCGTTGACGTTAACGTGATGTCTATGAAATAACCAATTCTATTTTCTAGATTTTTTTATTTCAATTTTGATTCCTCTTTATAGAAAAAGTTGTTCAGTTTGATGGTTTGAAGCACCTCCTAAAGTATATTGTAAGTTGTAACGCATTTAAGTTTGCACCCTGTATACAACTACTTAGTTTTCTCTTCTATTTTCTGTATGTGCTCCCAAATTACATCCAAATCCATTCAGCCGTTTATGCGTGACTGAGTCACAAACTTTCAGACTTTCACATTTATATAATACTAGCTTTTGCCCGCGACTTCGTCCGCGTGGAATTTAGGAACCCCAAGTATCCTATGTTACTTCTGATACCTCCAAGAATATGTGTACAAAGTTTCATGATGATCGGTTAAGTAGTTTTCGCGTGAAAGCCTAACAAACAAACTTACATTCACATTTATAATATCAGGGATTAGTAAAATGATTATGATCAAATGCACAACATAAACATACAAAATGGAGGGAGGGTGCGACCTTATCATTAAAACCGATTTCAGTAATTGGTATTTTGATTTTTAAGCAACTTTTTTCCTCCATTGCATCTCGAATTTAGTACCCTGTCATGTCAGGTTTGGAACTTTTTTGGTAACAACCTGAGTTATATTGTAGATGGGAGTATTATATTCTATTCTATTCTATTTTTGTTTAATGGCGTTTCCTTGGTGGATTTTGCCAGTATCTAGTTTAAAAAGAGCAATTAGTGCTTGACGTTGTACGGTAATTGGATATGGCGATCTCAAAGCCCTGTTTTTATACAAAAACACACACTCGAAACCACCATAAAATGGCGGAGCCGCGTGGCCACTTAAATCGCGAGCCAACGACAGACGTCCACTCGAAAGCCCTCTAGCCACGCGACTCGAGTATTATATTCCCAGAGTAGATACATTAAAAAAAAAAGACAAAAAAAAATTAACAAATGAATTGAGAACCTCCTCCTTTTTTTTAAGTCGGTTAAAAGTTGCTCTAATTATTGTAAGAAATCATGTTCATGGCAACACTGTTGTGGTAATATCGTATTCTTACCATGTTGAAACAAAACAATAGACATAATTACCTTTGAAGACACATTTAGATACGTTATTCTATCCCTACTTTGAAGGTTTGGAGACGTCTAATTATATTCATTACCCTTTTAACAAAAGAAGAAACGAAGGTACCGTCAGCACAAGCGATGCGAACACAGTTATTGCAATAATTGGCGTCTTGACGCAAACAAAAGTACAAAGGTGACTTGTAATTAAAAGGGTTCCGTATGAAAGGTCCCTAATTACGCATACATTTACACTCGTGAGTCTCGTCTGTGGAGATTTTATACAGGGCGATTGAACAAAAGTATTTTAATCTTCATGATTCCTATTTATTATATTGGTGCTGTGGAATTTTGGTTAGTTCTACCTCTTCGGGCAATATAGCAATAAGCATATGCATTTATGCATGCATGCATTATATTAGAATTGAAGAAACGATTAAATTCGACTTAAAAAGAAAATGATATATAAGAAATCTGCGTTATAACACGCATTATAAAATAACCATGACACTGTTATCAATAGTTTGGACACTATTATTAAATAAGAGATTACAATATAATCCGAAGTAAAGCGGCAAATCCAAAAAATAAAACTTCTAATTGCTTCTAAACCAGGGCCACAGAATAGGTAATAGTACAGAACGGCCACTCCCCGCCCCCCTCTGACTTCAGATACCCCACCTCCCCTCAAACTCTCTGTGGTAACTTGAGGGTAGCCGAGCAAGGGAATGCAGTCAGGCGGGCGCACCCGTTGGATTTGACTACATAAAATATATTTTATTTTTTTCCTCACAGTATAAATTAACGTTGGAAAATAACGCTAAATTCACATTTTCTGTGATTCTTTAGCTTAAAAACTATTTTTAATAACAGAATGAACCATAAAAAGTAATGAAATGTATAATGTAGTTCATTACACATATGTCATGCACAATTTTCGCAAAGTGCGCATGTGCAAACGTCATCATGTCAAATCTAAAACGTTGTTTGAAGTGCCGGACCTGTGCCAGGGCTTCCTAACCAGTGAGGCGCGCCACGCGCACAAAGCTGAAATTTGAAAAGAAAAATCCAGTTAATAACGAAAATTCTACTCATTATATCATTTTATTAAATCACTCATTACTCACTCATTCATTTAGTTACTAATTCACCCATTCCTTCGTTGTTACCGACATGTTCAGGCTTAGCAGGTCTCAGACAGCACCGTTCTGCGCTTGTCATAAAAATGTCGATAAGGGGGGCATGAAAACATTACTTACAACTCAAAAAAGGTTGGGAAACCCTGTTCTAAACGATGAAATACCGCGGAAGAGTTTGTTTTTCCGACAATATTGTGTCCGAGGGTTTTCTATACCTACCCTATGTGAGACACCCTGCATACAATAAAGGTAGGAATTGTCTTTCCATTGACAATTAGAGTTAGACAAAAGGATAGAGCAATCGTTTCGTTGCTGGTGTTATGTTTTACAAGCAGTTACATAGTATCGTTATAGTTATTTTGTGTCTCATTATATTTACATAATTGTAATACGTACCTACTAAGTACTAATTCAGGAACACAAATTTATTCCGTATTAATCAATTAAGTACTCATTAATATTACTGTAACTTTATCAAAAGCTTCAAAAACATAATCATAATTTATTTGTAATATTCATTACTTCATTTAGATATTTACAGCAGAAATTTTTCTTAAATTCAGAAAAAAAACCTGTTTTCTCGTGGTCCTTACATGGATTTAGCGTAAAATATTGATAAAGAATAATATCATTAGTCTATAGTCTACATAGAAAATTAGCTGAAACTATTTTAAGGGGATGATCAGACCATTAAACTGAACAACATTCTCATCTCCTTAAAATAAACCTTATATACCTACTACATTTAAATCAATTAATCTTTAGTTTTTTTGTGATGACATGACGGAATGTGAATAGAAAACAGGAGATTGAGTACTTACTTACTCATCATCAACGCTCGTGTCGGTGGAGTATTCGCCAACCCAGTCTCTTTTGTTCCGCTACTGCCTTGAATTCTTGATACGACACGACATCAACCTAAATTGTTAGCAGCATGGCAGTCCCCCAAAACTAGGAATTTAAAGACACTACATCCAGTGACACGCTACAAATGAAGCTTCACAATTAAGGCGGGCACACACGTAGGCCCGGGCGCATTTGCCGGTGTCACGTACCGACCGCTTCGCACTTAATTTCGCAAGGGGGGGAGATGCGGTTTTAAATTACGCCCGGTAAGGGGGGGGGGAGGAAATGGGCTTGCAGTTCGACATCTAGTCTAACGAATAAATAGTTCTCTGATTATTTGTGACTCAGGACGGAATTTTCACTTTGTAAGTTTTTACTAAAGTTTCTAACCGACCACAAACACGAAGATCGGACAACATTGTGAGGATCATAGGTCTGCAATGCATCAGATAAGTAGATAATATGGAAGCATCATTAGTAGCCTATTAATAAAAAGGTAGATGTAGGCTGAATTTTGGATCAATCACATGTATATAGACTTAATTAAAGTATGATAGATAAACCGACTGACAGAACTTGACAGTTTTTGTACTGTTCACATAGCTACAGTGTACTACAATAATATCATACGACCAGCCGTGCAGCTGATCGTAAATTTTTTACAGACCTTTAATCATCAGTAACTCCTAAACCGACTGAAGTTATGCAGGTAGACCTGGTCCATCCCTATCACAGAGATGCTCAACACCCCATAAACACTGAATCAGCCTTAGCCTGCTGATAGTTGCAAAAAGTACACTTGTCTCTCGGAATAATAGAAAGAAAGAAAGAAAGAAAGAAAAATCTTAGGGATAGGTTTCTGAGGGAAAGTTCTTCAGTATCATGGGTACGATGACCCCCTGAAGTAATGCAAATTTTTACCTCAACACCCTGTCCGCGTAAAGGTATAGGTCGCAGTAAGATAACAACGACTGAATCACTCTTAAATTTTAATAAAACCGGTCAAGTGCGAGTCGGGCTACTCGCGCACCGATGGTTCCGTTCCACACCTCCACAGAACACACACAACATTATTAACATAGAAAAAAACCTTTTTTTGTCCGGGATCTTTAGCGCGAGACCGACTCACACGTGGCCGGTTTTTAGTATATGTTGTTATTCTGTAGAGTTTGCTCTATAATCACACTAAGTTTGACGCTTGTATGTATTACCATTTTAACGATAGAGCGTGAAGTAAAAACGTTGATAAAAGCTAGTTTCTTGTTGAGAACCCCCCTTAATTTTTAACTTTTTGAAATTTTTATTATTTGTTAACAAATCCGCCGTAATAACGCATAATCTGAGACAATTTCAACTGTTTAGCTGTTACGGTTCAAAAGTTACAGCCCTAAATAGGTAGGACAGACTGACGGACGGACAGACGGACAGACGGACAGACGGACGGACGGACGGACAACGTAGGCTTAGTAATAGGGTCCCGTTTTCACCCTTTGGGTACGGAACCCTAAAAAATACCCAGCTCTACGACTTCACCTTTACCTAAAAAACGTAACCGATTCAGGCTTACGTACTTTTTATATCAATTTGTTTACTATCATAAAAAAACCAAAACAATATAACCGACGACGCATAAATCTGAAAGCGAGGCGGGCGAGGCCAAAATTCCCGAGTATTTAATACTAAAAATCAATAATTAAGCGATGTATGTAATTAATACGCTGTGTCCGCGCGACGCACTGCATGCATTATGGACGAGGGCTAAAATGCAACCTGCATTATGAAAATGACGCTATGATAAGCCGGGCACGTCATTTTGAAGTGGAAAGCACCTTTAATAGGTAGGATGATTGTGTTTTAGGAGAATTGATAGCTTGGCAGGTTATTGAATTATGGGAGAGCTGGTTGACTTCATTATCCTAGGGTATCGTAGGGGAGCCTTGAAGAAATAAATCCGTGCTTAGTGAAGACTTGTTTATATTAATATTTTCAGTATTTTATTATGTTAAAGAAATAAAGTATTTCGTTCAATAATGTGTTATTTACAAGAAGCGCATACAAAAAAAAATTATTGTACCTTTATTTGTTGAGCTTTTTAATTACTACAGGGTGTTAGGGTAAACAGTTGCATTCCTCTAAGGGATGATTGTACCCATGATACTGGTCAACTTTCCCTAAGAAACATAATTATAGCAAATATTAAAAAAAATCTGCTCTTTCCATACTACATTCAATCCGCTGATCGAACGTTTGTATGAAAAGTCGATTTTTTTTTTAAGGGGCGTCCGCCGAGTTTTGAGTTACTTTGTAACCATTCTATACATTAACTATGGCACTTTTTAAGCAGAAAACAAAACTGAACAATCTACAGGATATGAGAAGTGATGTGGTTTTTCTCGAAATCTATTTTAATTAATAAAACTGAAGAAAAACGACTCCAAAGTCACCTCTTTTTTCCCAGTTGTAACCGTTTTACTCTTACATTGTTGATCAGAAGAATATGAAAAGGAAATCGCCCATGTGACGAACATTCTACGTTTCAAATCGTTAAACAACTAACGAATGAGTATGATATCTACAATTATACACAAAATAGGAGCAATATCATACTTCTAAAGGAAATAGAAATTATCCTATTTTATCGTCGCATTTCTTATAAAATTCAAATTCTAGTTAGTAGTTTTGAGGTTATGTAAGATTACGATAGAAGGTAGGCCCCAGTAGTTATATTCCTTGGTAGGCCCTAAACACACGGGGCGTTTGACGGCGCAGACGAGACGACGCGCTTTTTTCACGAACACGCGTTTACGGCGACCTAGAGATCCAAAAACCTGTTTATTGCATTTGTATTGATACAAAAGCGATACATATTCAATCGTGTGTGTTGTTAGTATGTAAGAGCGTTCACGGTACGGCAACAATTAAAGGCCTGGCCTGGCCTTCGCCGTAATACAACTGGTTTGGAACCAGATGTATTACGCGATACCGCGTTGTGAAGTCTAATCAAAACTAAGTTAAATGGCAATAAAAATACGTCACCACAAAATGCGCGCTGATAAGTCAATACACGCGTAGAAAATACGCCATGTGTATAGGCCCTTAGCGTTCTTACAGAGGAGCGACGCTTTGCGGTCGCCGTGTTTCGCAAAGAGACGCGTAAAGGATACTCGCACATAGACTTTACGGTCGCAGTGGGTCGCGCGACCGCAAAGTGTCGCTCGTCTGTAAGAGCCCTTAGATTGTATAGAGAGTTATATTCCTTGGTATAGAGGGAGCGAGCTACGATGTAAGATGTACGATGAGGTGAAAATGTAAGATAATAAAAACAGTTCACTGAGTAATGACAATCATTTAATTGTGTTATTCATTTACATTATGCGTATTTTCTGTTCTTTCAAACATTTCTTGCAAATACTCAGCCGATTGTAGAAGACAAAGCCAAGAACTCTCTTCTAGGCTTCATCTAGGTTTGCCCTCTTTCAGCGCAAAGATCTTATTTTTACAATGCACAGGCTAAATATGCACGATTGAAGTAGGTATCTATTCTTGGCAAAATATTTATAACACGTAGTAGTTATTTGTTCGGCAGAAATTAAGTTTTACACTACGCTACGTCCAATAAACTTCAACATTCATCGCTTTTTACTGGGTATTGCTAGGAACAATTTATTTCCTTTCTCTTGCTCGATTTATGTTGATCTTCATCTTCAATGAAATGATTAAACACGGTAATCCGTGCGTAAATTAATATTTATTGCAGATTAATATTTTCATTATAAAACTGACATCATAAAAAACAAAATTCAATGTCAGGACTATGACAGGACAGAAGTCCTAAAAGAAAAATGTTACATCAGTGACAAAAAAGATTTTATTCAAACAACACATATTCTGATGGAATCAAGAAGTTTGAAGTCTTGTGGTCTTAGATTAAAAACTTTTCGCTTACGCTGACTTGGTCTATTCCTCATACAAAATCTCTGGTCTATTCCATCGTCTATACTATAGACTGTATAGACTATGGAATAGACCACAAGCATGAAGATTTTACGTAGCACTTCCCTGGTACTTCCTATCTCTATGGAAGATTAACATACATTCTCAAGCTTTTCTCAAGACTTCGTAAAGAGTTCATAATGTTGTTATCGACGGATCTAGTCGTTATGTATCTAATATAAATTAAAATAATAATACCACTAACAATTTTTACCATCTGAACGCAGAAGAGCTATTAAAATACATAATGAATTATAACAATCATCTCATGCTTATAATCCTTATAAAAGGCGAAACGGGATCTGTCATTGTCCTTTACAATATTCTTCACAATACAATATAAAATGATGTGGTTTTCTTATTTTTTGAAAATTCATAAAAAAATCATACAGGTTTTCAAAGAAAACGGAAAATTCTGACCGGAGCCGCGCAATTGAAGCGGGATGGCTAATTGTAATAGTTTGCTTGTAAGAAAGAGAGCCTTGCAGATGGGAGGAGTAGCCTTAAGGAAAGTTGATCAGTACCATGGGTACAATCACCCCTTAACAAATGTACGGAACAGCTGATTTTCTTTTCGTTATTTCAATGTTGGTCCTATACTGAAAGTTATCATCCCATTAAAAAACCATCAGCATATTAAGAAGTACCCTCCTGTATACTTAATAAGTCAAGGTAATACATTTTTCAAAGTTTTATCTGATTTATCTCTACTATAAACTTCTTTAAATATTGTACAAATTAATCACACTCAGTACCTCATCAGGTATACTCAATGTAAACATTATGTAACAAAAATACATAGGCTCTAGTATATGCGGCTTCAATATGAATAAGTAGGTACAACGTTATCTCATCCATACAGTATGTTGTAGTTTTCGCTCGGCGGCGCGCGAAATTATTGATTGTTGTAATTAATTTGCACACATTTTGATGATATACTTGATTTTATATTTAATGCAATATTTGATGCTTGATTGAATTATTGATATTTATAAGCTTGTAACCAACTACGGCACTGTCAGCGATATGTAGGTATACAAATTCTTAGTTAAAACATGTTTATTGAATGTACAATTAATATAATATACAACGTGTTAATGAATTAGCGCAAAACCTCATACACCCCAACTGATTTATAACAAAATAATTAGATTAAAACAATAATGTAATTATTTTGATAGTTAAAATTTAAAGTTATTCGCATTTTAAGTTTTGAGGCAAAAATGATTTGTTATCATTTCAGCACTGAAAGAAAGCGCTTACGTACTCATGGATACATTTTTATAATCTTGTTTTGGTAGTAAGTAGGGTGAGTGTGCCCGTGCGGTGGGTCGACATCGGGTTCAGAAAATTTAAAATTTAGCAAAAAAATTATTTAATATTTTGAAAAAAATTACCTATGTTGAAACCATGATAATTCGACTCTGCTCTCGATTCTAAACAAACTACTTTCTAGTTTTGCGTTAATTCATTAACACGTTGTATACGTATTTGTGGTTACACAGTTTTGTAACTATGTTTAATCAATGCCGTGTTAGTATCATTTTCGTGTACCTACTTATTTTTACCTCAATCATGAAAAGTAGTGCGGAATTCATTTACTCATAATTTACTCAAAGTTGACTCATAATAAATTGACATCATTATCATCATTTTTCCTTGTTAACTTCTGTTGCGTATTATTATGTTAGTTATAAGTTTTTTTTCCGCTGTTTTGACGTCTGCATTGTTCCTATATTTGATGAAATTGCATATTATATTTATTTATTTTCTTCACGTGATTGCTATTGGTTTTTGTACTTAACTACTTATTTACACTAATACCTATAGGGAAATAGTTCAAATCGAACTAATGAATTCACCACTGAAAATTGTGAAATAAACAAAATTTTAACAAAAAATTAAAACCGGCTTCAAAAGAACTAAAAAGTTAAAAAATAATATTGCAGTCGATTACTTTTTCGTTCGCATCATAAGAACATTAATTTGTTTTATCGAAGTCGCTGTTATATACAAAAGTTCAGATTTTTTAAATAACACACAGTATACAGGGTGTAAGTGATAGCCTATCAAATACTGAAACGGTGAAGTCAGACCATCAAACTGAACAACTTTCACTGTGGAGCCTACCTCAGGAAACGCAAAAAAAATCAGCAGTCCCATACAAATCTGCTGCCCGAATAAAATGTATGGGACATCAGATTTTTTTTCGCTTTTACTGAGGTAAGCTTCATACTGAAAGTTGTTCAGTTTCATGGTCTGAGTTCACCGTTACAGTATTTGCTAGGCTGTCACTTACACCCTGTATAAGCTTTTCATTACATTACCAATAATTTAAGCTTATGTTTAATACATACCAAAAGCCAAAACAAAAACGTATCCGCCTCTCCTCACCCCCATTTTCACTGCTACCACAGCGTGTTTCATCATGGCATTACCTTGCTAATCCTCATTAATTGCTTTGCAGTTTTAAATCTCATTATTACCCTCCAAATAGGTCTGGCATCGATTTTTACTGCGTTGATGCAACGGCTGGAGCTGCATATATTATCGCTGCTCAGGTGACAATAATCACCTGCTTATTTTTGCATAGTCACATCCGAAATACGTAATAGTCATAGAATACTATACGAGCATCGAACATGCCCGACAGAATAAGCACTAACAACATACATGCATAAATATTTTATTTGACGGCCCGGTAGCACAGTCGGTAGTGAACCTGCCTGCTGTGCCGAGGGTCGCGGGTTCGAATCCCGTAAGGGACAAATATTTGTATGATGAATATGAATATTTTTACCCGAGTCATGGATGTTTGTATCTATATAAATGTATTCTATATCGTTGTCTAGTCATCAAAATACAAGTCCAGGCTAGATTCTGGTACATTAAATGTGACTAGATAATTTGTGTGACAATGTCCAAGATATTTACTTTACTTTACTGCACGATGCAGTTATTTCTTACGACATAATTATCTATCTACATCCTACCCAAGATCTACTAAGTGTTTCAGAAACTGCCCTTACAAATACAAATAAAATACTTTCACCTTTATTAAATGAGGATTTTATTATAATGTAATAATTTTTGCCTAATTATTAGACTTTTGTTCAGCATCATATGCCCCAATCGTTCAAAATGCCACCTGTTAAGAAGAGTGAGAGCATTCATAATTTTTATAATTTCCCCTTGTTTTTAAACGTTGTTAGTCAATTTGTAACACTAGAAAGAATTTTTAATAGAACGATTAGAAATTGTAGAAATGTTGTCGAATTTTTATAACAAAGGTATTTAAACCATTACCGATACTTATCACTTTTTAAGAATTTCATAAATATGGATAGTTGTACGACAGTACATTTGCGCCTACCCCAAAAAGTCTGGTGGATAATGATCTCTTTAACAATTTAACGCCTATTTGGATTTATGGAAGCTTAAAATAACCTACTTTTATTTTATCCATTATCTTGCATATAAAATGGTGCACCTACCACCAATGGGCGTACGTCTGTCCATCGCATTGGCGCAAATTAATGAGGGTGGCATATTTATTTGGGTATTTCGCACACTGATGTTGCCAAAATATCAATTTACCGGCTGATTGTTATAAGTGCATGTAGCTGTAGTACTGTAGGGGTGTACCAAAACCACCTAGAGGTTCAGTAGTGTGAGCTCTTTCCACAATATTTTTTATTAACTAGTGTCGTCTGTTGTTGCTGTCTGCCAAAGGTCTTTCTCAAACTTCAAGGGTAGAGTATAATATTAGGAGTACGTAGGTACTAAGACAGAATGGTGTGTTTACTGAATGGTGATCTTGAAATAAGTTTTTAATATCGCACCACAGCAATTGAATATGATTTTTTATGGTTACTTTTATCGCAGTATTTATTCTTTACAATTTCAGAGTTGATCGCATATTAGTATGACGTCTAGTTATAAGTAAGTACCTACTAGTGATTGGTACCAAAAAGTACTATAAGCTAAACACTCCCATAGTACTTACACCGTTTCTTGAACTGTCACAGTGATAGGTAAGTATACCTACTAGTGATTGTTACCAAAGTATAAAGTTCAACACTCCCATAGAACTTGCACCGTTTCTTGAACTGTCACAGTGATAGGTAAGTATACCTACTAGTGATTGGTACCAAAGTATAAAGTTCAACACTCCCATAGAACTTGCACCGTTTCTTGAACTGTCATAGTGATAGGTAAGTATACCTACTAGTGATTGGTACCAAACTATAAAGTTCAACACTCCCATAGAACTTGCACCGTTTAACATAATATTAACCCTCTACAAAATGATCAACAGGATGATGATTAACTCATGAAGATTGTTTAAGGAATTCAAAAAGTTGATCAGCTTGACGCATGCATAAATGAGACCTTTTATTGGCTATGTGCGAAGTGGGTGTTGGGAATTGTCAAGTCGATCGCAGCGCACGCTGTGGCAGAAATTTCAACTACTGACGGTGAAGCTGTGTCAGATTTACTTGAATCTATGCAAATCCGCACACTAACTTAACACAAAATTTCCAAAACTGTCAAGACTACTAACTTTAAATTTGGCATGGAAGTTTCTATTGGCATCTAGATGCTCAATTAAAAAAGGCTTGTCGCATTTTAAACCCCCAAAGGTGTTAAAACTGAGGTAAAAGTTTGTATGGGAATTCCGATACAAATTAGATTTTGTGCGGGGCTTCGTCCGCATCCACTCCCGTCATCGTACCGGAATAAAATATAAGCCATCTTTTAACATTAATAATAAGCTTTTAAATATAAAAAGTTTTATCAAAATCGGTCCAGTAGTTTTGGCAGAATCCTCGAACAAACACAGTCCTTTACAGTACTTACTATAATAGTGTAGATAATTCACGGCTGGCCGACATAGTTCATGCGCTACGCCGCGCTAGTGTGGCGCTAGTGTCGTGCACATAGCCATTTTTCGATTGAGCGTTATGTTTAGGTAAATGGCTAGTTACGTCTACCTGTTAAAATGTGTTTTCTCGGTAATATTGTAACGCTCGAAGATACAGATGTAGATACGTCAATTAGACCATATGATTCGTCTTGGAAAATGGATTCGCCCATAATGATAAAGTCAGTTACGCCAAAAATGTCGCGACGAATTGTATATATTATGTTGTGTAGTAGGTAAGGTACGGTCAGCATATGCAAATGTTTCGACCGACACGACGGCGATGGCGTAATGAGCTCATTAGGGCTCTGTACTAGAGTTGTGGTCGTTTGCTGTTGACGCTCCAACAATTTACACCTGCCTGCATTATGTAAATATGTCTAGTTATATATTATACATATGTGTATTTAATTAAATAACCTTTTAATTATATTGGAATTCTGCTACCTAATTAAAATATCAAGTAGATATTATTATGTGCGTGTGTCGAACTCTTTGTTCACATATAAAGTCTTTTTAGATTTATGGAAAAAATAAGATGGTTTTGTTTTTCTGTTCTGTTTTTTGATTGTCAAGATGTAAAAATTTTGTTTGATTCATATAATTTGGAAAATTCTCATTTTTACTCATTGTTATTTCCTGCAATAAATGCGAGCTCAAGGACAACACGTTTTTCCATTTCCGAGTACCAGTAATCCTCGACTGACCGGACTAAAGCCGGAGGTCAAACATGGTCCTTCGAGCCGGATTTAGTATCGAAGTATTGGACTCGGACACAGGGTCCGAAGAGCTCGAAAGATTCTATCATCGATGGACTATAGTCCAGCAAAGTTACGGTAAAAAGACACTCTGATATCTCAGTGAGTAAAAGGGACCCGACAAACTGTGAGTTGATTCAAACTATTACGTAGTACGTAGTGCAAAGTGTCATTGGTGAACAGCAGTGCAAGGGATTGCAGACCTTATGTCTTGAAGAAAAATAACTTGGGGGGAAAAGTGAAATGTTTTGGTATATCAGTGGTAGATTTAGCAACTTAGAATAATTTATAATTTTGCTTCTTTTGGACGGAACGTATAGCGGTCGTTAAACTTGGAAACATTTCAATTCATACCTTGACGGTTATAGGTTAATTTTAACAATGGAGAAAAAGATTTTAACACAGGTAGACGTGGCTACTAAAATCACTAAGGCTTATCAAAACTACAAAAAGTCTCCTAAAGAACGCATCACTTTTACCTATGTACAAGTTAGATTGGAATGCTTAGAGCAACATTGGGATCAGTTCGTCAAAAATCATAGAGCCATAATGGACGATTTCGCGGATGTCATGGGAGAAACTGATTACATGAAACAGGACTTGTACACTGAAACGGAGGAGACATACACGGACTACAAGGTGGCACTAAAGTCAGTGCTACAGTATTTCATGGCAAGGGAGGATAAAGAAAAGGGAAAAGAGCCACAAAGGAGATGTGTTAAGCAAACTGTCGAGTTACCAAAAATTGTAATTCCAAGTTTTTCAGGCAAATATACTGAATGGATTTCTTTTAGGGATCTTTTTGTTTCCTTAATACACAACAACGAAAATTTAGACAACGTCCAAAAGATGCATTATTTGAAAGGCTATGTAACTGGAGAAGCTGGACAACTACTTAGGCAAACTCCCATCTCAGAGGCAAATTATGAAAAATGTTGGGAGGCTCTCCAGGATAGGTATGACAATAAAAGGTTTCTGTCACATTACATTTTGAAAAGATTGATAGGTCAAAAGAATGTAACCCAAGAATCTGCTATTCAATTAAAGGAACTTATGGATACCACCAATGATTGTCTAAATGCATTGGCTAATTTGGGAATTGATGTAAAGACCTGGGATATCATTGTTATACACCTCATCACATTGAAACTTGACCCGGAATCTAGGAAGCAGTGGGAATTTAAAGTAACTGATGATAGCGCGTCTACCGAATTGCCCACTCTTTCACAATTCACTGCATTCCTCACGAATCGTTATAGAGCCCTAGAATTCCTGGATGTCAGGTCAAGTGGAAATAAAGGTCAACACAATTTAAACTTAAATGGAAACCAGAACTCACAAAATAACAATGTGTTAAGCCGCGCTCGTGCATTGCATGCCGCAAATCTTAAATGTGCATTTTGTTCGGAGACACACAGGTTGAGTGCATGTAAACAGTTTGCTAATGAAAACGTGGAAGCACGGCGAGACTTTGTTCAAAAAAACAACGTTTGTTTTAATTGTTTAGGGCATAACCACGGGGTCAAAGCATGTCAGAGTGTCGTCAAATGCAAGACGTGTCACCGACGCCATCACTCGTTGTTGCATCCACGAGGTTCCGGTAATAGTGATCAGTCTTCAGGTGGAAAGGGTGACACAGGTGGCGGGAAAGAAAATCCAACGGGCGGAACTGGAGCTCCTACCGGTGAAGGTGGGGGCGACGAGGGTTCATCTTCATTACATGCGCTTTCGACAGGAAACTATAAACAGGTTTTACTTGCCACCGCGCTTGTTAAAGCCGTGTCGAAGGGCGGGAACACGCTTCTTATAAGAGCCTTGCTAGACCAAGGCTCGCAAACAAATTTTGTGACAGAATCTACTGTTCAATATTTGGGCTTAGACAAAACTCCTATCAAGGGTTTAATTTCGGGCATAGGGGGAGACAAGGGAGTCATCTCCAAGGCCATGGTCACTATTGAGATCAGATCGAGGATCGATCCAAGCATCGTTATTCCAGTGCAGGCTTACGTTCTCAGAACTATCACCTCCTTTCTGCCAGCGCGAAGGGTTGAGGCTCTGGAATGGGTGGAACTGAATCAAATCAACTTAGCTGACCCGCAGTATCACACTCCCAATAAAATTGACATGTTGTTGGGAGCTGAAATCTACGGAAAAGTCATTCGCGGGGGTCTAAAGAAAGGTCCTCATGGGTTTCCAGTTGCTCAATGCACCAGCTTGGGATGGATACTGTCTGGTGTTTTAAACGAAGAAACAAAACAAGCCTCGGAGGCTGCTGTATTTCACTGTGTAGATGATGGAAATGAAGTGTTAAAAAAGTTCTGGGAACTTGAGTCCGATGCGCCGCTGAACAAAGAACGGGTTTACACTGATGAGGAAAAACGGTGTGAAGAGATATTTGCTGCCACAACTGAAAGGGACAGTGAAGGTAGATATGTAGTCAGGCTTCCGTTCAAGCAAGACGATCCTGACTGTAAAAGAGGGGAGTTCATGGCCATAGCGGAACGAAGATTAAAGGGATTGCAAGTTAGGTTCAGCAAAAGTAACGAATTTAAGCAAAGATACAAAGAAGTTATAGACGAATATTTAGCCCTGGGACATATGGAAGAAGTTCCAGAACCTGACACAAGGAAAGAGCAAGCAGTATACTTACCTCACCATGCGGTGATCAAAGAAGATAGAGACACTACAAAGGTTCGGGTGGTATTCGACGCTTCATGCAAGGGTAAAAATGGAGTTTCATTAAATGATTCGCTAATGGTTGGACCCACTTTACAACCTGAGCTACGACATCTTGTCGTTCGTTGGAGGATGAATTGCATTTGCATAGCAGCTGATATTGTCAAAATGTACAGACAAGTCAAAGTGCATCAAGACGACGTCGATTATCAACGACTTTTATGGAAGGACGATGCAATCGCGGAAACAAAGATCTACAGAATGCTTCGTTCGGGTCACGTTCGGAACAGCTTCGGCACCGTATCTGGCTGTGCGAGCTCTCCAACAAGTTTCATATGATGAAGGTGATAAATATCCACTGGTCGCTAGCAGAGTGCGAAGCGATTTTTACGTAGACGATCTTATGACGGGCTGTGAAAATGTCACGGAAGGGGTTGAAATTTGTCGACAAATGAACGAGTTACTACGCAAAGCGGGCTTTGAATTGCAGAAATGGACGAGTAACAGCAATGAGCTTTTGAAACAAATAACGGGTATCAAAAGGGATGGAACGGTAAAACAGGGGAACGACGAAAAGGAAGAATGGATGGAAGGGATTCAAGTAAAGCAAGATGACGTGATAAAAATACTGGGACTTTCCTGGGACCGCAAGGCTGATGAATTTCGCTACGTGGTTAACGTCCCTGAGATAAAGACCCCTGTAACCAAGAGAATTATTATCGCAGACATATCCAGGCTGTTTGATCCACTTGGTTGGGTAGCTCCTTGCATCATTTTGGCAAAAAGTTTCATACAGGAGCTGTGGTTAGCTGGATTAAGTTGGGATGAGTCTGTACCTGACAATTTGTTGAAAAGGTGGTGCACTTATCGGAAAGAGTTGCATCATCTCGCTAACGTGCACATACCCAGATGGGTGGGCACAAGAGCATCTGATAAATTAGTGGAGTTGCACGGCTTTTGCGACGCCTCTAAAATAGCATACGCCGCTGTTGTTTACGTCCGTGTGATCGATGCCCATAGTAAAATCAGCGTTGCATTGGTATTGGCGAAAACAAAGGTTGCACCACTGAAACAAGTGTCTATTCCTAGATTGGAGTTGTGTGGTGCGGTCTTGTTAGCCAGACTTCTTCTCGATGTGGCCAACGTGATGGGCATTCCGAAAGCGCATATACACGCCTGGACGGACTCGACTATAGTTTTATCTTGGTTAAACAGTCAGTCGTGCCGATGGAAGGTTTTCGTGGCAAATCGAGTTTCCGAAATTTTAACGTCGCTGGAGCCAAATCAGTGGTCACACGTGTCCTCGAATCATAATCCCGCTGATTGTGCGTCCAGAGGTGTGAAACCAACGGATCTTCAGGGAACCGAGGAATGGTTTAGTGGACCAAGGTTTCTAAAGGATAAACACATAAACTATGAAAAGCCAAAGCACCTACAAACAAACCTTGAAGAAATCAAGAGTCACTTCACTTCAGTAGACAATGATCTCTGTGAAAACTTCTCAACGTTGAACAAGCTGGTTAGAGTTGTAGCGTATTGCAGACGATTTCTAATACCGAGGTCCCAAGGGTATTTGTCCTCAAAAGAGTTGGCGGATGCATTAAATTGCTGTATTTGTCAACATCAAAAGAAATATTTTTATGAAGAAATTGCCAGGTTGAAGCAACACAAAGATATTTCAAGAACTAGTAGGCTGAGGTCGTTAAATCCTTTTTTAGACACAAAGGGCATTTTGAGGGTCGGAGGGCGATTGGAGCAATCGCAATTGCCAGAAAGAAGAAAACATCCCATCCTCATTTCAAGAGATTCACCTCTTGCCAAACTCATAATTCACGAAGGTCATAAACAGACTCTTCATGGTGGTACTCAACTAACATTAAATTACATCAACAACAACTATTGGATCTTGAACGCGAAACAGTCAGTCAAACGGTATATAAGCAAATGCGTAAAGTGTGTCAAAAATGCAGCTGTCACAAGGAATCAACTAATGGGTCAAGTGCCTTCAGTCCGGGTCACTCCATGCCGTCCATTTTACCGCAGTGGGGTGGACTTCGCAGGCCCCATTAAACTTCGCACAAGCAAAGGTAGAGGCTATAAGGGTCATAAGGGATACATATGTTTATTCGTGTGCATGTCAACACGAGCAGTGCATGTAGAGGCGGTTAGTGATCTGACTACAGAGGGATTCCTGCAAGCCTTCAAGCGCTTTGTCGCAAGGAGAGGTTCCTGTAGAGAAATGTGGAGCGACAATGGCACAAATTTCGTGGGAGCAGCTGCAGAGTTGAAAAAATTGTTCGGAATGGAGAAATCTCAAACAGCACAATCAATAGCTGGAGCTTTAGCTAACAATGGAACTACTTGGCACTTTATTCCTCCCCATTCACCCAACTTTGGTGGGCTATGGGAGGCAGGTGTGAAGTCAGTAAAGCATCACTTAAAACGGGTTGTAGGAAATTCAACACTTTCCTACGAAGAATTGGCCACGGTTCTAGCCCAAATTGAGGCGTGTCTTAATTCAAGACCATTGTCGCGTCTTGGTAACGATGTCGATGATATAGACGTCCTCACGCCGGGTCACTTTCTGGTTGGTGAACCTTTAGTGACAGCTCCTGATCACAACTTTGAAAAATGTAACATTAGCTCTCTCAGGCGATGGCAGTACACTCAAAGAATGTTACAAGATTTCTGGAGAAAATGGTCTACACAGTACCTGACACATTTCTTTCAGAGACATCGCTGGTCAGCGAAAACTACAGCACCTAAGTTGGATGATGTAGTGATCATCAAAGAGGATGGACTTCCGCCTTGTCGTTGGTTATATGGTAGAATTATAGCTGAACATTCGGGCCCCGACAATGTCTCTCGTGTATTCACGTTAAAAACGAAAGATTCAATACTTAAAAGGCCTGGATCAAAGTTGTGTGTCATTCCGATTACAGAATGAACATTGACCAGTGTTTACCTAACTGTATTTTCTATAATACCATTTAATTACGGCTCGTCGCTAGCGTAGGGGTTACGTTTGTTAAGTTATTTGTTCGGTTCACACGTTAGTTTGACTATAACCCAGGTAGGGCTGAACCTAAAGTTTAATTAATTTATGTTGTTTACATTTAAGGACGGAATATCAAATCCGTCCTTGGCGGGCGGTATGTCGAACTCTTTGTTCACATATAAAGTCTTTTTAGATTTATGGAAAAAATAAGATGGTTTTGTTTTTCTGTTCTGTTTTTTGATTGTCAAGATGTAAAAATTTTGTTTGATTCATATAATTTGGAAAATTCTCATTTTTACTCATTGTTATTTCCTGCAATAAATGCGAGCTCAAGGACAACACGTTTTTCCATTTCCGAGTACCAGTAATCCTCGACTGACCGGACTAAAGCCGGAGGTCAAACAGCGTGACTGCGCCACAAAATTTTCACAGATTTTTGATATGCGTCGCAAATAAACACTGTTCTTTTTGAAATTTCAAATTCAAATTCAAACGTTCGCTATCCCGAGTAAATATACAGGGTGTAACAAAACACCCTAGTAATACTTCATTTGAACAACTTTTACTATGGAGCCAAACTCGAAATCGCAAAAAAAAAGTTGATTTCAAAGTTGGATCCATAGTAAAAGTTGTTCAATTTGATGGTCTGAAGCTTAAGTATTACTAGGGTGTTTTGTTACACCCTGTATATTTTCTGGAATATGTTTAATAATTTTCAGACACAGTTCAATCTGTTTGCAAGTTCTATTTTAGTATTGAGATAACAGATAACATGACAGGTACAGTCAGCAACAAAAAGATGGTATAAAACTTTTGTTCCACGTTGTAGTTGTAAAGTGTAAGTAAGTACTACATCTTATGGTTACGGACTGTATTGGAATTTTAGAATAAGTAGACTTTTTAAAATAACTTTTACATACCATTGCATTTATTTTGCTATTTTAGCTATTGAATGTGGTAATAATTATTTTTGTCAAGATTGCTTTTCAACAAATATGTTGATGTATGGAGTTAATTATGTTCTTTTTTAAGTACATTGTTATATTGGAGATTTCATATATTTTGATTATTACCTCACTTATTCATCGATACAGACGTATCGATGTTAAGTAATTTATTAAAACAAATAACATTATTTTGTAGAATTTATTTAATGTCAAATGAACTCTTCTACTTTAAAGTTAACAAAAACATTTTAGGATGAAAATTAAATATCAGTTGCTTCGCAAGTCAAAGTAACGAGAGAAACCTTAGATCAAACCAGAAGAGGAAGACGGGAAATTCATTTACAGCACGTATTAGCTAAGGGCCTGTAGTTTACAAACGGCGTCTGAAAAACCTACCCATAGTTGAACTCTATGTGCATGAACATCGAGTTCAACTATGGGTAGGTTTATCTGTCACCTGGGATATGGGTAGTAGGTCGTGTACACAGCCACAATAAGTGGTCGTCGTATTTTTAACATGAAACGGTCACATTTTTCAACCGTTGCGACCACCTACGGCTACAAGATTGTGGCGTGGAAAATGGTCTGAGACGGCACGGTTTTACTTGAGCGATTTAAACACGATATCGATCACTGACCTTTATAAAATCATTAAAGACAAAACATTTACTTCGGCACCGAGCATTGGTCGTACGCGTGTTGTGTAGAAATGCTGCGTCTTCCCTATTTTGGATTAACTTAGATTAAAACAAGATAGTTATAATATTGCACAGTGTTATAAAATAAGATACAGCCTTTTATAAAAACATTCAAAGTCGTTTATCAGATAACTTTTTTTTTTTGCCACGAAAAGGAAAATTTTACTAATTAATAAGGAAACATTAAGCCCATAAATAAAAATAGGTAATTTAAAATAGAAATTAGAATTTATTAAAAAAAAAACGTTAATAAGAAAAATATCTAAAGATATCTACAACTGGACAGTTTTGACGTAATAACCAACATAGAGCGACTTTTACAACTAGTTCAATGTACTTACATTTACTCAACTATATAATTGCACATCTATTGCACTTTACAAGATGCATTTTACAACAACTTATTCACAGTTTTATTTACATGTCATCTTTAACATATTAAAAAACTAGCCGTAATAATCAAGTAGTATTTTAGGAAAAAAATCGTATATTTTTTCAGGACGGGAACGAATTTTTAAAATCATGAAAATCGTTTATGTTGTTTCACTAATATTTTACCCCCGTACATTTAACAATTTACAATACGTTTTTTTATCATCATCAAAATCTATTTCGTTGCAATAAAGTTGACTAAAACTTACCTACCTAAAAATTAGCGACAACTTTCTTTCCAAAACATAAAATCACTTTAAAAACAAATGAAACTATACTTACCAGTGATATCATTTCTATTGTACAATCTACATTAAACTTGTATCTTTATTGAGGTATTAACACGATTTCGTCTACACTATAAGTCACTGAGTCTATTAACGTAACACTCACAGTAAAAGTACGTAATAAATGTCGTCACTCTACCTTAGTACGGTCGCCATACGGTGTTGCTGTCAGGTTGTGGGTTACCTCTCTGTCCGAGGTTATTAACCCTTCCATCTTCACCCCTGGCTGCCGCGGCCGCACAAGAATTCCCTCCCCCGAGTAACAAGTCTTGCCCGTGCCCGTGCTGCCGATGATTATTGGTCGTCGACGAAATCTGGTCCATCATAGTCTGCAACTCGTTGTGATGATTCTGCGTCGAATGTATAGAATTCGAATGCAACGGATGAAAGTTATGGGTTTGATTCGCCGCTGTATACAACTGACTGTACAACAAACTCGCCGGGAGCACCGGGTACAACGAATTGTTGCAGTTACTGCTCCCGTACGACGAGTTCTGTGATCCCATTAGGGAAGGAAAGTTAGCGCTGTTCGAGTGATTGTGGCCGACGTTTGTGGTCGTGTTGGAAGTGAGCAGGTCGTCCTGCACCGGGGACTCCGGCTGGGAACTGTTGTCGCTCAGCGAGCGCGGCCCCGTCGACAGACTGTAGTCAGCATTGTTGTTGTAGCGCGGGATGAGGCTGCTGTGGTGCGACGGAGACGAGCCCACCAGCCCGGAGAGCTGCTGGTCCAAGTCCACTCCCGTCGTGTCCGGTAGTACTGCACGAGAAAGAATGTCATGTTTTCAGTTACCAAAATACTAAATTGATAAACGGGTTTCCGTATGGTGCTATATTTTTCGTGTCGTACAACGGCACGCATCGACAATAAATTCATCGGCTGGATCGGACGGATCCGAGCTGCTGTAAATTATAATGAGAGCCGGTTAATGCCCGCGGGCGGTAGCGGCGGGTAGCGGGCGCGCGGACGCCCGTACGATTCCAAGGAGGATGTCAGTCGTAAAACATGTTGGTGCATTTAATTTCACCATTCTGGTTTAATGAGTTATAGTTCTACTATAAATCGATAAATTACCCAAACAATTTTCCCAATATTATGGCTTGGGCTGTGTTTATTTTAGGTCCAACCGACGCGTGGCGTTCGTCGATGTAAATTCTTAAACAATGAAGAGGAAATAGTTTTAGTTCCTTCAATAGAATATGTTTCTTCTTCTTTTATGACAGCATGAGCTTTCATGACAATCACTCATGCTGTAAGGTAAAGATAGCCAGACGCTATAACTCCTTTGGACAATGCAACTCGTAAAGACTTGTGGCAACAATGGTACCTGTATTATTAGCAGAAAAATCCTGTGTCGGTGTCTGATCCGGAACAGTCCCAGCGAAGCCCAGCGCTGGGGGATTGAACTGGGTTGCTGTAGGCGCTGCGCACGAAGGGAGGTACGCCGGGTATGCGCCTGCACCACCATAGCCCCAGTGTGAGTTACTCGAACTTAGTCCAAATTGACTCATATCTAAGGAGGAAAAAAAGACGGTGAGATACGGTAAAATTAGCATCAGAAATATCATAAAACATCGTACCGTGGTACCAACTCCAGTGGCGAGTATCCAAGCCTGCTGTGCAAGAGGCGATATGGTTCGATTCCCGTCCATGCCTACTCGTACCAATGAGTTTTTTTAATTTATGTACGATTTGTAACACCACTACGGCTTTTCAGTGATGGAAAATATCGTAAGGAAACCTGCATGCTTCAATTTCGAGGCACGTATTGTACACTGTCTATTAAAAGTGGAGACAGGCTACGCATAATATGCGCACGACTATGTTCTCGAGGGACATATTATGCGAATACCATAAAACACAATACCCAAATGCAGACTCCGCTTTATAAAGATATCGGGAGTGGACAAAACGCAACGATTGCATACGTGCCCGTCTCGTCCAGCCGCTTTATTTTTCCAGAGTATTACCGGCTTTTATTTTTCGGTATCACGGTTCCGTTTTTGGCCGGCGATCGGCGGAGTCGGTTTTTATACGATATGTGCGCGCTCGTCGCGTCGATTTGTGAATGTTTTTTTCCCGTTTTGAGCCGCATGAGTTGTTTTGGGGGTAGCCGTGGATTTTAGCGGGCTCGGTGCATGCTTGTTCGATTGCGTCCGCAGTCAGCTAGCTCCTCTTTTTGGTGGGCTGATTGAATCCGCGCTTTAGTGAACGTAGTTTAGCGTATCGCGGCACGGTGACTCATTCAGTTTTGAGTTATAAGGTTTAGAGCGGCCAGATTCCAATTTAGATGTCTGGTTTGTCGAGTATTCTGTTGCAGATATTGGCGAATTTTTGTTAAAAAAGAAAGTACGTTTGAAACTGTGGTAGCATCGGTTAGCTGTTCTCCATACATGAACTTAACCATAATTCCTTTCTGGGTTTTCAGAAACTTTGCAACAACTAAGCGTTTAAGCGTCGAGTCGTAGCAAAGATATCCGTAAGGATAGTGAAGGTTTCATGATATTATCACCTACTTAGGTGACTAGCCAGGTAGCCAGCCTTGTGCCCGCAAAAATTATGCTTAAGAAATCTTATCCCTTATTAGTACCCTCGTAGTACTAGTACCAAGAAAAGTTAATAGTCCATTCTAAGCCGGAGCCATACAGGACTTTTTTAAATACAACATACATTTAGGCTGGCTTGCACCAAAAAGTATTTAGGCTTAAACATGTTTAAATATGATGCTGTCACTGTCATTTGTATGAGCAGTGTGAAGGACAGAACTATCACTAAATATGTTTAAGCCTAAATACTTGTTGGTGCAAGCCGGGCTTAGGGGTGCATCCGACAATCAAACTGAACAACTTCAGTTTCAATCAGGGAAAAAATCTGCTATTGTATGTATACATTTGGGTAGAGTCGCCATTGTAATTTTCTATTGAAGAACAGAATTTTTCCGCGATTTTTATTTCCAACCTATTGTGAAAGTTGTTCAGTTTGATGTTCCGATCATCACATTACAAAACCGTCAGTATATTAAGAAATGCCCTATAGTTATAGCAGAGTGTAAATAAAATAAGTGATGAAGCTCAGCGGTCACGGCGGGTCTATGCCCGCGCGGCGTGCGGGGTACGGTGGGGGACGGACGTACCCTAACTCAATTCGCTGTTAGGGTAGCAGGCAGCGTGGGCCGGGACGCACTCCTCCCGGCCCCCGCACGACCCGCACGATTGGCCTGTCGCGACCGCTGAGCTTCACCACTATTAGTTATTTACACTATGGTTATAGTTTAAGTATACTCACTTTGGCAACTGGTGATGGGTGGCATCCTGAAGCCGCCGAGGGGATCAGGCGGGAAGGGGAAAGGCCTCTGCCCGAATGCGAAGTGGAACTGCTGCTGCTGCCCTAGGAGAGACAACACTACATCAGTACGATACTAGCTGCCCTTTACAATTAGCATTCAAGTTAATATTAAGATTTCCTAAGGACAATTTAATAATAAATATCTGTTGATAAAATGTTTAAAAATAAAACATTACATTTTTTATTCAGAATAATATCACAGAGCTTCCTATGTCTGATGGAACTGGAGACCGATACGATCAGAGATTAGGTCAGATGCAGTGGTTATAACAGGCAGCCAAACGGTTTGGGCGTCAAAGATGTGCACGAAGCCTGCAGGAATTAGTAGCATCTTACGACACCCGACTGGGTTGGTGCTATTCGAAGCCTATGACACCACATGGAACACGCTACTATACAGGGTATAAAGGACGCCCTCTGTAGACTGAAACGGTGAACTCAGACCATCAAACTGAACAACTTTCACTATGGAGCCTACTTCAGGAAACCCTACTCAAATGTATGGGACAGATGATTTTTTTCTCGCGTTTCCTGATGTAGGCTCCATAGTGAAAGTTGTTCAGTTTTTGGAGGTCTGAGTTCACCGTTTCAGTCTGCGGAGGACTGTCTCTTACACCCTGTACATATAGGGTAGTACTAGTATATTTTTATCTGTGATATAGGCTACCTTGAATTATGTAACATTGCATAATATATACTTTCTGAAATATCCTAAGTACTAAAGAAGCTTTAAATCTAAATCAAAATAAAAGGATAAACTTTCCTAGACGTACACTATAAACTCAATAAAGCACCCAGTGAGTTCCTGAGCTACTTTCGAACAGGAATGCCTGTAAGCTCGATGCATCGAGTCTGCAGTCTTTGTGTTATAGTCTTGATGCTACTCAGCCGACGGGAACTTTGTGTCGAATTTTGTGCTACTTTCTTTAAAATAGCAAATATAATAGGCTATTTGACAAGTTAGGTACCTATCAAATCAGAAACTCTTTATCGAACGTCAAAGTGCGCGCTTTGTATGAACAATTTGAATAAATACACTCTTTGTGACGTCATCTATAGCTTGACAAATTAAGAGTATAAAGCGGTGACAGAAGGAACTAAATACCTAGTTAAGAATAAAATCTTGGACGGTCTGGCCAGGTTATGGCGTTCTTACAAGGATAGTAGAGTACCCTACCTACTCTTTCTCATACTTTGGTAGATCCATTAACTTTTGTCTACTCTTTTATATTTTCATTACTTTTTATAGTTTATCCTGTTATTTAAAATATATTCAAACTTAAAAAATATTGAAAATGTGAGTTTGGCGTTATTTTCAAACGTTCATGTTACTGAGAGGAAAACAATAATACATACTAAATATTATATTTTTAAGTTACTACAGTCACAATATGATAATTATGACTATTATAAAAACATTGTCTTTGCACTCATATTTTCACTCACCAATCACACAGCAACCATCCAACAAATATCGCGCCGTGCCTCCCTCCGATTTGTCCCTACACTACACCCGAGACACTCGATAATTCATTGACACTCGTGTGACGTCACAGATGACAAGGGCCCCGGAGCACGTGTTCGATTCGGTAGAGAATTCGATACAAATCAAGTTTTCATCAAGGTAACTACTAGTTGAAATAGTGGGATAATTTTGATGGACAGTGAACTAAATACAGGGTCTAACTTTATATGCTGACAGTTTTTAAGGACGATGATCAGACCATCAAACTGAACTTTCTATATAGCACCAACATCGAAAAAAATAACAAAAGTTCCACAGAAAACTTCAAATCTACTAGAGCCAAATGTATGGGACAGCTAATATTTTTTTTCGCGATTTCGATGTTGGTGCCATACAGAAAGTTGTTCAGTTTGATGGTCTGATCATCCCCTTAAAAAAGTGTCAGCATATTAAGAAGAACTATGTCAGCATATTATGTTAAGGCATAAAATACCATGGTTACATGGTATTTTCATCCTCCTGCCCCATTGGATAACTATTAATTAGTGTCGATGCAGTAATAATTAATTATGTTAATGTCGTATCTTTCCACTCATTGTTTTAGATATTATATTATTTATTGATTTTTGCTACCAGCTGTCATTTCAGTTTCTGAATTCGTATGTCTCGTTTTCACGCAATCTATTCATCACTTAAGAAGTGGAAGACCTTGATGACATGAATTATTCATAGGGTCCTTCTTAATACTTTCTTTATGGGATAAAATTGTATGGCATTGTATGAAGATCAGAAAGAATAGAAAAATAAATGTTTTGATCAAATAGTTGCATGCTTTGCTTACAGCATCTACAGAAGCTGCGCGATCTGGTAACTAATATTCATCTTATCGAGCGGCACAATATTTATAATTAATAATTATGTTTATGAGCAGCAAGCAGCTTTTCTGTAAGTACATAGAAATTTTGTTGTAGTAATATCAATTAGGTAGGTTACTGAAAGATAATTTAAGAGATTTGTTTGTTTGAAGATAAAATCGTTACCACATTCATGAGAGAACTGTCTATTTATTACGCAATGGTACATTATTTCTACATATTCATGTTCTCTGCGAACTCTACCACACACGGTTTACCTTTCATTCAAAACGTTCCGTTCAGTTCCCGATAATAGTTCCATCGTAATTACTCTTTCACCCTCACACACAGACACACCGCACCACTATCACACACATTCAAAACGAAAAATGTATAAACAAATGCATTTCTCACAAACCTTATCATTAAATTGACAAATGTACGCACACTACGATAAAGAATTGGAAACTCGATTCACCGACAGCATTGAAACACTTACACGTATGAAATAAGAGCACACATGTTCAATTCCCGCGCAAAAGGTTCCAGTGTATAAATCAACGGCGCAACAATTACACACTTTCATGGCAAGTTGGAATTAGAAACTGTCATTTGCACCGTTCGAGGGGCAAGGGGGTTAGAGGGGGGCAACATACAGATGGGAGGGAAAAATAGGGTGCGGGCAAGGGCTAACTGTGGACCTGATTAAAGGATTACACAGGGGCGGCCGCTCTAGTTAGATTTATTACGCCAAGTATTTTATACTAGTTAGCCCCGTTAGTAATTCGGACTTTGTCTCTGCTTGACGGTGGATATTAAATTCTAGCCTAATTAGTTTCATCTAACAAAGCTGAGCCACAAATAGTGCAAACCTGGAATTAATGTCCCTAGATCTCAGATCAAATAAAAGTAATTTACTCTAGCTAGAACCCAGATTGATGGATTTCCTAGTCGATTTCGACTACGCAACTGCTAATCTTTAAAGAAAAGCCGCCAGGTACGCAGGATATTTTGAAGTGCATACTGTACGCGCTAACCACAGTCCATACTCTCCTATGTCTAATGGAACGGGAGATCGATACGATCAGAGCTGGTATGGGGTCAGTCAAATGCAGTGGCAATAATCGACACACAACGGATTGGTTGGTACTATACGAAGCCATCCCGGACTCGGCACCTTACGTACGCCTATAGCATTAGCTCTACATTTTAGTAGGGACTTTGTAATAAGGATCATAAGTAGGCAACCATCTGAACATTCCGAAATAAACAATAAAGTTCAAGAACCTAATGTCCCGTGTTTTAAGCGAATTTTCAGTCTAATAGCTTAGACGTAAGCATTATATCAGAGGTCTTCTTATATTGAACGAAGTGTAAACAATGGTAGCGCCACTCGCGGGTGGTCTCTTGCGTCCGCGCACCCAAAATAGCGCTATAGTTGCCTTCAAAACGTCGTTAATAGTCCGCCCAGATTATCAAATATTCAGCTACTGCGCAGCGCGGTTGTAAAACGAACCACCCAGGCGATGGTAAAAATATAAAAGGGAGGATACAAGATACATTGTGTCGGTAATATTTGTGCTATTTGCGTCTTATGTCTGGAAACTGACCTGATGATACGTAGCTATACTTGAAGATCCAGGAATCTGAAGGGTAATTCATAAATAAATCATGGGAGACCGGGCTCGAATCCGCACAGACGACATGCCATGTACTTACCAATGAGATTTTCTAACGTATGTACGAAATACCGACTGTTCTCAAACGTTGAAGGAAAAAATCTTGAAGAAACGAGCATAGGAAGAAGAAATTCTGATGCTTATGTGAACTCTACCAATAATTACCAGTAATTGGTCGCCCGTGGTGGTCTGACTCCCTGAGGCCTACCCAGGCTTGTGCCCTACAGTGAGACGTTTATAAGCTGATGATGATGATGGTATGCCAACTCAAAATAGTACAAAGATATTGGTATCTACAGGATGTAAAAGACAATGCCCAAAACCAGGCTTAAGATGCGTCATCAATGCGTCATCATCTTGAATTTACCGAAAATAGTTGGTCTGAATTATGAATACCTTATAGCTTGTATTTTTAGTACTGTGGGAATGGGGGTTTAAAAATAAAATATTTTTTTTATATTGTACCTATTTTTTAAATTAGAATTTTTAAAATATTTCGCATCAAATATTTAATGATTTTCTTGTTATAATAAAATGCTCATTACATTTCCTATCTTTAGGTGACGATTTGGCCCGACGCAAGTTCAGCCTAACTTTCATATCATTTTGGCCATGATCTTTTAAATACTTTAGGGGATGCTTCAGATTTACCTGAACAACTTTCATTAATGTAACCAGCATTGAAATAGTTAAATAAATATTTGTGGTTCAATATACATTCAGGTCGACTAACCATTGAAATTTTCTGTGTTACAATCAATTTTTATTTCGCGATTTTAACATTGGTCCTATAGTGAAAGCTGTCCAGTTTGACGATCACTGCCTTTAGTAGAAATAGAAATAGTTTTCGAACAGTACCAATTTAATGTTCTCAAATTACGATCACTTCATAATCTGCGGTTCAAAAATAAGTGATTCAAAACCGATTATTCACAACAAAATTGTAGTTCACTTCGTCTGTAGTTCGAACGAGGGCTCACACAACGTGAAGCGTGGTGCAATCATTTTCACATCCTGCACATTCCGAACAACACGTTCCGTCAATATTCCTCATCTACCTACACCCACAATACGAGTATCTATAGAATGCCATGTTAACACATCGGAACTTACTAGAATTAAATAATTTATCGCCGCCGTGGAGGCTGGAGGCATAATAAATCAATATGCAGGGTATGCACACACGCGCGGGCGGTTAGGCCCACCCCCGGCCCTTTCTTGACTAATTAATTAAACAACCGATTCATTACAGCAGCCTCCTTTGTACCCTCACATTCGTCTAGTGAACTGAAAGTAGAGATAGCAGAAGGATCTCGTGAGGGCGGCGCTTAATCTTTTACTGCTTTAGGGTTGGGTCCAGAACTAACTGTTGACTGAAGTCCGTTACATAAGCTAGATTATAGAAGTCAGAATGAGTTTTCAATGTATAATGCTAAGAAAATTTCTGTTCTATTTATGGAAAAAAGCTCTCTCCATCTCCTCTCCTCATTTTTAATACACTTCAGCGGAGTGTGGGCTTGTCCAGGGAAATGCTGTTCGAATATGAATATGAATGCTCTGATCTGCGTTTTTTCAGTCCTTAAATGGAACTAAAATATTAATCTGGCTTTCCATATGAGACATAATGATGATACTTAGCTAAAAACTCGTTTTCGACGACTATAATATATACAACGTGTTAATGAATTAACGCAAAACCTCATACACCCCAACTGATTTATAACAAAATAATTAGATTGAAACAATAATTTCATTATTTTTATAGTTAAAATTTAAAGTTATTCGCATTTTAAGTTTTGAGGCAAAAATGATTTGTCATCATTTCAGCAATGAATGAAGGCGCTAATGTACTTCCGGATACATTTTAATAATCTTTTTTTAGTAGTAAGGGTGTGCCCGTGGGGTGGGTTGATATCGGGTTCAGAAAATTTTTAATTTTACAAAAAAATATTTAATATTTTGAAAAAAATTACCTATGTTGAAACTATGATAATTCGATTCTGCTCTCGATTCTAAACAAACTACTTTCTAGTTTTGCGTTAATTCATTAACACGTTGTATACATTTATACTAACAAGAAAGCATTATTATTTTATTTAATGTAACCATGATGTAAGATTGTATGTGTGTCGGAGATCCAAATACATAATTTTTCTTTCTTTCTTTCTTTCTTTATTTGCAAAAGAAACATGATACATTGGGAAAAAAAGTAGGTGCCTGATAGTATCTTATCGAAATATACTTTATCCAAATTTAATATAATTTTCTATCGGCGTAGCGGAATCCTAAAGATGATTTTTGTTTCCAACCCTACGGGAAACCCTTTGGCCTGACACGCAGGGGTCCTCAGGCCACTATCCGGCAATTATTTTAATTTCTTCCGCGCGATGAGGATTGATCGAACGTTAGGTGTGATTCTGAGACAGGCACCGTCATTTGTTTACGTCAACTGAGCTACAAGCACCTAACTATTTAAATTGCATTGCGTTGTTTTGTCTACTGTATCGTAATAGGGCTCTAGAGAGTATAATTTATATTTCTTCGACATGTTGATTTTTCAGCCAGCCAGTTGCTGTAATTTTAATATTATCAAAATAATTTACAGAAACTAGAATCTGCATTGCGCATACGTATGTTAACTGGCTTATCGCATCATTGTATTAAATGCGTCTACCATTTTTTTCATAAAGACGTGCCACTGAAATTTATAGTTATATTATGAACTAGCTTTTCCCGTGACTTCGTCTGCGTGGATTTCACAAAACTTCAACACCCTCTTTAGAAGATGATTTTCAAAAAATCCTTTTTTACACTCACATCCTCTGTAGAATAAGCATTCCAAACGCGTTCACGTTCAGTCAGTCAGTCACGGAACTATTTTATAGATACTGCTATTTCGATTATGTCGATTATTATGTCGATTATTATAAACGTTCGATACCATACGATAGAAGGTAATCTCGTTCGTAACATGTCCTGCCGCATCCAAACACAATGCAAAGCTTTTTATCCTGATTGAAGCCGTTTTTACTTCTGCCCCACCTATATTTAAATAATGAAAGGAAAGGAAAATATAGTGGTTGTAGCTTTCTCGGAAATTATTAATAAATTACCTTCATTAGCGTGGTCGCTTCAAATGTTTGCGGTCGGCCTTGTTTGTGTTTTCGAGTGTTTCCAAATTTGTACCTTTGATGTTGCTCTAAACATGGGCATAGAGATATACTACAAACGATGCTGAATTTCGTCTTGCTTTATTGAATCGGGGTTGTTTTTAAATTTCAATAAGCATTGATTACACCTCGTGAGGAAACCTCTGAAGAAGAAATTCTGATGTGAATGTGAAGTCTACCAATCGTCATTGGGCACGCGTGGTGGACTAATGCCCATACACCCTCCTTGAGGGAAGGCCTGTGCCCTGCAGTGGGACGTTTATAGGCTGATAATGATCATTTATTACTTGATGATGATGATTGATTACAAAGTTAAAGTTAAAGTGGAGATGGGCGGAACACTTGGCTAGAAGGGAAGACTGGTAGTGGACCAAGACAATATCGGAATGGAGGTAGACCACCGACCGATGCGTTGATAAGACGAATTTGTAACAAAAACTTTGCATTGTAAGGGTTGCGGGTCAGAGATGGATCAGATTGGCACAGGACTGTGAGGTGTGGTGCAATAGAATGATGGCCTATGCCCAGCAGTGGGTAAATATGGGTTGATTTGAAAACATTGATACGTAAAAGGAAAAGTTATCTGTGAACTGTGACTAGCCCGGTCCAGTACTAATACTAAGTTCAGGAAAATAAGTAAAATAATTCAAATATTTTAGATTCTCTATAAATGAATTGGCCTTCGCTCGGAGCGAAGATTCTACTGCAATAGAACTGTCTGAAAATTGAGACAAGAAATACCAAACAATTGTTTTCCGTTTGTATTTTCTGCTGTTTCGTTCATTTAACTATTATTTGACATAATTATAGTCATAGTCATATATTTTATTGCTTCATATCATATGTTACAAAAGGTCTTACATTTAAAACATGTTCATGATATGAGCTCTGTTAGAGCACTGCAATATTACTTAAATACTTATTGCTAAATGGACACAAATTAAATTAAAATAGTGAAAAAACAAAATTAAAACAGTTATGGTATAGTCTCTATTTACAATTATTTTCTTGCATAGCATTCATTAAACTCATTTATACTATAAAAACATTTGGATATTAACTTAACTTCTCTTTTAATTTATTATAAAAAATTAGATCTTTATCAATTTGTTGCATATGTGTAGGTAGTTTGTTGTATATTGTTATTGCCATGTGATTGTGTGCCTGATCTTACTAGGTGCAGTTTAGTAAATGGTAATGCAAGTCTATATCTATTGTGTTCATGCCTCGAGGTGTATAAGAATGTAATTCCGTATGAATGACTAATAAATGATGTAAAAGTGGCCACGTATTTGACCATGAATCTCTTGTATTGGTAGAACCAACGGCGTTCGAACACTCGAGCATCTCTCGGCGCAGTTTGGCTTCTATAATCGTTATTGTTAAGGTAAAACAACAAATATTAGATATCATCAGATACTAACTGGTCTTGGACCTGGGCTCCCTGGGTCCGTCGACGGTCACCTTGATGGCCTTGTTGTACGTAGTCACCTGCGGGGGCGACGTCGACACCGTTATCGTAAGGGTGAACGATTTACCTGCAACAATGCGAAGGGTTACATTTAACATGACTGGGACAAAACATTGTTTTTTTTAATTTTAGACTACGCTTCACATGGCAGTAACTAATATAATAATAATGATGAAGATTATAAATAATAATAACAAGTTCAGTTTAATTGATAAAAAAATCGAGAGTTCGACACGCGTTCTGGCAGCGCGTAGTGTGAATCTAAACTATTATAAAACTGTAACAGAAGTGTGTCTGTACATTGAAGATATTTACAAAAAAAAGATTACGATATGATTTTTAGATGTCCCTGATTCCAAATCACCAATTTTTTTATTTTTTGTCTGTCTGTTTGTTTGTTTGTTTGTTTGTTTGTTCGTTTGTTTGTTTGTTCGAGTATCACGCAAAAAGTACTGAACCGATTTTGATGAAACTTTTTTTGTTTGATAGCTTATCATCTGACTTAAAATCTGGTATATAATTTATGCAGACGAAGTCGCGGGTAAAAGCTCGTAACGTATAAAGTCACGCGGCCAGCCTGTGCGTAGCTTGATAAATGTCGCCTTATGTACACAGCTTATGATTTCTAGTATTTTAAGATTTTGATTAAATGAAGGTAGGTACCTACCTACCTAGTTATTAAACAACGTGTTTAAAAATGAACGCAAAACCAATATTTTTTTTTTACTGTTATGAAGTACAAATAATTATCAGAAAATTTGTTGGTACGGAGTTGATAAATCATACTGGCATAGTACCTGAAACGCGTCCTTGCAATGGTTTGACTTCTACACATGTCAACCCAAATTTTTTCATTGGCATGTTTACCTTTAGCCTTGTTTTTTTATCTTTAGATGTCGTTTAATTATAAATACAAGAAACTAATTTAATGACAGAAATAGTAAAATCCAATCAGAACAAAAATTATTAAAAAACTTTTATCCATAAGTGAGTCGATGTCATAAATCCGGTCTGTGGTCGATGCTCTTTTCGCCGGCGCCCACTTTTTGTAGTTGCGTTTTGATCACTGGCTCGAAAAGTTAAAAATTTATTGCCAGTTTGTTTTCAATTTGTGGGTCGATTGGAATTGCTATCCATATAGTTGCCAACCTACTCGTGAAACACAAACGAATTTATTGGATATCTAACAAAAGGCATTAATTTAATTACAGTATCTCATGTACGGAGCCAAATTACGAAAGCTAATTAAATGGCATTGTTAAACGAATTTCGTCCATTGAACAACACAAAAACAAGCACTTGAAACGAAACAATCTCATCCAAATGTGAAGAGTATAAAAGAGCAACTCATCCGCAACACATCAGAGCGCGTCACAAACAACAGGCCGACCACTTCATCACAGCGTTACGCTGCCAATAAAAAAAACATTTCCATCTGCGGAAAAACCACAGTTAATATTAAATGACCGTCCGTCAAAGCTGTATTGTACATCGCTTTGCCGGCCGCTCGCCGCGGGATGCAGCCAATACCGATTTTGTGATTTTTCCACCTCCCCAGCCTCCCATCGCCCCCTCGATGGGAGAGTGACATGTAAGCTTTAATGGGGCCCGAAGCGGCACGCCGCCGGCTACACGCGAAAAAACTGAAAAAAGGCTCATTCATACGTGATTTCATGTGTAGGCTACTTTCTGCGGGCTCGGCGGTGTGGCTCGTTAAAAATGGAGGCCTACACGCGGCGGGCTTGTTGCGGCCTATCGGAGTTTATTAACCTGACCGGAGCCGAGAGACTGCTCGTACACCGCCCACACTTGTTTACGCGGCTTTCACTCTGACTTATGCTCTTGTATAATGATTAATTAGTTGCTTGTATTGTATCTTCTACGGAACTTATTTGTTCCTAATTTTCCTCGTCGTGTGTAACAAATATTACTTCTAGAGGGGTGCTTTACTACCAGAGCAGTACAAAGAAGCGGAGCTATGAAACTGACTAGCTGTGCTAAGAAGCTGAGCTGTGCGAGGATGCGTAGCAAAGCTGTGAAACTGACTAGCTGTGCTAAGAAGCTGAGCTGTGCGAGGATGCGTAGCGAAGCTGTGAAACTGACTAGCTGTACTAAGAAGGTGAGCTGTGTGAGAATGCGTAGCGGAGCTGTGAAACTGACTAGCTGTACTAAGAAGCTGAGCTGTTCGAGGATGCGTAGCGGAGCTGTGAAACTGACTAGCTGTACTAAGAAGCTGAGCTGTACGAGGATGCGTAGCGAAGCTGTGAAACCGACTAGCTGTACTAAGAAGGTGAGCTGTGCGAGGATGCGTAGCGGAGCTGTGAAACTGACTAGCTGTACTAAGAAGCTGAGCTGTTCGAGGATGCGTAGCGGAGCTGTGAAACTGACTAGCTGTGCTAAGAAGCTGAGCTGTGCGAGGATGCGTAGCAGAGCTGTGAAACTGACTAGCTGTGCTAAGAAGCTGAGATATACGAGGATGCGTAGCGGAGCTGTGAAACTGACTAGCTGTACTAAGAAGCTGAGCTGTTCGAGGATGCGTAGCGGAGCTGTGAAACTGACTAGCTATGCTAAGAAGGTGAGCTGTGCGAGGATGCGTAGCGGAGCTGTGAAACTGACTAGCTGTACTAAGAAGCTGAGCTGTTCGAGGATGCGTAGCGGAGCTGTGAAACTGACTAGCTGTGCTAAGAAGCTGAGCTGTGCGAGGATGCGTAGCGGAGCTGTGAAACTGACTAGCTGTGCTAAGAAGCTGAGATATACGAGGATGCGTAGCGGAGCTGTGAAACTGACTAGCTGTACTAAGAAGCTGAGCTGTGCGAGGATGCGTAGCGGAGCTGTGAAGTTGACTAGCTGTGCTAAGAAGCTGAGCTGTGCGAGGATGCGTAGCGAAGCTGTGAAGTTGACTAGCTGTGCTAAGAAGCTGAGCTGTGCGAGGATGCGTAGCGAAGCTGTGAAGTTGACTAGCTGTGCTAAGAAGCTGAGCTGTGCGAGGATGCGTAGCGGAGCTGTGAAACTGACTAGCTATGCTAAGAAGCTGAGCTGTACTAAGAAGCTCACCTGTGCTAATGTGCGTAACAGATCTGTGAAAAACTGTTCTAAGATCTGAACATTGAAAACATTTAAAGCTCTAAACAATTTTAGGCCTCTAAAACGTAAAAAAGAGAACTGCCAGTGCCAGCTTTGGTGATGAACATTGTAAACAAAATAACTGGCCAAGTGCGTGTCGGACCACGCGCAGGATAGGGTTCCGTAGTTGCCCGTCACAATATAATATGGACTTAGAAGAAGGCTTTTTGCTTTATACTACGGTTTAGCAGCTAATAAAGTCTAAAAAGTACATTTTATAAGTTGATGGACTATTACTATCCTATTCCTATTCTATTCTTTGTTTATCTACCTATCTATCTATCTACTCGTAAACTTGTAAAGCTTATACTTACTTAGCTTAGCTTACTTACTTACTTATACTTAGCGGTGATAGTTTTCCTTTTAAATTCGTTATATATGCTATTGCCATGAATTTTTTCACATCTCCAACTACAACCGTTTAGCTGGGAGAGGGTACCTACACTTGACTCTAACAAAAATTTGCGCTTTAAAGCTTAATATTTCGCTAACAGATCCCTAAATCGAAAAATGGTTTTCCCAAACCCATAATATTTTTAAAAGACCTATCCAACGATACCCCACAACATGGGATAGATGAGAAAAAAAAATGTCATCCCCAATTCGCGTGTAGGGGAGGTACCCTAAAAAAATTTACCACTTTGTCGGCGTGACTAATATGTATACCCATGCCAAATTATAGCTTTCCAGTAGTAAGCGTCTCTGAGCTAAGCCGCGGACAGACGGACGGACAGACGGACAGACGGACGGACATGGCAAAACTATAAGAGTTCCTTGGGTTGACTTCGGAACCCTAAAAATGCGATGTTTTAAGTCTTTCTTCTAAAATTGCAATTGCCAATCAAAAGCGAAGCGATACCATTTCATAACGTTGCAGACTTTGAGTGATGTGCCCGCGCCCGCGCCCGCGCCGTGCCAGCCGCGGCTTGCCACCGGCCCCGCTCATGCCGCGCCTAAATAAATAACCCCTACTTAATGTTCGGCCCGCACGATACCTTGATCTAGGGTTCCGCAGTCAAACAGCTAGAAAAGGAAATACTTTTTTGTTCTGTCAGTATGCGCGTTCGCGTTGGTAATGGTAACTGTTTTTGTATACAAATTCGGACTAATTAGCATTTTGTCAATTATAAATGAAAACATATTATGATTCACTTCTAACAATAATTTTATTTATTGTCTTTTTATTACTAGTCTTTGCCCGCGACATCGTTCGCGTATCAAAATAAAGTATAGCCTTTGTTCCTCAGAAATAGTGTAGATTTCTAGTAGTCAAATAATTTTTACATTCAGTTCCGGAGATTACCCACTACAAACAAATAAACAAAGGACATCATCGGCGTTTCATATTTTTGGTCCAAATGTGAAAGTGCCGGCTAACAAAAACTTATGCTATATTCTGTTAGAACTTGTCCGTCTAAGCATTTATTATTATAGCACGAAAGCTGTAGCTGTAAGTTTTATTTTCATCAAAAATGTATGAAAATTAGATTTTTCAAACCTTAATAAAACCAAGGAAAATGACCCTACAGCTTTGGTGCAGTACAAAAAAATGCTGAGACGGACTAGTTCTAGCTAAATATAGCCTTAGCTAATTTCATCGAAAATGTGTATGAAAAGGCTGATTTTCGAACCCAAATAAAACCAAGGACAATGGACCTACAAGCTTTGGTGCCATAATATTAAATGTTTAGATGGACAAGTCCTAATAGAATACCGCATTAATATTTTTTTGGCCGGCACTTTCACATTTTGGACCAAATCTTTATAATATTAGTGTAGAGATATGACCAAGTCATATAAGTAAGTTGTACTCTGTAGAATCATTACTGATAGTTCCACAATTATTTGCATGTAACAAGCGGAATCGGTGCACGGAGAAAGCTAAATGGTTATGTTTGCACTACCTTTAAAAGAGGCTACAGAACCAGATTAATATTGAGCCAGCTCAATCTTTGCAATTTTTTACGAGCTTACAATATCAACGCTTCTTGTCGCTGCATGTTAACGAGTGACGTGTTGAAAAACTTTGTAAAACTTGAGGCGAAAAGCGCTGTTCGATGGGCTTTTTAGGTGTAACGTGATAGTGGGGGAAATGGAGAGAAAAATTTTAGTACCTATTGTTAGTTTTGATAAAAATATGTATCAGATCGGAAGGTGTATTCTTTGGCCCATGGATATTTGAAAATGCACTGTGGATGCCTAAATAAATATAGGAAATTACCTTAGTTGGTAATTTGGTATATGTTGGTAATTGTAATTTTTGCAACATTTTTGACAATGCTGAAAGAAACATTGTAATTAACTAATTGATGTATATGTATACTCGACATTGTGGTATTGTGACTATTCGTTCAAAGTAAAATGAATGAGGCATTACGCTAAAATTTTAAACATTAAAAATAATAAAGCAATTGCTAGTCAATATTGCCTTTACTTTAACGAAACGTGAGGTATAGTATAGGTACGTCAAATACGTATCGAAATGACAGACTCTGGTCTTTGGTCCATACAAAGTGCTTGCCTCGTATTTACTGATAATTACACAACCGAATTTTTGCATAACTAGATAGGTATTTAACCGCTTTAGGAAAATTCAGTATGAAATTAAATTAATCCGAAACTCTAATATCATAACCGAATGTCTGGTAGTTGCAGCTATCTGCAGCAGCCGTTCTAACTTATTTAGAAAATAATAGATTTAAGGTGCTACCATTAGTTCCAACCAGCGAGGTTTTCAATAATAATATTATATTTAGTTACAAGTTGAAGTCGAACCTGCGACATCGTATATTGGAATATATTTGCATGGAAATATCTTGATTCAGGACCAACAACATTTAGATTTTCATATTTATTGTTCTTTTAAAATACCCTAGAGTTAAAAACTACTGCATTTTTCTTCTTTAGCCTACCTACATCATCTCATTTCTGAGCAATGGCCTCCCCTTCATCTTCCATGCATCCCTGTCTTGGGCCTGCATCATCCACCCTCCATCGAAGTCATGGTCTCTTGCCCGTAAAGTGGCTCTTATGGCACCGCTTTTATGGTCATAATTCAACTTATAAAACATGCGTTGTTTTATTTCTTTACATTAGGTAGAGCTGTTTATTAAAATTGTTGTTTCAGTAAATTGTTTAATAATTTATTAAGAAACTAAGTTTATAATTTTATTTTGTCTTTCTCTCAAGTGTGTTGGAAAACGTCGCATGATACGCGCGTGCGTTGGTCATTACACTTTCAGCTCCATTACGCCCTCGCCTTAGGCTCGGGCTGTTATCCGTCCCTGGACATGATGACCAACTTTGTTCACTTGCATCATATTGTACTATTTCATTCCAATTCCTCTTTTTTATCAATCACACGCTTAAATAAATAGATAGTTCGTATTTGTAGCGAGGTTTCTAATCAGAAGTACCCCGAAACTTTTGAAGTGTTTTAAGTTCGATTTTCTTTTAAAAAATCAACTAAAATTCAGTGTTGTTAAGATATCACTACTGTTAACGCCTTAAGCTACAATTAAGTGCGGAGGAAACATTGTCGCTTAGTGCTAAGAGAAGGGAACTAGCGTCGCTCGCGACACTTCGATTCCATCGCTACATCTCGAATTGTTCACGTTGATATTAAAGGGACATGACTGAGCAACTTTAAAACTCAATCGTGAAGTTTATTTCCTATAGCATAAGTTTTCTCTCTTTATTTTTGATATACGTTAAGAATTTATATACCAGGTATAACACTGATGATGATGATGATGATGTATAACACTATAAAAGATTAGGTATCTTTAAGAATAACGACCCGGTTTGGTGGTATTGGTTACTATGCTGAACCCTACGCTGAACCGAACTGACAAACCTAAGAATCTCGGTTCGGTCATTGATGTTGTATGTTTTATGTTGTATGCCTTTTAGCTTCAGTTTGGGATTAGAATAATGTAAGTAATGTCACATATTAATAATAAGTAAGTGTCTGTGAGTTTTATTATCTAAACAACAATAAAGTTAAATAAGACATTTGAAAAATAATAATCAAAAAACCTCGTTGTGTGAAACATTGCAGTTTTTGAACAATTTATCTTTTGTACCTACAGTGATTTAAAAAGATGAATTAGGTGCAAGTACAAGCTTACTAAAAATGTTATACGAAACTTTTAAAGACGATTTAAAAACAATTATTGTTTGCCCATACATCGCATCAACAATTTATTTGTCAATAATTGTATTTTGACCACAGATTTTGACAAATAATTAACGTTACCGATGACGATAAAATTTAACTATAATTGTACTTAAGAATTCGCTGCCAGACGAAATTAGCTCTCAATTTTCTGTACAAAGTACCAGTAAAAATTAAAGAGCAAAACTAAAAATTTTCTACCTATGGCTCCACATATACACAAACCTCGTACCATCGTAGTTATAAACCGCAAACAGATTTTTCATTTCACACCCGACGTATCCAATCAACCCTATCGCTGGCTATGCCATGCCGCCGCGCAGACGACATTCCCTTAATAGCTAGATGCAATCCAATTTGACAGATGTCAAACACACTCCTTGCCGTGTCAGTCGCGACGATTACTATGCCGTCGGACTAACGACGTGCTAATTCCTATGTGCGCTAATTGACTGAATTAATATGCCGATGTAAGCTGAGATGTGAGGGGATTGTAACGTAGGTGAGACATTTGATGCTGACGTTATTGGGAACTAATAGGCTGCGAGTACCTTACTATTTGAATTGAGAATCAATTTAAGAAATATGTGCTAATTGACAGAGAAAGGTATGTTGAGATGGTTTGTTCATATGGAAAGAATGGATGAGAGCAGATTGACGAGTGCAATCTATAAGGCACGCGTAAGTGGAAATGTTGGAAGGGGACGGCCTAGACGTACATATAAGGACCAAATTGGCGACGTGCTTAAAAAGGGCCAGTAGGCCTCGCATGCCACCCCCGAGAAAACGACAAAAATCGAGATGTACACACGGCGACAGATCAACCTACCCATAGATGACCTCTATGTTCATGGACATAAGGCCGAACTATGGGTAGGTTGATCTGTCGCCGTGTGTACCTCTATCCTTATTATTTTACGTACGCCAAAAAGAGCGCGCATGACGTATTTCTCGTTTAAACTCTTTGTCGTGGGTGGCATGCTAGCCATACAGGTGAGAAAATTTAAAATAAATGAAAAAAAAGATCTATCCGAATCCGACTAGCATGCATGAAAGGACTAATGAATGTGGAGGAAGCTAGAGAGGTTTTGTCTGGAGCGTAGAAGGTGGCGTTCCGTTGTCTCTGCCTACCCTAGTGGGAGACAGGCGTGAGAATATGTATCTATGTATGTGCTAATTATAGCTATAATCGTCGAATTATATTATTAAAACTAAGTACCTTGTAATCATGGTGTATGTGTAACAAAATGTGTGCTTTGTCTTTACGGTATTGCTCAGTAAAAAGTTTGTAACAAAAACTTTGAACGTTCAAAAGGAAGTTCGAAGGCCAATTTATCGTCTCATAACACATGATTGGCTAATAGAGCGTGAGAAAGCCTACACAAAGCATAGTTACGCAACTTGCGGGTTTTGCTTAGTTAGCGTAACTACCCCGAAACCGAGGGAGCGACCATAAATGAAATGGTAGTTTTCCATCGCGGCTAACCGGGTTGGTAAACCGGGTACCGGGGTGCGCGGGTCGGCCGGGTCGGTGCTCGGTGGGTTAACCCGGCGCCGCCGCTGCGGGCGCGTTATGGTTGACAAGGGCCTGTTATGGTTGACGTCGCTGCGTGCCGCCGCACCGCACCGCCCGCGCCGCGCCGCCCGCCTACACGATGTTTGCGTGTACCCTTCGATGTTTAAAACGTTATCGTCTTTTGTTTCTTTATTTTATTGATGGACGGTTTTCTTCAGAGGGTGTTTTATAGTGGTAATTCAACTGTTTACATTTATCACGCTTTTAGTTTTGGCTTCTTGTTATTTCGGTGTCGTGTTTGAGAAAAACCAACAAAGATTTTTAACTTGGCAAACAAAATTGCATTAAGAGGATGTAACGTAATTAAATAAATCTTATAGTCCGACCCATACATACATATTATTCAAATAAAAAACTCTTCAAAGGAAAAATTCAAATGGCTGTGTGACCGCAACTCGCGGCCCCGCCTCCACGGAAGACGCTGATTTTCCGACCTTTTCTATTGGCTGGCAAGCGGGGAGGCGGGGTAGGGACGTCTTCAAGTCTTCGAGACGAACTTTTCATTTGCACAGCTCTAAAATATTGCTCCAGATTAAAACGCAACGCGGAAGTTCGGCTGCGGTTTTGAATGCGAGAAGCTTTTTTGTTAGCTTCTCTTATATGCAGGCATTTTACGTTTATTGCTTAGGAAATACGTTCAGAGGAGTTTATAGATTCTTGTTTATTTAAAAATAAATTATGGCACGAGAAAAGATTTACTGAAATTGTATTTATGAAAAAGATTTTACTTAAATAAATTGCTAAATGTGAGCACTGCTACAACTACATTCTTAGACAGAAAGTTGATGGTTGTAGCATTGTTTCCGACTACCCCGAAAGTGATTATGGTCGTGAGTTTATGTGTGTAACCAATTTGTACTTAAATTAATTTGAATTACCCCACCGTTGTTTAGGCATAGCGTGATTATTGGACGTGGATTACTCAAAGATTCCAAAGAAAAAATGATGACAAGATAATTGTTTTTTTAAAGGGTTGCAACTGATGTGATGGTTTTATTTTGAATAGTATACACTAGTCACTACATCTAAAATTTTGGCGCTGGGTCACGATTTTTACAATGAACAGAATTAAAATCTCGGAACAATCAAACTTTGTTTTTTTTTTCCTGTTTTCAGCTAGACCTTGAGTTTTGGGACACCTGTATACAAGATGTAACAAACACCGTAGTAATTTTAAAGGGGTGTCATCAAACTGTACAACGTTAAATTCAGTTTTGAAACAGCTGATTATTATAATTTTTTATCGATATCTATAGTTAAAGTTGTTCAGTATGATGGTACAAACCAGTGACACCCAAAGTGGTCCATATCGACCCCTGGGGGTCGATTAGGACGTACAAGGGATCCATGTCAGCGAGAAAAATAATTGGGGGGGCATGAGACGTAAATGGGGCTCCACGAGAGTGGATCCCATTTGATTAGGATGTGACCATAATTTGGGCTGTCCGTGAAAGGAAAAGTTCACATAACGTTTTGGTTTTGATTCAATTCAAATCAGTTTATTGCCAAAAAAAGTCATTCATAGACAGTTGTGTAAAAATTAAATTGGTGTTAAATAATTCAGATTTGTTGGTTGTTTCTTTGAAGTTTCGAGAGAGAATGCTTATCGAGCTCGCTTCGCTCGTTCAGTTTTTAATTTTTTATGCCACTGGATACACAAATAAAAAGGTTTTTGGTCATAGCCAAGACATATTGCGGAAAAGTTTTGTGTTCGCTTCGCTCGCTCTGGTTTCTATTTTTACTATTATTGTATCGGTAATAGGTGAATAGACCGCCAGAGTTACAATCACAGCCAAGTCGTCGCCAAGTTTGTTTTTAACGCGGCCATCAACCAGACTTAAATATTTTATTTCAAATATTATTGATTTTGAACATGTTACAGCCATGTTGTGCTATTTCGAATCAAATTAAAGATTGAAAAATTCAGTCTTGGGCGGGACTTGAACCCGCACCCTTCCAAACCGGGGAAGTGCGTTATCCAATTTCGCTACCGAGCCCACTAGCCAGAGAACGAATTTTTCAATCTGTTGCGTCTTGAGGGGACGTGAGCGACATCTACTGGCAGCTATTACAAGCTAGCCAACCCGCAAGTTCAGAATTACAACTGAAATTCATACGGTATAGATGACACACCCTGTTCCAATTTCAAATATTATTGATTTTGAACATGTTACAGCCATGTTGTGCTATTTCGAATCAAATTAAAGATTGAAAAATTCAGTCTCGGGCGGGACTTGAACCCGCACCCTTCCAAACCGGGGAAGTGCGTTATCCAATTTCGCTACCGAGCCCACTAGCCAGAGAACGAATTTTTCAATCTGTTGCGTCTTGAGGGGACGTGAGCGACATCTGTCGGCACTTCCTCGGTTTGGAAGGGTGCGGGTTCAAGTCCCGCCCGAGACTGAATTTTTCAATCTTTAATTTGATTTAAATATTTTAGTCCAGAATAAAGTAACAAACAAAACTTATTACATGTACTATATCCCTAAACTCAGTCTGAACGGAGATATACAACGTGTTAATGAATTAACGCAAAACTAGAAAGTAGTTTGTTTAGAATCGAGAGCAGAATCGAATTATCATGGTTTCAACATTATTGTTTTTTTTTTTTCAAAATATTAAATAATTTGTTCATAAAATTTTTAATTCACTGACCCCGATGTCAACCCACCGTAACCATCCCCCATGTCAGTGCACGTAATGTTAATATTTTCAACTTCAAGCCTTTATATCTCCGTCCGGACTGAGTTTAGGGATATACATGTTAATAAGAAAGTGTCGAGAGACTGCTCAATTTTTCTCTCTCTCTCTCGACATTTTCTGAGGAGAGATGCGACTGGGTATAACTATCACAGAAGCACGAAATTCAGTTCGAATATGTGTTCGAATATGTGTTCAAATTCGTGAATCACACTTTAAACACGGCCGGTGAATTAGATGATAATAATAATTCAATGATAAAATGTGATATGGAAGATGAAACTAAAATTATTCATTTTTATTTGATTTTCATTGCTGCCTACCACCTTATGACAAAATTAAATTGTTGCTGTAGTTGTGGCTTATTGCTAATAATTTTTTTATTAATTGAAAGTGTACTAACCAAAGTAGTTTTTAAATGATTTGAACGAATTTTCCACTTGTAGTTTTTTTTTTAATGATCGGTAGAGTAAAAACATTTTTACAAGAAAATTAATTTGTGACAAGTTTAAATCAAGATTTGTTTATGATTGCCTTTCCAATTATTGTTTAAACTTATTGTGATTAAAGACTGTGAACTTAGGATAAATTTAAAACCAAAATAAAACTGATTGAGGCACTAACTTGTATGTTATGAACCTCTAACCGCACCGATCCCGCAATAAACAAAAAAACTATCTTTTGATCATAACTTAAAAACTATGAGACTTGTCATAATACTATGTGTGGTTTAAAATGTTCATAAAGGTGCCCTCAATCAGCTCAGAATACATCTACATCGTTCTACCAAACACGCTGTATATCAATCAGCCCATACGCATGAACTTTTGTGCTTTGTGAAATTTCTGTTGTTGAGCGAAGCGAGTGAGAGATTTTATTTCAATATGAATTATGATTATTACAATTTGGTAGGTTTGTAAAGTTTTTTTTAGGTATTTATTTACATTTTTGTTTCGTAGATTAGGCTATTTTGAACAACTAATTTCATTATTTTCGACTAGCGGCCCGTCCCGGCTTCGCACGGGTGGACGTCTAATCTTTTCTAGCAATAAATATAGCCTATGTTACTCAGGGTGAATGCAGCTTTCTAATGGTGAAAGAATTTTTTAAATCGGCCCAGTACTTTTTGAGCCTATTCATTACAAACATACAAAAATAGGTACAAATCTTTCCTCTTTATAATATTAGTGTAGATATCCAACCTATACTTTATTAACTATTATTTTTCAATGTTTTTCTAGTGATGACGTCACATCAGGGGCTGAATAGTTCAAACCATAGAAGTTCAAACTCTTTGCTTTACGTAAAAGAATTAAAAAAAAGTTGTCCATTGATATTGACATTTGAAACCAGTAGTGCAGCCAGATGTGATTTTGGAAATTTCCCCAGATTCATATTTTTATCTCCCGAAATGATATGTTTTGTCTGTCTCCCCAAATCTCCACAAAACCATAGACATCACTTTGCTTACCTACTGATAGAGACAGGTATCGAAACCATGATAAATAGTCAAGCTATAAATTTACAGAACACCTTAGTTTTGTTGTTTTTACGATGATAAATTGATTAAGAACACTCGAAAATCTCCACTTTGATCATTTTTCCATATGATTTAATTTCCCCAGAGACCACATTTTTTCCCGATAATCGCGGAAAAATTTCAAATCTGACAACCCATTCGTTGCCATTGACGTTTGACGATTTGACGATTTGACGATTGTTTTTTTTCCAAAGGCAACGGATTTTAGCCCATTCAGCCTCTGATATGACGTCATTTAGAGATCGAATAAATGTCAAGTATTTTTTGCATTTTTGTTAAAATATCCTCCATCTTATAATTTTAAGAGTTTTAAATAAGAAAATAAGGTTTCTAAATAAAAAATCTCGAAATGGTTTTGGAATCAGCATAGCTTAAGTTTTATTTTACATACCGAATTGCCAACATCGTTTGCTTATGGTTTTGGATTGTATGCCATTGCGACCTTTTATTTACGATTATGTCACTTGCAATACAATATCAAACCTGAAGCGAGCGAAGCAAGCTTAACATTTTGTAGTAATCTTTCGGCGGCGTTGCGTTGAATTTGATTTAAAATTTAACCACGAAAGACTACAGCATAAAGATATTTCTTTATGCTGTAGTACGACCTATTGGTCGCTGCGATACGCTGCAAAACCTAGAGCGAGCGAGGCGGGCTCGAAATTTTACTGCGATCATGGCGTAGCAAGTAAGACCGAAGAAGTAACAAGTAAGTAGGACCGGGTGGACCCGGTCCACCCCTGAATCCTTCTGGCCCACCCCAGTATTACACTGATCTCACTATATTGCAGTAAAATCTTGAGCTAACTTCGCTCGCTTCTGGCGATAAGACGCATTGTAGTAAAATCTCGAGCTCACTTTGCTTGCTCCAGAATTCAGTGAAATCTCGAGCACGTTTCGCTCGCTATGGGTTTTGAATCGTATTTCACTGATCTTTTATACAGGGTGTTAGGGTAAACAGTTGCATTACTTTAAGGGGTGATTGTACCCATGATACTGAACAAATTTCAATCAGATACCTATAGGAAATTCGCATAAAAAAAATTCGACTATTCATACAAACGTTCAATTGCATTTAGTATGGAAAGTCCAATTTTTTTTTTGCGAATTTCCTATATGTGTCTTAGGGAAAGTTCTTCAGTATCATGGGTACAATCACCCCTTAAACTAATGCAACTGTTTACCCTAACACCCTGTATGGTGTAATAAAATCTCGTTCTTACTTTGTTCGTTCCTGTTTTTTAGTCGTAAAAAGAGCTCGCTTCGCTTGCTCCATTTTTAGATTTTATTGTGATAACCTGACCAGGGCCTGGCCCCCCTGGGAAAAAATAATTGCTATACCCATGACTGCAATATGATAAGGGTGTCGCGATACGATCTAAAACATAGAGCGAGCGAAGCGATCTCGAAATTTAACTAAATTAAACGAGCTTGATATTTTACTGCCATAATATTGCATTACAAAATTAAAATGATGAATGAAGTTATTTTAAATAACTAGTTTCTAGAGCGAGAAATTCTCCTGAGGTAGCCTCCATAGTGAAATTTGTTCAGTTTGTTGGTCTGAGTTCACCGTTTCAGTATTTGCTAGGCTGTCACTTACACCCTGTACAGTAAATTAAATAGTATTGCAGCAATCTAGTCAAGATTGCTGCAATACAATAAAATGCAAAAGGCGTTTTACTGCAATATGATAAGGTCATTGTAACGACACTATCTTAAACTAGGAGTGAGCTTGAGATTTTTAACAGATTTGCGGCTCATGCCGAAATCTAGTTAGTTTCTGTATGAAACTATAAAGCATGGAGCAAAGTGTTCTATACAATTACGAGTATTTCTCAGGATAAAGAATTGGTTGTAGCGAGAGCTCAGTTTCATAGTACAGAACCAAAACAAAATAATTAGCAAGCAAAGCGAGCTCGAAATTTCGTAATATATTTTGACTCTATTTTTGGTTAATTCTGCGGTAGGCCAGAATGATTCAGGTTTGGGCTGAGTTAGAAAGTAATAAGAACTGACGATATTTGAGAAAGCTTAAAATACAGGGTGTACAATAAAATGGGACAGCTACTCAAAGGGGTGCTTCAGACCATCAAACTGAACAACTTTCTCTATGGGACCAATATCGAAATCGCGAAAAAAAAATCCGCTCTCCCATACAAAACTGCAAACATAACTCGACTGAAATGTATGGGACAGCAGATTTTTTTTTCGCGATTTCGATATTGGTCCCGTAGAGAAAGTTGTTCAGTTTGATGGTCTGAAGCACCCCTTTAAGTAGCTGTCCTATTTTATTGTACACCCTGTATACGCATAAAAAAAAATTTCATCTGTAAATTACATAAGCACCAAAACCACACCTTACCTTGGCAATTTCATACATAACGTTTGCTAAAGCCATAGCCACAGTTAAAAATATTACGAGAAATAACATACAATGAACATACATATTTTTAACGAAACCGAATTTAAGAAATCTTGATAGATAGCACAGTACTTTGCGTAATCCCACGTTCATCGCGGAAAGTGTTTAAATTACCATTTTTATTTATACTACTGTTTTTCTGACTTTTTTGGCACCTATTTTCATTTCTTTATTATCGAAGCTTAAGACGCTATGGTAGGACAAATTAACGCCTTGGAGGCATCTTTTATTTTTCATGTTTCGACTAGATAGAAACCAAAATCATACCTTACTGAGGCAGTTCTTGGATAGTTTATCTAGTGCAGCCATACTCAAAGTGTGTTCCGCGGAACCCTAGGGTTCCGCAATACCCCTGTAGCCGCTAGGGTTCCGTAATTAATAGGGTTAATAATTTATAAAAAATTCAAATCACCTCTGTCTGGACGAAAGTATGCAAACGAGATATGTGAATCTCTTTTAGAAATGTCATCAGACAACAAGTATAGAGTTAATGTTCAAAACGACGCCCTTCAACGATTTTTGGTCCAGAATCCGTGATGAATATCCAATGCTTTACCGCAATAGACTGGACTGAAGAATACACTTTTGAAAACTACTGTTTTAGTGTAGGGTTCCGTCAAGTATTTCGCTTTCCAAAAGGGTTCCGTCACCAAAAAAGATTGAGAACCGCTGATCTAGTGAAATCATCAATTGAATACACGATTGGAATTACTTCGCTTGATAGAAAATCGTCACAAAGATGACGTATTATCATGTATTTTTAACAATTTTTCTTACCTGAGAAGAACTTAAAATAGTTTCAGATTTTTGGTATTTATACTCACATATTCACCATTAGTTTATCTAGTGAAATCATAAAAAAATATATAAAAAGTACGTTTGTTAACTCTTTTAAATCGAAAATACCGCACGCGCGTGCACTTTTCGGAGGGCTGGCCGGCAATCGCGTTTCTCATAGAAAATATTCGTCTGAACCTATGGCCCCTTAAGAGGAAAGTCGGTCTGCAAGAAATTTGAAAAATATGTTTTTAACAGATCCATTGCTGTCGCGCTGTTCCCAAAGTGACAACTGCAGCTTGGACTGATTTTGCCTTCAAAAAATGGATGAAATCTCGATTTTGTATTCCTCTGTTTCCCTTCAAAACTTAACTGATTTTAATAATTCTTTCAATAATAATATGAAAAAGACTTCGGCTATGTCTATATGTTTTCCTTTTATTGTTTATATACGTCAAATACTTGTTTTTTTTTTTACAAAATAATGTATGATATTTGTAGTATCCTACTGTTGGTATGTTTGGGTTCGGTGTTGGTGTCCGTTCAATAAAAGATTTTTTTTTAAATTTTAGGTTAGTGAGCTATTTTGCAATACTTCAGGAGAGTGATTTTTGAAAGCCACACGTTGAAATCAGCAGTAGAAAATGACCTAACTAAACAGTATGAAATTTGTGTATTCATTCGGTCATAATTTTGAATCTCACTGTTCAAAAATAGCACTTTAGGAGTACCTACAAGATTTCAGTTACCTAATGTTTTTACTCGTCTTTCTTTCAATATTTCGTCATACTTTCGCAAAAAGTAAACTTATGAATGAAAGGGCGGGACATCAGGGCGGAAGCGGAAATAGCCGCCCAAGTCTCCCGCCCTCCTTATTTGACATTCACTTAACTTTCTTAAGTTGCGCGAAAAAGTTTCAAGTATTCCCCAATGTCAGGACTTTTAGCGACTACGACTTTTACCCTACTTCTGAATTTTGCGCAATCGTATTATTATCATTATTTATTGTATCATACAGTTGACTTTATTTAGTGTACCCAATCGATTTTTAAGCGTGAACTTTTATATTCTTTGATAAAAAAAGTCTGTGTATAAAAAGTATAGATTGACAAGATATGAAATATAATGATTATTTCAATCACTGAGTACGATGGAGCTCAAATACCTACTTTATAAATAGTGGTTGCTTTTGGTAAGAAAATTTAGAGTACTAATAACTGAAATTTTAAATAATTTCACATAAACGTTGTAAGCATATGAAATACGATCACAATTAGCACTACAAAGGTGTACCTACCCTATACCTTCCCAAGTCTTTAAACTTGTCTCTATAGTTATATTTTTTAGATTTTAAACTTCAACGCAAGGTTCATTGCCTTGAAATGTGTACGTAATAAAAGGGGAGATTTATTAATTCAACAGTATAGAATAATAGTTAAAGTTAAAGATCGTACTTTGAAATAGTAGTTTCCTAGAAATAGTAGGTAAATAAAAATGCATTGCATATCACATAACTGCACCTTCAGCACTCACCGCGACCGCTGCGGCCGACGAACCGTAGGTCATTGAATTTCGCCACCTGATTCTTCATCACCGCGGAACAGTTCCTCAGCTCCGCGCAGCAGTTCTCGTCGTTGCCAGCCCTGACGGTGACCATCGTACCGTCCCCCACGTCCCCCAGGGCCACCACCTTGAACGCGACGGGCAGGGTCTTGTTGGAGCGCCAGTGCGGCGGCAGCACGGTGCACACGAAGTGCGGGCTGCCGGTGCGCACCAGCTCGCCCGGGTGCTCCGAGAGGAAGTCGCCCAGCGTGCGCTCCGCGAGGATGTCCGACGTCATCTTGGTGTACGTCTCGTGGAGCAGCGTGGAGCTGGTGTCCGGCGACACGGCCCCGCCGCTCGCGCCCGTCAGGTGCATCCTCGACACCCGCGAGCGCTGCGTGCTGCACATCGAGTCCACTGTTCCACCACCTACATCTCACACCACACTCCACTACGATCTGCGCCACGGTTCTAGAACGTCCTCACTTACTACTATCATAATACACGCGTGGTAAGATCGCACTCAGTTTCCAAAGAAAGCCTGATGACGGGATGTCACGTTGCTAGGGAACGCGCGCGTGGCCACTTGACGCGGTGACGTCACGTCGGCCTTGCCACACTTTTTTCCCCGGTGAATGAAAAGTTCGGCGGCGGGCGGCGAGGGATGCGAGGGGTTGATTTTTTCCGGCGCCGAGGGGTGGCTCCCCCGCGCGCGGCGAAAAAACTTTTCACTAGTTTCACTGACGGCGGCACTTTTTGCGCTACGTATTTACGCGATCGCCGCACGCACGGTCCTCTCGCTTTCGACAACGATGACTTTACTTTTTTTACTTTTGGGTTTTCTGTTTTCAGATTCGCTTTTCAGTTCGTGCGTGGAGTAGTGATGTGTGTGTGGACGTGGTACAGTACAGCGATGCGTGCGTCGGTGCACGCGGTCGTGGAGCGACTCTGGCCGCGGCGTGTGGCCCGCTCGGGTCTCGCTGCGGTGTCCGCTCGCGGTGGCTATTAATACGCGGCGTACGTCCGCGCTCGTCGACTTCGGACAAAGTTTCGCGGGCGAGTCGGTGCTGGCGGCGAGCGAGAGGCGGCGACGGCGCGGGCGCGGCGCCGGCGGGCGGCGGAGCGCACTTTGCGGTCGGGGTGGGTTGGGTTTAAAGCCGCCGAAGGATAAAACATACAAATAAACACGTGTTCGCGCCGGCGCGAGTGAGAGGTTGCGGCGAGCGCGGCGGAGTGAGCGGGACGGCGCGCCGGTGGTGCGGCATTTGGCAGCCGCTCCTGTCGCTGGCGACCGTCACCATCCGCCGCCGTCGATACCGTCCCAGGACCACCTGAAGTTGTGACAGCCCTTACTTGTTCTCAACATCTGTGATAAGTGTTTTGAAATATTAAAGTGATTCTATATGCAAGGGAGTAGAGTTCGATTTCGTTTATTTACATAAAAAGACAAATTCAATAATTAAAATTAATATAATTTATATGTGTGGTAAATGATAATGTTAAATGGGAGCTAACATATTATGTACCGTATATCTAAGTACATTTAAATACAATCACTAAGCTTCAATTCTGAAAGAACAATATTTCACAATTTAGGTACTATATTATACAGATTGATGAAGTACAACAAAGTAGCAAAGTGGAAAATTAAATTAGAAGTTACTGGAAGCTAAATCAAACTTTTGTTAAAATACTTCATAGATTCTTTACTTAAACAAAACACTTTCCAACTGCATTTTCTAATATTCAAATCACAAAACACCAAATTCACTTCTCATTCACAAATACAGTCACCCCACTAAGTTATTACGTTGCTATAGCTATACAGGACGGGAGCGGCATGGGATGGATATAGTTAACGAAGCCTGGTAAGGTTCCCCGGTATACACAGGTTCTAAAATCTGCTTACCGTCTATGAACAGGATTAGCCGTTTTAAGAGTCATTATGGCTTTGGGGATAGTTTTAATTAACGAGTTGACATCATACCTTACCCTACAATAAATATTACATTAACATTTTTACCCTCTGAGATTTAAAGAACCTATAAGTCGTATAGAACATTATTTCAGACTGCATATCTTTACAATATTTGATACAAACACTAATTTTTTTTATTTTTCTCGTTATTCGAGAAACTATTTTAATTTTTAAAATATTGCAACTAAATTTGAATATTAGAGTCGACTTAGCTAAATATTGATAAAAATTGTGGAAATAAAACATAATTCCCGAAAATCAAAGAGATTTAATTTCTCGCTATCGTAGCGCTACGAGTGGCTACGACGAAGGCTACGCCGCTCGTAGCAAAAACGGATGTTAAAATTTTATACTTAGTATAACACAATTATTTTTTAAAACTTCCACAAAGGGCGCCGTTTGACCCAATAAAGATGATGGAAAGATAACTTTAGATACCTTTCTGAAGGGTTGACCAGGTTTTGAGATGCATAAAGAGATTGGACTTAAGAGAATGCAGAGTTCTTTCTAGTAGTCAGATATACAGGGTGTACAATAAAATGGGACAGCTACTCAAAGGGGTGCTTCAGACTGAACAACTTTCTCTATGGGACCAATATCGAAATCGCGAAAAAAAAATCTGCTGTCCCATACATTTCAGTCGAGTTATGTTTGCAGTTTTGTATGGGAGAACGGATTTTTTTTTCGCGATTTCGATATTGGTCCCATAGAGAAAGTTGTTCAGTTTGATGGTCTGAAGCACCCCTTTGAGTAGCTGTCCCATTTTATTGTACACCCTGTATAACAGGCTGTGTTAAAAAGCTACAATTTTAACCAATACCACACCCTGAATACTTCATACAAACGGACTCGCACTGACGAGAAGAGGCTAGCACATGTATGCTGAGTAAGTGCGAGTAAGAGAGGAATACACCACTGCTTATTATCCTCCACCTCCCGTACCACCGAGAGGGATTTGGTCAAAATTGATGGGGGGCGGGGAGTGTCCGTATCCGCGTCGTACCTACATACAAATACAAACTTACGACCGTAATCCCTTTCGTAGTGGTCAGAAACATTGCTACAACTACCAACTTTCTGTTTAAGAGTTTAGTTATAGCAATGTTCACATTTAGCAGTTGAAGTTTCAAGATGGAATAACGTGTCAAATGGTAAGATGTGGTTAGGTTTTCGCCCACATAAACACTGCATAAGAAACCTTCAAAATCAAAATCAAAACAAATATACCTACTTTATTTTACACCAAAACAAACAGTAAAATACAGAGAAAACAAAATACAAGAGGCACAAAATAAGGCGGCCAAACAAACCTTAAATTCCTTAGTCGGCTCATACGACACCCACGGGAGGAATTGGGTGGTCCATTCTAAGGAACCACACGGCTGTATATACGTACTTCTATTGCGTCAATACACTAGTCTAGTTGCTATATGTTTTCTCCTTACACATACTAGTTCAAACCTAATAATACAGTAACAAAGTTCAAGGACTGCACTAAAATTTCACCCAACACTGAACAGGCATTTAAGTTGGCACCCCTTATATCCTTCTAAATCTGCAACAATACAATACTGAACCGTACCACATTGTGATAAGGGTCACGCTAGTCCACAAGTGTGGGAGATGTACGGATGGACACCCATTAGAAGCGGCAGCTGCCGTTTTCGCAAGCGGCCTTACTCTCTTTCACATTAGAACTATGGAGTTATAGCCAAAGAGAAATCAGTTTAACAATTAAATAAAATTTTTAATAGATGATGATGATTTGATACTGACTTATACCGAAATCATTAGAACTGTAACTAGGCAGTTGCTCGCTAAGAAAGATTATTCCCAAATTCAACCTGGGTGGAATATTCCCTGATGCTAAAAAAAGTTTGTTTTTGTGAAGAGTCTTTTTGCCTACGTACACAAACCGAAGGAATGATTTAATGGGTATACTTAGAAATGTTGCAAATAAGTAAGACAAAACGTACAACAACACAACATCAACACCAACAACTAACAACAACAAGACGGACAACTGTTTGAAGACAAACAGTAGAAAAATTTCCTTGTACGGATAAGTCCATCTTTTAATAATTAATCAGCAGTGATACAATATATTATAGAGGAGCGCTAAAACAATAAAAATTACTGTTGCATAATTTCCAAACAAGATAAATGTATGATACTAAAATGTGGAGTCAATTTACCTTTTCTATAAAATCACCAACACACCAGAGCATATCTAAACTATTATAAAACTGTAACAGAAGTGTGTCTATACATTAAAGATATTTACAAAAAAAAGATTACGATATGGTTTTTAGGTGTCCTGAGGGAAAATCCAAAAATTGGTGGTTTGAAATCAGTTCCAAATCACAAATTTTTGGATTTTTTGCCTGTCTGTTTGTTTGTGTGTTTGTTTGATCGAGCATCATGCAAAAACTACTGAACCGATTTTAATGAAACTTTTTTTATTTGATAGCTTTTGATCTGACTTAAAATCTGGTATATAATTTATGCGGATGAAGTCGCGGGTAAATGCTTGTTAACGATAAAGCTGTTTTAATGACTACATCACATAAGTTTCTATTACGTTTAATAAATACATAACAGCAATCGTTATAAAGGCAACAAAGCCACACACAGGTTTCGCCATCAAAACGACAGTGCACTTCATCAATTCGTTCCCCAGAGCGTCGGGACAAAGCTGTGTTGTAGACCTCTATCAATTGTGTCGCCCGACGAATGTGACCACGTTACCGATACATGGTTATACGATTTTGTGTGTAACTTAGTATTGTTACAGTTTGACAATGATATGCTAATAGTCGATCTCGAATACCATACTAGTATATATCTAAACTAATCTACATTAGTCACTATAATTATTATAAAACTGTAAAAGAAGTGTGAACATTGAAGATATGAAATAAATAGCTCCTAACCTCCATGTGCTTGACTCCAAACCACAGATTTTTTATTTTTAATCTGTTCGTTTGTTTGAATATTACGCAAAAACTACTGGATCGATTTTGAGGTAACTTTTGTATTTAAAATCTAATATAACCATAGCCGCTACGATCGCTGCGAACGAAGTCATGGGCTAAAAAATAGTTTATCTTAAGATAGCTTATGTTGGCGGAATCCACTCACTCTCACTGTGCCCTACAGATGAGTCAATAAGTAGTTTAGAGAACAGTTTCTATGCAGTCCGATATTTTTCGTACCATATTTTGATAGCGTACCGCGTACTGGAAAGCGCAGCGTAGGTGGGCCCCCCACAAGTTGGACCGACGACCTGGTGAAGGCGGCGGGAAACCATTGGATGAGGGCAGAGCAGGACCGGTCGTGGTAACGATCCTTGGGGGAGGCCTATGTCCAGCAGTGGACGTTCACCAGCTGAGATGATGATGATGACGTCTTCGATAGCGAGTTGGAAAAATATCACCATAACCATTATCAATATTGAGACAACATTCATAAACATTAAGGTATACCTCATTCAAGCAAAGCAATAATAAAGCTATGCAGGAGGTCCCGCTCATCAAATATTAGGACAGGGACCCTTACAACACAAAATCAAACCTTTTATTTAAGTCCCGGTACACAGAGGGGCATTGTTTGAACCAAGGGAGATAGTTCAACAACCCTTTGCTGACCAGTTCCTACGAGAGATTAGCAAATTATTATTTCGCTTTGTGCACATTATTCAGATACCTTCGAGGATATATTGTTTTGGGAAATTTTACATTGGATATTATTATAGTACCTACTTAATTGTGTTGTTATGTTCTTTAGGTTTCTGAGATTTATTGTAATGTATTGCTCGAGTAATCCAAGTAGGTATTATGTATCTCTTAGACCGTTTTCAATTGTTACGTACTTGCGTGTGCATTCGAGGTACCTCCTTGCATTGCTTTTGCAATATATCAGCATAATATCAGTTTCAATAAATGGTAAATTTAACAAGTGATATTTGAATTTAAAATGTACAGTCGAATGTCAATGGAGAGAGGCCCTGTCTTCATCATGAAAATATAGATTTTTGAAATGACGATTTTTAACTGAATCTACTAAGGTTATGGTGAAACATTTAATGTTGTGATGATTAAACATTTAATGGTGATTCTATCAATGACTGTATTTTTTGTATAAATAAAGTAAATTTCATTTCTTCTTAAACAGCACTATTCAAGTTTCAATGGTACTTACAATGTCGTACAATGACATATCAGTAAGCATTTAATGGCCGAAATCCTAACAAAATAGTGTAGTATAAGCGGGGTAAGCAGGCGGGCATTTAGCCGGCAGATTGCAGTAAACATAGTCCACTGCTACTGGACACAGCTTGACTATAGAGAACATAGGCTGGCGTGGAGTAGCATTTTAATTTATTAATTACATAAAAAACTGTCGGTTACTACGGTAAGATACTAGGTCAGTCAGCATTTATGTAATTTAAGATACCTACTTTATCGCAAATTCGTGCAATACAGGCAAAATAACATTATTTCAGTTGCCGAAATAATGAGTCATTGTACAAAAGTAACAACAGTCCACAGATGTAAGCGGTAGTTCAAAATCAAGCTCAGCCCACTGCCCAGCTTCAAACACAAATCGCTATCGCTCCGTCGCTGTATATAATATTCTCAAAACATCATATTAGCAGGACATTATATTCTCATAATAGCACATTCACGAAATAAGATATTCGCAAATCATAAAAATGAGTTTTTATTAGAAGTACATTTATTAAAACGAAAAGTACAAAGTGCGTATCCACGACAGGCTTCGTCAAAGGCAATAGGTACAACATTCACATCCACAACAGGCTTTGTCAAAGGTAATAGGTACACCACTCACATCCACAACAGGCTTCGTCAATAAATACATCCCATATATCTGCAACAAGCTTCGTCAATTTCTATACCTACAATCTATAAACCTCCTCAAAAGCCTCTCCCTGCGGGACGGTCCCTAGAACGCTGGCAGCATTCCCCCTTTGAATCGCCAAGCCAAGCTTATACGCTGACGAAGGTAACTGCCAGCCCTCTATCACCAGTGGACTCTATAAGGCGCGCAGATTTGTCTCTCACAAGCTGTTTTGCATTGGGTCCCCATGGTCCTAGGGTCTTAACTCCCAAAGGTACAAACATGTACTCCTCTCCTATATCAACGTACTTCAGGCGCTTTTATGACACAGCCGATGCCGCAGCAGCACCTACGCGCGACGATGTCTGACTAATATGCGACGCCGCTAATGTGTTCACTGTCCACACAAGTTGCGTCCCATACCAAAGACCTTCCCAACTTCCAAGGCCCTACAGTCATGCCATCAGGACGCTTTCCATCAGTACGTATAATATGGTGGCTGTTTTGGGGAAGTTTGTGTGTTTGTTTGTTCGAGCATCACGCAAAAACTACTGAACCGATTTTTATGAAACTTTTTTGTTTGATAGCTTATGATCTGACTTAAAATCTGGTATATAGTTTATGCGGGCAAAGTCGCGGGTAAAAGCTCGTAAAATCTAAAGTTGCGGATTTCATGTTACCTCGCCCCCCGCAAAAAGTGGCAGACACGCGTAACTAGTCCCTATATAAGTAGTCTAAGTATTTATTTCAACATCGACTCCACACCTTTCCCTAGTCCAAGGTCCCAGTCGGTCGGACCGTCCATCGCCCTCGTTAGAGAAGCTCAAATTAATGCAGGCAATTCTCCCGCTGACGCCGCCCAGTTGTTCTTAAATCTAATTACCACAGCCCACTGCCCACTGCCCAGTGCGCTGCCCGCTGCCGCTTGTGACGTAGACTGATTAATTGGACTATACATTGTGTAGTTTGACAATTATACATTACTTGTGCAGGTATTGTTTAGGCTTAGGTGTTCTACCTTAACACTTATACGGGTGTTAGGGTAAGCAGTTGCATTACCTTAAGGGGTGATTGAACCTATGATACTGAACAACTTTCCCTAAAAAACCTATAGGAAATTCGTAAAATATTTTTGGACTTCCCATACTGAATGCAATCAGCTGAACGAACTTTTGTATGAAAATTCAGAAAATTATTTTGCGAATTTCCTATGGGTTTCTTTGGGAAAGTTGTTCAGTATCATGGGTACAATCACCCCTTAAAGTAATGCAACTGTTTACCCTAACACCCTGTAGTACACAACAACACATAATTTAAAATCCGTAAGATGTGTGTCATAGTGTGCATCAAAACGTTAATTTGAAAACGAAAGATACCTTTCCTTTACCTACCTAACCTAATCTACCTGCTACGTCGTTATTTGTTTCCATTCTAAAGTACGACTTGCATTTTAGAATGGAACACCATTTTTATTTTATTTTCAACCTGTATATCAAAGTTTAATAGTTTCTTTAGAAAAGCAGAAATATATACGTACTTCACTAAGTATTTTTATCCTATCATAAAATCTTTAATATTATAGTAACAATAACTTGAGCTGCAATGCTTTCAGTTCTATTTTGATTAGAATGTATTTGAAAATGTGATGGGACGACGCTTCGATTGTTGAATATACTATTCCACATCAACATTGTTAATATTCTAATTCTAATGGTAATTTACAAATGATTCATGTTAATTAGAATTATATCGCTCGAAACATGCAAAGTAGGTACGTAAGCTAAACAATTCCGGGTATCCCAATAAAATAATTCAGCAGTATTGTGGGGTAAAGTGAAACGGAACGTTTTAAAGTCCCCTACGATTCACAACTTTTTAAACTTCCACAAACATGTGAGGGCGCCGCTAAAATACAAGTTGCTGGCGAGTTTAGAATTGTTTCTAACGAAAAAAGAAACTTTAATTTGTTGCGTTTTAAAACGAAAGTCTGGGGGGATAATGGTAGGAGCATGTTCACCCTTCAGTATGCGAGAGCCTTATCACGTGTTGTTTCGTTTGAGTGACGGTTTTGAATCGGTTGCGTTGAGACACGTGGCTTTAACTTTTCTCTTACTTTTGAAATTTTATCAGGGAAATGGTAAAATTTTCAGGCGTTTTAATTATTTCCATGTGTTTAGAAAATATAAATTACTTACTTCACTAATAATTTTTAAATATTTTTAATGATAACTCTAATTTAAAAATTAGTCTTCTTTTATAGATCCTCCAAACTCGAAGACATTGTCCACTGTGTATGTGTGTATACTTATTAAACGCATTCGTTCAGAAGGTGATATTTTATAAACCACCCAATACACACAATACAATACATTTCTAGACATGAGAAATTGTCTTCTTATGACACTTTTATATTTATAAGTAGCTCTTGCATGGCATGCGTTGCAATGCCCCTTTTTTCCCGATACAAACTTGGCCGTTTTTTTCATAACTTTTGTTCATCACAGATAATGTAGCATTCTAATGGTGAAAGAATTATTCAGATCGGTCCAGTAGTAAATAGTTAACAAACAAAAAATCATATCTTTCCTCTTTATAAAAAGACAATGCGGGTTTTGTATGTAAGGTTGGCGCCTTATTTTTCGCCGTTGATTTTTGCGCGGCCAGCAACCAAACTTGAATATTTTAGTTCAGAATATAGTAAAAAAGGTAAGTAATATGCCTAGAATCAGTCCGGACGGAGATATTTATAAAGGCTTGAAGTTGAAAATATTACCATTACGTGCACTTCAAGCCTTTATATCTCAGTTCGGACTGAGTTCCGAGATATTTATAATAACAAGTGTTGTTTTTAACTTTATTCTGAATTGTAATATTCAAGTTTGATTGATGGCCGCGCTAAAAAAATAAAAAAGGCGCCATTTTTAGGCATAGGCTTTTGTGTAAATTAGCTAAGCATTTGATTGCTACTACCAGTAATAAATGAACTCTTGTTATACAAGTTAAACTGATTCGGCTTCCCTCAAGAAAATATTTCCCTTTCACTGACCTCCACTTTACAGTAGCTATACAATTGTACCAAAAGCTCATCCGTCTCACCTCTCCTTTGGCACATACCTCACGTGGTTCGTAAGGTGGAAGAATGTAGGATGTGCACAAAAACTGCCTCTCCGCTTCAAACGGAAGGGTTGCCGGACGCTCCCTCGTTAACGATGCGTTTGTTTCTCAAACTTTTGAGTTAATTGTAAACATACACTAAACTAAAACTTATAATTCGACGACCAATTTTGTCATAGCTTATGATGGACCCATTCATAAGTTATGACAAAATTGGTCATTATTTTATTATTTTTCATAGCTACGTCAGAGTCGTTCGTAATTTATGTCAAAACTGGTTGTCTAATTGTGATTTCTAGTTTAGATATAAGAACCAGATTTTGCTATTGGTGATGTAAGTTCATTATGACAATCCGAAAGAAACGTAAAAATTTTCATAACCAGTTAACGTATTAGCCTATTTGTACATATAAATTTAAAAAAATATATATTTCAGGAAGCAAAAGTCCCATACACAATTAAAGCATTACATAGGTAGTTTGTCATAAAATTAAGATACCTACAGATTAGATTAAATTAAATATGAGTTCAGGCACTTAATTAAAAAGTGTCTATGCACGAAACTGGTGGACCTAGTTTTCTAGCATATTTAATTACTGCTACTTATGCACAGGCTCCTTGCAATATTGAGAAACCTCTTCGCCTAAAAGTATATTATAATTATAATACATTTAATAATAAAATATTAAGATTTGCAATCGAAACAAACAAAACTTTGAGTGCCACAAAAATCTGCATGCTATATAAATCTACGTAGAATCCGCTGACGCTTAGTTGCCTAATGAAAATGAGCCCTTTCTTCCACCCTGCGGAACCCCGCCGGTCAAGCGACCCCTCGGACGCTGTCTGAGGATCCTTAATGCGGCCCCGTATGTTTTAAATGGAAATCGCACTTGCAATTTATGTGAAAGGGTTACCAAAATCGTTCCCTTCACGTGTTTTGTGCGTGTTCTACTGCTAATTGTAGGAATCGGGCAGGTGAAGATGGTTAGAGATTTTACTTTTATTTTGAATACTTCATATGCTCTACATAAAACAGGTATATTTTATGCAGTTTGACTCGATTACTCGTAGCTAAGTTATAATTATCAAGGTCACTTTAATAATAATTAATACGATAGCGTTATTATTAAAAATTCAGCTGTTTGGGTCGAATAAGTTTACAGTTTTGTATGGAACAGCTGAATATTTTTCTTCATAATTTCGTTTCTGGCTCCATAGAGAAAGTTGTTCAGTTTGATGGTCTGATCATACCCTTAAGGCCACTCCTCCCTAGTGCAAGGCTCTCTTTCTTACAAGCAAACTTTTGCAATTAGTCATCCCGCTTCAATTGCGTGGCTCCGGTCAGAAATTTTACGTTTTTTTTAAAACCTGTGTGATTTTTATGAATTTTCAAAAATTAAGAAAACCACATCATTCCGTATTGTATTGTGAAGAATATTGTATATCATATTCTTCTGATCAACAATGTAAGAGTAAAACGGTTATACAACTGAAAAAAAAGGGGTGACTTTGGATTCGTTTTTCTTCAGTTTTATTAATTAAAATAGATTTCGAGAAAAACCACATTACTTCTCATATCCTGTGGATTGTTCTGTTTTGTTTTCTGCTTAAAAAGTGCCAAAGTTAATGTTTAAAATGGTTACAAAGTTACTCAAAAAACGCCCCTTAAAAAAAGGAGGCAGTAAAAAATGTTCGATTGTACTGAAGTCAATTATAATAAGAATCGTATTAAGTTTCACCGAACATCAAAGCATGTTACAGAACATTCAAAATAGAATGTAACCCTATTGAAAACTAATTAGCCCTTATCCTTGAACGTCTAATTAGAAATTCCAATTAGATATTTGGCGGCGTTGCCTTTCAGAATAAATTCTGCAAAGTCCGTCAGAACAACAATTGTTATCTGTGGCCACCCAAGCACGAAACCCTTTGATTCACGTACAAGTTATTTTGTTAAGGCACCTTTACATTGTTTATTTTATCTGTTCCTTTTTTTTCAGATAGATAAAAGATCATTTATAATTACGATGCGTGTTGCCGATCTCTGCTTGTATCTCATATATAGAATAAGATAATGTTATCACTTTAAACAATTTTTTTTAGAATCAATCATAATATAGACAAGAATCATAAAACCAATTGGGTTTATCGCGATAAAAAGTCTGTGTGAGTAGTTATTCTAATAAGATACATCGAAGCAGAATTTGTGTAGTTGATCTGACCAGAAATGAGCATGAGTTACATAATCATAAGTAAAGAGCTGTTTACAATTAAATGCCAGATATATTTACATTTGGCTAGAAACTACTAAAAGGCAAGTATTCTACATAAACTTGAAGAAAATCGACTTAGACCTTATTTCAGATCACCTTAGGAGATCTGTCCAACTCGGTCATGCTCATGTAAAAAGGAGACCACCTTTGTATACAGGGTGTTAAATTAAATGGGACACTTACTTAAAGGGATGCTTCAGACCATTAAACTAAACAACTTTCTCTTTGGGATCAATATCGAAATCGCGAAAAAAAAAAAGAAATTGTTGTCTCATACATTTCAGTCCGAAGAACGCAGACCCCGCTAGGCATCTAGCTTGACATCAGCTAGGACGTTGATGACTAGTAATGGTAGTTGGCATAGATTAAGAACTCACACATTGCTGAAAATAACCTACTCAGAAAATGTCTTGGCTAGAAAAAGACAACATTCTAAAATGACATGCATAGAAAAAACACCTAGTTCACCTAAATGAATTCCACAATCTGTTCAGCATGACAAGTAGTCACGACGCCACTGAAATAAATTTACAGAAATAACTAATGAGTTTACAGAAACAAGGTAAATAACTCTATACAATACAATGTTGATTGAAAAACTGTAATTATAAATTAACTGTAAGAACGTCGTCATCGTCAATGGATTAAAAAACAGATATTGGTAAAATAAACACTTCTTTACTTTCCCCCCTCGCCCCTTACTCCCCGCAGCCCGCCGTGAAGACGGAACGGATATCTTTTTGATGTATAACCACTTCCTACGAGTTATAGTAGGTGAGTAGTTCTTGTACACACATAGAAACACTTTATATCGTTTTTTAACAAACAGTAGCTCACGAACCTACTAATTTACTAACTTATTTAGTTCTACAATACCTATGGATTAAAACAAAAGATTGGTGAGCTTTAGTTAGAGTTAGGAAAAATGATGATTATTGATTAAAAATTTAGTGTAGGTTTAACATCAGAGTAGATTCTTAATTATCATCATCAGCCCGTAATCTATCACAATAAAAGGTGAATCACAAGAATTGTCTGCGACGAACCAATGATACATATATTTCAGTGTTAATGTTGATTTTCTATACTCTCATTTATTTAGATTTAGATAATAAAATGTAAACAAAGTTGAAGCTAAATATCAGCGACACAACAAAATAAGAATGTCTGCATAATTATTGATCGCAACGTAATTTTTAAGGCAATTCTATTGGAATAAGTGACAGCCTAGCAAATACTGAAACGGTGAACTCAGACCATCAAACTGAACAACTTTCACTATGGAGCCTACCTCAGGAAACGCCAAAAAAAAATCAGCGGTCCCATACAAAACTGCTGTACCTACCCGACTAAAATGTATGAGACAGGTGATTTTTTTCGCGTTTCCTGAGGTAGGCTCCATAGTGAAAGTTGTTCAGTTTGATGGTCTGAGTTCGTCGTTTCAGTATTTGCTAGGCTGTCACTTACATCCTGTATTATGTAACCTAGGAGCTATAACTAACACTAAATTCTCATGTGCGTTATCAGTCTGTTTTGTAACTTTACAGTGTACCTACACAAAGTTTCGACGAGATAGAGAATGTGTATTCATTTAACCACATTTAACAGCCGAATGACTCGCATTACATTTCACTGGATTTTGTTTATATTAGTATACGTTTGTTTATTGAAATAGGCAACGGTTGTTTATTTTACTAAGCCGTTCTCACTTCTGATCTCAGAAGTTTTAGTAGAGGAACTTGTTATAAAACTAAACAGTTATAATGACTATAAAATGGAGTGTTAATGTTATTTAGAAGTGTTAAAATAATAAGCTGCTGTAATTCATTCTAAGAAAAAGTAAGCAGTATAAAGGGTGTAACAAAACACCCTATAAAGGGGGTGCTTCAGACCATCAAACTGAACAACTTTCACTATGGAGCCGACATTGAGAAAAAATAAAAAGAGCCGATACTGCAGTTTTGTGTGGGACAGCTGATTTTTATTTCGCGATTTCGAAGTTGGCTTCATAGTGAAAGTTGTTCAGTTTGATGGTCTGAAGCACCCCCTTAAGTATTACTAGGGTGTTTTGTTACACCCTGTATAGTTACTTTTTTATAAAATTTGCGGTTTACAACGTTTAATACATACATAACAAAAATACATAAACTCAAGTATATGTTTCGGGGTGGTCATTGAAGTTTTCGCACGTGTCAATTTTATTTTATTTTATTTTATAATATTCGGGATGCTAACAGCCTCTTTTACAAAATAGTGTATTCAATAACATGTCATTTGCCATTTACAAGCATCCACATATAGATTTTATACATTTAACAATCATTTACGTTTCTATAAGTGGTCTTCTGAGTAGAAACTATTAAGTATTAATAGTCTTATCAGTTAACAACTTTTTGGTAAGTTGAGCACTACAGCTAAATAGATCAAATCGAGCGTCCTCATTCAAAATATTAAGCCGTTTACAAGTTCTAGGAAAGAAACTGTTTTCCCTAAAGTTGGTACGGTGAGATGGAATGTGCAGCAAAGTACTCTTGCGTAGCTTTCTAGCAGGGGTTTTAAAAACTATGTTACTAAGGAGCTCCGGACAATCAACAGCGGACTGAGCAATGTTGACGAGGAAACATGCATCGGCTATACTTCTTCGCGTAAATAAAGGCACTAGGTGAAGATCAGAGCAAGCGTCTTCATAATCTTGGCGGTTGAGGTGAAATTTATATTGAAGAAATTTAATGAACTTTTTTTGGATACCTTCTAATCTGTTCAAGTAGATAGCATAACACGGATTCCATATTTGGGAGGCGTATTCCAAGTGACTTCGAACATATGCACAATAAATAATTTTAATTGTCTTCATTCGCCTGAAGTCTTTAGAGATACGTTTCACAAAACCAAGTGCTTTATAAGCTTTGTCTATTATGTGGTCAATATGTTGGTCGAAAATAAGTTTTTGGTCATGTACTACACCTAGATCCTTAGTCACTTTGTTTTTAGTAAGGGTTTGGTTTTTTAATTTATAATAATAAGTATATATTGTTACGAGCTACGGGTTCCGGGATTGGAGTGAAACGCTAAGCCCAATTTTACAGAGTTTATTTGGGATACACTTACAAACGGTCCACCTCGCAGAGGTTCCCCTATACGGTTCACTTCACCGGGTCCTCCTCGCAGGGATTCCCCGTGCACCACTTACTGTCACTGTTCACAGTCCACTACGTCACTACTGTGACGACACGACACGCGTCACGGCTATGACGTCACGACGTACGACACTATGACGTCACGCACTACACTGACACTATGACGTCACGTACTACACCGACACTATGACGTCACGCACTACACTGACACTAGTCTACTCACTGTTCCACTCTTAGCACTTTTCTCTTCACTAGTACTTTTCCACTTTTACTTTTCTTCCTTTTGTTTCGCACTGTTCACTGTTAAATCAAATACTGCCGCCAGTCGAAATTCGCCGCCTTTTTATATCCCGCAGAACATTCCGGAATACCCTTTTTTCGATCTTCTTTTCTTTACTCGATTGTTTTCCTCCAGATAGTTCTAACCCCGCGTTCCTTTTTCGAAACCGATCGAAGACACGCCCACTTTTCTGGTTCTTTTCAAATATTCGTAATTTCGCCTCCTTTCTCGAAGTTCCTAGACACCCCTAGACCTTTTGGTCCCTTTTTAAATATTCCTTCTCTCTCTACCTTCCAGAACATTTCTAAAAACACAAAAATCTAGAAATATTTTTTGGCGCGGATCGGATTCGAACCGTCACCCCCTAGCATGGGAGGCGGAACCTTAGACCGTAGGACCACGGCGATTGTTAATGAGCCGGCCGAATTTTCGAATGCCTTCTTTACGTTTGACGTTTGACAGCGGCCGTAACACTGCCCCTCCCTTAGTTCTGCTCGTCCCGAGCATCGTTACTGCCGAAATATCGAGCCAACCGGTCCACGTGCACTATCTTCAACGGGCTCCTTGGCGATCGTCGAATTCGATAGGTGACGTCATTTATCCTGGTCACTACCTCATACGGTCCTTCCCAACTTGCCTGCAACTTCGGACTCTTCCCTTTCCTTCGAACTGGATTATGCAGCCAAACTGATGTTCCTTCCTCAAACCCAGCATAGTTCGCTTTTCGGTCATATCGTGTCTTTGAACGGTCACTTGAGTTTTGACCTGCTTCTCGAAGTTGTTCATAAATGTCGACCATTTTCTCCCGCAGTTCGCTCACATAGTCACTGATACTTTTAGGAGTGCCTGGTGCGCATCCTGATAGCAAATCTGCTGGAAGTTTCAACTCTCTCCCGAAGTTTGCTATTGCTGGAGTTGCCGAAGTACTCTCATGAACAGCGGTTCGATAGGCCAACAGGAAAATAGGTATGTACTCGTCCCAGTTATCTTGATGATTATCGACGACCTTCGCAAGATGCCGTTCCAAAGTTTGATTGAATCGCTCCACCATGCCGTCAGACTGCGGGTGATAAGGAGTAGTCCGGGTCTTATGGATTCCGAAAATTTTGCAAACTTCCTGGAACAACTGTGACTCAAAGTTCCTGCCTTGATCACTGTGCATTTCCAGCGGAACCCCAAACCGGCAGAAAACTTCATTCACCAACTTGGTAGCCACAGTGACCGCTTCCTGATTTGGAATGGCAAATACTTCTGGCCACTTTGTGAAATAACGGTTCCCCGATTTAGTGACTGGAAATGGTCCCGCGACATCCAAAGCGATTCGCTCCCAAGGCGCCCCAACATTATAAATTTTCATTGCTGCCCTGCTCCTCGTATGAGGTCCCTTTACAGCTGCGCAGACTGTACACTTGCGGCACCAATCTTCCACATCGTCTCTGCAATGCAACCAGTAAAATCTTCCCTTTACTTTCTCCAAGGTTTTCTTTACACCCAAATGCCCTCCGGAAGTTCCGTCATGAAAAACTCTCAGAATTTCTTTCACCTTAGCTTGCGGGACCACCAACTGCAGATACGAGTCTTTTCCATCCGATGTCTCCCATTTTCTACAGAGTAATCCGTTATGCATGATGAGGCTCTTCCACTGAGCCCAAAGTCCCTTCGTGACTGCCCCGTACTTTGCCACCTCGCTCCACTGAGGCTTAGAACCATCACTCTTTAACCAGTTCAGGATTGGCCCGACTCCTGAGTCCTTTTCCTGTTCGCGACGCATTGCCTCGTTTCCCCACTCATCGTTGATGGCATCAGTTCTAATAACCTTGAGTGAAACTGTTTCCTTCCCTTCTTGCTTGCTGCAATGCTTACAATCTTCTGGACATGGTCTTCTTGACAGTGCGTCTGCATTGGAGTGAACTCTTCCACTTCGATGCTCTACTTCAAAGTTGAATTCCTGTAGTTGCTCCAACCATCTTGCAACTTGACCTTCCGGGTTCTTAAATTGGAGTAACCATTTCAGCGCAGCGTGGTCTGTCCTGACTAAAAATTTACGTCCCAGCAGATACTTCTTGAAGTGTTGTACAGTCTTCACCACGGCCAATAATTCTCGTCTGGTAACACAGTAGTTCCTCTCAGGTCTAGATAATGATTTACTGAAGTAGGCTATTACAGTTTCCTTTTCACCATGTCGCTGCGAGAGCACACCTCCAATCCCGATGTTACTGGCGTCTGCGTCTACAACAAATTCACCCTGGACATCGGGATATCCAAGAATTGGTGCCTTACTCAGACGTTCCTTTAACTCCATAAAAGCCTCCTCACATTCTGAATCCCATGTGAACGTCCTCTTTTCTTCCGTAAGTCGATGTAGCGGCTTTGCGATGTCCGAAAACCCTTTCACAAAACGACGATAGTAAGAGCAGAGTCCAAGAAAAGCTCTAACTTGTGTCTTATCTTTCGGTGTTGGCCACTCCCTCACAGCAGCAGTTTTGGCAGGATCGGTCTCGACTCCTCTCTCAGAGATTACATGTCCAAGGTAATTGACCTGTCGTTTGAAGAAAGAACATTTTTTTGGACTCAATTTAAGATTGGCTCCACGTAGTCTTTCGAAGACTTTCTCCAACTTTTTCAGGTGGTCATCAAAGTCTCGCCCAACAATGATGATGTCGTCCAGGTAGACAAGACACGTGTCACCCAGAATTCCAGCTAGGACATGTTCCATCAATCTCTCGAAAGTCGCAGGGGCGTTACTCAATCCAAATGGCATTACCTTGAACTGCCACAGTCCTTTCCCGGTGGAAAACGCGGTTTTCTCCTTGTCTTTAGGGTCTACGTCCACTTGCCAGTACCCACTTTTCAGATCGAGCGTTGAAAACCATTTCATTCCATTCAAAGTGTCTAAGGTGTCGTCGATCCTTGGCAAGGGGTAGCTGTCTTTCTTCGTTACTTCATTCAGCTGCCGATAATCCACACAAAATCTCGTTGAGCCATCCTTTTTCTTGACGAGAACTACAGGTGAACACCAGGGACTTGATGAAGGTTCGATGATGTTATTCCTTCTCATGTCCTCTATCATTCCCTCCACTTCCTTCTCACGAGCAAACGGAATGCGCCTAGGTCGTTGCTTGATTGGCGCTACATCTCCCGTATTAATCGTGTGCTTCACCAAGTCTGTTCTACCAATATCTGCGTCGTTCTGGGAGAATAGGTCTGAAAAACGCCGCAGCAAGTTCTTCGCTTTCACAGCCTGTAGCTTAGTCAGGTCCTTGCTGGAGTCTTCCATAACTTTGGATACTACATCCTCCTCAGCCTTATGTTTCCTAGGAGGATTTTCCACACATTGTCGCAACCATAAAACTTCCTCGCAGTGACCAACAACCTCCCCCTTCTCAATCGTCAGGTCCACATCTCCAACGTTAAGTATCGGGATTGAGGTAGATGAAACTGATCCAACAACTGTCCTTGCCGGAATCCAAGAAGTTTCAGTTTTAACTTTCTCTATCACAGCACATCTCCGTGGTAATCTCCCATCGTTACTCTTGGGCAAAACGACAGGTACCAAGGTCTGTGATCTAGGTTTGAGAACTGTTCTTCTCACACAGTAGACCTTTCCCGACGATCCACCTTTCATCGGAACCTCCTCTGTGTTACACCGTAGCACTCCGTTTTTCATGTCTATACTGCACTGGTGATTTTGTAAGAAATCTAAGCCAATGATGCAATCGTCCACTATTTCAGCTACAATCACCTCATGTTTGAAAGGAGTTTCCCCGATCTTAATTGAAACTCCCAACTCCCCGTTGACAGGTATGCGCTGGCCGGTAGCTGTTGTTAACTGCAGGTTGGTTTGTTGCAGAAGTCGTTTCTGATAACTTTCCATCTCGTTTATCAGTCGAGTATTGATCACTGTTCTCGAAGCTCCGGTATCTAAAGTTAGTTGACAGATTCTACCATTGACCTCTCCTTCGACTAACAGACTATTTCCGTCTGATGTCTGTTTGACTCTTATGGTTGGGGTTGCAACATAACCGGCCAGCGCCCACCCCGCAGCCCTGGCTGGTTTTTCCTGCTGCTCATCAGTCGAGACTCCTATATCCCGACGACCTGTGCGCTTCGGACAGGAGCTGCGAATATGCCCTCGTTCACCACACTCGTAGCACACAAAACCGACGCTTCGATTCCTTGGCGGTGCGGCTCTAGTCACAATAATCTCCCTGAGGCGAGCGGAACGAGAATCCTGTCGTACGGCCTCCACCTCCAATGCATGGGCAACAGCGTCCCTGAGAGTGCTATGGTGCCCAAGTCGCACGGCAGCTCGCACCTCCGGGTCCCGTATCCCATCCGTAAAGGCCTGCAGGAGCATGTCATCGATGGCTGCTGGTGATGACTGGAAAGCCTTACGCACGAGCTTCTCCACTTCCACGGACCATTGCTGCAGACTCTCGTTAGCATGTTGGTTCCGTTCCTTCAATCGCGCCCGATACATGTGCTCGAGATGTCCGTCGCCGAATCTAGCCTCCAAAGCTCCGAAAAGCTTGTCAAATGTCAGATTTTCACCAGCACCAACAGCTTCCAGCACAGTGAGAGCCTGTCCCTGGAGTGCTAATGTCAACGCAGACTGCGCCTCTTCTTTGCCCCAGCCGTTAACTTTCATCGCCGTCTCAAATTGTAGCTTGAAGGCGGGCCATGACGTCAGTCCATCGTAAACCGGAGTCTTGACACCTTTCGGTTGAATGGGTGAGTCAAAAACAGCAGCGACACGACTATGAGATCTGCTCTGCTCAACCTCTCGCCGGATCTTGGCGAACTCACCCTCTACACGATCCAGCCTCCCTCCGAACTCACCCTTTACATGATCTAACCTCCCTTCGAGCTCTCCCTTCACACGATCCAACCTCCCTTCTACGGCTTCGACTCTCTCTACCGCCTGTTGCAAGCCTTTCGTGATATCTTTATGAAGCGCCTCCTGCATTGTGCGCATTTGGTCTTCCTGCCGGCGCGCCTGTTCCTCCTGCCGGCGAGCCTGATCATCTTTCAGTGCGCGCAGTTGTTCCTCCATCATGCGTTGGATTTGATAGAGGAAGTTCCCTGGGTTCTTTTCCGGAGTGCGCTGCACTTCACCTCCCTCAGGTCGTCTCTCCGGAGTTCGCTGCACCTCAGTTGCAGGGCTCGCACCTTCCTGGCGCGCTTCCGACATGGCCCGGGTGGTGACTCCCTTTAACTCCTTTGGCACCAGCGGCATCTTACTCCAATCCCACTTCTGACACCAAATGTTACGAGCTACGGGTTCCGGGATTGGAGTGAAACGCTAAGCCCAATTTTACAGAGTTTATTTGGGATACACTTACAAACGGTCCACCTCGCAGAGGTTCCCCTATACGGTTCACTTCACCGGGTCCTCCTCGCAGGGATTCCCCGTGCACCACTTACTGTCACTGTTCACAGTCCACTACGTCACTACTGTGACGACACGACACGCGTCACGGCTATGACGTCACGACGTACGACACTATGACGTCACGCACTACACTGACACTATGACGTCACGTACTACACCGACACTATGACGTCACGCACTACACTGACACTAGTCTACTCACTGTTCCACTCTTAGCACTTTTCTCTTCACTAGTACTTTTCCACTTTTACTTTTCTTCCTTTTGTTTCGCACTGTTCACTGTTAAATCAAATACTGCCGCCAGTCGAAATTCGCCGCCTTTTTATATCCCGCAGAACATTCCGGAATACCCTTTTTTCGATCTTCTTTTCTTTACTCGATTGTTTTCCTCCAGATAGTTCTAACCCCGCGTTCCTTTTTCGAAACCGATCGAAGACACGCCCACTTTTCTGGTTCTTTTCAAATATCCGTAATTTCGCCTCCTTTCTCGAAGTTCCTAGACACCCCTAGACCTTTTGGTCCCTTTTTAAATATTCCTTCTCTCTCTACCTTCCAGAACATTTCTAAAAACACAAAAATCTAGAAATATTTTTTGGCGCGGATCGGATTCGAACCGTCACCCCCTAGCATGGGAGGCGGAACCTTAGACCGTAGGACCACGGCGATTGTTAATGAGCCGGCCGAATTTTCGAATGCCTTCTTTACGTTTGACGTTTGACAGCGGCCGTAACAATATGTTACGTTTCCGAGTAAAATTGACAAAAAAACATTTCGAGACATTTAAGTCTAATTTGTTTGCCAAGCAGTAACTATCCAATCTTAACAGGTCTTCCTGAAGGAGCACAGCATCGGATTCGTCATTGACCACTCTGTATATTTTCATGTCATCTGCGTATAACAAGAAAGTACTATTTAGAAAACATAAGCCAATATCATTAACAAAGATGTTGAAGAGCAGTGGACCTAATAGAGAGCCCTGTGGAACTCCTGATGGGATGTTTACCCAAGGAGATGTAAACCCGTTAAGTGCTACTGCTTGAGATCTATTTTTAACATAAGAAGTAAACCACCGAAAGAGATCCCCTCGAATTCCGAGTGACTGTAATTTTGCCAGTAAGATGTTATGGTCAATCCTATCAAAAGCCTTGCTGTAATCAGTGTAAACACTATCGACCTGGTTACCTTTGTCCATATTGGAAGTCAGAAAGTCATTAAATACAATAAGGTTACTCGTGGTAGAGCGACCTCTCACAAAACCATGCTGCTGCGGAATTATCAGATGTCGAATGCAGTTATATAGTTGGTTATATACAATCCGTTCGAGAACTTTAGCAAGAAGGCATAATTTTGATATGGGACGGTAGTTTTCGACGTTATTCTTGGCTCCCTTTTTGTATACAGGTGTAATAAACGCTGACTTCCAGATAAGAGGTACTATACCTTCAGTCACAGAGCGACGGTAAAGTATGGTCACAGGTACAGACAGCTCCTCAGCACAATTAACCAAGAGAATAGCGGGAAGTGTATCAGGCCCAGCAGACTTATTCAGATCGAGGGACTTCAGCAATGTGAAGACGCATTCAGTAGTAACTTCAATACTAGATATATCACAGGGGCCAGATACACAACTAGAGTTGTCAATGTTAGGTACATCGACGTCACCGGGCTCAAGAAAGGTGGAGCGAAAATAAGAGCAAAATAACTGACTGATATCTGGACCGGAGTCGCATGACTGATTGCCGTACATCATAGAGGCAGGACAAGCGCTACTTCTGCGCTTCCCCTTTATATACGACCAGAATTGTTTCGGATTTTTAGAGATCGCATCCTCAATACTTTTCATATAATCTTTATAAAACTTATCCTCCACCACCCTAGCCCGGTCCCGAAGTAATGATATAGTGAGCAGCTATTCGCCAACAAGAACACTCTTCAATACACTGCTACAGCCTTGCTCTACTACAGCGTCTGATGATTACTATAATTATTGATCAGTTTTATGAACCTAACTAAACTTAAACATAACCGATATTGAAAACGAAAAATAAAAGATTTTCCGTAGAAATGATCTACTGACGTGTCGACGATTATACTACATACTACGATTACTACGTGAAACGTGGATATTCTGCGTTTTTTGTTGATCGAAGGCGTTTTCAGAATATCTCTCACTACCCCTCCAGGGAATATATTCGTGAGCGTACACAGATACATACATATAATGATCAACTGATTACGATGTGTAAGATACTTTTTAAATAATACCTAGATGTTCCATTCGACGAGTAGAATGACATTTTTCACTTGATAATTATTATTTTTGTAAGATCGATGACAAGAAACATCAACTATTTTACTCAAAATTCCATTCATCTTAGCTAGCTAAACAAAACATACGCTTGCATATCATAGACTAGAGCCAATTGAGCAGCCATTGTAATAAACAGAATTCGGAAAGTCTTACAAACACTTATCATTCACTTCAAAAATAATCTTACCACCATTGTCTTTGAAATTAAATTGCCTTGAATCTTAAGATAGGTTAAGAAAATAGTTGTAACCCTTAAGTTTGGGAATTTGCATAAGACGCTGTCAGTATCTCGTAAGGGTTGAAAATCTCGAGGGCTTTCCCCGTGATCCTCCCGGCTTATCCTGATAATTATTTCAATTGTTTATGCTTGTCGACGGTGCATTTAGATAGACGTATTATATCTATAGTTTGTTAAATTCGTGTCTTCATTACTGAACCAGCTATTCGGTTGTCAAGGAGTGATATATCTTTCAGTTTCTGATATAATACGGCTGAATTGAGATGGATCTCTGGAGGATAGTTTATTGTGATTTATTTATGAATTCAGGTAGATTGCAGGCTAATCTTGTATTTTATGGGTTGGTTAGAGTCCGCAGATTGTGTTCATGGGGCAATGTGTGACGTGGTGTGCGGTGGGCGGTCGGAGGCGGAGGCGGAGCTTGTATCTGTGGAGTTATTAATGTTTTACAAAATGGCTGGTTGTTACGTCGATCGTTTAATTAACCTAAAGGTTTTCTGTAGTTACTATGAGTTTTATAGTTTACGAGCTTTTGCCCGCGACTTCGTACGCACAACCACCGGCACCGGTTCACTTCATCGTAGCGAGAGAAATTATTGGTATACCAGTTTTTAAGTCTAATCACACGTTTTATCAAAATCGGTCTAGTATTTTTGTGTGATGCTTGAAGTGACAAATAAAAAGTAAAAAAAACCGGTGAATTAAAAAACTGAATACGATTAACTTTTTGTTTGTATTTGTTTTATAATTCTGTTACAATTTTATACTAGTGTAAATTTGCTATAATCTAGAGTTTGGATAAACATTTTTATTTTTAGTTGTAGCTTCAGTTTAGGATCAAAAAAAATTTAATTATGCTTTCGCATTATTTATTTACGAGTTAACATTACGCCCAATATTATGAGATATTTAAAATACTGAATATTATTTTTTTCATTTATTAAGTAAATAATAAAAAATTTAAAATTCTTTAGAGGAAAATGGGACTTCATGGCTTAAGAAACTGTGTGAATGGTTCAATACGAACACCACCTAACTATTCAGAGCTACAGTTGTATGATAGCCAAACTCTGGTAGAAGAAGAATCATGATTATTAATTACCTTTCTTACAAATATCATGAACGTCATTGAAAACTTTGCCTTTGAAACCTCCAGTAGAGTAAAATAGATATATAAATAAATAAGTAAGTATGTATTGTTTGAAGAAAGCTTCAAACAAACAAGTATTTTCATCTCCATACTTTAATATTACGAACTTAATCTAATATAACGAAGAAAATTCCCTTAAAATTTAATCTTTGTTTGGCTCGTAGGTACACATATTCGAGTATGTAATGAATTGCCCCTCGCTTCATTAGAAGGAAGTCGATTCCTCAAACGTTGTGTATGGGGAGCTTGTCTAATAATGTCTCATTATTGTTTAGAATTATTTAAATTAAGAAGGCACGTTATTGTTAGAGCATGTAAGGGGCTACTTAAACTGTAATAAGATTGGAACCCTAGGGAAGCGTGTCATTTCTCTGTGATTGGTACTCAGATATCAAGGGAGTCTAACGAAAATTGCTAGAATGCATTTCGTTTCAGAAGTAGTTGACGACAGTTATTGGTTCGATCAGTGTCAAATAATGAATATTTATCACCTTTATTTAATGAGAATAGGGTTCAGAAGTGCCTATCAATGAATTGATGCTGATTGTAACAATCATTTCATATTTTTACAAATTCCTAAATTAACAATCTACGCTAATTCCAATCGGTACGACATTATTTATTGCGCTTTGTCTTTTGTGATACTTATTTTTAACAATAAAAATATAATATAATAAAATGACACATCTATGTATTTTGCTGAACGTTAAGCAAGCTTACATAAATAATAAAAAGACACTTAATCTTGAGGCTCCGGGAGAGTCCGGGTTCGAATTCGAATCCGCGCGGACAACATGCCACGTACCAGTGAGATTTTCTCCGTGAAAAAACCTACATAGGTACGCTGAACAAGAAATTCTGATGCATTTGTGTGCTTTCCACTTAGTTCGTACTAAGATAACATAGCATGAATAAAATACCACACACCGATGCCTTTTTCTTACGCAAGCTTAAAATACTTAGGTACATCAATAATAACTGGCCAAGAGCGTATCAGACCACGCGCAGGGTAGGGTTCCGTAGTCGCCCGTTATAATATAATATGGAATTAGAAGGATGCTTTTGTTTTGTACTACGGTTTAAAGGCTAATAAAGTCTAAAAAGTACATTTTTGTATTTGGTTGACTATTACCCGTAGACTTGTAAAGCCTACTTAGCGGTGATAGTTTTCCTTTTAAATTCGTTATATATGCTATTGCCGTGAATTTTTTCACATCTCCAACTGCAACCGTTTAGCTGGGAGAGGGGGGGGGGGGGACACTTGACTCTAACCAAAATATTCGCTTTAAAGCTTAATATTTCGCTAACGGATCCCTAAATCGAAAAATGTGTAGGATTTTCGGAGAAATAAACACGATTTGTAACACAATACAACTGTTTTATTTTAACTTTCGTTTACACGTTTTCATTCAGAGATTGAGCGAGCACAGATAAGATAAGTACTACAGAGCAGTGTTGCCACCAATATCTAGGGTTGCGTTCCAATACACAACACCCTCCCCAGAACGCAAGCCTATTAATCCCATTTTAGAAACACAATACAAATGTTTTTCAATGGTAGTTCCTTTTGTAAGAATATCAGCTACCATTTGACTACCATTACAATATTCAAATCTAATTATAGATCGGTTTACATAGTCTTTAAGAAAATGGAAACGAATATCTATGTGCTTCGTTCTAGGCTTATAACTATCACTCACTGAAAGTTTGATCGCACTTTGGTTGTCACAGCCGATCGACAGGGGTCCATCATCGTCTTCACCCAGCTCCCTCTGCAACTGTTTAAGCCATAGCGCTTCTTGTGCTGCTGATGCCATTGACATATATTCGGCCTCTGTCGTAGAGAGGGCGACTGTTTGTTGCCTACGAGAGCTCCAGGATATACCTCCGCCCTGTGACATAAATATATATCCAGTACAAGATTTTCTATCTTGTATGTCATTAGCCCAATCCGCGTCGCAATATCCAGTTAAGCTTGAGCCATCCTTGCTGTACACAAGTCTATAATCCTTAGTGCCTTTTAGGTATCGCATAACTCTCTTGATTGCCATCCAGTGCTCCCACTGAGGGTTTTTATTAAATCTGCTGAGTGTACCTATTGCATAAGCAATATCTGGTCTGGTGGCTTGAGCTAAATACAGAAGACAGCCGATTGCCTGTTGGTATGGAAAATCCTCGGTGTTCTTTTCAGTGGTCGCAGTAAACTTTATTCCAACTTCAATTGGTGTCTTGACTGGTTTGCATTCTTCCATTCCAAAAGACATCATTCATCAATGAATGGGCCGTCAGGCCAATTTGTGATATGCATGCATATGCATGTGATAGCTTTTATATACGCATTTTAATATAGACAAATATAATAAAAATACAAACCAATTGCTATAATAGCTACAAATAAAGTCGTTTCGTGTTACAAAATATTTAAAGTAATATGATGACAGCTCGAAGTAATTAAAAATAGTGCAGTTAGCAATATAAAAAAGCGATCTTTACTGTAGTAAAACTTCTTGGTTAATGATAGCGTCATCAAGGAGGTAATCCTCAAGGAGGTGAAACTACACATTACTTCCTTTATGGATAGCGCACTCTGAATTTTGCTCTGAAATGGCTCTGAATCAAAGAGTACTTTCTCTGAATTATCCAGTGGAATTATCTGATGTTTTTGTTCGATTCGGCTGCGCTTTAGTTTTTCTGTGTTTTTCTGCTTTATACCTACTTATTAATGAAAGTGTGATACAGTCGTAGGAAGATAGCATTTGCGTTATTATTGTAGCAGTGTTAGTGGTAAAAGGACTGTGGGGTGTTGTGCATACTGAAGGTAGTCTGGTACATGGGTTGGGCACGACACAAGACAAATATTGAGCCTCTTGCTGCATATATCTGGATGATAAATAATTCTTAAAAAAGATGTGGAAAATGAATAATAATTATGTTTTTTAATAAAAACTGTTTTATTTCACCATTTACCTATACCTATACCATAGATTTATATATTACTAGCGTAAGGATAGGCCCGTCAGAATATTTTCAAAGACATATATATTACTAGCGTAAGGACATGGCCTATGAGCTTGACTATTGTCCCCAGTTCGTTGGCTCTAAAATGCAAGGAAAAATGTCAGTTTAGAGCACTCGAAAATATATGACACGATATAGTTCGTATACTAGGTATGACAGCTGGCGCAAATTTTTGTTTCTATGAAGAAAATTTTTGTAAAATATTCTGACGGACCTATCCTTACGCTAGTAATATATAAATCTATGAATATTTTACAAAAACCTTCTTCATAGAAACAAAAATTTGCGCCATCTGTCATAACTCGTATAGGAACTATATCGTGTCATATATTTTCGAGTGCTCTAAACTGACATTTTTCCTTGCATTTTAGAGCCAACGAACTGGGGACAATAGTCAAGCTCATAGGCCATGTCCTTACGCTAGTAATATATATGTCTTTGACCTATACACAGTTGCGATTTTATCGAGCAATAATATCCCGGCGACTTTGTGACCGCGTCGCATGTCCTACCACACAGGTGCGATTTTGCGATCAGCGTCACGCGTCCGCCCCACCAATGAGAATGAATAAGTATAGTCTGAGATAGACATACTTTTGGTAACTGTCGCTAGAAAGGCTTTCCTAAAAAGAAAGAGTTCCCTCATATGGAGACATTCCTGGCTTTAGGACCAGATCTTGGTTTAAATGTTAGTTTTGCTATTAAACCCAATCGTGTTCAAAAAATTAGAAGCTAATGCTGTACTGAAAATAAAAATTGTAAAATCGCAGCGATATTATCGCTCGATAAAATCGCACCTGTGTGAGGGGCCTTAATAGAGAATTAGAGAAATAAAACCTAAAAAAAAATTATGTCAATGTCAAGTGGTCAATGTCAAAATATGTCAATCAATTTATTGTCAAGGCCTTCTTTTTTCAAAAAGTTTGTGACTACTTGTTCTGTGTTTTTTTCGCCATTTTTTCACATTTCGTAACTAAAATATCCAAATTCAATTCAAGATATCTTGTTTGTACCATAAAATATAACGTTGAAATAATTAGTTTTAGTAATATGAGTATGCGAACTATTATTCCCATATTTTTATAACGCTGTAGAAAAAGTTGGTAGTACAAAAATGGCCCGAGTTGGTGGTTGTCTTTTATTTAGGATCTCATTAATATATTTTTCCTGGTCTATCATCAACTTGCCTCCGTCTCTGTCTCTAGTAACATTTAAGCCAATGCACTGTTTTACCTCACCAAGATCTTTCATGCTGAATTGCACTTTGAGTTTCTCTTTAATCTTTTCTTTGTCTTCTTTACTACTTGAAAATATGATCAGGTCATCGACCCAGACCGCAATAAACATTTTTAGGTCAATATTATAGTAAATGCATGGGTCAACCTTTGAACGCTTGAATCCAATATCCTGTAGAACTCTGTCTAGCTTGTTATTCCACAATCTACTTGCTTGCTTTAATCCATAGATAGATTTATGTAACAAGCATACTTGTGATCCTATCTCATATGTAGGTGGTTGTTGCATGTAGATTTCTGTGTCGATTTCCCCTTGTAAAAATGCAGACACAGCATCCATTTGATCTATTTCAAGATTATATTTCACGGCCAATGCAAATAAATATCGAACCGATGTGTATCTCACAACAGGGGAGTACACTTCTCCATAGTCTATTCCCTTCTTTTGCTTGTAGCCTTTAATTACAAGTCTTGCCTTATAACGTACCACCTTTCCATCTTGATCTGTCTTTGCTTTAAAAATCCATTTGCACGGTATGACCTTTTTCTTTGGAGGGGGCTGCACGAGAGTCCAAGTGTTGTTATCGGACAGTGCGCTGAGCTCCTCATCCATCGCCATCCTCCATTTATGCCCTTGAGGGGAAGTTAGTGCTTCTTCAACTGACTGGGGATCGTCAAGGCTACTGTAGCAGAAATAGCTGGTATGATGGTCATCGGAAGGTGGTTTATTACGTCTTGGTCTTAGCGTTATGTTTCTGCAATCTTCTTTTGATAATGTCACTGGTTTGTGTGGTACAAACGTTTCATCCAACTCTCCTTGATCTGTGTCATACTGACTGGACGTTTCAGCACTTTCCAAGTCGTACACGGAGTCATTATTTGCTTCGGATGACTTGTCTCGAGCGGAAGAATCATCGGAGAGTGAGTTTTTAGGTGGTGAACTGTTCTCACTATTGTTGCCGGCAGACAGGTCTGTAAAATCAAACGATGCACTCTTATTATCTTGTTTCTCTAGGAAAGTAACATCCCGACTCTTAAACATTTTTCGTGATACAGGGTCCCACAGACGATAGCCCTTGGTGTCATCACAGTATCCTAAGAAGAGCATTTGTCTTGATTTCGGGTCCCATTTTTGTCTCTTCTCTTTAGGGATGTGCACCATGGCCTCACAGCCAAATATCCTCATATGAGATATGTTTGGTTTTCTTCCTGTCCACATCTCGTATGGAGTCATCTTACCTAATGACTGTGTTGGGGATCTATTTATAACATAAGCTGCAGTGGCTATAGCTTCTGCCCAATATTCCTTTTCTAACTCAGCATCAAATATCATGCATCGTGCTCGTTCCACAAGCGTGCGGTTCATACGTTCTGAGAGACCGTTTTGCTGTGGAGTGTATGGTGTGCTGGTTTGGTGAGCTATACCACAACTTCTCAAATATTTGTCAAAATCATTGTTACAAAATTCTGTACCATTGTCAGTACGCAAAACTTTGACCCTTGTTCCCCGTTCATTTTCTACTCTATTTTTGAAATCTTTAAATATGTTTAAAACATTTAGTTTGTCCTTCATGAAGTATACATACACTTTTCGGGTGTAGTCATCTACAAAATTAATAAAATATCGCATACCTCCGATTGACAGAACTTCCATTGGGCCACAGAGGTCGCTGTGAATGACCTCTAGCGGCTGCGTTGCACGGGAACCCACATTGTTGAATGGCTGTCTGGATTGTTTACCTTCGCTGCATGTCGTACATGTTAAAATGCTTTTAGTTTTCTCGGCAGACAACTTCACTCCATCGGTGCAGTCGGGCAGTTTATTTATATCACTGAAGTTTAAATGTCCCATTCGGCGGTGCCACAGGACTGATTCATCTGTGATTCCAGTGCAGACTAAATTAGCTTGAACATCTGTATTTAATCGGTACAGATTGTTTACCAGAGTCGCTGAGCATATAAAAGCATCTTTATCATTGTATATCTCGCAACCATTGCTATGGAATACCATCTTGCATCCCTTTTTGCTCATAGCGCTCACAGAGAGTAAATTGACTGCAATATCGGGAACATAAAGTACATCTCTCACTTGGATTTTATTATCTCCGCCAAGGTTTATGTTCACATTACCGGTACTCTTGACAGGCAGAGACGTCTTGTCAGCTATGGTTATCTTTGATATCGGTGGCTTCTGCGTATCATAAAGCCAGTCGTCCCTTTTCGTCATATGCATGGCAGCTCCGGAGTCGAGATACCACTGATCATTTACACCATTTGAAAAGGCTGAAAAAGCTGCTACAAAACCTGAGTTGTCATCTTTCGGATCCTTCTTTTCTTCCTTCTTTATAATTGGTTTTCTCGGTGCTTTGCAATATTTACTGATGTGTCCAAACTTGTTACAATTAAAACAGCGAGGGCCTTGAGGGATCTTTGGTTTTGTATATCCATGTTTATTTTTACCCATGTAAAATGCGGTGGGTTCTGGGCTTTTTACCTCTTGTATGAGTTTAGTTTTAATGGCATCGGCAGTGATATTTACCCCTGAGCTCTCTAAGGCCATTATCATGGGTTTGTAGGTATCGGGGAGACCCGCAAGCATTAAAGTACCAATCCATTCATCAGCTATTTGGAAATTGATGCTACGGAGCTTGTGCGCAGTGCTCATGATGCGGTTGACATATTCTTCTATACTTCCACAGCTTTCCAGAGTAGTAGTGACTAAATCTTTCAGTAGACCAACTTTTCTGGTTAGGCCGTTGTCATCGAAAGCTTTTTCTAAATTTTCCCAAACATCCTTCGCGGTCGTGGCATCCTGAACGTGGACGTAATTCACAGGATCCAGAAGAAGGATGATTTTGGCTCGGGCTTTGACATCTTTGGCGGCGTCGACCGGTTTGGCGGCGTCTGTCGGATTGGCGGGATCGGTCGTCGGTTCTATGCATTCCCACAGATTTTCGTGTTGCAGGAACGTTTTAACACCAAACTTCCACGAAGAATAATTCGAACGACCGATCAGTTTTTCCAAATTAAACGAACTTGTCGACATTTTTCAGGCGCGAAGACGGCGCGCGGCGGCGTGCTGATTATAACCTCAATCTTTTTTTTCTTCTATCGGCAGTTGATATTGTTATTTCTACCGAACCACGCTCTGCTACCATGTAGGATTTTCGGAGAAATAAACACGATTTGTAACACAATACAACTGTTTTATTTTAACTTTCGTTTACACGTTTTCATTCAGAGATTGAGCGAGCACAGATAAGATAAGTACTACAGAGCAGTGTTGCCACCAATATCTAGGGTTGCGTTCCAATACACAACAAAATGGTTTTCCCAAACCCACAATTAAAAAACCCACAATTTAAAAGACCTATCCAACGATACCCCACAACATGGGATAAACGAGAAAAAAAACTTCATCCCCACTTCACGTGTAGGGGAGGTACCCTAAAAAAAATATTTTTCAAGATTTTATTTTACCACTTTATTGGCGTGATGAATATGTATACATATGCCAAATTACAGCTTTCTAGTATTAAGCGTCTCTGAGCTAAGCCGCGGACATACGGACGGACAGACAGACGGACGGGCAGACAGACAGACGGACAGACGGACGGACGGACATGGCGAAACTATAAGGGTTCCTTTTTGACTTCGGAACCCTAAAAAAATATTTATGAAATTAACCATTTCATACATCCAACAACATAATATACATAATTACGGTCCTTCGTAATATGTCAGACCGTCAAACTGACCAACATTCTCTATGGCACCGACATCGAAATCACGAAAAAGAATCAGCTGCTCCATACAAAACTGCAAACCTACTCGAGCCAAATGTATGGGACAGCTTAGGGACAGATGGTTTTTTTCGCGATTTCAATGTTGGTCCCATAGAGAAATTTGTTCAGTTTGATGGTCTGATCATGGTCTTAAAAAACTGTCATCATATTAAGGGCCCTGTATGTATACAAGCATGAAATTGTGAAACAATACAGCGGCTCGGCAATCTGCGTTCCTCTTCCAACCCACCGCGCCCCAGGCGCTTCAGTCTTCAAGAACGGTTTAATTAACTTAATAAATACACACTCCATTTCATTACGCGCATACGTCAAATGTTATGAACGTCTGAGTGTAATAAGTCGTTGCTATCTATGTTTGTAGCCGGATCGTTTGTGGGTTAATGTAAATTGAGCAGTGTTGAACGGTGATTAAAGCAGGTTTTAGTTTACATTTCAATCGTTATGAATAATTCGATTCTTATGATTTTTAACATTTTTTACATTGTCACAAGAGATATAAGAAATGCATATTATGTATCTACACTAATTGTAGTAAAAATTACTGTGTTGTGTGTTTTTTATTGTCATCAGTTTTTTTTTAATCAAAATTTTGCTAATTTCCTATCGGCTCCTCTCCTTGGAGAAAGTTATACAATTACCCTTTAAATTCTTTAAAGTAATAAATGACAAACAAGACCATTTTGCCTATATTGTCCTTATTTTCTTTGATAATGTAGTCAAACAATATTTTTAATAAAAAAACAGTATATTGTCACACGTGTCTTTAACGTAATTTCCGAGAATCTTACCAAAAACAAGCAAAAGACCCTCAACCATACATCAACACAATACTAAACTTAAATTATGTGTCCAAAATGTCTTCGACCACAAAAAATCCAACGCAGACTGCATGGCACCGGTCTCTTTTTTTATGACGAAAGTGGAGAGGTTACGACAAACGATCGACATGTGATCTATAAATCTGCATGTCGGAAATGGTCACGCGACTCCACGACCCCAGGATGTAGAGTTTTTGTCGCTTTAGACATTAGTTGTTTTTGTTGGGTGCGGGATATACTTGAGATCACCCGTAGCGTTGCGGAGAGACAAAGTGTCTGTGATATCGGTTTGGTTTGGAGCTTGAAAAAACATCCATAGAATATTTTGTAGGAATAAAATTGTAAATTTTGCAGTTTGAACCGACATAGCTCCATATTTTTCGCCAATCGTTCCCAAACCACCGACACGCGCTAAAGTCAAGAATATAAGTAGTTTGATTACAAATATGTTAAGTTACTTCTTTACTATCTCTGTCAATAAGAATTGGGCTCTTGACACGGAGGTCGTGGGTTCGATTCCCACGGGGCACTAGTGATATTATCTCTTTGTGCGTTTTTCTACAGTTGGTTAGGACATTGTTGGCTGAACTACCTGATGAATGAAAAGAAAGATGATTTCGTCCCGGTTACTACCTCTGGTAGTAGTAGTCGTTACATTAAGACCACTTCAGAGGCCGTAAGGCGGTGTGATAAAACTCTGACACCAGGGTTTGCTGCCCACACGATAAGAGAGAGACCAATAAGAATTTCAAAAAGATGTTTTATTGTAATATTTTGTAATTCTTCGGCGGCTTAGCCCTGATGAGATAAAATACCATCTGACCAGCATTTTTTTCTTTCGCTGCTCTAACAATCCCATAATGAGGTTCATTACCCATTTAATATATTTTATAAAAAAACATAAACCGCAAAATGCCGCTGTTTCAGACAACAGTACGCAAACTGGCCACTCCGGGCCATTACCCGAAACGATTACAGCCAAAACCTAACAGCTCTTCAAAATGCGTCCGCGGGCGCGGGTAAAATTACTCGGAGCTGGGTAAACAGAATCATCATTGTAACACGTGTAATTTCACGTTCACCGGTCATTACTTTGACCGGGTAGCAGCCGGGAAGCTGGGAGCATAAGTTTAAAAAGCAGGTGAAACTAGCTGAATTGATGTAGGTTAGTATTAATACAAACCGTACTTAAAAGATGTATAATGGTTTGCCACTTTTTGTGATTTTTATCATCAACTGTAGGTCTATAATGCCACCACGCACTAAAAAGCGGCAAAACGAGAAAACTGTCATAAACGAATAATATATGAGGTACGACTCGATTTTCGTCGTTTTCTCAGCATGCTAGGCTTAATAAACGCCTTTGTACTTTGTCCGTCTTAATTTATACAGTTTTATTTTTATCTAAATGATTATAGCTATAAAACGCTCTAAGCTTTGAAAACTTTGTGCGCAGGTAAAATCAAATTAAAGAGTCGTTATGCGTTATATCGAGCGCATTGTGTATAATTAGATGTTTTGTTTTCCAAAGGTTTTATAAATGGTTTAGCTCTGGAAACTTTCAACATTAAATCTCTCCTCTGTTCGCCCGTAATATAGGCTTTTAACATGCACTTTATATTTCTTAAATAACAATAATACAGAAGGTACAAAATAGTATGTATAAGTACATGTATATGTACACAATAAAATACGAAATTACATGCGAAGAACGTAACAAACGATGCTTCGTAAACACGCAACCCAGTGACTCCCGGGTGAATAATAGAGAGGCGCGTGAGAGATGGACCAGCGAAAATATGAAATGATTCTGTCCGGAGATTCGGGTTAACTGGCGTGATTCAGGTGTAGACAAATGACCCTCGCTCCTGAATGCCCGTGTAATTGAGAGCGAGATTGTTTGTTTTGGTCTTTGTAAATACGCGGGGTTTTATTTTGTTTCATTTTGGGAAATCTGCAATAATTGTTGTAAACTGTAAACATTGTTAGTTGTAGAAGTTTAATTTTGTCAGAATTATAGCGTAGGGCGAGCTGTAGTCTCTGCCTACCTCGGTGAGATAATGTCATGATCATAACCCCAACAGCACAAATGTCTACAAGATATCATACAAAATATCTAAGTGTCTACAAAATATCTAATAGATATCTAGTAGATAATCTGTGCTGTGTGGGAATAATATTTAAAACATCATTAAATGTTTGTATCTATGTATAATTCTTCATTACTTATAGGCAATACATAGTTTAATTGATTCCAATACTTATTTCACTAGGTGTTATATTAGGGAATATGCTCACGGTGTTTATGGTCAGACAGTAAGAACTGTCTCTTATATTAAAATCGCGCATAAAAATCTGCTATTCCAAACAAAGTTGCAAACCTAATCCCATATAAAGAATACTTATCTTTATCTTATCTTATCTAATCGACCCAAATTTTTTCGGGATTTCATTTCAATCTTTGCAGACGAAATACCTACGACATATTATACAAAACGACACATTTTATTGCTAGTTTTAACACAAAATATAGTAAACTATAATATATGGTGTTTACATAGTAATGTCCGATACTGTAGAATTAGTATGATGAATTTTTTGCATATCTCTTGAAAATCTAAAAACTGAATTCCACCTCTAAGCTGGTAATTAATATAAATCCATAACATGTTGTTTGTCCACGTGTCCGGCGCGGCGTAAAGGTGTCCGGAACCACCCGGAACTTTAAATTTAGTAAGGCTACAAAAACACTGACGTTGGTGGGCCGCGGTCGAGGTGTCGGGTTCACTTCCCGGTTCGGTCAGAGGTATACGATCATATCTAGTATTATGATCTTCTAAAACTACACATATTACTTATTTACCATTTGTTTTATATAGCACCGACCCGTTGTTCTTTGTTTAAATGTCCTCTACCCTAAGGTTGTATGGAAGAAATCGGTTTTTAGCGATAAGACCGCCTTATTTGTACCATTATCGTTTTTATTCCTATGATGTATCTGTGTTTTGGTGTAAATAAAAGTACATTTCATTCATTCATTCATAAAAAACTAAAATGAAATTTGTATCCCGCGACTGCGTCAAACAAACAAACACACAAACAAACAAACAAACAGACAAAATGTCCAAAAATTTGTGATTTGGAATCCGGGACACCTAAAAACCATATCGTAATCTTTTTCTTGTAAATATCTTCAATGTTCAGACACACTTCTGTTACAGTTTATAACAGTTTAGAAAAGGCGTCTTGCTTGTGTCCAGCAATGCATGCTCCCCTAAATTACAGTTTTAGTTTAGTATAGTTTTCGTTTAGTTTAGTTTTAGTTTAGTTGACAGTCCTTGACAGGCTCATTCCCCGTCCCACTGGATAGAGTGTACTAGTGGATGTTCTGAGGTTTCAGAATATTATCTCTGACTCGGGGAATATAGTCGTAAGCATATTATGCTTTTGTCACTACGAATAAGAATAACTATAGAAGAATAACTCTAACCAAAAGCAACATAATTTTTGGCAAGACAAAAATGTCCTCCCGAACACCTCTCGAAAAATGACAAGTTGTATGAGTTTTGGCGGCAAGGTGTAGTTTTTAAAGAACAAAATTAGAACACGGTGTACTTTTCTTGGTGCCCCTTTTTGAGCTTGATTTACATTTCTATACATTCTTATTCTTAGTTTTGTCATGAAAATCTGTTTTTTTAGATAAACTCACGACCAAAATCCCTGTTGGGGTGGTTAGTTTAAAAGATTTTCTAGAACTACCAGCTATCTTTTGAAACAAAGTGAAAGAGTATGAGTGTGTAACTTTGTTTCAATCTTTTGTATTCTTCTTATCATAGCTAAATGGCAACTAATGAGGTATACGGGAATTTTGTCTGTTTTAAAGTTTTTTTTTTTGTCTTATTTAAGAAAGACTTTCCTATCGTGATAAATAAAATATAGTGTAGGTACCTTCTTTTAAAAGTTAAAATAATTTTGTTTGCTAGTAAAGCGTAATGGTAAAAAAACGGATGTAATATTTAGGTATAAAATACGCCACAAATATTTTCTCTGTAGAAAATATTTGTACTTATACTTCGGTGTTTTTTTGCTTACTCTACCTTAATATTTCTTATCCTAGGTTTAAATCAGAATAGTGACTGTCTATCTGTCTATCTAGCTTTCTATCCAGTCAAGCTACGAATTTTATCAACTAAAGTACACGCTAGCGCCCTCCGTACAGATCGGAAATACTCTGAAGCTTCATCGCAAGCTTACAAAAAGCTCTGAAGTTCCAGAGTTAATGCATAGATGGCGCTGCTCAAAATATAATAGTACGTTTGCGTTTGTTTTGTATTTATTTATGTAATCAAATCAACTTTAATCAGGACATGAGCACAAGATTTGAACTAGTTTAAATAATAACAAAAGAATTTCGATTATTCCACTTTCGAAACGAATACAAAATAGTAATTCTCAACATTTCATACAAACTCTAAAATCTGCTCTCTGAACTTTTATTAAAACAAAAATAAAACATGTTATGGCGCTTTTGAATTAGTTAACTACAATATGACAAAAGTTTTGTTCTGTTTAGTTATCGATTCTGGAGAAACAGCTGGTCCTATTTCGCAACATAAATCTACACATTTATTTTGGTACTCAATTCAATATAAAGTCATGAGTGTCATGACCTTAATCCCTTTCGGGGTGGTTAAAAACTTTACTACAACTACCGAGAGTGAAGTTATAGCACACTTCACTTTTAGCCTAGGTATTAGTCTAATTTAATGTGAGTCTGAGTACCTAAAATAATATATGTACATACAACTTTACACAAACAACTTTCAAATCTAAAATACTACTTACCTACTATTCTCTAGTTCTAGTGTATTATTTACTTACATGTATTTACACAACATACAAACAAAATAGATAAGTAGTAACCACTATATATAGGTACTTATAGCTACTACTAACAATTAAAGAACAAAACGGTTTATCACAGTCCACTGCCGACCCTTGCGTGCTTATAAGTGCAACCACACAACTATGTACCTGCCGCATTACATAATAGAGTACATAGCGTGTTGTATATAAATATGTGCAAGCGAAATCATTAGTTGCGGCCCGTTTTATATTTTATTTGCGATGCGCTAAAAAGCGGCCATGCATAATTACCTCCCACGAGGATCGGGACAGGACGCGTGGACAGAGACATCTGTGGAATAGAACTGCGGTCATTGATTTAAATAAATTTTATTTCGCCTCAAACAATACATCTGTTACATCATCGTATATTCAATGTAGGATCTTGAAGATTACCTACTTATTAAATGTATTTTTTAAGCTATCACCGCGTCGGAATGATTTGTCGCTGTAGATGTAGAGAAAATTCGGCCAGAAGCTACAACATATTGACACTTCTTATAAACTATATCGAGGGGTGAAAGCCTATTTGGCTTAAGCGACACCAAGGCCGATATTGAGTTATAATTATATTTGGAATCAGCGAATTTTTCTGCGTCAATTGAGCTGGGTCCCATAAATATCGGAGCACTTTTATGGTGCTTAAACCAATGGAAATTTTGGCCTCATTTTAGCCCACTGATGTATGAAACGCCAAAAAATTTAAATGTTTTTTTTGGACAGTGGATATGAACCATGCAATTATTTGATTAGAACCCACTTAAACTGTTTGTGCTTTCCAAACAATAGAACTCAATGGCGGTTAAAGCGTTTTGCCTGCATCTACTTTTAAGGACGCACTGTCGCTTAAAACATTTTGCCTTTTATAAATAAACACCACCACTGTCACTTAAAACAATTAGCTTGTATCAATAAAAATTCGACATGGCGCTTCAACCTTTTTGCCTGTATGTACTTTCATCATACCTTGTTGTTTGAATCATTATCGTCTTTATGAAAAACTTGACCAGCATGTCGTTTCAGAAGTTTATCCGCCCTCTATAACTTAATTTGAGTTTGGATCAAACATATCTCAATTTTAACTTGTGTTATTAAAGCACTTATCAAAGCTCAAAAAAATAATAACTATGTCCGTTCATACAAGGAAATATTATTAAGTGACAATTTTGCAACGTCGGATAAAACAATGTTAGTTTGGCGCCAACGCGTTTGACTTGTTAGATGATACAAAGGCTGTTTTCTTATAAGGACGTTTATAATAGCTGTAATTTGTTGCATAAATAGTCGGTAATGAAAGTTTAAAATGATTAAGTATAACTTTACGAATGTTAAATTTTTATGATTATAAATAATTTAGTTTTCATTAATTTAATTTACTTAATACTTAATCATAATAATTATGACTGATTTAAAGGCTGTTTTCCTAAAAGGATACTAAAATTAAAATTTGTGGCATAAATAGTTGTTTAAGAAACTGATTATGATCATTATGAGGCGGATGATTCTCGTAGGAGATATAAGATAATTTAAATAAAACATTTTTATGAAAGATCTTCTTTTATTTAAAAAAACAATAATCTCCACGTACATTGAACTTTTAAAATGAGAAACAATTGCATTGTATCAATTCACCATCATTTATAAAGTTATACAAACAGATGTGATTTAAAACAAATGCTGTTGTATTAAAATTGTTGTTTAAGCTATTATGATTTTACTCTGAAATATTATATTTTGGATTTTAAACCAATTAGATTTACTCAATCCAGTTAAAAGAATGTTGGTTAAAGCACTAAGCCGTACTCTGAAAGACAATAAAAGTAACACTTAAACCATTTTGCTTTCAACCGTCAGCAGAATAATGTGGAGGTTAAATCCTTTTGCCTTCCTCTATTATGTGGTTACTTTGTATGAAGCGACATTTTTTTTAAATAATAATGTCATTACAAGGTGAATAATAAAACCAAAAATTGAGGCTTTTCGAACGAAACTAGGTTGTATCATTTTTATGTAAGAATAACCTACCTACCGTTTTTTTTAAATGATTTTTTTAATGAAATTAAAAACTTTAAAACGCTCTTCTGTAAAATTCCAAAAATGTCACTTAAACCAAATAGGCTTTCACCCCTCGATATATTATAATAAGTTAAAATGTTGTCATACCTATTCATATTAAAGATTGAAAAATTAAGTCCCGCTCGAGACTTAATTTTTCAATCTTTAATTTGATTCGAAATAGCAGAACATGGCTGTAACATGTTTAAAATCAATAACATTTGAAATACCTATTCATATTCAATAAATAATTAACATTGTTCAGTGTTGAACACATTAATGACAACTTAAATAACTTTCAAAGTCCCGAATAATTAAAATTTATTTTATATGTGGAACCCTAAATAAAAAGATGAATCAGTCTACGATTCTGAAATACTTTTGCTATTGGACTAATTAATTCGGAAATTGCATAAAACTAACCATGCATTTTGAAACATCTGCTACGACATACTCCTAATTGTTTTATTTAGAACATAAGACATCAACGGGTGATGCAAATCAATATTGCAGGTAGCAAAGGGAAGGTAATTGTTTTTACCACGTACCACAATATGAGAACGAAACACTAAATAGAATCTCGATCGGTATCGGTCTGTCCATCAGTCCGTGCAACACATTTCTATTCCTCTAATCCTAATCCAAAATAATTCGAAGTAAACTTTTAATTATTAATTACAATCCGCGGTTAAGAGCTTTGGGTTCTTGACGCGGAGGTCGTGGGTTCAATACCCACTGGGGACACCTAGTGATATGTGACTTTGCGCGTTTTTCCCCAGTTGTTTAGGACATTGTAGGCTAAATCACTTGATTGTCTGAAAAGAAAGATGATTCCGTGCTTCGGATGGCACGCTAAGCCGTTAGGCCCGGCTATTGTCTCTGGTGGTAGTAGTCGTTACACAAAAAAACAACGTCAGAGGAAGGAAGGTGGTCTGAAAAAACTCTGACACCAGGGGTTGTCCACACTATAGGAAGAAAAAGAAGAAAACTAAATGGCATACATACCATAATCATGTATTATGTCACTGTCATGTACAGAGCATTCATCAGTCCTAAACTCTGTGCATGTACCTATTATAATTTTTTTTGTAGTTAAGTATATCTACATCATCTACATGTAACTCTTAAACTTAACTCTTGAACTTAATCTTTATTATTATTACATAGATAGGCACATACATAAACTCATGACCATAATCCCTTTCGGAATGGTCAGAAACATTGTGGAAACCAGCTATTATTAACACATAAGAATACAATTATATATACACAATGTTACTAAGTAATTGGTACGTAATTAATAAAAAAAAATACAGATACGTAAATAATGTTAATCTGAATCTAAATGAAAACATAGGTTTGCTGGTTGATTGGCCTTCGCATAACTTGACTTACAATTAACGGTAAAAAAAAATGTTTATAAGAGTGTTTCGACTCGAAGTAGTTTGCTGTTCTCAAACGTACTCTTTTGTACGCGTTTGTCAGTGAATTACAGCGGCGGTGCTGTTAGCTTGTGAAAAACTCGATAAATACGCATTCATTGTGCGCTCTCTGTCCAGCGCTGCGTGCGATTTATTATAAATACTATGGATTTTATGCAAAAATTTAATAAACGATTACCTACTGGATCAATAGAATGTATATTGAATATAGTATAAGTGCTAGATTTTGTATTATTAGGACTAGATTTTATAGTTAATATTACATATTCTCGAACTGTCAGGAATACCGACCCTCACAACAGTGACGTATCGATAATGATAAATTTACATCATAAATTGATGAGCACTTCTGTTTTCCGTAAATGTATTACTGTTGTACGAAAATGTATATCAGATTACAGGGTATAACAAAACACCCTAGCGCTTAAGGGGGTGCTTCAGACCATCAAACTGAACAACTTTCACTATGGAGCCAACATCGAAATCGCGAAAAAAAAAACCGCTCTTTCATACTAAACTACAGTACCATCTCGACTCAAATGTATAGGACGGCACATTTTCTTTATTTTTTCTCGACGTTGGCTCCATAGTGAAAGTTGTTCAGATTGATGGTCTGAAGCACCCCCTTAAGTATTACTAGGGTGTTTTGTTACACCCTGTACATTTTCGTACAAGCAATAAATTGGTTTGAAGCATAATAGCATAGAGCGGCTTAGGCGCGTTGCGGAAAGGTATATATATTAAAACTCAATCTTGAGGTCCGGGTTCGAATCCGCACGGACGACATGCCATGCACCAATAAGTTTTTCTAACAACGTTTCTTACGTACGTTCTTGCAACTCCTTGGGAGCACTTTGTTGGGTGAGATCGCTCTTGGATTTGCAAAACAAGTTGATAAGGCGAAAGTGTACAAATGTACAATGGCCTCGATTCGGACTGTGCCACGACTTAACTTAACTAAATGTATTCCTGTCACTTTCTAAAATAAGATTAAGAAAAGAGACAGAAAACCAACAGCTGACTTTAGTGCTGTCAAAGTGACGTTACACGCCCAAAAACGCTTTAAATAAGATGGCGTACATAATGATGGCATCTTATTTTGGGCGTGTAACGTCACTTTGACAGCACTAAAGTCAGCTGTTGGTTTTCTGTCTCTTTTCTTAATAATATTAGAAAGTGACAGGAATACATTTAGTTAAGTTAAGTCGTGGCACAGTCCGAATCGGTACCAATGATCGTAGTTAATGCCGTGTCCTGTCTCTGCCTACCCCAAACCCCACGTTAAAAGAGTGATCATGTGAATTTATTGTCAATGCTGATTTATTAGTGAATTGAGTATAGTTGACCATTTTTACCATCGGCATTCCAACCAGATTGTCAATTGTTTCTGGTTCATTGAGCAGTATTATATTTAGTCATCAGAAAATTTATTTTTTCCTAAAGGTACACGCGGCGACAGGTCAACCTAAACTACCTATAGTTGAACTCTCTGTTCAAGAGTTAAAAAAAATAGTTTCAAACAAGTTTGAAGATGGTTCTGACTAAAGCAAATTATTTCAAAAACCTCTTTAAATCGCCATTCCTATACGCAATTATCTTAGAAGACACATTATGTCCATTTCATTACGTCTTACCTAACTTGCTTCCACCGATTCGCACTGAGCCTGTGTAGTATGACCCACTCCCCCTCATTCGTGAAATGAGGCATATCACGCGTGCCTCCAAGAGGATATGCCCCACTATTTAGGCTGGTGAATAAAGATTCTATAAAACAAAATCCAACCTGTGACCCGATTTAAAATAAAATAAAAAGAATGAACGGGTAGCCGCGAGCGTAACCAAATTACCTACCTACAGTAGATAGGTAGGTATGAAGGTACGAGGCGTTCATTAGCGTTGTTTGTACAAAGCTTTTGCTGCGATTAATAGATTTATACGTTGGCTATTAGATCAACGCCGCCGTACATACCTAATGTTTGCTGAGGTGGCCTCTAAGTAAATAAGCTTTAGATACTGAATCATAAATAAGTTGACAAGTCGGGAAGGCCTTTTGGCAAAGGCTTGGCGAGTAATTTGTTCAATTTTGAATTCATTTGTTTGGTATGATTTTGTCTTGGTGCCTAGCTTGGTGCATTGGCATATAAATAGATTTTAATTATACTATTATTATCTATTCATGTTTGGGTAATTATCTTAAAAGTATTATTACAATTAATGCTAGATGCAACTCATCAACTTCGTGTAAAATATTTCAAGTTTCGATGCTCTCGATATTCCGTATTTCAACCATTTTTAATTGAGATTGAATTTTGTTTACAAATAAAAAATAGAGATGACAGAATTGTGTACAAACATAGACCAAATGTAAAGATAAACAAAAAAGTTGTTATTGCGGAGCTTCGAAATAGAAATACTTCGGAAAAATCACGTTTCGTTTTCATTCGTCCAGACCGCCTACAACTAAAATAACACAGACACACACCGCAAACCCGAAAACCTACATCCATACGATTTTAGCAAAAATAAACAAACAGAATCGAGTGCAGTCGAGCCGAATCGATAGCCGACTGAACCGTCAAACTTTTGTAATACAGCAGCCATCGGACCGCCTCGGCGCGATAACCCAAATCCGAACCAACTCTCTCGACCAAAACTACAACTCAAATATCCCTAATACACCGTCCCAACAAAAGAAAACATAACTTGCATTCAAAGTCAAAAAAGCGTGATATCTCGAGGAGCCTTTTTTGGCAAAAATATACCCAAAAGTAGGTTAGTAATACGTAGTCACAAAGGAGCCAGTTGAACAATGCTCTCCTCCATTCTATTACACGGTGGATATAATTAGTTATGGTGTATGGATTTAGATTTTGTTGTTGCGATAATTTTTGTGAATGCGCTGAATAAACATCTGCTGCAGATCTGTGATTCGACAAGCGAGCTTTCGTATTGAAATGTCATGTAGAAAACTGATTCGTATGGTTAACAATGCAGCTCAAAAAATGGTCAGCGCAGAAACATCAGCGTATTTTTACTACATTTTAATAATAGCTCGGTGCATTTTATTTATTCAAAATGGATTTAAGCCTGCGTTTGTAACTGGAGCTTTAAAACTGCGACGCATTTTTATATAATGTTATTTTAAACAGAAAAAAACAGTAACCGTGCATATCATGTATACATTAAAGACGCATATCATCATTGCTACGAATAAGAATAACTATTGAAGAATAACTCTAAACAAAATCAACATAATTTTTGGTACCTCTTGAAAAATTACAAGTTGCATGAGTTTTTTTTTTACAAATTTAGAACATTCCTTTTTTTGGTGCCCATTTTTGAGCTTGATTTACATTAAGTAGTTTATTGGCAGGTTACAGATTTTAATTAAACTTCATTTGTTTCTTCTCAACATGACAAACGAAGGTGTAAGAAACAAAACAAAAACGCAACAAAAAAGTGTAAATGATCGTGTTCCGGCACGCGTCCGGCCGTCGCGTCAGTCCGTCCGTCGCATCGTGACCTTCGTCAAACTGGCAGATTAACGTGCATATCGCTGTTGTGCAACACTCAAAACGTCCAGCGAAGCAGACATTTATTATAAATCTCTCAACGTTTCTGACGGGCCATTCGCCACGTCTGCGACATGTATAGATTTCGGAAATGCGCATTATTGGTTCATTCATGGATAAATAATTTTAACTTCCTTTCTTTAAACATTCAAGTTGTATTTCGCAAATGTGAACGATAATAGTAATTACGTAACAGACGTTTCCTGTTCGATTAATTCAGAAAAGAAATACGTTTAAACATATTCTTTTTTATGGTTTAAGATAGGAAAAGTTCCACAAGCGTGGATTCCCGATAGCCGGCGATCGGTTTGGGCGAAAGCTCTTTCCAATCTGCGCTGGCTTCGTTATCGCAGCTATAAAGTCGCGGCGGCACGCTGCTCGAATTCGGATGATTGTTTTTTTTTCAGGCTTTTTTTGCTAACCGCAGGAAAATCTGATAGGTTTTTTTTGGTCTGACTGTGCCTTTGGTTTAGGATTTGTGTTGATCCTTCTCCAGAGTCAGTTTAGTGCATTATTTTAAAGTCAACTATGAAACTAGCGATTTCATCGGCGGCCTGTCCCTGTCTAATCCTGGAAATTCAAGGATAAATCTAACCATAAGCAACTATTCAATTGGACCATAGGCTTTTGAACAGTGAAAACCGAGGTAAAATTGGCTTAGTAGCTTTTGCATGATCCTTGAACAAATATAGGTACATTACATCCCAGGGCAGGCTAACAGCAAGGGTATTCCTATCAAAAATATGCCTGCCAGATCATCCAACCAAATTGCTACAACATATTATGCTCGAACCTTTTTAGCCCAGTCCAAATTTGAAACTTGGATGTTCTGAGGTTTCAGAATCGGGGAATTTCAAAGTTACCTACATAAAACCCATATCCACAATTTCCTTTTTCTCTCCCAGTCTGCCAGATATCTTGGCTTGAGTACCGTAATGCTGAATCTCCAGGGAGAGTCATAAAGCGATGCGGGCGGAGCGCGGTTGCGTCGCGGGTCGCTACTCCACCGAACCTATTCCGCGTATAAATGGAATCCTCCTTATCGCTGCTGATAAAACTACTTTGTCACGAGCCGCGTAGGCATAAGCTTGCGTGAGTCAGAATCTTTCATGTGATTTGAGTCATACATTGAGTTGTGTTCGTCTAAATAACAATATCTTCTACGTGGAAAATCAAGCATTATAAAAGATGTAAGATAGATCGGTTATTTAATATATTTTTGATATGTAACTGCAACGTGATATTTATCAAATGTCGATATTAGGTATGTACATTGTACACACGGCGACACATCAAGCTATACAAAACCAACATAAGCTGGCCGCGAGTAGGTCGAGTAACGTATAACGTTGCGCGGCCAGCTTATGTTGGTTTTGTACCTGACAGCTTGATGTGTCGCCTTAGTCAATGGATAGAGAGGTAGACGGAAGAACAGAAATTAGGAACTCGTAACAATAATGAAAATGTTGACAAGGTGGGGTAGATAGAAAATAAGTCAATAGGTATTTGTGGCATAATCGAAGTGGCCACCGCGGACGACCGCGTTAGAGTGATGAAAATGCATTAAACTGATTGATTCCGGATGATAAATGTTTTTATCTTAAACTTGCTCATAATCTGAATATACTTCATTTTACACTCGGTCTCATCTGAACAGTTGTTACTCATTTGAACTGATTCAGAACTCAGAGTCAAATAAAAAACACATCTCTTCGCTTCCAATATAGGATAGCTCTGCCGTGCACCATTTGTTCGAACATTATGTTAACGTGTGGGATTCTATCAGACATTTTTAGGGAGGTTGCCTGCTTCACTGATCTTCCATTCAATTATTTTATAGGATCTTCAGATGATGAGCTACTGAAGATATTATACTAATAGTAGTTACAGTGCTGATGCTGAAATAAGAGAACATTTTTACGATTGGTGAACAAACAAACGAAGCCTAATAAACAAACTTACATTTACATTTATAATATTAGGGATGATCTTATATCTAAACTATTAGTAAAAAAATTCGTTCGTACCATTTTTATTACCTGACTGTACCACTTGTAAATGTGACATTTTAAATAGTGGTCGTTTTGCTTTTAGGCCTATTTGCTAACAGGTCATTTTGCTGAATAGGACGTTTCGCTATTAGGTCGATTTGATCTTGTGTCATTTTGATGTGTAGGGCATTTCGCTTAAGTGTCCTTACGATACGAAAGGTTATAAAACTGTAACAGAGTGTCTGTACATCGAAGATAATTACAAAAAAAAATATTACGATATGGTTTTTAGGCTTTCCTGATTCCAAATCACAAATATTTTGACTTTTTGTCTGTCTGTTTGTTTGTTTGTTTGCTTATTTTTTTTGTTTGTTTGTTTGTGTGTTTGTTTGTTCGAGCATCACGCAAAAACTACTGAACCGATTTTGATGAAACGTTTTTTGTTTGATAGCTTATGATCTGACTTAAAATCTGGTATATAATTTATGCGGACGAAGTCGCGGGTAAAAGCTCGTATATAATAAGACAACATTTTTAGTGATTTTTAAAGTCACCTTCTTATAGCTATTTGTATTACATGCATAGGTAGGTACATAAACTCACACCATACTTAATATGTCACAATCTTATTTAAGAAGATACGCTCGTGTTGGTGGAGTACTCGCCAATCCAGTCTCTTAAGGCTATTCTACCGTTGGCGCGCTCCATTCAAACGTAGTATGGTGATATTTTCAATACTATCTAATTAAAGTCAATGAAATTTTTCAAAAACAATCAAGTAACTAATCTCTATGTCGGTATGAAGTCAGATTTTCGTTAAAATATATCAATTTTAGGATTGAATGCTAGTTTCAATGCTAGGATTAATTTAAGATTTGTATGGAAATATTTGTGGCACTGTAACTTTAAAACTATAAATTTTATCGAAAATCTGACTTCATACCGACATAGAAATTAGTTACTAGATTGTTTTTGAAAAATTTCAATTACTTTAATTGGATAGTATTGAAAATATCACCATACTACGTTTGTATGGAGCGCGCCAACGGTAGAATAGCCTTAACATCCAAAATCATGTACTTATTCGAAAAACCAAAAAGTTGCATACGTGAACATGGTTGTGTATTGGTGTAACGGTTGGTAGCCAACCAAGCGTATAATTTTGAGTTTATGGGGTCATTAGGTGGCACCGTAGCAGCAGGCCTCCGGCAACTTTTTGTTAAGTCACAATTAAACCGTGAAACGATAATCGATTGTTCCTTCAAGACTTAGTGAGCTGTCAAACTTTAATTTAGGCATATTAAGTGTATCTGTTTAGTGTGTGTGTGTGTGTGTGTGTTTTTTTTTTTTATTTCTATCTGTTACCATTTAAAATGATACTTAAATGTTTTATTTAAAATGAGATCTTTTAAATGTTTTTCCATTTGTAACACTATTAAAATTGTAACCGGACTGTTTCTAGGCACATTCAGTGCTTTTTCACTTATATTCTAATATAAATAAGTATACGTATATTAGTAGGTACATCACCTTGGTGCTATCCGATAATAAAAAGGTATTTTATTTACCTGTACGTACTTGCACACATTTTTTTAATATGAACCTTCAGAAACCACCTGAAAAAAAATACCGACTCTTTCGAAATCTCAAAAAACAAGCATACCATTTTAAGTCAGTATTAATAAACACAACACAACTCTTATAGGCTCTTAAGTGTCCTCTAGTCTAAGAAATGCAGAACAGGAACTGTTTCTAAACTGTTTTAAAGAAGCACGACCTCGAAGTATGCGGTATTGGTGCGATAATTAAATAAAACCGGTCAAGTGCGAGTCGGCCTACTCGCGCACCGAGGGTTCCGTACCACATCACCACAGAACACAACATTATTAACTTAGAAAAAAAAACTTTTTTGTCCGGGACCTCTAGCGCGAGACTGACTCACACTTGGCCGGTTTTTAGTATTTGTTGTTATTTTGTAGAGTAAGTTCTATAATCATACTAAGTTTGACGCTTGTATGTATTACCGTTTTTACGATAGAGCGTGAAGAAAAAACGTTGATAAAAACTAGTTTCTTGTTGAGAACCCCCTTTCATTTTTGACTTTTTGACATTTGTATAATTTGTTAACAAATCCGCCGTAATAACGCACATTCTGTGAAAATTTCAACTATCTAGCTCTTACGGTTCTAAAGTTACACTCCTAAATAGATAGGACAGACGGACGGACGGAAGGACAACGTAGGCTTAGTAATAGGGTCCCGTTTTCACCCTTTGAGTACGGAACCCTAAAAATAAACAAATAGACTGGTTTCCCAAATCGCCTAGTCTCTAACAACGTCAAGTGTAGCATGGATTCAACATTCACAATAGAATACCATTTAAATCGTTTTTGGTGGCAGTTTTCATCGTGAGTGGTGTACATGAAACCGTACGATCATGACAACCGCAGCGACGAGTGGTTTGCTACTAGTTATCATATCACCGACAATAGCCAGGACAGTGGATGTAACCGCAATACAAATGAACTAACTTGAAGGACCACGAATGCGTGTTATATTGTTGTTCTCGCTGATTTAGTGTATGACAATCTGTCATACTTAGTACCTACTAAGTTTGAATGAATTATTACTCAGAAAACGCACATTGCAGGATTAAGATCATAGTAACAGTAGGCTATACCTGTATACTAATGGTTTACTGTGGAGCCAACACCGAGAAAAAATAAACTGCTATTTCATACAAAAATGCAGTGCCGACTCAACTCAAATATAGGATGAAAATATTATTAGCATTCTTTTAAACTAAGAGTCTACCCATCAAACTGAACAACATTTACTGTGGGACCAAACCGAGTGGAACAAAAAAGAATCTGCTGTTCCATACTAAACTGCAAACCCTCAAATACACCACTAGTTTTTAATTACTAACATAACTTTAAGGGTGTATTCAGACCATGAATCTAAACAACTTTCCCAAAGAAACATGGGTCGAAAAACGAGAAAATATTTTGGACTTCCCATAGAAAATCGATCGGCCGATCCGCACTTTTGTATGGAAGGTTCAAAAAATTTTCTCATTTTTCGACCCATGTTCCTTACGGAAAGTTGTTTAGATTCATGGTCTGGATACACCCTTAAAGTTATGTTAGTAATTAAAAACTAGTGGTGTATATGCAACAGTAGATTATTTTTTGCTCCGATCGCTTTGCTCCCATAGTAAAAGTTGTTCAGTTTGATGGTCTTACTAAACTAATTTATAACATATCTATTGCAAATAATTTTAGGTCGTATGTTTTTTGGACCAACAATATGTCAAATTCGCCTGTCCTTTCGCCAAAACACCCCGTCACACTGGACAGAGTTTCGGTACTACTAGTGAAACGTGGATATTATGAGGTTTCAGAATATCTCTGACTACCCCCTCGGGGAATATAGTCGTGAGCATATGCTTATGCTTTGGCCAAAACATACGTTTAGACTCTCTTAACAGAATAAAAATTCAAATATACAAATATTATTTATTCATCGGATACATGCGGCTTGTGTAGTCTTGTACCGATAGTCTTGAGTACTGCTATAGGCACAACATGCAGCTTGTGACCGTCTTGTACCAAGAATAGAACTCATAACTCCATATTCCATCAGCATGAGTCTACCCATCCCCTGCAAACCGAGAGCCCACACCTCTATCTATCCCATGAGATCAGCGGAAACATTCAATCACGATCACCGTTGTTCCTCCTCAGACAGATAAGATGCTAGTTTCCTCTCACGGCGACGGAGGGGGTGAGGCTGTGTGTGGGGGGCGCGAGGGAGGTGGGATCGGAAAGTGGCATTTGGCACGGGCAATTGACGCCGCTGATAGGATCGCGAGCTGAGTTAGCAGATATATAGTTTAAGAGGCAGGTTCCATTTTTGCAGCGTTTCGTATTCTCCAATGATACCTATTTATACCAAAAAGAAGCAGATTATGTTACTGGGCGCGCAAAGTGAAGACCCAAAAAAGACTCAATTGGGTATTCTTTCAATAGTCCGCGTCAAGCAATGCTACGAGCGAGACGGCTGTGGCGCAGCACAACTTTAACTTTAACATTTTCTATGAAGATGATCTTGTGTAAGTTTTTTAGTCAAAATGACTGGAAAGAGACGACATAAGTTTTGCACCAACCTCAATCAACGGGATAATGCAAAGGGAAAGCTGATGATAGTGGTTAATTCATGTAACCTTTTGATTGGATAATCCAAAAGAGAAACATGTACCTAATCTTCCTTTTTAGCGTAAAAGAAAATATAAGATCTTTACGGGCTATCGGAATTTAATGCAATCTCTTTTATTTTTATTATTAAGGATGGGTTTGCTCTTGACCTCAATCCAGTCCTCAGGACGAAGATGGGGTCGAAGATGTAGCGAGCTTACCCAGAAGAAGCCTATTTACTCGTACTTTAAGGGAATTCGGGTTGTAAGCGCTCGGAAATACTGACGCAGGCAGGGCATTCCACTCCTTGATGGGTTATTCAATATTCATGACATGCTGTATCTCATGCGCTGAAATTTTTAGATATCTGTCGTTTTTATCGGCGTATCGATAGTGTTGCTTAGTGATCTTATAACCCCGCTACAACTTAAGATGAATTTGACGATCATGAAATTGAATTGATTGATTGAATTTTTCTTCAGAACATGGAGAAAAGTATTGTGGCACGGGGTTTTTCTATTATTAGTTATTCCAATCAGCTATGCTAGTCTATAAGGCACAAACTTGAAACCCGATGAGATTTTTGTAGTTGCCTCACAAATTAAATATTTTAACTTGCAAGGTTCAAATTTGCAAGGCACATTTGACATCTCACTTTCAAGTTTCAAGCATTCTGCTTTATAGAATAACACGGCAGGACGCATGCCGTCTAAATTAGTGTCTAGCTCCTAGACTATTCCCATTGTGAGCGAGGAGCGAACGCGGTGCGGTGTTGGCTTGCCGCGACACCGCTTCCGATAAACGCAGGCTCCTCTGTATCTGATACGAGTACCTATATTTTTCTTATATTGATGTGCTTTCGAAAAGAATTGCGATGTAGGAATTTGTAATGTAAGATGTCACTTTATGGATATACATATTGAGGTATATTATTACTAGAGATCGGATATTCGGATGCATATTTACCTAAACTTCATTTTTGACTATAAAATTATGGAAGCGGCTTCTTAAAATTATCTTTTTTAAATATTTTTCGAGATGCCAGGAAAATGCGGGAATGCATAACTAATCGGATGAATAGTAGGTATGGAGGAACTTCTTAACATTATAAAATCAAACAAAAATTACATGTTTTTGCGTTACAAAAGTGCACTCCATAATAGCGAACACCTCAACTTTAGGTAAACATGCATCCGATTATCCGATCTCTAATTATTACACAATATTACTATATGTAATATTAAATCGATGCTCACATTTAGCAATTTAATTTTCAGATTGGTTTCATAAAATGAGTTGGACTAAAATCATTGTCTTGGACTATTACGACATCTAAAGCTAACTAACTATCCATCAAACTGAACAACTTTTACAATGGGAGTAAAGCTGAAATATCAAAAAAATTTCAATTATTCCATACTAAACTGCAATGCCAACTCGACTGAAATGTATAAAATAGCAGATTTTTTGCTATTCCAGGTTTTCTTCCATCTTGTAGCGACGAGTTACGCGTGTCATTCTACTAAGAAACATTTCTGCCACTTTTTGCGGGGGGCGAGGTAACATGAAATCCGCAACATTGGATTTTAAGGGGCTATGTAAAAAAAATAGGATTCTTCAAAGCTCCATATATCATGAAGCTTACTAACAGTAGGAGTATGATTTGCGGATATGTATAAATTGAACATATAATTGAAGTTTTGATTAGAGCCAAAACACGATTAAGACAAATTTTCTCGATAGAAAAACAAGCCAAAGTAGCCTCCGTTTTTGTCTATAAACGCTTGTAACTGCTAAACGGTGAATAATAGAAACATGAGACTTGATTTAAAAAAAAGTTATTGCTATTATCTAAGTTTTGATTAGAGCAGAATTGAACTTACATAAATAGTACAATCACAATTAAATAAAGTTTGTTTTTTCGCTTGATTGGATCCAGACGCGCGCGCCGCCCCATCTCTTTCTCTCGCATCTGGCAGTAATATAAGCTATCACACACCCGTTTCGCTAAAATTATTTTTCGACATAGGCTCTTAATTTTTATTCCCCATAAGTTTAGATTCCAATTTTGAATATTAAAAATCATGAAAAGTAGTCTCGTGTGAACCCCAAACATTCTAAGTTCAAAATTATTGTTTCGCTATTATAATAACGCGGCTGTCTCGTTTAGTGATAAGGTATAAAATTGGGTGTAAATGCGCAAGATTAATTGATCTAATACCGTGGCAGAGGGGAAATGCTACCGCAAGGCGAGTCCCTATTAAATTGTCTAAGTCTTCCATAGTTAAAGTTGTTCAGTTTGAAGGGTAGACTCTTAATTTAAAAGGATATTATCTAATGAATTCAAATACACCGGTATTAAAATAAAGGACTCATAGGAAGTTACATAAAAACAAAAGAAACCATAGACAACAGGTTGATTCCTAAACTCAGTTAATTACCTACAACTGACAGTGATAAAAAACTAATACTCCACCTGTTACAGTTATATTTATTTCACAGTTCCGGAACAGTTTTTATTTGTTTAGAACGGTATTAAAGTAAATGGCATTATTAGGTTAGCCACAGGAGATGAGGTTTATGTCTTTATTGGGCTTTTTTATTTTATTGTCTTTTTATTATGACGACTGTTAAAAACGTTTGATCGATCTTTAATGGTTCACAGCTGACGTTTGAATAAAGACGTTTGTTTTATTTGTATTCAAATGTGTGTGGATAAGATTTCCTGTAAATATAATTATAAAATACCTACATTTCAAATAACTAGGAACGTGATAAAGCAACCAGTTTTCGCACTTTAGAAAATGTTGGTTGGCATAAGAATCCTGGCAGAACCCTTCCCATGTGAAATGCAGAGTATAAAGCTAATTTACCACGTTTACATTGATTTACATTTAATATGTGTGCGTTTTTTTGTATTTTCTAAGGAGCGTGAAAGAGTCAATACAAAATAAAATTTCACGCTCCTTAGAAAAAAAAATTGGCTTTATACTCTGCATTTCACATACGAAGGGTTCTGCCAGGACTTTTGATGTCAACCAACATTTTCTAAAGTGCGAAAACTGCTTGCTTTATCACGTTCCTAGTTATTTGAAATTGTATTTTATATACTCTAATCAAACTCTTATGTTATATTAACTCAAGTTATATTATGTCGCACAATGATATCACAATATATACCATAATTTTTTATTTGTGGAAGCTTTTAGTTGGCAATGTTGTTTTATAAAAAATTTCGATACCCTATCCTGTAATTAGCCCGTAAGTTTTCCTAAAACGAATAAAATAAAAATAAAATAATAATAATTTTTAGATTACGGTGCCGGTTGTTTCTAAATATCTAATAGAGAATGTGGTCCAATTAGGACACTGAGTATTGGCTATGTGCAAAGTGGGTGTTGGGAACTGTCAAGTCGATCGCAGCGCCCGGGGTGGCAGAAATTTGTACTGTTGCGGGACAAGCTGTGAAAATATTGCTTGAATCTATGCAAAACCACACACTAACTAAACACGAAATCTCCAAAACTGTCAAGACTACAAACTTAAAATTTGGAATGGAAGTTTCTATTGGCATCTAGATGCTCACTTAAAAAAGTTTTGTCGTATTTCAAATTTTTTACCCCAAAGGTGTTAAAACTGAGGTAAAAGTTTGTATGGGAATTCCGGTACAATTTAGATTTTGCCCGTGGCTTCGTCCGCATTCGCTCCCGGCATCGTACCGGGATAAAATATAAGCAAGTTTTTAAGACTAATAACAAGCTTTTAAATGTAAAAAGTTTTATCAAAATCGGTCCAGTAGTTCTGGCAGAACCCTCGAACTCTCGAACAAACACAGAGTATTTACAGTAGGTACTATAGTGTAGATAATTCACGGCTGGCCGACATAGTTCGTGCGCTATGCCGCGCTAGTGTGGCGCTAGTGTCGTGCACATAGCCAATAAGTAGTGTCACAATTATAAATCAATTAGGACTAGTAAAAAATAACTTGAATGTATTTTTGTATTTGAGGTAAATGACAAAAAATTGAAATCAGGACATCAATTTGTAATAAAATATAATGGCCGGCAGACATCTTGAGCAAGACCTCGCTGAATAAAATTCACCCTCGCACATTATTCAAGTGGTTTGCCAGGTACTGTACCAATGTTTTTAAAATTAAGCGTCTCTACAAATAAAAAACGTTTTACATGATTAAATGATATTAATGTAGGTATCGACTTGTATTTCTTAAAAATGATATAGGTAGGTAGGTAAGTATGTATAACATTATAATAGGCCCCTCACCAGCCGAGCGTGGTAAGGGAGGTCACGAACCATTACCTTCCACCATCGACCATTCCACGTCGGTTAAAACATAATTGCGATTGATATTTAAATTGAGCTCTTTGTTTTCATTTATGGTTCTCAAATTATAAGAAGAATAGCTTTGTTTTGTAGTACTAGTGTACTGTCAGTGCACTGCTCTTTTTATGAAATAAGTACCTGGGTGATTAAGCTCTGCTCGCTGGAATCGAGTTTTTTCACAGATGAGACCTAGATAGAGAGCCCCCTTAAGAGGGCTATTACAAGCTCAGTGGCGCCTTCGTCACAATAATAAAGATTTCTCAATAAAGAAAGCCTATATTAAAAAAGTGCTCAACAGATAAACTACAAAAGCCTTCAAGCCATTGTTATACAATACTTTTATAGGTTCTAAACATTCTACTTTTAGATAATTTGGACTAAAAACAAAAGCGGCCGTTTTTTTCTTTTTTCAAAGTATGTTTAGACCTTTAAAAACCTACAAGCTTTTACCCGCGTGACTTTGTCCGCATAAATTATATACCAGATTTTAAGTCAGATGGTAAGCTATCAAACAAAAAAAATTTCATCAAAATCGGTTCAGTAGTTTTTACGTGATACTCGAACAAACAAACAAACAAACGAACAAACAAACAAACAAACAAACAAACAGACAGACAAAAAATCCAAAAATTTGTGATTTGGAATCAGGGACATCTAAAAATCATATCGAAATCTTTTTTTTGTAAATATCTTCAATGTACAGACACACTTCTGTTACAGTTTTATAATAGTTTAGATAAAAGAATTTTATTAAAATAGCTTGAAGGCTTTTGTAGTTTATCTGTTGGGCACTTTTTTAATTTAGGCTTTCTTTATTGAGAAATCTTTATTATTGTGACGAAGGCGCCACTGAGCTGTATTAGTTAGTATAAGTCAATGTTCAAGACCAACAGTCTTATCAATGCAATCGCAAGATAGATAATATTATTTTGTACTTATGTAAGACCCATGGTACAATAATATACTGCGCCTGGTATTCTCTTCCGATCACGTGACTGACCACGTGACTGACACAAGCCTACGTCATCATACCCTTTTACCATGTTTAGCGGCCATTTTTTGTGACGTAGGCTTGTGTCACTCTGGGAATAGAAGACTGGTATTCTCTTCCGATCACGTGACTGACCACGTGACTGACACAAGCCTACGTCATCATACCCTTTTACCATGTTTAGCGGCAATTTTTTTGTGACGTAGGGCTTGTGTCACTCTGGGAATAGAAGACCTTGTTTTTTTAGACTATGTGTTAGACCAGAAGTTCTTTCAAGGTAACAATCTTCCTCAACTTGGTCCTCATAAACCAACTCTACAAATAAAATTTCCTATAATACATTCACAGCAAACGTGTGAATGTGCACAAAATAAATGCGACACTCCTAATCAAGATAATTAAGGGCTGTGCAAAACAAAAGTCTCTCTCAAAGGCGTCATCTCATACGGCGTGAACTCACAATGACACGGCGGGGCGTCGCGGCGTGCTTGCCCACATTATGGTAGGGCTGCCACAAAGGAGAAACAAAATAATTAATGAAACAGCGAGATATTTTTTACATTTTTTTAACTGGCTTTTCAATCTAATTTAAAATAACTGAGCAAGTGCGTGGACCACACGCATGATAGGGTTCCGTAGTTGCCCGTCACAATATAATAAGGACTTAGGAGGATTTTTGTTTTATACTACGGTTTAACGGCTAAAAAAAATTTTCACTTTAAAGCTTAATATTTCGCTAACGGATCCCTAAATCGAAAAATGGTTTTCCCACACCCATAATATTTTTTAACCATCTATCCAACGATACCCCACATCATGGGGTAGACAAGAAAAAGAAAATTCATTCCCACTTCGCGTGTAGCGGAGGTACCCTAAAAATTTTTTTTTTCAAGATTTTATTTTACCACTTTATTGGCGTGATAAATATGTATATTCGTTCCAAATTACAGCTTTCTAGTACTAACCGTCTCTAGCTAAGCCGCGCACAGACGGACGGACGGACATGGCGAAACTATAAGGGTTCCTTGTTGACTTCGGAACCCTAAAAACGACCTTTAATTATGATGACGATTTTTAATGATTTTTATTTTTGATGATTATTAATAATTTTACTTTATTGCCGTGATAAGAAACATTGGAAGGTATAATACTACAAACCAATTTTTATGGGGGCCTCTTCTAAGCCTATGGAACAATAAAGCTATTGTAGTACGTCGTCACTTTTAAATTAGAACTTTAAAGGGTAAAATTGCTATGCTGTATCTGTGTTTTGGTGTAAATAAACGTATATTTCATTCATTTTCATTCATTCATTGATATCATTAGCGTCCTTTTAAACTAAGAATCTAACGATCAAACTGAACAGCTTTTTGTATGGGCGCGAAACGATCGGAGCACCAAAAAATCTGCTGTCCCATACTAAACTGCAATGCCTAGCAATCCTACTTGACTCAAATGTATGCAACAGTAGATTTTTTTTCTCCTATCAGTTTGTTCCCATAGTAAAAGTTGTTCAGTTTGATGGGTAGACTGTTAGTTTAAATTAATGCAAATGATATCGATTTCAACATTTTTTAGCATTGATAGCTGAGTATCTCTAGCAGTTAGCACACTTTTCCTTGGCCACAGATTGACAAATGCTGAACCCTGATAACAATTTTTCTCCTGACACATAGCTTTGCTAACCTAACTACAACATAACACTGTAATATTTCAGTTTATGACATATTAAAAAACGGAGCCAGCAACAACCCTAAATTCAGGCTAGCATTAAGATTGACTCAGATGCGGATTTGGACTTCACATAGGCAACATACGGAACCAGTGACATTAGGGGTGTCAGCGCGCCAGTGCACAGGGTTTTGTCAGTGGTCGGCGAAGCGAAAACTGCTCCGGTATTGTGCCAACCCTAGCGGGTGAACCAAACCGGAGCTTACCGTGGATTCGAGCAACTTTTGGATCATTTTAATTTTGTCTTTGACGATGAATAATTTAAAGTTTAGTTTCAATCCTTTTTATGGCTGTCGTATTCTATTACGACATGAACCTTACCATTCTTTACACCTGAGATCTAATGTATTACAGCAGAGATTTATTATCACTTAAATTTGTAAAGTAGAGTAAACAACAGTTACAGATTATTCAATAGTTGTAAACATAGAGAGTTACATACATAACTCAAGTAAAAGTTTTCAAAACGAATTTACTTCTTGTATATGGCAATGCTCCATTTACAATTCTACACTACAGACACTACAGATATAATAATAGAGGCTGTGATCGGAGCATAAAATTAACTTATTTGGTACTGGCAGTATGGCATTTATTATTTTTTTCATCCCCGATAACTCTAAATATTCTTTTCAAAATGGTTATTAAAAAAGAACTTTAAGTTTTTAAATGATTTCTACTTTAGATTTTTATGAAATTATGATGATACGTATTATCAAAGTATATTATGGTTTATTTTTTTATGAAACTAGCAAACAAAAGTACCTGTAGAAAAATCGTAGTCATCCTGAAAATGGATTTCGAGGTGGTATGACTAACCAACTAGGTACACTATATCGTTAATAGTAACTCTCAAAATCTCCATCCCCTTCATCAACATTTTTTAAAACGCGAATGGTGCGAACAAAATGTGTGCACATCTCACCGGATGCGGATATGGGCGCGAAACAATGGCAGCAGGCACAATGTGCGCAGAGCGGAAAGTGCACACTCTTAGCTGATGACTTCGAGACAGGCGATGGATGAGGCGTGGTGTACCTACCTGTCACCTTGTGGACTGGTTAGGTAGGCACTATCTACCCTATTAAAAAAACTACGAGCTTTTACTCGTGACTTCGTCCGGACAAATTACATACAAGATTTTAAGGCAAAATCATATATTTTTTTAAACAAAAAAGTTTCATCAAAATCGGTTTTGTTGTTTTTGCGTGATGCCCGGACAAACAAACAAAAAAGGGACACCTAAAAACCATAAGTATCGTATTTTATTTATTTATTTTTACGTATCCGTAATTTCGTATAGTACCTATAGGGTCCTTCTTAATATGCTGACACATTTTTAAGGGGATGATCAGACCGTCAAACTGAACAACTCCCTCTACGGGACCAACATCGAAATCGCGAAAAAAAATTATCACTTCCATACAAAACTGCAAACCTACTCTACCAACTGTTTTTTTTTTCGCGATTTCGATGTTGATTCCATAGGGAAAGTTGTTCAGTTTCATAGTCTGGTCATCGCCTTAAAAAAGTGTCAGCATTTATTAAGAAGGACCCTGTATATCATAATCTTTTTCTTGTAAATATTTTCAATGTAGTACAGACATTGATACAGTTTTTGTAGTTTAGAAAACTAACCTATTCTAGCATAGCATATGCTCACGACTATTTTCCCCGAGGGGTTAGTCAGAGATATTCTGAAACTTCACAACATCCACGTTTCACTAGTACATAGTACCGAAACTCTGTTCAGTGTGACGAGGAGTGAGCTCGTCGCCACTTGTAATGGAGAGAAGGTACAATGCATGCCTCGAAATTGTAGCATGCAGGTTTCCTCACGATGTTTTCCATCAACGAAAAGCCAGTGGTGTTACAAATCGTGCATAAATTCCTAAAAAGTCACGGTACGAGTCGTCGGCCTAGACTAGGATCGAACCATCGCCTCCTGCACGGCAGGCAAGGTTACTCGCCACTGGACCACCACGACACCATAATAGTAACTTTTTTTTGTAAATTTTCGTTCGATGTACTCGATGTGTCTTCAATGTTGTTGTAAACATTGAAGATTAATGACAAAAAAGTTACTAGGTATTATGGTGTTTACGTATCTCTTTGTGATTCTGTCTTGTTTGTTTGTTCAACTTTGTTTTGGAAGTATCACGCAGAATCTTCTGGACTGATTTTCGTAAAACTTTATTTTGTTTAAAAGCTTATGATACTTAACACTTTAAAAACGGATATAAACTAATATACGTTACATAATTAAGGAGCTTTTGACCATCAAACGGAACGATTTCACTATTGACCAAATATGGAGGATATCGCGGAAAAAATGTGCTGTTCCATAGGGTTGAGTAGCCTAATATTTCCTATGGATCATATTTTTTTGTCTATTTCAATATTGGTCCCATAGTAAAAAGTGTTCAGTTGGTCTGAAACATCCCGCTTACTAATAGGTATGTAATCTAAAAGACATTGTCCACGTGACATAGTGTATTCGTTTCGGATCGTTTCGCAGCTGGCGAATGTGTATGATTAAAGAAAAAATACAAATCGTAAGATAGCTGAAATTATACACAGGGTAGGAGGAATATAGTGCTTCCCAATGAAATGGAAATTATCCTTTTTTGCTTTGGGATTTCTTATAAAATTCAAATTCACCAGTTTTGTATGGGAAACGGGATTGCGCAATGTCTTTTACACCCTGTATATTTTATCTCGCTACGACGACGGGAGCTGATGCTACCAAAAGTAACAAAACCTTATCTTACAGTGCAACTTGGTACGTTATGCCTTATTTAGACTAAATCATTGATAAGAAAAATGTTGGTATTAAACCGGCTGAACAAGAAATAACAAGTACCTATACTTTAAAAAATTACGCCACCTTTTACCGTGCACGGAATACGAAACCCAACTATTTCTATTCGTCAATAAACCAAAAAAATCGATTACTCAGTTTAATAAAAAAGCGTAGGGAGTGTGGGGCGCCATGGCGCGGCAGTTAAAAATCGCGGATGTGAACATTTGTAGCAATAATTCGGGCCACAAGCGTTGGGGTGCGCCGCGGCTGCTGTTGAAAGAATGATACATCATCAGACCAATAATAAATCACACATGATTCAATTAGAAAAATACAGCGGGCGGGCGAACGAAAAGCGGTGGGATTTTGTCGTGGACCCGCTGAAGCGGGCCGCATTTGTCGGGTAATTTGACGTTTCGTATTGCATCATCAATCAACTGCAATTAACAATACGAGCTGTTGATGTTACGTTGGACCAAAACTGTTGAGTGTTCAGATGTCACTGTAATTTAAGTGCATTATCTCATATTCTAAAAAGTTAACTTTTCAAAACTCCCAAAAAAGAAAAAGAATTAGCTTAATTTATGTTTATTTTATCAAACTTTGAACCGTTGCGTATGGTTCTATATTACTAACTACAATGATGGTACTAACATGCAAATAATAACTAACAAACGTTTTTCAATTTCTGGTCTAGTATAAACCGTTGCTAGAACCTACTAACTTTTTAAGCGCTTATTTACGGGAACCAGACGACTCTAATGATAATATTGTCGTGTGTATATATTTGACAACGTAAATCTCAAACGCTGAAAATGACATAAACATTTCATATAATTTGGTATAAACGAAATTTTTCAACATTTCACGTCAAAGTCAAACATTAATACTAGAGCTTTAACACATGAGCTTTCAGCGCACTCAATAACTCATTGGCAAAATGTAACAGTCGAGGGGTGAGTGGGCGCGTGTCACGTGCCAGTAATGAGTTCCACAGTGCCTCTCTCCCCCAGCCTCCCCGCGCGATATGTTACTATGGAATTTCGCACATACACAACGCATACTTTTGATTATTACTGATTTATTACGTCACATTTTTTCAGTAGGCACTCCGTGAATTCTAAATTTGTTGTTTGGGAATGTATCTCGATTGTCACCTATGGTATTTAGGAAGTGTTTTTAAAAATACCTTACTGTTTAAACAAAATGTTTGTCACTGGCAAAGTTGCACTATAACAAATCATTGACTTTAGTTCTAAATATTATGACTCTATGAGCTTTAATGCAAAATTATGGCTTATTTATGATGTTAAATCATAAACCATGAATGTTATGCTCTTCAAGGAGAATAGGTATGTCAGGAAAAAGAGTCGTGAGTATGTTTATATGCAACTTTTTGGGTATCTTTCAATCATGACATTTTCAATAATGGCAAATCTGAACTTTGCTGTAACTACACATTTTAGATGTAGCAAAACGTCTGACTACCCCGAATAAGATTATGATCGTCAGCATGTGTGAGTTTATTTGATCGTTGACTCATCCAAATCAGCCCATATCAACCCACTGCTTGGCATATATTGGGCCTTTCTTAATATGCTGACACTTTTTTAAGGGGATGATCAGACCGTCAAACACCAACGTCGAAATCACGAAAAAAAACTGCTCGTCCATACAAAACTGCAAACCTACTCAAGCCAAATGTACGGGACGGCTGATTTTTTTTTTCACGATTTCTATTTTGGTCCCATAGAGGAAGTTGTTCATTTTGGTGGTATGATCATCCTCTTAAAAAATTGTCAGTATATTAAGAAAGACCCTGTATGCCTTCTTTTAATTGCGCCATTACTCACGGTCCTGGATCCATTCATGACCCGCAACCCTCACAATGCCAATGAGACCAACGTATTGGTGGTCTGCATACTGACCTCCTCCATGGCTACCATTCCAAATCTGCCATGGTCCAACGGCCATCTTCCGTTCCAGCCGAGTATCCCGCCCATTTCCACTTTAATCGATCGTCTACTCATTAAATGATTAACTAATATAATAAAATAAAGAGGCACACAATACTTGTGTATATGTAGAGCACAATGGCCCAACACTTCACCTGTACCGTATGGGCACAGGGCTTCAATGCGGAGCCGCGGGCGCTTACCGGATTTACCCTATTTGCACAACGCTTTGGACTGAGGCTCTCGGACGTAGAGTTGCCAAGTTACAGACGGGACAATTTCCTTGACATAATTCTTTATAATAATAAATACCTATTCATCCGGCAAGCTTTCTCATTAACATAGTAAAAATGGCCAAAAATGGCAAACTACGCTACCAATCCAGATCTTAAAATATTAAGGTAATTATCATGATTGATAGGTATTACATTAATACTAATAAACACATTACCCTTCCTTTGCGTCGCGCAGTCGTAGTCGGGTAAAAAGACGTGGTGGTCCAGTGGCGAGTAACCTTGCGTGCCGTGCAGGAGGCGATGGTTCGATCCCCATCCAGGCCGACTCGTACCTATGAGTTTTTCGAAATTAATATATGATTTGTAACATCGTGAGGAAACCTATCTGCTTCAATTTCAAGGCATTTATTGTACCCACTGTCCATTATAACTGGCAACACGACGGGCTCCCGTCACACTGGACAGAGTTTTGGTACACATACTACTAGTGAAACGCGGATTTTCTGAGGTTTTAGAATAATATCTCTGACTACTCCTTCGACTACCGACCTTAATACTTTAAGATTAAGAAATCAAACTTTAAACCATTTCTTATTGGCAATTCCTCGTCATTCTAACTCTATTATTTAACCGGAAAGGTTTCCCTTAAAATTCAAGTGGCCAATTACAGAGTTACTCGGTCTTTACCTTCTTCGTTGTTAAGAGCCCTCGGCTCGCTGTGTCGGTGTTACGTTTAAAAACATTGCGGATCAAGTGTGCTGACATAACAGCTGGGTGCCTTAATGTTTTGCTTTGTAAAAGTGCAACGGACTTTCGTGATAGCCCTTCAGTTTACATGCGAGACTGGTTGTTTCGTGAAGAATATTGTGAATCATTAATGGGAGTACATTAAACATAGGTATTTAATTGCATACTGTAAGTCTTATCTTATAACATTGTATTGGACCTATTAGTTTAAGAAATTCAATAGAGTAAATTATCCTAAAAGCATATTTTTTATCGAAGAAATTTTCAATAGTAGCCTTCATCAATTATTGGAGTACGTCTACCTACTACCTATTTCTAATTGTAGTAGGGTAAGGGGAGGTATTTCCGTGATACACCAAACATTTGTTGTTATAACTCAAATAAGGATTAACTAATTTATATGGGATATTTTTTAAAGTTTTGTGCATATATTTTATCTTACTTTATGAAACACACAGTTTGATACTACATTCTTCACTCATAAATTTATAATCTTTTCTTGGTGATAAAGTGACATAGGTAAATTCGTGATAAGGTATGTCAATTTCGTGATAGTGGATAGGTAATATCGTGATAGACCAAACTCATAGGATTTCAACATAATAATTAATGAGAGAGGTTTTTAAAAAATTATATATATTCTACATAACCATTTGCTTATGAATCTTATATGTATTTCTACACAATCATAAAATTGAATATAGTATAGGTCATCTTCATCAGGAGCAATGTACAAGCATTAATGAAACGGTCGACAGCGATAGTTTGGATTGGATTTGGATTTCAGAATACATTGAGTTACCTACTAGAGGCGACACCCAGAAGACTACATTTGTAACACACGTTTAAGCTAATTGGCTCTCAACCTTACTTAGCATGTACCGGGCGTGTGCTGCACCGCGATGCCCCCAGTGCGCGCTCCGTACTGCTGATCGTAGTGGCCAGTTTTTTTTCGCTTTGTCTGTTCTATACCTATCCTAATTAATAAAAAAAAATATTCGATGTCTGAATATGCTACTTCACAATATACAGGGTGTTAGGGTAAAAAGTTGCACTACTTTAACGGCTGGTTGTACCCATGATACTGAACAACTTTCTCAAAGAAACCTAAAAGAAATTAACCAAAAAAAAAACTAGTTTCCATACTAAATGCAATCAGCTGATAGAACGTTTGTAAGAAAAGATTTTTTTTTGAGAATTTACTATACGGTTCTTAGTGAAAGTTGTTCAGTATCATGGGTAAATCACCCCTTAAAGTAATGCAACTGTTTACCCTAACACCTTGTATACAACAAATCCAAACATATCATTTTTCTCAATTTCTTTCCTGATTTTTTATTTTCTTTTTTCTTTTATAGCTTTATTCTCTTCTTCTGTGTAGGTTCTTCAACTTTCGGTTCTTCTCTTGGCTTAGATGAGCCAGTGAAGTTGGTAAATAGTTAATGTCATGATAAAAAAAACTACGTCATTCAGGCATAGCATAGACTAAAATACAAGATTAAAGATGTATATAAGTCCATACAATCAAAATAACCCCTAAAATTTTACTTTAAGATGATTAAAATTAATTGACAAAATACCTCGACAAAATCTCAAAAAAAATTTGCAAAATCACTTAAAATTTTGCACACCTAACACAAGGATATTTGAATGAAAAATTCTTGAAATCCAATGCACAATTTACGTCAATCTGTTCGTAAAACATTTAGCTATCAGTTTAATACCACATTCTGTAATATATTACTTATTTACTAATTAAAACTTCATTTCATTGTCTACCGTTGTCATTTGTCACAGATGATTGCGATTTTGCCCCTCGTTCTGAGAAAAAATCTCATAGCAAGCTTGTTTCAAAAGCTACTGAGCTGAGAATCATACTACTATCCCAAGCACACTTTAATGCATGTACATACGCGGTTTTGAAACAATCCCTTTACAGGAAAGGCCACGGCAGACGTTTAAAAAATTATCACGAAATTACCTATATCGCGATATAACCTCCCCTTACCCTACTCTGTGACAATACTGTCTCTTGTATTTATTATGTGATTAATGTATAAGAAGATACACAGTTTGGACATTTATAAGTAAAAATATTGCATAACATTATATTTTAATATTATTTTACGAATAAACTAGAGTAGTTCAATACTTAGGTGTGAGGAGAAAAATCGCAAGTTTATGTAAATTATTACCTTATTCCTACATACGTGCATTACAACATCGATTACATTTGAAGTGCGATTTTTTAAACATCTGATCCGATTTGAAGATTGGGACCATAGCGGACCCAAAAAGTTTGTGGTCAACTTGAGATATTTTGAAAACTCATGTTTTGTTACATATTTGTATTCAACACTAACAGGCCAGTAAGAAAGTACACTGCCTTACTGGTATCCATTAGCAGTAACCCCATTTTTTAAATTTTACTTGCTTCGAAGACATCTCGAAGACAGCCTGCCACGCCCTCAGCCCTTCGAGCGATTAATCAACGATTACGATAACATTTGGCTGCAATTAAATAGTTTGATTGTTTACAGTTTAAACTTTTAACCGTTGCACAAAGGGTTGTGCTAGTGTGGCACTTCCGCCAGACGATTATACTATTATTAGCCACATGTAATTTAACCGTTTTAACTTACGAATGTTGGTAGAACTGAACATTGTTTTATAAAACTTATAAATACAAGAATTGAAAACTGCACCACAATTAAAAATATTAGCATAATGTTCAAAATTATAGTCCTCAAGGGAGACAAGAAGATAGTCTTAGAGAGTCAGTAGGAACTAAATGTAGCTTTTTTATTTCGGATCTTCTTCTTATCATGTGGACAGAGCCCTGGCGTCAGAGTATTTTCAGATCGTCTTACGGCCTCTGACGTGGTTTTTATGTAACGACTACTACCACCAGAGATAGTAGCCGGGACCAACGGCTTAGCGCTCTCACAGACACAGACGAGCGACACTTTGCGGTCGCCGGCTGTCGCGGAGGGTCGCGCGACCGTAAAATGTATGAGCGCGGCGCTCTGCGACCCACCGCGACAGCAAAGTGTCGCTCGTCTGTAAGAGACCTTAACGTGCCATCCGAAGCACGGAATCATCTTTCTTTTCAGACAATCAGGTGATTCAGCCTGCAATGTCCTAACCAACTTTGGAAAAACGCTTCAGATCATCCACATAAAGACACCAATACTCTGTCAAGACTGACAGGTCCATCGCCACTTTTACCTACATACCTAACTTTAAAACTGTATGTCATTAGAATGAACTTAATTTTTTTCCAACATTTCATATTCATTTAGATAACTATGGGTACATTATGGTTTTTAGGGTTCCGTACCCAAAGGGTGAAAACGGGACCCTATTACTAAGCCTACGTTGTCCGTCCGTCCGTCCGTCCGTCCGTCCGTCCGTTTGTCTGTCCGTCCGTCCGTCCGTCCGTCTGTCCTACCTATTTAGGGTATGTAACTTTTGAACCGTAATAGCTAGATAGTTGAAATTTTCTCAGATTATGCGTTATTACGGCGGATTTGTTAACAAATAATAAAAATGACAAAAAGTTAAAACTTAAGGGGGGTTCTCAACAAGAATCTAGTTTTTATCAACGGTTTTTCTTCACGCTCTATCGTAAAAACGGTAATACATACAAGCGTCAAACTCGGCAGTGTGATTATAGAGCAAACTCTGCAAAATAACAACAAATACAAAAAACCGGCCAAGTGTGAGTCTGTCTTGTGCTAAAGGTTCCGGACAAAAAATGTTTTTTTTCTATGTTAATAATGTTGTGTTCTGTGGTGGTGTGGTACGAAACCCTCGGTGCGCGAGTAGCACAACTCGCACTTGACCGGTTTTATTGCGTTTTGTAAGAATTCAATTTTGACTACCCCAACTGATATCTAATAATAATATTACATTGAATCTTTATATCAATTACTACAAACTTACTTTAGTTTAACTACAAAGTCGTTACAATCAACCTCGCAAGCATTAATCACTTATCAGCATTGTTAACTCAAAAGTTAATTCAACAAAAAAGGACCAGAAATTAAATAAAGTTGTTACTTTAACTGCGTCGTTGAACCTTTTCATCGGTTTCGGATTGAGACCCACATTTTTTCTGTCATTTATACGTACGAAGCGGCTTTTTGACAGCAGCCCCTTCACTGTAACAACCCAAAAGTCGGTAAATAGGTAACAAAAGGGTCCACAATGCCCCAATGCCAATGTTTGGGCCAAAATAAAGGAAGATCTTAGAAATGTTCGTCATTGTGCGCAGGCGCATTGTTCGCGGATTTTACGGCAGGGGTTGCACAAAACCGCTCGGTAGCTACCGGCGAGATCTTCAAAGCGTTCCGTGTTTGCCTACAATATTATTTTTATTGCAGTAATTGAGTGAAATTCTTTGACAGTCTCCTGTGAGAATACCGGCATCATCAACCCTGGGGAGGATGAGACTTTCTAATTTGTTTAATAAAACAGTTTTTTTGGATTTAAAAGATGAGCTGGTTTAAGCATGGAATTAAATGATAATGGATAAACAAACAGCTTAATAATTTTGTTATTAAGCACTGCAACTTGTATATTCTTCTAAGCTGGATTAAGATCAGATCTTGTACAATTTTTTATGTAATTAAATAGTATTCCAAACCTTAATAAAACAGTAAGTATAATATAATACTCAAAAGTACACCAAGGTCAAAAAAAAGTTATTTTGATTGCTGTTGTTATTTGAATACTGAGTCCTACTGAATTATATTGCTGACTGGTGGTTTTTAAGGGGAAGATTAAGACAAGATCACCAAACTAAACAACTTTCTACCAAGACCAAAGACCAACATCACAAAAAATCTGCTGTTCAATACAAAACTTACCTACTCTACTCTACCCATCGAGAACGTTGCTTTTGTTTACTTTGACGTTGTATCATTTTTTTTTTTTTTATAAATATCTTGGACAATGTCACACAAATTATCTAGCCACATTTAAAGTACCAGAATCTAGCCTGGACTTGTATTACGATGACTAGACAACGATATAGAATACATATATAGATACAAACATCCATGACTCGGGTACAAATATTCATATTCATCATACAAATATTTGTCCCTTACGGGATTCGAACCCGCGACCCTCGGCACAGCAGGCAGGTTCACTACCGACTGTGCTACCGGGCTGTTTGTATCATCCCCTTAAAAACCATCAGCATATTAAGACTGTCCCTACGTCACAGAATAGGTAGTAGATATATCCTACGTATAATAATAATTTTGTTAAACAATGTTCTATTAGAATATAATTACGAATTCTTATCAACTTATCATCATCAAATAAAAACGGTCAAGTGCGAGTCGGGCTACTCGCGCACCGAGGGTTCCGTACTACACCACCAAAGGACCTTTAGCGCAAGACCGACTCACACTAGGCCGGTTTTTAGTATTTGTTGTTATTCTTTAGAGTTTGTTCTATAATCACACTAAGTTTGACGCTTGTATATATTGCCGTTTTTACGATAGAGCGTGAAGAAAAAACGACGATAAAAACTAGTTTAAAATCTAAATTTCAACTATCTAGCTATTACAGTTCAAAAGTTACAGCCCTAAATAGGTAGGACAGACGGAAGGACAGACGGACAGACGGACAGACGGACAGACGGACAGACGGACAGACGGACAGATGGACGGACAACGTAGGATTAGTAATAGGGTCCCGTTTTCACCCTTTGGGTACGGAACCCTAAAAAGAACAGTCTTTCACGCTATTGTTGCCATCATGCCGCAGATGGCGTTAATTTAACCATGCCTTAAAAGTCATCGACATAAACTTTACAACACCAAATACCTTGCAAATACCAAACCATAAAAATTGGCGAAACTTTTTGCTTCTATATTTTGCCGGATCTTTTGACAAACTTTAAGCCTGTTATAAACAAAAGCCGGCCAGCTGTATTAGTGGGGGTATAATAGGGTTTAACAATAAAGATAAGAGACTCAAAGGTGCCGCCGTGGTGTTTGCAAACCTTTAGATCCATTTAATGTTAGTTTGTGTGGTTACCAATAAAACCATTTAAAAGTACCGTAACATTTTTGGTTGCAGTGATTTTACAATTATAAGATAGTAAGAAAGAAAACTACATATTTTATTTGGATCTCCGACACATACATAATTATGTACAATCTTTTACATACCACAGATAAATTTTTGTAAAATATGTTAACTGCCCGCCCCTCTAGTATGGTCTCAACAAGTGCGTCGGTGGCGAGTTGCGTAGAGGATGGACTCCCAATTATGGGGGTCCAGGTTCGAATCCGCACGGACAACATGCCATGTACCAATGAGTTTTTCTAACTTATGTACGTAATATCGACTGCTCTCAAACGGTGAAGGAAACATCGTGAGGAAATCTGCATATACTGAAGAAGAAATTCTGATGTGTATGTGAAGTCTACCAATCCGCATTGGGCACGCGTGGTGGACTAATGCCCATACACCCTCCTTGAGGGTAGGCCTATGCCCTGCAGTGGGACGTTTATAGGCTGTTGATGATGATGATGAAGTGCACGATGTGGTTTCGCTGCTTTTCTTCCTGTGCAGAGAGTAAAAGCCTCGAATACGAGCCTTATTCATGTTTCTTCAAGGAATAAATTAAGTTCGAACAAGATTAGAAAGAAATGGTGGCCAATCTTGACTGGACCCACACGGGCTAGACCCAGTCTGTTTACGATAACTACAAGCTTACTTGGTTCTGGAGAGCGATTTTTGAATCTCATTCGCTGAGTTCAGTAGTTGAAAATGTCAAAATTACGGTGGAGATATGCATCTTTCTACTGCTGATTTGACTTTCAAAAATCATACTTCAGGAGTGCGATTTTAGAAAGTCAAATCAGCAGATAGAAAGATGCGTACATCTCTTTAGTAATTTTGACATTTACAACTGCTGAACTCAGCGAATGAGTTTCAAAAATCGCACTCCTGGTTTATTTTAAACAGAAAAATTTTAGGAATTTTCTAAAGCAATAATAAGTAATAACATTTGTAAAAGTTGGGATTCAAATGAAGAAATATTCGTAAATTCGAAGTCGGTCAAAAAAGTGTAGCACAAACCTGCTTGCTTCAATTTCTAGGTATGTATGGTATCCACTGTACATTACAAGTGGCGATGTGCTCACTATCCAACACACTGGACTGAGTTTCGTTAGGTATCATAGTTATTAGTAGTGGAACGTGGGGATGTTCTGAGGTTTCAGAATATCTCTGACTAGCCCCTCGGGGAATGTAGTCGTGAGCATAATGTTATGCTAAAAAACTGCGAAACGAAACCATGACAACTGTATTTTTTGGCCGTTACGAGACTTCTTTTGTCAGTGTGTCTTTTAATTTTTATCAATCCTCGTAATGATTTCACGGTTATCATGAATTTTCATTAAAATAAAATCCATGAATGTGTAGAATATTGAGCAAACTATCTAATGAGAAAAGTTATCAGGTTCACATCCTTTCCCCAAACTTCTGCAGATCACAACCAATTTACATATTTGTTAGTTCTCTTTTACTCTGCACGTATTACTAGATTTATTTATGTAGAGTTCCTCTAAAGCGGGGTCCGCTGCGCCATGTTATCGTGTTTGCAAACATTGCTTTCTAACTTCCCCTCCCCCGCAGGCGAACGCGGGTGATGTTATCCATTTGCATCGGAAAACATCAGCCGCGTTCGCCTGCGGGGGAGGGGAAAGTTAGAAAACGATGTTAGCAAACATTATAACATGGCGCAGCGGACCCGGCTTAAGACTTAGACCGAAATAACAGGCGCATCCGCAATATTCTTTCAGACCAATGGATCGCCATAGATTTGCCAGTTTGTACGAGAACTCAAAAAATAATAATTTCGTACGCACGTTTTATACACACTTCCCTCTTCAGAGAAGATAATTAATTTGATAATAAGATTCATTATAATTCATCCATAGAGATTATACCGACATTATGCTTATGCTACCTTTTTCAACCCTAACGTGGTTTTTTCTTAGACCATAGGTTTTTTATTTTACTAAGCTGCAATATTATGATCTAGCATAACCTAAAAATAATTCTTATGTTTCTGTTTGCATTTTGTATTTTATTATGTTTTAAAAGGCAAATAAAATCGAGTTTTATTAGTTTGTGAGCACAAACAATAACACCTTTTATCCAAAGAAAAAGATAAGGTATGTAGGTATGTTAGACAATACCTATAGATAGATACATAGATTCTGTGCCACCTTCCTGAGGTATACCTATACAAATCTTTCCAAATATCGAGCCATGTCAAAAGTTTATGACCTACTGTCTCTGTTTGTATCTGTTGTTGTGTACTGAAGGTACTGTTTATTGAAGGTTAATAAAAGATCAAACAAAGTTATTACCGGCTGTTTATTCAAGGCTTATAAAAGATTTCATAAAAGTTATGACCTCAAACAATTGAACAAGAGGATGGTAGGTTAGGTACCACATTTTAAATTAAATACCACGACTGCTTGACTTAATTCATTTACCTCAAGATTTTGTTAAACTTCGAACTAAAAGTTCTGAGAAAATTTGCTATCTAAATCTAAACTATTATAAAACTGTAACAGAAGCACAGTATAAGAAAGAGTATCTATTTTGACAGAAGTGTGTCTGTACTTACATTGAAGATATTTACAAAAAAAAGATTACGATATGGTTTTTAGGCTTCCCTGATTCCAAATCACAAATTTTTGGATTTTTTGTCTGTCTGTTTGTTTGTTTTTATGTTTGTTTGTTTGTTTATTTGTTTGTTTGTTTGGGTGTTTGTTTGTTCGAGTATCACGCAAAAACTACTGAACCGATTTTGATGAAACTTTTTTTGTTTGATAGCTTATGATCTTAAAATCTGGTATATAATTTATGCGGACGAAGTCGCGGGTAAAAGCTCGTTTAACTATAAAGGTGGTAAGGAACTATTGAAACATAATGGTAAATCCAAACTAAATTATAAATGCGAAAGTCTCTCTGTTTGTCTGTTACCTATGTTTTTAATTACAGCTAAATCGCTGAACCAATTTTGATGGAATTTAGTATAGTCTAGAGATACCAGAGGCAGGGATAAAACTCTACGCCGCCTACGACAAAGTTTTTTCGTAGCGCGCTCTACGCAAAACGCGACTCTGGAAAAGCGCGGGAAACTGTCGACGAAGTTGATCGCAAGTTTGCGCTCGCCCCGCCCCCCGCCCCGCCCGCCGAGCGCCGTCCCGCTCACACCGCGCCTCCCGCTCGCACCGCACGCGGCTAACCGCACGCGGACGCGGCGGATATCCGTATTCTTTGTTTAGTTTGTTTCTTTTTGTTTGTATTTCTTTGGATATTGACTTGATTGCAACATTTTCAGGAAAGTCCAAATATTTGTAATAAATAGTTAAACGAAAGATGTTTATTTTTATTTTATGCGTTCCGTCCTATCAGTAAGTTAGTGTAGTATTCTTTGGTCTTACAATAATTTTTGTTTGGAAATAAAAAAAGTAGAGTCGGTTCCTTTTTGTATGCCTTTTTTTGTGCAGTATTTATCATCGGAATAAAAAAATAATCCCTCTCAAATGTGGCGATTAAAAGTGTCAGTCAAACACCCCAGCTGACAGCGATGCGATCGGCATTCCTCGCGTGCTTCAGCGATAATGAAGTGCCACCCCGCCACGCCGCCGCCGCCCGCCGACTCCAAACATGAAAATCATAATTTTTCATGAGCTCGTTGATAGGTTTTCGCACCGGCCGCGGTTTCCCGCCGCCCCGCGGCCTAATTACCGCCGCTTCACGATACGTCACCGCGGTGATTCGAAAAAATCCACCCATCCTTCTCCCACCAGCCGCAGCCGCACACCGGCGTCCCACTCCAACGAGCATTTTTATAAAAACGCAGAAACCGACCGCAGCCGTCCCGCTCGTTCCCGCCGCGGCTCCGCTCGACCCGCACCCTTCGTCTCCTTCCCGCTTTTTACGAGACGTAGGGGCCGCCACCCGGGTGGGGGCGGCGACCGCGCGAACGCAAAATATTGACCATCGGAAAAAGTCGCGTCGTATCGCAGTCATCAGTCGAAACCGAGTCCTCGTGAGCACGCGTCCGCGACTTCGGTGTGCGTCGTGAGTCTTCGGCTTGCGGTCTCGACGAGTCACGCAGCCCGTTTATTTTTCCGAGCCCCCGCCCGGCGTCTTGTCCGCGCCCAACAAGTGGTGTAGACGTCGCTCGTCGCACTCGCGGCTCACACGCCGTCTCGCGCCCATACTTCGCACAACTTTACGGAGCGCTCCGCGCGCACTTTGTCGTTTCGCCGCGAGTTTGAAATTCGATCGCGTGTTCAAAACTTTTATCGGAGTGTGTATAGACTGTTGTGGCGTGACAGAGGACTTCAGTGGCGTGTCGAGTGTCGTTCAGAGGGTAGACTGGAGTCGATGCACCTACCGCACGCGAGCCCTCCTGCCCCCAGCATGGCGGACGTGTATTCCCACATCCATGAGTACTACCGGCAGACTCACGGTGAGCTGGTGGCCACTGGCTCACCGGCCGTGCTCTGCTCCGCTCTACCTGGACACTGGAGGTCGAACAAGTCACTGCCGGTGGCTTTTAAAGTCGTCGCCTTGGATGATGTGCAGGATGGCACTATAGTGACTATTAAGGCTGGTAATGACGAGAACGTGATGGCGGAGCTGAGGAACTGCACGGCGGTGATGAAGAACCAGGTGGCGAAGTTCAACGACCTGCGGTTCGTGGGCCGCAGTGGGCGAGGGAAGTCCTTCTCCCTCACCATCACCATCAGCACGTTCCCATCACAAGTGGCCTCCTACATCAAGGCTATTAAAGTCACTGTCGATGGACCGAGAGAACCTAGAACTAAGCAAAGTGAGTATTTTAATTGTACGTACAATGTTCTACTTTCATTAACTTATTTTGAAATATCTTAAGTTCCCTCCGTTAAAGGGTTAGGCCCTAATTAAATACTTGGTCCTACATTACAAAGAAAACTTTGTAGTTATAAAGTTTCCAAAATGCATGATATTTTATAGACGTAGCGTAGGTATATTGATACTTAAATATTTCCTTTATTTGTAAATAAATATATTTCCTGTATACTGAATAATAGTAGAGGCTAAAACTTCGTAAACGTTAACGTGCAAAGTAGAATGAACTTTTCAAAAACTTAACAGAATCTTCAGTCTGCTCAATCCAGCTGATTTAAAAAGAACAAGCAAACAAAACCCATATGCAGACATAACACCGACAAGAGATCATCTTGAAACAATAAAAAGTTAATAGTCAGCGTCAATGCTGCGCGCACGCTGGCTGCGCGCCAGTCCGCGAGGCCAATTCGCGGAGCCGCGGCATTCGACCGCATTCACCGGCTTTATTTTAAATCTCATTTAAAATCATATATTTCGTCTGTTAAACGTTGACGTGACAGCAACATAATATATCCGGTAATCTCTCTAATTTGTTTGTGACAGAGATAGTTTTTTCAGACGTTAAAATTTTTGTCTGACAACAAACTATTTACTAAACGTTTGCCTCTAAATATTAAAGTTTGTGTGACGTAAATTGTTATTAAATTTTTATTCATACATAAAATCAACGCATCATGACTAGACGTCGACTTTATAATGTGAAAAATATAAATCCAATCAAAAGAACAATAAGAAAAACATCACGATCACAAAATGAATTCTCAATAAAAACAGGTCGTTTCAAACGAATATCTTCAGAATCTTACGAAGAGCAAACGTGAGAAGCAGTCAATCACTAAGACATTAATTACTACGTTTAATCTCCAAACTACTCCAAGAATTATTGTTAAACGGGATCCCAAAATAAACTCCGATTGTCTGCCTTTGAGAGTGTGCAGCATTAAGATGTTTTGACTCGGGGCTTATTGATGGTAATTGCGTATCGGTGTTTACAAGAACAAGACTACAACTTTAAGTCTTTTTCTTGTAGTTCCAACGACCTCCATTAATATACTTACAAAATATCGAATGAAACGAATAAATAAAACCGGTCAAGTGCGAGTCGGGCTACTCGAGGGTTCCGTACCAAACCACCCCAGAACACAACATTATTAACTTAGAAAAAAAAACTTTTTTTGTCTGGGACCTTTAGCGCAAGACTGACTCACACTTGGCCGGTTTTTTGTATTTGTTGTTATTCTGTAGAGTTTGCTCTATAATCACACTATGTTTGACGCTTGTATGTATTACCGTTTTTACGATAGAGCGTGAAGAAAAAACAAAAAACTAGTTTCTTGTTGAGAACCCCCCTTAATTTTTAACTTTTTAACATTTTTATTATTTGTTAACAAATCCGCCGTAATAACGCATAATCTGAGAAAATTTCAACTATCTAGCTAGCTATTACGGTTTAAAAGTTACAGCCCTAAATAGGTAGGACAGAGGGAAGGACGGACGGACAACGTAGGCTTAGTAATAGGGTCCCGTTTTCACCCTTTGGGTACGGAACCCTAAAAAGGATTTAAAGAACGAATGTAACAAAAAGGAAGAAGGTAATTAGAGACATCAAACATAATCGACAATTCGGACAGGAATCATAATGTTTTGACACCACAAATCTATTTTAGAAGTTACAACGTTCACCGAGACCGTCTGTGTAAACAAACGGCGCCCAAACTTCGGCCAATAATAAAAAGACAGTATGCGGAAAAACTAACATCCTTGGGCTATAAACATCAAAGGATTCTGTTAATATAGCGATCAATTCCAGCTTAATGGTCACGGTACTAATTAACGTAGAGAGTTTAACTACTGCTGTTTAATTACTGACAGTGGGAATAGTCAATAGATACGTATTTATACATATATCACGATTTTATCATTTCACTTAATTTCAGTCATCAATAATTTTGTGAATTAGGCGAAAAAATTCAAATTTGAACAAATTCGCGCACTTCTTCAGTATTTTAATTAAAATCCTGTTCTTAAGTTTTAAAGTAATAAATAAGTTTCTAGGAAACAATCAGTAGGTTTAATATACGGCACTTGCAATGCCAGCGGTTACCAAGTTTCATCGTGCGGCCACGGCGTACCAGATGTAAACAATCTCGGACCCGCGTCGTAAACTCCCGTTTGATCTCCCCGCTTACCCCGCTCTAAAATATGGGTTTTATGTCCCTGCTGGCTGCTGAAATACCACATCCACACCTAGCGATCCTCATAACCACCCAACTGAATTGACGTCAACGATGAGGAATTTAATGAGATCCGTATCAAAATATTTAATAACTAGCTGTTGCCCGCGACTTCGTCTGCGTTACCCCAATATAAAGTACCCTATGTGTTAATCCAGGCCATGGTCTATCTGTATGCCAAATTTCATCAAAATCCGTTCAGCAGTTTTTGCGTGAAAGCGAAACAAACATCCATCAATCCATACTTAAAAACTTTCGCGTTTATAATATTAGTAGGAAGTAGGATTAACTTTGTCATAAAGAAAATCGAAACGCAGAGATGCATAAAAGGAAACTAAGCGACAAATTCTTGATCTTGCTTTATCAATAATGACATACTAAATTGGAACTTATAACTATGATTGAACAAAGTTGCGCGCCTCAAAACCATTCTGGAACGAACTAGTTTCGAATATGACTCAAATCAATAAAACGCACATAACAAAGAGCAATCAAACAGACGTATAAATAGGTATATAAATGCGGTGTTTGTTATGGGACACCGTCGCCACCCCGTCCGATGTTATGAGCCATAACTCTGATTCCATTTATTTAACACGCGCCTGTCTCTTCCACATTAATTTACGAGTAACAACACGCTCGCATCTCATTCCAGTTATTTAATGCCTATTTTGACACTTATATGTGTAGTATCTCTCATTCGTTTATTGTCGTCGCGGCTCCAATTTGGCCGCGATCGCTTTTGATTTGAGTTAAGATGAATTCTTAACCCATTCAGCTGTTTTATATCTCACTCAAAACCCAGAAATAGTCTCTACTCATGATAGTTACTTGGTTATTTCAACTGAGCACACATTAAAAGACGTTCTGTGCCGTGTTAATATTCAGAGCCCCGCATATGGAGGGGGTCGGAGAACTGAATTTAATTGAATGCTGGCATTAACAAATGGAGTGGGCCATTTCCGAGTTCCACGTTTAACTTATTATTGTTCCATGATGTCGGAACGTTCTTGCCGGATTGCCGCGTGACAGCGCGACGGCTCATCCATCACGCTCTTTATTTAAAATACCCGCGATTTGGGTAACGCTCACGAAACACTCGCTAATCTCTCCCAACGAGTTGTGTTTACAGAAATAAACATCGCTTCGTAAACATTTTTAGCTGCTATAAAAAAGTCACTTTGATTATCTATTGTGAAAACAAAAGACTGTGATCGATGCTTGTTTAGAATTAAGCTCAAGATTAGCCCATCACAAAAAACTTGCAGAACAAAGAATTTGAAGCACATGTTTACAAATTGGAAACAAAGTAGATAAAGTGCTCGTAATCTCGTAAACTGTTTATTCTTGTAATAAAAAAGTCGATACACCTGATCGGAAGTCTATTGAGATGACCCGCGACTGGATTAAAAATGCCATAAAACTTCGAAATAGACGAGAATCTTCAGTAGCTGATCGATTAAACAAATAAAAAAGCGTTTCGCTAGCTGAAAGGCGAAAGGCAGCGTGTCGTAAAATCGTATGGCACAGAGAAGCCGGCTGACAGTGGTAGTAAACCGTCTCGTTTTGTATACAGCCCCTTGTTATAGTCGGCGAGAGAGGTAAACATTGCAGGCCCATGTGTCGCCTCCTTTAAGGTGGACTTCCGATGCCAGCGGCCGATGCGTCTAACGCGCGCGTCTGACGCGAGGTTCTGTCAAATATGACAGAACCTCGCGTCAGACGCGCGCGGCCGACGACAGACCTCACTTCCGATGTCAGCGACTGACGCGTGCCTATTGTGCAGAGTGTTATCACTTTAGGGTATTTTCCCCAAAATTTAGGGTATGTTTTTATGTTTTGGTGTTTAAACAAAAACATAAAAACACAAACAAAAAAAACAATACATATTTTAATAAAGAATATTTGATTGATTGACAGATTGATAGGTTTAGAGAATATATGGATGCATTTTTTTTACAGGGTTTATGATAAAATACATTTTTGGGAGTAATGAGAACCTTGGCTTTTTAACCTGTACCTACATGGATCGCTTTCTAGCTAATAATTATGTAGGCAAGAGATTTTCCGAAAAAAAAAAGTAGTTTCAAGTGACTCGATAGATGGTGTTATCGCTATGTGGATGAGCGACCTTGTAGATAATAAAATACAAATAAAATAGTAAAAATTAAGCAAATTTTCGGTAAAAACTTCGTAATATTTCTGGCAAACATTCTTGTTCCGCGTGACGTCAGAGCATAGCCGCGCGCGGCCGCGGCCGATGCGATAGACATCGGCCGCGCGCGTCTGACGCGCGCGTCAGTCGCTGGCATCGGAAGCGGCGCCATACGTTATCATAGTAACTAGTATGGCCGCATCGGCCGTCGGCCGCGAGCCGCGCGCGTCAGACGCGTCGGCCGCTAGCATCGGAAGTCCACCTTTACTGCCGCCTTTGTGACTTGCGGACGTAGCCGAAGACGGTTGTGACCTCGAATGCTAATATCACTGTTTAGACAAACGATTTACACACGTTACTATCTAATAAAATTTTATTGAGTCTATTGAAAGATCTGCGGGATGTAACAAAAAGGAAGATTTTCGCTCTACCTCTGCTCTATCTACGAAGAAATAAACTATGTAATCAAAATGAATGTTTTCTCTTTTGGAAATTCGTTAATGAATTTTATTGTATGTTTCTAACAATATTCAACGAAATTCTCATCTTTCTCGTTTTGGAGAGCAGAATAATAAAAAATGCATAGTCATATTTATTTTATTGCTATAAGTGGCTAAATAAGGTGGAAAAGGACACCTTTAAAAATAAGGCGCACTTTTACAGTGTAAGGGCACCGCAAACAAATCCAGTAAATAAATAAAAAATTAAATAAATAACTTATTCATTATTAACATAATGATCCCAGATTCATTCCAGATTTCATTTATATTTAATAATTAAAAGTTGTTAAGAGTTCAACGACTCATTAGGCTCAATACCTACTCCCTCCCAATCCCATAAATCCCCATTAAATTATCTCAATTCTCTATTAATCTACAAATATTTGTTCACTTTACTCAAGTCTTGTCACAATTGTTACAGATTATGGTTACGGACATCCAGGTGGGTTTAGTCCTTTCCTACTAAACCCTGGCTGGCTGGATGCGGCGTACCTCAACTACGCGTGGGCGGACTACTTCCGACCGCCGCAACTCCGGGATCAAACCGCTGCACTTGTTAAAGGTTTGTGTCTGTTTAGTGCCTCTGTTTATGCTAATAATGGAGCAATTTATACGTAATTAAATAAAATATCTAAATATCTTGGACATTGTCACACATATTATTGAAATCCATGGAAAGTACCAGAATCTGGCCTGGACGTGTATCATGATGACTTGACAACGATATAACATACATATTTTATATACAGGGTGTAAGGAAAAGTATCACTAACCTTTACACCACATACTCTAATCATCAAACTGAACAACTTTTACTATGGGAGCGAACCTGTCAAAACAAAACAAAAACAGCTGTCCCATACTTTTGAATCGAGTAAGTATTGCAGTTTAGTATAAGCACAGTATAAGAAAGAGTATCTATTACTAGATAGTATGGGGCAGCAGATTTTTTTTGTTCTAACATGTTTGCTCCCATAGTCAAAATTGTTCAGTTTCATGGGTAGAGTATGTATATGGTTTAAAGGTTAATTAATGATACTTTTCCTTACACGCTGTATAATAATTCATAATGTTTGTATAGATACAAACATCCATGACTTTGATACAAATATTCATATATTCATTATACAAATATTTTCCTCTCGCGGGATTCAATCCCGCGACTCTCGGATCAGCAAGCCGGTTCACTATATCAACTTGAGCCGGCCTTAATTGAATAACGTAAAAATTTTTAAAATCTTTTTGTGTTTCGGATCAAACAAATTGTTCTAAAACCGGAAAAGATCTTCAGAGCTCATCCGAAATATGAAAAATGCAAATATGTACTTACAACGAAAACAATGATTTGTATACTATCCAATTTCCTCTTAAAACTCCAATCAACGGATTTGTTAATTTAAAAATTCTCGATCTAGCAAACAAACACTCGAAAGCATGTTGCTAGCAGAACGCCCCTCAAGGCCGTATAACGCAAAAGCGGCTCAAATAAAAGAAGCTGCTCTTGAGCGCTGCAAAACAACACCGCCCCGACCGAAGCAAAACCACCCGCTGAAGTCCGAGTGGGGGAAGTGGGGGGTGTCAGAAAATAACGAAAAAAGCACCGCCTTCACGTTCGAGAGAGTGTGGAGTCAATTTTATTCCAATGTAGGCGACCGCGCCACCGGCCACTTTTTGTTTCCGTCGCTGAAACGCGAGTAGCGATGTACTCAAACACCTACCGACTTTTATTAAACCTACATTAGCTTCCTTTTGTAGAGAGATTCGGGAAACGTTCAAATTAATAATGAACTCCATTGTTTTGTTGTCTTTTTACAATGTTTCCACTTTACCCGCACAACGACTAATTTAAAACTTGTTCTTCTATAACTTTTCCACACGCTCTCTTGCCTTAGAATTAAATAAGGATATTGTATTTTTATACTATTTTAATTAATGAGAAAATTTATCAGCGATAGTATAACTAATAATTAAGAATACTTCTTATGAGTTAAAATAATAATTAAAATGTTGACCAACTCTGTGAATGCTAATTAAAAATAGCGTCCGATGCAAAACAGATTCAAATTCAACGGTCGGGGATCACCTCAATCAGGCGCGACGCCGATATTGGCCTCCACCTCACCAAATTACCCCCTAGTTACGACCCCTCCCACCCTCGCTGCCTTTTAAAGTGGTCTGCGCACCACTGCTACTGCTGCAAACAGAAAAAGTGCAAAAGAGTAACGAACGTTGCACCACCTCCGAGCTCTTTGTGGCCCAATCTGCGCCTCCATCGTGTCCTTTTTATGCGCCAGGTTCTCTTACACGCTATCGAGAATCAAAGCTTGCACAGTAGCTACAAGAACTTTTTGAACACTGTTGCTAATGAAAATTTCACGTTTCGAGCCCTCTTTGTCCGCTCTGTACGGAGATAGCGCTTCCTTATCGCGATGGAGCCGCTTTGTGGCGCACACACGTGTCCGCTGCAGCGCCTCCACGCGTGCCTCGCATCGCTAATGTGCTGCCGATGCCGTGTCGGAGCCCGACTGAGATGTGTCAGCCCGAATTACTACGGAATGTCGTGTCTGCATCGTAAAGAACGACGTCGCGTTCAGATAAATAAATATTGCACCCTCACCCTACCGATATCGAACTAAAAAAACATCCCTTTCGGTGAAGCCGCCTTTAAACGCCTACAGATTGTACATTATCCTTAGTACGATTATGCACCCTCGTTGTTCAGGGAATCGGCAGAGTGCCCGCGCGCCCTGGCTTGTCCCCGGGGGCTAGTCTCTCATATTACGTCATGTTGCTAAATCGGACGACGGTAGGAGTTGAAGAATATTATAGTATTAGCCAAATATCTTATGTTTTGTTTATCTTTGTCAACAGGTGCTGCACCATTAACCACACCTCCAGTTGCGCTACCTGGAGCTGAACTATTTCCGTTCCCGCCGGCGATGACCAACCTTCCACCTGGAGGTCTGATTCCACCTCCAGGCGCTTTCCTACCACCAAATGGACTATTGCCTTTCTCACCGCATCCTGCAGAACTAGCACTCAAATCTTTACCACCAGAATTGACATTGAAAAATGGTGTTAATCCATATGATGCATTGAGACACTTGCAAAGCAACGTATCATCTATGGACACTTCAAGCGCTCGTCTGTCACCGACGAGCAGTAGACAGAGTGGCAGTCCAAGAAGCATCATCAACGCCAGCCCTGACAGATCGAAAGCTGACTCAAAGTCAGAAGCAAATTCAACGCACGATGCTACAATATCTGACGAATCAGATGAAGAGCCAATTGAGGTTGTGAAATCAGCATTCCATCCAACACGACCGGCGAATTTGGAATTGCAGGAGATGAAGCGAGTGCAGGCCGCCGATTCGACCGTGTCGGACCGGCCGCGACACCGCAACGAGCTAAAGGCACCTTCACAACGAACCACACGTGTGCTCTCCACCAGTCCAACGTCCACCAAGATCTCAAACGGTACGATAGCAACACATAAATCAGTGTGGCGGCCATATTGACTCTATTAGTGTTAGGAAAGTTTAATAATTTAGAACCCGTCTCTGTAGATGGTGTTGTTGAAATGTGATAAAACAATGAGCTTGTAAATAATATAGGTATTAAAAATTACATTGATTTATGAAAGATATTTATTGTTAGAAGTATATTAGGTTAAGGTTTAGGTAGTGTAGACGTATGTATATCATACATGATATTGTAAATGTTGAATAGAAAACTGTTATTTTAATTGCAAATGTGTTCAAGCTTGTCGATTTCAATAAATATAATTAGTTAATGTAATTTTCCACAACTTAATAGGTATTGTTTTAAATCGCTTAGGGGTTTATGTAATACGAGATGATTAATAATTGATATGAAAGCTGTAAATGCAAAATTTGATGTTTCCCAAAAATGACTGATTAATTATTATTATTATAACAGTTTAAAGAATGACACCTTTTTATGTCTTGTAAACAATTGTAAATATAAAAGGTATTTATGATAACAAGAGTATTGTACAGTAATATTTGCCTACTGGCAATATATAACCATGATGTACATATGTATTTACCTAGAGATATCGAGATAAAAGATAATTGGAGAAATTAAACTGCATTTTCTTGTACAACCCTCATTCCATTTTAAATCAAAGGAAACATAAAATAAAAATATTGCGTGTGCTTATGAATTTAGACCTCGTATAATTTCACAAAAAATATTTCACTGCTAAAAATGCATAAAATGACTATTTCATTTTTTTCATTTCATGACTATGATTCACTTTGAAATTTGATTTGATATCCCTCCATTTAAAATTTTCTTCGACTATAGTATAACTTATTCCGAGCATCTAATAGGGGTCCCATTTTTTATTTTGCGATGCGATGCGACGTCACAGTTATGTGTGGGCACCGTTAGTTTGAATTGAGATTCCAAATAGGTTGTATTTGAAAACTTTGATAATCGCCAAGTAGCTACGACTTGCACAGCCCTGCTTTTAAGACTCGAGTTTTCGTCCGTAACGAAGAAAATGCTATTCAAATTGTGTCAAAAAGAATCGATCAATAAATTTTCCCCAGTACATGGTAGTAAGAGTGCGAGGGAGTAGTTTTTGCAACAGTGAGACGTAGTCCGTAGCCAACGTAAAAATATCCTACGTATAGGTTTGTAAACAGACTTCAAAATCAAATAACAACTATATTTCCAGAATGGGTTATCAGAGATACATATTTTATAGATTACCATATTCAGTATCCCCCATATTCGAATAGCAGTACCCAAACTCTGTCCATCGTGACAAACACTTTACCGTCACAAACATTTCATTAAAGTCAATTACATTTTTCAGAAACAACCTAGAAAAAACTAATCTCTATCCTTGTTATGTTGTCAGATTTTCTTTAAAATAGACAGTTTCAATGCTAGGATTAATTTAAGATTTGTATGGGAATCTCTTTGAGGCACTGTAATTTTAAAACTCATTTTAACGTAAATCCGACCACACACAAGCATAGAGATTTAGTTTTTAGATTGTTTCTAAAAATTTCACTGACTTTAATTGGTTAATATTGAAATTATAAAACCAGACTTCGTTTGTATGGACCAACACGCCTCAAAATCTAAGAGTGTAGAAAAAGAAAACAATCTCGAAGAATCTTGAAAAAACCCTCAAGATTCTTTTCTTGATCGCGGATTGGCAAATTCTTATATGGAAAATACCTATTCAAAAATCATACTCCAGGAGTGCGATTTCTGAAAGTCAAATAAACAGTAGAAAAATGGATATCTCCATAGTAATATTGTCATTTTCAACTGCTGAGTTAAAAGTATGAGTTTTAAAAATCGCACTCCAGGTCGGGATCGAACCGGGAAGACTGGTTCACGTCGGTCGTCCTCCCGCACTGCTACCCATAATTATGACTTCCAGTGTGGTAGCAGCACGGCACGTACACATTGAATGACAGAAGATGCTGACGACTGATCGAACGACCTCAAGATTGTGAGGCAGGCTCTTTACTTTTATTTGAGCTAATCAGAAGCCTACTTAACCCCAGCTTATCTACATAAGCAACAGAAATGAATGCAGTTCTGCACGGTGACAACGGTGTGCGTCGCGTCGGCGTGTCGCTCTGTCAATTGTGTTTGCACCCGAGTTGATCCGGTTAGCTGATTGCGAGTCCCCCGCCCCGCGCCGCGCCGCGCCGCGGTCACGCCGCTCCTCAAACAAGCCAGACCATTCCGTGGACCCATGCACTGGATGACAGGTTTTGAATATTGTCTGGATGTTGAAATGTTTATTGTTAAAATCGGTTATGTCTTAACGTCGTCATCATCTGCCAGGTATAAAAAATAAATGGATGGTTATAACTGTCCATTTTTATAAAATTTACTCCAAAAAACAATAACTTGAAAAAAAGATGCAGGCATCCTTGGCGAAAAGCTTCGGCAAAAATTAAAAAAAAAGGCAATTTGTTTCTGGATTCTAGCTATTATAATTATTACGATTCTGAAGAAACGTCAGTTTTCAGATTCGATTTTGTACATTCGACTGCTGAAGACCCCTTCCAGGCGTGCTATTTTTGAATGTCACAGATCCTAATTCGTGTAAATGGCATTATTCTTGTAATTAAGGTATGTATTTTCAAGCCGTCTTGATGAAAAATTATTGATATCGCTTGCAAAACATTAAAATAATGTCGTTTTTACTGAATCGATAAATGAAAACATTGAGATTTAAACTTAATGACATTTTTACAATGAAATGAGACAAAATATTAATGCTCAGATTTTCCATTAAGAAAACATATTTCCCAACGATATAGGATAGGACAGTCGCAAAAATAATCCAGAGTCCAGACTCAAAAAAAAATTACAAATCTAATCCAGAGCGGGATCACGTAGTTGGAACCCAGTGAATAGAAGCTTCCTCATTATGTTGGGCTTTGATTCGGATCTCGCAGGCGTCGGGCTTATGATTCGCTTTTTGGTGAACCCCGTGTTTCATACATTACCTTTACTAGGTATGACCACCCCTATTTAGCCGTATTAAAAACCTGTGGCCAGACAGAGAGCAGGAGGAATATACCTAGTTAAAATTTTGCTCCTTATTTCAATGCATGAGTCGTATTAATTAGTTTGAATATGACTAGCTAAAGTATATTTTGGCTAAGTGGGTGAAGGAACGCTAGTATAAGTGAATTTGAATCTCAACTCATCAACTCATACATTGCTTATTTTTCCCGTAGAAATATCATATAAAAAACTCATACTTTCCCTACTCGATACACAAATTCGGTGAGGTCAAAATGTTACCTACCTTTTAAAAAGTATACCTACCTAAGTAGTGGAAGCGTTGTCAATTTTTTGCATAAGTAGGCATACAAGACGTCACGATGGAACATAGATTTTCACCCACAAAAGACTACATAGAGACAAGATATAAAGAAACCACATCCCTTATTCAACCCAAATTCACGAAGAAGAAATTGTGTGATTTTTTAAAGCTGTGAACCATATGGCAACCTCTACATGAATAGCAAGTTCTGTATCTGGACTTCACTATCCATTCAAAGTGAAAGATTATTTGAAACAGTACAGCTAGTTCAATTTGCAGTGCACAGAAGGGAACGTGGGAAAAACGTTTTGGAAATAGGTACGTGGAGGTAACGACGACGGGAAACTGTCGGACAAAGGATCCAGTGCGGCCGTACGATTGTATCAGTAGCAAACTGAATTCTTGTGCGGAGTATATGTCTGAACCGATTGTTGGTTATTGAGAAAACAAATCATTTTACCACAAGGAATCAAATGCGAGTTTTATAATAGCAGTTTAACCAGTAGCCAATATTATGCACAGGTTCAATCAATGATACTTAAACAATGTAGTTTTTATTTATTGATTTACCAACAGTTGTTGTTACAATAATACATACACATGATAAATATCGTGTCTAAATGCACAACCAAAACAGGTAAATAAATACCACACGCACGTACTAAGTATCATCAAGACAGTAACGACATGAAGTAAAAAACATAATAAGAAAACTTAAACTTAAAACTTCATGTAATAATTATACACATAGATAATATATGCACAAAAAATAAATTTTACCAAAATTGACCTTAAAATTAAATACTAACCAATAAGGTATTTATTGCTAAAATTAACCCATTTCTATCTGACTTTCCTGGGGTAGAAAAATAAGGAAAACAACAAAACGACAAACAAAAAAATAATTATGTGAAAACTCATACAATGTCATGATAATTATTGTACCTTCTGCAAAACTACAAAAATAAGGTGATGATAGCCTCGTTGATGTCTTTTCTTCTATTGTATAATAAAATACTATTCAATAAATGTTGATAGGAAATAGGTAGGTCCTTACTTTCTTAAAGGAAACCAGTACCAATATTGAAAAAAAGGGTTGTCTGTAATGTCGGTTTACGGACGAAAGTTATACGTGATAACATCATAAAGAAACATAGATGAATGTTCGAATTGCTAGCTCTGACGTAACGCGAGAAAGAGAGATTTGCTCCACGCTCTCGCTTGCACGCTCAGGCTCAGGCGGAACGTGACACTTTTTCGTGCGTGCAGCCGGTGTTCATCGATTTATAAGACGTTATCACGTCAAAAATATGTCACAAATATATTACATTTATATATCTATCACACATAGATTTATTTATCACGTTCGTGATTCAATTTAGAGAAATATATTAAAAGTAGGCAAGTACCTAACGAATGAGTCGATTAAGAGTAGTTAAATTTAAAAATATATACATACTTTACTTATTATGGTGTAAAATAAACAATACTACCCCAAGTGAAGGAAAAGGCTGATGTCGTGTCGTATCAAGAACTCAAGCCGCTAGCGGAAAAGAAACTGGATTGTCGAAGATGATGACCAGTGTGGTATGGTATTGAACATGTACCATTCAAAGATAGAATGTTATTTTCAGATTTATCAAAGCGATTTACCTCGGCAGCGCAGCGCAGCCGAAGCTTAAAGTCCGGTTGCGCCCCCGGCACAAACTGCGACATCACATATCGATAAGATCGCCCGTGATTTTATTGTTTCACTCTGAACCTGGAAAGACCCGGGACCCGGTGACGCTGACGCGACGTGCCCTATGCCCCGGGGTACGATGGGGAAAAAATCTAAATGGACCCGGTGTGTGCTCCAATTTACCTATGTGAAATCAATTTAAGTGCCATTAGGTGTCCATTGTACTTTAAATCGAATTAATTTAACCTTTTTTGCGTTGTCGTGTTTTACATGCATACCTACTAACATGTCTAACTGGGTTAGACAGGAGACAAATTGATTACCTGTTACAATTCTGACACAGCTTTTTTGCCTCTTCAAAGTTCATAAGCTTTTTCATTAATGCTCGTCAGTCCTGGATACATTTTACTATACAGTTTTCTTTTTCACATTAATTGATTGGAACACAAAGCTTTCATTTTGTTTCATTTCACATTATCTGAAATAACGTTTATATTAGTTATATGCGTGTGCTTTTGAAATATAGCTATACAATATATTATCCAAGTTTGTTACAAAGAGCTTCTGTGAAACATAACTTCAAAAAGTTTGAAGTATTTTTTTTTTCTTGCTATGATAAGGTTCTACGTTGGCCATTTCAAATTAATTGACTCTTTCTGTTACGTATAATACAGTATGTAGGTATGTATTTATTCAAAATCGGTTCCGTAGTTTTTGCGTGATGCTCGAAATAAACAGACAAATAGGTCTTTAGACAAGAATTCTAAAAAAGGTTGATTTGGAGTCAGGGACACTATATTTTTCTTGTAAATTATATCTTCGATGTACAGACACCACAGAACAGACACACTTCTGTTACAGTTTTATAATAGTTTAGAAGACGCGTAGTATACAGGGTGTAACAAAACACCCTAGTAATACTTAAGGGGGTGCTTCAGACCATCAAAGTGAACAACTTTTACTATGGAGCCACCATCGAAATCGCGAAAAAAAATCAGCTCTTTTATACAAAACTGTATACCTACCGTCCCGGCTCAAATGTATGGACGGCAGATTTTTAAAATTTTATCTTGACGTTGGCTCCATAGTGAAAGTTGTTCAGATTGATGGTCTGAAGCACCCCCTTAAGTATTACTAGGGTGTTTTGTTACACCCTTTATAGGTAGTATCTACGTTTTATGATTTTTACGTCGAGTCGTTTGTAAAAAAATCGCTATATCATCGCACTCGAAAGTCAAGTGAGGGTGACACTGGACAATGGACAATGGAATAGAAAGAAAATCTCTCCGATAAAATTTTAATGCCTGTATAAAAAGGCTATAAATTTGATTTACGCGCCCCCGAACCCCGTAAAACGGGGTAATATCGAAAAATAACATGAGATAATGTTGGCTTACAAAGTGGGGGCGACTGGCGACCCTGGTCCGCAGGATTAGGTGATATTTGCGTTGGGATGCCGCGTCTGGCCGGTCAACGTTTCACGTTCACAATTTGAACATTATTTTCCTTGTTCTGAAAAAAAAAAACAGAAAACTTAGAACAAAAGTCAGAGACGACAATTTATCTTAACTTTGATAGTTTCATATCATCATTATTTTAATTATTTCAATTAATAATTAGTATTTTATCAATCATAACAAAGCAATATATTTTTACCATTTGTTATATCTCACAAATGCTATCCGTCTTAAATTATGTATAACAGGACTACAGGGTGTTAGGGTAAACAGTTGCATTGCTTTAAGGGGTGATTGTACCCATGATACTGAACAACTTTCCCAAAGAAACCTAAAGGAAATTAACATCAAAAAAATTCGACTTTTCATACAAAAGTTCGATCAGCTGATTGCATTTAGTATGGGAAGTCCACATTTTTTTTTTGTGAATTTCCTATAGGTTTCTTAGGGAAAGTTGTTCAGTATCGTGGGTACAATCACCCCTTAAAGTAATATTACTGTTTACCCTAACACCCTGTAGATTCATAATCAACGTTCCAAAAAATGGCAGAATCAAAAGAGCTCCCAAGAGCTCTTTTTTGTACTAGCTTTCAGTCATCATCATCATCTCAGCCGATGGACGTCCACTGCTGGACATAGGCCTCCCCCAAGGATCGCCATAACGACCGGTCCTGCGCTGCCCTCATCCAACGTTTTCCCGCCGCCTTCACCAGGTCGTCGGTCCACCGTGTGCACGCTGCGCTTTCCGGTACGCGGTCGGCACTCGATAACTTTTCGGCCCCACCGGCCATCGGTTCTGCGAGCAATGTGCCCCGCCCACTGCCACTTAAGTTTAGCAATTCTTTGGGCTATGTCAGTTACTCTGGTTCTTCTGCGGATCTCTTCATTTCTGATTCGATCTCGCAGACTCGAGCTTTCAGTCATCATCATCTTATTTAAGAGCTATACGCTGTTGTCGGTGGAGTATTCGCACAATCCTGTCTCTTTTCCGCTAGTGTCTTGAGTTCTTGATACGACACGACATCAACCTTTTCACTTGGGCTAGATAACTCTGTCTAGGTCTTCCTCTGCCTCTCTTCCCCTCTTCCCTTCCAGTATGGATTTGAAGAAATTGAAAGTAAACTTACTAAATACATACGAATAAGTTTATTATTCAAATACAACGTATATCCGCCCTCCCTGGGGGTAGGTCTGTGCCCTGCAGTGGGACGTATATAGGCTGATGATGATGATGCATGTATATTTTAGTGCCACCCAACAGCATATATACTTGATTAGTGTGGGTTATTGCGTCGTTCGGACAAACATTTTCAAAAATTTTATAGTAAGACTTGGAGTCTATAGTATTTATATCAATGATTTTAACTTTTAATTCCAAAACTACGCTACATCCAAGGACATTGGAACAGAAAAAACCATTAAAAAAATAATAAAACAATATATTTCTGGAAAGAGAACTGGAAGGAATAAAGTCAAGGCAAATTAAAACAAACAAAAATTTCACATCATGAAATGTAATAATAAAGAACGCTTTTGAAAATAATAAATCCTCCTTACTGGTCCGCGGCAGGAACGCAAAATGAGTAGAAGAAGCCACTTAAAAAGATTGGCACTCAGCGAACCGGCATAATCTATGTAAATTACTTCAAATTAGGAGTCGTCAACACGCTGCCTCTCCTCTGCGTAATTTCGAAGGCAAACCCTCTTTATTATTAATATTTATTCCATCCCTACTCTCGACAAATCAGGAAAAATCTGAAAATCTTTCAAGCACTTCGATCTCTTAATGAAAAGAATAAATGTTTGGATTATTTTTGGAGAAGGAAAAATAAATTAAGTGAAACATTTTAAAATGAACAAAATAATAAAAGCCACGTACCTATCTATTTGTAATTAGAGGTTACTTTAAAGGTAAACCGAAAATAGAACACATCTGTTTATTTTATGGTTACCGGCGAAAGAATATAGAGATTTTATTACACGTAATTGAAGTAGGTAGTGGAAAAAACTATGTAAGAGTAAAAGAAAGTAGACAATGAAAAAGTTTGTCCGAAAGGCGGCAAGATGAAAGAGAGATGCAATAAAAATCATAAAATGACCCGAAAACATTGTTTCAAAAGTATAATACTAACAAACCCATGGAAGGTCATAAAAATATTGTTGTTGGGTAGGGAAGAAAGCTACTGTTCCATTCCACTTTTTTTCTTGCTAAAAATTATTTTGAACTTTAAATATCTTGTATTACTTTTCTTGTTTTCCAGTCTTTCGTAAATTGGTAGTTCCTATTATCACAAAAATAATTTGTTTTCGATAATTATTGCTTGGAACACAAATATAATTATTATGGACACCTAAATAGATTCCGACAAACTATCAGAATAAATTGATACCTATTATAGTATACCTAAGTACGTTATCTTCAATGTCTTGCGTACTAAATAAAAAACCGGCACATTGTTTGAAAAAAATCTACAGTAATTGATAATTATAATATAACATTCAGGAGAATGGTTTTCGAAACTCATACTTTGAACTCGGCAGTTGAAAATGTCAATATTACTATGGAGATGTGCATCTTTCTACTGCTAATTTGACTTTCCAAAATCATACTTCAGGAGTGCGATTTTAAAAGTCAAATCTAGGAAGATGCATATCTCCGTAGTAATTTAATTTTGACATTTTCAACTGCTGAGTTCAACGAATGAGTTTCAAAAATCGCACTCCAGATTCGAGAAAATATTTATACCCAAGCTTTTCTTAAAAATGGACGAGTCCCATTTGAATCTAGAAAAGTGTATATTTTATCGTTACGAATAAGTTTTAGCTTAGAATGAAATAGCTAAATACTTGATAACATAACCATAAAATCTCACATTACGTCGCCAACCCAAACTCTATCCCAAACCAGAGCGTTAACCCTGCCGTTATAGTTCCTTAGCTCGCCATCGTAAATCATAACAAACATCTTACACCCTTCGGTAACCGACTGGTCTCCGGCCCCGGCGCCCAAGTGCTGTTAATTGGCAACCGTCCGGGGAAATTGGTCCGCTGTACTTGCTTCCGTGACTTAATGACTAGCAGCCCAGTGGATGGACGCCGAAACCCATTTAGGCATGTGTAATTTGTGTATATGCAAGGGTTAGCCGACGTTTGGTGATGGATGGAGAACCTAGTTATGATTTGAAATATTTTTCCGTTTGATTTTAGATCGTTAACACTTTCACGTGGCGTCATGAGATGTTCCGCCGTAGAAGTTTGTGGTGTGATACTATTTATTTCATACAAAATAGAAAACTCGTTTTCAAAGGTGAAATATAGATTAACGTGGAAGACGCCGAGAAAACTCGATCCGCCCAGGAACGGTTTCAGGGTTTTAAATATGACTAACTAACGTCAAAAAGCGTTCTATGTGTAGAGATTAATTTTTCGATGACGTGAGAAGACGTTTTTTTCGTGACCTTATATTACCTTACGCGAAAATAATGCAACATAAATAAATCAATTGTCGAAAATGATGATCCGATCATTCAAGGTCATTGCGACTTTATGACTGACTTATTAGTACACATTTCCAATTAGGTAGGTATTATATGGCATAGGTCAAAACCAATTTTGTCGAACAAATAAAAGTACAGAAATTTAAACTCAGTAACGAACTGCGGTGAACCGGTACCGTGCCATACCGTACTCGCAGTAAACATTAATTTACTTTACGACTTTGACGAGTTGTAAAATTTCGCATTTTTTTGCGAAACGTTACGGTAACGGTACACTTTTTTAATAGCCAAATTGTAATTGTAAGCAAATTATAAAAATGTCTTTATTTGCTTACGGTAAAAGCGGGCTGCTATTGCTCTACAATCGGTAAAAAGTAGAGCCCAAAAGTAAAACAACTTTTATGACAAGGACCTTTCGCTGGATACCGTTAAATATGTAAATATTTGTGCAACTTAATGGGGGCGGGCAGAAAGAAAGCAATTACTGTTATGCTAGGGCAGTTTTTTTTTTGTAGAGAAAAAACGGTAGTAAATGTTACTGTTAGTTTTCTGTGATGATTAATTCTTTATTATTATTTAAATTCGATTCTCTGTTGTATTTAGTTTGGTTCTTTTCAAATGGTGAACCAAAATTTACTTTGATAAGAATCAATGACACTATTTTTTACAACTAGCTGTTGCCCGCTACTTCGTCTGCGTTACCCGGATAAAAAGTACCCTATGTGTTAATCCAGGCCATGGTCTATCTGTATGCCAAATTTCATCAAAATCCGTTCAGCAGTTTTTGCGTGAAAGCGGAAGAAAACATCCATCCATACTTACAAACTTTCGCGTTTATAATATTAGTAGGATACCAATCTATAGAAGATATAAAATCCTATACTTGATACGAATCTTTAAGGTGGACTTCCGATGCTAGCGGCCGACGCGTCTGACGCGCGCGGCTCGCGGCCGACGGCCGATGCGGCCATACTAGTTACTATGAAAACGTATGGCGCCGCTTCCGATACCAGCGACTGACGCGCGCGTCAGACGCGCCGGCCGATGCGATAGACATCGGCCGCGGCCGCGCGCGGCTATGCTCTGACGTCACGCAGAACAAGAATGTTTGCCAGAAATATTACGAAGATTTTACCGAAAATTTGCTTAATTTTTACTATTTTATTTGTATTTTATTATCTGCAAGATCGCTCAACGTAGCGATAACACCATCTATCGAGCAACTTGCATCAACTTTTTCTTTTTTTCGAAAAATCTCTCTTGCCTACATAATTATTAGCTAGACAGCGATCCATGTACAGGTTAAAAAGCCACTCAAGGGTTCTCTAATTACTCTCCAAAAATGTATTTTATCATAAACCCTGTAAAAAAAATTGCATTCATATATTGTCTAAGCCTATCAATCTGTCAATCAATCAAATATTATTTATTAAAATGTGTATTGGTTTTTTTGTTTGAGTTTTTATGTTTTTGTTTAAACACCAAAACATAAAAACATACCCTAAATTTCGGGGAAAAAACCCTAAAGTGATAACACTCTGCACAATAGGCACGCGTCAGTCGCTGACCTCGGAAGTGAAGTCTGTCGTCGGCCGCGCGCGTTAGTCGCATCGGCCGCTGGCATCGGAAGTCCACCTTTAAACAATACGCAAAATTTTGATGCGCACCGAACATACTAACCCACCTAGTCTACTCCATTATGTTGCAACTATGCGGGCAACTCGCGACCACTATGTAGAACCACTAAGCCACGGCCTCCAGTGGCAAGCCGAGGCTGGCAAGTTGTCACCCTCAGCCACTCATGCTCGCCTGGTACTTTGCATTATCATAACTTTCCTCTCGCCTCCAACATTATTCAATTTTGTGACAGCTTCCGAATAGAATATGAATGAGGAAAGGTGTTCTGTTGGGTGACGAGGCAGTTTTACAATTTTGAATATTTTTAGAATTTATTTTTTACCACTATTTCTTTTCCCATAACATTGTAGAGTTGGTAATACAAATTATGATTGTATTAACCACAGAAAAGAGAACCAATTGAAATAGCACGAGGACTTAAAAAAAAACAAAAACTAATTAAATTAAATTCAACATTACCTTCATGACATTTATGAACTTTTTGTTTAACGAAATGTCAGATATGGTACCTAACGACCTTACCTATCAGTGGTACGCGAGCTGTACCTGCATGCTTCTTCTATTATGGCGAAGACAGGTTATTTGTTCTGCGTTATTAACATTGGTTGACTTCTAACCCTTTTGATAAACACTTATGAAAATATGACACCAAAAAAAACCTACACCTACAAATTTCATTGACTCTAATCCTAACGGTCCTAACCTAACCATGTTGCGCTCACTGCGGCATCATTCGGTCTTTTTTTCAGCGAAAAACCGTCCGCGGCCGGCAACAAATTGAAATTCATTAGTACGCCGCGGCTCCATCGGCGCGGGCGTTAAGGAAAATTAACGAGCCGTATATGAATTAACACCCACATGTACAGCATATAACTGGCGGTCAGAGACGGCGCCGATCGATATCAGGCAATCCGCGACAGTTTTTGAAATGTATCGTTTCATTGAAGCCCACTTTATAGGTAGTAGGGTAAATACTAGCTTACCAATTATTTTGCAACTCATCTAATATGACACACTAAAATATGCTCGAGCTCGAATAGTTAGCTCGCTTATTTTGACTACGAGTAGCTAGTAAGTAAGTTTAAATAAACTTCGCACAGATCTTTGGGTTTCAGTATTACTTCAGCACTGTCTAACTTGGTAACTCTAAAGAGTCTTAAACATATGATGAAGGATTTAATATTTAAAAGACATTGCCCACTCTCGTTTCCCATACAAAACTGGTAAATTTGAATTTGATTTTTATAAAAAATCCCACTGCAGAAAAGGATAATTTCCATTTCATTGGGAAGCACGATATTCCTCCTATCCTATGTATAATTTCAGCTGTCATACGATTTGTATTTGTTCTTTAATCATACACAATCGCCAGCAGTGTTAGGATTGGACACAGAATAGGTAAAGTATAGGATCTTTCTTAATATGCTGACACTTTTTTAAGGGGATGATCAGACCATAACACTAGCATATTAAGTAGGACCCTGTATAGTTCTACAGATTGGAGTAGGTGAGAATGAATTGCCTAGTGTCTCGGACGTAGGTTTAAGTACTAGATTTTTTTTTTAACTTGAGTTAGTTCGTATTTTGTCTGTGGTTGACACATTTGTCAAAACATCTCAATAATCACGAAATCGTCATCCAACTCAGCTTAGCAAGATTACACAGAATAGAAAAGAGAACAAGCTAAACACGGCAAAGGAAAATCGTTTAATCTTTACAAATCCCTTCCCCAAATAGCTCGAATCCCTTACAAGGAGTAGGTGTATAAAGACATTCTGGATTAAGGGACAACTTTGTCTTACTCAACAGATTTGGTATTAGGGCGTCAATCTTGGAACTGTTTTCCGTTAAGCCTGATTACAATTACGAAATTGCATTAAGATTGTGTTGTAATTATATTGTTTTTAAATGCTACAGTATCAAAATCAAAAAGGGTTATTTAACTACTTCTGTAAATAAATACTCTATAATTAAGTACTTTATATTATCAGGATCAAAAAAATCTTAAAGAATGAAACTGTATTGTTACCATTCAAAGTGCATGGTGCAGTTTATATGGAAACCTAAAATACGTTTTTAATCATGCAGTAACCATCTGTAAAAGTTAGTTTAATTTTATTTTCTTTTTTCACCTTTCCATATCGTTGAAGATAATATATTTAAAAGTGTGAATTATCTTAATAAATTTAATAATACATTACCACGCCCATTAATGCCTTTTCTCAACAGTATTGTAAGTAGTTGTAGTAAGGCTCCAGTTCAGCGTATTGAATGTTTCAAGATGAAATGACGAGTAAAGCGGTGATAGGTGGCTAGGCCTTTTGCCCACAAATATGTAGCATGCATACGAAATCTGCATATTAAATCGTTATCCCCACGTGTCGTAAGATACCCACGGATATCTTAACAATTACTGACAAGCAAGACAGCTTCTATAACTACATTAATAACATTGTATACTAAGTAAACATAAATTAGGTTCTAGCAGGAGGTGTCTTAGCATTAATGTCATCAAGTCGCCGCTGGGCCAGACTGCAAACACGAGGTAATCTTGACTAATCTCTAAATCAAACTGACGAAAGCCTACTGTACCTACCTACCTACCTACTGTTACTATGGATACCTATTTTTAGCTACATGATAAGACTATAATGCTAGTTATGTCTTCACGTCTAAACTAAGGAACCCATTCCATTGAAATGTTGTGTCTTATGGAAAGAGAAGAAACATGAAAAACGTTTATTATTAAAATACGGGAAGTACAGAGGAAAAGTTTGAATTGAATAAATTAATTTAGTTTGCAAGGTCTAATTTCTACATAAGAAAAGTACTTATTTTATTGTTTACTAGCTTATGCCTGCGACTTCGTTCGTGTGAAATTAGAATATCGAAAAATCTTTTCTTATTGCACCGCTACATCCTCCGTAGAATCTATATTTAAAATCTGTGCGTTGTCTGTCAATCGGTCAGTCAGTATAGATTTTTTGTTATAATTGTTTTTGGAAGACCAACAGCACAATGCAATACATTAAACATAATAATATAGGTCAATTAAAGGTCCTCGCTAATTAACATTTCATACTTTAAATGTTTCATCAGCCTTAGATTATAACATTTATAAGTTTAGCTACTTCCATTTTGAAAACTATTTTTGACCTTGAACGTCTTGCAGAATATTGCTAAATCTAATATCTTAGCTCAAATCACTTTCAACCTAAATCTCGCTCACTCGCCACTCTAAATCATCTCACGCTCAATAGATTAGTCACGGTAGTCAACAAGGAAGTGTCCAGTATGGAGCACCCTTTCTCGGAGAAAGTCCTTTGTACTTTCCTCCAAGGACGACTAACGCTACTCTTTGTATAACTGTCCCGATAATATTACGGTTCCTTGTGTAATTATGTATTCATAACTGTATAAAGGGTTGCTTGAAAATAGTCCAGTTCGAAATCCTGGACCGTTATTTCACGTTTATGGCTAACGGGAGTGAGTCGATGTCATCGAGTGACGTAGTCGTACCGATATTGTACAGTTATCTATCTTTTGGAGCAATAAAGTAAAAGGGATGTAAACAAACTATAGTTTCGGTAATGAGAGAAAGGGGTTATTGTACGTATTTGTGCCGTTAGTTTGAATTGGAAGGTAACTGTGATTTCTTAGTTGGAGCTCTTGTTTTGGATAATGGAGCAGTGATTGATGGGTTGGTGTGACCACTTAGTTGCCACGCGATGGATTAACAAGTTAATTAATAATAAAAAACTTGTGGTCAAATAGTTCATAAATTATAAATAATTAAATCATTGCTATATGTGTCGAATTGCAGATGTTGATTTCAGCAACAAAAAATAGATTTGTAGATTGGGATAAATATGTAAAATCCCTTTAACATCATTTATCCAGTCCTTGTAAATTCAGTTATCTGTTCTTGGCATTACAACAGAAAATATACTTGTCTGGTCATCATGATACCTATAGGTAGATTTTGGAACTTTCCATTGGATAATAATTAAATGTGTGACAATATCCAAGATATTTATTTATCTCTCTTTGTATGCATGTACCTACCAGTAATTTTTATAGATGATCCACTATTTATAGGTACTATTTATAGGTATACTATAGGTACGCACCTATCTATAGTGGAAGCATACCTTATTCAAGCTTAATAGGTTTTTTTAATATTCAGACTAGCCTTGAGGAATATACTCTTTTTTTTTGGCATCCCTAATTGTGAAATAGCTACTGTTGTCGTAAATAATATTGTCTTTGCCACCGGTGTTACCCGCCATTGTTTGTATTTCTTTGTCAGATTGGCAATATGGCTGTTTAGGGCTGTGAAAAAATATGACCCATTTTGCTACCAATTGTCTTGTTCTGACTACACTGCCGCCGACAAAGATGAAATGTGCTGTAATGTTGCTTAGATTTTGGGGTATATTGTTTGATTTATTGTTAATATGAAACAGCAGAATAAAAGCAAAGCTGAAAATCTTTATTTAAACTAGTTACCTACACGTTAAGGATGTTTATAAGTTCCTAACTAATGGTTGTCTGAAAGAGAGCTTTTAATGATAGGTTTTTTTTTTTTTTTTTTTTTTTTTATTCATAATGGGTTTGCGCTTGGCTTCAGCTCACCTGATGGAAAGTGTAGATGAAGCCGAGGATGTAGCACGCTCGCCCAGAAAAAGCGTACTATTAGTACTATTAATTATTAATTAGTTGGTTCCATGTGAGTATGTTTTTAATGTAGATATAAACATGCTTTGAAGTATATCTCACTAATATTATGAGTGTCAAAGTTTGGATGTTTGTCACTCAATCACGCATAAACAGCTAAATGGGTTTGGATAAAAGGTACGCAGATGGATATGTTTTGAATTAACACATTGGATAAGTACTTTCTAAGGACTACGCAGACGGAGTCGCGGGCAAACGCTAGTTTGTTATAGAAACGAAAATAGAGTCGTATGCTTTGTATTTAATTGAGTTTTTGATAAATTCCAAAATGTATTGAAACTACATATTTAATTTATGTAAAGTGACTTCGATAGTGGAGTAAGGTTTTACCTACATACAAGCTATGCAAAGATGTAAATTTTTACAAAAGGCATTTAAACGATTGCACCTAATAATAAATATTTGAAGGTTTATTGGTTTCTTTTGAACTGAAAACTTCTTTAGCGGCGTTGTGCACTTTTTGGGATGGGTATAAAATGTTAAACTCGCGTCAGGACCGTGACGTCACCCTGATCGAAAATTCGAAAGACAAAAATAAATTGGTAAGACGATGACGTAAGATTTTATTTTAAACTCGCATCAGGACCGTGACGTCACGTGACATTCGTAAGACGTAAGATCTCTTAGTTTTCACTTCTGCCGGCACTCCCGGAGTGTAACCGTTGTTTTTTTTTTGTAGCAGTCAGTGTCATGAGCCTAACAAAATCACGGATATTGCATTTAAATCTCTTTCACAAAATGTGGTATCACACAGACAACTTACAATACCAGCTACATACGGAGCAGTGATGACTAATAATAGTGAAACACCTCAATCAACCGATCCCCCGACAGGTTCCCGTCGTCACTAATAAACGAACCAATTCTATGCAACGAAAACATCCAATAGTTACTTCGTAGCTGCGTGAAATCAACGCACAAAGAGAACAATCGACTTAACTACATTTAACTTCCTAACAATTACACAAAGAGAACAAAATCGTAAAAACAATATGACAATATGGTGACAATGGGAGGAATTCTTTAAACGTTCTCGGTAAGAAATGATACAATGACAGTTTCTTTGGCTAATGACATCGGGGACTTGGGCCCACTGTGGTGCATTTATGGTACCCACGCGACATCATAATGGAATTAGTTCCACACTATTTTGCCAACAGTATTTTTCTGGTAGGCGACCGAGTTCCTCGAAGGAGCTAGAGAAATTGGGACGAGATCGACTGCGTAAAAAACTGAATACGCGTGCCGGAGAATTTTTTCGGTGTTAAGTTTGGTTCGGTTGTAGCAACTGCTGTTTCGTTTTGGGTAAGAACAAAAAAGTTGTTGATGTGTTCTCACGTCTTTTAAATTTAAATATTACCACTTTGGTATTGTTAAGAAAACAATTTATTAAAAATTTTAGATATCCCTAAAGTAAATGAATATTAAAGCGGCCATACACAACTCTTAGCTTTAAAAAAATAACTTTGTAGACAAAATTCAAATTCAGAAACACAAACAATTATTGTATTGGAATTTTTTTTTTATAATAATTGGTTTGCTCTTGACCTCAATCCTGTCCTCAAGACAAAGACTTGACCATCAAAATGAACAACTTTCTCTACGAGATTAATATTGAGATCGTAAAAAAATCTGCTGTCAACATTTGAGTCGAGTAGGCTTGCAGACTTGCAGTTTTGTTTTATGTTTCGCGATTTCGATATTATTAGTCCCTTAGAGAAAGTTGTTCAGTTTGGTGGTCTGAAGTGCAATTCTCTAAGTGTCACATCGCATGTAACATCCTTCTTGCATCCTTCAGATCATCGACATAACCTTAGCGAATACGAATTGACAGCTCGCCGATGTTGTTTGCGCTTAGAGAACTGTATTGCTGATCATAACATAGCGTAGCATAGCATATGCTCACGGCCATATGATAGTCCCCGAGGGGTAGTGAGAAGTATGTTCTGATCAAAAACCATCAGCATTATTATGAAGAAAGACCCCTGTACTAAGTAGAAAACTTATGTATTTTTTTAACCAATGTTTTAACCTTTAACATGGAGATGAATATTGATGCGGGCAGCCGTAGCCCGAGCCAGTAGTAATTTGTGAGTACTCGTTAACCCCCGAACCCGAATGTTTGGCGGGTGACGCCGACGCATGTCGAAAATACTTAGTGGGGCTGCGCCTCATTATAATCCCTGCATCCCTGCGCTGTGCTGCGAGCCCTCCGCACCGCTCCGTGCGGAGGCTGATTCGACCGATATATTAACACGTCTACGTCATATATGGATGCGATAGTTTTTTGACAAAATGCTTTTTATTAGGACAAGGTAGAAGAGAAGCGGTAACTAAGAAGACTTAGGTGGTGTCAAAGAAATAATTATACACCTCTTGAAATTTTAAAAATAAAAGATTGGTATCATAATAAATCTGCAAGAGCTTTAAATAAAATTTTATTAATTTGGAAATTATAATTGACAAACTTCTGTTTCATTAAATTCATTTCTAGAGTACCTACCTATGTTTTAATTTGTTTGGATGCGAACTTATTCTACAGTAGTTTTGTATGAAATCATAGTAGGAGAAAAAAGAAAAAAAAAGTTAAGTATTGGCTGTGTGCACGTCACTAGCGCCATCTAGCGCACTACGGCCCCGTGGATTATTTGTACATAAAATGTTAGGTTAAAGTTTGTTATTTTAATTCAAAATAAAGTAAAAACTAAATAAATGAGCAATATTGACGAATTATACCTAACTAGCTGGGATTCCCATTCTTTGTTACAAAATTCTCATACAAATTTTCACCTAGATTTTCACCACCATTTTCACACCTTTGGGGGTTGAATTGCGAAAAATCTTTTTTGTAAACACCTAGATGGCAATAAAAATATCCCAGCTAAATTTTAAGTATTATTAGTATTTGCTGGTTTGGATATTTGCGTATTGAATGAGTGTGCGGATTTGCATAGATTCAAGCAAATCTGACACAGCTTCGCCGTCAGTAGTTCAAATTTCTGCCACAGCGTGCACTGCGATCGTTTTGACAGTTCCCAACACCCACTTCGCACATAGCCAATAAAGTATATTTGATTTGATTTTGATTCGAAAATCATCATCAAAGTTTCCATGTAGTTTTTTATGATGATTTCTTCGAAGAATGCGAAAAGTTTTTATATTAAAATAGCGAATTTCGTAACTCCTCACTTTTAAGATTTGACTTCAGATAAATCGAAATAAAAATAAAATTTATATTCGTCTTGTCTTCATTTCGAATTGAACCTGTAACGACCCGAACCAAATGCTTTGCTTCCTCTGAGTCTTACTACCAAAGCTACTACCACCACGCTGCTGCTACTATCTAGCTTAAATATCTGGATTTCGCGACTTTCTGTTTATCATTTTATTATAATTTTAAACAAAATAGTTATAAGAGGTATATCCACACAACATTGCCGAAATCAGTGAGTGTTAAGAGGGCGGCAGCGGCAGCAGAGAGCGGTGTGCCATTGTTATAATTTTCAATAAGGGCGCGCGCGATCGAGGGGCATCGATCGATCCACTACATTTCATCCCACATAACATCTCTCCTGACATAACTGTTGCCCCCATGTGATAAGGATGACAATGGCGTGATTTGAAGGACTTTATGTGTGTGTTGAACACTAGGGTCCACAACCGGGGGCGCATCTCCCGAATGCATCATCCCGATCTTTATGCGGTGTGCATCCAACTATAAATATCCGCCGTTAGGCAAACTCTCGCAATCTCGTGGGTAAATTCGCAAGAAAATATCATTTATACTTGCATATTTAAGTAATACGCAACTATACCGAATGAGTTTTTACTGGTTCAGACCATCAAACTAAACAATTTTACTACAGGAGCAAATATGAAATGGGAAAAAAAATATGTTGTTCCATACTAAACTCCAATGCCTTAGGGTACCTACTTGACTGAAATGTATGAGACAGCTGATTTTTTTTACGAAATCAGGTTTGCTTCAATAGTAAAAGTTGTTCAGTTTAGTGGTCTGACCCGTCCCTGAAAAAAAAACACTTTATAGTATAATAATCTACCTGCTAGGTTCCACCGGATATCATAATTTCAGTACCTAATGTTATTTAATTTAATGACATCCTTCTTCATCTAAAATAACTTAAATAAGTTCCGTCTTGCGCAGCATCAACGCAAAATATTTTCAAACGACCAAACGACAAAAGACCTTTTCCTTTTACCTTTTATTAAAAAAAATATTGAAGTTATAATAAACAAGTAACATTTAGCAAAATTTGTAAAAGTACACCATTCAGTAGAAACAAGCTGTGCAATCACTATTAAAAAATAGTTAATAAAATCCTCACTTTTCTGATACTAAACAGCACATGCGTCGCCGTACAATGTGCGCAGTATGACTCTAAGTAAAACAACACACCGTAGGTACACGTACACCCCACCGCCCGGGGCGAAGCAGAATTCTATTAAAATCCAAACAATGACGTTCCCCAACTAATATCTGGACTAAATCCCTAATAAGTATGCCATTGTGTGAGAGGGACGTGGGCTAAAGCTACAAAGAACACGTTATAGCGATCTGGACGTCCTCTCCATGCGTAGAAAGTCATATCTATCATATTTGTTGCTCTGCGAAAATCGACGTAGACTGTAATAACGTAGAGTAGATTTTGGTTTGTGAAGATGGGTCGTGTTGTAATGTTCTAGAAGTATGGGTTGTGGAACAGTACACGCCAAAGTGTGGTGAGCGTCTGGCCATGGAGGCTCGCCGAACTTGCCGCACTCCCCTTCCAAACTAGATTCGCAGTCCGGTTATAATACGGTGGCCATTCATTACGAGAGCTACTGTTTGACACAAATGCTATGTTTTGTTATTGAGATAAGAATAATAATTAAAGGATTGTATTTAAGTTGGTAAAATATTTTAGTAAAGTTCTTTATTTTTTTTTACTAGCTTTTGCCCGCGACTTCATCCGCGTGGAGTTTGGAAAACCCCAAGTATCCTATGCTACTTCTAATACCTCCAAGAATATGTGTACAAAGTTTCATGATGATCGGTTAAGTAGTTTTCGCGTGAAAGTCTAACAAACAAACTTACATTCACATTTATAATATTAGGGATTTCTGCTTATCCTACTTCATCTTCAATATACTTCCCTCATAGAACTGTTATTTTACTTGGCATTTCCATGTGGTCTAGTTAAATATTATAGAATATTATATTATCAGGTGAGATTGGGGTCAAATGTTTACCTATCGAACATAAAAAAAAAAAAAAAAAAAATACCATGACTCTATAATAAACCAAATCTAAGTCGTCTTTTGTTTGATCCTTGGACTACAGGACCGCAAGGCAGGCATAGGCATAGGCATAGGCGTAGGCATATCTCAATAATTATTAACAACATAGAATAGTATGTTGTTAATAATTATTGAGATATGCCTACGCTTAAAGATATTCAAACTTACTCGTTATTTTCGTCGTTTGTCTTTTTATATACTATTGATCGGTGGATCCACACCTTTGTATGGGAGATCTAAAAAAATCTCGTTTTTCATCCCATGTTCCTTAGGGAACGTTTTTTAGTTTCTTTTTCTGAATACAAAATCTAGTGCTGTATACAAGTACTTATAAGCAGTAAATCCTGTCGCGGTCGTAACTAAGTAGAATCGAAATGGAAATAATGAATAAATATTATTTAAAAAATATTGAATTACTAATTAAAAACACGTTTCAGTCAAATGTAATATAAAAACTGCACTACTAGTTTTTATTTTAAATCGCAATCAAGCATAAAGAGAAATAAAACCGGTCAAGTGCGAGTCGGGCTACTCGCGCACCGAGGCGAGGGTTCCGTGCCACACCACCACAGAACACAACATTATTAACTTTAAAAAAAAACTTTTTTGTCCGGGTCCTTTACCGCAAGGCCGACTCACACTTTGCCGGTTTTTAGTATTTGTTGTTATTCTGTAGAGTTTGCTCTATAATCACACTAAGTTTGACGCTTGTATACCGTTTGTGTGTTTTTACCGTTTTTACGATAGAGCGTGAAGAAAAAACGTTGATAAAAACTAGTTTCTTGTTGAGAACCCCCCCTAATTTTTTACTTTTTGACATTTTTATTATTTGTTAACAAATCCGCCGTAATAACGCATAATCTGAGATTAAAATTCAACTATCTAGCTATTACGGGTCAAAAGTTACAGTCCTAAATAGGTAGGACAGACGGACGGACGAACGGACAAACGGACAGACGGACAGACGGACAGACGGACGGACGGACGGACGGACGGACAACGTAGGCTTAGTAATAGGGTCCCGTTTTCACCCTTTGGGTACGGAACCCTAAAAACTAAAAGGATACAAAGTAGCTTCACTGCTTTTTCCATCAACAAAATACTTTTCGTTATTTTTGTACGATCCGGTCGATCCCAAGTATTAAGTAATTACGTATACTTTACCCACACCGTTGAATCCTTGGTAACAATTAGTGAATCAAAGTGTCCCGCGCTTGCACGGGCAGGGGAGTTTGGGGTGAATGTGGAGTAGAATCAGTGTTAAAGTGTAGTGTCAACAGAGCTAAGTGTTTTCCGTGTTCCTCGTCTTTGTGGGGAGCGTGGGGCAACGTGGTCGGGACGTACTGCTACTCACAGTGAGGACACGGTATGTGAACTCGATTTGAATTGAGAAACACTACAGTTTTGTCGTCTTGAGGATATACAGGGTGTAAGTGACAGCATAGCAAATACTGAAACGGTGAACTCAGACCATCAAACTAGACAACTTTCACTATGGAGCCTACCTCAGGAAACGCGAAAAAAAATCAGCTGTCCCATACAAAATTAATGAACCTATAATGGGAAACTAAAATACTAAAACTGGAATACTAAAATGGGACAGCTGATTTTTTTAGCTTTTCCTAAGGTAGGCTCCATAGTGAAAGTTGCTCAGTTTGATGGTCTTAGTTCACCGTTTCAGTATTTGCTAGGCTGTCACTTACACCCTTTATTTTTCTTACTCCTCTTCTTTGATTAAATTCATAGATAAGTGTCGTTCGTCGGGCTTGCTGGACTTCATTATCTGTTATTGTGAGTAAGATAGAAAAAAAATTATCTCAAGTTTCTTTCAGCACAATATTGTTATCTTGAAACTAGTAGAAATTTTCGTGACTCAAACTTAGTTAATCACTCCTTTACTTCTCTACAGTATTGTATTCATTAATCTGTTCTTGTATGCCTAAAATGGTATTTAAAAAAAAAACATACTAGTTCAGTAGTAAGATCGGTACACAACTTTTGTTTTCTTAAGTAATCTTCAACTGATCTAAGAATAATTATGTTGAGACGGAAATGAATTGACTTAGTTGCCAGTTAGTACCTACATACCTACATAGATACATATTAGAGGTAGTTAACCAAAACAATAAGTTTCAATACACGTTTCATAGCACTAAATGTTGTATAAAAGTTACAGAAAAACTCAGCACGTAAAACATTTAATAAAATATGTTTTGACACATCATTTCTAATTTGCCATTTACCTTGTTCTACTCTCATACAGTAGCAATGGCAATGCAACCGTATTGGGGCTAGACAATAGCGGCTAACTACCCCTTTCTTGTAAACCGGGGTCGCAGGGAGGCGCGGGTCTAACCAAGCATACACTGCGTTTTGGGGCACCAATGTGGGGACGCTCCGGTGCAACGGTGGTTCCGATTCGCTTTTTATTTTGTGATTAGATTTTATTGACACGGAATTTCATTAAGAAACCTTTACGAGCTGACCCTTTTGTTACAGTTATGAGAGCCTTGTGTTGCCCTGACTGAAAGGGTAGTTGGTATGCATCGTTATATTTTCGACCAAAATAGCAAACCTATTTCAGTAGTGCAATTCTCTAAGCGCAAACATCGGTTGTAACATCGGCGAGCTGTCAATTCAGTATGCGTTTTTGACACAACGTAACAAAAGTATGCGTTGTGTCACAAACGCATACTCGTATCTCTACTGAATGGCACTACTGAAATCAGATGTCAAATACACGAATCATCTCCACCTAAATAAAGTCAATTAAATAAACAAAATATAGTACCTGTTTTCTATTCCAGTAAACATTTTCTAGCACGAATTATAAATAGCTCAAAAGATTTTTCGGCTTGAAACCTATTATATGTAGTTCCATTTATCAACGGCGGAAGCACTGCACAAATTGTTTAAATGTACTTAAGTATTTTCTCAGTCGATGCTTGGCGTTACTATAGCTAACGTATTTTGAGAAACTATGAACATTGAACTTTAAAATATAATCATGTAACCTCTAATCCAGCCTATAAGAGTTATTACACAAACATCTAGCACACTGAACCTAAATTATAGTTCGAAACAATTTCTAAACAGTTACTGTGCGCGAGTGTACCCAAAACTACAACTATATGGGGCCCCGCAGGCCCACAATGCAGATTTGAAACGGGGGTCGTAACCGGATCTCGAAATTGAAATGTTTTATTTCAACCCCCCAGCATTATACGGATAATGCGACTTTTAAATTGATAACCAACTGAATGCTCCTCACATGACAAATACTTTATTTTTTGTCAACGAATATTATTTGGTTAAAAGTTTAACCGTATCGCCGTTTAAGAACAGCATTTATGTTTCTTTAAAGAAAAAAAAAAGGTTAATTTACATACGTCTATGTCAGTCTTTATAGTGCTGTGAATAATTTGCATGCTTTGTGAAGCTAATGTTTGTTTGTGCCACCGATTTACCCAGAAGTTGTTTTACTATGATTGATAGGAGGCAGTTAAGTGTGGCATTTCGCACTTCATAAAATGTTCTGCTGTTTGTCCTTTGTCGCTTGGTTTGCTGACTGAATCTTAAACGTGAGACCATTATTATTCAAAAAGATGTTGTTCATATTTGTTACTAATCATTGAAATCGATCCCTTTTCAATACGGATATTATATATAGATAAGTAGGTATAAACGATACGTTCTGATTGAACGTTCTATCAAAAGAAAGAAGTGCTTGTTACACGGGTAAAAAAGATTTCTTGAAATAAGAATTTTACGTTTTCTTCGATTTATATGAGAGCGCCATATTCTTGGTTCAATGCAATTTGCTTTCACACAAGGCAATTCTTTACTGAAAGCTTTGCATTGAACCAAGAATATGGCGCTCTCATATATATCGAAGAAAACGAAAAATTCTTATTTCAAATAATCTTTTATACCCGTCTATGAGTGTCCTAAAATCATTAATTGAGAGTTCTAATTCATTACTTGTAAATTTTTCAAGTCTTCGGAACGTAAGATTTTAAACTAACTTTTTTTTATTTTAAACATTTGCATAAAACGGTAGAACAAAAAAGAAGGCAAGCAACGAAACAAAATCAGCTGTCTCATATTTTAGTCGAGTCGGTACTGAAGATTTGTATGGAACTTAGGATTTTCGCGATTTCGAAGTTGGCTCCATAGTGAAAGTGGTTCAGTTTGATGGGCTGGAGCACCCCATTAAGTATTACTAGGATTTTCTGTTACACCCTGTATATAAATTAAAAGTGATTCTAGTGGCAAATCGAATGATTCTATAATATTTAGCGATACCAGAGAGGTGGAGTTCTCTAGCAATTGAGTTTTTCTAGCTGATTATGATTATGTATGAATCGCATTTTTTAGCTTTTTTCAACGCAAGCACTAATGCATACTCTTCCATGGACGTCCACTTACCATTCCTCTTCACCATCAGCTTAAATACCTCCCACTGCAGGGCACATCCACTCGCTTAGGGAGGGTGAATGAGCGTTTATGTCCACCACGCGTGCCCAATGCGTATTAGTAGAATTCACATACTCGAAATTTTTTCTTCAGCGTATGACAGGTTTCCTTGTGACGTTTTTCTTCACCGTTGGTAGTAGTTCACCAAAAACTCATTGGTAGGTACATGGCATTAATGTACTTACGTGCGTATTCGAACCCGGAACTCAAGATTAGGTTCCCATACCTCCCCGCAACACGCCACCGACGGTCTTCATGTCCACCAAAAGCATCTCAAACATAAATCGGTCAGTAGTTAAGCCGCACAGATCCAGTGGCCAATTGTCCAGCCATCAAGGCTCAGTGGTGTGTCCGCCATATTTCTGCGTAGCCCGCGTGACGGAACCGCGTCGATCGCACCGCTCCTATTATCGCAATGATATCGCGATCAATCGAACGAGGGGTGGCAGGGGTGGGGGGAGGTAGACGTGGCGCAAATAAATGTATCTGCCGGCCGGCGGGCGGATAAATACGCAAATAATACGAAACTACAAAAATCAAAACCCATCCGCCACTCCGGTGTAGTTGCGGATCAGGGAAAGATGCTCTACATCAAATTAAATAGCTAATTTAAAAAATGATTTTGTGCTTTTTCAAACAATGTGTTAAAGAAACATGCATTCACTACTGTATCACTATCAAATTGAAAGCAATAATTTGTCAATGTGAAAAATCTAGACAAAAACTCTGTTATCCCAATTTTATTTTCATCGAAGGTTATCCCCCAATAAATTATAAAATAGTTGCACACATAGAGGGATACAACATTCGAAACCATACTTAGCGGTAGGTACTTATGCAAAAAATTATTGTCTTTAACATTTTTGTTTATATCTTTCCTCTGGGTCCTTTTTATTACTATGCTGACGGTTTTAAATGGGTGATCAGATCATCAAACTGTTTTTTTGCAAATTTGCAAAATTGCGAACCAAAATATCAGCTGTTTCATACAAAACTGCAATCCTACTCGACGCAAAATGTTCGCGTTTTCGATATTGGTCCCATATGTGATGTTAATCGTGACTGGTGCTCACACCACTTACGATTAACATCACATATGGGTTTTGGGATCAGAACTTATATTATAAAATGAGACTGCGTGTGTCTTCATGAACTCCATTTATTCCAGTGCCGGCAAACCATAGGATTACATATAGGACCGTAGTCGATGACCATAGATATATACAGGTTCCTATTACTAACTGAAACTAATATTATTACACCATATAGAGAAAGTTGTTTAGTTTGATGGTCTGATCATCCCCTTCAAAAACCCTAAGCATATTTAGAAGGACCCTTAATAAAACACCTGTTATCAACCGATGAAAAACCTTGCTACTACGACATCCCGTAGCAAAGGCGTAGCAACTCGTAGCACTTGCGTAGACGCAGAGGTCTACGTTTAATTACTGGACTTTGTAGGCTTGTTTGTTAAGTGTTATTTCTTAGTCATCGCGTTAATATGAAGACAACGTATGTAGTGAAGGGCGGTTTAAAGATATGTTTAAACATGAATACCAAGTTAGTTTTATGAATATATTAAATAATTTAACTAGATAATTATTTTACGTGAATTTCTTTTTTAATGATGGTAAATTTGTAATTAAATTTGTCAATCCGCATAGGTACCTATAAAGCCGAAGAATAAAATAAATACAGTATGCAAGAGAATCATTAAAACCTTACAAATACAAACCAACCACTGAACAAGTTATAAATAAAAATATGATCCAACTAAAGCGCCTCCCTACTCGAGCTAGAGTACCTAGGAGGCTGTCATTGCCTCTTTGAATGGCCAAAGCTTACCCTTTGGGCAAAATAGCTGCCATCCCTTTTGTCTCCCGTGGCGTCATCTAAGAAAAAAAAATTAGTGAGGTGCGCCATAAGGTACCTTTCCAGTTGACACAATTATTAAGGTGGACTTCCGATGCTAGCGGCCGACGCGTCTGACGTGCGCGGCTCGCGGCCGACGGCCGATGCGGCCATACTAGTTACTATGAAAACGTATGGCGCCGCTTCCGATGCCAGCGACTGACGCGCGCGTCAGACGCGCGCGGCCGATATCTATCGCGTCGGCCGCGGCCGCGCGCGGCTATGCTCTGACGTCACGCAGAACAAGAATGTTTGCCAGACCTATTACGAAGTTTTTACCGAAAATTTGCTTAATTATCACTATTTTTTATTTGTATTTTATTATCTGCAAGGTCGCTCATCCGCGTTGCGATAACACCATCTATCGAGCCACTTGAAACTTATTAATTTTTTTCGGAAAATCAGAGGGATTTTGATGAATAAGTTGCCTACATAATTATTAGCTAGACAGCGATCCATATTATATAGGTTTAAAAGCCAAGGGGACGCAACGCATCCCTGTCTAATTATAATTACTCTTAAAAAAGTATTTAATCAAAAATCCTGTAAAAAAATGCATTCATATATTCTCTAAACCTATCAATCTATCAATCAATCAAATATTCTTTATTAAAATATGAATTGGTTTTTATTTGTTTGTGTTTTTATGTTTTTGTTTAAACACCAAAACATAAAAACATACCCTAAATTTCGGGGAAAATACCCTAAAGTGATAACACTCTGCACAATAGGCACGCGTCAGTCGCTGACCTCGGAAGTGAGGTCTGTCGTCGGCCGCGCGCGTCTGACGCGAGGTTCTGTCAAATATGACAGAACCTCGCGTCAGACGCGCGCGTTAGTCGCATCGGCCGCTGGCATCGGAAGTCCACCTTTAACAGAAGTAGAGCAACTTGTCCCATAAATCGAAGTCCGCGAGGCCATTATCAAGCCTATAGCTATTTGCCCCGAAAAACAAACTCTCGCGGGATGTGCGGGGCGCGGGGGGCCGCGGGGGCGGCGGGGCGGGGGTGGGCACAATGCAGCCAACTGCGCGTTCACATGCAGGGGGGGCATTTGCATTCGCGATGTATGCAGCTGTATCGCTTTGATTTTGACTGCAAATCTAGATTGGTGCATTTTTTTTCCTATAATTAACACTTGGTTAATTTTATCTTTTTTGCTAATGTAACGTGAAAACTTATCGAAGATACTGTCGGATAAATTAATTGAAATCTAAGATTTTTTTTTGGAAATAATGACGAATGTTATTGATTGGAAAGTAAAATGATAGCACACATATGTTCACGACTATATTCCCCGAACGGATAAGTAATCAGTGATATTCTGAAAAGTGAATAAACTAAATAAGCTAACTACCACCAATGTTTCAATGTTGGTGCTATACTGAAAGTTGTTCAGTTTGATGGTCTGAAGAATATAGTAAACTAGCTGTTGCCCGCGACTTCGTCTGCCTTACTCGAATAAAAAGTACCCTATGTTTTAATCCAGGCCATGGTCTATCTGTATGCCAAATTTGATCAAAATCCGTTCAGCAGTTTTTGCGTGAAAGCGGAACAAACATCCATCCATCCATCCATCCATACCTACTTACAAACTTTCACGTTTATAATATTAGTAGGATAGTAGGATAAGGAGGATAACGCATTTAAGTTTACATTCTGTATAAGCTGTGTTACAATGTCCGAGATATTTATTTTATTTTTTTATTAAAAAAAAATTGATAGGTATATAGATAATATACTCACCTCAATATAACATTCAAAGTAAAATTCCAAGGTAAAAATAATAATTATGGACATTAATGAAATTGGAAAACTGAACGAGTAGGTGTGAATAATTGAGAACTTGTGTCCAACGTGAATTAATTGACAATCTAACATTCCAGACTATGTTGCTGTCTGTCGCTTACTGAGCTTTAATGTTGTTACTAAAAAACAATACCCTACTCTACCATAGAAGGGTAAAAAATCGAGGTGGTAAAAAGTCTAAAAAGTGCAGTATACAGGGTGGGTTACTTCGGAGACAGTGCGCATTTTTCTTCCATGCAATCAATATCGTTAATAGAACACATTAAAGGAAAAAAACATTTTTTTTTTTCTAATGTTTTTCAATTTATCCACCCGAAAATTAATGTAGCGTTGCTACACTTCACTCGTGAGTCAAAAAGGTAGGTAGGAGCGGCCTCTCTCTCTCGTGGGTGAATCACTGATCACAACCCCTCCGCAGAGTGCGCACGTCTTGTTTACGCTCGACTTTTAATATTTTTGTATAAAACATGGTAAAATAAAAAATACGGGTCTTTTTTATTTCGAATGAGCTTCATATGTAAAATTTGCGCACTGTCTCCGAGGTAACCCTGTATAAAGTAAACAATTGAATGCACAGTTGCAATAATTTAAATTGGATGTTATACAATAAGACTACCTAAATGTTAACGAGAGCGATGATAGCCCATACGGAAGAGAGCTAGCGCCTCAATACGGAGGCCGCGGTTCGATTCCTGGCCTGTACCACTAAGTTCTTCGGAATTTATGTACGGTTGTATTTATCATTTACTAGCTCGGCGGTGAAGGAAAACATCGTGAGGAAACCTGCATTCCCGAGAATGAAAAGAAAATACCATAAGTTCGGAGGTATGCGTAAAATATGGGTGAGCTTGGGGCGAACACAAAAGGACCAGCGCTGGTCTCCGTGTTGCAACGACCCTTGCTTGCAATAGCCCAACCACAAATAATAACTAAATGTTTTGGCACTGTCCTACATACATACATAAACTCAATACCATAATCCTTTTCGGGGTGTTCAGAAACTCTGCTACAACTACCAATTATATTTTTAAGCGAGTTGTTGCAGCAAGGCTAACTTTTTGAATATTTCATGATGGAATGGCGTTGAATGGCGATAGGTAGTAATCCTAACCCATACGAAAATATTGCAAAGGAAGCCTTATCCCTTAGTCGCCTCATATGACTATACAGGGTGAAATTGATATCATTAGCATCCTTTTAAACTAAGAGTCTATCCATCAAACTAAACAACTTTTGCTATGGACTATGGGAGCAAACCGATCGGAGCAACTAAAAAAATCTGCTGTTCCATACTAAACTGTAATGCCTATTCGACTCAAATGTATGCAACAGTAGTTTTTTTTTGCTCCGATCGGTTCGCTCATATAGTAAAAGTTGTTCAGTTTGATGGGTAGACTCTTAGTTTAAAAAGATGCCAATGATATGAATTTAACCCTGTATACGAGAAGAAACGGTGTGGTCTAAGCCAGAACTATATACGGCAATATTTATCAACATTAGGTACTATAATCTAACAGCAATTTGCGTAATAATCGTAGTTATAGGAAGTTAAAGGTTTAGATCAAAGTTTTTTTTTTAATTTATTTAATAATAAGTTACAAAATTACATGTTTTTAGTTGTAGTCCTACAAAACCGTATTTTACGGTTTGGCTGTAGGAACCGAGAATCAGTCAGCTAATCAGTTATAGGTATGTAGTACTAGATACTTATATACTGTGGTATAGGGCATGGATATAGAAATAAATGACCCTAAGTATATTATGTATTTCCATTTCCAAAAACAAACTATCCAGTTATCCACTAAAAACAACCTGACATGATCGTTTCTCTTTTTATCTCGTAAAAAAAAAGCAGGAAAAAAAACAGCCACGTAAAATAGTCGTATTGAAAAATTTGGCTATCAGTGTTTCACGCCAACCGTAGGCAGGCAGTTACGGGCGCGTAAAAACCTGGCTCAACTGGCCCCATGCGTCGCAGATATGACGGCTGGAGCCGCATATGGCCACTCGCGTCTCTTGTTTGGCCAAATATGACACTTTTTATGTTCGGACGTTGTTTATGTCTTTTGATTTGTTTTTGGTATTGATTTTTCTGGATTGCGGATGTTCGTTAGAGTACAGCGGACGAGATCTGGCGCAAGAAGAGTTTTAAAGCAAATCACTGTAGGAAAGGATCAAACAACTGAGATATTAGGTATTAAATTGTTCATATTGAAATCTTTAATGTACTAAAGGAGAGTACAACTGCACGCTTAAATATATAGTTAGATTAGTTATAGCAGAGTTTCTGGCATCCCCGAAAGGAGTGTTTATATACACAGGGTGGCCAAAATAGACATCTAAAAATTGCTCAAATAATCCATCTACAGGTTGAAATTGATATCATTAGCATCCTTTTAAACTAAGAGTCTACCCATCAAACTGAACAACTTTTACTATGGGAGCAAACCGATCGGAGCAACTAAAAAATCTGCTATTCCATACTAAACTGCAGTGCCTACTCGACTCAAATGATTTATTTTCGCGATTTCGATGTTTGCTCTATATTTATAGTGAAAGTTGCCGAGTTTGATGGACTCAAAGTAACAATTTTTTTTTGGAGATCTGAGTTTTACCATTCCTATGCTTAATGTAATACTCTAAAGTCTAATTTATCTAAAGTAACAATGTAAGTTCCAGAAGATAGATCAAACTTTTATTATGTTCACCATTATCATAATTATTATTACGAAGAGAGGCCCTTTGGCTGTGGATTAATCCCCAAACTGGTCTTGTTTCTGCAAATACCTTGACTTCAGGTCAATACACCACTTCAACCTGTATCGTAGTAGCTACAATAATCTAGATAGATATAGTTAAAACCTAAACATTGGTTCAAATATTCAGTTATAGGCAAGTTCACAACTAACTAGGTTATTGGTGCGTCAGTACCAGTAGCTATTGTATATTTACCTATAGCGTGTATATATGTATAATTTTATTATGTACTTACTTGTCCCCATAAAAGCGTGTCCCTCCCCGCAACATTCAATAAAGTGCCATGCAAACAAACATAAATCTGGACGTTTTACGTGCGTTGTCCCAAATTACGCCATCAAATGGCACCTCCGGCTATATTCAGCGACACCCGTCGAGTGAGACGTACATTTCCATACAAATTTCCATACAAATCGGTTCGCTACGGTCGCTTCCCCGCATCGCATCGGTAGTCACACTTCATAAATTTTGATTTTAATATTTCGTTTTCACCCCTGCACGATCGCGGGCTGAAATTATCAATTCGCTACCGAAAGGGCGACGGTGCGACAAATCTTAATACACTTATGTCAAGGGAGCTTTGTGTTTCAATCAAATTCTGTTTTGTGATATTAATAATTTGTAACATTGTATATCAAGAGTTGATTGTTAGTCGCAAGGACAACATCTCCATAATATGATATTTCAAAAATCATCTCTTACTATTTTTGCACACTTCAAAAGTTAATCTAAGTACTCGTATACTGCACTATACGAAAACAGATTGATAAAAATTATTCAAAACTGGATTTTAATCCTAAGTTGAATCAGAGTTCAAGAGTAATCAACTACACAACTTGGTGCGAAATCAAAAGAGGTGACTATTTCAACTACCGAAAATACATTCATAAAATTACAGCCCTTTTGGGGTGGCCAGAAACATTTCCAAGGTATTATAACAAAGAATTTTTTTTTTTTTATACTGGCAGAAGAAAAAGAAACCGCTGGTACCTCTGATATATAATGAAGCTAGAGAGGACAAGGTGTTCTCCTCATATCCCCTGTTGATGTTTACTTTGGATACATGGGTTTCAAATATAAATATTAATGAGGTAATAGTAGCGAACTTAGAGTGCATAAAGGGACCAAAATCGTCATTCGAACCTAATTCACTCAAGTGTGATATTTTGATTGAGTTAGAAAGAAAATATGCTAGTTGGCTTAAAATCTACACAGATGGGTCAAAATGTGAGAGCGGTTTGGGAGCTGCATATATTGACGTAAGCTCAAAAGTTAGCAGCAGTTTTAAAATTATATCTAACATTTGTATAATGACAGCGGAATTATTTGCAATCTCAGAGGCTGTATCTTAGGTCGAGGGCTTGGGAAAGGAAAAGGTGGTGATTCTTACTGACAGTAAAAGCGCACTGCAACATTTAGCTCGCTGCGCCTCTGGTTTTAGGGGTGTGGCCTTAGCGTATTCCGTACTTAACAAAATAAGATACTTGTCCCGCCATCTAACTCTGAGATTGCAATGGATTCCCTCTCACGTAGGGCTGAAGGGTAACGATGAGGCTGATTTCTTGGCAAAAGAAGCTTGCTTGAACGGTAACGAGGTTTTTGTGATACCAGACTATACAGAAATGCTCCCTAAATATAAAGCTAGAATCTATCTTAATTGGCAAGAGTATTTTAACGAGAGATCGAAAGAGAAAGGGATCTGGTATAAAACCATGCAGAGTGAACCTCCTCGTATACCCTGGTTCAGTGGTACCGGTCTTAGTAGGAAGCTAGTTAAAATAGCCTTTAGGCTGAGATCCGGACACGTTCCACTAAACAAATTTGCGTTTTTAATGAAAAAGGCACCCTCACCTAATTGCGAGGTGTGCGGTACTGTGGAGGATGTCCAGCATTTGTTGGTGGAATGTGTCCGGTATCAGTCGCAGAGGCGATTACTCTATAATAGTCTAAATCTAAATATTGTAAATGTAGGCCCTTTCGTCACCATTTTAGCTGCCCCTTCGTCGGGAGAGGCTAAAATGGTGTACCTTTTTATTTATAGTACTAGTGTTTAGTTGTGTTTTCGGTAGGAAGTGTTAGGTTTTCATTTTATTGTTGAGTTTTGTTTTGTAGAGTCAAGGTTAAGGCACGATGGGGCTGACATAACCTCAGGGTTAAAAGCTACAATTAAAATAAAATAAAAATCAGAATAAAAAAAAAATATAATTACCTATATACAACGTGTTAATAAATTAGCGCAAAACCTCATACACCCCAATTGATTTATAACAAAATAATTAGATTGAAACAATAATTTCATTATTTTGATAGTTAAAATTTAAAGTTATTCGCATTTTAAGTTTTGAGGCAAAAATTATTTTTTATCATTTCAGCAATGAATGAAAGCTCTAACATACTCATAGATACATTTTAATAATCTTGTTTTGATAGTAAGTAGGGTGAGTGTCGCCATGCGGTGCAATGACATTGGGTTAAGTAAATTTAAAATTTTACAAAAAAAAAATTACATTTGGAAAAAATTACCTATGTTGAAACCATGATAATTCGATTCTGCTCTTGATTCTAAACAAACTACTTTCTAGTTTTGCGTTAATTCATTAACACGTTGTAGAGTCTTTCTTAATTATGTTAGTATAGGCACAGAGTACTATAATTAGGTTTTTGAATATAGGTTTTCCAAGGTGATAATCAAACCGTCAAAATGAGCAACTTTCTTTATGAGACCAACATCGAAATCGCGAAAAAAAATCAGCTGTCCCATACATTTGCGTCGAGTAGCGTGGAACAGCAGTTTTTTTCGCAACTACAATCTTCTTACCATACAGAATGTAGTTTCCCTTAAAAAAAACCGTCAGCATATTATAAGAAGAACCTGTATGTTTTATTTTATTGCTAACTTCTGTCACGTATATTATACTTCTTCACTAAAACATTGTTTACGATCGCTGCAGACAATAATGAGATACCCATAAAGCCACTGCCACATCGGCGGCGTATCAGATACCATCGGCGCGACTCAATGGAGGTTATTTACATAGCAATAAGGCGAGATAGCTCCATCACCTTATCTCTGTTACTGCCTGTGTGCACGCGGCTTATAGTCGCAAAGAAAATGAACTGGGGGTTTTAAGAGTTTTTAGACAACCCCCTGATATATCCATGAATAGGAAGTAGACAGTGGTGAGATTGATAGGTTGGAAATAGAAATTCTATAGTATTTGAACTGGGAATATTGTGATTGGTATATCTTATATTTAGGATTTAGTCTGTGTCGCTTTTGCTTTGTTTCTTTTGCAATTGATCCCGGGTACTATCTTTGGGATTTCCCCAAACTCTACCTGCACAGCTAGCATGCCACCCACGACAAAGCGTTTAAACGAGAAAAACGTCATGCGCGCTCTATCTGGCATACGTAAAATAATAAAGATGGAGGCACATGTCGATTTTTATCGTTATCTCGAGGATGGCATGCTAGAGGGGCTGGTTGTAAAAGACGTGAATTCGCTACTAATTAACTGGTTTTCTTGTGAGTTATGTTACTATTTAGTCTCTATTTTTTCCTATTTATAAGAAGAATGTAGTCGATGTACTACACATCGACTACATTCTTCTTCTTTTCGTGTCAATGGTTCTTCAGAGGTATTTTTATATTTTAAGTAGCCAGACTATTATTACTATATTGATTTTCATAGAAAAAAATTGGAAAAATACTTTGGGAGTCTTCAGGCTCTGCTCACGAGCGGATTTGTTTTTCGTTCGGCGCGCGAAGAAGAAGAAGAAATATATTTATTTGCCAAAATAATTTGTTATAAAAAGGTGTTACAAATTTGTTCAGTAGCTGTATTTAGCCTGATTGCAGGCGTGCAAATTTAGTTTGATTCGATAAACCTTGTTAAAGCTAATATACAGTGTAGTTATCTATAGGTACTTATCTTCTACTTTTAATGTCATGCAAGTTAAATTTACACATGGCTCCGCCATTTTTTAGTTGTTTCACCATACATAATATTTATAACCGTACAATTTGAAGCAGTTTTGCTATTTAAACTAGATATTGGCAAAATCATCAACTCAACGATAGAGCCACAAATCAAATTAAAGATTGAAAAATTAAGTCTCGGGCAGGACTTGACCCGCACCCTTCCAAACCGGGAAGTGCGTTATCCAATTTCGCTACCGAGTCCACTAGCCAGAGAACGAAATTTTCAATCTGTTGCGTCTTGAGGGGTCGTGAGCGCCATCTACTGGAAGTTATCGGACTGGACTGGACTCGTTACTGGTGTTTTTTCAATCTATAATTTGATTCAAAATAGTACAACATGGCTGTAACATGTTTAAAATCAATAATATTTGAGATAGAGCCACAATTTCAAAATTAGAATAGAATCAAAGAACTTTATCAATACAGTAAGATTATCGACAGAAATATGAACCACCTCAGTAGACATTTCAACAAAGTCCAGCATCTCATCTATTTTTAAAAGAAATATGAACCGACCTAGACTTTCCGAAGACTACGCATACATACAAAGTGATAATCTCAAAACTACGCATGCCCGCCATCATTAAGCACCGCATCCATTCAAAGAAAACATATCTGTTACCGAATCTACCCCTGTAACCGATCCCTGTACAGGTACACCAGTACCAGTGTTATCTCTCTCAATCAACGATGCAAAGATAAAACCGTATCATTTGCTTAAAAAGCCCCATAAAATTAAACAAGGCAACAATAGTTGGGGCAAAAAATGTAACAATAGGCGATTTTTTTCTCGTCCGCATTACGGGATGATCCGTCATTGTGAGTGTAGATGGCGCTGATAAGTGGGCGCATCGCTTTATTAGAATAAATGGTCAAAGGTGATAATGTATATTTTTCGATGGTTCCGGATATTAACAAATATTATAAGTTATACTAGAACCCAGGTCCGGCACTCGCGACACAAGATAACGTTACTATACGTGCCGTCCCGCTTGCACGCTTGCGCATCCTATATATGCTTCTTGCTCGGCTCCCCTTAAGGCTCCCCTTAAGGCTCCCCTTAAGTCTCCCCTTAAGTCTCCCCTTAAGTCTCCCCTTAAGTCTCCCCCGAAAGTGGGGTGAGGACAGGGAGTGTACGTTCTGTATGTAGAACTATAATACTATTTCCGTTTTATAATTGACCTTAATTAGATTGGAGAGTTTGGTGACTATACCAGTTAATTGGGAATATTATGAATATATATTTCTTAATTTATTTAAGATAGCCACAGCCTCATTACATTATGCTACATCTTAAGCACACCCTGGACACTTCATACAAACAGGGTCATACTGACAAGAAGAGGTAAGGAAGTGCTGTACTGAATGGAGTGAGAGTGAGAGAGAACTACACCACTGCCTAATACTGTCGTCATTAGGCACTGTTTGTACTACATACCTACTACGGAACGTACGGGAGGGCGCTCCCGTACCTCCGAGAGAAGGTGAGGTCAAAATTTGAGGTGCCAGGGAGTATCTATAAAATAATAGCAATCCATGATAACGGTGTAAAAATATTTACTGCATAAATATGTATAGTAGTACAAACAGTACAAGGGCAGTACGATGATGGATGATGCTATATCTAGAACAACGCAGACCACTTCTTTGTGGAATACAGTAGGCCTACGATGAGTTTACTCTGAAGTAAACTACAGTAAAACTAGTATAGTAAACTACAGTTTTTGTATTGAATTTCGTACAGCGCTCCTATAGTGGTTACGTTGAGATGAGAACTAATTCTGTCATACAAAATTGGCGCCGCAACTACAAAAGTAACGTACAGTGAAAACTCATGGTATACAGCCTTATGGCCTACAGTTGTGAGCGTTATACCTAGTATGTTTTGCCTCCAATTTATAAACCCAAGTTTTCAGCTTCAAGCGAATTACATTTTCTTTCACCATGGTTTACATTTTCTATGTGGAACCCAAATCCAACCAAACTACAACGACCCTCTGCACATCAAAACTCGCCTACAATGTCTTTGACCAGGAAGAGGGATGAAAGATCATAATAGATTGGCCATCACAACGCTATCATACGCTCCAATCTGTACTTCATTCAGCAATACACTGTGTGCATTGATTCGAGATACGTAATACCTTCCCACGAGGTCGGCGTCAAGTTCAGGTCAATCTAAACCTTATCGCAATGGAGTAAGGTTCGGGTATATAATTGATCACACTGCGTAGGCACACGCTTCCAATATTGATATACGTGGGAATTAAGATTATAAGCGGAATTACCTATAGAAAACATCCCCTAATAATGTTGTTAGATACTTTAAAATTGTTGGTGTCATTCATTTCTTTTTCTTGTTCATTCACGCAAACTTATCGAAATGACGGCTGTTAATATATACTATACTTCAATCAATCAATCAATAAAATATTTATTTGCATAGAATATGGTTACAGTTGTTAAAGTTTTATGACAGTCAAATTATATACTTTACTTATTAATAATGTCAATTATTAGAGCTTTCGATAATTTAGGTACACTGTATTTTACAACTATAAGGATAACAGATTTTTTCTATGTGTTTGTAAGCGAGAAAGGCTAGCTACATAAAACTTAATTCGCGAAAATCTTTGAAACTTTTGATAGTTAAAACGTTTCTGATCGGCCTAAGGGCTCTTACAGACCAGCGACAGTACTCTGCGACAGCTCGCGACAGGGTCGCGCGACCGTCGCGCGACAGTTGAAGACCGTGACGTAGTGTTGTATAGTCTGAGAGATAGACCTCCATATCCAATAGTTTGTAACATCCTATATACAGGGTCCTTCTTAATAAATGCTGACACTTTTTTAAGGCGATGACCAGACTATGAAACTGAACAACTTTCTCTACGGAATCAACATCGAAATCGCGAAAAAAAAACAGTTGTCCCATACGTTTGGCTCCGAGTAGGTTTGCAGTTTTGTATGGAAGTGATGATTTTTTTTTCGCGATTTCGATGTTGGTCCCATAGAGGAAGTTGTTCAGTTTGACGGTCTGATCATCCCCTTAAAAAAGTGTCAGCATATTAAGAAGGACCCTATACAGGATGTAACAAAACACCCTAGTAATACTTAACGGGGTGCTTCAGACCATCAATCTGAACAACTTTCACTATGGAGCCAATGTCGAGAAAAAATAAAAAAAATCTGCCGTCCCATACATTTGAGTCGAGACGGTACTGCAGTTTTGTATGAAAGAGCTGTTTTTTTTTTCGCGAATTCTATGTTGACTCCATAGTGAAAGTTGTTCAGTTTGATGGTCTGAAGCACCCCCTTAAGTATTACTAGGGTATTTTGTTACACCCTGTATACGTATTTATAAATATTTATGTGTATAATATTATGTGTTATAATTATTAGTGTTGTGTTAAGTATTATGTCATAACTAATTAACTATATAATGTATATTATAATTGCCCTATTTATACCAGTCTGTAATATTTTATGGACTTGATGATGAAGATAATCAATTCTGGATTATCTATTATCTAAAGAAACCAAAATCTACGAAAAACTTATAAAAACCCGAAATATCCACCATGTTATTTTTTAGCCTCCGTTTTCTTCAAACTGAAATCTCTCAAGAACAAGACTTGTGCTCTCAGATTATGCCTACGTCACGGTCGCGCGACGGTCGCGCGACCCTGTCGCGAGCTGTCGCAGAGTACTGTCGCATGGTCTGTAAGAGCCCTAAGAAAATGGATTTCGGCTTACGATGCATAATACAGGGTGTTACGATGCACAATAATATTACTTTAAGGGGTGATTGTACGCATGATACTGAACAACTTTCCCTAAGAAACCTGTTGGAAATTCGTAAAATAATGTTTTGACTTCCCATACTAAATGCAATCAGCTGGTCGAAGTTTTGTATGAAAAGTCAGACATTTTTTTTAGCGAATATCCTATTATCCTAGTTTCTTTGGGAAAGTTTCCCATGGGTACAATCACCCCTTAAAATAATGCAACTGTTTATATACTCTAACACCCTATATACCTACATTCATCAGAAAAAAATATCTTTCTATAGTATAAAACTGTCCTATAAAGATAGAGTATGTATGTATGTATCTACACTGACGTTTAAGCCCTATACCTACATACAATATCCCGTAAAATAGCTCTCTTCGAACATTTATTAAAAGTTACAGGGGTCGTAGGGAAGCCGCACGAAGCCTAATTAAGCCTTTTTTACAAAAAAAGCCCGATGGTAAGGGACGACTTTTTACCCTTGTGACTTCTTAATGAGATGGTGCCGGCCACCTAGTGTGGATTTCACGGGGTACCGCTTTGTTTTCATATTATGCGGTGAGTTTTTCTTTTTAATTAGTAAATAAATGCTGTCGACATAGGTCAAATGATTTTCAGTAAGCAGGAAACAGTTACAGGAAAATAAGTCCATGCTTTCAGTTACCATACGTATGAAAGAACCATTAATGAATCTATGTTAAGTCCGTGAGCACTTAGATTAGGATTCGGGTGTCGGGTAAAATCGGTTAAATTCGTATAATCACAATCTTTTTGAACTCAATGTAAGTGGCGAGTTTCAAAAAAATTTACCATAGCAAAATTACCTGTAAGCATGACCTACAAAATACTGGAAATTTTCCATAAACCTTTAAATAATTACAAGATTTTTGCTATTTTAATAAAATTTAGACTTTATTTATTCGAATAAATCATACATCAAACCTATTTAAAAAAAAATTGAAAATATTGCTTCAATTTCGTCACTGACATTTTTTGTATAATGGCCCTAATGCGAATATTAACCGATTTTACTCGACCGCCGAATCCTATCCAAAGGCCTCAAATTCTATTCTGTAAGATGTTTGTCACTGTCTGTATGGAAGCTTCATTTCGAAGAGATCCGAGTGAAATGCAGATTTTGGATAACTAAGCAACGAATTTGTTATTGGGCTGACACAGCCATATGATTAAAATCCCCATAAAAATAATATGGATAAAAAAACGTTGTTAGCATATGCAACTGTCTACCTCACCATTGTCAAATAAAACCGGTCAAGTGCGAGTCGGGCTACTCGCACACTGAGGGATCCATACCACACCACCACAGAACACAACATTATAAACTTAGAAAAAAAAATGTTTTTTTTTGTCCGGGACCTTTAACGCAAGACCGACTAACACTTGGCCGGTTTTTAGTATTTGTTGTTATTCTGTAGAGTTTGTTCTATAATCACACTAAGTTTGACGCTTGTATGAATAATCGTTTTTACGATAGAGCGTGAAGAAAAAACGTTGATAAAAACTAGTTTCTTGTTGAAAACCCCCTTAATTTTTAACTTTTTGACATTTTTATTATTTGTTAACAAATCCGCCGCAATAACGCAAAATCTGAGAAAATTTCAACTATTACGGTTCAAAAGTTATAGCACTAAATAGGTAGGACAGACGGATGGACGGACGGACGGACAATGCAGGCTTAGTAATAGGGTCCCGTTTTCACCCTTTGGGTACGGAACCCTAAAAATACGAACCCTATTGACCAATTGGTTGATTGGTGACTGGTTGAAGATCTAATGATCTTCAGAAACTAAGATTTTAATCGGACATTCATCGGTAACCTAATAGGTACACAGATATTGCATCGAATTATCTTTGCCGATACCAAAGAATAACTAAGTTAATAATTCAACCCAAAGTAAAGATAATCGGCCTAACAAATAGCTCATCATCTCTTAAGGGCTTCTCTCATCCCCGCACCAGATTCAGTTAATTGAGTACACTAAGTCCGTCCTCGGGCGGAGCCGCCGGCGAACCGAGGCTTAGCCTGAGCTCATCTTGTAATTAGCGTCATGTCATTATTGCAGGATTATGGAGGTAGAGGATAATGATGCAAAAATTATTATTAAAAGGGTTCACGCTTTACAGGTACAGCGAAAGTAACGCGGTCTGCGGTCCGTGCCGGTATTTTGTTTACGAGCTTATGGAGGCTACCGGTAATGCTATTCTTGTATCAAAATATTGAGCTGGAAATTTTTTGAATTAAATGCCATCGACTTGTTAGAAGAAGAAGAAACGGTATTTGATATCGGTGAGTTCGTTGGTTAAACAGCTCCTTGGTAACGTAGTAAAGTTAAAGTGGGTATATACGAGTATCTATTTACTTTATAAATATAACTACAAACAATTAAGTATCTACATTCAAGTAAGACTGAAGCTGAACGCAAGCACGTTTAATTTTAAAGCATATATACAGGATGAAATTCAAATAATTGACATCTTTTTAAACTTCCCATCAAACTGATCAACGTTTACTATGGAAACAAACTAAGACATCGTAAAAAATAAATCAACTGTTTAAATTTCATCCTGTTGGTAACGTCCTAAAAGTAAGTACTTTTAGGACGTTACCAACAGGATGTTGGTACAGTCCAATAGTACAAAAATTAGGATATATTATTTTTTTAAATGCATTGAAGGCATTGTTTCCATTCCAAGTCAAAATAATGTTGATAATCTATATTTCTTAACATCGAGTAGTGACCGCGCGCCAACCCCGATCATTTGATCACAGAGTATGATTTTCAAATTGATAGGTAATAATTACATAATTATTATACATTCAACCGCTCGTGGCCAAACTTGCAACGTGATTCATTCAAAACCTTGTTAAAATAACAATACATAAATAATTGTTATTGTTATCAGGCACACACGTTCCACTGGGGTCAGACATAGTATACAACGTGTTAATGAATTAACGCAAAAATAGAAAGTTGTTTGTTTAGAATCGAGAGCAGAATCCAATTATCATGGTTTCAACATAGGTTTTTTTTTTCAAATTATAATTAATTTTTTTGCAAAATTTAAAATTTACTGAACCCGATGACAACCCACCGCACGGGCACACTCACCCTACTTACTACCAAAACAAGATTATTAAAATGTATCCATGAGTACGTTAGCGCTTTCTTTCAGTGCTGAAATGATAACAAATCATTTTTGCCTCAAAACTTAAAATGCGAATAACTTTCAATCTAATTATTTTGTTATAAATCAGTTGGGGTGTATGAGGTTTTGCGCTAATTCATTAACACGTTATATAGTAGCGACATTTTCTCAAGTCAAAAATTACCCCAATTTCTGTCCCAGCATTACATCATAGGTATGAAGGGGTGGTATCAAACGTCTTACCCCCTCCCCCCACCCATCACCCTCGACCCCGGTGGCTGAATGTGGCCAAATTGTCCGACCGGAAGCCGAGCGCCGCCCGCTACTTGACCGGAACTCGTAGCCGCCCGCCCAAGCGCCTCGCTAAATTAACTGTTTCCACTGTTCTCACATTTTGGTTTTCTTACACTGATATTTTCAACTATAAAGACCACCTTTTTGTCTATCTCTATGTGTATTTTCGAACGTATGATTTTTTGTTTTTGGTGTGTACTAAAGTTTAATATATTAGTCCCTGGGCGATCGAGCTAAGCTCGTCGCTCTTTTTTTTATTAAAAATAGGATGACACCAAACATCATAATCTTATGGCATTTTTTGTCTTCTTGCTTTAGCCAGTTCTCCGCTGCCGGGGTTATGGAGTTCTTCTATTCCACCGGAGAAATGGCGCAGAGTGCACTCATTTACCACATGGGTGAGGGTTGGTCAGGTGCCCCGCAGTCGCACGTTGGTGCGACTCCCTAAGGCCCCACATGTAGAGGTGGTAGTTGGTCCTTTTATGGTTTGAACCAGTTTAGCTTAGCCCAGGTCACCACCATTCTCAAATTCTCAAGACACCAATCTAGATAAACTTTGAAAGTAAAACATTGTCTAAACACTTTCGATCCAAAACCGTTTCCGAGAGGAAAGGTTAAACAAAACACGCTATTCATATTTAAAGGGGTGATTTAAAACTCACAATTTCGATGTCGATCCCATAGAGAAAGTAGTTCAGTTTTATGATCTGATCCGACATATTTAGAAAGACCCCTGTATCAGTATACCTACCTAAAGGCATTCATTGCATTTGTCACAACATATCCTTGTTAAGTTTGGTGGTCTGAAAAACGTGTCAGCAAATTAAGAAGAGACCACAGAGAAGGACCCTATATCGGTATACAAGCATTAAATATGCGTTTGTCACTGATATCCTCACATGCCTGTATATATTTAAGCTGGAGCTGACGTTTGTGAATGGAAACAGTGCAAACACCTTTAAGCAGACGGTAGTTTACTGAGCTAAGGAATGAGCGAGGCAATCGCTCAAGACCGTGTTTATTGAGGTAGGGCGTCGGCAGGGCGCGGCGCGGCGCTCTGGGACACATTCTGAATATTGCCCTGATATTGGCGACCTTTGTTTGTACAGGTTTGAGGGACAATAACTTAATAAGAACTTTGATGGTTCAGAATCTAGGCAGGTGCCTATAGTAAATGACATGACTGACACATGAGAGTGTGTTGTGTTGGGCGTTATAGCTCAGTATAAAAAAGAGTATCTATTACTAGATACAGTACAGACACTCACTGCCTCCCACCAAGTTTTTACCTCACCTATTGCCCTCTGATTACCTCGGCAGTTACCAGTAGCATAAATTGACACCACAATTGACACGCTAGAATTTATGTTTTCGAAACATAAAAAGAGAAGAAAAATAAAAACTTCCACCAAGCTTGTCCAATCTATATATTTGAAATAAAATTACTTATATTATCTACATTTGAAGCAAACAGAACTTTCTGTTTTCAGTTCTCATGTTCTAAAAATAAATGATCTTTATCTTTTATCAGTATCAACAACAATAGTAAGATGTCTGAAGAGTCATCATTATTTTCAATATGTACTATCACTGCCTATTTTATTAAGTATGTTATAACATCATTTTATTTTATCTGCTACAGAACATTTTATGTTTGGCCACCATCCAACAAAGAACATAATCGTTTTAATTCGAAAAACGACAATCTATAATTTCAACTTTCACGTACTATAGGAAAAACAAAGAGTAAACAAAACAATTTACAAGTTATTCCTATAAAATGAATTTTTATATTGAAACTGGTCAAATTATTACCTAATAACGATTACTATTTAAATAACAAATTCTTAACAACCAGCGCTATTAGAGTTTGAGATACACAAAGAGCATTTAAACAAAGCCCAACGTGAGTAAAGACCCGTCAAATCCTCAGATCCATTGCTTTGCGCACGATCGTGGCAGATGTATGACCCGAGCTGAACCATTGTGTAGCCTTCCTAATGATCGCTTCAGATCCCGCCAATCAAGCCATTATCATACGTATGATATGGAGCCTAAGAGTTATATCAAGGGACTTCTCATGTAGTATTAACTATGATGCCATCGACCGTTCACCTTTGTCACTTACACTGGTCAACTAATGGTTAAGATACCCTCTTTACTTATTGAATGATTTTGAGTAGGTGCTTGAAAAGAAATGTTATAATAGGCAGCTTGAAAGAAAATTATAGAAGGAGAATATTTATGGGCTTCGATGTCCTACTTTATTTAGTTGAGAGGCCTGTTGAGGCGGCTGAAAATAGAAGTTAGTGTGACTCTATCAAGAGTTAGAAAACCACAGACTCTTTTCTACCATTATAAGCATACGCATAGCATATGCTCATGACTATATATCCCCGAGGGGGTAGTCAGAGATATTCTGAAACATCAGAACATCCACATACCATTATAATTAAGAGTATATTCCTCTAGTGTAATGTGTGTAGGTGGATGATATTGTTCTAATAATACGCCGATACCTATATATGCAAGAGAGTCGAAATTGTCGAAATAATACTACTTCATGAATAAGTGACTCTTTTATAATTAAATTTAAATTTAATTTTATTCGCTTCTGCATGATATTGTCTAGCATCTACCTACGTCTGCAAAGGTTATTTGAACCAAGTTCCAAGAGACCATCATAAACGTATTTTTAATAGCAACGGCGCCATCAACTTCATCTGGCCATATTGCTAAAAAATGCACAAAACCTATGTACCTAACGCTGATAGTGCGTCGAAACCCTTTTAACGGCAGCTATCGACACAAAAGCGCCTCATCAAACGTCCATCTCCCGCCTTTACTTCGTTTTTCGCCGGACACCCGTTAGCCAAAAAGAACAAGAGCATGTGCTGACCCGATCATTAAATAGATTGATGGCACCTGGGCGCAAGGCTCGTGCGATAAATAGTGGCGATTCGGGTAATCCTGCCGGCGGCCGATCGCCTGCCGATGGGCGGCATCCATTCTCTTTATTGCACCGTGCTTTACGCTGCCGGCTGCAGCTTGCAGGCAGGCGGCGCTGTCGCCTTGATGCCTGCGACGCCGAGGTGCCTAACATATTGCCGCTGCGTACGATATGGCCCTGGGGACACTCTGAGAGCCTCGCCGACCGGACCGTAAGTTGACTTCGTGCCAACTACGGTTACAGATTGCAGTTTCAATGCAAATTGTTTACATTCTAGTGGGCTTTTATTTTGATTGCGACCCATAGATCCACTCAATGTCAATTAGCTGATCTTTACTAAAAAGAAATCATTACCACCTCGTAGATGAATTAACTGTTAACTATATCCGTATTAACATTTACATAAGACCAGTCTTTAAAAGAACATTATTTACGGTTGAAGAGTAACATATTTGAGTCCGTTCGAGTTTGTTTTCAGAGCGTTTTATTTGCGCTCCAATAAAACGAATGATAAATGACATCTCGGCAACGTGTTAATGATAAATTACTACGCTATTTGCGTAGTATCCTGTCCACATTTTTAACATCACCTCTAACGTTTATAATCAATTAAGGGTGCCCAAATAACAAAAAAGCTTATCTATTTTATGGTTTTTAGCAAAAAGGTGGCGTCAGTGGGCAAAACAATGGCAAATTAGCGATGACGGTTAAAAATGACGTTCGTATGGCGGAGTCGAGGTTATAAATGCCGCAGACGGTGATATGGCGACGCGCCGGCGGACGGTCTCTCATTGTTAATTTATCACTTGACAATTTCATGTATTGATACTCTGCTTGCAAAAAAATTCATTTGTCGTCAATAATGAAATTATGTGTTATGTAGAACAGAAAAATTTGTGAGGTACTTACACCTTTTTTCTGTTCTTTTGATCTTGAAGGACTTGATTAAACTGTTACTTTGATCAAATTCTACGTAACAAGTTTGTTAATTTTATGGTAGGTAATGTATTTAGTTTCTTATAAAATGTATTTATTAGATCCCCATTGTAACAACAACTAGGTACTCACTCACATGATACATGACTGTATTATTAATCTACAACATTGTTTAACAAAATATCAGTTGCTTGAATAATGTGCTGGTAATTCTTGAATTAAGTTCATTCTATGCAATAATTTTTGTAAACTAGGTACTTTTACAAAACTTTTACACTATAATGTGAGACCAAAAAAAAATCTGCTATCCCGTACATTTTGGGTCTAGTAGTTTTGTATGGACAGCAGACTTTTTTATTCGTGGTTTCTATTTTAGTCACATAGAGAAACTTGTCCAGTTCGATGGTCTAACCATTAAAACCCTTAAAAAACCTACCCCGTGTATTTCAAATTTTCCAAAGAATTAACAACATTAAAATCACCTCAAGTCACGTCTGCAACCTAATTAATGACTTGCGCATAATGGTGAGTTTTAACAATCTGTCACTGCGCAGACGCATTGAGATCCAGACATCAAGATCGTGTCGCCTTATGGATGTCTGCTGTCAGCTCCCGTATACGGAAGTATTATTCTGGACTTTTTTAAAAACTTTTTATGTTGTGCACGATATTGGTTTGAGTTTTTATTGTTTCGAATTATAATGTTACGTCGTCGTAAGCATAGTAGTTGTCCTTTGTAGTTGTCACATTTTTTCAATATCTAGAAATCAATCTTGAAATCTGCGGCGCGCCGTCGACCTCGACATGCATAGGTTTGAGTGTTACTAGCTTGTACAGTATTCATAATTTAATTAAGACTGTGTGTATAACTGTAAGTATATATTTTAAATATATAACGTTATAGATGAAGAATAAATAGTGTTTTGCTTAAGAGTCTCTGGGCCCTGTTTATTAAACGCGACAATTGAAAATTGACAATTCAGTTACTTACTAATGACGCTAAACTTGCAGTGCTTCATGTAGGTATCCTAGCGGTCCTAGCAGTCTCAGCAATGTACTCTGAATAATTGTCATTGTCAATTGTACATTTCTTTCATCTTCTCTAAAGCGACAACACGATCCGGCGCGGTCTTAGACAATTTAATAGGGACGAGTTACGCGTGTCATTCTACTAAGAAACATTTCTGCCACTTTTTGAGGGGGGCGAGGTAACATGAAATCCGCAACATTGGATTTTATTCCCCATAAGTTTAGATTCTAATTTTAAATGTTAAAAATCATGAAAAGTAGTCTCGTGTGAACCCCAAACGTTCTAAGTTCAAAATTATTGTTTCGCTATTATAGGCTGTCTCGTTTAGTGATAAGGTATAAAATTGGGTGTAAATGCGCAAGATTAATTGATCAAATACCGTGGCAGAGGGGAAATGCTACCGCAAGGCGAGTCCCGGCGCGATGGTAGTCTTAAAAAATTGAATTTATTAATTCTACTTTTTATTTTGATATTTTGTTCACATTGAAGTAGGTAGATAGGCCTTTGGCCATCAAAGTTCGAAATCTTAGGTCCATCATTTGAAATAAATGTTAGCTACCTGTAGGTAGAGCTTTTTGTGTAGTTGTCAGTAAAGTATGTATAGGTACTTTACTGACAATTTTATGTACAAGTTTTATTCTTATAAATGCATGCATGCATGCATGCATATGCTAACGACTGTATTCCCCGAGGGGGTACTCAGAGATATTCTGAAACCTCAGAACATCCACGTTTCACTAGTAGTACCGAAACCCGAATCCGATTCTTATAAATCGTCAGAGATAATCTATACTAATATAGTGAAAATGAATCCTGCTAATCGAATGTCTCGGTTGGCGAATGCTCCATCGACAAGGGCTAAGATGTTGAGCCACGGTTTTCAGATTAACTTTTTAAAAAATCCTGTTCGTTTCAAAAAAAGGTCACATTTTATTTTCAGATTTATCCCTGAATAAACAAGCTGCACAGATTTTCTAACTAAATTATTCGGCTAGACACACGTACTAACTGCCTAGCCGGATAGGTATCCTAGTTTTTTTTTATTCTCTTGTCCATCAAAAATCCCGATCGCGGTCAAAATAGTACGGGACGGTTCAAAAGCCAGCAGAATACATATTTTATAACCTCGCTTCGATTGTTCCGCCGTGGTTTTGCTTTTTTTAGGGTTACGTAGTCGAAGAGCAACACCTTCTTATAAGTTCTTCATAATATTTCGTACGTCATGTCACTGAAGCGCACATTATAACATGTTTTGCCACGAGTTGTTATCTTTACACCCGTTTTGGCGTGGCTTGTAACTTGTAGCGTGGTGTTCACGCGGTTCGAGTTTCTCTTGTCACGAGGCTCCGTAATGTCTTCTCAACTGTGTTTTTGAATAAAAACAATTCTTGAGATAGGTATAGATACTCCCACAAACTAATTGACATTGGTGGAAATGCAGTGCAAGCAAGCACGCTAGCAAGAGTTCATTGACATATAAATTTAAAAAAAAAGCTTGACAAGTACATAAAATATTATAATAAGTAATTACTATTCAGAACAAATGTAATAAAAAAATACTTTGTTTAACTTAAAATTTATAACGAAATAAAGAAATGCAGGCACACTTTCTTAGGGATATACTTCGTGTTAGGCAAATTCAAGTTGATATAGTTTGCTGGCTGTCGATGTCGGGGTGGCTTGTATATATTTTTAACAATGAGTTGATTTGAACACTTAGCTTTTAGAAGTTCAGAACCCTGTCCATGCTCGTCCAACACGTTCCTGACCAGTTTTTTTTTTCCGTATCATAGCGGCGGCACTCGTCGATTCATCGACACATACCGGGATTTTTCCTTGTTTTCAAAATGCCTACGGGATTGTTTGTTAGTAAAGTCTTTATGAAGCTTTACTCGAAAACTGGCATACCTACGCCACGTTTACGTTAACATGCAATGCTGACAATAAAAGGTTTAAAATAAAAATGAATAGTGGTGGGTGGGTATAGTAATTCAAATGCAAGCTGATATCCAAACATGGTCAAAATGGGCTAAAAAGAACCGGAAATTAAGCAGGTTCGCTCTTATAAAAAGCATTGAACTAATTCTTGAAAAATAAGAATTAATTCGTAAAAAAAAGAAATCTGATACAGTGTTTTGCTACAAATTTTTTCCTTTCAACTTTGAAGAGAATCTCTGAATGAATATTGAGAGCCGTATAAATTTCAACGCGGAAAAAAGCGGCGATAGATATCGATGGCAAGATATCGCCCCGGGCGAGCGTCAGCCGTACACAACGCGCCGGAAGCTCTTCCTTCTCACGCCATTCATACGCGCAAACAAAGGCGCACACTATCATGACAAATTCGACACGGACGATTGTCGATGTCGACAATTGAATCACGGAACCCATTGTCCGAATATCATTTAATAAAATTTATTAACACATATTTTTACACATTCCGCGATATCCACGAAGGAAGTTTTTACGAGTGTTTACTTTAGGCAGCGTGCACAAAGACTAAATCCGGCTTTTGTAACATTCGCGATGCTCGCCAGATATTAAAAGCACGTGTGGCCAAACAAAGGTTGCGTTATGCGGGGGATTATTTGCCAATTTATGGCGCTTTTTGTGAAATTCTGTTGAAAGCTCGCGCCGGAAATTTGGCTCCATTTCAACAAATGATCTTTTAACTATAAATATTACGAATAATGTATTATGTGTGACAAAAATTGTTCTGATGAACGATTATTTCCACCTTACTCCTGGGATTATTTTTTACGTTCACATCTCTATTATATTACATTTCCGGATGCAGCTACCTATTACTGTACTAATTACAGAGACTGACAATACCCAACCGAAATAGTCCTCAAAGCATCTTTTAACTATTTTCATTAGTATTTCTGGCTTTATGTTCAACAACATATCCATTGAGGTTTCTCTTTGGGGCGGACGAGAACGGGACGGTTAGCAACAAATCAGCGCGGACAACCATTAGAGGTGATAAAATTTTACGAGTGCTCGCTACTTTCTGAACGCATCGGCCGCGTGCGTGTCGGCGACTAATGTGTTCTATGGCTTATTAGGTGGAAAGGCCGGATTACATGACGGTGAAGAGAAGGGTGTAGCATTTTGTGTGCTCTCTAATTTCTGAACGGATGACACTGAAAATGTTGAGATGTATAGGTACTTTTATTACATAAGCAGGTAATATAAAAGCTGCGCAAGTTAATAATCATAAGTTTATTTGAAAAAAGTATTGGTTGTCCGATCATGGCGTTGGCAAGGATCATCATCACAGTTAATATTTATAATGCACTGCGTATATCTATTCCAATCTCAAGGATTGTCTTTTGAGCAAAAAACACATTTGAGAATAGATGGCAGTGCCTCGTGGCAGGCTCAAACGTGAACCGCGCAAACACTGCGCGAATGACACAACCGCCAGTGGCTAAACTTGCAACGTGGCTCATCACCACGTTTGTCGATTGATGAATGATTGACTTCTTCCACATGTAATTTGTGTACGAAAAAAAAGTCTACGTTTTCATCGCTGATTCAATGAATACGGACTTCCAAAATAACTGGAATATATCCAGAATAGCAGTCTTTTTGTAGTGTTCGTTTAAATTTTAAAATCACTGTCCTAACAATGTATTTCCATCCGTCCATTCAACGACATGTGAACCTATCTCCACCAGTTCATCGTACTAATTTCGGACAACATTTAGCCGAAGATTATTTTGGAAATAGCCGCCGATTCACTTAATTACTTTTATTGTTTACGCCTTTCAAAAGTCAGCATTTAAATGTTAGAAATAGCTTCAGTTCGAAGGTGGTCTGAAGAGGGCGGTGCGGATCTATGCTTTCCGTTAGTCGTAAAATTGAATGATAATGTACGGTGATTATATGGGGAGCTATAGGATATCAGTGTGTGTAGATGTGGAAAAATTTGGAAGAAGTACCTGTTAAATATTTATTGTTATGGCTTTTAATGAGGAATGGCAATCTACAGTCAGGGATTTTAAATAAGTGATCAATAAAATACAGCTGTCAGTGTGAATACCCCGGAAGACCGGATCATATTAATTTAATACTGCTTCGATTTAATCGAAAATTGATTTTTTAGTATAAATTGTCATCATCATCATCAGTTGTATTTCATCATCATTAGCCTATGTACACGTCCCACTATCTGTCACATGATAAACATGAGTGCTGTGTTCACAACATACAACGTGTTAATGAATTAACTCAAAACTAGAAAGTAGTTTGTTTAGAATCGAGAGCAGAATCGAATTATCATGGTTTCAACATAGGTAGGTAATTTTTTACAAATTTTTTTTTTTTTTTTTCGTGAAATTTAAAATTTGCTGAACCTTGTGTCAACCCACCGCTCGAGCATGAGCATACTCACCCTACTTACTACCAAAACAAGATTATTAAAATGTATCCATGAGTACGTTAGAGCTTTCATTCATTGCTGAAATGATAACAAATCATTTTTGCCTCAGAACTTAAAATGTGAATAACTTAAAATTTTAACTATCAAAATAATGAAATTATTGTTTCAATCTAATTCTTTTGTTATAAATCAGTTGGGGTGTATGAGGTTTCGCGCTAATTTATTAACACGTTGTATATACAAGGAGTTAGGGTAAACATCTAAATAGTGGTGGTTATTCTCATTCATTATACTGAACTACTTTCCCTAAGAAAGCTATAGGAAATTCGCAAAAGAAAATTTGGACTTTCTATACTAAATGCAATCTGCTGATCGAACGCTTGTATGAAAAGTCAAATTTTCTTTTTGGTAATTTCCTATACATTTCTTAGGGAAACTTATTCAGTCAGTGTCATGTGTACAATAACTTCTTAACGTAGTACAACTGTTCACCATTACACCCTCTATATTTAATAATGTTTATACTTAATTAGGTACAATGAACAGAATAACGCAAGTAATTATATGTTTTGTTATCAGTAAATACAAGCTAATTACTAAAAATGCAAACCCTCCTGGGACAGGTATCACAGCACTTGTCGACTTGTCCATTGTAACAGTGTGACCGCAACCCTCGTCCCCATTGTTACTATAACTTTCTCACCGGTGACACTTCACGTTGCTTTACCATTACACGGCATTATGTCCCCGTCGTTACTCACACTCACCATGTCATCTGACATTTCAATCGACAATTTACTGGGAAAGTGAAAAAAGTCCGTCAGTCGGTCACACCCCCCGCTGTAAGTCCTTTGCGGTCGCAAAATGTCTCAATCTAGAAGCAGACATTGAGGAAAAAAAATTTTTAAATGTTAGCAAGTTTATCGTTTGCTTTACTATCGCTACGGCAGGTATGGTACCTGCTGAGATGTTAGATTTATTAAGACTTCTTAGCTTTTTGCCGACGACTTTCTTCGTATTACTTAGGGAATGTACGAAACTAAGAAATATGGCAAAAATTTGTCTTTTTATGTATGGATGTTGATGTTGATGTATTGTCATCCATCACCTAGCTTTTTGCTACCTTAGTTCTAATTTGAAGTACTACAATCTAATTTAGACTTTTGTTGAAGTTGCTAGATGACGATGCGTAGTAAGAGATCATGTAGCCATGTAGGTAGGTACTTAAATAATTATAGAGATACAAAACAAATATTTGCATCTACCTACCAGGAATAATTTTATTACGTAATAAACGTTTTGTTTTATAATTTCTAAGTTTACTGTATGTCATAGGAAAAATACTAAACTGATATTTTTTTTTTAAATAAGAGTTCTGTATATATTGGAGTGTACTCGTACGTTGAAGCTGATAAACATTTTTGCAATTACATAAAAGCAACAAAAGATTGAGTATTTTTTTATCCTAAAATATATTGTCTCGCCAAAATTGTTTTCGTTTACAGTTAATTACATTTTAAATTGTTATTGCACGGTTGCTAAAAAGTACACAATGAGGTATTTGCGCAAAAATAAAGATTTCTCTATTATTTTCTCTCAACCCTCGCAATTATGAAAGGGTAGTCAGTAAAAGAAAGTCACCGGCAATAAAAGTAAACCTTTCGGCAGCAAACGCACCGCCACCGAAGGGTTACTATTTATTTCTATTAGCCGACGGTTTAAGGCTCGACACTTTCGACTGCGGGCCTCATAAAATCAGAATCCCATCTGAACGTGGCCGGGTAAAGTCGAGTTTCCAACGACCGTTCCATCTCGCTGCAGTTGTAAACGACATCGACAAAAAACTCCAAACTCATTGAAAGCTCGCTCATAAAGTAATTTGCACAAATTCGCAAAAGGGTGAAATTTTGTCAGAGAACTGACTTTTATTTCAAATACCCGTTATGTGCAGAACTGTAGAAAAATTTCACATTTACCGTTAGAGTTTTTAGTTTTATAACTCGTTACTGTTGTTCTTTGGCCCTTTTATTTGCAGCGTACCTACTGTATTAGCTTCACTGTTACTGTTACGCAATCACATTTTACCAAATATAATTTTAACTAACTTTACTAATGAATACTGACTGACTGATAAAAAGTAGAGCTCACGCTAGGCGTGGTAGAGCATAAGGCTGCCTGTCCATTGACGCGAGCTGGCTGGCGGAGCTGTGTAGCGAGGAAAATATTAACCAATCAGGAGCTCATCATTTTATACAATCCTGATTGGTTAATAAAACTCCGTTTCTCCGCTCCGCCAGTCAGCTCGCGTCAATGGACAGGCAGCCTAAGGCGGCCAAGACTCGGCCGAGCTCCTGATTGGTTAATATTTCCTCGTTACTCCGCTCCGCCAGCTCGCTCCGCGTCAATGGACAGGCACCCTTAGCCAGTGCTATTAGGTAGGTACCCACTGCTTCTTGAGGAGGCCTGTATCGTGTAGTTTCAGATGTGTGTTTTCCTTCGTACCTACCTATTGGGCGATTTTTAATCACTTTTCAAATCAGATGTGGTTCAGACCATCAAACTGAACAACTTTAACTAAGGGAGTAAACCCCGATATCGTAAAAACAAAATCAGCTGTTTCATTTTGTTTTTGCGATTTCTTGTTTGCTCCCATAGTAAAAGTTGTGCAATTGGTCTGAACCACCCCTGAAATTGCTAAAGTAATCAAAAACTAACAATGTGCGTACAAACATTAACGTTGGGGGCAGCACTGGACATGTTTTAGCTGACGAGATGATGATGTCGATACGTTACAAAAACAAGCACCATCTACAATACGTTTTGAGACATTTCTTTAGAAAGGGGTAGGTACATTTTGGTGGGCTTAATCCGGTATAATTAGGGGCCGCTTAACTGCCGCCCTGAAAAAGAAATAAACCGTTTTATAACTTCGACTTCCTTAACCCCGACTAAAGCCGCCCGTAAAACTCATACGAAGATCGGATCGGCGATATGAGGCGGAAATAAATCGCCATTTAAAATCAATTTGTGTAAAGGGTGCTCGTAGTAGTTGGGCTCGGGTGATTGGGTGATTGGACCAGTGTGGGCAGTTGTACCTACTGGGTACTGCCGCTTGGGCAGGCGGGGCACGGCCTGTGTATTATGTGGAGATATTGACCTTAGAGTTCGAATTCGATATTGTTTGAGATACGCTTTATGGGCTTAAGAAAATTTAAGTTAAGTAGTTCAAAGAAAGGACATTATTAAATAGGCGTATGTAACGCGGCAGTTGGTATATCTCTATAGATTTAGTATAATCAGTAACACGTATTTGAACGCTTCTTTGAAAATAACCTTTTTGTTTATCGTACTTTGGGTACTTTGCTATCAGAATGATAATTCCTGATTAGTGTCAGCTTATACACACGGATAAATAGACCTAAATCCTGTCATGTATTAACCATATAAGTCTCTGTTAGATAAGCTATCTAAAACTTATCAGAAAGTGGTGAGACGGGCCCTAAATAAAGTACGTAAGTACCTATTTTTTTCCAAAGCTACTTCTTATTTGCCATTTACTAAATCACAGAGCATTCAATAATAGATCTGTGGTTATAATAACCAGAATGAACCTTCCGTCATGATAATATCGATATCGTGATGATGGATGTCTGCGTGTTGAAACAGAAACAGAAATAGCGGTACAAAGCATGTCACACAAAGCACATTACCAACCGTATTAAAAAAAAGCACATCGCACCTAAAGTAAAAAGACGATGTAGTCTAGGTGCCGTTTATTTGGCACATCCAGGGATCGGAAGGTGAACTTAAAGGGGTTACGGGGCTTACGGAGCGCGCCCGTGGGCTTACCCGCGCAAACCCCTGATTTACTCGTTACGTCGCCTGCTTTTCTTTTTTTTCTGTTTACTTAACGGATCACGGGTTACCCTTTATTGGGTAAAGTCGGGAAAACTGATATTCCGCGCGACATCGCGAAGTTAGTCGACTTATTGGCGGAGTCAGATTTGTATCGGATTTGTTTGTGAAGGAATTCGTTTTATTTAAACGATATTGTATCGCAGCGTGGGTCTACTGAACCTTTATTTCATTAATAAAAGAATGGCTAACATATTTGAAGCGTCAGTGGCGCGTTGCGGAGAGGTATAGACACTGAATCATGAGGGTCCGGGTTCGAATCTGAACGACGATATGCCATGAGTTTTTCTAACACACACACACGGCGACAGGTCAGGTTACCCTGTTTGGACTTTGAACTATTAGAAGTTGAACGCTGCGAATCATGCGAGAGGGTGCGGTATAAAAAAAAAAAAATATCTTGGACAATGTCACACAAATTATCTAGTCACATTTAAAGTACCAGAATCTAGCCTGGACTTGTATTATGATGACTAGACAACGATATAGAATACATATATAAATACAAACATCCATGACTCGGGTACAAATATTCATATTCATCATACAAATATTTGTCCCTTACGGGATTTGAACCCGCGACCCTCGGCACAGCAGGCAGGTTCACTACCGACTGTGCTACCGGGCCGTCAAATGCCGGCCGGCCGGCCGTATGTTGTTGTTGTTTCGTCTCACAGCACGCTGCGCCCGCGCCGGCAGCCGCGTCTATGCAGGCTCTCTACCGCACTATTTTGTGTTTTGTACGTAGTGTAGTTATGGGTATATAGGGTGCGTAACCTAATGTGTCGCCGTGTGTACGTATACTACCGACTGTTTCCGGTGAAGGAAACGGTGAAGGAAACGGTGAAGGAAAACATGGTGAGGAATCCTGCATACGCTGAAGAAGAAATTCTGATGCGTATGTGAAGTCTACCAATTCGCATTAGGCATGTGGACTAACGCCCTACACCATCTTTGAGGGTAGGCCTATGCCTTTATTTTTTGTGATCTGTGGCCTATGCCCTGCGGCGGGACGTTTATAGGTCGATGATGATAACATTAGGCATTTCGACTCACTAGCTGATAATTTATGAAGTTGCTGTCTTCTACCCCAATAGACGTCATGCTGACAATTCCGTCGTCCGAAAACTAGCAAAAACGTTTTTGCTGATAAGACACGATCGTTAATCAAGCATTGAACCAATGCCACATCAGCACAAGTATAACATGCTATTAATCATTAAACACCTTAAATAGCCCATAAGTGCCCACAATCCATTTAGAACTAACCTTTAGAAAGGACCGTGAAATTCCTCTTAAAACTTTTAAAGGAATGTTCACACAATTTTTCATAAATTGGAACAGAATTACCAACAAAGGTTGTCTAAACTTTGGCACATAAATCAAAGTTGAACAAGATATTAACGCGAAAGCTCGTAAACGGAGGTGGCAAAAACTATTGTATACTGGAACGGTATGAATGGCCAGGGAAGCAGGGTAAGGGACTTTGTGGCGAGCGGCCTTTGCGGGTTGACGTATACCTATCACACAGTGACATTCTATTCAGAGCGTTATGGACTTATGGCCAGCGTGTGGATTAGCGTGGGTAACTCGGCTTATGAATAACACTGACTGGTCACGGCTTTATGGTTCTGTTTTGACGAGATGTTAGATGGAATATTAAAGCTAATGCAAATGCTTCGGTTCTCTTTGTTAGTAGAAATCGTTTTGACACTATTTATAAGTATTTATTATAATTTTATTACGAGATGCAATCGCGGTTTCTCTTGGGTAAAACTTGAAGTGAATTAAATTAGATGGTGCGTAATCACATGCTTAAAATAAAAAAAACTGAAAGGCTAATTTATTATTAAATTTCTTGATTTAAAAAAAACTTGCAACTTTTATACAGACAATACCCTATGCCAGCTTCCTGCTTCTATAACATTAATTTTCATTATTATCTCTTTAGATTAGAAATTCTTTGGTCTCTTTTTTAACAAAGTACGACTGGCAGCTACTAGTGAAAAAAAAGACATCATTCATCAATGTATGGGCCGTCAGGCCAATTTGTGATATGCATGCATATGCATGTCATAGCTTTTATATACGCATTTTAATATAGACAAATATAATAAAAATACAAACCAATTGCTATAATAGCTACAAATAAAGTCGTTTCGTGTTACAAAATATTTAAAGTAATATGATGACAGCTCGAAGTAATTACAAATAGCGCAGTTAGCAATATAAAAAAGCGATCTTTACTGTAGTAAAACTTCTTGGCAGCTTCTTGGTTAATGATAGTGTCATCAAGGAGGTAATCCTCAAGGAGGTGAAACTACACATTACTTCCTTTATGGCCTTTATGGATAGCGCACTCTGAATTTTGCTCTGAAATGGCTCTGAATCAAAGAGTACTTTCTCTGAATTATCCAGTGGAATTATCTGATGTTTTTGTTCGATTCGGCTGCGCTATAGTTTTTCTGTGTTTTTCTGCTTTATACCTACTTATTAATGAAAGTGTGATACAGTCGTAGGAAGATAGCATTTGTGTTATTATTGTAGCAGTGTTAGTGGTAAAAGGACTGTGGGGTGTTGTGCATACTGAAGGTAGTCTGGTACATGGGTTGGGCACGATACCAGACAAATATTGAGCCTCTTGCTGCATATATCTGGATGATAAATAATTGTTAAAGAAGATGTGGAAAATGAATAATAATTATGTTTTTTAATTTAAATACTGTTTTATTTCACCATTTACCTATCCTAAAGGCTCCCCCACACAGTTGCGATTTTATCGAGCAATAATATCCCGGCGACTTTGTGACCGCGTCGCATGTCCTACTCCTACCACACAGGTGCGATTTTGCGATCAGCGTCACGCGTCCACCCCACCAATGAGAATGAATAAGTATAGTCCAAGGAACATATGTACTCTCTACCGAGAGGTATAGTCTGAGATAGACATACTTTTGGTAACTGTCGCTAGAAAGGCTTTCCTAAAAAGAAAGAGTTCCCTCATATGGAGACATTCCCGGCTTTAGGACCAGATCTTGGTTTAAATGTTAGTTTTGCTATTAAACCCAATCGTGTTCAAAAAATTTGAAGCCAATGCTGTACTGAAAATAAAAATTGTAAAATCGCAGCGATATTATCGCTCGATGAAATCACACCTGTGTGAGGGGCCTTAATAGGGAATTAGAGAAATAAAACCTAAAAAAAAATTATGTCAATGTCAAGTGGTCAATGTCAAAATATGTCAATCAATTTATTGTCAAGGCCTTCTTTTTTCAAAAAGTTTGTGACTACTTGTTCTGTGTTTTTTTCGCCATTTTTTCACATTTCGTAACTAAAATATCAAAATTCAATTCAAGATATCTCGTTTGTACCATAAAATATAATGTTGAAATAATTAGTTTTAGTAATATGAGTATGCGAACTATTATTCCCATATTTTTATAACGCTGTAGAAAAAGTTGGTAGTACAAAAATGGCCCGATTTGGAGGATGTCTTTTACAATTGCCATAAAATTAGAAAGAAGAAAACTTGTTTTCTTTTTAATTGAAGCAAATGGCAGGAATGTAATTTTTTTTAATGCAAAAGTCGCCAGCGTTGAACTATCTGCAGTGCTATTCTGTAAGGTGTATTTGTACAACACGAATCTGAATCCGCAGTGAGTTTGCAAATTGGCATTCTGTAAAATGACTCATTAAACGAATTCTATGCCAGCGCCACAATTGCGGGTGTGGCGGCGACTTGAACTAGTGTTATCGAGTCTTTATCGTTTGTTTGTATGGTTTGACGTCTCAAGTGGCATTCTGTAAGCAAAATTGCACTCGACATTCGAAAACAAATGTCAAATAAAAAGTTAGTCCATTGCCAGTGTAAACGTGAACGAGTTCTAAAAAACTGTAAATAATATCAAAATTATAAACGCATTTGATTTGTGCTTATTTTTTAAGGGCCTAATTGTTGAAGATTGCACTTTTTTCTTACTCAAAACATTATTTCGCTAGTTGTATTTTACAAAGTGCGTCGATTTGTTGTGACCAAAGGAACCAATGAACTATCTATAGAATATAAATTACCTAAGTATCATGCAGAATTATTGCAAGGATCGATACTTAAATATTCAACATTCGGTTAAGTAAGAGTGCAAACTACTCGCAAAAAGGTAAGTTAAATAATTTTGTGTAAATGTGTTTGTGATTAGATTATTCGGGATATAGATTCTTCCCTTAATTATTTCCTTGCAAGACTCACAATTCAAAATCCGTTCTGCCTTATTTGTGTACATTGTTTAGTACTAAAAAAAAAACATATTTAGTTGCATCTATCTATAGTGCTTTGTCCGTGTGATGTTTAGCTTAGAATACATCCATATCTAAATAATAATATTTTATTTGCAATGTTTTTCTTATTCTATCTCCAAAATAGAGTAAAAGCTCCAGTAACTATACAATTAGGTATAAAAGTTTATTTGTAGCTAGTTTTGACAAAGTTACGGACCATGTTCTAAGCGTGCGTGTATAATTAACTAATTTCTTTTTTATGTTCCAGGTGAAACACACTGTGCATAGTGCCTCGTGGTACCAAATGCTATAAGAAAAGAGAAAGAGGGTTGGTTTAAACAATCAATATCTTACAAAACCCTTTACCTGAACGTACTCATAAGATTTAGACAAGAATAACAGGTAATTATAGGTTTTATTAATGTGCCTTATTTAATCTTAATTTCTCTGACACCAGGGCTCTGCCCACACGATAAGAAGAAGAATCTTATTTTATCTTAATTTAACCTAAGATGATGGAAATACCTAGTTAGTGAGGTGTGATGTAATGTGTGATGTTGTCATGCATTTACTGGATAATTTCTCATTTCAGAATTTTACGTGAAATGGAAAGGCAAGCAGATGAATGAAGATTATAACGGTACCATTGCCACAAAGGCATCGAATCGAAAATGTGCAAGTTATAAACACAAATAAACGAGATGTGAAAATAGTTTATTAATAGAGGAATAATTTAGATTGTAATTTTAACATCATAATGAAATTCAAAATATTATGTAGATAATGTCTAAAATTATAAGGTGTGGGTTATGCCATCTGTGGCAATCTCTACACGGAAGGTATTGAATTATTAATGTTTCTGACCACCCTGTATGAATGTGTATGTATACATATATAAAGTCGCTCTGAGGTTATATCAATTAAAAGTCAGTTAACACTCTTTATCTTTCATATATTGACTAAAACATACTTAATTTAATACAACACAATTTACGTGCAACTCTCTATCCCGATCTCAAGAATGTGTGCTAGTTAAACTTTTTGAGTGGCATACCCCCTTCGCCCCGCTCCTTCCTCAACCCTCGTGTTACAGTCGGCCATCCTTTATTAACGAGTCTCTTCGTTAAAGAAAATCTAAGTGAATAATTTAATATAAAACCAATTTTAAAATATTAGTTAAGAACAGTAATATAACAAAATTTCAGTGAATCCGTTAAATGCAGTTAGTGCATTATAGACATAATATGCAGTATGCAGTACCTATAGACACTCTAAACATCGAATTTAATCTCAAAATATCATTAACATATATTTTATTGAACGGTAACATCAACATTCATTCGAGATACCTACATCATACGAACTACATCTATATTTAACATCATACGAACGAACAAAGCTTAGTGTAGGTACTGGTAAAATCAAGAAAAATATAAATAACATTAATATATCCATAAATACAATCGAAATAATTATACTCTTTTCTTTAACAACATAAGCAAAAGCATAGCATATGCTCACGACTATATTCCCCGAGGGGGTAGTCAGAGATAACATCGTTCATCGTTCTTTAACATCAATTCAATTATAAGTAAGTACCATAAGTATAAATTCTTAAACATTCTTTCAACATTTTATTTACATTTAAGATAGTATGCAATCAATCCTAGAATACAATCTTAAGCGTAACAGTAGGCAAAGTTCTCTTTAACAACAATACAACATCGTTAATTACGTAACAAGTTACAGGTTTATTGTAATAAAAAAAAACATTTCATTTCTTTATATTTACTTCCCCTTAAATTTTAATTTTTAATAACAGAATTATTTTCAGTCATCAGCACAATAAAATATACCAATTCTAGATTTTAAAATTATTTCTTTTTATCCAACGCCGACGTGGGCAGGCAGACAGATAAAGATAACATTCATTCTGTGCTAATTTTAAAATATTAGAAATAAGTGATAGGTAGTAAAAAATTCAAATGCTCCAGAAACAAGAAAAGAAACCCCAAACTAAATCAAACCCATTCATTTGTTACATTACACAATTTAAATGACATAAAAGCTTGTAAAATTGAACATTACAACAACAACATTACAATTTTATTATAACTTTTCGGCCATCTTTTAGGAAACGAGTCCCTCGTTTTTTTTTTGAAGGATGTAGCTATTATTTGTTACACAATGAGATAAACTTTAAGATGTTTGACCACTCACGTTTAATTGAAGAAGTGAGTAACTTTCATAGATATAGTAACTAGATGAAACCATACCGTGGCCGCACATGAAACAGCAATAGTGTGACTTTTGCATACAAAAAGTCGGTTTGTTTGGCAAGATGTCATCAACATTCCATAGGTTTGACAATGGTTTGACATCTTGCCAAACAAAAAAAAAACCGGCCACGGTGACCGAAACAAGAAATAATATTTCTGTCTTTTTTGTTTACATAAGTTTTTATAACTGGCTATCCGGCCCTCTCATTTCTTGGCTCCATCTTTCAGCGTAAGCGAAAAGTTTTTAATCTAAGGTAACTTTTAACATAACAAATTTTGAATTTGACAAAAACAGTAAGATATGAGTTGCCTCTTCCACATCCATCCAATTCAATCCAATTCACCACTCCTGGGCGGTACTTCCTTGCAGTGGCGTAGCTAGAGGGGTAGAGGTGGGAAACACCCACCTCAGAAATCCCGTTGCCCCCTTTAGAAAAATTTAATGTAAGGATAGAAAATAATAATACTCATAATGATACTGTTTCAATTCAACATCATCTTATAACATTTTAGCCAAAACTCAGAGGCAGTACTGCAAAATTTCAAGTTCGCTTCGTTCGCTACAGATGTATAATGGGCTAACGCACTTATACCAAAACTGTTATTATTTATAAAATAATCGTATGCACCTTTAAAACGTAATCTACAACCTCCTTAAAAATCCCAAGCCAAATTCTGATTACATGTGAGCCTTAGGAAAATTATCTTTTGGATCCAACCCTGCCACGAGAAATGTGAGTCTTGCCACTAGGGCAGTAGGTGTGAGCTAGGTGGTGGGTTACCCCTTCAGGAAAAATCTCTAGCTACGCTAATGCCTCCTTGTACCAATCCTGCCCTATGGTGAAAAGGACAAACCATGTTTTATCTAGAACCAATCCTTGGGCGGTACTTCTTTGTACCAATCCTGCCCTTTTGGTAACACATACAATTCACTTGTCTCAATACCCAACTAGCAAAATAAGGTTTTGAATAAGCCACTAATGCATTTTAGTAAGACTTAATACATTTTGAAATAGTCTTAGAATGGTCTTGTAGTGTTGTATACAAAACCCGTTTTGGGCACAAAATTCATATGATCTTGAATTTGTTTCGTATGTCATGAAAAATGCTAATAGCTCTAATTCTGACCTTCAACACACACTATTTGTGCTACAAATCCTGTACGCTGCTAACTTAGAATCATTATGAGATCAACAGCCAGTTACAAAATTAATTTCGGAGTGTTTGTGGATTTAAATTAAACACTTAATAAGTGACATAAATAAAAAACAAAGCGGCCATCACGCGATCATGTCACAATTGTGACTTTTTATTGTAATTGTGACTAGTTACTACCAGTTGTATGTGCTAAGGTGAATTTTTCATTTCGAAGAATCTTTCTTGTAAAGGATTTTTAACATAGCTTGCACAATAAATAGCGTTCCCAAGACTACTAGTCTTGTATGCATCCTAGTAACGCATTTCCATAGAGAAGTATTATTCTACTTGGTTAAAGCTTTATTGATAGTAAAATGTTTAGCGTAGAGTCATAGTCCCATATCTTGCTAGTATAGGACTAGTACTTGAATAATATCACAATATTTTAATCTCTAATGTGCTTTCGTAACTTATTTTAGCAGATTAATTACTCTTGGCATTAATTTATCATTTAGCAGTGCATTTACAAGTGGCATATATTATTCATGACTGTCCTGTGACTTGTATAAGACTTATAGCTCTATAAGCTGCTATTTTCATGAGCAATTTGCTTGTTGGGTAACCAATCTTCGGGCGGTACTTCCTTGTACCAATCGTGCCCGATTCATTGTGGCATTAGAACTCTTCTACATCAACCAGGCTGATCAACATCAATCATTTATTCTGTATTAGGTACACTCTAGTTTTAATATTCATTTTTCAACTCTGTTTAATAATCTATGGCTATAACGAAATACTAATTAATGAATGTGCTTTCCATTTATATTGACTATTTGTATTATCTTCGATTACACCGGAATATAATTTATGTTTATACTTTAATTATTAAAATTACCTTTGCACCTATCGGCTACTCCCTCAGATACTTTCAAAATACTCTTCCTTCAGTTTTTTTTTTTTGTACACTCAGAAGAAGTATGTTCTATTTCTATAGGATTGTATTTAGAACAATTATTTTGATGATAGGTTTAGAGCATATAATATGACCTTTCATATTATAATTTTAATTAGCAGATGATATCAAGTGCTGTTTTGTTTCTTTTGACCGTGGAGCGTGTCTTACGTGAAACTCATCAATTGACAGGAGCTTCATGTAGTTGTTATCTACGAATAAGAATGTATAGAAATGTAAATCAAGCTCAAAAAGTGACCCCAAAAAAAAGTACACAGTGTTCGGTGCTTTTGTTTAAAGTTATTCTTCCATAGTTATTCTTATTCGTAGAGTTGTTATGTTCAAAACGCGCTAAGAACCCGTTAAAATGTTTAATTCATGTAGTTGATACTAAACGTCTCACTGTTTTTTTTTTAAATCTAAATATCTTCTGGATTCTCAAATTTGGCGGATTGTGCCCCAACTCAATTGCTTTTATATCGAAACTTTACACTAGTTAAGTTAATTCATTTTTGTAAAGTAATATAACTCTAACGATTCACCAAAGCGAACCCCTTTATTAAGCATATCAGTCAGTAGTTCAGCATAATTTTCTGTTGCCAGCATTATAGGACATCAATGGTTGCCGGAAATGATCATAGTAATATTTCTTTCCACTCCTATCCTACCATGAGTGCTTTAATAGAAAGTAGCCTTTGATACCTTATTTTAGCATGACCGACGAGCTTAGGTAATGCCTAATGAACGGTCTGCCTGTCACTCCATTTATATATCTGAACATTCGTCTACTTTATTCAACCGCATAACATTTTTTTTTATTCATTTGATAGCGAATCAAATTCTGGCATAACATTGTTCAAGTTAGGAAATCTATCACGTTCATTATTTTATATCTCTCTAAATGCATTCATTTCCGCTAAATTTGATGTTGAATCATATCTGAGATAGCTTTCATAAGAAAATTATCTATTAATATTTATCCGGGGATTGCAAACCTCTGCGTTGTTGATCACGTTTCTGCTGTAGCTGACATGCAGATCACTATAAATCATAGCTTTTCCAATTCCCGATCTTCTTCTCTATCTCTCCAGGGCTGACTATGTTTGTAGCTACGACTTTAACTGTGAACATTCAGTCGCCAGTTCACCTTAGGGTCTCGTACCTTACCCCGTCTTCTATTATATCTTGTCATTGTCTCCGTCCCGTTCCATTGGTATTTATTTGCTGGGACGATCTATCATTGCCCCATTCCATCGCATTATCTGAAACTTGTCATAACAGTGTCTTTATATCAAATTAAAATCATGATTCCAAATTCAAGCCAGTCATTATGTTAGACCACATTGATCAATACCTAGTTTGCTAATCTTAATATTTTTTTCTTTCTATCTATTATTTAAAGGACAGTATTGAAATTTGGACCCAGTATTTTTGTCGTTAAGCAACGTCTTTTTTTTTTTTTTTTGTATCACGCTTACAGGCACATACATTGTAATGATCCCAAGAAAGCACTATTTATAGGCTGTTTATTATGGAAACCATACAACAACGGCACAAACATATAAAAATCCATGACCGAACCCGGATTCGAACCCAGGACCCTGGTTTGGCAGTCCGGCGTGGTAACCATTACACCAACCGGGTCGTCGAAAACCGGTCGTTGGCTTGGTTGAACCGATAGTGTCACTCGCTTTGGTTTCTGTCACAAAAACAATGAAGCATAGAAGATTGAGTGGACTACCCAATGAGAAAGATTAAGAGATTCATAAACCTGATTAAAAGGCATCATTAGTAGAAAGACCCGTTCTCCAACTCTAATAGATCACAATAATTAAATAGCTTTTTTTTTGACTTTCACCTTAACACTGAAACCCCAATAAATAAGAAATGGCGCATCTGCCATTCTTCTTTCTTAACACATCTTTGGCCCCTAGCCTCCACCCTAGTCGAGACCTAGTAATGCCATTATAATTAGGAATACTATCCATATTGAACCTACGTTAATTCAGTCACAGTAACTACTTTAGTATGGTTTAACAATTTGGGTTTAACGTCGTATAGCACGTAACTTGAACCCGATTTGAAGTTTCGATGAACTTGCGAACAAGGCACCACGTACTATTTTCGTCTGGCTGCTAGGACAAGACGCGTGCCGCGTACAATATTCATTTCGCTAAAACACTTGAGTACCCAACTCCTTATCTCGCTCGCAGGGGCTTGGGTGACGGTGGTAGTAACGTAAACATCCATACGACCCAACAAAGGCCGCTTTAAGTTTAAAATAAAAGTTTTGATGCCAATATTATTAGTCAAATGATTGAGGTACCTACTAGCCAACAAGAAAACATTGTAATTTGGTACTTTCGTTTTAGTAACAAAAATGAGTACAGACATTTTTTAAAGTGCGCCAATAGATTTGATCCTGTACATAAATTTACATCTAGTAAAATAGTATTTGATATTCTTTTCATTACTTTGAAATATTATCCATCATCATTATTATCAATCCGCCTATACTGGGGTTCAAACCTAGAAACCCATCATTATGCCGGAGACAAAAAGATTAATATTTTAGTCATTGATCCACCAAAATAATTAAGTGTGTAAGTACCTAGTTCATCATTGCATTATGCATTCTTTTTCCGTTCCGAGTTTCTGTTTTTTTTTTTCCGACCGTCTTACGGTCTCAGTAGCCGGGACCAATGGCTTAACATACCATCCGAAGCACGGAATCATCTTTCTTTCAGACAATCCGGTGATTCAGCCTGCAATGTCCTAACCAACAGGAAAAACGCACAAAGTGACGTATCACTAGGTGTCCCCCGTGGGAATCGAACCCACGACCTCCGTGTCAAGAGCCCAATGCTCTTAACCATTAGACCAGGGAATCGAACCCATGACCCCGTTTTAAGAGCCCAATGCTCTTAATCATAAGACCAAAAAGGTAATTATGTTAGTTTATGTAGTAGTTATGCCATTAAACACATAAAAGACTTCATTGAGTAATAAGGTTCGAGTGTAAACCATTTACTCACTGACAAAATAATCAAAATCTTTAATTCTATAATCTTCTTTGCTCAAAAGAAATTATAAACATTTAAAAAAAGTGTGAGCTTACATTCACATAATTATAATCTTTATTAACATCAGTTCAACTAACCTTGATCAATATGCAGCTTTTGTGGACGTGATTGATGCGGAATATGAAGTTCGTTTCATTATTTCCGCAATTATCCCTTCTTCTGATATATAAAGTCGCTCTGAGGTTATATCAATTAAAAGTCAGTTAACACTCTTTATCTTTCATATATTGACTAAAACATACTTAATTTAATACAACACAATTTACGTGCAACTCTCTATCCCGATCTCAAGAATGTGTGCTAGTTAAACTTTTTGAGTGGCATACCCCCTTCGCCCCGCTCCTTCCTCAACCCTCGTGTTACACATATAATAATTAGGTAGGGGTAGCATTATAATTATAATGTTATCATAAACAATGTAAGTCATAACATAAAACATAGTTTTATTTCATTGCCTAATAAAATAAATAATATTATTACCTAAAATGAAAGCTGCTGAAATAAATAATTTTCCTAAAAGTTTTCATTTTCATTTAAATCTTAGTCACACAATCAAAACATCAACAACTTTAAATTATGGGTTACTAAATAAAATGTAGATGTTGGTCCCTATCTAAGCAAACAAACAATGATCCGAATGACAACTTACGAAACAAGTAAATAATAATGCTTTTTTCATACAACTAAATTATTATCTACTTTTTACGTGATACACCACGTCACTTGTGTCTTGATCCCCTTTAAATGTTAACTTCAGCTGCAAGCTTATATACCTATGGTTGTTAGATATTTGCACTTCAACTTCAGCTCAACCATAAATAGTGATAGCTATGATGAATACTGAAAAAGACTTCACTAAAATATAATTATATTCTATATTAACTCCATTACACATGTTACAAAACAAAAAGCTCTTTGTTTTGTTTTACCACTCAAGGTTTGTTTACTTTAACCGCGTTACGTCTCACTTTTTTTTCTCGGATTGGATACGAGCGCATTTTGCCACCTCTTATTAAAATATTTAGTATTACGGCTGTAGGTTGATTTATACCATAAATTAACTAGACTAAGATCCATTTAGTCAAAATAAACATGAATCTGCAAGATCCATAGCAGTATTTCATTAAATAAGCTAAAAGAATTAAGATCGATTATGTTAGCTGATAAATTCTACAACGTGTCAAGCACTAGCGCGTCGAATCACATTTCGTTGGTCACTTCGCATCGCAAGTGGTTGTTTTTGTTTACAGAATGCGAAATCAAACTCGCATCTTATCAGAAGCGAAGTGAGATGAGTTTCTTATGCGAGATTCGGATTCGAGTGTACGTTTTATAGAATCGACATACTGCATTGAGTAAAAACTTTTTTGATTCGAATATTGACTTGTAAGATGTAAAGATGTAAGAACTTTATTTACGCGAATATATCCGAATGGACAACATTTCATTTTATGAAAGGTATCAAAAATAGAAATTCATTTGGACATTATGTAGCTTTTATAAAAATATCAGATTTTTCTTTTATTCATTATTTCTCGAGTTATTTGGAAAACACTAAGAAATAAAACAAAAGGTTGAATGAGATTTTATTCCGCTGCCTGGAGTGCGATTTTTGAATCTCATTCGCTGAGTTCAGCAGTTGAAAATGTCAAAATTACTCTGGAGATACGCATCTTTCTACTGCTGATTTGACTTTCAAAAATCATATTCTATGCTTTTCTATGGAATATGACAGTTTTTATTTCTAATTTCATTGCAGTAAAAGTTTTTAATCTAAGGCGGCCAAGTATTACCTACATCAAATTTTTCAGAAAAATCTAAAGTTAAAACATAGAAATATTTCGTTCGTAATATCACGAAAACTAATAAATTAATACATACATACATAAACTCACAGCCGTAATCCCTTTCGAGGTGGTCAGAAACGTTGCTACAACTAACAACTTTCTGTGTCTTTCTGTCTGTCTGTCTGTTTCCTTCTGTTCTTACTGTTAATAATATATTAATAACTAGGAAAAATCTAAATAATAATAGCTACTACTATAGCTACTACTTACTAAATGCGTTACATACTTTAAGGGGGTGCTTCAGACCATCAAACTGAACAACTTTCACTATGAGACCAGCATTGAAAATCACACAAAAAATTATGTTCAATCGCAAAAAAGAAACTTGTTCAGATTAATGATGTGAGGCACCCCGTATATTTATGTAACGCATTTAAGTCTACCCTGTGTATGAATAGTAAATTTATAAAAACATCCGAAAGGTAGGGCTGCTTTCATGTGCATTTCCCTACCCCAATTAAAACCAGGAACAAGAAATCACAGCCTTCATACAGGGTGTGTAGGTAAATGTAAATCAAACAGCCCACGCCCGCGCCATCTGTCGCTAGCTGTGTTATTGCTCAAGACATCACCCCTTATAACCTCTGTTTGCACACAAGGTACCCCGCGGCGTTAGTTTTTTATACCCAATGAACCATAGCTTAGTCTTGTTCTGAATTCGAAGTCTCGTAAGACAAACTATATTCATTCTTATTGTAATCGACGTAAGAGTCATACAAAGGGATTTCTAATGTAACACGAACTAAGGTACTACTGTATTTTGACAAAAAGCGAGGACATGCCTCTAAGTGGATTATTTGAGAGCAGATTTCACGTCACATTTATCCAGCCTTTGTCTAATAACGCACAATAGTTTGTTACGTAGGTGTTGTGCGCAATGAATAAAGTTTTAACTTTTTATCTGAGCTTAAGAAGCTTTTAAAAAAGTGAGATAAAGTTTTGGACATCTGTCTCTTCGCTTTGTGGAATTCGCGGCCAAAAGGTTCTTTGAATGTGGAATGAAAAGAGCTAACTTTTTAAAGCTCGTAAACGTATGGTTTTGTTAACTTTTTGTTGGGATATAAACTTAATTCGGCTTTTGAGATGGTCACAATTTGTGTAGGTGGAAATTTTTGGTAGAAATATCGTAAAGCACGTACAAATTAATTCACTTCTAAATGAATGAATCAAATTTTCCTTAACGATTTGCTGTATGAAAACTCTATTAGCGTTCACCATCCATGTACCATCCAGTCAATTTTGTTTAATCGTAATTTATGGTATTGTACTTATAGGCATGAAAATTGTGTGTGTCCTTCTTAATGTGCTGACAATTTTTAAGGGGGACATCCAGGAAGATGGAAATAGGTATTGGGATGATCACACCGTCAAACTGAACAAAAATGATCGAAAATTCCTAAGATGTGACGTAAGATTAGAAGAGTAGTTATTATGTATGTATATAATATATGTCATATTATTATATTTTATATTATTAATTATGTAGGTATATTCATGTTTATTTATTTGTTTGAATATGTGTATCTTATATTATATTGTTTCTTATTATACCTATAAGATTCATTTTACTATCTCTCATAAGTAATTAAGTAGATTTTTATTTGTGTGCACACGATTTTACAGAAACATATTAGTTTTCCTCTCACTCAACGGTTTGCTGGAAGAAAACTCTTTTAGAGTTAAGCTCGCCTTTGTACTTACATCACGACTTATTGTAATTTTTTTCATAACTATGTTTTTGTGTACACACGGCGACAGATCAACCTACCCATAGTTGACCTCTATGTTCATGGACATAAGGTCGAACTATGGGTAGGTTGATCTGTCGCCGTGCGTACAATAAAGAATCTATGAATCTATGAAGATTTTGGTATGGGTAAAAAATGTTAAACTCGCGTCAGGACCGTGACGTCGCGTGACAATTCGTAAGACGTAAGAGCTCTTAGTTTTCACTTCTGCCGGCACTCCCGGAGTGCAACCCGTTGTTTTTTTCAACGATTTCGGCTTTGCGATTATTGCCAACCACCCATTCGAATCCCCACCCTGTATAATAAGACATTTTATAATTATTGTTGAAACGCAAAAGTTCCGAGTATTTTTCTGAAAATCTGGTCAACCATTCAATATCATCAATCGTTTGATTTACAGACTCAACATTTGTTTGTTCTCACCTCCTATCGAAGGCGTTGCTATTCAAACACGTGCAAAACAGTATCTTTTCGCGGGGACAGCCTATAAATCAGCTATTATTATAAAAGGCATGTTCGAGTGGCTGTATTGTGCTTTATGGATGTTATGCCATTCATTACAGGCCATTAACCGTATTATAACGAGTCCACCAGCTTACAGAGACCCCCTCGCCTCTCTCCTGTCAACTGTTATTTGTATAAAAAGTCTTAACTAATGTAAATCGAGAGGTCTCATTGAAATGGATACTGTACACCTCAGAAAGCTTTGTTTGGGCGCGATGCGACCAGCCATTGGTATCAGATAATAAATGGTGAATGTTGATAGAATTCTTTAAACGTAACAATGAGACTGATGATAACCGAAAATCCTTGGAGACATTTTGAAAACCCACTTTGGAGGATAAACTGTTTACTTATGGATCAATATTCTAAACGAAAGTTTTACAGAAGGACATTTTTGAACCATTTCATATTATGTGCTTAATGCATGGAGTAAAACTATGGATATGAATATAAGGTCATAGATTGAATAATAGGGTCGTTCTTAATATGCTGGCAGTTTTTTAAAAGGTTGATCAGACCATCAAACTGAACTCGACCCAAATGTATGGGACAGCTGATTATTGTTTCGTGATTTCGATGGTGGTCCCATAGAGAAAGTTGTTGAGCATCCGCTTAAAAATCGTCCGCATATTAAGTTGCACCCTGGGCCTCTACCCGCACATTCGAACTTCGCAATTGCGTGAACGTTTTCGTTCGAACGAAGTGCGGACCGAAACAGTGATAATATGTCGAACATCGAAAGTCCGGGTACAGGGCTTGTATACCTACCTATTACGGACGTTGAATGGTTGACCACTAATTTGACTCTTTCTTAAGTGTGGAAGAAGTGCGAAGATTCCATTGCCCAGCTACGGAACGGACAGGTTGAAATAAGAATACTATAACAAACGACAGAAGTTCTTGAATGACTTATTTTTATTTGTTTTTTTAACACTTTATTATAAACGAGCTTTTACCCGCGACTTCGTCCGCATAAATTATATACCAGATTTTAAGTCAGATATTACGCTACCAAACAAAAAAAGTTTCATCAAAATCGGTTCAGTAGTTTTTGCGTGATACTCGAGCAAACAAACACCCAAACAAACAAACAAACTAAATTCTTTTTTCAAAAATTTACAGTTTTATAATAGTCAAGATATAATTATGCATGTAATTCTATTCTACAGGGTGTAACAAACCTAGTAATATTCAAGGGGGTGCTTAAGACCATCAAACTGAACAACTTTCACTATAGAACCAACATCGAAATCGCGAAAAAAATATCCGCTCTTTCGTACAAAACTGCAGTACCGTCTCGACTCAAATGTATGGGATGGCAGATTTTTTTTATTTTTTCTCGACGTTGGCTCCATAGTGAAAGTTGTTCAGATTGATGGTCTGAAGCACCCCCTTAAGTATTACTAGGGTGTTTTGTTACACCCTGTAGAAATAAAATAAAAATTATACACACAGAAATAAAGATCAATAGGCACTTTCTTTGTTAGCTGAAAATAAGCTCAGTAATATAGTAACTCAAATCATAACTAATATTATTGATTTTGAACATGTTACAGCCATGTTGTGCTATGGTGCGGGTTCAAGTCCCGCCCGAGACTGAATTTTTCAATCTTTAATTTGATTCAAATCATAACCTTTCAAACAAAAAAAAAGTTTCATCAAATTAGGTTCAGTAGTTTTTGCGAGACGCCCGAACAAACAAAAAACAAACAATCAGATAGACAAAAAATTGAGATTTGGAGACAATGACACCTAAAAATCATATCGTAATCTAATTTTTTATTTTTCTCTTCTTTGTAAGTACCTACCTTTGACATACCTACCTACAGACACACTTCTGTTACAGTTTTATAATAACCACGTAACTTTCAAAAACTAAAGTAAGACAGTTAATTTAAAAACTTGATGACAAGTTTGTCGTTCCAAATTAAACAAATTGATAAGGGGAGTGGCAACTGGCAACGACATAAAAATTATAAAAAAACCTAAACAAGATATAACTTTTTCCACACAACCATTCCGCGAATACATCTGCTATAAAACTCATTCATTGAGCAAAGATTAATAGTCCGCGAAGCAAACCGTTTCGTTTATTTACTAAAAAGAACTTTTAGAAAAGTTTTATGGCGTGGAAATAACAATTTGCAGTTTTGGTGAATCTCCAACCTTCGTATTGTGTGCGATAGAGGGCGTGACCGCGCGGCCCAGAGAAATGGTCCCGAAAATATTGTGAGAACACTATCCAAATATTTACTTACTGGGAATCTTTTATTTATTGGAATTTTGCTTGAATGAAAACTTTGCATTCACGTTAATGTTAGATGGTCTTGTTAATCGTTTGTGTAATTTTTTATAAAATGATTTAAGTATTGAAAGCTTTTATAAAAAGTTTAGATTTTCGTTGCTACGATTATGACATCAAAATTTTTACGAATGAATGGACGATTTTTAAATGTTTTTATTTAGCTTCACTCCGTATATCTGTTTATGTCTAGACTTTATGTGTTTGTTTCAAATCTTGCGACAGCATTTTCAACTGGGATTGTTAGGAAAAAAAATTGCAGTTCTCTACGACAATAGCACGGAGAGTACAAACAATAGGTATGAAAAATATGATGATCAGTGGTCGGAAAAGGTAGTGCTATTCAGGGTAATGTTGCGAATATTTGTGTGATTCGATTCAAGGGTCTTTTCGACCCATTCGATCTATACGGGGCGTGCTCCCTGTTTAATATACAATGCATAAAATTTTATGCTTTGTATAGATACAAACACCCATGAATCAAATAAGTACAAATAAATATTAATATTCATCACACAAATATTCGCAACATTACCCTGAATAGTACTACCTATTCCGATCACTGATGATGGTAAAGGAAAACGCCCAATCCCGTTTCGCCTCAAAACTGGTAAATTTGAATTTGAAGAATTTATGTATAATTTTAGCTATTATACTATTTGTATGTGTTTTTTGATCATTCGTTAGTTGTGAAACTACTAAAATAACAGAATTGTGGTCTGTCGCTGAAAATGATATTCTCAGCCTGACTGTACAGTCGCCATCAGATATATCGTAGCATACAAGGTGTCCAAATATTTCTGAGCAATACTAATTTTCATTAAATTCTTTACAGTAAATGTTACCAATTATATCTAAACGTGTATTTTGTCATAAATATCTGAACAGCAAATTTTCAATAATTTCTTTACAATGTTATTTAAAATTAAAATGTAAAACATCGGAGTAAGGTTTTTCCGAAACTGTTCGTTTATGATCACCCTGACTGCGTAGATATATTCGATGTTCGAGGCGTTCCTATATTTTTGATTAGTTATGAGTAAAGAAATTATTGAAAATTAGAACTGCTTAGATATATTTGACCGCCTTGTTTGCTACGATATATCTGCTGGCACAGGCCCGACACTCCTCGTACGTGTGAGTCCCCGCGTCGGTGACCTTGAGGCGGCGTGTGTATGCTATAGGGTTGAAACTTGCGGAAAACGAATAATGTGTAAGTTTACACCGGTGCAAGGAAATAATAAAAGATAAGGTAGGTACTTAATTTTTATTTACGTAAATTCTCTTTAAATTATCCTAGTGCAATTGTGGGTATTGTAGCATACTTGATAGAGAATTTTTAGTAATTAGGTAGTAAGTAGGTAATTGAAGTAAAATGTAGATAGGTAATCTACACGTGCATTTTTAAAAATCAATGTATTTAAGATACACGACTCATACAAATCTTACTACGAATGCGTAGGTACACACGGCGACACATCAAGCTACCTGTAGTGTCTGTGCGAACGCGTAGTGGGGGCAGTTGCCTGCCAGCCTTTGTCGGGTGCGGACGTGCGCGCTCCGCATATACTACCTGCCTAGTGAGCAACAGTAAATGTGTACTTATTTAGCAAACCCTACATGTGGCGACGACGGGATCTTATTTTACGTAAGTGCACACTGTATTTTATCTGGTTTTGAAATAAAAACAAAATACAACGTCGGAATTTTGAAATTAAAGCGACGTTGTAAAGTATTATTTCACGCAGCAGAGTAGCGTGTGTTCACGACTATGTTCCCCGAGGGGGTGGTCAGTGATATTCCGAAAACTACGAACAAAGCGAATATCTATTATCTAAAATAACGTTCTATTTTGATTTAAAAGGACAATAACGATAATTCATTATAATTTTATCCACGAGGGCTATCATGGTACTTTCATTTATTTACTATGCCTATTTCATTAGTTTTAATGTCAAAAAACATTGGATTCTTAGTTTGTGCGGTGGTTGACAATCTATAACAGTGATTATTTTTCTTTTCATGAACTATGACCATCAATCGCTGGAGGAAAAAGAGAAAAGGGGACACATCAGGACGATAGACGCTATGATGGGGTCGAGGTCATAAGAATATACATACCACAAATCGAGCACCTGTTCGAACGATTGCTGCGACTAGACTTCAATCCTAAAGGTCATGTACAATACATTACCATACATGTTTTTATAATAGACTTACGCTCAAGCCATAATCCTACGGAGTAGGCAGAGACTACGACAATGACTATCTCATAATATGAAGTTATTCAGCTAGATTGAGGAGTATGTATATCTATGCAAGCCGTTTCATTAGGACCTCGACTTAACAGTCGACGCCGTCTGAGGATCTTACAAAATCCTTTCTTACGAAATCCCAGAATACATAAAATCGTAAGAGTGTCGTAATCGTGACTCTGTCTATGTTACCTACCTACACATAACTCGACGGAGTAGCGATAGGTGCCCTATGGCACTCGCGTACCGTTAAAGGTTAAGCTGAAGGTCAGATACGGTCGGTCGGTCCGTCTGTCAGTCGATCGATCGGTCGGTCAGTCGGTCGGTCAGTCGGTCGGTCGGTCGGTCGGTCGGTCGGTTGGTCGGTCGGTTACAGTTGCCGTTAAGGTTAAGGTTAAACAGACAGATACATATTTACGAAGACTACTAATTGTCTGGTTACAATGATTAATACTATAAATTGTAGAAAACAGGCGTATAATAACATCTTGAATATTATAGTGTTATTTATTATAAATATTATGTAACGCTGCGTACGTATAGATACGAGTGAGTAAATCGGTGCAAAACAGTAGCCAATGCTCATAAAATTTAACACAAATACCTACCGGATTACATAAGGTTTCTGCATAGGTATGTCAGTGTAAAACTATTTTGATATTCAATCACAATCAATATTGTTTGTACCTAGTTATCCCTAAGGACTTGTGATAAGGGAATGACTTGCAAAGTTGCAACTATTTAACAAGGGGGCAAAAAGGGATTTCTTGCAAATTTCCGTTACATCTATACCATACGTCTAACTTAGCGATTCAAGATGAATTCAATTCTAAATACACTGTTGAATATGCTATATCGTTTGCACCGATAGTTACTGACTGGACTACGTATCAGTATAATACACTTTATACATACCTACCGAATATTAGGTTCCAAGCGCGAGTCACGCGAACTAAAAGGCGATAAGTATAAAGTGCGAAGTAGGTAAAACTACAGTAGTTAAAGGACCATGCAGTGATTAAACTGTTAGTAAAAACTAAAAGGTCAAGCAGATGCATCATACATGCAGGGATATGCAGGGCCATGCAAAGTCATGCAAAAATATGAAACTGCAATAGTAAAAGGACTATTCAATAACTAAGTTGTTAGTAAAATCGGAAAGTCATGCAGTTACATACAATGCCATGCAAGGCCATGCAGAGCCATGCAAATATATGCAACTACAATAGTTAAAGGACTATTCAGTAACTAAGTTGTTAGTAAAAACAAAAAGGTCATGCAGTTACATACAAGGCCATGCAAGGCCATGCAAACCCATGCAAATGCAATGGTGACAGGATCATGCAGTTATTAAACTGTTAGCAAAAGCTAAAGGGTCATGCAATTATAAAATGATATTGGTTAGAGAACCATGCAACTATCAGGTCATTAGCGAAAGCTAAAGTATCATGCAACTATTAAATGATAATAATTATGTGTTATAGAACCATGCAACTATCAAGTTGTTAGCGAAAGCTAAAGGGTCATGCAAATATACAATGATATGGGTTACAGAACCATGCAACTATCAAGTTGTTAGCGAAAGCTAAATATCATGCAACTATAAAATGATATGGGTTAAAGAACCATGCAACTATCAAGTTGTTAGCGAAAGCTAAAGTATCATGCAACTATAAAATGATATCATCATCTTATCATCATCATGTTATAAAACCATGCAACTATCAAGTTGTTAGCAAAAGCTAAAGTATCATGCAACTATAAAATGATATGGGTTACAGAACCAAGCAACTATCAAGTTGTTAGCGAAAGCTAAAGTGTCATACAACTTTACTATAAAATCATATGGGTTATAACCTATAGAATCATGCAACTATCAAGTTGTTAGCAAAAGCTAAAGGGTCATGAAAATAAAATAGTTACTGCACTCATATTATATAATTGTACATGAACTATAACAGCAGTTAAATTAAAAGTCCTTAATTGCAGTGGCTGGCGGTTACGCTGAATATTTTAAGTGCCTAAGTGTATGTGCTTATCACAGACTTACTCTCTTGTCCTTACTTCCTTAATATTATAAATCGTAAATTGATACGATCCTGAAGCAGGTAACTCTGACCAGTAGTTATCTGAATGAAATGAATAAAAAAAAGGAATGGAAAGGATAGGAAAGGAATGAGATGAGATGAGAGGAGATCAAATAGAATCAAATAAATTCGAGTGAAATTAAATGAAATCAAATCAATTCGAGTTAAATCAAATGAAATGTTAAAATCTTTTCATTGAAAGAATAATGGTCAATTTATAGTCCAAAAGTAATTTTGGGTCGTCATATTGCGTGCATATATTAATGTGACATTAAAACATTATTCGAGCATCCGATGCACATCCGAGATATTGACAAAGCCTGAGGGGATTGCTTAGTCTCCTTTTACGACATTAATATTATGTTTGGTGCTATTCTAAGCCGGACATTACACGACCATTCATACCTACTTAAAAGTGTCATCATGATACACGAAATGCAAAGGACTAAATAAAAATAAAAAAACTATGTTTATAGTATCGAAACTAATACAGGCCATGAAAATTAGTCAAAACTGGACAATTAACAAGCAGAAACTTTCGGGTTCAAATAATCCTAAATGAGCCATAGGCAAAAAACTCAATGTAAAACTAAAACTATGGGCTATTAAATGTCTAGAATAAATATATATTGGACATAAATATAAAATAAATAAATAAGAAATGATAAAGATCTATGGAATGTTAGCAAATACTAGAGCTATATTTTATGCTGTCAAATGGAACATATGTACCAATTTAAGAAACGTGACCCAATAGTCACAGTCTTTAACTACTCGAAATCTGTCCACAGGTACAAGGAGCGTATCACACTGAAATTGATTTTGACGCTAAGTGCCATGGACAACGATATTTTACGAAGACATAATCAAAGTTTGTTTGAGTAACAAATTATTTTCGAATGGCCACTCTTTTCAATTTAAGAGCACCACCAATATTGTCCAAAAGAAAATGTTTATATTTTAGCCAGAGAGTAAATCAAGGTATAAGTGATACTTAATGAAAATGTTTTGTGATCAAATCCAATTACCTATTGAAGTAAAAATTGAATAAGGCATATGCCTAATTAGAAATTACGAGTAGTCTTGCTAATACTTTTGTAGTTCAACAGTACACCTTTTCTAATAACAATGTGCAATCTCACGTTGGTTTAATAAAACCTAAAAAAATATATTTTTAATTTGTTCTACGTACGGTTAAACTTAGTTGGATTTTATATAAGTACCTAACAAAAGTAAACTTAAATCCAAACTTAACAAACGTGACAAAAGTATATAAACTGTACTATCCTACCACAAAGTTTTAAAATTACTTGGAATGGAAGTTGATCGCGATTTGTCAATCTTATCTTGCTGTTTGCTTAACCAACCCTCACTCCTGAAATAACGATCACAGTTCACAGGTCAAGAGGAAAAATAAATTAAGGTTTATTAATTTAATGTAATTAGGTTACAAAATTAATAGTGTGTCATATAAAGTGGGACTAGACTTTAAATTTTACACAATAAAACTAAATGTTATACAAATAATACAAATTGTAGTTAAAATCTTGAAATATTATAAAAAGGAAAGGGATAGTCTAGACTCTAGAGTAGTAAGCTAAAGTTGAATGTAAATGCCTACTGGGCTCAGTATTGGCACAGAGTACTATGGGTACTGGAAAGCTTTTATTAACTATTAATGAAATGAAATTAAGCAGTAAGAAACGTAACCTTTAATAATCAAAGATTATCAATCATAACACATTATATTGTTATGTTATAGCGATGTGCATAGTGGAGTTTCTTGCGCCGTTTCTTCTCCCAAGCGAAGCACCTTCCGAAGCGGTGGTAGATTCATATAGAAATATATAAAATATTAAGAAAATATAAAATAAATGCAAGCTGTAGTACTACTGACTTTATAATAATAATTATATTCATATGTACCTGTATTGCTTATAGTTTTGATATTAAGTGTACTGTTACAAAATACATCTTAAATTAAATTAAAATAAAGAAGGGATGTAGTGTCTGTGCGAACGCGTAGTGGGGGCAGTTGCCTGCCAGCCTTTGTCGGGTGCGGACGTGCGCGCTCCGCATATACTACCTGCCTAGTGAGCAACAGTAAATGTGTACTTATTTAGCAAACCCTACACTACCCAAAACCAAAATAAGCTAACCGAGCGTAGTCATAGTAAGGTATAACGTCGCGCGGCCAGCTTATTTTGGTTTTGGGTAGCTTGATGTGTCGCCGTGTGTATCTACCTAGCTACCACTACCACCTAATATCGTCAATGGTTAGTAAGGAGCATTATCGATACTCCATCAAAATTAATAGATTTGGAATTGACGTTTAGAATAATAATGTAACTTACGTTTCTGCATCATCATTAGGTAATGAACAGAAACTCTTATCACTCTTATCTTTCTGATTGTTGCCACAACCGTAAACACAACAATAAATGGCACTTTTCATGATTCGTATTATTTGGCGTCGCACGCTTCGTTCGCCGTTCGCCGAGTCAAAGAAAATATTTATATCAACGGCCGAATCGTGCCGTCATGCGAGCAAGAGCAGCCATGTCATTCGACCGTCAATGACATGACGTCCCACCCGCTCGCAACCCGCGCACCCCCCTGCGCTCGCCCGACCCGCACACATAGCCGCGAGCGCTTTTACGAGCACACATGCATGAGTGTCGCTTCTTTTCGCGTAGTGTATATTTTCTTTGCTGCTGGTGACGTGGTGACTGTACTGAGAATATGATGTATTGCGTTTATCGTGTTTTGCGAATATCATATTATTTGCGAATATCTTATTTCGCGAATGTGCTATTATGAGAATATAAGGTCCTGCTAATAATTATAATGTTTTGAGAATATCATATACTGCGACGGAGCGTTTTAAACAGAATACATTTTGTCACTTGGACAATGTCTTTTAATCCGCGTACCTCGAATTCTGATGCTGCAGGAGTAGGTACCCACTGCCAACCAAAACAGTGAGAGGATTTGTTAATATAAAAATTAACTAGTTTTAAGTAAGTAATTGAATTGGGTATCGAGCAGAGACTTTGTCATTAAAATTGGGGTTCCAACTCCTTAATCCTGATGAAGGAGTAGGTACCTACTGTCTACCAAAATCGAGAAAAAAAAATACTTAAAGGTAAGATATCCAATAAGGTGAAAGTTTTCAATGCATAAACGTAGGTAAGTGTAAGTAGGTAGGTACCACCATACCTATTTCCAATTTCCTGGTAGAACCTACCAACCTATGCACCCCACGTTTTTATTTTAGTCTGATAAAAGCTCTAAAGCCCAAAAAGACCTCGGTTTGTGTTCTAATTATATTTTCTAGTTTTTGTAATAAAACCGTTTCACTTGCTTGCTTGCTTATCGTGTCGACTTCAACACAACAAAGTCGCTAAATAGTACTTTGCCAGAATTTGGCAACCGTTTCACTTAAAAGAGTTTTTATTATTATATTAATAACGAGCTTTTACCCGCGACTTCGTCCGCATAAATTATATACCAGATTTTAAGTCAGATGATAAGCTATCAAACAAAAAAAGTTTCATCAAAATCGGTTCAGTAGTTTTTGCGTGATACTCGAACAAACAAACCCACAAACAAACAAACAAACAAACAAACGAACAAACAAACAAACAAACAAACAAACAAACAGACAGACAAAAAATAAAAAAAATTGTGATTTGGAATCAGGGAGATCTAAAAACCATACCGTAATTTTTTTTTTTTGTAAATATCTTCAATGTACAGACACACTTCTGTTACAGTTTTATAATAGTTTAGATAGGTGTACTTGTTTGCCTACTTTTACTTTTTTAAATAAAAATTCTGCCACAGTTAGTGACATCTATGATCCGCGACAGGAACTATTACCAATGCTGCCATCTATGAACATATCGTGAAAGCACGTAAAACCGAACTATACTAAATAGCTTCAAAAGTGACCTGACAACGAAGTTTCGTAAGTTGCCACTAGATGGCAGTAATCCAAATGCTTCTGACACTATTGGGTAGATGACGTTAGTTGCTTATTACTACCGTACAGTAGAGCCGTAGTGGTAGACGTGCACAGAGTACTATTTTTAACCGACCGACTGCACCAAAGGAGGGTAATGTTTTATCGTTTTCATTATTTTGAATTCAAGTTCGACTCGTTGACCATTGTTTTGTGGACAGTGAGATTAGTCCCCTTGTTTATTAAGAGCAGGGTTCATTAATAATAAGTATTCATAAACCGATTAGCTTGGACGGTAAAGGGCGGCACGCGGCTCTACAAAGACGGGTCCTTTAATTATAGGGCTTAAAATGCCGATGGATTTTGAATTTGGGTAGGTTTTAATTTAATGACAAAGATTTTTAAGAAATTATTTCGGGACAACACGTACCGACCTATCCAAGTATTACATAAACTTGTTTTACGTCGAATATTTTTTTGCAAAACAGTGTAGATTTTTAATTTAGTTCGTTAGGTAATGTATTTACTCATCGCCGAACTCTTGCACCAATTATAGGTACAGGGTGTAATTGATATCACTGGCATAACCATCAAACTGTACAAGTTTTACAATGGGAGCAAACCGATCGGAGCAAAAAAATAATCAGCCGTTCCATACTAAACTGCAACGCCTGCTCGACTCAAATGTATGCAACAGCTGATTTTGTTTTTGCTCCGATCGGTTTGCTCCCTAAAAGTTGTTCAGTTTGATGGGTAGACTCTTAGTTTAAAAGGATGCTAATGATATCAATTTCACCCTGTAGATAGGTAGATACCTAAAATTCTCTTTCCGAATCCCGATATATTAAAAACTTTTCCAAATAAAGTGGTTGATTGACTGTAGTTATTATGACTTAAACCATTTTTTGCATTTCAATTAGACCCTACTTATGTAATTAGTTACCTAAATTAATATTTAATTTAGGTAATTAATTAATATGTGCGTGCCATATAGTAAGTCAGCTGGATAGAAGATACGAAGACTTGGCTCGTAACATTGATGTATAGAATAATACACCTTTTCTGTGACATCGTGACATTGACTAAGTCAATGGCTCGTAACTTTAAAGTTATAGACAAATATTGAAAACGCAAACGAACAACTTGGTATATAATAACCCGGGTTCTATATAAACTAGAGTCATGTATGACCCCAATCTCATTTGGGGTAACTTTTAAACAATTACCTAGATATACTTATGCAAGAAATGTAGGGTGGAATTCATGAAATAACTTTAAAGTACCTACCTAGGTACTACAATTCTTTGCAATTATCTGATAACGTATTTTAAAATAAGCCTCTGGGACTAAACAAACTACTTATTTGTGCGTACAATTCCCTTACTCACAAAGAGACGTGAGGAATACTATCTACTTACAATAATTATAATGACAAGTGGAAATATAGGAATAATGACCTCCACAAAACAATAAATATGATTCACAGTAGGTAGATACGTACCTACCTAACACAATAATGCCGTAATGCGCATAAAGACAAACATGGGTTTGCCTTTTACCAAGTAACTCTTCGGCATGAATCACAATTATAGAAACACAATTAATGATAATCTACTTATTACTATTTAAGTGATGATTTTTATTAGGGTTCCGTACTCAAAAGGTGCCAAAGGGCCCTATTACTATACTAACCCTATGATGTCCGTCCATCCCTCCGTCCTAATTCTATAGGGCTCTATCTTTTGAACCGTAATATGTAGCGAGCTAAATTTTCACATAATAATATATGTGTAATTATTTTGAATTTGCTAACAAATAATAAAACAAAAAGTAACGAAGTAAGGGGGTCCCAATACAAGAAAACACGTTTTCTTTTTCAAGGTTTTTTGTTTTTGCTCTATCATAAAAACTGAAATACAGGGTGTAACAAAACACCCTAGTAATACTTAATTGGGTGCTTCAGACCACGAAACTGAACAACTTCCACTACGGAGCCAACATCGAAATCGCGAAAAAAAAATCAGCTGTCCCATACAAAACTGCAGTACCGACTCGACTAAAATGTATGGGCTAGCAGATTTTTTTTTGCGATTTCGAAGTTAGCTTCATAGCATAGTGAAAGTTGTTCAGTTTCATGGTCGGAAGCACCCCCTTAAGTATTACTAGAGTGTTTTGTTACACCCTGTACATAAAAACGTCAAAATTGTTGTGAATATACAGGATGTCCCAAAACTCAACGTCAAGCCGCAAATAGGAGATAGGTGAGTTTATAAATGTTCAGGGAAAAATACAAAAAAAAAATCCACTTTTGATAGTTTTCGAGATTTTGTCATTTTTTTAACATTGGAAAAATCGCCGCCTTGTTCTCAACTTGTAGATGTAGCTACTACAAATTTGTAATTTTTTTTCATTAAAATACTTGTTATGCAATCCAGAATAATCTTTTCAGCTGATCCAATTCAAAAATAAACTAATAGTTCCATACTTTTTACAGAAAACACTTTTTTCTGTCAGACAACAATTTATTCTATGTCAACTTTGAGACTACACCCTGTATAAAAAATGTATGGCGGTAACCTGGCAAGTAATTTAAAAAGTTGGCCAATTTAATCATGTATTCAAAACGGTCTCACACTTTGGCACTTCCTTTTCTAAAAAAGTAGTAATAATTTTTTTTTGCAGAACAACCCGATTTAAAACCAATAATTCCATAGTAAAATATCTTTGTACTAAACCACCGCAACTTAGGGCGTTGCACGTTTATTAATTTTAGTATGGAATTATTGTTTTGAAATGGGGTTGTTCGACGAGAAAAAAAATGATTACTACTTTTTTTAAAAGGGAAGTGCCAAGTGTGATACTATTTTGTAACTTGATTAAATTGTCCAACTTTTGAAATTACTTGCCAGGTTACAGCCGTACATTTTTTATACAGGTTGTAGTCTCAAAGTTGACATAGAAAAAATTGTTACCGCAGAAGTCTGACAGAAAAAAGTGTTTTCTGTGAAAAGTATGGAACCAGTAGTTTATTTTTGAATTGGGTCCGCTGAAAAGGTTATTTTGGGTTACGTAATAAGTATTTTCATGAAAAATTTGTAATAGCTACATCTAAAAGATGAATGCAGGGTGGCGATTTTTCCAATGAAAAAAAAATTACAAAATCTCGAAAACTATCAAACTTGGAATATTTTTTTTTCCCCTGAACAGTTATAAACTCACCTATCTCCTATTTGCGGCTTAACGTTGAGTTTTGGGACACCCTGTATATGTAGAGTATACTCTAAAGTAAAACAAATAATAAAAGCTAGCCACGTGTGTCGGTTTCGCGCTAAGGATCACGTAGAATATTTTTGTAAATAGGTATTGGTAAGTACGGAATCCTCGGTGCGCGAGTCCGACTCGCACTAGGCCGTTTTTAATTTAAATGATTACTTACATAGCACATAGCTGTAAACTGTTCTATGAGAATACTTGCTATTTATTTAATACTTAGGTACCTACCGTAATTAGCGTACTACAATCCAGGAAAATACATAGAAATATGAGTGTTGTTTTTGAACGTCCTAATTCACATTCGAAAGTCACGTAAACAGTATTATGGAGTTATCCATTATTCGATCATGATTTTGAAAGTGTGAGGTTGAAAAAGCCAGCACTTCAGTTAGCAAAATTAACAACCTTATCGACCTCGCCCCGGATGCGGCAGCAGCTACAACTTGTGTCGCCCATAGAGAATACCCATATTGACTGAAATTTAAATGACATATCATCATCAACCTTCAGTCAATTTGACCCTAGGGCATTTCGGATTTCAGTGATTCTGGTTCTGGACCTAAGACATTTTAAGAATTGATCGATTTGGACTAGGCCATTTGAATTTCAGTCAATGTGGGAAATAGATGATTTGGGTTTTGGTTGTAGTGTACCGGAGGCGATTAATATACAGGGTGTAAGGAAATGTATCATTAACCTTTAAACCACATACTCTCCCCATCAAACTGAACAACTTTTACTATGGGAGCAAACCAGTTAGAGCAAAAAAATCAGCTATCCTAAACATTTGAATCGTGTAGTTTAAGTATATGGAACAAATATTTTTTTTTTGCGCCGACAGTTTTTTTTTTTTTTTTTTTTTTTTTTATGTTCGATACGTAAACATTTGACCCCAATCTCACCTGATGTTGAGTGATGATGAGGCCGAAGATGTAGCATGCTTACCTAGAAAGATGCCTATTCACTCTTGCCTTGAAGAGGCCCAGGTTGTATTGCTCAGGGAACAGGTCCGCAGGCAGTGCGTTCCACTCCTTAGCCGTGCGCACTATGAAAGAAGAAGCAAACTTCTTCGTGCGAATTGCTGGTAGGTCAACGACATAAGGGTGGAAACCCAGCCTGCGTCTCGTCCCCCGCAGATGAAAGGGAGACGGAGGTATTAAATCGTGTAATTCCGTCGCACACTCTCCGAAATGTATCCTATAAAAAACAGATAGACAGGCTACCTTGCGACGATGCTCAAGACTTTGTAGCTTCGCCACAGAGGTTGGATCACCTATGAGCTTCCTGGCACGCCTGTCGATTGAGTCCAACGCGGCCAGCTGGTATTGGGCAGACCCGTCCCAAAGATGGCAGCAGTACTCCATACACGATCGGACTTGTGCTTGATAAAGTTGTAGAAGCTGTCCCGGAGTGAAGTACCGTCTGACCTTCGAAAGGACGCCCAGTTTTTTCGCTGCGGTTTTCGCCATGGCCTCAATATACCGCCCGAAATTCAAATCGGACGATATGTTAATGCCCAGGAGCTCCAGGCGATCAGCTATCGGTATGGACACATTTCGGAAAGTCGGAGTCGAAGCGAAGGGACTCCGTTTTGTGGAGAAAAGGCACGCCTGTGTTTTGTTTGCGTTGAAACTGACCCGATTAGCGTCACCCCAGTCGGACACTAATTCAAGGGCCAAGTTTAATCGCTGCACCATGGCCTCTCGACAAGACTGAGTAACATCCAATTTAACCCCTGCACCGGACAGATATCTGTCAGAAACAGTGCTGTCGTCAGCATACCCAAAGGTTCCGGGCACAAGCATGTCGTTTATATGCAGCAGAAATAAAGTAGCTGACAGAACTGACCCCTGAGGAACACCGGCATTAATAGCCATTTGATCCGATGAGTATCCATCAATGACTACTCGTATGCATCGTTCACTCAAGAAGTCAGCTATCCAGTCGCATAGGTCAATCGGAATTCCATATGATGGAAGCTTGCTTATAAGGCTTGCATGCCAGACCCTGTCAAAGGCTTTGGAAATCTTGGAAATCAGTTTTGGTGGTTTAAAGGTTTAATGATACTTTTCCTTACACCCTGTATACAAAATAGTGGGTGCAAAATTAAATGGAACACTTAATTAAAGGGGTGCTTCAGGCTTAATTAAAGGCATATGATTTCGGTATTGGTCCCATACAAGAAGTTGTTCAGTTTGATGGTCTAATCATCCCCTTAAAAAGTGTCAGCATATTAAGAAGGATCTTGTATATTGGTTCCACCGTTGAACTAATCTAACAGGACCACCCCAAATACTTACCTATATACCAGTGCAGGAATCGTATCAGACGTTTGTTGGTAAACAATCAGGCTTGTTAGCCACCACGCTGTGCCGCCTCCATCCCGCCGGCTACAGGTAGGTATGCATCGTTCTATGAACTTCCGGCTAAACGCATTATTGTTGGTGAATAGTCGCTTACAACCCCATTCTATTTCAGCGCGTTCAGAAACTTTGGTCTTACTACCTAGTAAGTATTATGTATACAGGGTGAAAGTGATATCATTAGCATCCTTTGAAACTAAGAGTCTACCCATCAAACTGAACAACTTTTACAATGGGAGCAAACCGATCGGAGCAAATAAAAAATCAGCTGTTCCATACTAAACTGCAATGTCGACGCGCGAGTTCGCGACTCAAATGTATGCAACAGCTGATTTCTTTTTTGCTCCGATCGGTTTGCTGCCATAGTAAAAGTTGTTCAGTTGGATGGGTAGACTCTTAGTTTTAAAGGATGCTAATGATATCAATTTCACCCTGTATATACGTGCATTAAAGTTGTAGCTATCTTGGAGCTGTTGTTGACCTGGTGACTTAAAGTAAAGGTATGTGTATGTGTATGCAAGTATAAGTATACCAACATACTTACCATAAGCACCAGTGTCACCCCCACAAACTCTTGTAATTTAATATTTTTCATTTGTTTTTGGTATATTTGTGTTTGTGGTGAAAAAATAAAGAGGTCCTAAAATATCTCGTTTTTCGACCCATGTTGCCGGGAAAGTTGTTTAGTTTCATTGTCTTAAAAAGTTATTTATGTTAGTACCTAATTAAAAACTAGTGGTAGGCGTAGGCAATGACGGAACGATTTCGTCGCGATAAGGCCGCGATATTTTTGAGAACAATCAGTGTCGCGGCGGAATCACGGCGTTGTCGCACAGGTAACGCTCAATCAACGCATGTGCAGTTGAGACATCGCCTACGCTCAAAAATAACATGTGTGATAGGTCTGTAAGTCGTCAAAGTCACTCTATTCTCATATGTAGGTAAATCGAGAATACAGTAATCGAAATCGTGTTTAACTACATAATTAATTCTCCATCCGACGTCCACAAGCCGAATGCGATCTACCCGAGATAGAGCCCCAAAAAATGTTCACGCACACACACAAGTCAATCTATTTTCGTTAATAAACTATTTACATTACAATCGAGAACCCATAGTACCATCAATCATAACTAATTGATTCTCCATACAACGTCCACACACCGATTGTGGTCTACCCGAAATAGACCCGCAAAAATTTATATTCTCGTTTACAAACGTTTCGAATTACAATCGAGAACCCATAGTACCATCGATCTTAACTAATTGATTCTCAATACGACGTCCACACACCGATTGTAGTCTACCCGAGATGGAGCCGCAAACATTTTCAGCACTGAAAACCAAGCACGTTTGTCTGTGATGTATACAAATGTTTCTTTTTTAATTCTCTTTAAGATATTATAGGTCAATTATTAACTACATAATTAATTCTCCACCTACTGGCGACAGCGCCGACTGCGGTCTACCCGAGAAAGAACCGCAAAAGTGTTCATACACAAGTCACTCTATTCTCGCTTAGAAACTATTCACAATACAATCGAGAATTCATCGTAGCATCGATCTTAAACTAATTGATTCTCCATCGGACGGCCACACTGCCGACTGCGGTCTACCCGAGATGGAGCCGCAAAAATTGTCAACACTGCGGTCATCGGTCGCCCTGACGACTCGCTGTTATATCGTCACGTGGTCTCTTTATTTACGTTTGTTTGGTCCCTAGAGACGATGTTAACTTGTGGTTAGCGGTCAAGTAGGTAATTAGACAGGGTTTTTTTTTTCATTTAATCTAAATAAACTTTTGTAACGCACGTAATTTTCCAAGCTCAGTAGGCAGAGACTGTGGATGTTCGTTTTAGCTGTCCATGTATGTTAACAAACTAATATTTCTCATAAAATACGATCGTATTTTTTATTACGTAACACAGTTGTGTTACAGGATAATGACAATAAAATGTTGTTTAATATTTTACTAAAATAATTTATTTAATAGATATAAGAAAATACAAACTCCAAATCTGCAACACACTTCGTCAAAAACGGCGAGATGTCCGTATCTCCAACATGCTTAGTCAAAAGTTATCAAAAATAATTAAATTAACAGGATACCAATCAGCAACATGCGTCGTCAAAACTTAAACCCTCTAAATCTGCTACACGCTTCGTCAACATAAAGGCTATCGCACACTCAAAGGCCCAGCCCCACGCAACCCTGGCTCTGTGGTCCCTACGACACTAGCGGCATTTCCCCTTTGGATGGTCAAAAACAGCCTCTGCACCAAAAACGCGCCAGAGCGCGGGTTCCCACCCTTAGCTCTTAACCGCCGCCCGATCTCCTGCACAAAAATTTTGGCATCGGTACCCCAAGGACCCGCAGTCTCAAACGCGACCGGGACGAAGTCGTAAGCCAGTGCCAAATCACTGCACCAAGACCTCTTGTGTCTCGCCGCATGCTCCGCCGCTGAACCCGGTGCTCGCATAGTCCGACCTAAATAGGAAGGAGCAAAAGTGCACACGCAAGTCGCATCCCAAATGAGACAACGGCCTCTCTGCCAGGGGATCAATGTAAGACCATCAGGGCGTTTACCATCCCTCAGGACAAACCAGGCAACTCCAATACAATAAAATTATCCAAATTTCAAAGTCGAGTCGTCGAAGTCGACGTTTGATTGAGTCAAAAATACAAACATCGTCACAAACATTCAAAATTTATGATATTAGTAGGATCTATAGGACAAAATACCTACTTACTATTTACACGAACATAGATAAGATAAACAGACATACAACCACGCTTATTACCCCTAATGAAAACACTGCCTTTACTTTACACCAAGTGTGGCCAACCTTTTCGGCAGCTGGATCAAAATTCGGAAATATAATTTCACACCGGGCCGCACTACCAAATTTTATGTAAACATAATTTTTTAAGAAAAATTTTTAAATAACATAAAATTAGAAAATTTAAGGTACACATTTTTTCATTTTCTGCATTATTCTGCTACACGCACGGGCGGGTTGGTTTCTGAAGAATTTTTTGAAAATAAAACATTAAAATAGAAAAATAAAGGTACCTACTAATTTTTTTGTTTTCTGTATTATTCTGCTACGGGCATGGGCACACGCTATTTTCAAGTCACCCAACTCTATGTAGGTTAGGTATGTGTTGATTTCAAACGTAAAAGAGAAGTAATGAGTGTTTTTTTTTTCAACAACGATTTTTTTGATAAATTTAACAAAATGTAATCTTAGACGTGATTAATATTTTTAACATTAAAAGAAGTTTGATTTTGTTCCGCGGGCCATAACCTGACAGCCGGCAGGCCGCACGCGGCCCGCGGGGCGCGGGTTGGCCACCCTTGCTTTACACCAAAGCGTTCACCTCTTTTAACAACATCATCGCTATAAACACGATATTCATAAAGATAGAACGATCTACCAAAATTCGATAAACAACAGGAAGCTGGAAATAGGTGTTGTCTATAAGCAACCAACCAACGACAAAAACCAAAAACTACGTATACATTTAGCAAAGTTATAACTCAAAATAGAGTTTCGTAGCGTGGCGTAGCATTGCGCTACGCAGCTCGTAGTCTAGATGCATACTGTTTTTTTATTTATATGTAAATAAAAAACCAAAGAAAACGGCAGTTAATTTATAAATTAAACGACGTTTTCCTTGTGTCTAGAACCGCATTTCTGCCAATGTCGAGTGAGTTTTGGGAGTATCGTAATCTCAAGGAATGTTAAATTTTTGAATAATCTGCTTTATTTTTTTATAGTACGAAACTAGATTTTTTTTAATAATATTTATTATACTATCTATTCGAAATATTGATGTGCATGAATGATCTTGCAAGGTCGTTGGTTAACTTGATAACTTCACTTGATTCAGTACGATCTGCATTAAAAATTATTAGTCATGTCTGCACAAACGTCTTCTAAAAATAACAGTAAATCAAACCAAAAGTCAGATACTTCGCGAACATTATAGAAACTATGAGAAATTATTAAAAAAATCAGTTTCTATATCTAAAAAATTACAAAATATTAAAAGAGTTAAAACATCGAAAAATACCATGAAAACAGTTTGGCAGATTATAAAAGAAAAAACTAACAAAATTCAAAATTATAATAGAAAAAATATTGTGTTGGAAATTGAAAACAAGATTATAAACGACCCTTTAACTATCGCAACAACTTTTAATGAATACTTTGCAGAAGTAGGCACGAGCAACGGAAATCTACAATATAACCTGGCCTGTAATGATTTCAAACCAAACATAACAGAAAACACAATGTATCTACGACCGGTGGATTGTGTTGAAATACATAGAATAATAAAAAACTTAAAAAATAAGAATAGTTTCGGCATAGATGAGCTTCCGCCCAAACTAATAAGATTTTGTGCAGATGAGCTCACTATCCCTCTTACGTTTATAATAAATCAATCGTTCTCGTCAGGTATCGTTCCCAAAAACTTAAAAAAATCGATAATAAAACCCATACCAAAAAAATCTGAATCAAAAGAAATAAATCAATATCGACCTATTGCAATGTTACCGACTTTCGCTAAAATCATAGAAACTGCCATGGCGTAGTATCATTCTTTGAAAGATTTAACTTATTTAATGCAGACCAATTCGGATTCAGAAAGGGTCGCTCGACAACCTTAGCAGCTTACAGTTTGATTAACGAGGCGCTTAGCATCTTAAACAATAAAAAGTATGCTATAGCTGTACTACTCGATATGAGCAAAGCATATGACCGCGTCTCGCATCGATTACTACTTAAAAAATTGTACGGGCTAGGTATTCGAGGAATAGCTCATGATTGGTTTATCTCTTATTTTAAAGATCGCGAACAATACGTTGAATTAGAACATTGCGAAAAACAGTCAGGTAAAATATCAACAGTAAGATCGCCCGCACTTCACATGTCAAGTTCAATTCCACAAGGCAGCGTTCTTGGATGTCTGTTATTTCTGATTTATATCAATGAATTACCTCAGTTAATTAAGGACAGTAATTTGAAGTGTGTTTTGTATGCTGATGACATATCCATAATATTTCCTACAGCGAGTGAAATGGAGGCATACGACATATTACACACTAATTTAGAAAAAATAGACGTTTGGCTTACAAAAAATAATTTACAAATAAATTACGATAAAACTAAAATAATTGAATTCCATCCTTATCAGAAACCAAAACTTAACTTAAATTATAGCTACAATAACATGCAAATTGAAAGTGTAAAAAACTGTACCCTTTTGGGAATCGAAATAGACGAGAACATTAACTGGAAAGCGCACATCAACAGAATTGTAAGTAAGTTATCGAGATTCACGTATGCCCTTTATGAACTCAAAAAAGCAACAAATATAAAAATTGCTACACAAGCATATTATGCGTATGCCCACGCATGGCTACAATACGGTGTTATCCTGTGGGGCAATAGCACAGACACTGACGATCTTTTCTTATTACAAAAAAAATGCATCCGAATATTAGTAAATATCAAACGAATAGAAAGCTGTAGGCCACATTTCATTGAACTCCAAATATTGACGCTTACCTCAATCTACATTATGGAAATATGAAAATTTGTTCGCAACAACAGCCACCTTTTTCAAAAAGCAAAATATGTAAGCTCTCGGATAGCCAACCAGCCGCAGAACAAAGATAGATTGGCCCCACCAAACATTAAAACAGTGGAAATGTACAATAAAGGCACCTATTTAATGGCCATCAAAATTTACAATAATATTCCCACAAAAATAAAAGAAATCGAAAAAAAATCAATTTTTTTATCAAATTTAAAACAATATCTGATTAGCAAATGTTTTTATAGTTTAAAGGAGTTTTTTGATGAGCATTAATAAATAATAATACCCACTTGTAATATGATTATTAGATTTTTTTTTTTCTATTGTTGTGTATAATGTAAATTCTTACGTATACGGAATAATGTATATATACATAAAATAAATTTGTCAAAGAGTTTTTTTGCAGTGCCCGGTCAGGGTTTCACATAGGACCATAACTGTATTTGTAACATCTATAAAACATGTGAAAGCAATAAATGATTATGATTATGATTATGATTATTAATGAGTTGACTTTTTCGTAATGAATGAATGAATACTAAGTGAAATTTATCTTAGTCTGGCTCGACTAAGATAAATATCACTCAGTATTTTTGATGCAAACGATACTCTACCAAGTGAAATTAGCAAACAGCCATTCAAGGCACATTCTTGTTCTGAAACAGAATAGCTCAAGTTTATTTCAGAGTATCAAAACATTTGAATCTTTCAGCGTCCGAACTTCAGGCGACATGTCACGAGCCACGTGTGGCGCGACAAGCAACAAGTGCCTGCAGCACTAGCGTGGCGCGGGTGTCAACATTTTTCCGCCCCGCGACACCCCGCCACACCCCGCACCACCCCGCGTCACCCCGCGAGCCGCGTCTTCACGACAGTGGGCGGGGCCAACACGCCCAGTGGACGACACGCCCTCTACCTTGAAGCTATGATAAGGTTAGTCAGTGATAAGAAGTTTCTTATACCACAGTGTTTGGTAATATCGTAATATTAATCATTGCACAAATTAGTATGCCAACAACTCCAAGGTTGTTTATTTAGTTTGATAGTGTCCGATTTCATTATATTATAATTAAATTAAAGTTAATACGCGGTAGTCAAACATCATGATTAGTTTCACTAATTTGTCGAGACATTATATAGACTGTTAATTATCATGTTTCATTACGTAGAATGTTTTTCTAAAAACTTGGGTGCAGTTCAACTAACCGAAAACTTAATCAGCAATTAAGGGACAGAGATCTAGAGCTCTTATAGCGGTCTCTTTCTCCACAACGACCGCAGAACATTCTAAAGAGCGAGTGCACTTCAAAATGAAAAAGCTCATAATATTTCCCTTTCAACAATAGAACAAAACAAAAATATTTAATGGTTTAAAACTTGAGCGTGTCTCGCTCGCACTGTGTACTTTCAGTACGCGTGTGAGGAGGAGGTAGCGATCGCACATTTTCCCGACAAATGAAGCGTGGCCAAACCGCAGATTGACCGCAGAGAATGGAGGCAGCGAGTGACAGGACAGAATGGCGGCTCAGTAGTAGAGAGTCGCGCGAGCGGTGAACACGCGTGCAGCGCAACCTGACGCCCGAGCCTTCCGCGCCGTCTGCCGGCCGCCCGCGCACCTTGACTCACCTGCGACGCCGACGCCGACGCCGGTCGCGGTAATACCTGTGACGCCAACACGCGGGGACTTACTAAACACTTCGCAAAAACTTTATAGGTAAACCTGTTTGACGCAACGCGGGAAATATCTCGCATAATTAAACTCGCTCAGCTGATGTTGACAGAACGTGCGTAAGTGCACGATACAACCTAGAGACTCTTCTCAGAACATCGGCCGGAACTTTTCGAATGCCGAATATTTGGACAAATCTACGTTTGAGTTTGTGTGGATCGTGAATCATCTAAAATGACGAAAGTTAAGCTGAAGTAGAACTCTTCAAGGTCTCCGAGTTTAAACTAGTGCTATGTTAGAATCGGACTGAGGAAAATTTGTTTCAATTTACTTCTGTGACGCATATAAACAAGGACATTTAAATTAATATATGTGAAGTTCAAAAAGTAGTGTTTAGTTATATAAGAAAATTGCTACGTTGGTTATATTAGTTCCAGAACTTTAAGTTAGATAACAAACACAAACTTCAATAAGAAGAAAAGGACTGTACATACTTTTGAGAGACTGAAACAAGAATATAATCATAGAATCCAAAGAACAACTAATCACTACAGTATTAATAACGAAGATAATACTCTGTACAGTTCAAAACATAAAGGACTCATCGATAGCATTAATGAAAGGAAGGTCTTGGAACGTTGCCAAGAAACAAAAACATTGAAGGTTATAAACAACTTAAATCAGCCAAAGGAAGACGAGGCATCCTAAATCTCAAGACTTACCATCTCTACCGCATAGTATTAAAGACTATCTTGCCACTAATATAAACAACCTTGAAAGACCGGATCAAGTCGCAATACCCACCACCCATTGCTCGCTCCCTGTGCACCGTTGTTGACACCAACGGTGACAAGCCAGCGTTGGACTGTGATGCAGTAAAGGATGCACTTACCGTACGAGTCGAGGGGCCGACGGAGGCGAGAGATGGCAGACCTGGAGCCCTGGTGGCTGCAGTCCATCATCGATGAGACCTTGAGCGACCATCCTGATCTTGGTAATTAACAGTCACTATTATAATATTTGAGAGTTTATTTGTAGAGAGGTATAGTAGATGAAAGTTGTCCACCAATTTGCCTCCAACGGATCGGGAATTCGGGACCGTGTAAAGAAAGCCCAAGTCACCCTTATTTTGAATATCAAATAGTAGAAGTCCTTTATTTGGAGAAGTATAAATGGATAGTGATGAAAACAAATACAATCCATTACAATTAACCTTTGATAAGAGTAATGGCATTGCACAGAAAAAAAAAATGAATATAGGCTTTATAAAATTTTGTTACTAGATATTTCAAATTTAAAAATAAATATATAAATTAAGTCACTCAGAACACGAATAAATGAATTTTTAACATTCTCACGCTCAGTTGCCGAAACGTTCATTAAAGTTAAGCCTCCATTAAATCTCTTGCTGTCACTTTTTGTCTTGTTGACGCAGTAAAAGCTAGCAAGAGATTTAATGGAAGATTAACTCTAATGAGCGTTTCTGCAACTGAGTGTCAAAACGTTATATTGAAATATTCCATTAAGCTGGTTTAGGTAAAATACCTATTATATCAGTAATCTTATTGGAGCAGAGAGTCTCGGCGACAGATCAACCTACCCATTGTTGAACATAGAGTTCAACTATTTTTATCTGTTGCCGTGTGTACACCATAAAATAACATAACCTTTGTAGAAAAAAAAAACACAACCTTCCAACGGCAGAGATTTTTTTTCTAAGCAAGCTTGGAAATTCCGTCACGTGGGAAATGAAACTCTAATTTTTATAACAACATTCTCAATCAGTGACCGACAATCTCGTCAATATTTTGCTAGTTTTTTGTCAAATCATCCGTGGTAATTTTGATCTAATGCTACCTATATAAACTTGTTGTTTTTCTTATAACTACAATCATAGTAAATACATAGAAGAGACGAATTATACGTACCAATAATTATGTTAGTAAGATATTTCATTCAGGTAGGATATAGTCATCTTTATACTTAAATCACAGAGTACTACATATTACAATTAATCTTATATTTTTATCCCGACATAAATTTTTCAGTTTCTTATCACGTTAGAATTACGGAAACCGCTATTGGAAGTCAATGATTTTCGATTGTATTTTTGTTAAAATATTTGTTTTTTAGAAGACTTTTTAGATACTATTTTGTTCAAAATTAATGTTTGTTAGCAGGATTTAGTATAAAAACGAATTGTCAAAACGTCTTCAAGGAAAAGACATCAACGCGGATATCAAATATTTTTTTGTGAATTATGAGAAAGAACATTTTTTATGTAACGCTCTAAGTCTCACTGCTGGGCAAAAACTCTTAGTACTTAGGTACTCGAGATCACGAGTCCAGCATCTTCGTGAAGTTATAAGTTACATTCAGGGAAAAAAACATCTCGCGAATTGTGATCCTAAAATTGGCGGCGTATTTGGGGCATAGACCTAACTCGCCAATGTTAATAAAAATACGCCTAAATGACGTTCCACTATTTACACTTACTTATACAGGGTGTAACAAAATGCCCTAGTTATATTTATAAAGGGTTTAGACCATAAAGATATTATACCTTATGGTTTAGTTTAGACCATCAATCTGAATAACTTTCACAATGAGGCCAACATCGAGAAAAATTTTAAAAATGTTTTGTATGAAACGACAGATTTTTTTGATTCTTTGACATTGTTGGCACATAGTGAAATTTGTTCAGTTTGATGGTCTAAAAACCACTTCATTAAATATCTCTAGGGTGTGTTGTTATACCCTGTTTACCTCCGCAACAGTACCTAATCCAGACCGCATTAACATCAAAATATTTGCCCCTAGCGTGATCAAAACCGCGAACCGGCTATACCGGCAAGTTCAGTGCCAACTAGGCTATCGTGCCGTCAAAACAAAACCTATTAACAATTAGGGACATTACCACTGAGGATTGTAGTTGCCTATAAAGCACTCTCTGAAATGAGCTCGTTCAATACCGGTTAATGAGGGACATTGTAGGTGCTGTAGAATCCACAAAATATCGCTTCAGGCCTATGGATTTAAATTATCAATGTTTTACGAAAGCGTAATGGGCGATTTTTGAGACTTTTCAACATGCGTCGATAGATGGCGTTAATGTGACATGGCTCCGATGAAAATAATTTAGGCTAAAAAGTAAGGTAATAAATAAGGTAAATTTAGGTAAATCCAGCTTATAGAACACGCATGCGAAAATGTTTACATTATCGCACTAGTGCCAAAGTAGAAAGAAGATATATAAGATATCTATTACTAGATACTAGTGCGGTAACGTAACTTTTTTCTATAGTTTCTTTATAAATCTCAGCAAAGAGTTTTTAAGTAAAAAAACTTTTTTCTGAATAAATGAATCTGTTTTGTTTTAGTTAAAATAATATGATAAATAAATGCTTCATTTCATTAAACAATTTATTTTAGTTTAAAAATTAACATTTCATGTTTTAAATACATAAATATTCGCGCGCATAGCTATCTTAACGAAAGGCAGGGAACGCAAAGAAAAATATAAAGAAGCCTAGCGCCATTTTCCACAAATATTTGTCTGTAAAAATGTTTTTTTTTTTTTATTTTTATTATCGATGGATTTGCTCTTGACCTCAATCTAGTCCACAGAACAAAGATGGGGTCGAATATGTAGCGAGCTTACCCAGAATGGCACTGGCACTCCTGCACACTGACGGAACGCAGCAAGCTGCTGCTGCTGTTGCTGCTGCTAATGTTGTATTTTACGAAATTTTATTTCTTTTTCCTCGCAAGTATGTTGAAAAACGTCGTATGAAACGCGTGAGCGTTGGTCATTATAGCCTCGGCTACCATAATAGCACTCGCCTGGCGGTTCGTGCTGCAATCCCGCCTCTGCTGTAATAATGACCAACTTTGCTCCTTGTATCCTTGTATCATAATGTGCTATTACTATTTTATTTTAAAACTACGGTCGCACATCCATCTCGGATCAACACTATCTATCGAACCATTTGGAACTTTTTTTTGTAATTGTCTTTCCGAAAATCCCCAATCATATGAAACGAACACAGTCATGTTTTGTACAATCTCACTATCTCAGTATCAGAAAGAGTATTTTATCATTTAAAAGAATTTTCGACGATGGTTACCATGACGGACTGTCACATAAAATACTAAGATCCGACCTTAAAATTATACACCTATGTGTTTCATAAACGAAATGTGATTACACAGGGGTTCATTCATACAACGCCAAGCAAAATCTTGCTGTAGGTATCTTTACCATTATGATTTCTGGTACAATTTTTCCGCCTATCTGTTTGGGAAATAAATGAGGTGCTATCGGAAAGAGACCGATCTAAAAAACTGGGGTTGTCACCTCTCAGTCTGCCACAACTCTAGGGTTGGCGTTCAAAGCAGATTTTAACCCTAGCGAATCCTAGCAAATCTTGTTTTTCAATTTCTTTAGATTGGTCTCCTTCCTATGGCACCTTATTTACTTCCAAAATAGATAAGTGCATTTGTTGGAAAAAAATCCAAATCCAAAAATCATAGTGGTACCGATACTTGCGGCACGATTTTGCTAGGCAACTTCACTTATAACACATTTCGTTCACCAAACAAATAGGTGCATAATTTTACGGTCGGATCTTAGTGCTTACATAAGAGGTCCTGGCTTGAAATTCCAGTTCGATCGTGGATTTTATAAGGTTGTGTTCTTCTCTGGAAGAAGAAGAAGAAGCTTAACCTTAAAAATAATATTTTCAAAAGGCCAAGTTTCGAATTTAATTATAATTATGTAGATGTATATAAATGATTAGTTACATGGCACAAGTCTTCGTCATTGTTAGTAATCTGGTACAAATGAGATCTCTGAAACCCTGAATGAAACCTTTCAAAGCTATCATTTTTGTTTAAGTCGCCAATCTATCATTACAAGATACAATTTAAATTAATAGACAAGTTGTGACTCACGAACGGAAACCGGATACAATATGTATGGCTCCTTATTGAGAATGTAAGAATTTCTTAAATGTGTCACATACGGAAAAGGGCCGGATATATTCCGTATACAAGTGCCTGACATATTGTGATGTTTATACCATCACACTATAAACGGGTTCGTTAATTTTTTGACCAGTCAATTAAATCCAGAACTTGAAACCAACGCTTATATTATCTGCCTGGCGGACACGTTCTGGATTAACAAATAGGATACTTTTTGAAAGATAAAGCAAACGAAATCGCAGGCAACTACAACTACTAGTAAGAAATATTACAAAAAAAGGTCACCTCCCGGTTCACCACGTCGTCGGTCGTCTCGTCGCTGCCGTCGGCGCAGCGTCGCGTCGCCCGCGCATCCTTCTCCGGAGGGCCAAACCTTTTACCGCGGGCTGACCACAGCCTACCCGCTTGCGGCTACACAACTATAATTTGTATATACCTTAGCTTCCGTAAATAGAGAAACCACGGTTATGCTATTAATGGTTTTTATGATTCCCCGATCCGTTACACGGTGATTTCAGATTTGGGGTTTTGGAGTGGTGTGACCGCATCCTAATTTGCTGGCGCTAAGTATTTGTTAAGAGCTAGATTAGCACGTTACACAATACAGGTTTTTATTAAACACCTGATTTGTTGCGGTTATACACATATTTCTTTTTTATAACACTTTGGTATTTCTTACGAATTTTCCATAAAATCCTTTAATTTATTCGCACTTGAACTTTAATGTACCTGTATTCCATTCAATTGTGGCTCCATCGTGGTGTCGACCATAAAATCTCGCTTGAGCCACCATAAAACGGTGGAGCCTCGTAGCACGCCCCAAAGAGCAGGCAACCGACACGTGACCGCCCAAGTATCAGACCTGCAACGCGACACTACAGACCTGTAAATTGACAGACACAATTTTCCCCGACAGTACGGACCGGCTGCCCTGACTACATGTGTTCCTTGCTGCCCCAGCACTGGCGCTCCAACAAGACCCTGCCGTCAGGCTTCAAAGTGGTAGCCCTGGGGGATGTCATGGACGGCACCAAGGTCACCATCAGGGCTGGCAACGACGAGAACTGCTGCGCCGAGCTGAGGAACAACGTCGCCCATATGAAAAGCAAGATCGCTAAGTTTAATGATTTGAGGTTCGTCGGCAGAAGCGGGAGAGGTCAGTGTTCCTTATTTTATTTTACTGGAAGCAATGAAAGTTGATAAACTATTTTAAACTTGTTTTAATATAAACAAAGGTGACAAATGCTAATCAAAATTCTTTGTATCAGTCCCGTAAGCTACGATTTCTCCAGGATAGGGTCAGGCTTTCCCATCCGGTATTGTAACTGACGTTTCGGTCGCACCATGTTTAAGCGTTTTAACAAATACGGTTTAGCATCGCAATCGAATCTTTTCGGTATTGTCTGAGGGAAGGAACCTATTTAACGCCTAACCAAGATGCGGTAAAGTATTTGAGTATACCCATACACCCTCTCTGAGGGTTAGGTCTGTGCCCTGTCTGTAGTATATTAACTTATTATTAATCTGTGGTAGTGGGACGTATACAGGGTCCAACTTAATATGCTGACAGTTTTTTAAGAGGATGATCAGACCATTAAACTGAACTATTTTCTCTAGATGGTACCAACATCAAAATCGCGAAAAAAATCAGCTTTCCCACACTTTTGGCTCGAGTAAGTTTGCAGTTTTGTATGGATCAGCAGATTTTTTTTCGCGATTTCGATTTTGGTATCATAGACAAAGTTGTTCAGTTTGACGGTCTGTTCATCCCTTTAGAAAAGAGTCAGCATATTAAAAAGGACCCTATATATACCCCTTATTTTATTTATTTATTTCCAACGTATGCCTACACAGTTTTTATAGCCCAAATTCGTGTTAACCTTTTTTATAAAAAAAACACCTAAACTATGGATAGACAAACACGAAACCCATTCTCATTTCTCTCCAAACCTCACAATACTATGTAGAGAGACAATAAAATCAGTAATCTCGTTATTAGACAGTGCTCTACGCTACGCAAATCATAGCAGCCGGGGCTGCGGATTAACCAATAATTATCCACCTCTAGCACTAATAGTCTATAATGACATACGGTATTCCGCGTTGTTAGTTTGGACTACATAGATTTTAGTTACAGCCTAATTCAATATCTTAGTTGTTTAATTGTTTTCAACTTACTTGGCGTTGCAAAAGACATTACAGTGCGTAAAAAATGCGCTACATCTACATAACAAAGGGTTGCTTCGGATTCGGACCGATGAAAATGAAATCAAAATCATGAAAAAAAAATTATGTTGAATCGAAGACATCAATGTTTTTTTTCCACGATTTCGATGTTGGCTCCATAGTGAAAGTTGTTCATGTTGATGGTCTAAATCTCCTCGTTCAATATGTAACGCATTTAATTCTACATACTGTTTTAGTTAAAAGAATAATTTTAAGAATGCAAGTAGATTTGTAGGCGCGAGACTCTGAGAGGGGAAAATAAGAAAAAATAAAGAAAATAAGGATGGATTGGTCATTAAAAGGAAAATAGAAGAAAAATGAAAATAAAATTTACTGTTCCTTTTATGGACATATTTTTTACTAAAGTTATTAAATATCAAAGTAAACAACATTCACCGAGTTTCATACAGACTTTTTTATAAAAGAACTAGATGACCGCGGCGAACTACGTACCGCCTTAGAATGTTCCCGACACACACTTGGCCGTTTTTGTTAGCCTATGTTCATCACGGATAATGTAGCATTCTATGGTGAAAGAATTATTCAGATCGGTCCAGTAGTTTCGAAGCCTATTCATTACATACAAACAATCAAACAAAAAATCTAATTTTTCCTCTTTATAATATTAGTATAGATAAACCAAGTTTTTTTGCGTTTACAATAACATAAATTGTCCCCAGTCTGTGACAGTCGTTCGTATTTCATCTCAAATCTGCAGCCATTCAACAGCCATTCATAACCAACCCCGTTTTAGCTGTTTCATGAAATAGGTAATTTAGTAGTCCGTTAGTATAGAATGAAAGAAATCTAAACGATCACGCGATTAAGGCCCCTCCTTCCCTGCACGGATAAGGCAATAAACAAAATAATCGTTTGCGGTGAGCTGGCGAACTGTTTCTACATCACGAACGTGAAACTGGCATTTGTGATGTCGTCGGCGCGTGATCATCGCTAAATTAAATCATAATTTTCTTTTAACTATGCAAAAAAAAGATGGAGTGATGTCTTTATGGGGATGATATTACTACTAGGGATAATGAATGAGAGTAAGGTTTGGCATGTGAACCCTAGAAATGAGACGCTTATAGTGCTAGAAATCTGTAAGGCATGCGAGAAAACCTTTTTTTTAGGGTACTTACATGTAAAGTGGGGATGATATTTTACAGTAGTTTTTTATAGTACTAGAAAGATGTAATTTGGCATGGGTCATACTGATCACGCCCCGAAGTGGTAGAATAAAATCTTGGAAAACATTTTTTTTAGGGAGTTCCCTACACGTAAAGTGGGAATGATATTTTTATCTCGACTATTGACGTAGGATACATACTGGCAAGTGTACTTTTTTCTTCAGTATAAATTAGTTTTTATTCTTCGTTTTATTTTCTAAGACGCTCGCAGCTTCTCAAATCTCGTCGCTATCCGCTTTCTCGCACAACTCTCAGTATCAGGACAAGTCAGATTTTAATTTCCAAACCGCAGGCAGCCGTAAACGACGTTAGCACTTTACTGTTCCATTGTATTGCCAGGCCCACATGCTATATGCCCGTTGTAAAATCTTGCAGATCATTTCAACATTGCTGATGGGTATAGGTAGAGCTGTATGAAATTCTGAAGAGTATGTAAAGTGCGCCAATCCGCATTGAAAACGATTCGTAAAACTAACGCTCTACACCGTCAGTCAGTCTGTGGAAAAACCATTGTCTAATCATTTTTTTCAGATTTTCTTTAATTTAGCTTCGTTATCAGTCGGCGTTATCACCGGTGGTGGTATTCTTACCGTAATAGTTTATTTCGTAGCCAAGACCATAATGTAGTTGAATTCATAAACTGCTTGTACTTTGTTTGCGAGTTAATTCAAATGTTTTGGAACGACCCTGAGCTTGTGCAGCATTGATCTAGTCTAGAAGATAACGATGATAGAAAGGATGAAGCCTGTTGTGGATACGTACTTTGCATTTCTTCAAACTATTTTTAAAACTGTTATAAGAAAGGTAAATGAAAGTAGTGATGTGCCGAGTCGACCTTTTTTAGTATTCTAATCTTTACTACTCATTTAAAATGGATTTGAATCGAAACTAGAGACACGAACTCGAATTGTGTACTCGAATCCAGAGTCTAGTATTCGAGATTCCATAATGAAGTGCATAGTTTTAGTACTTTTTACGATGAATGATTGTATTTCTCATAATATTGTGGTTTTACGATAATAATGTCCATTGTCCACCTGTCCTACGAAATATAAACAATTTGTACTCGGGTACTATCTGACTCGGCACCTCCCTAAGAGTCAGTTGCAGAAACGCTCATTAAAGTTAATCCTCCATTAAATCACTAGCTAGCTCTTACTACGTCAACAAGACAAAAAGTGAGGGCAAGAGATTTAATGGTGGATTAATTTTAATGAAGGTTTCTGCAACTGAGTGTAAATGAAAGACAAAATAGAAGTTAGTACCTTATCTACGTCTGATCATAATTCAAATAACGTATAGTTAAGGTAATGATGATGATGACAGAGGTCATTTAATTCGGTAAACGACTAATATCTGATCAGAAAGGTCGGAATGGTACCAATGGTACCATCTATGTTACCTGCATGAATCTATTTCAGCTCTAGTTCAGATAGTTTTGTCTGTGCCGCCCTAACTCCAATAATTAATATTCCGAGAGATAAGTGTACTTTTTGCAACCATCAGCAGCAAGGCTGATTCAGTGTTTATGGGGTGTAGAGCTTCTCTGTGATAGGGATGGACCAGGTCTGCTTGCATAACTCCAGTCGATTAATGAGTTACTAATGATTAAAGGTCTAAAAAATTAGCGATCAGCTGAAAGGCTGATCGTATGTTATTGTTGTAGTATGTACTGTAGCTATGGGAACAGAACAAAAACTGACATGGTTCATCAGTCGGTTTAGGAGATACAGCCGTTCAAAGGTCGGAACTTTGACTGGCTGTATCTCCTAAACCGACTGACAGAACTTGACAGTTTTTGTACTGTTCACATAGCTACAGTGCATACTACAACAATATTATACGATCAGCCGTGCAGCTGATCGTAAATTTTTTACAGACCTTTAATCATCAGTAACTCCTAAAACAACTGGAGTTATGCAGGCAGACCTGGTCCATCCCCATCACAGACATGCTATACACCCCATAAACACTGAATCAGCCTTGCTGCTGATGGTTGCAAAAAGTACACTTATCTCTTATACTATAATTATCAAGCAGTCGTTACATTAGACAGCAACAACTCATAACTCAGTGCCACGTAGTTTTCTCTCATTGGTACATTAGACTTAGACCATACAACTATGGACGAGTTATATGCGTGTAATTCTCTAATAACAAACTTTTCTGACACTTTTAGTGTTTGCATTGAAATCAGCAACTTCGAATTTTATTCCTTTACTTTAGATTCTTCTTCTTCTTATCGTGTAGGCAGAGCCCTAGCACAGCCCGGACACTAAATACAAAAATTTTAAATTGACAAGATGACGTCACCACATGCGAAACCAAAGAAATTGAACCTTAAGTCTTCTTCGTAGAACCAGAGCGCGGTAACCAGAGGGCGATAGAGGGGGTGAGGTAAAAAGTTGGTGGGAGGTAGGGAGTGTCCGTACTGTATCTAGTAATATCTCTTTCTTATACTGTGGCCCTGGTGTCAGAGTTTTTCAAACCGCCTACCCTACGGCCTTTGACGTGGTTTTTATGTAACGACTACTACCACCAGAGATAGTAGCAGGGACCAACGGATTTAGATTCTAATTTTGATTGTTAAAAAAATAGTCTCGTGTGAACCCCAAACGACACTAGTTTGAAGTTATTGTTCCGCAATTTAAGGTTGTCTCATTTATTAATAATGTATATATTTTTTTGTAAATGCACATGATCAATTGATCGTGTAACTTGGCAGAGGGGATGCTAACGCGAAGTTCTGGTCCCTAGTTATATGGTTAAGAGTAAGTCTGATCCAAGCTGACATCAAACGACCACCTCTCACGGAAGGCTACTAACCAATAGACCATACCAGCTTCTTTTATCAAGTAATACCAGTTATAATTAAATAACAGCTTAACAAATTGATATTAATGATGATTTAAACTGATTTATTGGAAATATCTCTCAACTAATTAAATCATAGCTGGTTTCGTTTATAATTTGCTACAATCATTAACATTTTCATTTTTAACTTTAAGCAAAATGGATAGGTACTTACTCACATTTCCATAAAAAAGTACCTAATTACCACTGATTACTAGATTATGACCCAAAACTCTCAAAAACACGTAAGGGTCACAATAAACTGGTTGTGTTTACGTATGTAACATGATACCAGCGGTATGTGAACTGCCATTAGATGTGACGGACATCAAAACAGGGTGTACAGTGAATTGATGTGATTGGTACAGACAGGCTGGATTCGACGGTGTGCACCGAATTTTGATACCGATATCGTAGAAGTTACATAGTCTTGCTGGTTTTGGTTTTATTTTGAAGTCTTACAAAATTTATTTGTTGTTTAGGGTTTTTATTATACACGAGCTTTAACCCGCGACTTCGTCCGAATAAATTATATACCAGATTTTAAGTCAGATGATAAGCTATCAAACAAAAAAAGTTTCATCAAAATCGGTTCAGTAGTTTCTGCGTGATACTCGAACAAACAAACACCCAAACAAACAAACAAACAAACAAACAAACAAACAGACAGACAAAAAATCCGAAAATTGGTGATTTGGAATCAGGAACAGGAAAAAACCATGTCGTATTTTTTTTTTGTAAATATCTTCAATGTACAGACACACTTCTGTTACAGTTTTATAATAGTTTAGATTTAAATTACTATAATAACCAGCCACCTTTTTACTGTGGTCAATCTTTTAATTATATTTTGCGCATTTAAACCTAGAATTTTTGCTACACCTTCTCTACAGGGTGAAATTGATATCATTGGCGTCCTTTTAATCTAAGAGTCTACCCATCAAACTGAACAACTTTCACTATGGGAGCAAAAAAAAGTCAGCTGTTCCGTACTAAACTGCAATGCCTACTCGACTCAAATGTATGCAACAGCTGACAATTTTTTTGCTCCGATCGGTTTGCTCTCATAGTAAAAGTTGTTCAGTTTGATGGGTAGACTCTTAGTTTAAAAGGATGCCAATGATATCAATTTGACCTGTATAGGGTGTAAAATTAAATATGTTACATACATATCAAAGGGGATGATTCAGACCATCAAACTGAACAAATTTCACTACGGAGTCAACATTGAAATCGCCATAAAAAATCTGCTGCTACAGTAGACAAGATATTGATGTTTTCTATTCTGTTAAAAACTTAACGTATCTACTTACCTTTTTAATTTTACACGATGTATAGCAATATTGTAGTATGTACATAGACCTTGCTAAAAGATTTATAGCAAAAAATTTGTTTATTGCTAAAATTATTAGACTAGATGAGATATTAATAATTATACAGGGTGTAAGTGACAGCCTAGCAAATACTGAAACGATGAACTCAGACCATCAAACTGAACAACTTTCACTATGGAGCCTACCTCAGGAAACGCGAAAAAAAAATCATTTGACACATACAAAACTGCTGTACGTACCTACCCGACTAAAATGTATGGGACAGCTTTTTTCGCGTTTCCTGAGGTAGGCTTCATAATGAAAGTGGTTCAGTTTGATGGTCTGGGTTCACCGTTTCAGTATTTGCTAGGCTGTCTTACACCCTGTATAGATGAGAGTAACATCTATCTATTTTCTTCAATCAAAATTATAACAACCATTGTTAGCACAGTGAATTTTTTTTTAATGTAAAGCATAATATCTACGAAAGAAGACATCAATGAATTCAAGCCCCCACAAACTCAGATGTCGAAAGAGAGAGTTAGTCTCCGAGATAGTCATCAAATTGAACACATAATTAAGAGCGAGCGCACACGGCACGTAAACGGCATGACCAGAATGTGACCAAATCATTTTGTGTAGCGGTCATCATCGTATTACGGCTGTTTCTTGATGGCGTTTTGTTCTTATTTCTTCGTCGTCTCTCATTTGTCATTGCTCTATGGTAATTGGGGCTCATTCAACTTTAAGCTTAGCTTACATTTACTTGTACAATCTATTACAATAGAAATATCTTAATGTTTAAAGTCTTTACTAACCTCAAAACTAGGAGCTAATCTCATAGCTTCTAATGAAAATGTTGGTCCATGTTTCACAAGTGTAAAGTTTTAGAGCGTCGGTAGCGTGTTGCGGAGAGCTATATGGACACTCAATGATGAGGGTCCGGGTTCGAATCCACACGGACGACATGCCATGTACCTGATGAGCTACAGTTTTTTTAACTTACTCCAAACTTTGAATCCTGCATACCTACGCTGAAGAAGAAATTATGATGCATATGTGAAATCTATGAATCGGCATCAAGCACGCCTGGTAGACACCCATACATCCTCCTTGAGGGTAGACCCGTGCCCTGCAGTGGGACATATATAGGCTGATGATGATGATGATTTACCATTTAGTTTTTATTTTATCTGATTGAATTATTCAATAATTTCTAGTTTTTGGTCTTGCTTACATCTTAAGACTCTCCCGTTGGAGTATAAATTACATGCAGTACCTATTCCTTATACTGTGTTATGGCATGCCATGGGAATCTAGGATGTATGTGTGCACAGCTTTAAATTACAAGTAGAAATGAAATAATGTTGTCAAGGCACATGATGAAATGTCATTACATTAGCCACGTCTCATTGAATCGAGTATTACCTAAATTCTCATTGCGACGTATTAAGAAATAACTCATAACTTTGTGTGAGTAACTATATTTGTCACATTATTACGTGTCTTAGAAGATTTGATGATAAGTAACAACATACGTTTATTAAAATTCGAAATAATAATAAATAAGTACTTGCTTACGTAGAATCCTTCCCTAGGTATTTTTGAATATCCCGTGCCTACGTCCAGATTATTCTATAATATCGTTGTGTTTACTCCATTATATGCATAAAATATTTTCGATTTATATTTGATCTGGAAGCTGTAAACAGATCAACATTTTGGAAGTGTGACCTCCATACCATAATTTTTCATAAATTTTCGGCCCTTTTCTCAACAATAATTATATTTGTATGAAACTATAGAGTTCTGGGTTTCACTGCTATGAAAATGCCTCCCCTTTATACTCCACGCAACCCTGTCTTGAGCCAGCTCCATCTATACTTCATCTAAGGTATCCAGGTGGTCACTCCATCTCTTCCGGGGTCGACCCTGATGGCGACGTCCATTCTCCGGGATCCAAGGTGTTAAGTTAAAACTTTGGCCCATCATTCCGGGTGTAATCGACAGACATGGCGGGCCCAATCCCTTTCAACTTGGCGGGTTTCTCACCAACATCCCCAACAGCACAAATGTCTACAAAATATCTAAATGTCTACAAAATATCTTTCAGATATCTAGTAGATATTCTGCACTGTGCGGGATCGGCGATTTTTAGCGTATTGTAGTGTTCCCAGAGGATATTCAGGATGTGTTGTGTGTTGTGGTGTGGTTGTAAAGTGTAACTGATTGATTGATTGATGTTCCTGACGCGGTCTGTCCTTTTAATCCCCAATATGCTACGCTCTACCGCTCTCTTGCTAATCTTGAGTTTGGATTTCTGTGATTCTGTTAAAGACCATGTTTGAATACCAGTAATTTTAATAGATTTAAGTACAATATCATACCTACTCCACATTACTAGAGGAAGGTGAGAGCAGTGACGATTGTCGTTCACACATCGTGACAATCACATAACGTTTCACACTTTATGCTCTTTGGGCGTCCCATTCCGACAATGTAATATAGAGACCTCTCGCCGACATCATCAAACTGAAACGGTACGGCACTGACATCGACAATACATCGACACTGCAAGGACAAGCTAACTGCAAACACCCCACGTCCGACCAGCAATACAAACCAAACCGCAAACGATTTTCCTGAAAAACGTGTCATAGTCAACGAAACGTGAGTGTTGGTGCGCGACTCGCCTCCACTAACAAATGTCACTGAGGATTTACGCTCGATCGTAAATCAAGATGGCGGCCGTTCCCTCAGCCTCACCCCTCCCGGCCCACCTGCGTCTGCGCACTATAATTGAATATTTCACGCGCCTCTCTTCAACACCTCCTGGAGACCATATCCATACAATGTTATGTTTTATAGCTTCGCTCGTATTGTGTTAGGTCCTAAACTGTTGATGAGTGATCATACGATGTGCATTAAGTTTAATAGCGATTTTAAAAAGCAATATTTCACATCGTTCTGGACACGCCTTTGCAGTTTAGCGACGAACGTTTATGATGATTTGTTTCCGTATTGTGATGCGCTATAATTCTGTTGCTTTGAGATGCGATAGCGACAGCGATATATTGAGACCTCAACAATTATACAAAAAAAGAAACATATAGGTATGTTACCAGCGTGCGCAAAGTGAATACTCGAAAACGTCCCATTTGGGTTTTCTTTCAATAGTCCGCGTCAAGCCATGCTATGAGCGAGACAGCAGCGCGGCGCGGCACAATTTTACGCGCGCGTTTTTTTTTTTCTTTTTTTCTATGAAGTTATTATACAACGTGTTAATGAATTAGCGCAAAACCTCATACACCCCCACTGATTTATAATAAAATAATTAGATGGAAACAATAATTTCATTATTTTAATAGTAAAATTTTAAAGTTATTCGCATTTTAAGTTTTGAGGCTAAAATGATTTGGTATCATTTTCAGCAATGAATGAAAGCGCTAACGCACTCATGGATACAGTTTAAGAATCTTGTTTTGGTAGTAAGTAGGATGAGCGTGCCCGCTGCGGTGGGTTGACATCGGGTTCAGTAAATTTTAAATTTTACAAACAAATTATTTAATATTTTGAAAAAAATTACCTATGTTGAAACCATGATAATTCGATTCTGCTCTCGAGTCTAAACAAACTACTTTCTAGTTTTGCGTTAATTCATTTACACGTTGTATATAATGTCAGTAGACTTAACAATTTTGGGAAAACACAATTTTCAGACCGAAATCGCAACTGGAAATTCCTACACACTTATTTGAATAAAACGAAATAATATAAATACTAGTACTTATGTCTCTTTAGAAATGTAAAGTTTATTGCGATTTCGCAAACTGGTGATAATGTTTGTATAAACACGTATTGACCTGTCCCATATTAGAGGAAATACCATAATTGATTACATTATCTAACGATGTCACAAATAATGTAACATAATTGACTGTATACACCATACAGTACCCAAAACGGAATAACTAACTACAACTCGCTAAACGCTCGAAACCAATCATTTATAGGTACAAATTTGAGAGCACTCACTACACACGAATTATCTGCATTAGACATGTTAATCCACTCATTTTAACTGTAATTTTATTCCGTATTTATCGGTGCATTCATTACTGGCGACCGCAAATCGGGCGCCCAAAAAGCTCGCTATTTTCCACCATTGCAGCTACGCAATAGTTCGGGAACATTTCAGTTCGCATCCAAACTAGCTCCACATAATGACATAATTAAAGTTAGTACACCTGGTTATCGATTTACTGAGAATTATGAATAAGTTAATTTATACCTATAGACAAAACTGCGATCGCCAACCCGCCTGCCAAGCGTGGCGATTACGGCAAATCCCCCCATTTTGGGGGAGGCCTTTGTCCAGCAGTGCACGTCTATCGGCTGATATGATGATGATGATGATGATACGTATAGAAGCACATTTTTACATATATTTTACTATCAGTCAAAGAGCAGTAAGATGAAGTGGCAGTAGGTGACGCAGATATTTCGAAGGACTAATACGCGATGGGGAATAGGTTTTCAGGATTAATTAACAAACTCGTACTAAAAGACCCTCTGCTATAATAGTTGCAGTGTTGCAAAACAAAAAAAGATCAATCTTAAAGAAGATTATTTACAATCTTGAATAGAGAGTTCAAAAGATCGAGACGAAGACGAGAATATCCAGCACTGTATCATGGCTTTCAGCTGAAATAAGGTGGCTAGGATGCTTTATTTATGTTTACAATCAATAGGTGTAAAGTGTTTTATGTACGTCCTATGGGAATGGTATGTCGCTTACTTGAGTCTATTTTAAGGTGTATATTGGTACCGATTCGGACTGTGCCACGACTTAACTAAATTTATTCATGTCACTTTCTAAAATAAGATTAAGAAAGGAGACAGAAAACCAACAGCTGACTTAAGTGCTGTCAAAGTGACGTTACACGCCTAAAATAAGATGCCATAATAATGTACGCCATCTTATTTAAAGCGTTTTTGGGCGTGTAACGTCACTTTGACAGCACTAAAGTCAGCTGTTGGTTTTCTGGCTCTTTTTTAAACTTATTTTAGAAAGTGACAGGAATAAATTTAGTTAAGTTAAGTCGTGGCACACTCCGAATCGAGGCCATTGTGTCTTGTATTTTTTTTGTCTTACAAATAAATAAGTAATCATAAATGATAAAAGCCACGAAATAAAAAAAAAATAAAAAATCTTTGGATAATAAAGTATCTTTTCTTCTACATAATTACCAATTTTTTTTCTGTATTTGCCTTCTCTAAATAGTTGTTATTTGTTCACAGGGAAGAGTTTTTCTCTAACAATAACGATAGAGACGTCACCACCTCAAGTTGCAACATACCAAAAAGCCATCAAGGTGACGATAGACGGGCCGAGGGAACCACGCTCCAAGACTAGTAAGTTTTATTACATGAAATAAAGGCCGAGTTTCAGAGACTTTTTACAAGTTTGAGCTCGAACTCGCGTACAAAATCCATACATTTTCGTCCCTACTTTGACTCAACTGACGCTCAAAAGACGTATCTGAAACTCGGCCTAAGGCCACACTAGACCACAAACAGTGTTCACTCCAAGCACGTATCTAGACTTTTAGTTCGGGATGGGGGGGATATTCATAGTAAAACAATGAAAAAATGATCGCTTTACACATTGTTTAGATACAAATATTTCGGAATTAAATGCCTTCTTCTTCTTTCTCGTGTGAAGGTGATCACACTTTGTCCTTCCAATACTTGGCCACCTCTATTCCTCGAGGGGAAGCCTCTATTAGGTCCTGGAGGGAGCAAGGCACAGGGCACAGGCTACACTGCGATAGATGTCGAGTGGTTTGCACCTGACCACACCCACACTCCACAGACGCATCGTCCGGCAATATGTCCCATCTCCTCAGATTATCTTTGGATCGACCAACTCCCGTTCGCAATCTATTGAGTGCCTTCCATGTCGCCCAATCTTCACGGCTTCCAGCAGAGATCTTTTCAGATGGTGTAATAAGGGATTCGCTGTCATTAAATGCCTACCTTAGGTACAATTATATGTGAATAACAAGCACGTATCCAGGGGAGATAGGTGTGATCTCCCCCCCCCCCCCCCCCCCCTATCAAACTCACCAAGGCCCAAGGGGAAGGTCTCTTTCTTCTATGTACGAGTAAGTTATGCAAACATTATAGTGCGCTAATTGGATCAAAAGGTTGCCTACCTCTTTTAATTTAAATCAACTACGTTTAATAACAAACATAAACGTAATTAAAACAATCAGTTAATTAAAAACTAAAAATTAAACATAATTTGATCGAGCATGTCGCTAGCGAGCCCCAATTTGTGCCAGAAACCGCACGAGGGACGTAAACAATTAAAATAATATATGCAGAGTTCTATTATTATCGCATATTTTCATACATTCCGTTATCGCGGTCGGTACCGGGTTCGATTCCCACGGGACTCCGGATCGTCCTGTTATCTACTCAAGGGCGTTCTCATGTAGTTCGATGTTATGATTTTGATTGTCTTGTTTTAAAAATACTCACCTACTTTTCTCGCGAATTTTTTGTGCTATTATGTGAATTTTGCTGTACTCGTTTTGCGATTTTTGAAAGGCACACGTTCAAATCAGTAGTAGAAAATTTCAAAATTACTATGGAGATCTGATGGAGATTATGCGTCATTCTATCATGATTTTGAATCTCACGATTCAAAAATAACACTTTCTGAGAATATTAACTTGAGATCATAGTAGTCTTACTAAATATTGACCGTTTAGCCCAGTCATTTTACGGTTTGTGCCGGGACTAATTAATAATTGTTTTTTTTTTTTTGGTACAGTACCTATTTAAGGCGGTTGCAGAGGGGTCAATTTTATACAAAACTTTGACGCACAATACGCGTAGACGGAATTAATAAAAGTAATATTTTATTATGGAAAAATAGTTTAGAAAATCTAGATGTCGCGTCACAAATAACAATGGGGGAATATTAATTAGTTAAAAGCCTTCTGGGACATACAATTTTGATTTCTATGTTCCGTAGCGATTTTTTTTAATTAATTTTTGGATAGTCTTTGTGACTCTAAATGGTGCCGGTTACAGTTTAAAAGTCCCATTGATAATTACTCCCCACCCCTCCTAACAAAACTCCGTAAAATGACTGGGCTACACTAGAATAAATTCCAAACAAAATAGCTAAGCTCACGATTAGTACAGTCGGCCTCAAAAAGATGTAGTGTTTTGTTCCATGTCGTAGTACTAAAGTTAAAGTGTATAAGTTAAGTAGGTACATCTTTTTCTGGATACTTCACTGTCACTTTATAAAAATGATATCGCACTGACAAGAAGAGGTAAGCGCGTGCGATTAAGGTTATGCAAGTGAAAGAGGACTAGACCATTATTACCTACCATTACAGGCAGGGAATGTCCGTACTTTATGTAACACTCTCTAATAAATAGGTAATTTTATTACAGTCAAAAATACCAAAATGCTTGTGATTGCTCCACATTATAAGTAATATGAAAAGGTTAATTAATATTGAAAACATCATCCGCCATCCGGTCGACAATCGACATGTCCATGCAGTCACGCGAAACTAAAGGACTCAAAACTCAAAAGAAGCTCCTTCTATTTACGAAATACCATCGAGGTAAGACTCTCCTTATTGGAGAGCCCTTCTTTTGAGGAACTAAAATTTATTCAACATTTAAAGCGCTCTGGTCTGGGTAAGAATTATAAGTTTGACATTCTTCATCTTGATAAAAATCCTATTTTGTTCCCGAATTCGATGTAAGCACAAAGTGTAGTGTAGTATGTACATTTTGGTAGGCAGTAGATATACCATGAATTGTTGTAAGAAATGGTATTCTGGAATCATTAATAAAAAATGTATTTGACACATTGATTGATAATTATCAATCATCATCATCAACAAATCATGATATCTATCTCGATCTATGATGTAAAAAATCCAGCAATCAGCAGCAAAATATACACCAAATAATATCCAACACTACGATGTTTCTATTCTACAAAATATAAATATAAGGGGCAATCGGACAAATACTGAAAAAGTGTATTCAGATTCAGATCATCAGAAAAACATTGTATTTGGGGAAAGGTTGGGGAAATTAAATCGTTCGGGTTTATGGGAAAAACATTAAAGTGGGAAATGTTTGGTTTTTTTAATTAGCGTAGCGTGAACGAGTCACGACATATTGGTAAAAATATTCAACAATTAGTTATTGTGCCTTGTACTTCCTCTTCTAATTCATAACTTTCGACGCTCGTATAATACCAAAAACGGACATAGTGTTTTCTGGAAATTTTTTAATTATAAATTATACATATAAGGGACAACCGGGCAAATACTGAATGCTGAATCCCGAAAATACAAAAAATGGGTTCTTGGGGAAAGTTTGGGAATTGATCGGGAAAAAATTATCAAAGTGGGGAATTTACTTTCTTTTTTAAATTAATTTTATTCATCATAAAACACTACATAAATAATATAGGTCGGTGTTCTGTTATAAGTTGATTCTAGCTATCATAGCTCGATTACGCGAATACCCAGTTCGATATGCCCAATGTGTTAGTTTAATAAATGTGGGCTTTTAAAGGGAAAGTCATGAAATTTTGGTATCTACTTATTCTGTCTATTAGGTTTTTGTGATATAATATTGTAATACCGTTTCATGTAACAAAAGTGTCATCAAATAATTTAATCTTAAAAAAAATCTACTGTACCACACAGAACTGCTGTATCTACCCAACTCAATTTTTTTTTTTCGCAATTCCAAGGGTTGGCTCCGTAGAGAAAGTTGTTCATTTCGATAGTCTGAATTCACCGTTTCAGTATTTTCCCGGCTGTCTCTTATACCCTATACTACTGCGTCCTCTAAGCCCATCTTTCGCCCGTCATATCTTCAAACCTTTCAAAGGAGCAACTATCGAAATTGACTGGCAGTCTGAAAAAAACACGTTACGCCATATGGAGTGGCAGAGCCGGCGGCAAACAATAGTGAAATTATATCAGTAATAAGTTGCACTCACGCACGGCAAGCAACTGGTGCAAGGACCTTTGTGCTGCGGGCTGCTTGCAAATGTAAATACGAAGGACATTCACGAATATTAATGGAATTAAGATAATTGTGAATGGAGATTTATTATGACATCTGAAAATAAAGATTGCTCTACCAAGAGCGCATTATGATGAAGATAAAGTCGCAAATAACGTGCATGTCTATTATACCGACACATGACCGACACGCATCTGATTTTAATACTACACGACACACTGAAGCTAAAGACCAACGACAATAGACTGTAATTGCTAAGGACAGACGCTTACCTGAACGCCACAACTAAGCTGCTCCATGATGCTGCACGAAGCCGGCTTGTCCAGCTCGTTCGTATGCGCATTCTGCAATAATACAAAAATCATTCATATGTCGCTGTCGCATGTCGCTTGTCGCTTGTCGCATGTCGCTTGTCGCTGTCGCTTGTTGCTGTCGCATGTCGCTTGTCGCTGTCGCTTGTCGCTGTCGCATGTCGCATGTCGCAAGTCGCTTGTCGCTTGTCGCTGTCGCTTGTCGCATGTCGCTTGTCGCTGTCGCTTGTTGCTGTCGCATGTCGCTTGTCGCTTGTCGCTGTCAACAGGACTTTTCATAAATACTACACCTATTGAGACAAAAAGTGCAAAAAATATAATCTAAGCATGAAATCACTACATATTATAAAACAAAGTTGCTTCACGCTGTCTGTCCCCATGTATGCTTAGATCTTTAAAACTACGCAACCGATTTTGATGCGTTTTTTTTAATAGATAGGAATAGGATTCAAGAGGAAGGTCTATAGCATTGCACCCGTGCGTAGCAGGGGCGGGTCGCTAGTCTAAAATAAAATAAATCAAACATTGTTATAATATGATCCTAAACGTAAGCTCTAGGCTTTTTATTATGGAGACCAAACAACATCGACACACACATTTTATAACATTCATTACCGAACTGAAACTCGAAAACAGGACCTCTGGTACCTCTGGCGTGGTAAACTGGTCACCAACCAGGAGTGTGGTTTTTGAAAGTCACCGGCTGAGTAAAATGGCAGATATTCACCGATTTCCCTAATACCGCATTTTTTAATCTCACCGGTGACTAAAATTTCCAACCTATGAGTTTAAAACGAGTGCCCCTTCCCACTCGAACTCATGTGTATGAGAAGGCTTTTGTATGAGATTCAAAAACCGTTCAAGCACTTCGGTGACATTCGCACCCCAGGTCGTCAAACTTTTTCTTCTAGTCGTGGGCCGCGTCGTATCGTCGTGTCGCGTAGGTTGTCAAACTAAAAGCATCTAAAAGCCCCAAAGGCATTATAATCATCAAAAACAAGATAAAACACAAACAGCATCGCAGTTAGATCGCACTAATCACTCGTACGAAGCAAAGCTCGTTGTACAAAACGATATCCAAAAACAAAGAGTGGAAAGGGCGGACAAAAGCGAGTACTTAGCGAATAAGCCCCAAACTCCGCTGGCACAAGAAAGAGAAGATCTCGCGTGGCCAAGGGACTTAAAAGTTTGACTTAATAGACTTAATTTGTAAGGTGCCCTCGCGTAAGCCGCTTCAGTGACCCTCTTGTGATGTCCGTTCAGTTTTATCGACTATCGATAAATATTTTGTTGAGAAGCCTGTGCCAATAAGTCACTCAACGAATGTAGGCTAGCACAATAGATCAGCCATAATAGGCGCAGTGTTTCAATTCTAAAAGCCAATCTTCCGCAGATAGAGAAGGTGGTCAATGCAATCAACATTTTTTTAAATTAATTTATGATATGGAACGGAATGTTTTTTGTCTTTGTTATGATTTGTTTGTAGCAAGAAAAAAGACTTTGGTGCGGGTAAAGAAAACACTCTGTTTTTTAACAAAATCTACTTCGGTGCGGGTAAAGGTGTTTTTGAACAAAATCTTGTGACACAAGCAAAAAATAGAAGTACTTCGACATAAGTATTTTGTTTATTATTTATCTCACACATTCATACCCATCATATTGATTGCATTACACCGATATAATAGCCCATCACTATTTTAAACCGATGCCTCTACTATACGTATGTTGGTTGTATAACAATAATTAACTCCCTGCGTTTGATTGTGTCTATTCCAACATAATTGCGGTATCGATGCGTTTTGTTGCATTGTGTAAACTCATAAACTACATAAACACAGAGCATACTAGTTCCTTTCTATAAAAATAAAGGAGACGTCCGGGACTGTGGCAATTTTCGGGGTATTAAACTGACTTCACATACCCTCAAAGTCTGGGAAAGAGTCTTGAGCGAACGCCTTTCAAACTTCGTAACATTAACAGAAAATCAGTTTGGCTTCACACCAGGAAAGAGTACCACGGACGCAATTCATGCTATCAGACAAGTAATGGAGAAAGCCCGGGAAAACAAACAGAATCTGTTTATGGTCTTCATAGACCTGGAAAAGGCCTTTGACCGGGTACCAAGAAACATCATTTGGCAAGCTCTAAGAGCACACGGCGTTCCTGAATGCTACATTAGACTTATAGTAGACATGTACACAGAGGTACAAACTTGCGTCCGATGTCCAGCGGGGCAGTCCGAGAGCTTTGACATAAAAGTTGGTGTACACCAGGGCAGGGCCTTAAGCCCCTTGCTCTTCAATATCGTGATGAATTATCTAACTGCAAAAATTCAAAAACCAACACCATGGAATCTCTTATATGCGGATGATGTTGCCTTGATTTCTGACAACCAGCTCGAAACACAAGAAAACCTGGAAAAATGGAGAGAGTCACTAGAGTCAAATGGTTTGCGCATCAGTAGAACCAAAACTGAGTGTATGATCTGTAACTTTGACTCCGACACTGCCATCAGCGCAACTATCAAGCTTGACGACATAGCCCTCCCACGAGTAAAAACCTTCAAATACCTGGGATCGGTTATCTCAGAAAATGGGTCAATTGAAGCAGACATTACCCATAGGACAACATCTGGGTGGAACAAGTGGCGCATGCTGACTGGAGTTCTGTGTGATACAAAAATCCCAATTAGAACAAAGGGCAAAGTTTATAAAACAGCAGTGAGACCAGCACTACTCTATGGCAGCGAGTCCTGGCCGACCACAAAGATGCATGAACATAAACTCCACACAACGGAGATGCGCATGCTACGGTGGTCGGGGGGAGTAACTCTTAAAGACAAGGTGCGTAACGAATATGTTAGAGGAAGCTTTAAGATCGCACCCATAACTGACAAAATAAGTGAAGCGAGGCTGAGATGGTACGGTCACGTGATGAGAAGATCAGATGATCACGTCGTTAAAAAGTGCCTTTCCATTGCAACAAAGAAAAGGGGAAGAGGAAGACCTCAAACCACCTGGTTGACGAATGTCCATAGAGACATGAAAGCGTTAGGACTCCGCGAACAAGATGTCTACCAAAGGCCTGAATGGCGTCGCATGATTGGGAAAGCCGACCCCGTGTAGCGGGACAAGGCGAGGCAGAAGAAGAAGAAGAAGAAGAAGAAGTGTAAACTCATAAACTAATTATGTGCATATAATTTTTTTCGAAATACATTCCAAACACGCAGTCTCGTAATATGACTCTTACTTCAAAGATTAAACTGGCTTGATCATGGGAATTCCAAGCCAGTTTAATCTTATAATTTATATACAACGTGTTAATGAATTAACGCAAAACTAGAAAGTAGTTTGTTTAGAATCGAGAGCTGAGTCGAATTATCATGGTTTCAACATAGGTAATTTTTTAAAAAATATTAAATAATTCGTTTGGAAAATTTAAAATTTCCTGAACCCGATGTCAATCCACCGCACGGGCATACCCACCCTACTAACTACCAAAACAAGATTATTAAAATGTATCCATGAGTACGTTAGCGCTTTCTTTCAGTGCTGAAATGATAACAAATCATTTTTGCCTCAAAACTTAAAATGCGAATAACTTTAAATTTTAACTATCAAAATAATTAAATTATTGTTTCAATCTAATTATTTTGTTATAAATCAGTTGGGGTGTATGAGGTTTTGCGCTAATTCATTAACACGTTGTATATATGTATATATAAATTATATATTTATAATTTATAATTTAAATTTATATAAAAAATAGAAGTACTTCGACATAAGTATTTTGTTTATTATTTATCTCACACATTCATACCATTCATATTGATTGCATTACACCGATATAATAGCCCATCACTATTTTAAACCGATGCCTCTACTCAACGTATGTTGGTTGTATAACAATAATTAACTCCCTGCGTTTGTTTGTGTCTATTCCAACATAATTGCGGTATCGATGCGTTTTGTTGCATTGTGTAAACTCATAAACTAATTATGTGCATATAATTTTTTTCGAAATACATTCCAAACACGCAGTCTCGTAATATGACTCTTAAAGTTAACGCTTCAAAGATTAAACTGGCTTGATCATGGGAATTCCTAATTTGGAACATCCATGATATTAGGGTACCCAAATAATTGCGGCGGTACCTTCACAAAAAGGCCGACCGTTGTTGAACCATTTTTGGGTTTAGCATTTTGAAAAAAACACCTTTTTCTGTATAATAAGGTGATTGACACTTTGCTATTTAATTGACGATCGAGATGCAGGAAATAGTTATTTTAAATTAGATGTTCTGTTTCTAAGGATCTTATTATCGTGCTAGTTTGTAATGATTATCAATTGTGTCTTGTTTCTGTTCTCTTACCAAAAAATATATATAACAGGGTGAAATTGATATCATTAGCATCCTTTTAAACTAAGAGTCTACCCAGCAAACTGAACAACTTTTACTATGGGAGCAAACCGACCGGAGCAAAAAAAAAATCAGCTGTTGCATACATTTGAGTCGAGTAGGCATAGCAGTTTAGTATAGGACAGCTGATTTTTTTTTGTTCGGATCAGTTTGCTCCCATAGTAAAAGTTGTTCAGTTTGATGGGTAGACTCTTAGTTTAAAAGGATGCTACTGATATCGATTTCACCCTGTAAAGGGTCCTTCTTAATATGCTTAAACTTTTTTAAGGGATTGATCAGACCGACAAACTGAATAACTTTCTCTACATCGAAATCGCGAAAAGCAAATCAGCTCTTCCATAATAAACTGCTTTACTCGAGCCAATTGTATGGGACAGCAGATTTTTTTTCGCGATTTCGATGTTGGTCCCATAGAGAAAGTTGTTCAGTTTGATGATCTGATTATCCACTTAAAAAAAATTCAGCATATTAATAAGGACCCTGTTTATTATATTACAGTCTTTAGGTAGGTACACTCATGATACTAAACAACTTTCTCCAAAGAACCTACAGGAGATTTCGGGCTTTTCATAGGTAAATGCAATCAACTGATCGGACGATTATATGAAAAGTTTTTTTAAATTCTCTTTATTCCTGATGGAAAGTTGTTTAGTATCATGAGATTCATGAGTAGGTACAACCACCCTTTAAACATTTAAAGTAATACAACTGTCTACATTGTACACCCCGAATATAAGATATTGGCATGAACTGAGGGAGTTATATTACCTACGTCTTGCAATACATAATATAGGGTCCTTCTTAATATATGCTGACACTTTTTTAAGGGGATGATCAGACCGTCAAACTGAACAACTTTATCTATGGCACCAATATCGAAATCGCGAAAAAAAATCCGCTTTTCCATACAAAACTGCTAATCTACTCGAGCCAAATGTATGGGACCCTTGATTTTTTTTCTCGCGATTTCAATGTTGGTCTCTTAGAAAAAGATGTTCAGTTTGATGGTCTGATCATCCCCTTAAAAAAGTGTCAGCATATTAAGAAGAACCCTGTATGTAGGTATGTAAACTCCTTGTGTGCTATGCTCACCGCTGTGGGTTCTGGTGTACAAGAGTTACCGTACTTACAGTGATGATGGCCTAATTTCAATTTTATATTCGCTCCACAGACAAATCAAAAATATTTACATGAAAAAAACTCATCTTTCCGCAGGTACGAATGTCACCACCCACCATATCCGAGGCATCTCCGGGTTCCAGGTTCACCGCACGTTCATTGATGGCGCCTCCGTCGCGTTAAGGAACATGGAGTACAAGGGTCCCTCCAGGAGTCTGCGGTCCTTGAGCCACGAGGAGCGGGAGTACAAGACCAACGCGAACCTGCCTGCGGGAGGTATGTTACATTATATTAATATTCATTCAATGTCCACGCAAAAAGGGTCCGCCTATCGGGTTTAGACTTAGCCTAGATTCGGGATCTAAATCAGTCACATGATCATATCTAAACTATTATAAAACTGTAACAGAAGTGTGTCTGTACATTTTGAATTTCAGGCATTTTGGGAAAAGGTGATTTTGAAATTAGTTCATAATGGTAATAAGACATTTTGGTTTAAGGTTCTTTTGAACCGGAGGCATTGAAGATATTTACACAAAATAAATTACGACATGGTTTTTACCTGTCCCTGATTCCAAATCACAAATTTTTGGATTTTTTGTCCGTCTGTTTGTTTGTTTGTTCGTTTGTTTGTTTGTTTGTTTGTTTATTTGTTTGTTTGTTTGGGTGTTTGTTTGTTCGAGTATCACGCAAAAACTACTGAACCGATTTTGATGAAACTTTTTTTGTTTGATAGCTTATCATCTGACTTAAAATCTGGTATATAATTTATGCGGACGAAGTCGCGGGTAAAAGCTCGTGGAACAATAAAAAAGCTGGGTTAAAATGCCGACAACTGGACGTGGTGACTTTTTGCGTGGATGCCCACTAGTATTGTTCAAATTATGGTTCCGAGTATCATGTCATGACAGATTTGCTTCCATAGCAAAAGTGGTTCAGTTTGATGGGTATCTGGTTTAAAGGTTAATGACTTTTCCTTACACCCTATATACTTAATACCGGAAGACATCTAAACAAAGCACATTAAAATAAACGAGTATAAAATAAAAACATCAACACAAAATTTCAATTTGAAATAATTCCGTAAATCATAATCGTACCCAAGCAGACGGGTAGCTAATTTTCTCGTCGTAATTACCCTAAATAACTGTAAAGTGTCCCGAGAGAAGCACTGGGCTGTACCAGTGTTGCCAGTTTAGTGCTGTGAGAGCTAGATCTAGCGCTTTTTATTAAGTTAGCACCCTTTTTCAATATTTTTTAATGAAAGTCTTTTTTTGCTTGCTTACTACTGGCAGATTGTAACACATGGGCCAAGCATGCTGCCTCTGAGAAAACGAGAAAGTACGAGATGTGCCTTTGTCACTTTACAAAAATGACAAAATGAGCGCGCAAGACAGATTTCTCGTTTTGTCCTGTCTTTCCACTCCGACCAACTGAACTGGCCAACTGGTTGTGCAGAATGGAACTCGATGAAGGGATTTTTTCTGTCGTATCGCCCTATACGGCTCTAGAAATCTAGGATCATCTCAGTGGCGCACAATTTTTCTAGAAACCCGAATTGACGTCGAAGCAAATTTCACACGGTATGAATATTTACTGACTAAGTAGTCGCTACTCAAATCGTCATTAACAGTCATCTTTTTGATTTGAAGAATTAGTCTTCCATATACCGTGATGAAATTGGGTAATTTCACATGACACATTTTAGTGATAAAAAAGCCATTATCACGAGAAAAATAAAATTCCTGCCCCATAACAAATTCAATACCTAATAAACAGCTGGCGTATAAATTGTAGCATTAGATACGATGACGATATTACATATTAAATGAGTGTCTCCCTCGCTGGCAGCACTATACTGTACTGGGTTGAACTGCGGAGCTGCGTTAAATGTATTAATATCCGTGCTCATTACCATTACGCCGCTACAATCACGACCCTCTAACTGACTGCCGCCTTATTTGCCGACGAGCTGCAACATTACAACATTGATATCTATTAGAATTGTCAGCGAAAGATTTCACTAAACTCCCTGAACTTAAACCATAAATTCAAAATAAGAAAACACCGTGTAATTTTTAAGAGACACTGATCGAAAAATATTATTACTGTTGCGAAAATAAGGTCAAAAACTCAACACCTAAAAATAATTGCAAAAAATGACACCCTCATTATCGGGCTATTTTATTGCTTTTTTCTGATCTTCCATTGACTTGCATTCAAAGTCCTGTTTTCTGTACCTTGGGGAATAAGTGGTTTAATCCGTATATTAACGTCATTGTTTGTCAATCTGTAAGAGTTTGCTCTTGAGCAACACGAAAGCCTCATTACAGAATAATCCTTAATTGTCAAGTCCATTCGTGGACAATGCGAAATGCCCTTTTCAGTGTTTGATAGCATAGTAAAATAATCTGGAATGCAATTTTTGAAAGTCACACGTTCAAATCAGCAGTAGAAAATGTCACAATTACTAAGGAGATTTTGCATCATTCGAACAAGATTTTGAATCTCACGACTCAAAAAAAGCTGAATGATCCGTCGATTTTCACATAAGCTCTCTAACGTTATATTGCCGTCCTGTCTATATTTTCGAAAGACAAGTTCATAAGCTCCGGGCGTTTACAAGGCAATCCCAGCAGACTTTCATCACCGCGGCGGCGGCAATCTGCGCGCGCGCAGCTAATGACGAGCGGAGCGCTGCCATTACGCACATTATTAGCCCCGCGCCTACTAACTGCTTGTGTCAGTTCTAAATATTTATGTTTCTGTAAAAAATTTAAGAAAATGAGATTTTTTTGACAAATTGTTTGAAAGGTTTTGGTTATAATGTTTATAGATTGTTTTGGTATTAAGTATAAGTACCCTGAAATTCATTCTTCCATTACAATTCGAAAGAACTGCTGCCCACTGCTGGGTATACAGGGTGTAAGGAAAAGTATCATTAACTTTTATACCACATGGTTAAAGTTGTACAGTTTGATGGAAGACCCACATTTACTATTTGACCGTTTGGTCAAATAGTAAAAGTGCTCTGTCAGCGCAAAAATAAATCAGGTGTCTCATACATTAGATATCAAACATAAAATGTTCGGAAAGGCCAAACATCTTAAATTGCCAACTTTCATTAACTCTAGGGTTTACAAACAATGTGGTAGGGTTGTTAGGTTTCAATGATGACGTCATCGTCCGGGAGCTGAGGGGAGGGGAGGGGATAGCGAGGGTCCCGCACAATCGGAACCGTCCAATTATATCAGCTGATGGAACACCTTGCAGGCAATCGGCGTGTGTTGTCATAAATGTTCAGTGTTATTGGGGTACACTTTAGATTTATGTTGATTAAACGTTAATGTAGTCTAATATGGTTAAAATATTGAGTTGGTAACTATGATACCTACTTTTAGCTCAATAAGACAATTGTTTATGACATTTTGTAATTAAATGTATTATACAGGGTGTTAGGGTAAATAGTTGCATTACTTTATGGGGTGACTGTACCCATGATACTGAACAACTTTGCCTAAGAAACATAATCGCAAAAAAATATCGGCTTTTCATACAAACGTTCGGTCAGCTGATTAAATTTAGTATGGAAAGTCCATGTGAATGGTTCGATATGAACACCACTTCACCGTTCAGGGCTGCAGTCTCCAGGGTCCGAATAGCCCTAATGATAGCCAACCTCCGATAGGAAATGGAACCACAAGAAGAAGATGGAAAGACAATTTATTTTTTGTGTATTTACTATAGGTTTCTTTGGGATAGTTGTTTAGTATCATAGGTAAAATTACCTTAACGTAATGCAACTTAAAGTAATGCAACTGTTCACCTTAACAGTCCTGTTTTGTCTACGTGACATCAAAACCCATGTTTCCCAATTCAATCATAAATTCTTGCAAAAAAAATATTGAGTGTAACCATTGACTTACTAAGACTGGTACCATACTTATTGACAAGTTTTGGTTTAAACAGACCACAAAAACCATACTTTGAGTCTCCAAAATGATTCAAATTCTTGAAAGTAAAATTACTTACCGATTAATTAAATGTATGTAAAAAAAGTAAAAGATGCATTGCAGTGCCCCTTTATTTTCCCGACACAGATTTTGCAATTTTTTTGCCTAAAAACTTAATTCGGACTATTACGAATATTTAAAAATTAATATTACCCAAATCTGTCCAGCCGTTCTCAAGTGATGCGCTTACCAACGAACACCATTACATTTTTATTTATTTTTGTAGTTGTGTAGATGCGTACATACCTACGTATGTACCTTTTTATATTTTAGGTATGTATTATTTATATAGATTAGGATTATTCAAAGAAAAAGTTATAGTCTTACTACGTATAGGTAGTTGTAACTACTTTTTGCAACCATCAGCGGCAAGGCTGATTCAGTGTTTATGGGGTGTAGAGCATGTCTGTGATGGGGATGGACCAGGTCTGCCTGCATAACTCCAGTCGGTTTAGGAGAAACAGCCAGTCAAAGTTACGAACTTTGAACGGCTGTATCTCCTAAACCGACTGATGAACCATGTCAATTTTTGTACTGTTCACATAGCCTACAACAATAACATACGATCAGCCTTGCAGCTGATCGTTAATTTTTTACAGACCTTTTATCATCAGTAACTCCTAAACCGACTGGAGTTATGCAGGCAGACCTGGTCCATCTCCATCACAGAGAAGCTCTACACCCCATAAACACTGAATCAGCCTTGCTGCTGATGGTTGCAAAAAGGACACTTATCTCTCGGAATAGTAGCTTACTACATTTCAATAAATGTTTAGTGGATTTTGTTGTCGCTTAGGGCTATATTTATTGTTTTAATGTGTCCAAAATTTTAAAAATAACTTAAAAATCTACTTTTCCTGTTTTCTCATATAAATAGCCATTACAACCACAAATTACTAAGGACGTTGCCCATGTTTTGGGATAGATGGATAAATTTTTCCTTAACTAACTTATTAATGTTCCGTTCCAAAATTGGCAAAATGGAACACTTATGGAATCAGCTCGGTGTCTGTCCGTCCGTCCGTCCGTCCGTCCGTCCGGTCTGTCACAGGCATTTTTCTTAGAGGCCGTAAAGGTGGACTTCCGATGCTAGCGGCCGACGCGTCTGACGCGCGCGGCTCGCGGCCGACGGCCGATGCGGCCATACTAGTTACTATGAAAACGTATGGCGCCGCTTCCGATGCCAGCGACTGACGCGTGCGTCAGACGCGCGCGGCCGATGTCTATCGCATCGGCCGCGGCCGCGCGCGGCTATGCTCTGAAGTCACGCAGAACAAGAATGTTTGCCAGAAATATTACCGAGTTTTTACCGAAAATTTGCAAAAATTTTTTACTATGTTATTTGTATTTTATTATCTGCAAAGTCGCTTCAACACCATCTATCGTGCCACTTGAAACAACTATTTCTTTTTTAATGACTTTCGGAAAATTCCTCTTGCCTTCATAATTATTAGTTAGACAGCGATCCATATTGTGTGATCCATATTGCGAGTGTTAGATATGAATGTGGATGGCTGCATGAAGAGAGGACGACCAAAGAAGAGATGGATGGATTGTGTGAGGGATGACATGTGTAAGAAGGGAGTGTGCGCTGAGATGACGGCTAAAAGAGATGAATGGAGGAAGACCACATATTGCGCCGACCCCAAGTAATGGGATAAGGGCAGGAAGATGATGATGACAGCGATCCATATACAGGTTAAAAAGCCAAGGGGACGCAACGCATCCCTGTCTAATTAAATATTATTACTCCCAAAAATGTATTTTATAAAAAATCATGTAAAAAAAAAGCATTCAAAAATTCTCTAAACCTATCAATCAGTCAAATATTCTTTATTAAAATATATATTGGTTTTTTGTTTATATTTTTATGTTTTTGTGTAAACACCATAAAAACATACCCAAAATTTCCGGGAAAATACCCCGAAGTGATAACACTGTGTATAATAGGCACGCGTCAGTCGCTGACCTCGGAAGTGAGGTCTGTCGTCGGCCGCGCGCGTCTGACGCGAGATTCTGTCAAATATGACAGAACCTCGCGTCAGACGCGCGCGTTAGTCTCATCGGCCGCTGGCATCGGAAGTCCACCTTAAGACATAGGAAGTTGAAACTCAGTACAGACACAGCAATTGCTGGTCCAATATCATAAATGAAGTAAAAAAAACTTAATTTTTATATTGGAAGGCAATTTGGGGAGGTAGAAAGGGTAAATAAAAAAAAAATTCTACCCTATGGTGTGGCGTATCAATTGAAAGCTTCTGAAAATACGAGTCTAAAAATATACTTTTCAAATTTTTTATTAAAACTTTGTTTAACAAAAGTTTCAATTAAATCCGAGAATCCGAATCCTGTCCCCACCTCTATTTAAAAAAATATAGCCGTATAAGATCTGAAAAAATCATGAACAGCGGAAATAGCGTGTGGCGGGAAAATTATCAGGGTGCATGGCTCTAACTATAACTTTTTTCTATGTTGTATGGTGGTGCGGGACGGAACCATCGGTGCGCGAGTAGCGACTCGCACTTGTCCGGTTTAATTTATGGAGTATCGTCACCGTTCCATGGTCTTTAGGTAAAAAATTCAGCACTTCAGCAGTTAACATGCTGCTATTAACTTATATCTTACTAGCGACCCGCCCCGACATCGCACGGGTGCTCTGCTGATATATAAACCTTCCTTTTGAATCACTCTATCTATTGAAAAAAACCGCATCAAAATCCGTTGCGTAGTTTTAAAGATCTAAGCATACATAGGGACAGACTGCCTCCGTGGTCTAATAACTGCCTCCGTGGTCTAATAGTTAAGAGCATTGGGCTCTTGACACGGAGGTCGTGGGTTCGATTCCCACGGGGGACACCTAGTGATATGTCACTTTGTGCGTTTTTCCCCAGTTTGTTAGGACATTGCAGGTTGAATCACCAATCAGGTCTGAAAAGAAAAATGATTCCGTGCTTCGGATGGCACGTTAAGCCGTTGGTCCCGGCTACTATCTCTGGTGGTAGTAGTCGTTACATAAAAACCACGTCAGAGGCCGTAAGGCGGTCTGAAAGAACTCTGACACCAGGGCTCTGCCCACACGATAAGAAGAAGAAGAAGGGACAGACGGACAGACAGACAGTGGGAAGCGACTTTGTTTTATACTATGTTGTAGTGATAGTGGCATATCAGAAACACTTCCATAACCATCCTTTTGTATCGACCGGTATCAACTATCAAAGACTTCCGTTGCTTGAAAAAAGTATTTAGAGTCATCGACCTCTGGATGGCCTACGAGAGAAAAATAATAACAATAACTTCAAATGCTATCCAGAAGAAAAAAACTGGCGCTGGCACAATGTCATTACAGAGGCGGCGTAACGTCGTGAGCCATAGCGTTAGGAAACTTATAGATATAGCCATGAACTTAATATAGGTAAGGTTCTTCTTAATATGCTGACACTTTTTTAAGGGGATGATCAGACCATCAAACTGAACAATTTTCTGTACATATCGCCATAAAAATCGCGAAAAAAAAAACTGCTGTTCCATAGTAAAACTACAAACCCGCTTGAGCCAAATGTATGAGACAGCTGATTTTTTTTTCGCGATTTTGATTTTGGTCCCATTGAGAAAGTTATTCAGTTTGATTGTCTGATCATCCCCTTACAAAAGTGTCAGCATATTAAGAAAGGACCCTGTATACCTACGTTAAGTAGGTATAGTAGGATTTGTAGCACCACAGACTTATAAGTATATACTTATAAGTCTGTGGTGCTACAAATCCTACTATAATATATTTTTATTTTTATCCTGTCCTACTAACCTACTACAATTATAAACGTGAAAGTTTGTAAGTATGGATGGATGGATGGATGGATGTTTGTTCCACTTTCACGCAAAAACAGCTGAACGGATTTAGATGAAATTTGGCATACAGATAGACTATGGCCTGGATTAACACATAGGGTACTTTTTATCCGGGTAATGCAGACGAAGTCGCGGGCAACAGCTAGTCGTACATAAATTCAGAAAACCTCATTGGTACAAGTCGGGCTGGACGGGAATCGAACCATCACCTCCTGCACGGCAGGCATGGTTACTTTTACATTATCACTGAACCACTACTTCTTTATTTAAGGTTTTCCCTTTTTTACAATCGGTACACTGGATAACAATATTGATTTATACTGTTACTGTACTATTTAGTTATACGGATATACAAAATTAGACTTTTTTAAAATATTGGATAGGTTTGCTCTTGACCTCAATCCAGTCCTCAGGACAAAGATGGGGTCGAAGATGTAGCGAGCTTACCCGAAGAAGCCTATTCACTCGTACTTTAGAGGAACACTTCAAACATTTTCAATAACAAAGCTCTTACTCGAAACAAATTTTTATCATTATATACACTCAACAGCAATGAAAACGGGTCACCACAGGTCACCAACAATATAAACCTTAAAAATCTCGGAAACTAAGAATGATAGCTTATTCAAATAAAAAGTATTTTATAGACAATTTAATACTACTACTGAAATTAATAAAATTTCGGGTAGCTATAAAGTAATACCAATAAAAAAGGCGAAAACCCTAACTATTTTTTTTTTAAATAAAATATTTAATATTCAACATTTATTATTAATGTGGCAATTTTATCACTCACACACTAAAATATGGTTAAATGTTATATCTGCGACAAAAAATTTTTACTTTCAATTTTTGTTCTATGTTAGAATTGACGCATTTTTATTTATGTATTTTAATTAAGTCAAACAAATGAAATCTAAAAAAAAATTTCAATTAATTTAAGAAAGTATTAAATAGTCTATAAAATACTTTTTATTTGAATAAGCTGTCGTTCTTAGTTTCCGAGATATTAAGGTATTATGTTAATGACCCGTTTTCATTGCTGTTGAGTGTACTATTCTAGTAATATCATAGTGTAACAATGTTCGCTTGTCTATCACTTGAATCCGAAGTAATCAGAGTGGCAGGCTAGTCACTACACTTCAGCCACGTTCGCGTCTAATTCACCCGTCATTTATTACTAGCCCCTATACTACATTATCATTGTAGCCATTATTTTAAATATTGTCTTGGTTTGGTATAGAATGAAACTTACATCATTTTTGGGAAAGTACTCCGGACCAAATATAATTACATTATCACATCACACGGGTCGATAATTATGTTAAGTGAAAATTAATGGATATACAGCGTGTAAGTGACAGCCTAGAGCAAGTACTTAAACGGTGAACTCAGACGATGAATCTGAACAACTTTCACTATGGACAAGTCCATAGTGAAATAGGATCTTTCTTAATACCCTGTTCCATACAAAAACCCTGTACAGGGTGTAAGGAAAAGTATCATTCACCACATACTCTACCCATTGATGATGACCCGGTTGGTGTAATGGTTACCACGCCGGACTGCCAAACCAGGGTCCTGGGTTCGAATCCCGGTTCGGTCATGGATGTTTATATGTTTGTGCCGTTGTTGTATGGTTTCCATAATAAACAGCCTATAAATAGTGCTTTCTTGGGATCATTACATTGTATGTGCCTGTGAGCGTTATTTATTTATTTATTATTTATTGGGAGCAAACATGTCAGAACAAAAAAAAACTGTTGTCTTATAGCATCTTATAGGTACTCTACTCTCATCCCCATTTCAGTAGATATTCCGTATTTTATTATAGAACAGCAGATTTTTTTTTTGCGCCGTCACATTTGCTCCCATGATTAAAATTGCTCAGTTTATTGGGTAGAGTATGTTGTTTAAAGGTTAATGATACTTTTCCTTACACCCTGTATAATAGAAATAGAATCTTATGATGATGATGATGATTCTTATGATGTGCAAATTAAGAAAGACACCATATACAAAGTACCTAGGTAGGTAGGTAAGTACCTGTTTATTTTCATTTTAATATCAAAAAGTTATAAGTTGCAGATATGTAACGCAGTTAACACCGTCATAGTCATAGTCATAGTCATATAATTTATGATGTGTGTTGCCGTGTTGTATAAGCGATTTTTTTTAAATTGTATTTTACTTTTTTTCCTAAAATTTTCATTAAACTTTAACGTAGTACTTTACAGTTATCGCTCGAACTGTTAAACTTTCTTAACAATAAACGCGGCCCACAAATCGATTCCGAAAACATTCAATTCAAAAAACATTGTAATGTTATATCGCGTCTGATTTCCGGTCCGATATTTTCGATTTGATTGATCAATTTCGATGATCAATATCTCGGGCGCCGTGATTGGCTACCGACCGGCTACCTACCTAACACCGATCACACTATTTCTACGTTCTCTCCCCAGCTTTACATTACAATGCCTTTAATTCACTATCGATTTTATTGAAAAATCGAACAAACTCTGCTATGTATAGAATTGAAATTGAAATCTAAGATTATCGGCTACGGCGCGTAGGCCTGCGGTTACACTTACTCAAATAAAGTCAATCTCGATGCGAGAGCGAGGGCCCGTGTGAAAATTTGATAACGAAACTATAGATCGATGGGGCTGCAGAAATCGAGGGGCAATAGCTGCGGTTTCAATCCGTGTGCTACTGTGGGATGTAATAAGCGACCACGGATTAGCCGCCTTCGCACCGCCGCCGGCCGCCGCCGCATCGCCGCACGCGCCCGATTTCAACACATCACACTGATGACATCTAATTCCAACTCCGACTCGTATTTCCTATTCCAAACATCCAAATGCCCTTTAATTTACGGAAAGATTAGTCACGTATTGAATCGTAAAAATGACGTCTTCATCGAATTCTGTAATTACAGAAATAGATTCGAACCGGTGCGTTTATATTGATGGTTGATAATCGGCTGCTACGAATAGGTTCTTGGGGTAAGCTTGGAGCATTAAAACTATTAAAATGTATGGGGGGCGTAGCGCGGAGTACGGCGGGTGGAATTAAGGTCGGTAGCCGCAAACCACAGCTCCTGGATGATCTGGACAGTTAACTGTACGACTACGATATAAGGCCATAGTATTATCTCATACGGCGGATAATTAGCTTCATTAGATACTTGTGTACTTATCAGAGTTGTTTTTATGCAGAAGTCGAGATTTTATGGTTTCTAAGTAGAAAGGGTTGGTGATGGGAGTTAATTGACGAACAGTAAACGCATCTTTCCGTGTTAGCATGAGCTATATCGCATCATAATCTCTCATGCTGTTGTAAACATTCAGTTTTCTTTTCTCTCCTTAAACATTTAAAAACAGAAATCTAAATTATATTCTTCACACAACTTTTCTGTCGTCTATCGTTAACATGGTTCGTCGTTTCAACACAAATCTCGCCCCCGATTCTGTCCATTATTCAACAAATTTTACCTTTCCCCTCACTCATTGTAATTAGCCACTATTTTCCACTATCCCGATGTTTCTAGCACTCACAATGAATTCGTAAATGCGCGCTCAAAATGCGTTTAACCGCAAAGTTACGAATTTCTAAAACCGACTTACATTAGCTTAACTTACATTCAGCAAAAAGTTAAAGAATCTAAGTGGCTTTTATAACCTCGATTTGTCAAACTTTCGTTTGAGTTATTAATGTTATTATAATAATTAATGTAAGGATAACGTTCGAATTCCGATTAATCTTATATTATTATTAGTCATAAAGTATAATTTTTGCATTTTATGTATTTAGTGCCGATAACATAAATGCCTAATATGTCTAAATAATTAACAATTAGGTTCTACTTATATTAGCTCTCCAGCGTGCATCCGCTTTATAGCTATTTTTGATTCAGACCGTCTAGAAATAGCCTTCATTATTTTGATTAAACATCGAACTACGAAAACACCATTATTAAGAAGATCCTTGTAAATGTTTTTGAATGTTTGGTAGAAATGAGAGCAAAACATGAATAGGCGAGACAGTACAAAATCGATCATAAATCTGAATCTATAAACGTCCACCATAAAACGTAAGTACCAATGTAGATGTCGGAATCGCGAGCACGTACCACGAATGAAGCATTAAAGGAGTAGCAGGTCTCAGTCAGGTGGCAGGCTGGCTCGGGCTGCTCGGAGCGAGCTCGTAATATCTCGCATTTGCGGTCGCTTCGGCAGGATGCGCGCTTGTAGCGTAATGAGCAACACATAACGAAACCTTACAAATAATTCCACCCACGAAAAAAACACACCGAATCACGTACTCGTATCCTTCGGAGGAAAATGCGTATCGGATAGCTCGCTGCTACCTTTCCCTCTCAATGTCCGAGCGCACGAGCGGGATAAAAAATAATAATCGCTCCTTATACCGACCGATACATTTTTGAGGTGTCGGCCAAGCTCAATACAATCAATTATTGTTCTACGTGTTGCACGGCTACCTTCTGCCGGTAATGTGTTTCAGTTTGTAAAAAAAATTATTGCTTAAATTATAAGCTGTGTAATTTGCGTAGGCTTGTCTTCCTATAGCAGCCAGTGGCGTGCACAGTTTGTAGTTAATCCGTGTAATTTGTGCAAGGTTTTTAGATGGTACTCAGAGTGGAGCTTGGAAAGTCTCTTGATTATCAAAGTTCAGCCCCGAAAGAGCAGCTGTCCTGTCAGCTGGAACTGATCTGATTATCTCACTCACGGAGCACCATGCATGCACACTGGACACGAGATACGAATGGAATAGAGAAGTTCGTTTTAATTACTTAAACGTTTTCAATAGATTTGTACTTAGGTATCCGCTTTAGAGGTAGGTAGGACGTTGACCAAAACAAAGGTAATTCGATTATTTCATTTAATTTTTGAAAACGGCGGCGGTGCACTTGAAGATCGTGAACTCCTTCGTGTTACATGTTGCTTGAACTTATTTTTTAGCCTCTCAAATGTTTCTGAAAATCAGATAGAGTTTTGTGTACTACACAAAACGAAATATTGAAAAATGCTGTTTTAGAATCATTCCGTAGATCAGGTAACAATTTCACCCCATTTTTCCGTAATCATAGATATCTCACAATCCAATCTTATTAGTGACAATAAGTAGCACTATGATTACGTTATATATCGGTACCGGTAGGTATGTGCTGTGCTCGAGATGTGATAGGTAACGCTAGCCAGAGTATCGCGTGTTGAGGTATCCAAGTATAATATTACGCGATCGGCCGGCTGTATCAACGATAGTCAATCGCCCGGATCCATTCCGTGTAACAATACCTTCGGTGGGGCTGTAGAACCAGAGGGTTGATATTGATAGGCTGAAGCGGGGGATGCTGTTGTCTCTGTTTAGTTCCATGCAAAAGACATCAACGGGATTTCCATCTTCTTCATATAAAAGAATTCAACGAGAGAAAATTCAGTGAAGTCTTGTTAGGTATATGAATTTTCCCGAGTTCAATGCGGTGTTGATATCGAGAGGACACAACTGGTGTTGTTGACTTGTTGTCGCGCTGAATTGCTTGAATCATCTAATAAATTCCAATATGAAACTCTCACACTGGCTGGTTTTTAAGATAACAAACTGTACACAATATTATGGGCATTTATCCTTCCTTCCTCTCTTCGGCTAATGTGCAAGTACGACATTAATTTTGACGTTTCTCGGTTCCAACTGTACCTAAGTAGGTAAATTATAGCCTGCATAGCAAAGGACTTCTTCTCAAGATTAGTTTTTCGAAATGCTCATTACAGCTTTGCTTATGTAGCCCTTACTGCGGACAATTGGAAAATTCAAATAACCTGCCCAAGAGCATCCTAAAGGGGTTCAGTCCTCGGCATTGGGTGTTGCTGGGATTATAATATATGCAGTGGATTGGGATCGGGCGCGGATCGGTGAGTCATCTCACGAATACTAAACAGTAATGTAATTTTCAACAATCTTGTCGCGTATTTCGTGGCCCGAGCCTGATCTCGGCAACTTACATTACCTACGGTGAACGTGTCTTAAGAATCGGACGCATTGAACCGGACAACAATAATCGAACGGTCAAATGTTGCCACTTTTACACATCCGTACCATTACCATGTCCTACTACTAGTAATGAAAAGTGTTATAATTTCCTTCCACTCTTTTACCTGTATTTGTACCACAAAATTTTAACGCATTCGAGATCCTATAACGATACGCTAGAAACCTCGTAGCCGTGACTACAAACAGATACATTTGTAAACTCACAATAGTTCCCTTTCGGCGCGGTCGGAAACCCTGTTACAACTACCATAACCTAATCGCGGTTGCTCTGAAAAAAATGTTTTGTTAAATATTACCATTATTTTAGTGACTTCCAAACTGTTTTGTAGCACATAATCAAAGATTTGGTTATAAATAGCAAAAAGTGTTGTTATTTATAGCCAAATGTTTTTTTATATGCTACAAAACAGTTAAGAAGTCCCTAAAATTTGTTTATATTTAACAAAACATTTTTTTCAAAGGAATAAATGACCTACCATCATCAACCTTCAGTCAAATTGGGACTAGGTCATTTCTCTCCGTCATTCTGGGCCTAAGACATTTTAAGAATTGATTGATTTGGACTAAGCAATTAGAATGTCAGTCTACGAATAATAAACATGATGTCAGTCAATATGGGAAATATACGATTTGGGTTTGGGTTGTACTGTACCACTTTACACTTGCGCTTGTTGCACTTTTAGCATCACTTTTAGCAAGGAGGCTGCCACGCGTTTGGGTGATTGGGACGAATTTGAGTGTTGTTGCCTAGTAAATAGAGTTTACTCTTGCCACAGACTCACGATATCAAATGAATTCGACCTTTGTTTTCAGGAATACTCGTATTTTAATCACCAATAAAATCTATCGATTTGTCCAAAATATAAGACAAAAAGTAATACTCGCGACAGCGGAAGATGCCTGTCGGCCGTCAGAATCGAAGCAGATTTTTTATTAGAATTTGCTAAGTTTACCTACTGTTGTGCATGCATTTTTGACCCAAGGCTTCCTCTTTAATATAGATTTTGCTTAAATAATTTTATATTCTGTATACCGCGCCAACCAGTAATCTTTCCAGAATTCCTGGAATACTCGTAATTACTGTAATATTAAATTTACTAAGCTTTACACGAACATTTTCCTCGCAGGAAAGTCACAGTATGATCGTTTCAAACACACCTAGTGTTTAAAATTATTTTCACTGGAGATTTAAAGCAATTCCTGTAGAAGACAGGATGCTGCTTCCGTGCTGCGGTTTGCTCCTAGAATACCATCATTACAACGTACTAAGGTATAATACGCTTGCTCTGAAATACCTCCACTATAAACCTATAAACATCTCTGTAACTGAATAATCCTGGGTTGTAAGTAGGAGTTTTTAATTACTAAGCTTGAAAGTCAAAGCGAGAAGGGCCAAGACATAACGTATCTTGAAGATTTTGGTAGATAGGTACCTAGTTCTAGTTTTTGAGATCTTTTTTTAGGGTTCCGTACCCAAAGGGTGAAAACGGGACCCTATTACTAAGCCTACGTTGTCCGTCCGTCCGTCCGTCCGTCCGTCCGTCCGTCTATCCGTCTATCCGTCTGTCCGTCTGTCCGTCTGTCCGTCTGTCCGTCCGTCCGTCCGTCTGTCCTACCTATTTAGGGCTGTAACTTAGTTGAAATTTTCTCAGATTATGCGTTATTGCGGCGGATTTGTTAACAAACAATAAAAATGGCAGAAAGTTAAAAATTAAGGGGGGTTTTCAACAAGAAACTAGTTTTTATCAACGTTTTTGCTTCACGCTCTATAGTAAAAACGGTTTGAAAAATGTTGGGTTTTTCTTTCAGTTCTGTTTAGTTTTTTTTTCTTTATTGATCGATCTTTTACACACAAAATTGGTACTATTTTACGTATCATCAAATCTTTAGTTTTGTTCACGGCACCTTAGATTCCTTATCATTACCAGTTAGACCAGTAGTTGGTACCAACTATAGAAAACTGTAGAAACTACGGTTAGTTGACAAACAGTTTTGAACTAAAAACACCTATAAAACAGTCACGATGCATCGTAAGAATGCAGTTCGCAACGGTTGCTAAATTTCTATTTGCGGATCCTGTGGTATTCCGTAAAGATAGAGTAAGACCACAGATTTTCACAGACCACAAGATTTTTATTACAGAATTGCGGTACAAAAGGTTAACATCACGGTTTGACACCTAACCGACGCGACCTCACGGAGTGTTATCAATAAATTAATTATGTGCCATATTTTCCTGGTAACAAATTAATTGGTTCGTTATGTACACATACTGCAACGAGTTTAAATGTCGTCATCCAGATTATTTAATCTACGTACAGTCAGGCCTGTCTCACTCCACAGCTCAGGTAAGTTTGACAGCCGGACACCTCCGAGGTGTAAATCGCAATAGGTTGCCACTCACCCCTCGGTGGTCACCAAAAAGATTAAAATAAGGTACAGCTTGGCCAAAAACGCCACTGTCGCTTTACATTGCAACACTACACTTCAACCTAAACTATTTTGATACTTGCTGTATTTACTCCAAAAGTTTATGCAAAACGTTATCTATATTTAGCTAAATTTAGCTCTGGCAGCTGCGAGGCTAGTACGTCAACCCGCGATAGCGACATTTAACATATCCATCTGTAAAATTTAGTATTTTATCTCGTTCGTTCGCGCGCAAATAGAAAGAGAGCGGAAGCGTGATAGCGCTGTATCACGCTACCGCGGGTTGGCGTACCTACTAGCCCCGCAGCTAAATTTTACTCCTTGCAGAAAATTTAAATTTATGCAACTGCATGGCTAGCATGGCAGCGAGATATAGAACTATCACACCTTCACTATCTTTCTATTTACGCACGAACCAGCGAGATAAAAGGAATGATATAGCCGTATCACGTGCAACATGCTATGCCTTCTGTATTCTAGAAGAAAATAATGAAAACGCATAATAATATGGAAGTAATAAATACACTTTATATTGTACTTTCAAATTATTTGTTTCTGAATTTTATCAGTATACGATTGTCATATTTTCGAAGGTCCGATATTTGCATTTCTTCTTTTTACCATTTCCATTTCCTAGCATGGCAGTTTTTAATTTATCGATGCATTTCGAGCGGATTAATTTTGCTGTTTAAATGTTTTCCTGAAAACAATAGAGAAAAACCATAAAAAAGCAATCGAAAAAATGTTTGTCGCTGTTAAGATAAACTAAGCAAAACAAAAAATATCACATGCGAGAATGACATGCGACGGTCAAAATTATGCGGTCGACGCATACCTACTTAAAATATGTACAATTTGGAACCTCGTGCAACCCAAACTCGAAAGGAAATCCCCTAAATGATTATCTTTCAGATGATAACTTACGATAATTGATATAATTTATTGACAACTATTGTTAAAATGCAATATTAGAGTAAATAAATACCTACCATATCAGCTAATCGCTTGTAAATAACATACAATTTGTTCGAAGTTTCCCAGCATGATATACCTCCAAACGTAACAGAAAATAACATACTGAATTACTAGACTAGCACCACTTTTTGTTGCTTTATCCATTTGAAATAATAATAAGGACAAAACTAAAGATTTTACGGTAAATTTTGATTTGAAACGCATAAAACTGCACTCGATGTTTGACAGTTTGACGTTTTACAGTTTGACGAAAAAGTTTAGTTCCGATCGTAGAAAAATTCTTCGTCTATGACTTGCCGTCATTTTGTGAGTACTGAAAACCCTAGCGATGTCACGCTGTCAGCACGTTAAAGAATGAAAGAAGGAGACTTTGTAAAGGAAGCTGTCATGCCTAATGATTCGGTTCATTTTTGTTTGCACGCGCGCCGTTGTGACAGTTGGTAGGTTATTCGCGAGTTGTACGATAGGACGGGTGCGAATAACTTTGCACCTTATTGCTGTGACAAGAGAGTCGTTATTTATTTAAATCTGTTTTCGAAGTGATCCTTCTGTACGGGTAGTACTAGTATTTATTCTGTGGTACAGTTTCGGAATTTAACGCTTAGTTTCAATATGTACTTCCTTAATTATACGAATTCCATTGAAACAGTAAATTATTTACGTATGAAAACTTAAGGTTGATTTATCTCATTAGGTAATTCCAGAAATTCGAATTATCCGTAACCACGACAATCAAAAACAGGATACCTACCATAAACAGGTAGTATAATAATGTCTATGATACCTACTCACCTAATCATTTAAATTCTGACTTCAGTTTCTAAACGATATCGACCTTATTATTACCATACTGTTTCTGAATCAGTCTTCGACCGTCAAACACAGGATGTATCGAATTACGCCAAGTTACGATGTAAGTGATCAGGAATAAAAAACTTGAACAAAACGACAAGAAAATATGATGACGGGCGAGGGGTGAGAATATTCCTGGCCGTATAATGAGATTTATAAAGCTTCAGTGAAGTATGCGTGAAGTTCAATAAATATTGCAGGTGTTTACGCTGATTGATTTGATATTTTATGAAGGTGTTAGTTTTGAGGCTTCGTCGATAAACAAGTCTCAAATACATTCGTGGTCTGTAATCTAGGTATATTAAGATTTATAAATGTAACAGCGAAACTTCGGATAATAGTAATTTTAATCGGAATCTATGTCGCATAATATAGGGCTTCTGCTCAAGATATCTCGAAGTTAGAATTCTCGAGAAATCTGGCCTTAGTCAAGACGAGAAAAAGTTTATCAACAACTCGAGAAATCCATTCAAAGTAAACCGATTTTTCAATTGTCAGATATCAGCAACAGCGATCCAGGAATGATGCTGGAAAAACTCTCGTTGTTTTTTAAATATTTGAATTTGGTTTGGAAACACCAAAGAGATTATAGGGATTATTTGGGATTTCGGAATAAAAACTTTTTATTGTTTCCTTCTTCATTTTTTTTTATGTGCGGAATAAAACCATTTTATTAATTCTTATTTTTTTTAATGTAACTGGCAAGATGTCTTGGAAAAAATATATCAAAAGTCATGTAATTTTTTTCTGTCAGATAACTGCCAGTTCTCTATTTCTTAGATGAAATGAAAACTCTTTGGTTGTTTGATAAATATGTCAGACGAGATATAAAAACTATTTGGATACCGAAAATGTTTTTTTAACTTCTCTTGACTTTATCAATCCCAATCAGGAAGCTGGCATCATTGGTATAATACTATACGTAACACATAGATGAAGAATTTTTCACGGTAACACATAGACGAAGAATTATTCGCTTAACGTAACATAAAAATAGTACAACATACAATGCTAGTAAGTAGGTATTTCTTATATTTTTGTATTTATTGTTTCTGATTCAATCATTACGCGTTGTTTATTCATAATACTAATTTAGGAAAAAGAATACACTAAAAACTAAAAAGGAAAACAAATAGAATTAAGGAAATTTTAATACTTACTTCTTTATCTTTATAGAATTGCATATCATGCATGATACTTGAAAACAAATTTTTAAACGTAGACCCACACTTTTTTGTGTAGGTACAATCAATGATATTAATGTTAATGTAAGCTCACTGTGTACAATTATCATAATAATTGTTAGTATTTTTAGGGTTCCGTAGTCAAAGAAGGAACCCTGTCTGTATGCCCCACCTCGATTACTCGCTCATTTTTGCACCTATTGAATCGAAATTTGGCATGGCGACAGATAACAGTAACCCAAAAACAGAAATAGGTATGAATAACCAATGAATAAACTAATTTTTTGGAGACCCCCCATGCAATGAAAAAGGGGTTGGAATTTGTTTTTTTTTTCGAATCGAAAGTTTGTCGTAGTTAGAAATCGGGTGAGGTTTCGTTAGATCTAGGTCTGTTCTGTCCAATGAAACAAAACTCTCATTGAAACTAAATCGTTATAATGCTTCTGTCTCAAAATATATGCGCTCAAAGTAAAAAAAACGATTCAAAAATTTCTCTTAAACAGGTTGATTATCTTTATTCTTATTCTACTTATACAATGACTAGGTACGGAACTATTGTGGGCGAGTCCGACACGCTCTTGGCCGGTTTTTATTTTAAACAACAATAGGTCGTCAAACCTTGTCGAATGCAAATACGTCTCGACCAATCACCGGGGTTGATTAGCTGAGGGGTAAGTTGGGTCGCAGGGTGGAGGGGGGTGTAATTAGCCCCTTTGATCACCGCTTGTTCTTGTTACACACACGATTTCGTGTGACACCTTGATAGTTAATTAACATTATTATTGACAGGTGGCTTTTGTAACGTTCAGTTATAGCCTGTAGGATCCCAGTGCTGGGCAAAGGACTGTTTTCACCAAATAGGGTGAAAGGCCGAAACTTTACCACACTGCGCTGGTCCAGTGCCGATTTATGGAGGCAAGTACGTTGAAGATAATCTTACGTTACGCCCCCTATTTCATAGGCGAACGAAATGTGATTCTATTGTATGTTTACACAGGGGTTAATTCAAAGCCGCCAAGTTGCCTAGAAAAATCTTGCCGCAAGTACCTTTTCCATTACAATTTTTGGAATAACTTTTTCCACGTGTCTGTTAGGGAAGTGAATGAGGTGTCATCGGAAGGAGACTAATCTAAAGTACCAGTAAGGAGACTGATCTAAAGTATTAGAAAAACTAGGGTAGCCACCTCTCAGTCTGCCGCAACTCTAGGGTTGCCAGGTTCAAAAATGACTTGTTTGAACCTGGCAACCCTATAGTTGCAGCAGATTGAGACGTGGCAACCCTAGTTTTTCTAATACTTTAGATCAGTCTCCTTCCGATGGCACCTCATTCACTTCCCTAACAGACACTTGGAAAAAGTTATAGGTACCAAAGATTGTAATGGAAAAGGTACTTGCGGCAAGATTTTTCTATGCAACTTGGCGGCGTTGAATTATTAACCCCTGTGTAAACATACACTAGAATCACATTTCGTTCGCCTATGAAATAGGTGCATAATTGTACGGTCGGATCTCGGACCATGGGGTGTTCTGTTACACCTTATAGATATTGTACCCAATTTAATAGTAATTTTAAGTAGAGGACCTGTAAATGTATATCGTTTCTCAAAATTTAAATTATGGTCCTTTTACCATCGTGTGAATCATAAGAAATACCTAGTGATTTTAAATGAGAACACATTTTTAAGTTAGTCATTATTATAATAAAAACAATCAGTTGAGGCCGCCCGCTATTGGCACGAGCACAAGCGGTATACTTACTACCAACGAATCCCCTACATTTTGCGGTCCAACCGTTCACTGCTCCTAATTTTACGGGCTCGCACATGAAATTAAAATCAGGTTAATGTACAAATGAGATACGCACTTAATAAATATTTAATTAGGTGTCTAAATAAAAGCGCTCGGTGCATTGGGGCTTGCGGCCGCGTCACAATTTGCCATGCAAAATAATGTAGTTTGCGCTAGAGGAAAAACCGCGGATGATCGTGGTCTGTGCTGTCGAAAGTATATTATTTATTGTTATTTAGGCAGTGCAGATGCAAAAATGATGTTTTATTATTTTATATGATAGTGCAATTGATGCCCACTTCACCCTACTACTGAAAGTACAGTAGTATTTTGAATCAGAGTTTTTCACAGTAAATATTTTGAAAGCATCAAGATATGTAACTATAATAAGAGTTTGGAATTCCTAATAAAATTTTGGGATAATGAGTTCATACTTATAAAATTATGGATACAGTCAAGAGCACGTCGAGCTTGACGATTTGGACTTTGTACCGTTCTTATTTAGTGCGCCATAAGCGTTACAATCGAACTGCAAGTGTAAAGCTTGATGTGCTCTTGACTGTACCTAACGTCTGACTTCGATTATCTATTTAATTCAGTCTTTGAACATAATTCAGATTCCTAAACAAAAACTCAACCCTACTATAATATTATAAACGCGAAAGTTTGTAAGTATGGATGGATGTTTGTTCCGCTTTCACGCAAAAACTGCTGAACGGATTTTGATGAAATTTCGCATACAGATAGACCATGGCCTGGATTAACACATAGCCTACTTTTTATCCTGGTAACGCAGACGAAGTCGCGGGCAACGGCTAGTGAGAAATAAATATTGTACCTTACAAAAAAAAAAAGATTCTGAAACTGAAACTAATACCTACCTGCCTAAAAATAAAAAGCTTTAGGAAAATCGTAAAAATCGTTTCTCAAGAATCTGATGAAATATTTTTTTTTTTTTCAAAATTCTAAGACAAATATTTTGACTTTAAGGGTTTCAAGTTTGTCTGAAATGCATAAAATTGTGTTTTCTTTTCTAATTCAAAGTGTGTTTATCTGATTTCGATATTTAGGGGTCTTATTGTGTATCCACCCGATTCAATCGGTATCAAATTGACAAGATAATTATTCTTAGCGATATACAGGGTGTAACAAAACACCCTAGTAATACTTTAGGGAGTGCTTCAGACCATCAAACTGAACAACTTTCACTATGGAGCCAACATTGCAATCGCGAAAAAAAAAACAGCTGTCCCATACATTTTCATCGAGTCGGTACAGCAGTTTTGTATGGGACAGCTGATTTTCTTTTCGCGATTTCGAAGTTGGCTCTATAGTGAAAGTTGTTAAGTTTGATGGTCTGAAGTACTGGAGTGTTTTGTTACACCCTGTACTACGTCTTAATATTTATTTAATTTCAGACACGGATTAATGATCACAGGAAAAAAAATATTACTTAAAAATTGCCTAGCACAGTCATAATACGTTACCGAATTTGTAAACGATGTAATCGGAGTTAGTCAGGATGTCTTTGTTTCAGGTATGCTATTAAGTTCGTTTGGTAACATCGTGTAGATAGAATATTAAAACGGCTCTACACTACAACTTTGCCTACTTAACTGTAGCGAAATGGTCTAGCTATAGGATCGCAGGTCCGGACGGCCTAGGCCTGCCGCTGACGTGGGATAATTACCGTGCCCCTCCCCTCTCCGCCGCCGCCCTCGCTCCAGCCCCTGCCTCGTCCTGTAATGTCACATTAACACCCTCACCTAGCCGCCCGCGTGGCCAACTGTCAAAACATCGCATACAAACTTAACGAATACACGCAACAAATGAAAACACGGTTATTTATCTCGGAAATCATTTCAGAGATACAACGGAAATGGGTCCCATTCGTGATATCCAACATCTAGGGTAGGTAGATTATTTACGTGTTAAAATGCGTTTTAAAAGACTAAAGCTTAGTCTTGAAGCTTGGAATCCTTCCCTTAACACTAAAGTGAAAACTCGTTAAGACATCCTGCCCATCCTAACGTGAAAGCAACGCCATCGGTGCAATTTCGCGATTTGTACAATTATTCCTGACTTATTACGCTGCGCTGCTCAAACCTGATCTTTGATCTGTCAAAGAGCAATGGAGCGCAGTATTTTAGGTGTAAGACTAACCGATCGCGCTAGAAACACGAAACTGTGCTCCAGAACTGACAAAACGGACGTGACGCACAAGATAGCTCAGATGAAGGGGACATTGTCTGTCGCATGCATGTGAATGACTGGCTGACTGGGTTCTCCAAGATGGTTGCCAGGCTTCGGGCTCGAGATACGAGTAGTCCCAGAAAAATGTGAAGAGACAACCTGGATACCTTCTTGCACAGAGTTGGTCAGCACCTAGTTGCTTACAATAGGGAGGATTGAAAAGAAAGGGGAGGCATTTGCTCAGCAGTAGGACGCTTGACATGCTACGTAAAAGAAATGATAATTTGGTCTGCACCTTCCGATCCCTATCAGAAAATAGCGGTATGTCATAAACTCATAAGTCATATCATAACATTGCTGTAGTTGTGAATTTCACTGAAAGTGTACTCGGTACCTCGGTAATCAGAAGGTGTAGATAATAACATGTTTTTAATATGCGCAGCAAAGCGTTGAAAGCTAGAAGTTATTTATGTCTTCGATTACTCCGCATCACACCAGAGGTTGATTAATGATTAGCTGGACTATTAGAAAAGTCGAGACTTCAGCCTGAAACAAGAAAATGATTAGTACTATTCAGTACTATTCCACATGCAATATCCACATCACAGAGTCATCATCGTCAGCCTTTCTACATCCCACTTGAAATTCTAGGGGAAAACTGAATTATGACTTTGACTATTATTGGTAGTGTCGTTATATCTAGAGTGACGAATGCTAGTTTTGTTTGTCCATAAAAGAAATCGGCTTAATTTATTTTATGACAATACACCTCTACCTATGAAAAAAACAAATAAATCACCTGCTCTATTTTATTTATAATATTAATTGTTTTTCATTATCACTTTAACCTATAAGGCCTTGTTATAGTACTTACCTAGTAATTGTTGTAAATAAAAATGTAATTGGCAAGTAACCATGACAAGTTAATCAATGAATGAGTAAGTCGTAGTTTTGCAAGACAGGTCGCAGCCAGCAGGCCGGCTATAGTGACTCACGCGCATAAGGATGTCATTCGATTTAGTAGAATCCATGCTTAGAAGGAATTCATAGATTTTGCTTTTTTTCTAACGAATTATTACCATATCTAAACAAATCGTCCTTCTAATAAGCATGCATTCTACAACGAATAAGTGTAAAAAAAACTGAATATGTTCACGACTGTGATCCTCTTGAGAGTAGTTAGAGATACATTCATAATATCAACATTTTACTGGCAGTGGTCAGACTGTGTCCAGAATGACAGTGAACCTTTCGCCTTGAAATCGAAGCAAGTAGATTTTCCTGCAACTGTTTTCCTTCACCGCCAAGCTAGTGATAGATTCCTACTTGGAAAACTGCGGCAACAAATTCGATATTGGATACACATAGGTACATACGTAAACACACGTACATAAACCCTTTGGGTGTGCTCAGAAATAATGCTTCGGCTACCAACTATCATTTCAAGTATGCAGTTATTGTAGCAATGCTCACTTTTATAATTTTTGAGGTTCAGGCTTGATTTGACGTCTCAGGTGGTGAAAGATGGCTATTCTTTCGACCAAAGAAACACAACATGAGAAACCTTACCCTTAGTCGCTTCGTACGCAACCGGAACCACAAGGCCGCACAACCTCCGATAATGAGTGCTCTGTCTCAGCTCTAGTAGTGCCTATTACCATCCAAATATCAAAACTTTTACGTTACCTACCTATTACCAAAGGTGAGTGAGAATAAGGTAATTATCACACCTTATCTCTTCGTGGAAGAAATAGGGAGAGAGTTGCCAGACATCCAGCTATGTTGATTCTCTTGATCCTGGTTTACAGGAGTCACACTGGTGGGAATGTGTGGTGGGCCTATGGCCAAACAACATCAGGCTTATTATTTGCTTGTCCGGACAAAATTTCGAGTGAATGGCGTGCGGCGAGTCCGATGGTTTTTACTCACTTCCATAATTCACTTCCAGAATTGGTAACATTTTAGAAGTTGCCTTACTATGAAAAACCCAACGGAAAATATTTGTACATACATGTTAATACAAACATTGGAGCTAATTGTAGTAGGTATCTACCTACTTTAATAGTATCTTGGGTTTTGTCGTCGAGGCCGCCAATACTGACGTTTTCTGAGGTAGTCAGCTAGGGGTTTACCCAAGCAGTACCTATTATAAACACTTCTCAACACGCTTCAAATGTTCTATTTATGGAAATAATAGCTTGATCTATAAATTATATCAAAACTATGACGTCCACGGTTTCTATCGAAACATTATTGTGTGGAAGAAACTGGATACAACTATTCCTTGGAAATAACGAGTTTGCGTCAATGGATGACATTTTATTTCTTGAAATTTTTATTCGTTTAGTAGTATTCTGTGGTTTTATAGAAACAAAATTTGCAATACCTCTGTTTGTTAATCTGCCTATTAGCAGAAAATACTTAATGTAGTGTGTTAGGGTAGATAGAACTTAGGGGATTGTACTCATGATACTGAACAACTTTCCTAAAGAAAAAAAGGGAAATGATGAATCCGAAAATAAAATCTACTTTTCATACTTCCATCAGTTAATAACATTTAGAAAGTCAACAATTTGTTTGCTAATTTCCTATAGGTTTCTCAGGGAAAGTTGTTCAGTATCATGGGCACAATAATATAAGAAAGAGTATTTCATGAGTACGATCACCCCTGAAATTTACGCAACTGCTTACTCTAACTCACGCTTCATGTAACGCAACTGCTTACTCTAACTCACGCTTCATGTAGAAGCATTCAACAAATCTGCTCCAATTGAACTCTACATTTGGTAAACAATTTTCGTTTTCCTCCACATAACCTCAAACCGCAGGTTGACCTAAACCACTTTCTTCCCCAAAACAATATTGAATAACAATTTGCCTCAAATTATTATAGCTCTCAATAATGTCTACGTGCAATTACTCGCGTGTCCCGCCAATATACATACAAAGCTTGTAAGAATTAGCATAATGATTTTGTTTTATCAGCACACTGACTCAGGCGCAGGCGTTGATGCGTGTAACGTTAAACGTTACGTTTGAAGGGGCATGCGTTGATTTATTAATGAGGCTATCCTTGGGATTTTATTCATTGACTGCGGTTTTAATGTACCCGAAACCAACGAGCGTGTACCAATGAAACGACTCACGACTGTGGAAGACGCAAAAGAGGTGTGTCAGGATCATAGCAGATGGAGATCAATTATTGTCTCTACCTACCCCAATGGGACACAGTATACTTATGACTTATGTTTCGATTAAACATTTTGAGTCCTAAGTTTCACCCTGTATATACCTGTATTCACCCTGTATATGTTATAAAATGTGTTTATAAAATGTTTGTCTCTTATGCGTTCCTAAACCGTTCGTCCGATTGCGATGAAACTTTGGTTGGTCGTTGTGCGTTGGTGTTGGTTTTCAGGTTTCTTGTTTATGGGTAGACTTCCGCAAATCAGACAAAGCTAGGGCTTGGGTATTCCAGTTCCTTTATTTCATTAGGCATGCTTTCACCATTAATCACAAACTTACTATGGAAATGTAATGTTGAAATACGATTGTATTCGTAATTTAGACTATAGCCCACTTTCGTTTGACTCTACCTTACAACGACGACGTAAACTGATGAATCAGCTGGCAATCCCAGTGCGTACGCGCACCTCAGTTCCGTATTCGCACACGTGACCTCCATATTAACACCTATTGACAGTTTTTATTGATTTTATACACAAACTTTTTGGGTTTTTGGATGTTTTGTTTATCTAAACTAAACTAGCACACTGCTTTGTTTACGTAACGAATGTTATATGAATGTATGATAATGCTACACTCGTTGTAATGACAAGTAAAAAAAAAAACAAAGGAAAAAATGCGAGGTCCTACTTATCGCAATGAAAGGCAATTATTATAAGTTTAAGAACGAAACTCCTATCCGACGGCGCTGGACATTCGTGAGTTCAAGTGAGAATTAATCGGGAACGGTAGGAAACCGGTACTAAAATTGTATGAATAAACGACTCTGATTGATCGAATTCCACATCGTCAATCAGCAATCATGTTCACGTCTCATATCTTCGCTATAGTGCCTCTGCTAATAGATGGACCTATAGTCCTTACTACAAACAAGAGCGAACCCTGCATTCAATGTTCACTTTGTTACTTCCACAGAAAGTAGCGGTAACATCCTCGGAGCCAGCGAATGGAACACGGGGTACCCGTCGACGGCGTCCGTGTACCCCGCATACGGATCATTGCAGCCGCCGTACTATAAGCCCGACTTCAGCTTGTGTTTGCCTTCCGATGCTGGTGAGGTTCATTACCGTTTATTACTTGTTCACCGGTAGCCGTGTTCCCCGCATACGGATCATTGCAGCCGCCGTACTACAAGCCTGACTTCAGCCTGTGTTTGCCTTCAGATGCTGGTGAGGTTCAATACTGTTTATTACTTGTTCACCGGTAGCCGTGTACCCCGCATACGGATCATTGCAGCCGCCGTACTACAAGCATGACTTCAGCCTGTGTTTGCCTTCAGATGCTGGTGAGGTTCAATACTGTTTATTACTTGTTCACCGGCAGCCGTGTACCCCGCATACGGATCATTGCAGCCGCCGTACTACAAGCCTGACTTCAGCTTGTGTTTACCTTCCGATGCTGGTGAGGTTCAATACTGTTTATTACTTGTTTACGGCAGCCGTGTACCCCGCATACGGATCATTGCAGCCGCCGTACTACAAGCCTAACTTCAGCTTGTGTTTACCTTCCGATGCTGGTGAGGTTCATTACCGTTTAGTTTATTACTTGTTCACGGCGGCCGTGTACCCCGCATAGGTACCGATCATTGCAGCCGCCGCACTACAAGCTTGAGTTCAGCCTGTCTTTACCTTCCGATAACGTGGAGGTTAAATACAAAAATACAAAATACAAAAATGTTTATTGTTCGAAAAAAAGATTTACAACTTAGTACTAAGATAGCACTAGACTGCACACTAGGATACCCTGTGTTGTGAGTTGGCCCTGGTTCGCAGTTAGGTACTGTTTCTAAGTGTGTAAGTACCTACCTCATTTATAAACACCTCACCTAATGTAGGTACTTGTACCCACTATTTCACGGCAGCCGTGTACTGTACTCCACGTACGGATCATTGCAGACGTCATCAGTCGTATCGTCACTGTCGTGAGGAAACCTCAATTCTTCTAAATTAAGTCCTCAGTCCGCTAAAAGTTAAAAGTAGCGACGGACTCACTACTTGTCACACTGGAAAGAGTTGGGCACTGCTAGTTACATATGTGGATATATAATCAGAATGGTATTTGGAATATCTCTGTCTACCTCTTCGAGGGATACCTAGTCGTGAGCTTTACGCTTTAATATACCTTAAAGCTTCGATATCTAGGTTAACATAAAATTAAGGAAAAAACAAACAGAATTGTCAGAATTTAACGTACTTATTTCGTAATTCACCTTACTCCGAAACCTGTCTATCTGACTCAACAGTAGGTACCTACCTATCTTATATCTAACATCTACTTCTACATAGACTTGTATAATATTCTAGAACTATGGATAAACAAGAGTTCTAGGTAAAGTTATATTAGGTAACCGTTCTAGCTTTGGTAGTAAAATGTGTAGAACTTAGTTATTAAAATGTTTAGGTGCTGATCATGTACATGATTGCAGATGATGTACTCGTACAGTGTGGTATATAAGCTTAGAATGGACCAAACCATTATTCTTTCTTTGGATACCTATGCTACAGATAGATAAAGTTCTTCTGTAGGTGAAAGTTTCATCACTTTACCTACTCATTCCATTCTATGCTAAAAAGAAACCTGTTACAACTGCACGCTTAAAACGAAATTTGATAGTTTTAGTAAAGTTTATGTCCATCCCGAAAGTTTATTGATCGTGTGTTTATACATGTAGAGTGAAAGCACTAACGAATTCTTATTTCCTTCCACAGTTCTTCCCGAGATACCACTAGGGCACACGGATTACAGCGGCTTCCAGCCAACTAACACGAGCTACAAGAGCAGCCCGAGCAGCGCCGGTCTCACAGACCTCAACACCCCCACCGCCGGCCCCGCGCAGCGCTACGACCCCAACTACTACAACTCATGGCCCACCAACTCCTACAACTACAACAACTACCAATACAACAACAGCAACAACAATCCCGCCTGCCTACAACCACACACACCCTACATCAATCCCAATCCACAAATGATCCTACCAAATCTCTACTCCACTGTTAATCAGAATCAAATACATGTACACTTGCACAGTACTGCTGACAAACTTTCAGAACAGCAATGTATGCCAAGTGAGATCAAAATTAGCGATATTTATGGCGGTATTTCAATAACCACGGAACTCCAGCCCGGAGAGGGCAGTGGTTTGATTCAGACCTGCGAGGGGGGCGATGACGTCCATGATGTCAAACACGGACTTCCGTACGGCACTCAAGAAGTGTGGAGACCCTATTGACAGTACGCTTTGAATGCTCAATTTAATGAAGATAATCATAATCAACATTCCGTTGTACATATTGTGATATAATAAATGTTTAAATAAATCTATTCTACTATTAGACAGTAGGTAGCCGTAATATTAATCTTAAATTAATGTTAAACATTAATTAGTTGTTAAGTGTTAATAAATGTATGAAAAATTATAGTGATATTAAATAATAATTACAACCTGTTTTTTTACTGTTATTCCTAATACCGACCTATAGTCTTGTTTGGTCTAAAAATGTATAGGTATACCTAGGTACTTTTTTTTCAACTTTCAAAAAAAATATTTCTGGAATATGCATTCGGTTCATAGGAAAGTCCCACAAAACCGTTTCCAACCACGGTTTGTATGTGGGATGAAGAGTCTCAAATTCTCAATACAATAATATTTTATAAGTTTTACTAGCTGTTGCCCGCGACTTCGTACGCGTGGACATTTTATTTTTTCATAAATCAATGTCTGATCATACTGAGCAATTCAAAATAAATCAAGAACAATGACGGTTAATTTTTGGAAAGTCTTGAAATAATGCTTTTTTTCTCCAAAAAATTGTATGAAAAAAAGTGTGCGTTTTACTGAAATAACTTCCTCGTTTTGTTAGCTTTCTAAAAAGTTATAAATTTTGTAGAAATAAATGGAATTACAATAACATAAAAAGTTTTTACTTAGTACGTGATACGTAGAGGCAACATTCTCATGGAGAAAAATTTTACGAAAATTATTTTGATAACATTATTTATAAATTTAAATCTACACATCATACTCAGAGTGAGCCCTCGGTTCCGAACACATTCACGCAAGCACTTTCTTAGTTCACTTTTAGTTACTCTTGAAGTAAAGGTAAAATCTCAATACCTCCGCTGCGTTTATTGTGCGCTGCCTTAAGTCTTCTACGTCGTTTACTGGGTTTTGATAAACAAGGTCTTTCATTGTGTCCCCAGACATAAAAAATACATGAGGTCGAGTCGGGGCTTCTTGCAGGCCAAGGAGTGGCCCTCCTCTACCAATCCCTCAAATGGTTACGTTGCTGGCCCGACTTGCAACTTATTCCAATAAATGGATTGGTAGAGGACCACCAATACATAGTCTGCAAGAAGCCCCGACTTGACCCCATGTCATTTTTATGTCTGGGAACACATAAAAGACCTTGTTCATCAAACCTCAGTAAACGACGTAGAAGACTTAAGGCAGCGCATAATAAACGCAGCGGAGGTAATGAGATTTTACCTTTACTTCAAGAGTAACTAAAAGTGAAATAAGAAAGTGCTTGCGTGAATGTGTTCGGAATCGAGGGGCTCACTCTGAGTATGATGTGTAGATTTAAATTTATAAATAATGTTATCAAAAGAATTTTCGTAAAATTTTTCTTCATGAGAATGTTGCCTCTACGTATCACGTACTAAGTAAAAAATCTTTTTTATTATTGTAATTCCATTTATTTCTACAACATTTATACCGTTTTTGAGAGTTACGCGGTTATTATTTAATCTAGAATTAAACATTTTAACGGGTTCTTACCGCGTTTTGGTGTTTTGTGGGCTATTTGTAATTCGATGTATTCCTTTCAGGACGTTAAAGGGCAGCCTGAATGCAATTATGTGAACCCCATATGTGTACATTTAAATTAATAAATAATAAAAAAAATCTCCAAGAGAATGTTGCCTCTACGTATCACGTACTAAGTAAAAAAACGTTTTTTGACATTGTAATTCCATTTTTTTCTGAAACATTTATACCCTTTTAGAAAGCTAACAAAACGAGGAAGTTATTTCAGTAAAACGCACACTTTTTTTCATAATTTTTTTTTGAGAAAAACCGTTTGATTTCAAGACTTTGTAATTTTTTTTTCTAAAATTAACCGTTATTGTTATTGATTTATTTTGAATTGCTCAGTATGATCGGACATTGATTTATGAAAAAATCTCGGAAAAAGTGTTAGCTATGAATTAAAATTCAGAATTCAGAATAAAAGAATAAGCAAGCATTTTTTTTTATTTAAGAAACTGTGAAAACCTGGGGTTTTTGGTAAAAAACCTTAAATTCCAAATATCTCGAAAACTATTAATTTCCGACCCTACATATTGGGGTTCACATAATTGCATTTAGGCTGCCCTTTAACGTCCGGAAAGGAATACCGTATTCCTTTCAGGACGTTAAAGGGCAGCCTAAATGCAATTATGTGAACCCCAATATGTAGGGTCGGAAATTAATAGTTTTCGAGATATTTGGAATTTAAGGTTTTTTACAATTCGACGTATTCCGAATACGTCGAATTGTAAATAACCCTGTATACCTAGTCTACGTCGCGTCGAACCTGTAGGTCCCCAAATCTCAAGAAGAGAAGTCCTTCAAGTTTTTGTGAATTTTCGAGCTTTATTGTTTTGTTGATTTCGGCATGAGCTACCCGATCATGTTATGTAGGTAGGTAGTTAGCAAAGATTTTTTTTTGGTCTATACGAGTATCGAGTAGTTAGCTTAATCATGAGCTCGCTTCGCTCGCTCCAGCTTTTTAACAAGCCAGCCAGTTAACCTGTGCAGTTAGCAATAGAAATCGATAAACCGATACTTTGAGATAAACTAAAAATAAGTCTAACTGGTCAAAGATAATAACCGGTAATTTGGGATCTACGACTACACCACTATTAAATGTTGCCATGCGTAAAATGGTCGGGGCTCGGGCAATGGTAGTTCCTCTGTTCACATTCTGGCAACATAATACGCTACGTGAGAAAATGGCGTCAGTGAAGTGTCTTGTCGTCTAAAGTTCTTGCAAAAAGAAAATAGTTTTAGTGACAATTTTAGTGATTAAACTTGTTTTCCTTTATTTATAGATAAATTGTGATATTGTTATAAATATTAACAGCTGTAAGTATGCAACTTGCATGGCTAGTCACAATTTCATGCGTCATTTGCAGGTTTCTGAGATAACGGCGACCGAATTTTACCAAAATGCAAATGAGTCTAAATCTAACCGTGATTATTTGATTGCAGTCGAAAAAAGGCCTCTAAACGTAATAGTGAGAGTGCAATGTCCGAGGAGACAGATCGGCACGGGGAGTCGGCGTGTGACGGAACGGGCGGAGGCACGAATGCAATTCGCGTGTTGTTGACCCCGCACCAACTCGACGCCGCGAACGCGGACTCGCTGCGAGCCGCGTGGAAAAACCAGGACTTGTACATTGACCACCTCGAAACATTGAACAAACAGTTGGAAGGTATTTACGAAAGTTTCGGCTTGGTAGTGACTTGTCGCCCGTCGACCGACTTGTTTACGTGCAAACGTTATCTTGTTATATGTATATCGACAATGCTTTAACTAAAACTAGTGATACTGTTATGACATGATATGGTATAATTACTGTGACGAATTAGTTGTTTATAAGTGGTTTGAGGTGTATTTAGGTGTTCTAAGGTAGTTGGCAAGAAGATATTGGTGTAATGCTGTGTTTAGAACGGTGACAGTGGAGTGATCAGTGGAAGTGAAGTGGAGGTGTGAAGCCAAGTGAACGCTCCAGGTTGCTCTGGAGTGTTAGTATCAAGTGCATTTCCTTCTACAATGTCTTCTGAGGCTGCCGCTGCCGTCTCACGCTTATTTACATGTGAAAAAGTAAATATGTTTTTCTTTACTTGTTTTGCAACTTTATTGATAAGTTTATTTTGTATTCTGCATTATTTAAGTGATATACAAGGTCCTTCTTAATATGCTGACACTTTTTTAATGGGATGATCAGACCATCAAACTGAACAACTTTCTCAATGGGACCAAGGTCGAAATCGGGAAAAAAAATCTGCTGTCCCATACATTTGGCTTGAGTAGGTTTGCAGTTTTGTATGGGACAGCAAATTTTTTTTTTCGATTTCGATGTTGGTGCCATAGAGGAAGTTGTTCGGTTTGACAGTCTGATCATCCCCTTAAAAAAGTGTCAGCATATTAAGTTGCACTCTGTATAAATTTGTATATTATAGCATTTTTACAATGTTGTATGAAAAGTGCTAAAAAAAACAAGTTTATTGAATTTGATAGGTGTGCAGTTTGTATCAAAGTTGGCCGTTGTATATTGGGTCAGTACAAAAATTGAATCAGCTGTTTCGAAAACTTTAGCATGCTCATGATATTTGGCCTGCTCGTAATGAAACAAACTGTTTAACCAGCGTTATAAATAAAGGAAACATCATCAAAATTTACATTAAAATATGTTTACTTACGTTTTAAGAAATTAGAATAACCAGTTCAAGTAAATGCAATAGATGACAATCTTTACCAGCTGGTTACGAAATAGCATTTTTACAGAAGTGGCATAGTCAATTATCACCACTTTGAAATATTGGTGTTTTTCCAGCCACCGTTCAAACTTATTTTTCTTTATTTAGACTCCTATGATAGAGATTATAGACTACGAGCTTTTACCCGTGACTTCGTCCGCATAAATTATGTACCAGATTTTAAGTCAGATTATAAGCTATCAAACAAAAAAGGTTTCATCAAAATCGGTTCAGTAGTTTTTGCGTGATACTCGAACAAACAAACAAACAAACAGACAGACAAAAAATCCAAAAATTGGTGATTTGGAATCAGGGACAGGTAAAAACCATGTCGTAATTTTTTTTTGTAAATATCTTCAATGTACAGACACACTTCTGTTACAGTTTTATAATAGTTTAGATAATGATATTACTTATAGTATTAAGACAACTTTCACCAGTTTACTAAGATGTATAAGTGTATAATTAATACTAAATTAAGTTTGGCTGTGAAATTATAATTTTACTATGGTGAAAAATTGCTATGCCCGGCTCCATACAAAAATGCTGGTAGTCCTTTTGCAAGTTATATGTATTATGTGCATATTCTATTCCAGATTGACTGGTACGATGTAAATAAAAAAATATAATAAATTAAAGAAACTGTACAACATGTTAATGAATAATGCAAAACATTAAAATAGTTTGTTTAGAATCAAGAGCAGAATCAAATTATCCAGGTTTCAACATGGGTACATTTTTCAAAATATTATAATTTGTTTGTATCATTAAAAATTTACTGAAGTCGGTGTCAACCCACAGCACGGGCACACTCACCTTACTTACTACCAAAACAAGATTCTTAAAATGTATCCATGAGTACACTAGTGCTTTCATTCTTTGCTGAAATAATAACAAATGATTTATGCATGAAAACTTAAAATGTTAATAACTTTAAATTTTAATTAAGTGATCTGATGATTGTTAAAACAGTGAAACTATTTTGTCTGCAAATAATGCAATTATTTAGTTATAATTATAAAATATCAGTTTGGGTGTATGAGGTTTTGCGCTTATTCATTAACATGTTGTCAGAGAAATTAATATTCTACAGTATTTTTTGCTTAAAAGCTAATTTGTAACTTATAGGAGCTACAAATTATTCCAATAGTCGAATAAAGTATAAGTACAGTTCCAGTTAGGTACTTCAAATTATCCACAATAGCGAGCTTGTGTTAAAAACTAGAAACATTTTTGTAACTCTCATCTTAAGGGTCAATTCACATTAGAAGAGCATTGGCGTGCAGCGGCAATCCTATCACTATACTCCGTGCAGGAATTAGAGAGACAAAATGTAAATAACGGTAATGCCAGTGTAGAAAATACCATTTTGAAACGGATAAAACTTATCTCTGGAATATACAACAGTAAATTATCAATTCTACTCGCAAAGGATTGCGACAGATGATATGTTAATTATGTATGAAAAATAATAATAAAATACGCAAGTCGTCATATATTTGAGAACAAAAGAAAGCGGGACTGTAAATATTTTATTTCGTGGTCTGGCAACACTCAGATGTATTTGACCTTTGGTTCGTTTTAAGAAAGTTCTTAAAGAAAAATACTCTTTATTGTACACAGTAACGAAAACGCGTCTCTTGATTAGTTAATATCGTCTTCGGTCCGTACGCTACGCGAGGACGCTACGAATAGCACTAAAAAGTCAAGAAATGGGCTACAATAACGTAATTTAAAAATGTCATTCAATTTGTTACGAGTATTGTTCTTATTTATTGATAGACAACAAATTTTTAATATCACCGCAATCTAGTAAGTGCCTACATAATGTTATAATTAAAAAATGTACCAAAGGCTTCTGACCACGAAACGTCACTTTGACAGTGACGTTTCTTTGTTTACATTTTGTCTCTCAAATTCCTGAATGGAGATTAGTTAATAAAGGTCAAATTTATTTGCACGTCGCAGATGCATCCGTTGCTCGCTCCGAATAAATTTGACCATTAATCACTAGTAATAAGATTGCCGCTGCGCGCCTATGCTCTTCTAATGTGAATTGACCCTATGGCTGATCCATACATTGGCCCTAAAGTGTTTTAAATGGATCTTAGCACTGTTTTAGATTTCCATACTTTTGATGGTCTTGCAAGTTGTTAGGAGTAACCATTGATTAAGAACAAAGGATCCAATGACCAATCCTCCTTACAAGCATGGAAACACGAAAATTTGGCCAAAGCGGTTAGTAATGTTCAACCTTCTTTCGTATGTCGATGATTAAACTTTATGTTTGTTCCTTTCTGTCAGAAGAAAAATAAATAAAACCTTTTTTTTTTATCATTGGGTTAGAAAGGGACAAACCAACAATGATTAAAACGTACGAAACAAGTTGAACATTACCGACCGCCTAGGAGTACTTTCATGTTTTAATAACAGCCATCAACTTCTTTAGTGATTTCTGAATAAGGATGGATTGTAAGGCAGTCTGTACTCCAGATATAAACAATACCTATTTCCAGCTTCCTGGGAGAAAATCTCTTTGAATCTTGTCTGACAGAACCAATCCTGTCAATTATGTTTAATTCAGATACATCCAGGAAGCTGGAAATAGATATTGTCTATACCTGGAGTACAGACTGCCTGCCCATCCTTATTTAGAAATCAGACCAGAAGTTGATGGCTGCTATTAATTCAAGCTTAAATTGTAGTTTTAATGAATTGTTGAGTCATTAATCTATCTATTCTGTATAGGTGTCCATTTTGTTCTTGTATAAGACTGATTGTGATTTGTGTAGGTAATTTTTAATCAAATGTGTAGCATAGAGTATGGCATTATTTATTGATTTAAAAAGTGAAAAGTGCAACGGTCCTGTGCTATCCATTATTAATATTGTGTCAATATTTAAAAAATATTCAATCACATACATAAATTACAACAATTTTCATTTGGTATTTGAGAGAGGTAGTTATGTGATAAAGATTTGGAGCTAGACATAGTCCATCTAGACATAATGGTAATACTAAAATTGTTGGTACCTACTACTATAAGAATTTAATATTGAATTTCTTACGTTCAGTAATCACGGGCAATTAAGTCCCGGACCTTTGGAAGGCGTGCATGGGGCCGAAGCCAACATGTAGAGGCCCGTTCTATTATTGAATCCATACACCCTCCTCTGTTCTAAGTTCCATGACAATTGGTTTATCAATTTGGTTTTCTTTCAGTGGAATCATTCTTTCTGCATTTTACTAGTAAACTAAATTATGTAAAGGAACCCGAAGGCCTTTTTCTGAATTTTGTTAGCTTATCTGACATAATTATCATTCATAAAAAACATGTCAAATGATCGGTCAGAAAAGCTAATAAGTGTTAAGAAGTGGTGAAACAGGCCATCTTAAGTTATTTATCTTAAAATGTTTTTTATATTAACTTTCAATTGTATTTAAACTTGATTATTTTGCCAAAGTTCAGAATAAAATTAATTGTTCGAGTTTCGAAATAATGACAAATTCTGCTGATCAAGTAGTATGTTATAACAGTGTGGACTCCTTTCTCCCCAAAACCCAGCATCCACTCTAAACCTTTTGATCGACACTGGTACCTTCAAAAACCTTTCTCAAATCTCATTAGTTCTCTCTCTGTCGCAAGATAAAATATTTCTGTGCTTGTAATTCTTATCCACTCCTAGATTTACCTCAGCCCAGATTATCTCCTAACACCCTTGTTAATAATTGTGTGTTCACAACACTAGTCTCATTCCTACGTTTTTACTTCCTTACCATAATCTATCTCTTTTCTTAAGCTAAAATTGAATTCATTCTTATCGTGCAACTCTCAAAAATTGTATAATCCCTTTTCTTCTCTTCCATTCTCTAAAACTGTTGAACGCGAAAACCAAATGTCAAACATCATTCTAATAGGGTTTGAATTTTAAATCAATATCGTAATTTAGTTAAGGTGTTGTCGATTTTATTATTATTTCTTTTTAAATTTCGATGCATTCGTAGGAAGTTATGTAAAACAGTTAAAATCATTGTGACAGGTCCAAAGAAAACCCATTACACAGTGTTTTAATTCAGTTTAGATGGAAAAAGCGTAATACTTAAAACTGTATTAATCAGTATCGATTGTGTTCGAATTATTTGCAACAAAATGTACAATCGATCCTTTTTATATCAATTTGAAAATTGTTTAAAGTTAAAATGAAATAATTTTAAACAATAAAATGAATTTAATTGTTTAAAATGAAAAGTAGGAAGACTATCTAAAAAATTGGCTGTAACTTCACAGGAAGCCTGGAAAAGGCGAAAGAGGCGGAGGATAGGGTAAAGCAACAATATGCCGAGTCACAACACAGGGAGAAAGTACTTGTCAGACGGCTCGCTGCCAAAGAGCAGGAGATCCAGGATTACGTAGTAAGTATACATTTTTGGCATTAGTTCTTTTGAAACAAATGAAAATTTAACCTTATCTTATCTGTTTGGCAGACATAATCTGTCTTAAAGGTATCCAAACAAAGTGCAAAATTATCTTGCATTAATATAACAAGCAAAATACCTTTATCTCATAAAATTTTACTTATTTTGTATTTCTTTCTTTCAGAGTCAAATAACGGAATTGAAGTCTTCACATGCGAGCCTTAACGGCCGGCCGACGCTTTTAGACCCTGCGGTCAACGTACTCATACTTCGGCTCAAACAAGAACTAACGTCGACAAAAGCGAGACTAGAGGAGACGCAAAACGAACTGGCTGCGTGGAAGTTCACGCCGGATTCAAACACGGGGAAGAAATTAATGGCAAAATGCAGGTTGTTACATCAAGAGAATGAGGACCTAGGACGCATGACATCCAGCGGTCGAATAGCTAAATTAGAAGGCGACCTAGCACTACAAAAAAGCTATAGTGAAGAAGTTAAAAAGTCACAATCAGGTTTGTAACCGTCTTTATCAAATCAATGATATCTGTGACAGAAATCGCAAATGATAATACTATGTGTTGATTGCAGAGCTGGACGAGTTCCTGCAGGAGCTGGACGAGGACGTGGAGGGTATGCAGAGCACGGTGCTGTTCCTGCAGCAGGAGCTGCGCGCGTCGCACGCGACGGTGAACGGCGCGCGGCCGGCCTCGCCCGACAAGCGCGCCTACTCGGGCAGCGAGTGCAGCGACGCGCCGCTCGGCAAGCGCCGCCGCGCCTCCGTCCTCTCGCTCGACTACAACGAGGAGGAGGAGCCCCTCACCGTCACCAACGGCGACGCCGACTAGCCCAGGAGCTCGGTGTTCTCATACAGAACACGTTACTTTAACATCAACTAGTGCATTCTGTGACCCACTGTATCCTTGTAACGGCCATGTTTCGTTGATTGAATTATTGTGAGTGATCGCCGTCTATGTATAGTACCGAGGTGCAACGCTGGTTTAGTGTCAGTCACTCATTTCGAAACATGTGAATGCTTATCTATTAGCACATATTGAAGTGTATACTATAAATCTATGTACTTTCATTAGAAGACAAAATATATAGACAAATATGCGTCATTTCCATTGACAATGAATTGGTGATGATTGTGTCTAATGTGAAAATGAGACTAAAACATTTGGTAAAACTATAGTTTGCGTTTTATGCACAACAGTGGACCATGTGATCAGATTTAATAGTGAATCGTTTTTTGACATTGTTTTTATATTGAAACAGACACTCGGTTGACAATTTTATAATTTATTTATGTATAAGTGCATTAATTGTGATATATTAGAAAAATCCAATAATATATGAGCAATAGCGATTGACTTTTGTTGCAGAATTTCATTTGTTTATGGCATTTATTTTATTTACATGCCAGTTTTGATGTAAATGATAAATGTAGTGGAGCCCTCAACAAATAAGCAATATAGTTGAACACCAAGCCTAAATGTTAAAAAGAATACGTTTTTATGAAATTGTGTGTTTCTACATGAAATGTTTCTATTTTAAAATTAAAATAAATGTATATAGAGCTATGTTAATAAACATATTACTAGCATCAATTTATGCATTCTTATTTCTTTATTCTTTAAAATATTTCGTTTGTCGCAGAAGAAAATATTTTCTTGAACACTTTACAATCCAATATAAAACTCAATTTAAATTGCTATGTTGTGAAATCATAGTAAACCTGAAAATTTATGTCCACCAGTAAATGTACAAACATTCTATTTGACTTACCTATATTTTATCGATGCCATATCCATAGGTAAGATAAAATTGTAAATTTTGTATACAATGTCAGCAAATGAGCTTATGCTGTTTCTACACGAGATTTACCATTTATCTAAGTACGTAGATTACGATTAGTGTAAATTTTACTCCTCATGCGTTAAAATCATAGTTACAAGGATTAAATCACTTTTAACTTTTTAATTACAATCAAATTACAATATTCTTTGCTCTTTTAACACGCTTATTTAGTACGCTGTGTACAGGTGTAACTAAACACCCTAAAGGGGTGGAGGACCTTCAAACTGAACGACTCCCTATGGAGCCAACTAGAGAAAAAAAATGTTTTCCTACTAAACTGCAGTACCGACTCTACTCAAATAATTGGGACAGCCGATTTTTTGCGACCATGTTTCCATTGTCAAATGTTCAGTTGTATGGTCTGCACCACACCTAAACATTACTAGGCAGTGAACGCAAATACCGTTCACTGTTGGTGTTGTGTTACACTCTGTATTTTGTGTTTTTGTTAACCCGACTTACCTAAAAATAACATTTATTTTCATAAGCCAACCGATAGCAACACAGCCCAGTGTAGCAACCTCCTACGAAGGTGCTCAAGTATGGAGGACGCCGCTTCGAAGTACCGCAGAACTCTTAATCATACAAAAACTCGCTGAAAGTAGAGGTAAAATCATATTGTTTTCTACTTATTATAGATACTATATGTGTAAGACGGAAATGGATGGCATAATGTAGGAGGCTATTAATGAGTGAGCGAAAAGTTTTTAATCTAAGAATGAGTGGATACCTACGGGCTGATGATGACGATGATATGTGCTTATATGTAGGCAAACTTCTCAAAATATACGGAATCTTGTTGGTAGATTCCGTCTGAGAAGCGGGTTCATTTCATTATCAGTTACTAAACGCCGAGCATCAAAGTTCTCAAATTACAGAAGTTGAACGAGCCTAGCTGGTACACGTCTTCGGATGTGGTATTACTTGGGTAGGTATTGTCTAGTGTCGAGCGCCGTCCTTACAGCGGCCGGCGAGTGCCAGTACCGAATTGCTACTGTTTAACTACTCCACTTGAAAATATAATGTTGTCTAAGGGCATCGGTCAAAACAAATTTTGCCTGATTATTGCAGTCATAAGTGGTTTTGACGGGTTACGAGTCTTGACTGTAACAGTACCTACAGGTATTCCTAACAATGTGAAAAGAATAACGTAAAACTTTGTTATTCTCACAGACAATTTTTTGTGACAAGGTTCTAAGGTGTCCTACATTTCGTAGTTGGTGCCGGATAATGCCGTTAGATGGCAGTACACCTATTCTTTAAGGCAGTACTTTCGTATACACGAATGTGTAGAATTAAAAAATCGCAATCCAGATCAGATTGAAGCGGCTTGAAAATATTCTGACGGCAAGTTGGCCGCTAATTTGCCTCCACCAATCCGCATAAGAGGGCTATCACAGTTCAGTGGCGCCCTCATCACATTAAAAAAGATTTCTCAATAAAGAAAGCATAAATAAAAAAAAATTGCTCAACCTCAAAACTACAAAAGCCTTCAAGCTATTTTCATAGAATACTTTTATAGGTTCTAAACATTCCACTTTTAGACAATTTCGAATAAAAACAAAAGCGGCCGTTTTTTTTTCTTTTTTCAACATTTTTATGTTTAGACCTTTAAAAAACCTATAAAAGTATTCTATGAAAATAGCTTGAAGGCTTTTGTAGTTTTGATGTTAAGCACTTTTTTAATTCAGGCTTTCTTTATTGAGAAATCTTTTTTAATGTGATGAGGGCGCCACTGGACTGTGATAGCCCTCTTAATGCCCGCGCCGCGTGGTTGAATAGGTATACCTATTCATAGGTACGCCTTTCAAAGTCTATATATAGACTTAGAAAGGCCTATGTTGCCGTGGGACGTGATGGTTTAATTATACCTCATTATTCCCTCTTACCTATTGATAATATCTAATGATTAATCTGATTCTACCACCAGCCATATCGCTATGGACGCTGAACCCCGGCCGAGCTGAATTCCTAGTGAAACGAAAGGTCTTAGCGGGCATCGCGCAGCTCCTCACCGCTCGCCATATAAGCCACCAAGTCATTATACCTGATGTGCAGCGTAGGATCGACAGAGTGAAAGTCAAGCAAGAATTATGGAATAAAGATACTCTCAGACTAGGTAATCAAACCTTTGTTACCTACCTTCAAAATTACTGCCAAGTATAAAATTAAAGCCGAGCTACGGATATAATAAATAAATAAATAAATAACGCTCACAGGCACGTACATTGTAATGATCCCAAGAAAGCACTATTTATAGGCTGTTTATTATGGAAACCATACAACGACGGCACAAACATATAAACATCCATGACCGAACCGGGATTCGAACCCAGGACCCTGGTTTGGCAGTCCGGCGTGGTAACCGTTACACCAACCGGGTCGTCAACATATAACAACTCCACAACGCATTATTCGATATCAAAGTCTTGATACCTAATAAGAGTCATATCACATATCGCCGCGATATTTCTGAGATCAATCAGTGACGCGGCGATAACGCTCCGTAAAAAATAAAAATCGCGACAAACTAGTTGCCGCCGTGTATCGCCAACGCCAATCGCTTGTGTGATACCTTTGTCCTTTACCTACCTATGGCTTTTATACCGATAACGGTGTACATAGGATCCTCCTTAATATGCTGACACTTTTTTAAGGGGATAATCAGACCATCATACTGAAAAACTTTCTCTATGGGACCAACATCGAAATCGCGCAAAAAAAAATCTGCTGTCCCATACATTTGGCTTGAGTAGGTTTGCAGTTTAGTATGGAAGAGCAGATTTTTTTTCGCGATTTCGATGTTGGTCCCATAGAGAAAATTGTTCAGTTCGACGGTCTGATCATCCCCTTAAAAATTGTCAGCATATTAAAAAGGACCCTATATAAATACCGTGTGCTTCCCAGCATAGAATAGCCCACCCCATCTCTTGCCCTTGGTTTTTGGGACACTTGCTGTGTTTGTATGGGCGAAAGCACGAAATGCTTCTGATACCACTTTTATAGACACATCATAATTTAACTGAACACACGATTGTCCTAAGGTGGTTGGTGTGGGTAGGGTAGGTACGTGGTACCTACGGTAGGTTCCTATTTGAAATCATTAAGGAGGCTACTCCGATCTTATGGTTACCGTATCAAACAGGAAAGCAGTCAAAGTCAACATAATTTATTCAATATAGGAGCTTGAAGCACACTTATTAAACGTCACATCTTTTTTTGAAGCTACCACCGCGTCGGAACGTGTTGTCGCTGTAGAGAAGATGCGGCCAGAAACTCTACAACATAATACGACTTAATAACTAAACAATATAAATTCTTATGCTAAGGTTATGTATACAATAATATATAAGTACATACGTCTATTTAATAAAATTATTGATACTATACAGTACTATAAGTTAGTGTCACTCAGACCCAAGCATTTTGATCATTGAAATGAATGCAACAACGCCAACATTCTTATTTAACAGGTCATCGAATGAACTGGCATTCATACCCAACTTCAGCTACCATCGACGAGTACTATGCATTCTTGAAAGAAAACTATGGCGCCATTTGTGATGTGGTTGAAGTTGGAACGACAGAGGAACGAAGGCCAATACGGGTAAGTTCCTGGGCGATCGAGCTTTACTCCTACAAAAATAGTTTTTCCATAGATTACCTTATTACCATATTACTACATAGATAGATTGTTTGCCCCAAGTTTGCCCCCCATGAACCGCTATCCTGAAAATTTTATCGAAATCCTTACAGCCGTTTTCTAGGACACGATTACAGATAGGTAGGTATACAGGGTACTTCTTTATATTATGCTGACAGTCTTTTAAGGGGATGACCAGCTTCAAACTGAACAATTTTCTCTATGGGACCAACATAGAAAACGCGAAGAAAACAACAGCTGTCCCATACATTTGGCTTGAGTAGGTTTGCAGTTTTGAATAGAACAGCAGATTTTTTTTCGTGATTTCGATTATGGTGCCGTAGAGTAAGTTGTTTAGTTTGACAGCATATTCATCCCCTTAAAAAGGACCCTATACTGTACGAACAAATGTTGCTCGATTAATTGTAGGTATAGTTTAAACTTATTTGTGTCTGTGCTTCAATAAGTAAGTTCTCTAACTGGGTGGTTATCTAATGTTTCTGTATTGTTCATTGATTAAGCAAACTCAGGTGCTCGTGTGTTTAATTAAAACTCTGCCTGAGCACTTGGGATTAGTTTATTAACATGGGTCATCGAGTTTACTGACTAGGTAACAATTACGCTACCTAGTAGGGAGGTACTTAGTAAATAGGTAGGTACCTAGATAAAAAGTTACTTTTACAGATGGTCAAAATATCGAATCATAATCCAGAAAACAACGCTATTCTAATAATAGCTGGGCAACATGCGCGGGAGTGGGTCGCAATCACTTCTGCTTTCTACATTATTAACAATATCACAACTAACTTTAAAGAACAACCAGTGCACATGAAAAATAAGGACTGGTAAAGTAGACCATACATTTGTACTTTTAATATTGGAGTAAAGGAGTAATTAGTTCATCAAATAATATAATTTAATGATTAGGTACATCATCCCAATCGCAAACCCCGACGGTTTTGCGTATTCACAAACACATGATCGACTTTGGAGAAAAAATCGACGACCATTTGCATCATGTTATGGTGTCGATGTCAACAGAAATTACGAGTAAGTTAGACAGACATAATCACAGACTTACATCCCAATGATTTCCACGATTGATTTATACAGGGTAAAATTGATATCATTGGCATCCTTTTAAACTAAGAGTCTACCCATCAAACTGAACAACTCTTACTATATTATGAGAGCAAACCATACCTACATTTGAGTCGAGTATAGGCACTGCAGTTTAGTAGGTATAGAACAGCAGAGTTTTGCGTGCTATGATCGGTTTGCTCCCATAGTAAAAATTGTTCAGTTTGATGGGTAGATTCTTAGTTTACAATGTTAAATTTCGCAGAACTTACTGGGATAAAAATAGAAACATCGATATGTGCACGGACACGTATTCTGGACCCGGCCCCTTTTCTGAACCAGAATCAGCAGCTGTGCGTGTACGTATCTACCCGTCTTACCCAACCCAAGGAATATTTCACAAATCCAATCGTTTACGAACAACCAATAAAGTTATATAATTAACTGTGAAATTCATAAATAGTAGGTACCCCAGAAACCACCTTTGGCCGTCCATTATTGACTTTTCCGTTATACAAAATTAATCATCATCACCTCAGCCGAAAGAGTCCACTGATGGGCGGACTGGACCAGTCCAGTCCAGACCAACAAGGATTGCCACAACAATCGGTCTCGCGCTGCCTCTTCCAACGTGTTCTCACCCCCATCACCAAGAGTGCGATTTTTTAATCTCATTCGCTGAGTTCAGCAGTTGAAAATGTCAAAATTACTATGGAGAAACGCATCTTTCTACTGCTGATTTGACTTTCAAAAATCATACTTTAGGAGTGCGATTTTTGAAAGATGCGTATCTCCCCGTGGTATCTCCATAATAATTTTGACATTTTCAACTGCTGAACTCAGCGAATGAGATTCAAGAATCGCACTCCAGGTCGTCGTCGGTCCCCTTGTCTACCCACGCTTTCCTGTAGGCTACTCGCGAAGCTCAAGTACCTTCCTATTAACAACCTACTAATTAATGCTGTTTTTATTTTCGCCAGGATTTAGTATTGAATGCAAAGAAGAACTTCTCTGCATTCTTAGACATTCATGCCTATGGTCAAATTATTTAAAAGTGTCTCGGGTAGTGCAGCCTTTATTTCCGGATTTAAGAGAGGAGCACCTAAGAGGGTGCCATTAGAGGGCAGGAGATACTTTTCTTTAAGTTCCTTCCTAGACTCTTTGGTAAGACCAGTAATGGATATATGTTCCAGGCGGCTGGCTAGTTCCTTATGAATTTCTTTGCCGTATTCCACTGCTGCGGCTGGATCTACGCCCAAAATCTCCAGAATGTCACTGTCTAAAGCTATGTGTTCCTCAGAATTGACAGTTTTGAGTGCCTCTTCGGAAAGCAAGTCGTTAGATTTTGGGGATGTTGCAATGACATTTTCTGAGTTGGCATTTGAGGCCACATTCTTATCTCCTGAAGTGGTTTCCGTGTTTGTTTGTACAATATTATTTATGAGTGTGTTGATATCTTCTAATGGTGGTATGTTTTCAGTGTCGTCCATCATCATTTGATTAATGATACTATCTGGAATTATTCAATAATTGCATTAGGGAAGCAATTAGTTAAATATTTAATTTTTTGGAGTACACGGTGCCCAAATTTAAATTATTGAGTTGTCGTTGATTACATAATATGACAAACATGTGTATAAAGTTTCTTATGAGTAGTGAGAAAGACGGATGTCAGACTCGAATTACTTTAGGTACATGAATTAAACTAGGTTTCATTCATTATTAGGTACCTTTAGAAACTGGTATATGTAACAATTCCGTTGAATTGAACGACCCAGTGTAGATGCAAATGTATTGAAACAGTCCTTTTGATCTGTTCGATTAACATTTTAAAGATAGGTATCTAAACAATTTGTTTGTTTACAACCGTTATCTGATATGGCGGCCGTGCGCCGGACCCGGTATTGATTGCGTAACGTTGTCGTTGGTATGCAGTGAGACAGTCCCATGATCCGCTCGAAGTGCATGATAACAACAAAGTTCGTTTAATAAGAAAGTTTCTGTAGGTACCTGCCGAGTCCTCTGATGGCGATGGTGTTGAGTCCCTCGATGATGAAGATATTTCCTGGTTGCGGCGACGCGCACGTTTTAGATTTTTCATTTTCTTTTTGATATAATCAAAATCATCCGTGGCGTGTTTACGTTTAGGCATATTTTATACACTTATTGAACACTTTCAAACTGTTTATCAAGAAATATAATACTGTTTATGAAGTTAAAACGTCCGAGTGGTAACCAAAGAGTACTTTTTTATACCGGAAATAGAGACCCCTCTTGACGGTTTTAGGGAGCAACAGAAACGAAGCGCCGCCGGTAGATGTACTTGGAACTATAAGCAACTACGGCTGTAGCCGCAGGAAAATTATTAAATTTTTTCCAATTGCTTCTCCTAGATTCTTAATTATTTGTTGTTATCTTTGGAGATAACAACAAATAATTAAGAATCCAGGCGAAGCAAACATTAACAGACAACACATGAAACATGTTTTCAAAAATGGGTAGGTACATTTGGAAATAATTGGCAAATTATTTTAAATAAAACAAGTCAAAATAACAACAAAGCTAACTTTTATTTTGAATTTTTTTTTGAACTGTATCAACTATCATTCTATCTATGTGTTTACATTTGTTTTTATGTATAGGTAAAAACATGTAATATTTATTAATTCTAAGTAGTAATTCTGAGGCTTCAGAATATCCATGACTACCCCCTCGGGGAATATAGTTGTGAGCATATGTTTACGCTTACGCTTAAACAAATATTATATTTTATGGTTAATTCAATTAACTGTGTCTACTCATCATCTTCCTGCCCTTATCCCATTACTTGGGGTCGGCGCAATATGTGGTCTTCCTCCATTCATCTCTTTTAGCCGTCATCTCAGCGCACACTCCCTTCTTACACATGTCATCCCTCACACAATCCATCCATCTTTTCTTTGGTCGTCCTCTCTTCATGCAGCCATCCACATTCATATCTAATACTCGTCTTGTAATATGACACTCCTCTCTTCTCATCACATGCCCATACCATGACAATCGGTTACCGCGCAGTTTTTCATTCACAGGTGCTACTTTCAAACTTCCTCTAATATACTCATTCCTAATCTTATCCATTCTAGTAACACCACACATCCATCTCAACATTCGCATCTCTGCTGCATGCAGTCGCTTTTCATCCGTCACTTTAACGGCCCAACATTCCGAGCCATACATGACGACAGGTCTTATGATGGTTTTATATATTTTCCCCTTCAGTTTAAGGGGGATCCGGGAGTCACAGGTCATTCCTGTGACTTGTCGCCATTTCATCCACCCGGAGTTGATTCGGCGTTTCACGTCTCGATCAATATCGCCATCGCTTTGTAAAAGTGAACCGAGGTACCGGAATTCGGAGCAGACTGGCAAAGGTACGCCATCAAGGGCAATAGGCACAAAACCAGAGAGACCGCCGAAATCGCAGAACATACATTCAGTTTTGGTTCTGCTGATTTTCAAGCCAACACTCTCTAGCTTTTGCTGCCATTTTGCCAGTCTGTCCTGGACCTCGAGTCCATCTTCCCCGACAAGCACAATGTCGTCGGCAAATAGCATGCACCAGGGTGCCTCTTCCTGAATGTCCGATGTTAATGCATCCATTATCACCAGGAAGAGGTATGGACTCAAAGCAGACCCTTGGTGCAGACCAACAGCCACATTGAACTTGCCGGTGTTTCCAGCGACCGATCGCACACTCGTACTGGATCGGCTATACATTGCCCGAATCAACTTTATATATTTACCGGGCATACCTTTAACTTTCAGGGCCCACCACAAAACCTCTCGAGGTGCTCGATCGTATGCCTTCTCGAGATCAACGAACACCATATGCAGGTTCTTTTGTGCACGTTTGTACTTCTCACACAGTTGGCGGAGCGCAAAAATAGCATCCGTTGTTCCACGACCAGGCATAAAACCGAACTGGTTTTGCGTAATTTCAGTCTCTTCTCGCATTCGTCTTTCTATTACCTTCTCCCATACTTTCATACTGTGTGACATGAGCTTTATTCCCCGATAATTATTGCAGTCCTGTATGTCACCCTTATTTTTATATATGGGCACCAGCAAACTGTTGCACCATTCATCAGGGATAACTTCTTCATGCAATAACCTATTAAAGAATAAAGCCAGCCACTTAAATCCATCCACACTCAACAATTTCCATACTTCAACTGGTATTCCATCTGGTCCTACAGCTTTTCCATTCTTCATACCTTGTACAGCCTTTTTCACCTCTTCATCACTCACTTCCCTTACCAAACCCATATTCATGGGTACATTTTCTAACACCCCAGTCCAAACATTCTCTTCATTCATCAATCTTTCAAAATATACCTTCCAACGTTCCTTAATATCGTCATCTTTCGACATCACTTTTCCTGCATCATCTTTTATACACCTTATATGACAAACATCTTTCGTATTCTTTTCTCTAGCTTTTGCCATTCTATATAGCTCTTTCTGCCCTTTAGGATTGTCGAGTGACTGATATAATTTATCCTGGGCTTCAGCTCTGGCAATAGCTACACATTTTTTCGCTCTCGTCTTACATTCTTTATAAACAATCTTCTTTGCTTCTTTCACACTTGCATCACTATCTTCGTTCTGCCATTCCTTAAAAGCAGTCTTCTTTTCTTTCAGTATTTTTTGCACTTCTTCATTCCACCACCACGTATCTTTCTCTATCGTACCTTTCCCTTTCGATTCTCCTAAAATATCTTTCGCTACCGTTCTGATACAATTAACTGTGTCTACTATCAGTTTAAAATAACAATGTGCATGACCTCGCCTGCAAATGTGACGTCACTCAGTCACACGAACTTCACTCGAGTCATTCAAATGATTATTTCCTTTACATAGAGTCTATATTCCTTTACAACCGAGTGAAGTTATCGAACGGCCCTTCAAGGTCATGCACATTGTTATTTTAAACTGATAGTATAGTACCTATAATAATAATATCTAACTAACAAACGAATCTTGCAATTTACCGTCAACCGATTGAGTTGAAATTTTACACTCAAGTTTAGTTCCGATTACCTACAATACATTATTATTGTAACATGGAGCTGATCTGATGACGAAGACGAAAGTGGTTGCTGGTCGAGGGATCTCCTCGATTAATTATAGAAAAAAAATCGTGTTTCTTCATTAATTTGTCTAGATGAGGACTTTTAACATCACTACCATAGAAAATAAAAGTTACAAATAAAATTAATTAACAACAACAAGTAGTAGTAACAACTATTTTTAACCGGCTTCAAAAAAAGAAGGAGGTTCTCTATTTTTTTTTGTATGTATGTTACGCGATAACTCCGGCTTACCGATTTGGATGATTCTTTTAGAGGTTATGTATACCCCTGAATTTGTCCCATTTTGATTGGGTGAAAATCTGAGAGATGCGTTTTGGAGCAACTATATATTTAAACACTGAAAAATATTTAGTTAAACAGACTTCAAAACTAATAAAATGTTTTTGTAAAAAGAAACTTTCTTACCTTAGATTACCTACCACTTTATTTGTAAACATAAAAGTATATTAAATATATTACATCTAAACTATTATAAAACTGTAACAGAAGTGTCTGTACATTGAAGATATTTACAAAAAAAAGATTACGATATGATTTTTAGATGTCCCTGATTCCAAATAACCAATTTTTGGATTTTTTGTCCGTCTGTTTGTTTGTTTGTTTGTTCGTTTGTTTGGGTGTTTGTTTGTTCGAGTATCACGCAAAAACTACTGAACCGATTTTGATGAAACTTTTTTTGTTTGATAGCTTATCATCGGACTTAAAATCTGGTATAATTTATGTGGACGAAGTCGCGGGTAAAAGCTCGTATATTATACAAGTTCTACTATGGGAATGCAAGCGCCCATGATATGAGCCGTAATACCTTTCGGGGTGGTCAGAAACATTGGTACAACTACCAACTTTCTGTTTAAGAATGGCCTGCAAAACTAAAGTATCACACTTATAAATTGCAATAACTTTTTAAGTAATACGGTTTTACTTTAAGTAGGTACACAACATGTACTTTCCAATCCGAAGACTACAATGTGACATTCTTGTTTTTTGGAAATGTTGTTTAATTGTGAAGGTATAAAAAAATGTCACCTCGTACGACACCCACCGGAAGAAATGGGGTGGTCTATTCTAAGCCGGAACCATACGGCCCACGCCCACGATTGCAATAACAAACATAAATTATCAAGTGGTAATCTAAGTTGAGAAAGTTATTTTTACCTATACCTTTAGTTTAGTCACAGAATAGGTAATAGTATATAGTTCTACATACAGAACGGCCACTCCCCGCCCCCCTCTGACTTCAGATACCTCACCTCCCCTCACACTCTCTGTGGTAACTTGAGGGAAGCCGAGCAAGGGAATGCAGTCAGACGCGCGCACCCGTTGGATTTGACTACATAAAATATATTTTATTTTTCTCCACACAATAAAAATAAACGTTGGAAAATAACGCTAAATTCACATTTTCTGTGATTCTTTAGCTTAAAAACTATTTTTAATAACAGAATGAACTATAAAAAGTTACGAAATGTATAATGTAGTTCATACGATGCGTGTTAAGTCAACCCTACACATATGTCATGCACAATTTTTGCAAAGTGCGCATGTGCAAACGTCATCATGTCAAATCTAAAACGTTGTTTGAAGTGCCGGACCTGTGGTTTAGTGCAAGGTTTAATAGTTTTATTTATTACTTTTTAAGTTTAATTGATTTTAAGTAATAGTTATGAGCATCCACTTGTAAATGATCATTTCTATCGTCAACTCCTCGTTTTCCACACAATATCTTATTAATATCTTTACAATAGTTATAGATAAAAAATTTTACTACTAAATTAATTAATTGTTTTTTTAACAGATCTTTATGATTTATACAGTTTAAAAAATTGAGATCCACTAAAATAATAATTATTGTTTTTACATATTCTTTCAATAACCGTTTTTGGATACTTTTTTGTAACAAGAAGTTACAAATATCTTGGATATTCGAAATAACCTCAATCATAGCGCTACTAGGATTCTGAAGCCATTTCTTACCCGCATACTCCCTTTTTTTAATGTACTCGTGCTGTCCCTCATCGTCCTGCATTAACCTTCGGCATGTTTTACAATTCTTAGATATTTTTCGTTTTGATTCGCGCACAAAATATCCGGCGACGTAAGTCAGTGGTATTATTTTAGGATCATTTTTAGACGCCACCGCCGTTAAATTTATATTCATAACGTCGTCCATGTCGACTTCGTACTGGGAGGTCGTATTGGCTTTACAATCCTCGTTTATTACTAAGGCATGTAATGCCTCGCCATAGTCCTTTTCGCAGTTAGCACCCGGAGCATGGACACTGGTGAGGTTGTTAACTAGGAACGTGGCAAAAGCAGATTCAAATCGCTCCGGTGTCGGATTCGTGTTGCGGCACCCGTGGCTTCGAATAGCCCCAAAAAAGTTTTCGAGGGGGTCTTGATTGAGGTGCCGCATCCAAAAGGAAGAAATATCATAGTCGTCTTTTAATTTTTTTGTCAATAACTCGACTCCCTCCAATGTCATTACCCAATTTCTTAATGTGGGTACAAATTCCTCTTTTCCACTTTTTGTTACAAATTTCATTTTCTTTAAACACTTCTTGGCCTCGTTCCAAAGCCCGTGGTGGATGGAACTTGGTCTCACTGGTCCTAGATAAGGTTTTCCATGTTTTTCTTTTTTTGCGTAACTCCCATTCACTGAATCGAATAATTTGTCGAAAAAAAGAAGAATGACCGCTGTTTCCTGGCTCTCCTTTGGAAGGACACCGACATCTGTAAATAAATAATTACAATGCTTAGGAACAAGTAAACAGTAACAGCCAATAATAAATTGCATAATAACAAAACCAAATGAGTTGTCGAAAGAATCAAATTAAAAAAGTATGTGTCTAGAAGTAGTGTTAAGTCCTTCCTATCAGGACAGAATACAAAATATTTTTCAAAAAATTCCATCTATTATGAGCTATACATAATTAAAATAAAATCTCACCCATCAAATTTAATGTTGGCATAGCAATTTTGCTGATTCTGTTGAATCGGCAACAATATCTGCCTTCGAAGTGGGAGTGACAAACTCTGCGATGGGTATATAATGTATTTCGTTTGACAAACCCACGATGTCCCCGCCGATACTAAAGACCCAAGATCTGAACCGATCTGGTTCTTTTTCTGGATTGGGAAAACCATGCAAAACTCTGTCTGAACCTGTTGATAGAATTTCATATGGTAAATAATGTACACAGGTTTGTTGAATGGATTGACTTGATATCCTCGAAGTATAAATAATAATTCTCAAAAGAAACCTTATTTGTTTACAAAATCAGCTTGAAATAAATAATTATTTGAATAGATCGATGGATTGAATTTGTGACAAATGGGATTATAACATTACAATGGGAGTAACGGTAAGTATCGGTTGCCAAATTCTGGCAAAGTACTATTTAGCGACTTTGTTGTGTTGAAGTCGACACGATAAGCAAGCATGGGAGTATACAATGCATGAGCGTACCCAGGGAAGGCAGGGGTGGCTGCTGCCCTTACCGCCCCTTCCTGTCTTACATACATGTATATATTTTGCTCGGCATTAGTAGGTACTGTTGTATTCATGAAATTGTACATGTAGGTAAGGTAGGTATCATACTTATCTTATAAATGCATTCCTCGCAACTACTGTGGTGACACTGACCGTACCTACACCCATGTGTATAGGTAGGTGTATAGTGTAGGGAGATATTTGTGATACTATATAATTCCAAAGGTAAAATTGTATATTTACCTCCACTTTCTAAACATCCAGGAACACAACACTTTGCCTTTGACAAACTAGACATTTTATCTTATTTTGATTGTATCGGTCGTATTATCAAAATATTTGAGACTGGTCTCTAAATGTTGGAGAGCTATTTCATTATAACGAAAACCACCAAATCTTAAACAACAATCGTAACAATCAAATAACCCGCCATTTAAATTCAATGCAGAGCAAACTCAGTAATAAAAAATAATTATATGGTAATAGATGATAATTCCTTTAGGTTGGTAGTAAATAGTAGCTATTGCTAGTACAAGTTTCATTCATTCCGGATATTGGTCATGACCGGTTCAACGTAATTAACCTTACTTATCTATGGTAGTGAGTTACCATGGTTACGTTATCTTTGATCCAGTGTTAAAAGTAAAGAAGAATAAATTCTACTGTGTTTCTACTAAATTCCATTGTACCACAGTTTTAAAAATCGTTTGATGAGTTGATCGTACAGAATCTTTCTGATTATAAAATAAACACTAGCTTAAAACTAAATGATATTAATTCAAAATTTATTTTGATGATTAACTTTTTTTGAGCGTTGTGATTATTCATACTAAATAAATTTATTATTAATTTATGGCAGCACTCCAGCAGGGGCTAGTACGCCAACCCGCGATAGCGACAATCATCTGTCAAATTTAGTCTTATCTCGTTCGTTCGCGTGCAAATAGAAAGAGAGCGCGTTGGCTCTATCTCTATCGCGTGTTGGCATACTAGCCCCGCTGAATCTACAGCATAGACATCTCTGTTGTTTATCTGGCCCTAAAAATCAAGTTCGACGTTTCAATAGCTTGCCAGCTTGTTTTTTTTAAGATTGATGTCCCTGGTGGTAACGCACTAGAAAGCTAATTTTTTTTTTTTGGGTTCAATTCAAGGTAAAGCGATTACAGTATCGCATACAACCGATGTCAGGAATAAATACTCTCATTTATAGCAAATAAAACGTTGGTGTTCGACGTTTCAACGCTTCTTTGGAGTTTTTGGAGGCAATCGAGAAACGCAGGAAACGCAGAGAAGTCCACAGGAAAGAGGTGAACCGACCGCTTGCCGCGCTACAAAAGAACGGAACACTTTTCCTGTTCACGACCCACACCAACATATTTCACTGAACTGTATATTGTTCACTTGCACGACACTTTGTTACGCAAAACAACACCGATTTTACGAACCAAAACTCACTATAAACAATAAAAATTCGATGAAATATGAGGACTCCAAACGTATCTGTTCAAATCCCGCCAAAAACTCCCCTAGAAAGCTAAATAAATGACAGAACGAGATTGAGCAGAACAGATGATAAAATAAAAAAATAAAAATAAAAAAGTTACTCTCAACTCTAGTGCAAGAGTGGTGGCACCTTAGCGGAACTACATGTTGTTTAAAGTATTTATTGGTTACTATCTCGAGGACGAGACAAATGTATCCGTGGTTTGGCATAAAAGAACCTACTGAAGACGCAAATTTACACGAAACTGTTGCTGAAGAATTGTCTGCTGTAAGTAAAATGGATAGTTTACCTCCCTAATAAGTTAAGGAACAAATAGAAATTTGTTCGTCGTGCGAAGATTTAAGAGAGAGATTTAGTGTTTCACGTAGACTGAGCAAACTAAGATAGGTAACCTTGCCTACCTACATGACCCTTGCATAAAAGTGACATGAATTGAAAATACTTCATCGATAAGACCGTTAAATAAGATGAGTAAATAGCAAAAGTAGTAGTAAGTAGTAGGTAGGATCCCAATGCACGGCAAAGGCACTACTATAAAGCGGATTTTACACGGATCAATTTCGGTTCAATATTGCTTTCAATACCATTGCTTCAATGGCATTGAGACATCTAAATACATTTCAATTTGATTATTGAAAGCTAAGTATAGAAAATGCGTGCAATGTTCAATGGAATTGATGCAATTTGGTTGATCCGTGTAATATCCGCTTAATGGAAAAGGCAAAGGGAACCTCTACATAACCTCTTAAGAAACCTTAACCTTAAGAAAAGAAAAAAAATATTATGTTTTTGCGATTGCGAAGTCCTCTACAACGTGTTAATAAATTAGCGCAAAAACTCATACACCTCAACTGATGTATAACAAAATAATTAGATTGAAACAATTATTTCATTATTTTGATAGTTAAAATTTAAAGTTCTCACATTTTAAGTTTTGAGGCAAAAATGATTTGTTATCTTTTCAGCACTGAAAGAAAGCGCTAACGTACTCATGGATGCATTTTTATAATCTTGTTTTGGTAGTAAGTAGGGTGAGTGCGCCCATGCGGTGGGTTGACATCGGGTTCAGAAATTTTTTTATTTTGCAAATAAATTATTTAATATTTTGAAAAAAATTACCTATGTTGAAACCATGATAATTCGATTCTGCTCTCGATTCTAAACAAACTACTTTCTAGTTTTGCGTTAATTCATTAACACGTTGTATAATCCACATTGGACACGCATGTGTAGCATCGGGAACGATCAATCAATTAAACAATCAAATAGGTAAGTACTACCCGTTCACGACCAGTTGGCCGTCGATGACCGTTACAAAATTTCCTCACAGGCACATTAATTGGTCCCGTCGACAAAAAATAATATGAAAGGCAAATAAAAATTTAAAATTAAAAGCGATATTAGTGACCGGGACGGACGTACCGTACGTGATTGCGTTGCTAAAGGTTATAAAATTGCGTTTATTAGGGTCTCTTAGGGGTACGGTGCGGGGAAGCGGGAAGGGAGGTAGCGGCCAACTCGAAGTGAATGACTAGTAAATATAGTACCTAGGTACTTTTATTTGACACCAAAAACATAGTGGCAAAAATACATGTAGTAAAAACAAGAGACACCAAATAAGGCGGAACCTTACATCACAATTATTCAGAATTTATTGTTATCGATTGTTATTCTTTCTTATTTCAGGCAATCCTGAAAGCTACAGGAGAAAGATATAAATACGGTACTATCAGTTTAAAATAACAATGTGCATGACCTCGCCTGCAAATGTGACGTCACTCAATCACACGAACTTCACTCGAGTCATTCAAATGATTATTTCCTTTACATAGAGTCTATATTCCTTTGCAACTGAGTTAAGTTATCGAACGGCCCTTCAAGGTCATGCACATTGTTATTTTAAACTAATAGTACTAGTCCTCAGTTCCTGTACCAGACACCGGGGGCAGCTAATGACTTTGCCTACGCATTTGGCATACCCCTGAGTATCGCAATCGAAGCGCGAGATGATGGAAACTTTGGCTTCTTGTTGCCTCCACACAAAATTGAGGACACGGGAAAGGACCTTCTTAGGGTCAGCGCACACCCAGCGTAAATCTGCTCGCGCATGCTCGAGCATGTTCTTTGCAGTCGCGCACACCTAGCGGCAAAATCCGCCGGCGGTAGAGGCGAAATCCGCCGGCGGCAGCGGCGGATGCTCGAGCATGCGCGAGCATGCTCGCGCGTGTTCGAACAGTCTCGCGGATGCTCCCGTGTTGCTACAGTTGACAGTGAATTTTGCAGTTGTGTTTACAATATTTTAAAGTAAAGACGTGCGAAGAGTAATTTTAAAGTATGGTGGACTGGGATTTGGTAATTATTGGGTTACTAGCAGAGGAAGAGGAGCAAGAAGAGCACATCAATAAAATGAAAAGAGGACGACACAAAATTGAAAGAAGAATATGGGCTGAAGCAACCTGGCAAGAAAGATGTACATTTGGGGAATACCACACCCTGTGCTACGGTTTAAAGTTCAAGGGACAGTTATTTTATGACTACTATAAAATGGAATATGAACAATTTGAAAACCTACTAAATCTGCTTCGACCTTTGAGATTTTCATTGTATTTTCAAAAAGAGTTAGATTATTATATATTTTCTGTACTAAATTGCCCTTTTCGTGCTAAAGTAGTTAAAAAATATGCTAGATTTAGTCCGAAACCGGCAGAGGTGGCAACACTTACGACGGATCGCAAGCATCGACACGGGCGTATGCTCGAACATGCTCGAGCATGCGCGAGCATGCGCGAGCATGCTCGCGACTGCTCGCGTCGCCGCGAGGAGCATACGCGAGCATACTCGAACAGACGCTGAAGGGATTTAATCACTTGCAAGCTATTTTCGACTTTATTTCAATGGGAATAGAGTTCATTATCAATTGAATCAATGAAATCTGCTCGCGCATGCTCGAACAGTTTTACGCTGGGTGTGCGCTGACCCTTAGTGCAGTCAGACGTTTGGCTAAGTTTATTGACGAAGATGATCAATCTGATTAACCAAGTGTGAATAGAACTAACTAAGAAGTGGAAACAACAACTAACTGCGTTAGCTTGAGGGATCCGAAGTGATCTTTGGCCTCAGTCAGCAAAACATCCAAAATCCCAACTTTCAGGAACATTGTTTTCAGTTATAATTATCATATTATTATTATAAAAGACCTGGAGTGCGATTTTTGAATCTCATTCGCTCAGTTCAGCAGTTGAAAATGTCAAAATTACTGTGGAGATACGCATCTTTCTACTGCTGCATTGACTTTCAAAAATCATCCTTCGGGAGTGCGATTGAAATGAATCGTTTTTTGTAAGTATGTTTCATATAATCGCGTAAAATCCGGACGAAAAATTGCTAAAAATGGTTGTACTTTAGGAACATTTTTTAGGAACTTTCTTATGTGTTTTGACAAAACTTTTGATTTACAAAATGTTACATGTACCTACCTATTATAAGAATGTACCTACCTATCTATAATATTTCTTCCCCGATCGCTTTTATTAGAAAACCACTGACATTTTATGAAAGCATTCGAAATTGTCTTGATATTGATGAAGGTAGATAACGTTTAGATTTTGGATAACACATAGAAATTAAATTAAAGTTAAAGATTGAAAAGTTTTATTTCCCGCCAATCCAGGGCTGTCTGTGCACAGTAGAGAAAGCGGCGCGGCGTGCTTTGGAGCGTGCTCCATACAAACGAAGTCTAACCATATTTTCAATACTTACTAACCAATCAAAGTCAATGAAAATTTTCAGAAACAATCTAGAAACTAATATATAAATTGTATATAACTGTTATATAAATTGTATTGTAGTGTAAACTTTTTTACGTTACGTAGTTTTTTTAGTTGCTCCGATCGATTTGCTCCCATAGTAAAAGTTGTTCAGTTTGATGGGTAGACTCTTAGTTTAAAAGGATGCTAATGATATCAATTTCACCCTGTATAAATTGTATTGTCAGATTTTCGTAAAATATACGGTTAAGATTAATTTCAGATTTTTATGGATATCTTTGAGGCACTGTAACTTTAAAACTATACATTTTAACGAAAATTTGACAACATACAAGCACAGAGATTAGTTTCTAGATTGTTTCCAAAAAATAATTGTCTTTAATTGGTTGGCACTGAAAATATAACCAGACAGTGTATGGAGCGCACTCCGAATTATATCCCCTTAAACCTAAGCCTTAAACCTGTTCCGGTGTTACAAGATCATTGCCAAACAGGTTTTTCTGAAATTGTTAATCGAAATCTAAATAAACAAAAAACGGGCACCATTCACGTTACGCTATGTTTTCTATCGCAGCTGTTTAATTACTAGGTCATAGAATAGAACGAGTTTGAATACTTACTTTAAAAGTGAGCTGTAAACTAGAGAAACCTCTCTATAAATAGATCTTGGGAAAGGAAATAGAATTTCTCTTAAACTACAGATTAATTTTACAAACGCCATCAAATAACATTTTGAAGCATGATTACCTAATAAAATTGGGGTTATTCCCGATGTCCCCGACAGCTATGTCCCCAGTGGGGGACAGCGGGAAAAAAATTCTCGCTGTCCCCGCATGTCCTCCTCTGGGGCCAACGGGAAAATATTTTCTCGTTGTCCCCCACTAAAATAGAATCAATGAAATCCGATCAACTTTATTACAAGAAAAGGTGGCACAGTTCTGTTACGGGCAGGACACCAGTATACTGTAAAAAGAAAGCATAAAAGTTTATCGGATTCACATCGGATGAACAACACGCCATATTTGGATCCGCCATGACTGGTGGCGGGGAGCGTACTGCTGATTTTAAAGTTCATATTTCTGTTCCTGTTATGTGACGGGAGAGGGAGGGGGGTGGGTGCTGTAGCGACAACGTGAATGAGTGAACTGTTTTAGATACCTACATTGATGTAAAATTATTGATTACAACTGTGGTTTTAGAAAAGTACCAAAATACCTATTCAGAATCTTTCTTCAAAACATATAAATAATGAATAAGCGTAGAATTCGACTTTACAACATCATATGTTAATTATTGATGTATAAAGCACACTATTTTATTGCAAAAACAAAATACAGTTGATTACTAAACTATTTACAGTGTTTTCATTAAAAATCCATTGATTCTATAGTAGTGGGGGACAGGGGGACATGCGGTAAACTATTTACAGTTTTTTTTATTCAAAATCCATTGATTCTATTTTAGTGGGGGACAACGAGAAAATATTTTCCCGTTGGCCCCAGAGGAGGACATGCGGGGACAGCGACAATTTTTTTCCCGCTGTCCCCCACTGGAGGCATAGCTGTCGGGGACATCGGGAATAACCCTAAAATTGGATTTAGGTAAGAAAGTACCTAATGTAAGTAAACTTATGTTATGTGTGAGAGTGCTAAAAATGTTTTTTTCTAAAATCACTTTATATCTCAACTTGGTATGTAGGTAGTAGTCTAAGAGCAAATATCTCCTTGAATAAAGGATATCCTGCTACTACTACCTAGTATACCTACACTGGGCGATTTTTTTATGAAACTAAAAAACTTTGGGAGCAAAACGGAAATCGCAATATCAGATGTTTCATACTAAAATTCCAATGCTTAGGTAAGACTCTAATGTATGAAACCGAACAATGTTTTTTTTGCGATTTTAGATTTGCTCCCATAGATAGTAAAAGTTGTTTAATGATCTGATACTCCCCTGAACATTTTGAAAGTGATAAAAAAATCGCCTAGTATCTAAACTATTATAAAACTGTAACAGAAATGTGTCTGTATGTACATTGAAGATATTTACAAAAAAAAATTACGACATGGTTTTTACCTGTCCCTGATTCCAAAACACCAATTTTTGGATTTTTTGTCTGTTTGTTTGTTTGGGTGTTTGTTTGTTCAATTATCACGCAAAAACTACTGAACCGATTTTGATGAAACTTTTTTTGTTTGATAGCTTATCATCTGACTTAAAATCTGGTATATAATTTATGCGGACGAAATCGCGGGTTAAAGCTCGTTTTTAATAAAATCATAAGTACCTAAACCTATTTACCTCACCATCAAAACCATGGATAGGTACGGTCTGGCAATATTTTTTGGGTTATTAAAAAAAACACAAATTACACAAATATTCTTATTTATTATAAGTTAAAACTCGAAGGCACCACAATACTTAAATTGACATCGGTGGGCTATTAAAAGCTTAAAAACACTCACGAAAATATTTGACTAGAATTTCTCTTATCATAGGAACCGTTCACAGTTATATATAAGGTACTTATATTTTGTGCGTTACATTTTAGAGGATATGCCCCTAGCGCGCTCCATATAAACGAAGTTTGTTTATACAGGGTGTAAGGAAAAGTATCATTAACCTTTAAACCACATTGGCCTCGATTCGGAGTGTGCCACGACTCAACTAAACTAAATGTATTCTTGTCACTTTCTAAAATAAGAATTAGGAAAGAGACAGAAAACCAACAGCTGACTTTAGTGCTGTCAAAGTGACGTTACACGCCCAAAAACGCTTTAAATAAGATGGCGTACATTATGATGGCATCTTATTTTGGTCGTTTAACGTCACTTTGACAGCACTAAAGTCAGCTGTTGGTTTTCTGTCTCTTTTCTTAATCTTATTTTAGAAAGTGACAGGAATACATTTAGTTTAGTTTAGTCGTGGTACACTCCGAATCGAGGCCATTATCTACCCATCAAACTGAACAACTTTTGCAATTGGAGCAAACTTGTCAGAACTAAAAAAAAATCAGCTGTCCTACCGCAATACCTTCTAGATTCACACGTATGGGACAACAGTTTTTATTTGTTCTGACAGGTTTGCTCTCATAGTAAAAGTTGTTCAGTTTGATGGGTAGAGTATGTGGTTTGAAGGTTAATGATACTTTTGCTTACACCCTGTATTTTGGATATTAACCAATAATTTTTTTAAACACAATCAAATTCTGTGCCTACCTGTGGTTTGTCAGATTTTCGTTAAAATGTATAGTTTCAAAGTTACAGTCATCATCAGCCTATAAACATCCCGCTACAGGGCACAGGTCTATAAACCCTCAGGGAGGGAGTATGATGAGATGAGCGTTAGTCTGCCACGTGTGCCTTAGGGCTCTTACAGACCAGCGACAGTACTCTGCGACAGCTCGCGACAGGGTCGCGCGACAGTTGAAGACCGTGACGTAGTGTTGTATAGTCTGAGAGATAGACCTCCATATCCAATAGTTTGTAACATCCTATATACAGGGTCCTTCTTAATATGCTGACACTTTTTTAAGGCGATGACCAGACTATGAAACTGAACAACTTTCTATGGAATCAACATCGAAATCGCGAAAAAAAAAAACAGGTGTCCCATACGTTTGGCTCCGAGTAGGTTTGCAGTTTTGTATGGAAGTGATGATTTTTTTTCGCGATTTCGATGTTGCTCCCATAGAGCAAGTTGTTCAGTTTGACGGTCTGATCATCCCCTTAAAAAAGTGTCAGCATATTAAGAAGGACCCTATACAGGATGTAACAAAACACCCTAGTAATACTTAAGGGGGTGCTTCAGACCATCAATCTGAACAACTTTCACTATGGAGCCAATGTCGAGAAAAAATAAAAAAAAATCTGCCGTCCCATACATTTGAGTCGAGACGGTAGGTACTGCAGTTTTGTATGAAAGAGCTGTTTTTTTTCGCGATTTCGATGTTGGCTCCATTGTGAAAGTTGTTCAGTTTGATGGTCTGAAGCACCCCCTTAAGTATTACTAGGGTGTTTTGTTACACCCTGTATACGTATTTATAAATATTTATGTGTATAATATTATGTGTTATAATTATTAGTGTTGTGTTAAGTATTATATCATAACTAATTAACTTAATGTATATTATAATTGCCCTATTTTTACCAGTCTGTAATATTTTATGGACTTGATGATGAAGATAATCAATTCTGGATTATCTTTTTTTTTTTTTTTTTTTTTTTATGTGAGATAGGTAAGCATTTGACCCCAATCTCACCTGATGTTGAGTGATGATGAGGCCGAAGATGTAGCATGCTTACCTAGAAAGATGCCTATTCACTCTCGCCTTGAAGAGGCCCAGGTTGTATTGCTCAGGGAACAGGTCCGCAGGCAGGGCATTCCACTCCTTAGCCGTGCGCATTATAAAAGAAGAAGCAAACTTCTTCGTGCGAATTGCTGGTAGGTCAACGACATAGGGGTGGAAACCCAGTCTGCGTCTCGTCCCCCGCAGATGAAAGGGAGACGGTGGTATCAGATCATGTAATTCAGTCGCACACTCTCCGAAATGTATCCTATAAAAAACAGATAGACAGGCTACCTTGCGACGATGCTCAAGACTTTGTAGCTTCGCCACCGAGGTTGGATCACCTATGAGCTTCCTGGCACGCCTGTCGATTGAGTCCAGCGCGGTCAGCTGGTATTGGGCAGACCCGTCCCAGAGATGGCAGCAGTACTCCATACACGATCGGACTTGTGCTTGATAAAGTTGTAGAAGCTGTCCCGGAGTAAAGTACCGTCTGACCTTCGAGAGGACGCCCAGTTTTTTCGCTGCGGTTTTCGCCATGGACTCAATGTACCGTCCGAAATTCAGATCGGACGATATGTTAATGCCAAGGAGCTCCAGGCGATCAGCTATCGGTATGGACACATTTCGGAAAGTCGGGGTCAAAGCGAAGGGACTCCGTTTTGTGGAGAAAAGGCACGCCTGTGTTTTGCTTGCGTTGAAACTGACCCGATTAGTATCACCCCAGTCGGACACAGATTCAAGGGCCAAGTTTATTCGCTGCACCATGGCCTCTCGACAATCTATTATCTATTATCTAAAGAAACCAAAATCTACGAAAAACTTATAAAAACCCGAAATATCAACCATGTTATTTTTTAGCCTTCGTTTTCTTCAAACTGAAATCTCTCAAGAACAAGACTTGTTCTCTCAGACTATACCTACGTCACGGTCGCGCGACGGTCGCAGAGGGTCGCGCGACCCTGTCGCGAGCTGTCGCAGAGTACTGTCGCTGGTCTGTAAGAGCCCTTATGCGGTAATGCGGATTCGTAGACTTCACATACGCATAAGAATTTATTTTTCAGCGTGAGCAGGTTTCCTCGCGATGTTTTCCTTCACCGTTCGAGAGCCGTCGGTATTATACATGTACATAAGTAATAAGGACTCACTGGTACATGGCAATGGCATATTGTCAGTGCGGATTCGAACCCGGACCCCTATGATGGAGTGTCCATCCATACCTCTCCGCAACGCGCCACCAACGTTCTTAGAACTAAAGTTACAGTAGCTTAAGAGGATAGACCAGTACGTTTTACTCCATATAAACGTACTTATTGCCGTTTTCGCCCTGGATAATAACACTAGAGCAAATATTTTTTTACCATACAATCTATGTCACCTCTGCCATGTCCCTATGTTTTGCTTTTTTGCATTAATTAATTACTGTAAGAAAAGAACTATAGGATAGGGACCTTCGAAAATGACCAATTTTACCGCCCGTTTTCAGACATCCAGTAAACAAATTTGACGAATACAAACAAAAAAAGCAAAACACACGGACATAGCCAGTCTTTCTCATATTATTTTTGAAAGAATTATTAAAATCGGTTAAGTTTTAGAGGAGGAAACAGGGGAATACGAAATGCTGATTTCGTCGATTTTTTGCATATAAAATCGGTCCGAACTGCAGTTGTCTCTTTCGCACTCTAATCAGCGGGGTGTATGGGTGGGGCGGATTTGATAAATACGTATAAAGTCGGAAAAGTGACCTATTCTCCAAATTAGCGTTTCAGCCCGCCTATCCTCTTAAATATTTCCATACAAAACTGTATATTTTAACGAACATCTGACCAACCACAGGTAGAGATTAGTCTATGAAGAACGTGTTTAAAAAAAATTTACTTTAATAATATTAGTATTGAAAATAGGATCTAACTCCGTTTGAAGGCAGCGCGCTCGCTCTCCTCTTTTTTCAAAGTAATTCAAACCAACGTATTAATTATCAATGACAATCACAAAATGCAAAAGCATTGTTTCGATCCGTTAGGCACTTATAGAACACTTTAAACCCTTATAGCTAGAGTAGGCATGGTCCCAATCTAATAACACATTTTCCATCACAATCTCTACTAGTTAACCACTTAACAACGATAACACTACTCAAACTCGTAACACAAATAATACCTAAAAATCACAACGTAATTAAGACAAAAAAAAAAACAACGGATTGCACTCCGGGAGTGCCGGCAAAAGTGAAAACTAAGAGATCTTACGTCACGGTCCTGACGCGAGTTTAAAATTTTTTACCCATCCCAAAATCTTGCGTCTTACGAATTTTCGATCAGGTCACGTGACGTCACGGTCCTGACGCGAGTTTAACATTTTTTACCCATCCCAAAAAGTGCTCAACGCCGCTAAAGAAGTTTTCACTTAAAAAAATCTTGATAGTTCAGTCAATAAGGGTGGAACCTCACCTGGCAGCACGGAGTCGCTTTTTTTGACGCTCCATCCTTTTCTGTCGCTCAGGAACGTCATTTGCTAGAGCGAGAGAGATAGTGGGAATGAGATGGCACCGTCAGTGCTGCGACCTTTCTCTCTAGCTAATGACGTTTTTGAGCGTCAGAAAAGGATATAGCATCAAAAAATGCGATTCTGTGCTGCCAGATGAGGTTTAACCCTAAAGACTTTATATTGCGTGAGCAGAAACCTAAGCGAATCCTTCAGAAACTTGTTCAGTTAGGAAGTGAACATACAGGGTCCTTCTTAATATGCTGACACTTTTTTAAGGGGATGATCAGACCGTCAAAATGAGCAACATTCTCTATGGGACCAACATCGAAATCGCGAAAAAAAAATCTGCTGTTCCATACATTTGGCTCGAGTAGGTTGGCAGTTTTGTATGGAACATCAATTTTTATTTCGCGATTTCGATGTTGGTCCCATAGAGAAAGTTGCTCACTTTGACGGTCTGATCATCCTCTTAAAAAAGTGTCAGCATATTAAGAAGGACCCTGTAGGTAGGTACTAAATACGAAAAGTCCTGAGCGCTCGGAAGCGAGCCGGAGCCCGGAGGCACACAGAAGCTCCCACTTTTGGGTTTTTCGTTTATATCTCGAAAACGATGCGTCGAAGAGAAAAAATTTCCCATAACAAATGAAAGCTCATAAAATTATGTACAACTTTTATTTTACATACTTTTTCCATTTCCCAATCTTCTTCTAGACGTTAGGACTTTTAGTATCTTCACTCCAAATGCACCCTGAACAAGTTTCTGAAGAAATCTCTACACCACATTTTGCCGATTCGTTGACTGGACTATGATATGACTTGACCGAGATCAAAAAATAAAAGCAAAAAATTCACTCGCGCTTCCTTGATTCAGATTTTATCCCGAGTCTAAAAATCTTTTTTACCGCCTAGCCTACATGAAATACATCACAAATGACATCATGCCGCCGCGCTTCTCAGAGAGCGCAAGTCGTGCTTGCCGGGACAAGTAGTACGTAAAAACGTTGAGTCGCGTACAAGAAGAAAAATATACTAGACAGGCTGTAGTTTAATAAAAACTATAAAACTAGCGGCCATCCCTCTTAACACTACTCCTAGAACAGAGGTTGTCGCCTCCACCTTGCATATCGAAGTCTTTACCGCACGCCTGGTACCTCAGAAGTTTGTCGTCGGCAGTTCGTACGCGCTCCTGAAGGATCTCCACGGTGCGATTCAAGAGTTTTATCTCCTCTTGCAGCGGGTAGACTTGCATGTTCATCTGCATTAATTCTTTCTCGTGTGCCAGCTGTAGGGTATGCAGCTGAAATACAATAAAATATTAGTCATTGTTCTCATCAAAAGCATTCTTCATTGTCATCAACTCAAGACCGTATTGCCTTTTCTGTGTGGTCAGAAACTTAGCTGCTGCCTTTGAAGGACCAATTGTAAAATATTAACTTTTTTTTACGTTGACTAGTGTCTTACTAAGCTAGCCTACAAAATACTGCAAAAGAAACCTTATACCTTCTTCACCTACGTGGAGAAATGAAGTGGTATATTCTATCCCAAATGGCACATGTAGCATTATAAGAGACCACTTTTGGTGTACACGGAAACTAAAGGCTGTATAAGATGGTGTTACAATGGTGTTAACAGCGCTGTTAACACCGATATAACTCTTATTTGGGCACAAGTTATACAGCCTAAGGTTCTATATTGGAATTATAATGGGCCACAAGGCATTATATCAGCTGCTTAACAGAGTACAAGTGTCCTGTTATACAGACTAAGCCATTATATTGGGGTTACTGCTATACTTAAATAACGCTTGAGGTTCTACATTATACTTCTAGCATCAGCAGAGTGTGTACATAAAAACCTGAATTTATTTTATTAGTTAGAGTTAAATTCTTTAAATAAATTCCGTGAGTGTTGGTTATTAATGGCGTGAAGTGAAGTTTTATTGAGAATTTGTGATAACCTAGTTAAGTACACTTTTATAATATTAGCCTGTGAAAACATTTGGGAATGCAAGTTCATTGTGAATGTTTATATGGTTTTATAGCAAATTTTTTACGCGCCTCGGAAATATTTCGTTTTTAATTAGAAATATTGTGAAAATAATTACACGTCAAAATATATGTGTAAATTTTTTGTGTCTGATTTACATTTAATCATACAAAGTTTTATTTTATATTATAATAAATATGTGTTTTACGTGTAAATAAAAGCAGAAATCATTAGTAAAACATAAACAACACCTTAATTTTATTTATCATATGGTTTAGGTTATAAAGTTATAACAACATGGCGCTTTCTTAAGAAACCTATGTGAACTCTTATAATCCTGAATTTTCTGTAGCCATTTTACTGCCAAATGCTGTATTTCGGAGTTACAAGAGTATCTCGGAATACCTTTGGTGTTCACGAGTGCTAATATAACACCTTTAAGCAGCTTTGAAAAAGAGGCTAATAACAGAGTTGAGGTGAACCAATATAGAACCTTAAGCGTTAAATCACTCTACGTGTACACCACTTTACTGCCAAATGCTGTATTTCTGAGTTACAAGAGTATCTCGGAATACCTTTGGTGTTCACGAGTGCTAATATAATACCTTTAAGCAGCTTTGAAAAAGAGGCTGAATAACAGAGTTGAGGTGAACCAATATAGAACTTTAAGCGTTAAATCACTCTACGTGTACACCACTTTACTACCAAATGCTGTATTTCTGAGTTACAAGGGTATCTCAGAATACCTATGGTGTTCACGAGTGCTAATATAACACCTTTAAGCAGCTTTGAAAAAGAGGCTGAATAACAGAGTTGAGGTGAACCAATATAGAACTTTAAGCGTTAAATCACTCTACGTGTACACCACTTTAACTCTATTGGCTGTACAGTAGTTCACATTGACTCTTTTAAGATGCTAGCATTACAGTGGTATAATTCTACACCTGTATACAGCAATAATCATATTTTACTGCCCCTATAATGCTCTTAAGCAACCAATGCGATATAGGCTGTAAGAAGGCATTTTTGACAGCTGCTCTAACTCTGATCCCGTTACAATAGTATCCGTTCCTGCTCTTATAATGCTATTATAAAGACTAAAGCGTAATAAGCAGCTCTAAGTTCTCAGTTGAACCCTATTAAGTGTTAATTAATGCAACAAGTTCCGAGTTACACCAAAAGTGGTCTCTTATAATGCTACATGTGCCATTAAGCCTTCTAGCTTAGAATATACCACTTAGTTTCACCACATTACATTAAATTTAAAAGTAATTTACAAAACAGTCCCTTACATCTTGTATACGTTTCTTCTTTATCAAAATAAACTCCTCATTGGTGCGCTTTAGAGAGTCCAGAAGACTGTTTCGCTCCAACATTATGGTTTCTTTCTGCTTCCGAGCCTCTATCAGCTCTGCCTCCATCTCTGTATTCAGCCTCGCTATTATATTCTCTGACGACTTGGATTGCTTGAAACCGATCTTCTTGTGACTTTGAGGATTAAAATTTAGCAGCACTAAAAGAAAGAACGATTCGTTATAATGATAATGACCATCCTTAGGCCGAGATTCAGACGTTTTTTTTAAGTGTTAGTTCTAACTCCCGTATGGCAAAATCCATACATTTTAGACCCGAAAAAAAGTTCGAACTATGACTTAGAAATTGTCTCTAAATCTCGGCCTCAGGTATGTGTAAATATTTTTAGTAGATTCGCATAATACCTTCTTTCTCCTTTTGCAAATTGCGTAAATTCTTTTTTAGGTCTTCGGTTTCTCTGTTAATTTTGGCGATGGTTCGTTGTTTCACAGTGAGTTCGGCCTGAAGACCTTTTATTGTAGCTACTAAATAGCTATCTTCTCTTAACTTGTTCAAGAGTAGCGTTGAATTCTGTGACAGCCTGCTCACAGCTGAAGATGCTCGATCTTGTTTTAGAACAGTTTGAGTGGATGACGAATGCTGAGGTTTAGGTACTGTTTGAACAGCTATATGAACCATGTTTACTCGATTGATCTTATTTTTAAGCTCTGTATTAGTTTTGCGATCATCCATCAATTGACGTTCTACATCAATAATGTGATTTTCATATTTCTGTTTCATATCTCCAAACTTTTCTTGGAGTGTCAGTAAAATACCCTGGAAATGATTTTCTTTATCTTTCAATTCTTGCTCGAGACGAGCTATGCGTTCTTCTAATAACTTCTTTTTATTGTCTTCGACTGTAGACGACTTTGATGCAACTGTATGGAAAAAGCGGAAACTATAATTGTTATAATTTAATAATAAACACAAAGGAAATCTCAACACTAACCTATTAAAGCAGAAACCGAATCAGGATGTTTGCGTTTCAATATCAGCTCCATCTCCTTCACTTGTCTCTGCAGATCTTGAATGACAGCTGCATCTTTATCATGACGTATTGTGAGGTTCTTCCTCTCATTCCTTTCTTTGTTCAACTCCGCCATCAAGTTTCTCTCGCTTTCTTTAACATCCTTCAATTCCGCATTTCTGTTCTCATACTGCTTCCCAAGTCTCCCAATAAACTTTTCACATTCTGATAATTTTAAATCAGTTACATGTTTTTGTTCATTGACCTGATCAAGCTTTTTCCGTAAAGCTTTGTTATCGTCAGTCAGTTGGACGTTCAATAATTCCAGACTATTAACTCTTTCATTTGTGTCTTTTAGTTCCTCTAACAAAGTCTCATGTTTGCAAGTTGCTACCTTTTTTGGTGAATTTGTTGCGAATTTGGGCGCTTTCGCGGCTTCTCTCTTTTTAGATTCGATGACACCGGCAGAGAAAGGTCTCGCTTTAGGCTTACGACGTGTTTCGTTTTCAATTTTACCATTGTGTTTTGGTGACTGATGAACCTAAAATAGAAAAAAAAATTACCGTTACTAAAATTCAAGCAAGTCCTACCCAAATCTATTGGTGCTTACAGTACCTTCCTACTTATTGAAAGGGTTCGGTCACTGACTGAATAATCGATAATACCAGGAAGCTTAATTTTTAAAACCGTTAACAATCTGTAAAACAGTCATATCCTAAGTGAAGCTGTTTAGATAAACAAACCATTAAAACTTGTTTACAGTAAACAGATTTTGAACGTTAAATAACTGCAACTCGGAGGCAATGACCGCGCGTGGCATCGATAAGGTAAAGGTTGACATTCAGGTTCCGAAACAAATACTTAATAATCAACTGGTCGCCAGATTAGATGTTTCTTCGCGTGCTTCTTTCCGGAATGTAATTATGAGACTACGGCCTTTTCCTTCCATTTTGCATTAATTTAATGCTCTTATAAAATAAACATAAAATAGAAATAAACTTTTCTGATTCACCAATGAACGAGGTGAAACTTAAAATAATCGCACTTTTTTTTAATTTGATGTCATCCATAATGCTTTTCAGATTAATAAAACTAAAATATGTATGAACATTAAATCTAAGGAAAAACAAAAAACTACGGCCTATTTAAAATTTTCCGCGATGTATGACAAGGATAAGGTGTTTATCGGCAAGAGTAGAGGTGAGCTTATAAGGAAGGAGCGAGGTGCGCTTGCGCATCAGTGCGCCCGGCTGCGTCTGCGGTGGAGCGGTCACAGTCCCTGGTGTCTTCAGTCCTCAGTAGTCATGGGGTCGTGGTCGGAGACAGTCGTGCTCCTGCTGGTGGCTGTAGCAGCCGTACCCTGCTCATCACTCATCAAAGAAAAAGATCCCGGAAAAGGTAAATAGTTTCACTCAATAAATAAATAAAAAATCATGAATGGTTCGAAATATTTTTTGAAAAATCTTACTGTTTTCTCATTCTTAATATTAACTAAATAAGTTATAAAAAATATAAGCATATAAATAATTTACGGAAAATTTCCTGAAAATAAAATCGCCCATTTGGCTGGTGCAATTTTTAGGCACAACTTGTAAGTGAATTATTGTTGTTTTAATTAAAAACAACTCTTGATCACCTACCGGACACTAGACCGGAAACAAATCAACGTGTTCCTCTCAGAATTCAGAGTGTAGAGGTCCATGGACCTTGTACGTGAGCTAAATTCAAGATCGAAAGCGGAAACCCTTCCTCGGAATCAAGTTTAACAGCACCGTTAGAACCAGACCAAGATCAGGCCCATTCCGAATGGAAATCAAGCCTCGGCCAGAGAAAGTCATTAAACATGTCAAAGAAGGCACGAGACTTGCATTTTAAACACTATTTCTATTATATTATAGATGCATTTGGTGTCCGCCCGTGTGGTGTGCAAAGTATGACCAGTATGTCCCGCTCCCTCTATATCCGCAGCTCTAAATCAACCACTTTTCTATTTAATTTATTACGCTAACTAAAGCCTAAAGCCCCTTCAGACCTGAATTAAGAGATTGTGTTTAAAAAATATTACTGTTCATTTACTGCATATTTGTGGTCTAATTAGAGTATTTTTGGAAAAAAAAAATATTTATATTTATTTTTAGTTAATCATGTGTCCATTCTAATGGACAAGAGGACTTTACTGACATAAACAATCCTCTACGTCTATAGAGCACCGCGAAATGTTTACATTACCTTCAGAACAACACTGAGTCATAATAAAATAACTGTAATGTCCATTGAAAATATTGAAATGGACGCCGGGTCTGAAGGGGATAAGAGGAGGCGCCAATAGAAGACAAATAGCGCCACTCGCTCTGTATGTGTTTTAATATAGTAATATAATCTATAATAAATAAATAAATAACGCTCACAGGCACATACATTGTAATGATCCCAAGAAAGCACTATTAATAGGCTGTTTATTATGGAAACCATACAACAACGGCACAAACATGTAAACATCCATGACCGAACCGGGATTCGAACCCAGGACCCTGGTTTGGCAGTCCGGCGTGGTAACCATTACACCAACCATAATGTAATATTAATGTAATTCAACTGAGTTTCTTGTTATAAAACAAAGTATTTTTTTTTAGAACGTATTTTACAACATTAACAACAATCCAGGCAAACACAGTCAGTATAGGAAATACCAAAAGTACTTCATGTAGGATGAACCGGAATAAGTGCGTTTCCTCTAATGCCTAAAAATAGTTAGTACTTAGGAGTATTACTGTAGGTAATCTAAGCACAATCTTCTAAATAGCACAGCATGTAAACTATTATAAAACTGTAACAGAAGTGTGTCTGTGTACATTGAAGATATTTACAAAAAAAGATTACGATATGGTTTTTAGATGTCCCTGATTCCAAATCACCAATTTTTTAATTTTTTGTCTGTCTATTTGTTTGTTTATTTCTTTGTTTGTGTGTTTGTTTGTTCGAGCATCACGCAAAAACTACTGAACCGATTTTGATGAAACTTTTTTTGTTTGATAGCTTATGATCTGACCTAAAATCTGGTATATAATTTATGCGGACGAAGTCGCGAGTAAATGCTCGTAAATGTATAAAAATATAATTAACAGCAGTATAATCTGTGTGATAATGTCCAAGATATATTTATTTATTTTTTCTCTTTAGCTTTCCTTAAATAATATTCGTTAGTTAAGTCTGAGAGTCTAGGACTCTAGTTATGCCAAGGAATATTTAAGAGTTATGCCTAGACACAGCCATAGAATTAACTTTCTTACCACGTAAACCTAAATATAAAAAAATACGGAAAATTTGAAATATAGGAAGCCGTTTTGAATACACGAGCGTTACATAAATGTATAAAAATATAATTAGCAGCAGTAGCCAGAAACAAAGGATCGCACAATAGAAAGATAATATCAAACACGAATTATCATCACAAATCTGATGCAAGTACATCCTTAGTTAGTCCTATAAAAGGGTGATTATGGTTAACTAGTAACTACACTTAGATTTGATTATAAATAATGATGATATGACTAAACATAATAATGATAATGGAGCACAATCAATGCAATTACGTAGTTAGCTACGTAAAACAACTATTATGTTCCGGCCACAAATTGTTACTTGATCAATCCTAAGGTCAATGTCAGAATTTAGCAAATTAGATGCATAATGATATTCATTTCAATCAAATCATTAATAAAATTTAATAATATCCAATACCTAAACAAAAAAACAAGCTTCAAATCTACAGGATACTTCGTCAAAAAAAGAACATTCGAATTAGATGGAATTAGCAACATACTTCGTCAAAAATGACACCTAATGCAACTAAAATCTGCAGCTTAGATACGATATATTTCATTATTCCCACACGTAGCTAAAACAATTTACATTTTCAGAATGGCCAGAACGTAACTCAGTCAAGCAGCCTTTTGCTGAAATTCAAAACGTAACAGACATAGAAAGTCCTCCACTAGAACCACAAGCGGACGACAAAGATGACACGACATTAGAACAAGAAAATCCTGAAATAATCGCGAAATCCGCTGACCTTACAAAGAATGAAGTGACTAAAGTTGATTACACTGGAGCTCAAGTATGGAAAGTACCGACGGAAAAAACAGGCGTTCGCGTGGTTCTGACCAGACTCCGCCGAAGGAACTGTAAGAATATTTGAAACGCGTAAATAAATGATATTTACGCGTAATTAAATTACACAATCGAGCAAACAGTAAATCAATTTCTTTTTTCTAGTAATTTCAACATGGGGAGGCAATCAATCACATATCGACGTGCTTGTTAAATCAAACAACGTACAAAATGTATCACGTGTATTCAAAAGAGAAAATATTCTTTACGATATCATTATAGAGGATCTACAATTGAGAATAAACGAAGAGAATCCTCCTCTTGACGCGAATGAAATAGAGCTTCAAGACAGAAGAGGTTCGTATTGTAGATATATTGGTGTGATATTTCAGGATAGTCCTGCGAGAAACTTGACTATCAACAGTATTCCAAGGGTCTGTGTGATTTTGTTGCAGCGAGAGCTTACAATTTTTGGCGTTACAGGGCCTCTAATCGCCGAGTAGGTTTAATAAGCGCCTACATGGGCTACAATTCTCTCAACTTACCCAAGGAATATTGGCCGAATGCAAATTGGGGTTCGTTGTTAAAAATTCGGCACCGAATTTGCACGGTTCTGCACATTAATGTGTGTCCTAATTTTCTCGTTTAGCAGTGTGTTTCGGTTTTTAATTTTCTGTGCGCCTTTCTCTCGTTGTTTTTGTTAACATTCTCAAGTGTGTCGGTGATTGCATGCTAGTTTTATTTGTTTTTTCTTCAAGCATTTTACAATTTACAGTGACTAATTCTTGGTTTTGGAATACAATTTTATACTTAACCTAAATAATTGAAGTGAGAATATGTAGTCGAATAATTTTAACAACCGCAAAAGGATTCTAATAAGAGTTTTTAATTTTATGACCATAAATTTAAAATAGTAATAAATTTTAATAGGGTATAATTGACTGTATATTTCAGGTCACCGAATGACTTGGAAGCAGTATCACAGATTGGAAGACATCTACGGTTTTATGGATTATCTGTCTAAAACCTATCCATCCATTATTAGTGTTCAAGATATCGGGAAATCTTACGAGGGTCGTAATATTAAGGTAATATTATCATTATTAACGTTTGATTGGATCCTAGTTTTTATTCCGAATAGTAATTATGGTATGTAAGACCTTGTCCTGGTTGTGCTAAAACAATGTATGGCTTTAATTATAACTGAAATCATCTACTCAGGTTTTCCCTTGAACTCGCTACGACTCGTCTTCTCATATCAACATGTCAAGGATATAATCTACAACAAATTGATACACAGGTACTACGCATATCCGACGGCAAGCCGAGTAACAAAGCGGTATTCATTGATGGCGGTATCCACGCTCGAGAGTGGATCAGTCCAGCGACTGTCACCTACTTCATCAACCAATTCGCTGAGAATTTCGATGTTGAATCCGATGACGTCAAGAATATCGATTGGTGAGTTCGGTTTGGGGGAAATTGGCGTATAAGCTACAAAATGTAAAACTCGAAACTTTGATATAAATTCTTTATGGAATGGATTTGAAAACAGTAAACCATGTACACACGGCAACAGATCAACCTACCCATAGTTGAACTCTATGTTCATGGACATAAGGTCGAACTATGGGTAGGTTGATCTGTCGCCGTGCGTACACACGGCGACACATCAAGCTATACAAAACCAAAATAAGCTGGACGCGTATAGGTCGAGTAACGTATAACGTCGCGCGGCCACCTTATGTTGGTTTTGTGTAGCTTGATGTATCGCCGTGTGTACATAAATACGACAGATCACGACGGGCTATGAGAACCTCTCATCAAAAACAGGAAGACATGATAAGACTACTACTGGACAAAGACCTCTCTCTCAGTTTAGTGAAAGTTATAATTTTACAAGTGAATGCTTCGATTCCTGTGGCCTCCCTTAGTTTAGACTTTAGAGGCATCTCTTACAATAACCGATATCTCATGGTGATGGTGACAGGGTGTCATGACATGGTGACAGGGTGATATCCTGGGACCACACGGAAACTGTTTAAACGTTAAACTATGAAGAATATTTTAGTATTTGTATTAGTCATATTTTTCAAGACATTGTTGATAATTCTAAGGTTGAAATTGTTCTTGTCTAGGTATTTCCTACCAGTAGTGAATCCTGATGGTTACGAATACACGCACATGGGCGACCGTCTGTGGCGCAAGAATAGGAAACCAGGAATTCCCGGAAGAACGTGTTCTGGCACCGATCTCAATAGAAATTTCGGGTAAGTTCTAAAGAACTAAACTAAAGTTTGACATATCTTTTAAGTCACTTTTCCTAAACAAATTGGCATTTATTAATCATTCAACTTTAACGACACGTATTTTGCCGACGACGAAGTGAATGGAGGGATATTCTATAAAAGACAGACAAGAGCTACGAAATGCTAGCACATTCACCTTTTTACAATATGTAGAATAGAATATAAGTACAACCAAATTGGTATGTAGAAGACATGACAAACAACAAAATCGTCTTCGCAGCATTATGTATCGTACAATACTTGAATATTCTTTTAAGAATTGACTGATTTCGTGGAAATTGTTTCTCGAGAAACGAGAATTCTCTTGTTCTAATGGAAGAAGTTCTTCAAGTTGCTTCTTAATCAGTCAGTTAAATACAGCATAATCATCTTCATCTTAGCCGATAGAAGTCCACTGCTGGACAAAGGCCTCCCTCAAGGATCGCCGCCACAACGACCGGTCCTGCGCTGCCCTCATCCAACGGGTTCCCGTCGCCTCCACCATTAAATGAAGCATGCTTTTACCATATTGCATATTATTGACTCACGGATTTTCGACCAGATATCGATGGGGAGGTAAAGGCGCTTCCAGCAACCCATGCAGCGAGATCTACCGCGGCAGCAGGGCATTCTCGGAACCCGAGACAAAGGCACTATCCGTAAGTGTTCAGTCACTCCACAAAATATATGCTTTGAAACATGTAATGATTGGAGTGACACTTGAAGAGTTTATGACGTTATGAGACATTATTGCGTAACATTATTGATAAACAAGTCATTAGGACAGGTAGTGAAATTGTACTGCATTTTGTCTACAAACAATTCTTTCAACAGAGCTTCTTATTTTCAATGAAATAAAAAAGTATCTGGTTCATACTGTATGTTAATGCCTTACTGGGAATACGCCAAAGACCTCGGAATGCGCCTAAAATATTTAAACAATTTTCCGGCTCCTTTTGTTAACGGTTGGCTCAATAAAAAAATTATGGCGCCAAATAAGTACTATAAATAAAAAAAACCTTTTCCTCATTAACTTCATTTTATTTTAGACTAACTGAAAATGCCAAGTATTTTAATTTCGGGCATTTGTTGGCATGATGCTATAATAGCATTGGCACTAAATTACCTAGTTAACTTACTCGTTTCGATTTTCTTACTATTTAATATCCAATTAAATAAAGTTTCATATTAATTGGAGCTATGTCAGGACCACAGAATAGTGAACCAGTAGAAAGACATTTAGTTCGAGAACTAGCGTGACCAAAAAAACAAAGAACTAATGAAAGGAAATGAAGGAAATTCAACCTCCTCATCTGTCTTATGTTATGACTGAATCTTTTTAAAATTGTCATAGTGACTTTGTGACCTTTTGTCAAACGAAATATATAAACAGATATAGGGTGTAACCCATATCTCATGCTACACCGACATGCTACTTCTCTGTTCTGTGGTCAGGACCCTCAAAAGTTGAGATCCATAATCACTGACTACCCCTCCAGGCAGAAGGCGTCCGTACGATTGTTGAGCTTCAAACCACAATAAATTATTTTGGATTGTCGTTTTTCTAGGATTTCATCAAGACCAGTGCATCAAACTTCACAGCTTACTTGACGTATCACAGTTACGGCCAGTACCTTCTCTACCCATGGGGCTACGATAACGCAGTGCCCCCAGATTATGAACAACTGAATGCTGTTGGCACTAAAATGGCTCAGGTATGACAATTGAAATTTTTTTAAATTTTGTTAGTATTTTTGAGAATATTTTTAGGCTTATTAAAATTATTAAAACCCATTGTGAGAAACTGTAGGTACACCTTGAAGATTACTTTCTATGGTCTTCCGATGTCACACGTAAAAAACTTATAAAATAATATAAATGTTTACTTCTCAAAACCATAGTTACCTAGATCCCTTACTTCTTCTTTTCGTGTCAATTGTTCTACTATTTCTATATTTTATTGGCCAGATATTCGGTGAGCCTGACAGCGTCCAGATCCCTTACTGGGACTAATCAGACTCCCAAAAAAAGTAAAATTCAGGTGCTTTACTTTCTTTTTGGGTACCTTTTCAAACCCAAAAATGTATGTTTGTTTTATGGTTTTTTAAGTAGATGATCAAATCATCAAACTGAACAACTTTCTCTATGGGACCAAAGTCGAAATTGTAAAAATAAAAAATCTGCTGTTCCATACAAAACTGCAATCCTCGTAGACCCAAATGTATGGCACAGCAAATGTTTTTTTTTCCATTTCGATGTTGATTCCAAGTGAAAGTTGTGCAGTTTGAATGTCTGATTATCCTATTAAAAACCGTCAGCATATGAAGTTCGACCCTGTATACGTAATTCCTAATTCAATTAAACCAGCCCTAAAAAGAAGAAAAAACATACCACTATTCTTAGATAACATGTTGATTTTGAGAGCAATGATAGCCCATACGGAAGAGAGCTAGTGCCTCAATCATTAGGCTGCGGTTCAATTCTTGGCCTGTACCACTAAGTTCTTCGGAATTTATGTACGGTTTTATTTATCATTTACTAGCTTGGCGGTGAAGGAAAACATTGTGAGGAAACCTGCATTCCCGAGAACGAAGAGAAAATTATATAAGTTCAGAGGTATGCGTAAAATATGGATGAGCTTGGGGCGAACGCAAAGGACCAACGCTGATCTCAGTGTTACATAACGACCCTTGCTAGCATTAGCCCAACCACAAATAATAATAATAGATAACATTTTTGATTCTATTTATTTCCTTCCAGGCTATACAACAATCAGGTGGATCTCAATACCAAGTAGGCTCATCCAGTGGTCTGCTCTATCCCGCAGCGGGTGGGTCAGATGACTGGGCCAAGTCTAAAGGAATCAAGTACGCCTATACCATTGAACTCAGCGATACTGGACGTTACGGCTTTGTTCTGCCTACATCCTTTATAGAACCTGTTGCTCGGGAGAATCTGGCAGGATTGAGAGTGTTGGCAAGCCAAGTACATAAGGGATAACTTATATTTGTATGCCATTTAGATTTAAGGTTTAGCATTTATTTTAGATGGATAATGATGCCTATTTATTATTATAATAGTTGATGTAACTAGTAGAAGGAATAATAAAAGATTTTAAAAGATTTGTCCCTCCTTTTTTCCATGTACAACTACAACCATTTAGCCCCTATTCATAAGCCTAAGCTGTCCGTCCGTACGTCCATCTGTCTGCCTGTTCTACCTATTTAGGGCTATAGTAACTGATGAATATTTTTGAGCTAGACACTTGTGATTTTCACAGAATGTGTGTTACTATAGCGGATTTGCTAGCAAATAATAAAAATGTCAAAAGTTCAAAATTTTTTCATCTAACTCTATTTCAAAAATTGCAATACATACAAGCATCAAACTTGGTGTGATTATATCATTATAGAGCCAACACTACAGTACAACAACAAAAACCGGTCAAGTGTGAGTCGGTCTCACACTAAATGGCCTGGAGAAAATATAGTACCTACCCCGAAAAGGATTAAGGTGCTGAGTTTATGAATGTAAGTGTCTTAGCACCAACATAACCATCAGAAAGGAAAATGGGGGTTGCTTTAGTAACCTGCGGCACGAATTTGAGGGGGAGGGGGGAGGTGGGGTACCCACCACCCCCCCCCAAAGGGAAAAAGTGAGGAAACCCCCCCTTTTTTTTAAATGTTTTTTTAGTATCCTGCTGCATGAATATGGGGGAGGGGAGGGGGCAACCCCCCCCTACTACCCCAGAGGGGGGGGGGGGGGTACCCCACTTCTACCCCAAAGGGGGGATACCCCCTTTTAAATGGGGTGCAAAATTATATATTAAGGGAGCGGGAGGGGGACGCCCCCCCCCCCCGGAGACCGGAAGAGCAAAAAAGGCTATGCGCAAAGCCAGAAAAAAATACCTAAAAAAAAAAGATGCATTGTTACAAGTCGAAACACGTTTGCTCCGAACTTATTTATTGCACCCCAACTTCTTCTTTACTTCTGTCAAGAAGGGGCCAATGCCGGTACAGAAAGGTTTTTGTGACATTAACTGCGGACCACCTCGCTCACCACCTCGCCCACCCCCTCGCTCACTCCCTCGCTTACCCCCTCGCTCACCCCTCTCAACCCCCCCTTCTCATTGCCCTGTACAAAAAAACATCATTTTTCGTTTATTCACTTCTTTTTTGCCTCCCAGCGTGGGTGATGGGGGGACCCCTTACTTCTGTCAAGAAGGGGCCAATGCCGGTACAGAAAGGGGGGCTGAGGGGGGGGGGGGCTCCCCCTCCTCCTCCCACGCTCCCACCACCTATTTTTGGACTGCAGGTTACTAAAAATTGCACTTTTTTGCTAATTATAACTTCAAACATCAAATATTTTTTTTAAAAAAATGGGGGGTTTCCTCACTTTTTCCCTTTAGGGGGGTATGTGGGGATCCCCCACCTACCCCCCCCCCCCCCCCCAAATTCATGCCGCAGGATACTAAAGCTGATCCGGAAAATGGATGTAAACACCCATGAAATTAAGTGTAAAAGAAATTAGATAGGTATTTCGAAAATATTATCCAAACACCAAAATAGGGTCAGTGGGTCATTTTCGGGGCGGGGAGTAGGAGTTGGGGTATAGCCTTCGGGGCACTGTGAAACGCACAGAAAACAAAAAAAAAAAATTTTTTTTTTTTTCCTTTATAATGGGCCAAGGACTTAGAAAATTTCAGATGGAAAATTTTCTTAATTATTTTTTTTCTCGATAACGGTGCGTCGGACGAGCATATTATACATAATCAAAAATGTGTATTTTAATGGCTTCTACACGATAAAGCAAAAAAATAAAGAAAAAATTGGAAAAAAAAAAATTGTCTCAAAAACGACTAAGTCTTTGCCCCGAAGGATATACAAGGTGAAAATCTGGGACTTTGAAAAATTTCGACGGGGTGGTGTGTCATGATGACAGCCCATTTTCTTTTCAGCATCGCGTAGAGGGCCCCTCGGGCATTAATGTTTTCACAGACCACTTTGCGCTCCAGGGCCCACCAAAAAAAAAAAAAAAAAAATCTCGATAACGGTGCGTTGGACGAGCATATTATACATAATCAAAAATGTGTATTTCAATGGCTTCTACACGATAAAGCAAAAAAAAAGAAAAAATTGGAAAAAAAAAATTGTCTCAAAAACGACTAAGTCTTTGCCCCGAAGGATATACAAGGTGAAAATCTGGGACTTTGAAAAATTTCGACGGGGTGGTGTGTCATGATGACAGCCCATTTTCTTTTCAGCATCGCGTAGAGGGCCCCTCGGGCATTAATGTTTTCATAGACCACTTTGCGCTCCAGGACCCCCTTAGGGCACCAGGGGCCCTTCGAATCGCTTTATGACGTTGTCCCATTCAACTGCGGCGATATAGGTATACTCTTGCATTTAGTCACTCTCTCACTGCGGTCACGTGTAGCAGTTTGATTGAGAAAAAAATAATCTGCTTAAAAAAATAACGTGGTACGCACCACGTTATGCAGAATAGTATGCACGAAACTATGCAAAGTTCGTTAAGTTGGTAACAGGTTGGCAACATAATTTTTTTCTTTCTCGCGCGTATAGTTTTTACTATGTTTTTATCTCGCTCTCTCTCCCATCTTTTTGCACACGATTAAAAAATGTCGGTTGTTCCGTGTAGGAGTCCGTCTTCGAGAGCTTTGAAAAATTTCGACGGCATGGTATTTTCTTTGCGGCATCGCGTAGAGGGCCCCTTGGGCATCAACGTTTCCATAGTGTAACGATAACTGCCTACCTACTAGCTACTTGATACTTATTATCTATTACCTAACTTAGACTAACCTCCTTAACCTAAGTATAACCTAATCCTATTATAATATACGTAATCAAAGATCTACTTCATGATAACCGAATTTATTATTTTTGAACTTATTCTAAACTTAAACTAAGGTATTGGCCAAAAGATGTGATCGTCTAGGAACCTACATTGTTTAGTAGTAACTCAGATTCTTTTAGAAGGACTTAGTGACTTAGGTCTTATCTGTAATAACCCTAGAATACTCCTAACCTAAACAAACTCTCCTAATCGATAAAATTTTACAGGGTGTAAGTCTTGAATTAATTAAACATTATAGAAAATTGTAAGCATATCTTGATTAGACAACATTATGTTTGTTTTTATGGGATGTCCCCAACCATGTGGCCGGATACGAGGAGCAAATGGGAAAAGTGTCATACTCAAATATTATAAATACCATCATTCAGTAGATAATCAGCTAGAATTATTGACATTTTCAGCTTTATCTTAAGTGTAACGTCTCCAATCATCTTAGTATGGAGATTAGCTACGGGCTGCTTTTTGCTCACCCAAAGACAAACTAAAACTATCACAACCTCAAGTTGATTTTTTCAAGAGGGATATTTGTTATATTAATAAAGATATTTTTCATAAAATAGTACTTTTTAGTACCTTTTTAAAACTTTAAAATAAAAATCCTTCCCAAATACTTCTTTTGGATAGGGTATGGCCTGAAATGATTCTACCACCACATCACTAGGGACCTAGCTGCAGAGAAGATGTGGCCAGAAACTCTACAGTGATATCTTCAAATAATCAGTAAGTATGAGTAAGTATTTAAAATATATTAAAATAAAGAGGACAGGAATATTTACTTTCATTCATTAGTCTAGTCAGTTTGTTAAAGTCTATAAGACAATTGGGATAAAATAGAAAATATTCTATGAACGAAAACAAGTAATTTAGGTTTTCCTTTCCTAATGTATGCCTAACATTCTCTATTAACAAGTCATCAGCTTTAATGAAAATTCTTACTAATTATTCTTAACATAGTACCAATCTTTTATGAAACCAATATTTTAAATATAATATTTCAGCTAATAACCCAGTAAAATTAAGCTGAAATATACCATTCAGGAGAAGTAATATCAGTCCCAGGATGAAGGTGCTTGATTCTTCCCATTAACCATTTGGTTGGGGGCATCTCCAACAGCAGGTGGTGGAACAGAAACTTGCCATTTATACCTTTGCTGTAGCGTATTGAGGTATTCTGTTTGCCATCGATGCCAGAAGTCTTGTGTCATCTTCTGAATGAGTTGCCATCTAGTTAGAAGACTGACTTTCTTCTGTTCATAATTATGATCTGGAACACTAATTAAAGGTTCGCCTACCAAGAAGTGGCCTGGAGTCAGTGGTGTTCCTGTAGAATTATCAATTTGACAAAGAGGCCGAGAGTTGAGGCATGCTTCGATCTGAGCCAATAAGGTGGTCATTTCTTCATAAGTAAGCTTGGTGTCTTTGTTTACCCTGGTTAAATGCCTCTTGGCTGATTGAACGCCAGCCTCCCATAAGCCTCCACAATTTGGCATTCTCGGTGGTATAAAGTGCCATGTCGTTCCATCGTTGGCGAGAATTTCAGCTACTTCTTTCGCCATGTTTTCTTTGTCCCTCAGAAAAAGGTCCTTTAATTCTTTGGCAGCGCCTACAAAATTGGTCCCATTGTCACTCCATAGATGTAAGCAATGGCCTCGGCGCGCCACAAATCTTCGGAATGCTGCTAAAAATGCCTGTGTAGTAAGGTCAGTGACTGCTTCGAGGTGGATAGCACGAGTAGCCATGCATACAAACAAACAAATGTATCCCTTGGTAGCATGGTGTCCGCGACCTTTTGATGTTCTAATTAATACGGGCCCGGCATAATCAACTCCACTATTTATGAAAGCTCGATGTGGGTTGACTCTTACAGCAGGCAATTGACCCATAAATTGATTCTTCACTTTTGCTTTATCCACGACACAAGTCTTACAGTGGCGGATGCATTTTTTGACTGCTAGTGTTAATCCAATCACCCAGTATTTGCTTCTCACATAGGTCATCATCAATTGGATTCCACCATGGAGTGTTCTTGAATGAGCTTCGTTTATTAATAGTTTGGTAAGGTGTTGATTACCAGGAATAATAATAGGATGTTTAGTTGTTTCTTCTATCGAAGCATTTTGCAGTCGTCCTCCCACTCTTATCAATCCCCTCTTATCTAAGAACGGTGAAAGTGTGATAATATATTTTCATTTCCAACCATCAAATCATCCATGTAGAATGAATTTTTAATTACAGGTGCTGTATCTGGGTATTCAGGAGCTTCGTCGTCGGCTAGCTGATTTAAAGTTCGTGTAGCTAGATACGGAGCTGCAGCTGTACCAAAAGTAACCGTGGTTAAGTTGTAGCTTTGAATTTCTTCATCGGGATTGTCGCGCCATATAATGCGCTGTAAATTTGTGTGTTCAGCAGTTATTCTGATCATTCTGTACATTTTGACTATGTCCCCTACCAGACATATTTTGTGAGTTCGCCATTTTATAATTAGACTTCGAAGATCAGGTTGTACGACTGGTCCAACCATCATTGTATCATTGAGAGAGTGACCATTTGAACCCTTTGCAGAAGCGTCGTAAACTACTCGGACTTTACTAGTTTCTTTGTCTTCACGTATCACGGCGTGGTGAGGTAGGTACACTGAATTAGTTTCATCTGGTATGTCTGATCTTTTCATATGACCCATCTCCTCATACTCATGAATAACTTTCGTATACTCCGTCTTCAATTTCAGATTTTTTTTAAATTTCTTTTCTAAATGTTTGAATCTCATTATAGCTTGCTCTTTTGTAGCTCCACACTGTTTTACTGTCTCTTCAATATTTTGTTCCAATGGCAGGTGTACTATGTACCTTCCATTATTATCTCTTTTTGTTGTGTTTTTGAATATTTCTTCGCATTTTGCATTTTGCCATGGAAATTTCAAACGCAAATGCAGCTTTTGAGGGTTCCCCGAACCGACTGAAAATTTGTATTTGGGGATTTTCGGGGCTGCTGATTAAGAATATGAAATCATTTTGTTCTTATCTTCAATTTTCATGAGGGTCGCCATACAAATTTCATAATTTTTGAAATGTTGTTACTTTCTCTAGCCCTCAAAGGTTAAGTCCTATGACAAAAATGCATACCACTTGTTTTGTAGGAAATTTTGTCAAGTTTAATTTGTCAATACAATACATTTCGATACGACTTGCAGATTTCGAGAAATAAGCGAAAAACTGAAAAAAGTCACCTTTGGAGCCCCCCCCCCCCCTTCCTCGAGCTCACCCCCCCCCCCCCCCCTCACCAGGACTTTTTTTTTTCTTCAATATATAATTTATTCTATGGACTTGTGTAATATGGAGACCCCAGCAGCCGAAGCTTAGAGATCAGGAGCCTCCAAGGTGAGTAATATAAGTGTGTGAAATATATAAATAAAGGGGACTAAATTTCGCACCCTGTACACAAAGTACCAGACTCCCTAAAAAACGCCTTCCACTTCGCCGGTAAGCTATCTAGTAACATTTGCGCACCGGTTACAAAACTCAGGTGGCTATAATCGTTATGTTGGTAAAAAACGATTGTCGGCACGCCACAAGGCCAGACTAAGCAATGGAAGTTATTGACACTTTCACATATATCACTGCTAGTCGTGAAAGAGTCCTTAACCCACGATACTTCATCGTGTACCAAAATATTCCTCAACCAAAAATGTGGTGTATTTCAATGACATCAACACGATAAAGCAAAAAAAAAAAAAGGAAACAAGAATTTTGAATGACGACTAAGTGGATCAGGTCAGTTACCTCCTTTTCCCCGAACGTCCACTATGGACCCCAACGTCCAGTTCCCGGTTTCGTCCATTTCCCCGAACGGCCTTTTCCCCGAACGGACATTTACCCGAACGGCCATTTCCCCGAACGGACACTAGCCGAGGGTCCCATACAAAACGAGATTATTGGGTCCAAGGTGGCACGGCTCTTGTCACGGATGAGCTCGACGTGAATTTTTTTTGATTTTCTGCTTATGCAGCCAAACGCCCACACTTGTCTTGCCAAAAGTCTGAATTGCCCGTTCGGGGAAATGGCCGTTCGGGTAAATGTCCGTTCGGGGAAAAGGCCGATCGGGGAAATGGACGAAACCGGGAAGTGGACGTTCCGGTCCATAGTGGACGTTCGAGGAAAAGGTCGTAATTGACCTGATCCGTCTGCCCCTATGGTACTTATTAGTGTAGAGGTGGGTTTCATCCACCTCAACAATATCATCTGCACCTCCTATCATTTCCCGGTCATGGGCCTCCGTCACCTCACAATATGCTCGCCTGACGCACCGTTATCAAGAAAAAAAAAATTTTTTTTTGGTGCCCCCTGCAACACTAATGGGGCCGTGGAGCGCAAAGTGGTCTATGGAAACGTTGATGCCCGAGGGGCCCTCCATGCGATGCCGCAATGAAAATGGGCTGTTATCATGACACACCACCCCGTCGAAATTTTTCAAAGTCCCAGATTTTCTACCTTGTATATCCTTCGGGGCAAAGACTTAGTCGTTTTTTTAGACAAAAATTATTTTTTCCATATACTTTCTTTTTTTGTTTTATCGTGTAGACGTAATTGAAATACACATTTTTGGTTATGTATAATATGCTCGCCCGACGCACCGTTATCAAGAAAAAAAAATTATTTTTTTGGTGCCCCCTGCATATCACTAATGGGGCCGTGGAGCGCAAAGTGGTCTATGGAAACGTTGACGCCCGAGGGGCCCTCCATGCGATGCCGCAATGAAAATGGGCTGTCATCATGACACACCACCCCGTCGAAATTTTTCAAAGTCCCAGATTTTCTACCTTGTATATCCTTCGGGGCAAAGACTTAGTCGTTTTTTTAGACAAAAATTATTTTTTTCCATATACTTTCTTTTTTTGTTTTATCGTGTAGACGTAATTGAAATACACATTTTTGGTTATGTATAATATGCTCGCCCGACGCACCGTTATCAAGAAAAAAAAAATATTTTTTTGGTGCCCCCTGCATATCACTAATGGGGCCGTGGAGCGCAAAGTGGTCTATGGAAACGTTGACGCCCGAGGGGCCCTCCATGCGATGCCGCAATGAAAATGGGCTGTCATCATGACACACCACCCCGTCGAAATTTTTCAAAGTCCCAGATTTTCTACCTTGTATATCCTTCGGGGCAAAGACTTAGTCGTTTTTTTAGACAAAAATTATTTTTTTCCATATACTTTCTTTTTTTGTTTTATCGTGTAGACGTAATTGAAATACACATTTTTGGTTATGTATAATATGCTCGCCCGACGCACAGTTATCAAGAAAAAAAAAAATTTTTTTTTGGTGCCCCCTGCATATCACTAATGGGGCCGTGGAGCGCAAAGTGGTCTATGGAAACGTTGACGCCCGAGGGGCCCTCCATGCGATGCCGCAATGAAAATGGGGTGTCATCATGACACCGCAACTCGTCAAAATTTTTCTAAGTTAATCCAAGTAAAACATCAATTTTTCTCGAAAACTACGCATCGGCCTGGTAAAGTGTACAGGACCAAAGATGTTTGTCTCGATGTGCTCTACACGATGGTGTATAAAAAATACTAAAATATAAAAAAAAAAAATTTCTTCAGAAAAATGACTAAGTCCCTGCCCCATAGTGCCCCGAAGGGTACACTCCAACCCAAAATAGACTTACCTTGTGGTTGCCAGTAGCTTTATGCTCTTCATCTTTATTTTCAACAGGTTTTGTGACTTTTATTTGTGGTATATTCGATGAGTCACCTTTTGGGATAATCCCATTAGCTATAGTCGTTTTAGGGGTGCTCTTCAACAACTTTTCAGTTTCGTTGGCGATGTCTTCTGCCCTTTTCAAAATCAACTCTACATCATCTACGTCGGCTTCCATCACATTATCCTTGTTTAAAGCAGACGACAGTTTAGTAATTTCATTGAAAATCATTTTAATTTCTTCATCGCTGTCTTTGTAAGCCTCACAAGTCTTCTCGAAACTTAAAAATTCCTTAGTGGAAATACTGTTTTCATTTGACATAGTTTCTTGCGTAATAACTACCGTGCTCTGGGCCATTACCACACCAATTCCTAGTAAATATTAATAAAATTATTTATATTCATCAGAAATTCAACAGCACCGTGTTAAGTCTTTTGAAATCAATGAAAAAATTATAAATGATTTAATTTTACAACATAACTTCCGTTGCCAAGCAACCGAATTTTGAGTTTGACTTTGACATGACTTGACTTGACTTTTAGGTCTTTTATTAGCACATTGTTTTATCGGTAAATTAACGGTTCCTGAATTTAAAGAGAAGTTAAAACATGAATAGCTTGTAAATTTACACAGCATACTTATTGTATTATGATTTTATTATTAATTTTACCTATTTAATATTATTATAATGAAAATCGAATCGAAATCTTATACGTTTTATTTATTGATTACTCAAAAGTTGTACGATAAAGTACCTAATTATCAAGGTACGTTCAGAAACTTGTCAGTGTGGGTTGAACTTTGGTATTTAATCTGCTTGGTTAAACTATTTTTTTTGTCAAAGGACTGCAATGGTATCGATTCGGTATGCGCACTCGACTAAACTAATTTTAACCAAATTTCGACTAAAATAAGTTAAGTCGTTTTCGTGTGCAATTCGGTTTTGGCAACGAACTAAATTAAGTCGTCTTGTTTGACAGGACTAAATCGACTTTGACAGGTTTAAATTGAATTCACAGATAAAATAATACGGTGATGGCAAGGTGATGGATTGTCTATGGTGTGGCTTATGGCGCGTCTCCACGACTGAATGATTTAAAGTCATTCGTTCATTCCGTTTTTTTGGAACAATATTTTAACGTATGAAAACAGCTGAATGCGATGGCGATAGTTAGATTTGTATACGTCTATCTTCTTCTTCCAAGATGATTATGTTTTTTTCGGATGTAAAATAATTTCAACTGAATTTTGTCACTTTGACATTGACAGAACGATTTTATTCTATTTGTTTTGTTGGAAACTGTGATAAATCAAGAAAAAAAAGCCAAGATATTCATGAATGCTTCCAAAAAAGAAGTAAGTATACGTGCTTACCCGTCCGCCAACACCGGGACATACCTGGACCCCGAAACCCTTCGCATAGCAATGGGCCTCCGAGTCGGCGCGGAACTCTGCACCCACCACCACCAGTGCCCCTGTCGCATGAATGTCGATCGCCTGGGACACCACGGGCTCTCATGCCAACAAAGTGCCGGCAGATTTCCTCGCCACTCCACTCTTAACGACATCATACGCAGGTCTCTTGCCACTGTCAACGTACCGGCCACCCTAGAGCCGAAAGAGGCGTCTAAGATAATATATAGAGCCGAAAGGTATTGTACGAGAGGATGGCAAGAGACCAGACGGGACGTCTCTCGTACCCTGGAAGATGGGTCGGGTGCTGGTGTGGGATGCCACCTGTGTGGACACTCGCTGGCGCCGTCCCATGTACGGGGAACGAGCAAAAGAGTTGGCTCGGTTTTCAGTATCATTAACATTTACGTATTTAACCATTATTACCTAAAAATAATCACTAATTTGACTTAAAACTTGTTTCAGAGATCGGAGTAAAAAATCCAGTTACAATGTTGACCGCAGACCTAAGAAATCAGCGTCCGGTGGGCAGTTGTCAGAATATGGAGCACTGAGTGCTTTGCTACGGGATCGCAGACCTAAGAAATCAGCGTCCGGTGGGCAGTTGTCAGAATATGGAGCACAGTGCTTTGCTACGGGATCGCAGACTGAAGAAATCAGCGCCCGGTGGGCAGTTGTCATAATATGGAGCACAGTGCTTTGCTACGGCATCACAGACCTAAGAAATCAGCGTCCAGTGGGCAGTTGTCAGAATATGGAGCACAGTGCTTTGCTACGGGATCACAGACCTAAGAAATCAGCGTCCGGTGGGCAGTTGTCAGAATATGGAGCACAGTGCTTTGCTACGGGATCACAGACCTAAGAAATCAGTGGGCAGTTGTCAGAATATGGAGCACAGTGCTTTGCTATGGGATCGCAGACCTAAGAAATCAGCGTCCGGTGGGCAGTTGTCAGAATATGGAGCACAGTGCTTTGCTACGGGATCGCAGACCTAAGAAATCAGCGTCCGGTGGGCAGTTGTCAGAATATGGAGCACAGTGCTTTGCTACGGGATCGCAGACCTAAGAAATCAGCGTCCGGTGGGCAGTTGTCAGAATATGGAGCACAGTGCTTTGCTACGGGATCGCAGACCTAAGAAATCAGCGTCCGGTGGGCAGTTGTCAGAATATGGAGCACAGTGCTTTGCTACGGGATCGCAGACCTAAGAAATCAGCGTCCGGTGGGCAGTTGTCAGAATATGGAGCACAGTGCTTTGCTACGGCATCACAGACCTAAGAAATCAGCGTCCAGTGGGCAGTTGTCAGAATATGGAGCACAGTGCTTTGCTACGGGATCACAGACCTAAGAAATCAGCGTCCGGTGGGCAGTTGTCAGAATATGGAGCACAGTGCTTTGCTAAGGGATCACAGACCTAAGAAATCAGTGGGCAGTTGTCAGAATATGGAGCACAGTGCTTTGCTACGGGATCACAGACCTAAGAAATCAGCGTCCGGTGGGCAGTTGTCAGAATATGGAGCACAGTGCTTTGCTACGGGATCACAGACCTAAGAAATCAGTGGGCAGTTGTCAGAATATGGAGCACAGTGCTTTGCTACGGGATCGCAGACCTAAGAAATCAGCGTCCGGTGGGCAGTTGTCAGAATATGGAGCACAGTGCTTTGCTACGGGATCACAGACCTAAGAAATCAGCGTCCAGTGGGCAGTTGTCAGAATATGGAGCACTGAGTGCTTTGCTACGGGATCGCAGACCTAAGAAATCAGCGTCCGGTGGGCAGTTGTCAGAATATGGAGCACAGTGCTTTGCTACGGCATCACAGACCTAAGAAATCAGCGTCCAGTGGGCAGTTGTCAGAATATGGAGCACAGTGCTTTGCTACGGGATCACAGACCTAAGAAATCAGCGTCCGGTGGGCAGTTGTCAGAATATGGAGCACAGTGCTTTGCTACGGGATCACAGACCTAAGAAATCAGTGGGCAGTTGTCAGAATATGGAGCACAGTGCTTTGCTACGGGATCGCAGACCTAAGAAATCAGCGTCCGGTGGGCAGTTGTCAGAATATGGAGCACAGTGCTTTGCTACGGGATCACAGACCTAAGAAATCAGCGTCCAGTGGGCAGTTGTCAGAATATGGAGCACTGAGTGCTTTGCTACGGGATCGCAGACCTAAGAAATCAGCGTCCGGTGGGCAGTTGTCAGAATATGGAGCACAGTGCTTTGCTACGGGATCACAGACCTAAGAAATCAGCGTCCGGTGGGCAGCTGTCAGAATATGGAGCACTGAGTGCTTTGCTACGGGATCGCAGACCTAAGAAATCAGCATCCGGTGGGCAGTTGTCAGAATATGGAGCACTGAGTGCTTTGCTACGGGACCACAGACCTAAGAAATCAGCGTCCGGTGGGCAGTTGTCAGAATATGGAGCACAGTGCTTTGCTACGGGATCGCAGACTGAAGAAATCTGCGTCCAGTGGGCAGTTGTCAGAATATGGAGCACTGAGTGCTTTGCTACGCGATCGCAGACCAGAATATCAAGCAGCCTAGGGCGCTGAGCGTTTGCTACGTAATGATGATGATGATAATAATATATTAGTTTTTTTGTAATTTCTGGTTGATCTCATGATGTTAGTCTGAACTTAATTATGTTTAGAAATAAATTTGGTGATCAAGGTTCTTTTTGTGTATTTAATTTACCAAAATAAGTTCATAGATAGATTCATTGATTCTTTATTGTACATAAAAACATAATTATGAAAAAATACACTGTAAAGCCGCATTGACACGATCAACAGTCTGCTTGGACCGAGTGGACTCGTAGGAGTAAGCCTCATAGGATCCATCTTCCGGGTGTGCTCGGATTATGGGTTGCCAGAATACAAGTAGCGTCTGAGTAGGTATCCGAGTAAACTCAGTCCAAGCAGACTCTGATCGTGTCATAGCAGCTTAAGTAATAAAAAAATTCATGAATGAATGCAGTTGTTTATTTATTTGGTTATTATTATTATATATGATACACTAGCAGCTCAAAGCTGATGCGTGTATATCACTGCACTTGTTTAGTTTTATAAATAACTGTCCAGTCTATTTTTGAAAGAGTTCACTGAAGGCGCACTTATTACAGTCTCAGGCAATTTGTTCCACTCGCGAACTATTTGGTTGGGCAAAAAATGTTTCCGGGGGTTGCTTGTACAAAATTTGCCATCAATTTTGAGAGAGTGACCTCTGAGATTTTAGTTCTGGTTCATCCGGTATATATGTTCAATTCCTTGGACATCATAACATCCAGCAAGTATATGTCTTTATGAGGTCACCACGTTGACGCCGTTGTTCAAGTGTTGTTAACCCAAGCTCTTCTAATCGTCTCTCATATGGTTTGTCACGCAGTTCAACAACCATTTTTGTTGTTGTTAGTTTTCGGTATGTATTGGTACTTTTTGGTAATGTTGGTACATTCCGGTATAGGTTGATAGATGTATGTATTCATGCCAACATTCTTCTGTTCTGTGGAATGGTGCGTTACACAGTTTCTGCTGGCATCTCAACCATTGTATCCATTGCATTGGAACCTTAAAGAAAATGTTGTTAAATTAGTTGAAGTATTTAATGCACTTATTAAGTATTGGAGTTTACCCGCGACTTCGTCCACACAAATTATAATTATAACAGATTTTAAGTGAAATCATAAGCTAAAAAACTTTCATAAAAATCGCTTCAGTAGTTTTTGCGTGATGTTCGAACAAACAAACAAATTTAGAGAAATAACTTGCTCCCGAAGAAAGGCTCGTTTTCATTGGTCGATAACTTGGTTGATATACAGCATGCGGGGACTCCGCGCAGGCAGGCTAATGAAAAATGAAATTCAACAACACAGTGGTTGTTATATCACCTACAGGAATCCCCCATCCATCGATCATAGAACTAGATGCACAATCAGCATTCGTTCGCTATAGACCAGTGAAAATGGTTCCCTGCATCCGTGCCTTATGGCATGCGTTACAGAAATCTCTCGCATCCCAAATGCGGGCTATATCGAGCAGTGAAAATAGTTGCCCTAATGCGGGGTCTATGGCATGCGTTACAGAAATCTCTCGAGAAAGAACAAACAATGAAAATGAGCCCAAAGGTCATAAGCAGCAAAATTTCACACAGATGACGCTGTGGAAAATACTTAGTATATAAGTCCCACTGCAGGGCACAGGCCTTCCCTCAGGGAGGGTGTTGGGGGTCATTCCACCACGCGTCCCCAATGCAGATTGGTAGAATTTCTTTTTCAGCATATGCAGGTCCTTCCTCACAATGTTGTCCTTCACCGTTTGAGAGCAGTTGGTATTATATACATTATAAAAACTCAACTCAATGCAGCCTGGCTACGTTTCCACCAGAGATGTGCGAGGACGCGTAGCGAGGGGTGTGCGTTTTAAGAACCAATAGAATCGCTTCATTTACCTTGCCTCGCTCAGCACAGCTCTGGTGGAAACGGCTTAGCGGAGCAAAGTTTTTGTACGTACAAAAGAAGCAAGTGATGTGTGTGAGAAATGTATTGCGAGGTTTGCGACATACTTGTACCATCTAGTCCATAGATGCCCCCGCCGACACATTTCACAGCTTCGCAACGCATCCTCGCACCGCACATAAATGTGCATTTTCACAGCTCCACTAGACATCCTCGCACGACACATTTCCCTCGCACATCTCTGGTGGAAAAGCTCCCTAAACGGGTTCAAAGTATCTCGTGGGTCTCTTTAACCTAACTCTTTCCTGCTGATTTCTGTGAAGTGAATTTTAGGGCGCTCGGCCTGCGGCTCGCTTGACGGCAGACTGACCCCGGAGACCAGGTCCACCAGGTGTCCAGGAGGGACTTAGTAGGGAGTTAGGTAGCTCGGGCTTCGGCCTCGCGCTCAAGAGATACATTTATGAAATGAAACCTCATAATTTACCTCTCTTCTGCTTCTACCAGAGCCGCAACTATGTAACGCGCCATTTCCACTTGATTTTTACTTAAATTCACAGGAAAACACGCCTAGTTGTTTTTAGTCGACACCTTTTAAGTCGCAACCAAGGAATATAACTACTTGGACTAAAATAAGTTTGACACATCTAAAAGTGACAGGTGAATGTTCGTTTCGAATAGCAAAGGGACGTTTTTAACCTAATTTAGTTCGAAATAAGTTTAGTCCTGTCAGATAAGTTAAGTTTTTTTTAGTTGGGTTTTTCCGAATAGCATACATGATTTTGACACATTTTAACTAAATTTAAGTTAAGTTTAGTCGTAATGGGCGCAACCGAATCGATACCAATATTTTATTAATTCATAATCACGTGCATAGAATATCAAACAACCATTTTTTACTTTTTTCTCACAAATTAAATGCTCTTTAAAATCTAACTGTAGTTAATTGCTGAGAACCATTTTTAAAAAAACATTGCATTCCGAACGTACTTTAGTAATACCCACAAAGAAGTTTCTTCCAAATTAGTAGAATATATTTTTTAAAATGAAAACTACTTTTATAGAACGAACGCCTTGAAATAATATTACATTGGTTTTATCGAATATCTTTATAATCTTTCTCAAAATGAACTTTATTGCAATTTTGGTATACAAATTCAGTAATTAATAATCAGGAATATAAAACCGGTACTTTCCGATAAAAGATATGAATTACAAAAATAGTAACACTGAAGTTAAAACGTCAAATTTGGTAGTTTTTTTTTCTGTTTCGTGAAGCCGAAATACGAATGTTTCATAGTTTTTAGTCAAAATAAACATTTTAAGGCAGTATTCTGTGTTAGTGTTAAATAATTAACGATGTCGGTGCCACCGCAAGCATTCGTCAACAAAAACAAAAAACATTTCTTGGGTATTCCAGCGCCTCTAGGTTATGTGGCTGGCGTAGGCAGAGGGTTCGTATTATTTGTTTACTACTAAGTTTAACTATAAATGTAAAGTATTTTATTTAATAACATTTGTGTTTTGGTTTCAGAGCGACTGGTTTCACCACAAGATCTGATATTGGTCCTGCTCGCGACGCAAATGATGTGTCGTAAGTTACAGTATTTTATTGTTTACATTTTTATTATGTACATAATACCTTAGCATAATACAAGCAATTCCAGTTCAGTTAACAAGCTTCAGAGTCGCGTTGTAGGTCTGTCTATCGGATGCCCCTGCTCCCTGGCCTTCGACGAAACTCAAATTATATGGTGGCTCAAAACAGAGTTTTTCTTCGAAAACAACCCCTGTAGTCACCAAATACTTATAACCGTACAGTGTCAAGCACTTTTGGTCAGAAAAATGACCCACTGACTGAGTATCATCTTAGGTTTTGCTAAATAAACTAGACATTGACATAATCATAAACGCTAAGATAAATAAATAAATAAAATAAATAACGCGCACAGGCACATACATTGTAATGATCCCAAGAAAGCACTATTTATAGGCTGTTTATGAGACCATAATTTAAAAAATAGAATTAGAAGCAAGGCGTAAAAAGAAAGAAAACGAAAAAAGAGAAAACGTAGAAAGAGAAGATACTAGGAGGAAGCATGTGTCTTTTCATATTCACTCAATAAGAGATGCACATAGCAAATTCGCTCTAGTTAAAAAAGGAGATCGCTACCTTATTTGCGTAACCAATTTTTTGTACTACGACGGCTGTTTGACTCCGGAGTCAGTCAACTATCTTCATTTAAATTGTATAGGATTTTATGACTATCGCTATCTCATACGCGGTTACACGGATGTTCCGTCTACCAGCGTAAGCAAACATTTTTTCGTCTATGGTTTTAAAGCAGGCACTACACATTACACAAAGTCACTTAGCAAACAAGAGCTCTTAGTTTAGACATTTTTAGGGTTTCACCGTTTTTTTAGCCTACCCAGAGTGCACGTTATTGCCACTGAGTGAACGGGATGGAATGTCCTGAAGATGTAACCTACCATGACGCATGCCATTTGTTACAGGGATGATCGGCACGCACCACCTGCGGCTAAACGTAAGAAAAATGAAGAGGAAGATGATGATGAAGACTTGAATGACTCGAACTACGACGAGTTCTCGGGATACAGTGGCTCTTTGTTCTCAAAGGTAATGCATTGTAATCAAACATCGGATATTCGGATGCATATTTACCTAAACTTCATTATTCACAAGAAGAATCTGGACACGTCTATCATTGGACATGGATATCATAGTGGTGTGACTACCTACAAGGATCAGTATGAAAAACAGTGTGTTTGGCCCGAATTTTGTCTTTAACTTAAATCAGCAAGTCCATATTCTGTATTTGTGGGGAAAAAAGTTAATTTTAGGTAAATGTGCATCTGATTATCCAATCTCAAATTAACCCGGCGGTACTCGCTAGGTCTTTACAAACATGAATACTCGCTACCGGGTAAAAAATACCACGAGAGTTTAATTGGCATTATTTAAGAAAAGAAGTTTGTGTTTGAATGTTTGACAATGCATTTGTGTTATTGGTATTATTGTCCATAAATAAAACAACAAATCCAAGTTGTAATGTTCATGTATTTAAAATAAAAGCTCATCCAAAAAAATCAACATAATATTTAGTTTTTACTTAGTAACCTTAGAAAAATCAACAAAATTATTGTTTTTTTTTCAAATTATACAAAATTGAGATCAAAATCGAAAATAAATTTAGTACACTAGTAAACTAACAAAAAATAATTATCCCTTTATAATAAATGAACACAGACATAATCAACATCCAACATTCTGTTCTCGATTTACATGTACGTCGTCAACAAACGCTGCGCACAAACGGAATGCCCCGTGGGGTGCGGGTGTGCTATCTACTGGTTCGAAGGTACTGAGAACCTTGGGTTGCCAGAAGGCTTAGAAAAAAAAATACAACCAAATTTAGGTACTCTGTGGTATTTTTTACCCAGTAGCGAGTGCCGCCGGGTTAATACACAGTGGAATTAGGGTTGTTTTGAAGTTGGAACAGGGTGCTTCAGACCATCAAACTTAACAACTTTTACAATGGTACCAACTTTGAAATTGTGAATTGAATTTGAACCTGCTGTTTCATAAATTTTTGTCAAGAAGCTATTGACATAGCATATGCTCACGACTATATTCCCCGAGGGGGTAGTCAGAGATATTCTAAAACTTCAAAACATCCACATTTCACTAGTAGTACTGAACTCTGTCCAGTGTGACGTGGGAGTGAGCCCGTCGCCACTTGTAATGGACAGTAGGTACGATACCTGCCTCGAAATTGAAGCATGCAGGTTTCCTCACGATGTTTTCCTTCACCGAAAAGCCAGTGGTGTTATAAATCGTACATAAATTTCGAAAAACTCATTGGTACGAGTCGGCCTGGACGGGGATCGAACCATCGTCTCCTGCACGGCAGGCAAGGTTACTCGCCACTGGACCACCACAGTTTTTTTTTTATAAGAGAGAGAAGCTAGTGACATAATCTATGGAAAAGCTATATTTTTTAATATTTGCTCCAGATTGAAAGTAGTTCAGTTTGATGGTCAGGAGTACCCACCCTGTTTTTCTGTTTTTTTTTTTTCAAAATGACCCCGATTCCAACTTGTGTAATCAAAGTGGATAATGTGGTTAAGGTGTATAAGAATTTGTATTTAATGTGATATCTATTCCTACCTCTTTCCTTTCTACTTTTAGGATCCTTATGATAAAGACGATGCAGAAGCTGATGCTATTTATGAGTCAATAGACAAAAGGATGGATGAGAAACGAAAAGAATATAGAGAGAAGAGACTCAAAGAAGACTTGGAGAGATATCGTCAGGAAAGGTAATTTGTTATTGTTTCTTATTTTTTCATGAATTACAGAAAACATAATTCTAAGACTGTAAGCAGTTGATGAATTTACCTTAAACCAATGAAAGGGTGGAGAAATGTTGCACAATATTGTGTAACATACCGAAACCTCAATAAATTTGGTCTGTACAATTTCTCTACTTGTGTGCAACTCAAGTTTTTTCCATACTACATGTGGCAAGCGCGACTTTCGCTCTCTGAAAAGCGCGGCAGAAGTCCATTTATATTATACGAGCTTTTACCCGCGACTTGTCCGCATAAATTATATACCAGATTTTAAGTCAGATCATAAGCTATCAAACAAAAAAAGTTTCATCAAAATCGGTTCATTAGTTTTTGCGTGAGTTTGTTTGTTTGACCCAAACAAAAACAAACAAACAAACAGACAGACAAAAAATACAAAAATTGGTGATTTGGAAGGGACAGGTAAAAATCATGTCTTTTTTTTTGGTCAATATCTTCAATGTACAGAAACACTTCTGTTACAGTTTTATAATAGTTTAGATGGAGCGAAGGCGTGTCGCGCGAATGGAGAGAGATCATACCAGAAATCTGTCTTATCAGGGTTTTGTTATGTCACTTTCAGGTTCTTTTCATGTACCCCAACATAATAGATTTAATTAAATGAATGCTTTATTTATGACCCCATTGTCAAATTCCAGACCAAAAATCCAACAGCAGTTCTCAGATCTGAAACGTGAACTCAAAATGGTATCGGAAGACGAATGGTCAGCAATCCCAGAAGTAGGTGATGCTCGTAACAGAAAACAGAGGAACCCTCGGGCTGAGAAGTTCACTCCGTTGCCCGACAGTGTGTTGTCGAGGAATCTCGGTGGAGAATCCTCTTCATCAATTGATCCAGGGTCTGGTCTGGCTTCTATGATGCCTGGTGTTATGACCCCGGGAATGTTGACACCTTCTGGTAAGTAAGTTTTGATTTAATTTGATCAAACCTTTTAGTTACTACGTACATAAGAAATAGTGAATCGTGGAAGTGCAGCACTTGTGTTAGCGATATATAGTGATAAGATCGTTATTTGTGCCCTTTTTGTTTGCTTTTCATATTGTTATTTTATGTTTTTCGTGTGCAAATAAAGAATATTGTATTGTATTGTAAATATTTGTGTTAATTTACATGAAAAAGTATGGACATATAAGACAAAATCATTGTATGAGTAATGGTTAGTAAAAATCACATACACAGAAATCAAAAAGTGACTGCCGAATAATTACCTTTTCATCTGAATTGATAAAGTTACACAATAATATCGCCTATTTTTGGTATTGGTATTGGTTGAGCGGGCTCATTTTCCGCAACTCGACGACTTAGGCGCCTATTTTGCGTTGGGTGGGAATGACTACTCCTGCCATCCCAGCTCCTCCAGGAAGCCCACCAGCTTGTTAATGCTGTTGAAGACCTCTGGAAGGGACCCCGGTGATCCGAACCGAGGTGTTGTGCCCGATAGTGTGCTAGCCCGTTGCATTCCAGCAGCACGTGCGCAGCCGTTTCTTCAACCTCCATGCACACCCTGCATAGAGGACTGTTAGTAACACCAATATTGAACAGATGTTTGTTAAAAGGACCGTGACCAGTCAGGGCTCCAGTAACTATGCGTAGTTGAGCTCTCCTGAGACGCAAGAGGCTCCTGGCGAGACGAGGGTTCACCCTAGGTAGAGCACTCCTCGCCTGTTCGCATTCTGTTAGTGCAGCCCAGAGTGCGTCCCGTTTTTGACTGGTGCGCTTGCGGAGCTGCGAGCGGATCCAGCCGAAAGGTAGCGGTATAATAGGCTCGGGCCCTATTGCGACTGTGCTGGACCCACGTCTCGCCAGTTCATCCGCTGCATCATTACCACGCGAATTGCTATGGCCTTTTATCCATTGCAGGGTGATGTGGTTACCTTCACATACCTCTGCCAGGGCTTTGTGACATTCCAGAACTATGCTTGATGTGATAACATTGCTTTGGAGTGCCATTAGTGTGGACATACTATCCGATAGAATTCTGATTGAGTGATTGGTAGTCGCTCTATCCTTAATCGCTCTGGCTGCTAGGGTGATGCCCATGCATTCAGCCTGAAACACCGTATTATGTGTCCCTAGAGGCGAAGATATTTTGATATGCAGGTCTTCCGAGAAGACCCCGGAGCCTGTACCTGTATCAGTTTTGGAACCGTCAGTGAAGATTCTAAGATCTCTGGTGTTTAAGCTCTCGAAATCTTCTTCATACAGTTGTATTTTGTATTTTTTGTCGAATACGAATTGGGCCGGTATCCTGTCATTTATAGCCGAGCAGAGGGGGATATCCTCTATTGCGTTACTGACAATTTTAGCGTGTGGGACACCAGTGTTTCTCCAGAGTTTAAGTGTGCTCGCTCGTAATGTCGCCTAATTTATATTCAATTTTCTCGTTGCAGGTGACTTGGACTTACGAAAGATCGGACAAGCCAGAAACACACTAATGACAGTGAAACTATCACAAGTGTCAGACTCAGTGACGGGTCAAACAGTTGTGGACCCTAAGGGCTACTTAACCGACTTACAGTCCATGATACCAACATATGGAGGTGACATAAATGATATTAAGAAAGCCAGGTTACTGCTGAAGTCTGTGAGAGAAACAAATCCCAATCATCCACCTGCTTGGATTGCTAGTGCCAGATTGGAGGAAGTTACAGGTATTTCATTGTTAATGTTCCTTGGTATTTCTTATTCATAGAGTCTTTGTGATGATTGATGAAGGAATATCTGTTATTTTAGCATTTTCAGATACGAAATGTCTCTTTTTAGAAAAGAGACATACTAAAAGTAGACACTGCTTTCAAGAGAACCTGTAAAATGTACAGAAAATGTACAGAATAGCCCTCTAATATCTGGATAATATTCACGATAAAATAATGATACATTGCAAATACAGTTTTTGAGTACCTTTTTTTTTATTATACTTCAACTATGTTGAAATCCTGACACTTAAAATAAAAAATACTAAAATTATAAAAGACATTTTCCGTATTTGTTTCGGTTGAGCTTTCTAGTAAAGTTTTTGAACTATTCTGTCCATCTAAATAAATTGTCAACCTTAATTTTGCAGGGAAAGTGCAATCGGCGCGTAACCTAATAATGAAAGGATGCGAAGTGAACCCCAGCAGTGAGGAGCTGTGGCTGGAAGCGGCCCGGCTACAGCCACCGGACACCGCGCGCGCAGTCATAGCTCACGCCGCTAGGAACCTGCCGCACAGTGTCAGGATCTGGGTCAAGGCTGCCGACTTGGAGCAGGAGACCAAGGTAATGTATATTAATAGTGAAAGACTGAGGAGCTGTGGCTGGAAGCGGCTCGGCTTCAACCACCGGACACCGTGCGCGCAGTCATAGCTCACGCCGCTAGGAACCTGCCGCACAGTGTCAGGATCTGGGTCAAGGCTGCCGACTTGGAGCAGGAGACCAAGGTATTGTATATTAATAATGAAAGACTGAGGAGCTGTGGCTGGAAGCGGCCCGGCTACAACCACCGGACACCGCGCGCGCAGTCATAGCTCACGCCGCTAGGAACCTGCCGCACAGTGTCAGGATATGGGTCAATGCTGCCGACTTGGAGCAGGAGACCAAGGTATAGTCTTCTGTAACGAGTAACTCATGCTGCTCAAAAGAATGTTGGATTGAGCGCGTTGATTTACGAATAGCATGTGTAAACAAACCATTTGTCCAAAATTTTATTGAAGATTATGCACTTTTAACCTCTCTAAAGCCTACTTAGTATTATACCTGTCTGCGAAACTGAGGGTCGATGGTTCGATCGAACGTAAGGGGCAAATATTATCATAATAATTGAATATTAATAGTTCTCCGAAATTAAGGGTATTTACGTCATAAAATCTTATTCCCTTCTACAGGCCAAACGCCGTGTCTTCCGCAAAGCGCTTGAACACATCCCCAACTCGGTCCGTCTGTGGAAGGCCGCAGTGGAACTGGAAAACCCTGAGGATGCCCGCATACTGCTCTCCAGATCTGTAGAATGTTGTCCCACGAGTGTTGAACTCTGGCTCGCGTTGGCCAGGCTGGAAACGTATGAGAATGCAAGGAAAGTGCTGAACAAAGCTAGAGAGAATATACCTACTGATAGACAGATCTGGGTGACTGCTGCAAAGTTGGAGGAGGCTCATGGTAAATATTATTGTTTCGTTCACTGAATCAGTTACTATCATCATACAGCCTAATAATATGTTCCTTTCCAAGACTTAGGCCCGTCTCACGAATAAGGGAGAGAGGATATTTTATGTCTTACTAACGGCGTAAGCTCTGAAAAGCGCGAAAAGAGGTCCTTCTCTATTCAGCGAAGGCTTCTCGCGCACATGTAGAGTAACCATACTAGAGATGCAGGTTTCTTCAAACTTGTTTATCTATAGCCTGCAAGGTATTTTCTGGGGACTGCCTCTCTTTTAATTCCCTTCATTTTCTAAAATCTTGGATTTCATCATCCTTAAATAATATATCATACTGTTAATGTTATTGGTTCAGGTAATACACACATGGTAGAGAAGATTATAGACCGTGCGATCACATCTCTAAGCGCGAACGGAGTGGAAATAAACCGAGAGCACTGGTTCAAGGAAGCTATGGAGGCTGAGAAGTCGGGTGCCGTGAGCACATGCCAGGTTAGTATATGAGATGATTTAAAAGGTTTTATTACTCACGTGGTTGTTGAGCGTGCTCCTTGAAGAACACCCCACTCCTTGTATTTAGTCACATGAGATCAACGTCAAAAATCTAAAATGAAGTAGTTACTGCAGCCAAAATGCTTTAGGCATTTAGCATAATTATCACATAATGTATTTTTCTAACTCTGGCTTTCCTCATCCAGTCCGTGGATGAGGAAAGCCAGAGTTAGAAAATACTGGAAGAAATGGGGGGAGGCCTACGCTAAAGAAGCGACTACTACAGAAGGGAGATGAATAGAAAGGTGCCATGATACTTAATCGATTAATGAATGAATGAAAATGAAATGAAATGAAATTAATAATAATATACTATAATTAGGTGAATACAATAATATGTATTTAATTAAATCAAATAAATGTAATGATATTACTATTTTTTCTTAATGATATGTATAAAAACGTAATTTGTGCATGAAATTGTTAATTTATGAACCTTTATGTAAGTTAATTTATGAAAGTAGTAGAATAAAGGCTTTTTTATTTTATTTATTTTATTTATCGCATAATGGTAATGTTCGTTCTGTATTTTCAGGCTATAATTCGCTCTGTTATCGGACACGGTATCGAGCCCGAAGATCAAAAACACACTTGGATGGAAGATGCCGAGGCGGTAAGTGATTTAAACAACAAAATAAATTTACAAATTGACAAGGGATGAATTTACATAAAGTTTAATTATTATATCGGCCCTTGTCAATTATTATTCAGCTAACGGCAAGCCTGTGCCCTTCAGTGGGACGTATACAGGCCTATGGTCTGACGATCATGATCATTATATCAGTCCTTGCTATCCTAATGTTGGGCAGAGGCCCTCTTTTCCATTCTCTTCATTCGTAAAAAATAGAGACTTTCTTTTTTATCTTTCGATATAAGCTCGCCCTTTGTCTACTCTGTTATATTTATGAATGTACCCATTTCTTTGCTTCCTTGACACGTATTTAAACCAGAATTATATCTCGTTTCGCTAAAGTGCGCAAACGAAGGTGCCTACGAGTGCGCTCGCGCGGTCTACGGCTACGCGCTGTCGGTGTTCCCCTCGAAGAAGTCCATCTGGCTGCGCGCCGCCTACCTCGAGAAGCAGCACGGCACGCGCGCCAGCCTTGAAGCGCTGCTGCAGCGAGCCGTCGCTCACTGTCCCAAGAGCGAGGTGCTGTGGCTGATGGGCGCCAAGTCTAAGTGGTTGGCTGGTAAGTCTGTTAGTTCTCGCGCTATCGGTGTTCCCTCCAAGAAGTCCATCCGGCTGCGCTCTGGAGAAGCAGCCTCGAAGCGCTGCTGCAGCGAGCAGTCGCTCACTGTCCGAACAGCGAGGTGCCGTGGCTGATGGGCGCCAAGTCTAAGTGGTTGGCTGGTAAGTCTTTTAGTGTTCGCGTATTGAGATGACAAATTGCGCCTACTTTAAGTAGCAGGATTAGAGACGATATGAATTTAAGGAATTATTAAGAGGGAGGATGATGATGATTCAATATTTTGTTATAAAATTATAAATGTTATTAAAAAAAAATCAGTATTGGAAACGATTTATTGAAATCTCTTTCGCATCCTCACAGAGATTTTATGTGGTGAAATGTGGAAAGATTTTTTTCTATTTATTTATTTCAAGCATAAGCATATGCTCACGAGTATATTCCCCGAGGGGGTAGTCAGAGATATTCTGCAACCTCAGAACATGCACGTTTCACTAATAAATAAATAAAATAAAAATCTTTTATTTCAGACAACATAGTCCATACAAAAAATGTTAGTAGGTACTGGAGAACTTATAAACTACGAGCTTTTACCCGCGACTTTGTCCGCATAAATTATATACCAGATTTTAAGTCAGATGATAAGCTATCAAACAAAAAAAGTTTCATCAAAATCGGTTCAGTAGTTTTTGCGTGATACTCGAACAAACAAACACCCAAACAAACAAACGAACAAACAAACAAACAAACAAACAGACAGACAAAAAATTTAAAAATTGGTGATTTGGAATCAGGGACATCTAAAAATCATATCGTAATCTTTTTTATATCTTTAATGTACAGACACACTTCTGTTACAGTTTTATAATAGTTTAGATGTTAGTAGATTATTACATAAATAAATAAATAAAACATCAAGCAGAGGTGGCTACTTACTTCCCTACCTGGCAGATCTACCGCATGCCGAACACATGTAATTCAGTAAATCTACCAAGCAGAGGGGAGTCCATTCTGTCAGCAATCATTTTCAGCACTCTGTTCGAGCTCGCACGAACACGGTGTACCGCTGATGCAAGTTTCTTTCGCATAATTGCGTAAAAGTCATCTGTACTTGCATCAGCAAACATTCCGGAGTCACATCCTAAGTAGTAGTTTTGTTTCGTTCGTTATTTATTTCAAGAAACACAAAAATACAATATCTTCTTGTGAAATCTTTTGGCATGTTATCTCGTCGTCTAAACCATCTTTGGATAAACATTTTCTAAGTAGTCCCATATAGAAACGCAATAGTAAAACAATTGACACGAAAAGAAGAAGTATTTCCCTGAAATAGAGACAAAGAATCTGAATACAGAATAAGAGGATAACCCGAAACCCCCCGTTTCCTGTAGGCGACGTCCCTGCAGCCCGAGGTATCCTATCGCTCGCCTTCCAAGCCAACCCGAACTCCGAAGAGATCTGGCTGGCGGCCGTCAAGCTGGAGAGCGAGAACAAAGAGTACGACAGAGCGAGAAGACTGCTGGCTAAAGCTCGCGCCTCTGCGCCTACGCCTAGGGTAAGTTATAATAATACATTACCATCACTGAGGTATGTGATGTATAGAGCTAACTCCGTGCTTCATGACGTTGTCCCATTCAACTGCGGCGATATAGGTGCTCTTGCATTTAGTCACTCTTTCACTGCGGTCACGTGTAGCAGTTTGAAAAAATGCTGTGATGTGTACTGAGATACAACAATTCATAAGCAAATGTAAAGGAATAGGTTTTCATAGGTAGGCAAGATGAATTAATTTTTTTACCGTGTCGAAATTTTTAGGGGTGGTTCAGACCATCAAACTGAACAACTTTTGCTATGGGAACAAAACTGAAATCGCAAAAAAAAAAACTCCTGTCATACATTAGAGTCGAATAAGCATTGCAGTTTAGTTTAGTAGAACAGCATTTTCCTTTGCGATTTCTGGTTTGTTCCCATACTCTTTGTTCAGTTTGATGGTCTGATCCACCCCTAAAAATTACGACACGGTAAAAAAAAACATCCGGTATAAGATAGGCGAGTCAATCAAATATAATTTTTTACAGGTAATGATAAAATCAGCGAAACTAGAATGGGCATTGAACAACCTCGATGTAGCGCTGAACCTTCTAGAAGAAGCTATCAAAGTGTTCGGGGACTACGCCAAACTGCACATGATGAAGGGACAGATCGAGGAGCAGATGTGCAAGGACGACGAGGCGCATAACACTTATTCACAGGGGGTAAGGCTCATTTTACATAATTATAACAAATCACTAAGATTACATCAAAGTGTTCGGGGACTATCCCAAATTGTTGGTATATATTAACCGATTTACACTTAAATTGCTTTCAAATGATAACTCAATCATAAAAATCGGTTCAGTAGTTTAGGCAGGGGGTCTTCCAAAACAATAGGAATGGTTTGATTCTACGCCAACAATTTTAAATATTCTCTATCAGCTATGAAGTTCGTTCTTCGATCAGTTATAAAAGCTGTTTTTGTATTTTAACCACTTTTTTTTCTTGTGTCGAAAATGGTTCAAAAAAAATCATAAATATATGTATATCTAATATTTACATTTTCAGTTGAAGAAATGTGCGACCAGTGTTCCTATGTGGATATTATTATCGAGGCTAGAGGAGAAATTAAAGCATGTCACTAAAGCTAGATCAGTACTGGAAAAGGCAAGACTTAGGAATCCAAAGAACGCAGAGTTGTGGTAAGTTATATCTCTTTATAATCTCTATTGTTTTCTAAATAACTAGCTGCAAAATCATCTGCATTATACGGCCTAATTTTTGGGGCACAAGCCTACCCTCCTGGTAAGGGTGTATGGGCGTCAGTCAATCACTGGTGCCTAAATGAGATTGTCATACTTCACTTTCTTTTTCGTATCATTATTGTTTCTTCAGCGTATACAGATTTCCTCATGATGATTTCCTTCTCCAAAGTGCCAGTAGTAGTTCTGCAGATCGTTCATAAGTTCCTAAAAACTTAAAATTAATTGCATAGATACGGTTTAAGAGTCTAAACAATTCGGGGATAGACGCACTGCCGTACCTTTTCTCGAAGCGAATTTTCGAGCGCTTTAAAGGACATCCGCCCCATAATACCAAAAAATGTATAACCGTCATTTTATTTTTATTATGGACTATGGAACACTAGAAACTAACTGCAGGCATTAGTTTATTTTATAATGATTTATTAGTTTTTATCATTTTTTATTATATAAAAAAACATTGTGCTTGCAACACCTACTAAACAAAATTGACAGCCATTTTGGGGTTGCTGCTTTTTTATAATTTATTAATAATGGCCCCGATTCGGACTGTGCCACGACTTAACTTAACTAAATTTATTCCTGTCGCTTTCTAAAATAAGATTAAGAAAAGAGACAGAAAACCAACAGCTAACTTTAGTGCTGTCAAAGTAACGTTACACGCTTGGGCGTGTATTTTGGAATAAGATGCCATCATAATGTACGCCATCTTATTTAAGGCGTTTTTATATATTTTATATATTCGATTAAATAACTCCTTAAATAAAAATAAATGATACTATCCGAGTCGTTTTTATAAAACCCCATAATTTATTACACATTTGACTTCAGTCAAAAGTTCTATACATTTTAAGGTATTTTTTCAAGGGAGAGCGGCGGTTGTCCTTTTGATATGGATTCATTATCCGAGTAATATAAATTGTGTTTACTTTTGTTTAGGTTAGAAAGCGTCAGACTAGAGCGGCGGAATGCAAGTCCGGAGATAGCAAACGCAGTGATGGCTAAAGCTCTGCAGGAGTGCACCAACGCGGGTCGCTTGTGGGCAGAGGCGATATTCATGGAGTCGCGGCCTCAGAGGAAGACTAAAAGCGTAAGTAGTCTGGAAATAGCTAGAATAATGTCCTCAACAGTAACGATAGGTTAGTCTCTTAGAGTTTGCTAATATAATAAACCTTGCCTAAAGCAGTTTCCCGTTTGTAATTGAGAATAGTTGAGTAGTACCGAGTCGTCCTAGTTGTTCCTACTCCTTGTAATAAATTCGTTCCGGGAATCCCTCGCATTTGCCGGTCTTCATTGTGTACTGTTGTATGTGTTCACTACTGATAGTCCTGTGGGGTTAGCATGGCAGCGCGACTTTAAAAAGTTATCTCTCTTTTTCCGCGCCCTTTTGCTTGCTCTGTGACGCGTCATATCGTCACAGACCAAGCGAAAAGGCGTAGAATAACATGGTCGCGTGGTTTACAACAGTTATAGTTATCACAGTCCAGTGGCGCCCTCATCACATTAAAACAGATTGCTCAATAAAGAAAGCCTAAATTAAAAAAGTGCTCAAACGTCAAAACTACAAAAGCCTTCAAGCTATTTTCATAGAATACTTTTATAGGTTCTAAACATTCCACTTTTAGACAATTTCGAATAAAAACAAAAGCTGCCGTTTCTTTTTCTTTTTTCAAAATTTGTATGTTTAGGACCTTTAAAAAACCTATAAAAGTATTCTATGAAAATAGCTTGAAGGCTTTTGTAGTTTTGATGTTGAGCACTTCTTTATTTTAGGCTTTCTTTATTTAGAAATCTTTTTTAATGTGATGAGGGCGCCACTGGACTGTGATAGCCCTCTTAAGGTTTTTCCTGTTTAATAGCTTTGTAGTTCAAAAAAGTCAGTATTGTAACTTTTTCGGTTGTTCTATTGAAGAGTTGTTAAGATGTAGTTGTTGTCAATAGGTGGACGCGCTAAAGAAGTGCGAGCACGACGCTCACGTGTTGCTCGCTGTATCGCAACTCTTCTGGACTGAGAGGAAGCTGAACAAGTGCCGAGAATGGTTCAACCGCACGGTGAGTGACACCTTTGTTTAAAGAAGTGCGAGTACGACGCTCACGTGTTGCTCGCTGTATCACAGCTCTTCTGGACTGAGAGGAACCTGAACAAGTGCCGAGAATGGTTCAACCGCACGGTGAGTGACACCTTCATTTAAACAAGTGCAAGTACGACGCTCACGTGTTGCTCGCTGTATCGCAGCTCTTCTGGACTGAGAGGAAGCTGAACAAGTGCCGAGAATGGTTCAACCGCACGGTGAGTGACACCTTCATTTAAACAAGTGCAAGTACGACGCTCACGTGTTGCTCGCTGTATCGCAGCTCTTCTGGACTGAGAGGAAGCTGAACAAGTGCCGAGAATGGTTCAACCGCACGGTGAGTGACACCTTCATTTAAACAAGTGCAAGTACGACGCTCACGTGTTGCTCGCTGTATCGCAGCTCTTCTGGACTGAGAGGAAGCTGAACAAGTGCCGAGAATGGTTCAACCGCACGGTGAGTGACACCTTCATTTAAACAAGTGTGAGTACGACGCTCACGTGTTGCTCGCTGTATCACAGCTCTTCTGGACTGAGAGGAAGCTGAACAAGTGCCGAGAATGGTTCAACCGCACGGTGAGTGACATCTTCATTTAAACAAGTGCGAGTACGACGCTCACGTGTTGCTCGCTGTATCACAGCTCTTCTGACGGGAATTGACGAAAGAAGGACAATACCGCCCGCCAAGTAGTATCTTCATGTTTCACCGCTTGTAAGGCAGTCTGTACTCCACTAGGTACTCCAGGTATAGACAATACCTATTTCCAGCTTCCTGAGACTAGATAATAGGTCATGGGTCATCACTAAAAATGGCAGGTTAAAAGCAGCCGAAATCGACGGGAATGTATTTCAAGATGTATGGACCTAGACTCTAGGTCCATACATCTTGAAATAGTCCTAGAGGAAGCAAGAAAGGTGTGTCAGAAAGTGGAGATCCATAGTCTCTGCCTACCGCTCTGGGGAAAGGGCTTGTGTTTATGAATGTATGTACAATGGCCCCGATTCGGACTGTGCCACGACTTAACTTAACTAAATTTATTCCTGTCACTTTCTAAAATAAGATTAAGAAAAGAGACAGAAAACCAACAGCTTACTTTAGTGCTGTCAAAGTGACGTTAAATGCCCAAAATAAGATGCCATCATAATGTACGCCATCTTATTTAAGGCGTTTTTGGGTGTGTAAGGTCACTTTGACAGCACTAAAGTCAGCTGTTAGTTTTCTGTCTCTTTTCTTAATCTTATTTTAGAAAGTGACAGGAATAAATTTAAGTTAAGTTAAGTCGTGGCACAGTCCGAATCGGGGCCAATAAATCTCTATTGTAATGAGCAGAAGCTCACGTATATGCTCACGAATATTTTCCCCGAGGGGTAGTCAGAGAATAGTGAAACGTGGAGGTTCTGAGGTTTCAGAATACTGAAACCTCAGAACCTCCACGATTCACTATTAGTACCGAAACTCTATCCAGTGTGACGGGGAGTCAATAATGAGTTCTATAAAAAAGTGCATTAACGTAATTTAATCAATGCAACGCCTTATTGTTATAGTAGGAGAGATTAACATTGTTTGTCCGTTCTAAACGTCAAAAGCAGCCTATTAAAATCTTGGGTTGGACTCGTAGTAAAATGGCAGTGAAGGTTTAGTTTCCTCAAGTCCGTTGTATTTGTTTATAAGTTTGTATGTGGTACGACCATTAAATCACTAGGTTTATGTATTTGTTTGATAGTCCAAACCAGTGTGTTTATAATTAGATAATGACGATGTTGTTTTGACACAAAGTTTTGCCTCTAAATCCACATTTTCATTGTGTGATATATTTTTATCTCATTTTTTTTTGTTATATCAAAACTGTAGCATACGTGTGTCTGTACATTGACGATACACACATACATACATAAACTCACGACCGCAATCCCTTTTGGGGTGGTCAGAAACATTGCTATAACTACCAACTTTCTGTTTGAACAACCGAAACAGAAACATTGAAGATATTTACAAAAAAAGAATTACCATTAATCATTATGGTGCAATCATCAGGTGCCCCTGACTCCAAATCACAGATTTTTTTTATTTTTGACTGTTTGTTTGTTTGAGCATCACGCAAAAACTAAAGGACCGAATTTTATAAAATTGTTGTGTTAAAAAGCGTCTGATTAGACTTAAAAACTGGTATATTATATAATATTTCATCTGACTACGATGCGATGACGGGAACCGGTGGTGCGGACAAAGTCGCGGGCAAAAACTCGTATTTTATGTAGGGTGTAAAATTAAATGGGACACTTACTTAATGGGGTGCTTCAGACCATCAAACTGAACTTTAAGAACTGAACTGAAAGGTTGTTCAGTTTGATGGTCTGAAGACCCTTTAAGTAAGTGTCCCATTTAATTTTACACCATGTATAGTTCTATTTTTTGTATTTAAGTTTAGTTACTGCTATAGAATAGAATAGTCTGTATCCCGTACCACAAAAAAACTAATCCAATCTCAACAGGTAAAAATCGACCCGGACCTCGGCGACGCGTGGGCATACTTCTACAAGTTCGAACTGTTACACGGCAACGAGCAGCAGCAGGAAGACGTGAAGACTCGGTGCAAGGCGGCGGAGCCCCACCACGGCGAGCAGTGGTGCCAGGTCTCCAAGCAGATCGCCAACTGGTGCTTCAGCACCGAACAGATACTGCTGTTGGTCGCCAAGAACTTACCTGTGCCCACTTAAACCTGTTTGTACGTCGGTTGACTGGTTAGTTACAAAATATCCATGCTGACGGTTTTTTAAGGAGATGATCGGACCACACTGAACAACTTTCTCTATGGCACCAACATCGAAATCGCGATCATGATTGATTTTTTTGCTTACTTTGTCAGCATATTAAGAAGGAGACAGATAATGGGCAATTTTTTAATGACTAGTAATATTTTCTCTGGTGGTTCAGGTGATCAAACTGAACCATTTTTGCTATAGAAGCCACATTGAAAAAACGAAAAAGAATCAGCTATAGGTGCGATTACATTTCCCAATTAGGGTTGAGACACATTTACCGATGGCGACCAGCGGCCGGCCCATACAAAACTGTCATTTAGTATGGGAAGCCGACCGCCATCGATGCGGTGACAATGGCGGACAGCTTCCCATACTAAACGACAGTTTTGTATGGGCCCACCGTCGGTCGCCGTCGGCAAATGTGTCTCAACCTTAATCAGTACCATTTCGCCATACATTGTTTGCTTTGACTACAGAGTACTATAATTACTACCGTCGTTGAGCCCTTATCCAAAGTTGTTCAATTTGATGACCTCAACCTCCTGGAAGTTTGAGCAATGATCAAGAACGTTGTAGGCGTTGTAGCTCACGTGCAATGAGCAACAGCAGTTTTATGCACATCCAATCAGCTTAGACAATTTAATAGGGACGAGTTACGCGTGTCATTCTACTAAGAAACATTTCTGCCACTTTTTGCGGGGGGCGAGGTAACATGAAATCCGCAACATTGGATTTTATTCCCCATAAGTTTAGATTTTAATTTTGAATGTTAAAAATCATGAAAAGTAGTCTCGTGTGAACCCCAAACGTTCTAAGTTCAAAATTATTGTTTCGCTATTATAGACTGTCTGTGCACAAGAGTAATTGATCTAATACCGCGGCAGAGGGGAAATGCTACCGCAAGGCGAGTCCCTATTAAATTGTCTAAGCCAACCAGGCACTTTGTGATTTTATGATAGTGATTAGAAACACATACTTCGGGTGAACGCACACCTATCCGCGCCGCACGTTGAATTTATATGAAATGACTGATGAAATGACAAATTCACGACTGTATTCCCCTTAGGGGTAGCCCTTTAGGGGTAACCTTGGTACAATACAATCACGAATCAACTTTTAAGATTGCAATTTAGCAAGGAGTAGATTATTATTAGACTTATAACCACCTAGACCTATGTTAGCGTAATTATTTAAAATGAACTTAGTTCGTTGAAAACGAGTGCATAACTGTTTTACGAAAACCCGTTCGTCGAAATCACAGTTCACGATTGTTTCGTCCGACGAAAGAACTGTTCAACGAAAGCACGGTTCGTCGAAGTATGAAAAATTACATACTTCGACGAACCGTGCTTTCGTCGAACAGTTCTTTCGTCGAACGAAATAATTGTGAACCGTGATTTCGACTAACGGGTTTTCGTAAAACAGTTATGCACTCGTTGAAAACACGTGTTTTTTTTTAGTCCAAGGGTGGTATTTTTGAATTTCACGCGTTTGTTTCATATACGAAAAATGAAAAAAAAAAAAATTTTTTTAGTATAATTTCATTTTCAAATATGAATTAGGAAGTGTGACATTCAAAAACAGCACTTGAAATTTAGGACTGTGGGTATTTGTAAGAATACTTAATGTTATTTGAATAACTTCCAAGATTGGTACGTTATTAGACAGTCAATTGTAAATATTTTGAGTCGTTAGTCTGTCACCGTTTAGGTTCATAAATACATTGTTCTTATCCATACATTTGTCATGTTTTATTTCACTCATATAATAATGAATCTTCGCTCTTTGTTCGTATGGGTTTTTAAATATATTTTAAGTAGGTATTCTAAAATGGCAATGTTAAAATAATAAGAAAGAATGATTAAATACGCTGGTGTACGTACGTATTTCCTACTCATAACGAGTAAACTACATTTGATTTTACTTTTTACTATTTTACGAGCAAACTATTTTTGACAGCCCGGTAGCACAGTCGGTAGTGAACCTGCCTGCTGTGCCGAGGGTCGCGGGTTCGAATCCCGTAAGGGACAAATATTTATATGATGAATATGAATATTTGTACCCGAGTCATGGATGTTTGTATTTATATATGTAATCTATATCGTTGTCTAGTCATCATAATACAAGTCCAGGCTAGATTCTGGTATTTTAAATGTGACTAGATAATTTGTGTGAAATTGTCCAAGATATTTATATTTATATTTTTTATTTAATAGAATAATAAATTAAAGACAACTACCTAAACATGTCCATCGTATTTCATTTACGTAATTAAAATGTGCTCACAAATGAAATTATTTAAATTATTTCTCAAAGTCGTCATGAAACGTAATCTAAAATCTCGCGTATCACATTGCGTCGCCTCCGACATAACGCGCGAATTTCTGTTTATAATAACAATTATGTACTATGCGCGCCGTAAACACCTTTTATAATAGTTCTATAAATAATGCGTTCGAGTTTGTGTGAGTTTGAATTATAAACGTGCGCTGGCGCACTGCCAGCCGCTGCGCGCATGCGTGAGCTAAATAACCGACAGCATTTTTCACTTCTTTCTCTCCCAAAACCGAAAGTAGTTGCGCTGGAGACTGCGATGCTCAAGATTTAGTACAAAGTAGTGATTTAAAACTAGTGGAAGTGATATTTTTGTTAGTGAAATAAAGTGCTGTGAAATATGTCTCCCAAGTGTCCAGTTCCTCCGCTACAGGAGATCACATTGTCCCTGGTGGCGAGACAACTGATCCACACGTTATCGCGTGTGACATCCGAGGAGGATGTCGCTCTGCCGTTCACGCTCGTATCATCTTACTACGAGAGCATGGGAGCGACCAACGATATATTCCAAGACCTCATGAACTTAATACTCAGCTCAGAATACCTCGACCCATCCGTCAGATACTACACAATGAGACTACTGCTCAAGGAAAATGTCAAGAGTTTAGCGACGGGCATGTTTCCCTGCCCCTATTATAGAAAAGTCCTTGAGCTAATTATCGAACAAGGCCACCATCTGACATCTCTTAACTTGAAAGGTGTTTGGGTTAAAGATGAACATTTAACGCTTATGTACCATTTGATTAAGAATCTAACTAATTTAACAGTGCTGAATATCCCTTACATTGCCAACGATGAAGTGCTCAAATACATCGGAGAACACAACAAAGTTCTGAAGCTGCTTGACGTTTCGGGCGAGTCTGACATTACAGAGATCGGTATAGACGCGATGCTGACAGGCAACCCGCAACTCACTCAGAGTCTGACCGTCGTAAACATCGGAATGTATGGCGAGGAAAACATTGATCACACTGATGTGGCCCTTTTAATCCGCCGGTTGCCAAACCTCACAAATCTTGGCAGTTACTCTTTCGTCGGTAAAGCAATTTACCATATTTACAACGACGATTGTCCTTCGAACTTCAAGTCAAAATTGCAATATATGCACGATGTTCAGACAAACATGAGAACAATGAAAGCTATAGTTGCACTTTGTCCTATGCTGGAGACTATTTATCTTGAGAAACCTGAGCATGGAGTAATGCAACTAATCAAAGATTTAAACAACGTAAATAAAATAAAGCTAAATAAATTCCAATGTCATGAACTCCACCAGTTGTTGGAGATAATCGGTTATAAAATAGTAACGTTGATGCTGTCTGCGTCTTCAGGGTCGTTCAACTTCACCAGGATAGCAGAAACGTGTAGAAACATGGAGAGTATAGAGTTCTATCAGATCCAGACAGCTACTCACGAAGAGGAAATACCGTTTAACAAACTAGAGCACATTGAGATAATTCAAGGAAACTTATCTGCTTCTTTACTTAAATACCTGATGACTGGTAGTCCTAAACTGAAGAAGCTGATCATTGGTGATGAAATTAAGTTGGATGACAATGATATGTCACGGTAAGTTCATCCTTCGATTAATCTAGAATTAAACCGTTACCGGTTATTAATAATAACCGCGTAACTCTCAAAAACTGCATCCTTTGATTGTTCTCTATCAATCACGAATAATACGTTACCAACCCGTTCCAAAACTCCTAATCAATGTTGTTCTGGCCTTTGTTGTAACTTTCTAAAAGAAAAGAGCCCATGGATGAGCTTATATCCATTGTGTCGCATTCCCATTTTGATATCAGATGTCATAAACAAACAGCATTTTAATGAGTCCATATTATTTCTCTATCTTTCCAGAATGCTACACCGATACAAATTCGAGCATCTCGAAGGTATCTGGTTCCCGAACGCGCCTCGCCTCACTGCCTCCACTGTGGAACTCCTCATGGAGTGCTGTCCCAAACTCCAGAGCCTCGGGCAGCTGAGTGGTTGGAGGTTCACACCTGATGACATGATGCTCATGAGAGCAATCATCGCCAGTACTAACATCGACCTCGTATTATCACCGCTGGGTATTTTCCAACAAGGAACCTAAGTTTTGTGGTGAATTTAAAGCTTTTATAGCCTGGCAAGGGTTTAAAAACCTAGTCTTATTGGGAAATTAGTAAATTTATACCACCACCAACGACAGTAGCGTTCAATAGATATGTTTTTAAAAGCTTGGTTAGGCATTATGTTCCAAATACGAGGTGTTACTATGACAAGTCTTTTTCCAGAAATAGAGGACTTAAAAATTAACTTGCTACTTTTATAGATGAATGGTCGGAGTATACAACACACCTGGCGAAGTGCAGAACATTTTTGACTGCTAAACCATTATCGACTTTGCTTGCGTGGAAATAACATTAAACATTGATTACCTTCCTTTCGCCTAAAGTCGCTTCGATGCTCTCGGAGACTAGTAGTTGATTTTCGATGTTATTTTAACGCGTCTAACTAAAGTCGATCATGGTTTGGCAGTGAAAAATGCTTTGCGTTGTGCTTCGTCAGATATGCGCTAGCTCACAGTATAGGCTACTTAATGCTGAATGGCTTGCAGGGAACTCCGTATGTGGAACTGACATTACGTGTCTTTTAAGTGAGATTTTTATATTTTATCGTAATCTCTAGTAATTATACTTGAGAAATTGTTTATTATGACTGCTTACTTAAAACAAAACGCAATATATTTTATTCGATAGAAATAAGGATCGAAAATGAAAAAATACAGACGAATAAAATATTAATTAAAATTATTTTATTTTACTATCAATAACAATTGGATCACATTAATTATTTAAAATTGACTGACTTATTTGGCACACTTCAGTAATGATATGAAGGTAGGTACATACAAGAAAATGGTGAAAGAAGCCGAGAATTCAAAGTGATTCCACCAAGATTCCACTCACCCAGGAGTGCGATTTTTGAATCTCATTCACTGAGTTCAGCAGTTGAAAAGGTCAAAATTACTGTGGAGATACGCATCTCACTGCTGAAGTATGATTTTTGAAAGTCAAATCAGCAGTAGAAAGATGCATATCTCCACGTAAATTTTAACATTTTCAACTGCTGAACTCAGCGAATGAGGTTCAAAAATCGCACTCCAGGTCTCTTCTTCATTAAATGAGTTGAAGTACTCTACTTACCTGTACAGGGTGTAAAATTAAATGCATTAAAACTTTCACTATGGGACTAACACTAAAATCGCGAAAATAAAATCAGCTTTTCCATAGAAAATGTCAACCGCTACTCGAACCAAACGTATGGAACAGCAATTTTTTTTTTGCGATTTCTATGTTCACTTGTTCTGTTAGATGGTTTGAAGCACCCTGTTACGTAGGCATTGACATACGTCAATGAACGTAAGTATTTAATTTTACACCCTGTTGATGCCGGGTGACGTGGCAAAGCGGGTCATTGACATCGAGTGTTATGATAAGAACTATACAGGGTGTAAGTGACAGCCTAGCTGATAGGGTGAACTCAGACCATCAAACTGAACAACTTTCACTATGGAGCGTACCTCAGGAAACGCGAAAAAAAAATCAGCTGTCCCATATATTTGAGTCGAGTTGGTAAAGCAGTAGGACTGCTGTAGGTGTTGTATGGGACAGCAGATTTTTTTTCGCGTTTCCTGAGTTAGGCTCCATAGTGAAAGTTGTTACTTACACCCTGTATTATTATATTCATTTTTTTAAGCGATGCTTTTAAAATGTAGACTGTTTGCCGGCACAAATAGCATCGTAAATTTCAGACTTTCCCTTTTTGTTTCTTTGCACTTATAGCATAAGTAGGTACTAAAAAGACTAGACTAAAATTATACTAAATACCTAACTAAAAGGTCTGATTTGTTTCGTTGTTATCTCCTAACACAGCGGGGCTAAAATTTTCCCTGTTTTTGGCAGGCATCGTCTTTCTCTTCTGACGCGTTTTCCACATTTTACATTCGTCTGCACATTTGGTTGTGATAATGCTCCTGTAAATAATAAAGATGAAATAAACACTTTGTGTGCTGTGTGTGTATAGCGGAATAATTTGAACAGGGTGTAAAATAAATTGCATATCTTAGGGGATGCTACAGACCTTCAAACTGAACAACGTTTAGACTGTCTGTCCATTGACGCGAGCTGGCTGTGCGAGCTGTGTAAATATTAACCAATCAGAGATCCGACCGAGATCGGCCGAGCTCCTGATTGGTTAATATTTACACAGCTACCCAGCTCGCACAGCCAGCTCGCTTCAATGGACAGGCAGCCTTACCGTGGACTATGGAGTCAACATTCAAATCGCGAAAAAACAAAACGTCTGATGTTCCATATATTTGGGTCGACTCACAGAACATTATAAGAGGGGTTAGAAATGCAAAGGAGCGCTTTTGCTTCGGAGACGGCTGTCACCACTTGTCTTCCCGCTCACGCTGCTACAATTACTCATGCCCTCTCGCTCGCACCACGCCGCGCACCTTACGATGTTTTGCAAATAATTGCATAACCTGTGGCGACACGTTCCGCGCCTACTTTGCACTTCTAACCCCTCCTTTTAATGGTCTGTGGGTCGACTTGTGACGTTTTCTATAGAACAGCGGAACAGCAGAATTTTTTCGCTATTTCGATTTTGGCTCCATAGTGGAAGTTCTGCAGTTAGATGGTTTGCAGCACCCCTAAGGTATTTAAGTAACGTATTTAATTTTATACCCTGTAGTACGAATCACTTCTCTCGGAATTTCAAAGGCAAAAGTGGAAACCACATTCTCTCTCTTATCGTGTGGGCAGAGCCCTGGTGTCAGAGTTTTTTCAGACCGCCTTACGGCCTCTGACGTGGTTTTTATGTAACGACTACTACCACCAGAGATAGTAGCCGGGACCAACGGCTTAACGTGCCATCCGAAGCATGGAATCATTCTTTTCAGACAATCAGGTGATTCAGCCTGCAATGTCCTAACCAACTGGGGAAAAACGCACAAAGTGACATATCACTAAGTGTCCCCCGTGGGAATCGAACCCACGACCTCCGTGTCGAGAGCCCAATGCTCTTAACCATTAGACCACGGAGGCAGTTGAAGTTGAAGAAACCACATTAAAATCTGTTCAGTCGTTCCCGAGTTTATAAAAATGCAACCTTGTATTTTATGTAAAATTAAAAATGCCTCTGATATCGCTTCTATGTCTAACGCAGTAAGGTTCAAATTTACTCACCGAACTAGATTTTCTCTCACATTGAACCGGTCTGTGATTTCTATGATGACGTCAGTCACTATTTTTGGATCCAAACACATTTTTGCGGGTTTGTTTTGGAATGCAGGCGATCTCTTCCCGGTCAATGAATGGGTGGCTAATATCCTGAAAAACATTTTGAATCTTAATTCATTGGTTCAAGTTTGCTTTTGCAGGTAGATTTTTACAAACAATGGATGACGACTTCATTGTATTGTTTTTTACTAGTTTCTTTATATCTTTAGCCTTCGTACCTTCGTGGAAAAGCAGCCAACAACAATGATCTCGTTGCAACCGTATACGATTTCCAATTGACTTTTCTAAATTTGTCTTTGTGTATCAAAGTTTTTCCACTTCCAATTGGTATCTGAAACATTATAATAAGCTTATAAGACCGGTGGTGTCGGAAGGAATAAATCACTCTCAGTATAATATTATAAATATCAAATAAGAATGTTCATATTATACAATGCATAACTCATTTAATCATATTAGCCGTTTGATCTATTAATTTTAGGCGATAAGTTATTTACTTATAAAACAAGAAAACACTTTTTTCACTGTAAGCGCGCACGAACAACTTTTATCTCCGCAACTAATTTGTCTCTCACATCAAGTCTACGGATTTGTATGAAAGTGCGCGCATGTAACGACGCGATAGACGGGAGACTTTTCATACAAACCCGTAGACTTGTTGTGAGAAACAAATTAGTTGCGAAGACAACTAGGTCATAATTTAAAAATTCTTACCCATTCTTCCTTCAAGTCTTTCTGATTATTATCTTGTGTCTTTAGAACCTTCATCTCCCCCACTGCAATTTTGTCGTATTTATTCGTTATAAGGACGTTGTCATCTGATCTGTTAGATTCATCACTTTTAACACTAACATCACTTGCATTCCCATCGTTTTCATATTGCACTAGCGTATTATTTTTATGCATCTCCGATTCCAACACAGGTTGAGGATTTTTCAACGTCGCATTAAATTCAGTTTTATCGTCTTTGTAATGTGACTTCATTTCTTTTATCATTTGGAATAATTCTATAAAACATTCCTTCATTTTTATTAAATCTGTTACTTTTACTGTTATCGTATCTGGAACCTGATTATTTAGTAAGGGACTGTTATTTTTTCTAGTAGAATCTGGTAGTGATTTCTTGTTTTCTTTTCCATTATTAGATTTCACTTGTTTTTTCTTAACATCTTCGCGTTTCCTCTTACGATTATTTATCGTGACGTTGACTGCATTCGCTCTGTGACAAGGTTTCATTACTTTACCAGATCGCGTACTTGGATACGGAGGTCTAAACTTTTCTGTTTTCACTTTCTTGACTTCTACCTGGAAATATGAAACAAATGGTGAAGACCTTGAGATGGGATTACGCGCCCTTTGTTCTATTCAGGGAAAGATCTAAAATTGTGAGATATTTTAGCTTTTTACTTTAAACTTTAACAATAATGTAAATAAAAGTGCATTCTTCTACGTAGTCAGTTTAAGGTACTCTACTCTACTTTATGTTCAAATCTTAGACAATTAAATAGGGACGAGTTAAGCGTGTCATTCTACTAAGAAACATTTCTGCCACTTTTTGCGGGGGGCGAGGTAACATGAAATCCGCAACATTGGATTTTATTCCCCATAAGTTTAGATTCTAATTTTGAATGTTAAAAATCATGAAAAGTAGTCTCGTGTGAACTCCAAACGTTCTAAGTTCAAAATTATTGTTTCCCTATTACTTATAGGCTGTCTCGTTTAGTGATAATGATAAGGTATAAAATTGGGTGTAAATGCGCAAGATTAATTGATCTAATACCGTGGCAGAGAGGAAATGCTACCGCAAGGCGAGTCCCTATTAAATTGTGTAAGTCAAAAATATAAGAATGTACTGAACTTATTATGCTATCTAAGTACATTTACAAGATGTAACAAAACACTCTAGTAATAAATATTTAAAGTGGTTTAGATTTAGACCATGAAACTAATCAACCCTCAATATGACTAGGGTTTTTTGTTACCTCTTATACATGATGAAATTGATATCGTTAGCATCCTTTTAAACTAAGAGTCTACCCATCAAACTAAACTAGTTTTAGTATGGGAGCAAAACGATCTATGCAAAAAAAATCCGCTGTTGCAATAAATGATTTTGTATTTTTTTTCTTTGCATACATTTGAGTACAGTAGGCATTGCACAGCAGATTTTTTTTTCGGCCGGTTTGCTCCCATCTTCTTCTTCTTATCGTGTGGGCAGAGCCCTGGGGTCAGAGTGTTATCAGACCGCCTTACGGCCTCTGCTCCCATCCATAGTAAAAGTTGTATAGTATAAAGGGAAGACTCTCTTAGTTTAAAAGGACGCTAATAATATCAATTTCACGCTGTATACTAAGACAATAAGAGTAATTCAAAATCAATCCGCGATCTGGAAGCGGGCAATACCTATCAATCGCACAGCTATATTTATGTCCTAACCTCATCTTCATCGTCGTCATCAGAGGATTCCCCGCTGGGCTCCCACGAGGTGCCGCTGGCGGAGAAGTCGCCTTCCTCATCCTGCTTCACGCTTGGCCCTGCCGTATCTGCTACGTCATAGGCCTTCGGGGATATCTGCTGCTGTAGCACTTGATGGTCACCTTTAAAATGGCACGCGATCTTGGTTAATAAAATTGTTCGTCAAATCGTGCTGGCTGTTCGTTACTTCGAGGATCGTCGCTTAGTGAAAGTAGATACCTAAGAGTTGTAATCCATCATTATAATAGGTAGCTGTTTGTTATACGCGACGACCTATGATGGTGATGATGATAAAGTATGTGTCTTTCATCGTAATCAATTACCTACTTATTTATAATTTGTACATAGTACCTACATACCCACATACAAACTCACGACCGTAACCAGGTGGTGTAATAATTTGTATATTTTTCAAATTTAATTGTATACTTACTTATTATAATATGTATTAGAATTTAAATGGAAGCCTACCCATTATAAAACTGTAAAACAAGTGTGTCTGTACATTGAAGATATTTACAAGAAAAAGTTGGATAGTTGTTGTTGTTGGTTGGTTGGTTGTTTATTGTTGGTTGGTTTTGTTCGATATGGTTTCCAAATCCACGCCAAATCACAAAGAAGAACGACCACTTTCCATACATTCGTTTACCTACCTGTCAAACTATTTTTTATTTCGTTGAAGTTGTATAATATTCAAAGGTTGAAGTATACAGATACAGTATACATATATTGATATAGGAAAACTATAGATTTGATTCCATTTACATCGGCAATAATTTATTTTAATTTGATAATGAGGAATAAAAGTTATGCAAGTTAATAGTTGTTAAATTATTTGACAGGTAAAAAATTGGACGTCCGTCTTTGCATTTTTTGTCTGTCTTTTTGTTCGAGCATCACGCAAAAACTACTGAACCTATTTTGATGAAACTTTTTTTATTTGAAAGCTTATGATTTGACTAATTTGTGCGGATGAACTTGGGATGAACTCAAAACTTATAAGAAAGGAAATAAAACCTACTCTTAATATCAATTTTATCATAGAACGATTCATTCCCGAACACCCTGTTTGGGAAGCACGTGGGAATTTTAAACAGGCGCCGGCGGCGCCGCCGCTGGCGCCGTAACCAGCCGTGATAATAGACGAAAGCAATGCGCTTGCTCATCGATCGATATTTCGCGCGTAAACCAATTTAATTTGAACTTTAGGTATCTAATTAGGTCTAAGGGAGTAGTTTCTTTCTTCAAAATATAGAAGTTTTGTACGAAGACATAATTAATGAAATTTTGTCAAAGTTCGTATAATAGATCTGTATCAAATCCAGTTCTACTAAACGTATAAATCTTATGCAATCTCGAATATTGGGAAGTACCTACCTACCTTATCGTAAGAACCAAATCTTAGATCAAATCCTAATATTAGTAGAGTACATACCTACCTAGAACAAAATTGTTATAAACAAGTGAACTCGAAGGGTTAGTTAGGTACTCACGAGAACTGCCAATCACAGTTGCGGTTTGCTTCTCGTCACCCCTGGCGAGGGTCACCACAGCACCAATCTTCGCCTCACTCGCAGGACTGAGCACCGCGCGTTGGCTCACCACATCACGCTCCCCACCATTGTTCCACTGTATTAGCAAAAACTTCTCAGCTTTCCTCCTTGAAGACATTTTAATTAGGTACCTACTAACTAAGAATGTAGAGGCTGATTGAAATGTGACTACATCGAACCGAGGCCTAGCGAGAAGTGCATTTGCCCTCGCGCAGGTAAAAGTTTCATTACGCACCCTTACTGCGTTTAATGCATCCCCCGCCCTTCCTTCGGCTCTAACAATAAGGTTTTCGCCAACGGTTCTAGTGAGTCCCACAAAAAACCCAACCTTTTTTGCAAGCCGCTTCCTAGTAAGTTTCTAAGCGGAGATTTATAATTCCCTTTGTGTTACGCTTCTAGTTCCGAACCCCTCCTTGTCTTTCTTTGCCGACTGTCATAAAAATTAATAGAATAAGTATCGTGCCAACTAGTGAAGACGCTTTCACATCATGTTCAATTATAGGTACAAAACCTACCCATTCTACCTACCAATTTGAAGTTTAGAATGTTACTAAAAACCGTCTGAAAATCCTATATCCTACTAATATTATAAACGCGAATGTTTGTTTGGATGTATGGATGTTTGTTACTCTTTCACGCTAAAATGGCTGAACCGATTTCGATGAAACTTGGCATATAGATAGTCCTTATCCCAGAATAACACTTAGGCTACATATTATATGTTCACGCAGACGGAGTCGCGGGCAAAAGCTAGTATTATAATAATTATTCTCAATAGGAAATTCTTTTTTCTGTGGAATACAAACAAGATAAAAAGACCTATTGACAATGTTCGGTGGAAATACTTTAGAACTTCCTTAAACTTGCGAATTGGTTTTATGCAGGGTGTTAGGGTAAACAGCGCGTAAACAGTTGCATTACTTTAAGTGGTGATTGTACCCATGATACTTAACAACTTTCCCTAAGAAACCTATACAAATGCACAAAAAAAAATTGACTTTTCATACAAACGTTCGATCAGCTGATTGCTTGCTTATCTTTGTATGGAAAGTCCACAAATTTTTTTGCGAATTTCCTATAGGTTTCTTTGAGAAAGTTGATCAGTATCATGGGTACAAATACAATACAATACAAAAACTTTATTTTCTCCACAAAAGGTTTACATGTACGTTGCACAATATATATAGGATTGAAGGTGGAGACTGGTGCTTGGTAAGTATGCATGTTTGCACACACATACCTGTACTTCAAGTCACCAGATGGGTACACTCGGTACAATCACCACCCCTTAAAGTAATGCAACTGTTTAGTGTTTACCCTAACACCCTACTTCAGAAAAACATCTTTCCATAAAGCTGCACATTAGCACACCCACCTGTCATTATAATTATTACCTACCACTACCACTTGTTTCCAAATTACACACCAGTATTTGATAAGATTGTGGGAGTATCTAGGTATTTCACCTTCTAATTGGACAATATTCCTACATAATTATTTTTGTAGCCAAAACATGGTTAATTCCTAGGTACCTACCTACCTATATGCGCAAACGATCCTAAAGTTAACTTTAAAATTTCTAATAAAAAAAAACTAACAAATAAAATGTTGGTATTCCCGTTAACGGAATAAGTACCAATTTGAAGAAAAACCATTAAGTCATATCACGATAACAGAAATCAAACCTAACGCTGGCAAAAACATCTAACGATTCATAATATAGTACATTACTGCAGCGGCCAGCAACAGAGGCATTGATGGACGACCGTGTAAATGTGGGCCGAGGCGAAGCCGAGGCACACATACGTAAGTCCATCAATGTCTAGTTGTGGCCAAGGCTTGTATAGTACTTTTCTCAAATAATGCGCGGAAATTAAAACAGTAAATTTTCTCAAATAATTCGCGGAAATTAAAACTCTTTTCAAAATCAATGACGAACAACGAACAATAATTTTTTTTTTTTTTTCAATAAACAGCTTTCTATTTGCAATCCAGTTCGAAATTTAAATAAAACCTTTGATAAGTTACCTCCTTGGTTGCCATGTTTCGGAAAAAAAGATCGTTCCATTTTTAAATTACACGACAGATATGAGTTTAGTATGTAATTTATTTGGTCGCTAAACACGACAGATATGGATTTTCATGCAACATTGCCGGCCGCTGCGCGCATGTATTTGGCCAGTACTGCAATTTCGATTTATCTCGAAGAAGGTTGTCAAAATAATGCTCACATTTCCAAGCATGTTTGAGAAAAAACAATTACATTTAATACACTCTGGTATTGAGATGGTTATTAATTAAGTACCTAAATATTGCTACATCACAACTGCTCTAGTAACTCTTGGGTTGCAGCCGTATTGCAGGATGCAGCTTCAATCTTATTTTATTTTATGTATAAATAAATAGGTACATAATTACTTACTTCGTAATGATTTGACAAATTATTTCCTTGTGGTCCATTATTTTTTAAACTAATGATATTTGTAATTCGCACCGCCACGTAGTGTTCGAGACTCGCTTGCTTATCGAAGGATGCCATTACCAGCTAATACTAAGATAATAATAGTTTAACTCTGTTGTTATTTTGATTGAATGCGGTTGAGACATTGCTATTTTCCACTACCCACCATTATGTCATTGGACTACAAAATAAATATAGGCAGGTAGTTAGTGCATTTTATTTTACCTACCTACGCATTACTACAGCACAGCTCGTCGATTTCATATCGGCGGGGCAGCATTTGGTCGATCTGTTAATTAATAATAAGAAAAACAAAATGTTAAGAATTAAGGGGGGTCTCCATACAAGAAACTCATTTTTTCAACGTTTATAGTTTTTGCTCTATCGTAAAAACGGTAATACATACAAGCGTCAAACTTAGTATAATTATAGTGCAAGCTCTATAGTATAACAGCAAATAATAAAAATGGAACAAGGGTGGGTCGGGCTCGCGCTAAGGGTCCCGGAGATAACACATTTTTTGGGTGATTTTTTTTAACCGTGTTTAGATTTTCGGGGGTTATTCAGACCATCAAACTGAACAACTTTTACTAAGGGAGCCAATCTGAAAAAGCAAAAGGGCTGCGTACCCCGGACGCGAACACTCTTGTTTGGTACACTGATGGTTCAAAAACCGAGTCGGGTACGGGAGCAGGCATACACTCCAAAGACTACAACGAGAGTATCAGTCTAGGAGAGTTTGCAACTGTTTTTCAAACAGAGGCGTATGCTATCATAGCTTGCGCGCAGGAGAATATATATAGGAATGTGACCAACAAGACTATTTATATCCTTAGCGATAGCCAAGCAGCTCTCAAAGCCTTGGACTCCTATTATGTGGGCTCCAAGCTAGTCCTAAATGGAGTGAAGACCCTCAACAAGCTTGGTCTTCACAATACCGTAAGATTAGTTTGGGTTCCGGGACATACCGGCGTCCGGGGTAATGAGAATGCTGATGAGTTGGCGAGGGCTGGGTCAGAGCGAAAAATGGTTGGCCCAGAACCAAGTGTGGGAATCTCGGCATGCAGTATAAGAATGGCCATTAGGGAGTGGGCTGATAAAACACACAAGCTGGAGTGGTATAGCCTTACAGGTCTACAACACTCCAAGAAATTTATCAGCAATGCGACAGCTCGTGTCTCAAAGTTCATACTGAACAACAGCAGGAGCAAGGCTCGTGCCATCGTCGGAGCCCTCACTGGTCACTACGCCACAGGCACGATGATGCACAAGATGAAACTCACCCTGGATCCCAGCTGCCGAGCGTGCGGAGAGGATGAGGAGACCATGGAGCATATCCTGTGTGACTGTGATGTCTTGGCGGCAAAGCGCATGTGCCTCCTCGGTGATGGATACCCAAAACCGGGAGATCTAAGGCTTCTTCCCCTCAATAGTATTGCCTCCTTCATTGACCATGTATTTGAAGGGTGAAGTAAGCAAAAAGTATTGGGGCTAACACAAAAGATCCCACTGGGTCGAAGTGTTGCTGGCTTGCCAGCCCCCACAACAAGATAAGATAAGATAAGATTGGCAATTTTAAGAATTTAAGGAGTAGTTCACCCCCCACCCTCCAAAAACCGCCCCCTACGGGGTGAATCAAAAATCACTACGGGTCAAATCATTCCAAATGGTCCTAACTACCACTGTGCAAAGCGGCATGCATGCCTTTAACAAAAATGCAGTATTGTCATGAAATATCCGATGAACCGCTCTAGCACTATTAGGCTAATTAGGCTGCAGCCTAGGGCGCGAGGACTGGGGGGGCTTGCTGAAATCATGTCTTCGTATGCACTAATCTAGCATCATTGCATCTACCCTAAATATTTCAACTAGAGGCGGCAGGTCTAGGGGGCGCCAAAATAAAAAGTTTGAAAAATAAAATTTGTAACGACTTGAAAATATTGTTTAAAAAATCTCGAGCTCGCTTCGCTCGCTCTTTATTTTTTTATTGTATTGGAACTATCCAATCATACCTATCCGAATTCGATCCAGATTTTAGATCATATTACGACGAGCTAATCATAAGCATAAGCACATGCTCACGACTATATTACCCGAGGGGGTAGTCAGAGATATTCTGAAACTTCAGAACATCCACGAGCTAATCATATTGCCGTAAAATCTCGAGCTCGCTTCGCTCGCTCCAAGTTTTAGATATTTTTGCAACATCAACCAACCAAGACTAGACCCGGCCACCCCTGGAAACAATTATTGCTACTCCCTTCAAGGAGAGGGGCGCCAATGTCAAGTTTTTGCTCCGGGTCGGGAAAATCGTAGATCCAGGGCTGAAAGGACAATGTTAGTTTCGCTTGCAGATGGATCTGAAAACTTTTACAGGTAGTATTGAACCATGTGAAAATTTTCACACTAGTAATGGGCGCGTCCTCATAATTAGCCTAGGGCGGTCAGAACTCTTGATCAGTCGCTGGTTAGGGCTGCCATCCGTCCGGTTTTCCCTGGATTTGTCCTAGTTTGAAGGGCGTCCGGGGGCGTCCGGGCGGGGTTGTCACAAAAGTGTCCGTGGGAAACCCTATTCAATACTTATGATGGCAAAAAATCGTATTCGATTTCGGCATAAGCTTCACAATCAAGTTTTATGCCCAAAAAAAGAGAGAAGAGATGAAATTGCTTTCTCACAGCAGTCAACAGGCAGGAACTGATGGTTTCAGTACACCAACCACCACCACCACCTGGCGGTTTCTTTGGTTTTTTTTACTCGTACCTGTGTACGAGTAACAACAACAATATGCCGGTCTCGAAGAAATCGTACCGCGATGCGTTGATTACAAAAGCTAGCGTTCAATCCGAAGAGTTTTCATCGATGTCCACCGAAGAGGAAATTACTGTTTTAGAAAAGACAACAGGTAAACAGGATGAGTCTAGGATTAAAGTAGTAGAGCCTAGAACACAGAGGAAAAGCAGAGGTAGAAATAATAAAAGTAAGAGAGGTCCACAAGAAGAAGGGAAACAAGATGAGTCGGACAATAGAGATAAACAACCGCTACAAGAAGGCTGCAGCGGTCGTACGCAGAGAACAAAAGTATATTTTCTTTTAAAAGATTTCTACAAAAAGTTTCACAAATTATAATGTCCGAAGCATCCTTTGGGGAAAAGGTACAATAAGAATGATCGTAGAGGAGTTATCATCTTTTTTGTCATCATACATAAGTAATAAGGATCTTTTGGGTAAGGTATTTAATTATTTTGTTAATGGCTAGGTCCTGCATGTGAATATTGTGAATGCTGATTCATTACCCAATGTGAATGCTAAAAGGTACGTGGTAGTGTTTTTATGTTAATTTGGAAGCAATCCCTTTCGATATTTGTGTAGGTATCTAGGCTTAAAATAATGTCATGCTTGTTATTAGGTATTGGTTATTATTTTGAATTAATTTCTCGATGTATACTTTTCAGTAACTAAGGTTTAACTGTGTCACTCGGAAGTTATCTAGTGCTTAGAGTACAAGGTGGCAACTACCCACTTTTTTCTAGGCACTGATCGAAACAATTAGAAATGTACCGTTATTATTGATAATTATCTTATGCACACGATTTACTTGAGAAGTGAATAAATTATTATCTTATCTGGACAGTGATTTTTATGTTAATATTGTTCAGTGGAATTCTCGTAGCCAACGGCCCAACCGTTTAGATTTTGAGGCGATCTTAAACCGAGAAAAGATCCATATTGCTATTTTGAGTGAAACGTGGCTAGAACCTGATAGTATTATAAAGTTTGGCGGGTATACCTACAGTATTCAGAAAGGATCGGTCGGACTCTTTGGGTGCCTGTCCATTGAAGCTGTGCGAGCTGTGTAGCTACACAGCTCGCACAGCTTCAATGGACAGGCAGCCTTACGGTGGCGTCGCAGTCCTAGTCCACAAGTATATCCAATCTATTCTGAATTATTCTTTTACAATTTGTAATACAGCCATTGAGGTCTTACATGTACAAATACTGAATGTTAAATATTTAGAGAATATCGTCGCTGTGTATTGTCCTTCTGCCGAACAGACCACTCAAACTGATTGGGAGGATATTTTTTCAGTTTCCTAAGTTTTCATTGGTAGCGGGTGATTTTAATGGGCACCACACAAATTGGTCATATAAAAATTATGGTAGAGGGGTTCAATTGGCGGTTTCAGCTTTTGACTTCGATTTCGTACCCTTGAACGATGGTAGCCCAACAAGAATTCAATTAGTCGATGGTGTTGTACAGGAATCTGCGCCTGATATCGCCTTTATAACCACAGACACAGCTATTTATATAAATAACTGGAAGGTTATCAATGAACATTTAGGAAGCGACCACGTAATTATTAAGTATTCTCTCAATTATAAGGACAAAATCGTACTATATTCAAAACGTAATTATAAGAGGGCCGATTGGCGTTCTTATAAAGAGCATATAATAGTAGATTATGTACCAAGGGGATAAAGCAGTTTCTTTCATCACGGGCGCGATATTGAATCCCGAGCGTAACGTGGGATTCTAGGGTTAACTCCCGAGCGTAGCGAGGCTAGAATCCTGAGTGAAGCGAGGGGTTCAAGGTCGCCCAAGATGAAAACACGTTTATCCCCGAGGACCATACTCTACTTTTCACACCCTCCGCGAGAAAATAAAAAGCAATACTTACTATTAGAAACCCAGGGGAGCGTGTAAATTCTCTATGGTTAGAAACCAATTCTTTTATTAGAGTTTATAACAAAGTATCAGTGATCAATATTATAGTATTTAGAAAACATTATTTTATTAAATTAAAAGTGAAAGTAGATATTTGAAACATTAGACCAGGAGAGCGATTTTTGAAACTCATTCGCTGAGTTCAGCAGTTGAAAATGTCAAAATTACTATGGAGATATGCAACTTTCTACTGCTGATTTGACTTTCAAAAATCATACTTCGGGAGTGCGATTTTTGAAAGTCAAATCAGCAGTAGAAAGATGCGTAACTCCATAGTAATTTTGACATTTTCAACTGCTGAACTCAGCGAATGAGTTTCAAAAATCGCACTCTAGTTGTGGAAAGAAAATGTAATATTTTTTTATTACGTACAGAGACACAGATTATTTAATAGTTACTACACAGAGATTTGCAGTATTCGCGCCTTTTCTTTTTTTTGTGTTCAATACTCGTGGTGGCTGCGTGGTGGTCAGTTCAAATTTAGAATTAAGTTCTTTTTGGTGCAGGTCTCCATGATAAGTTTTCATACGAATTTTAAGTAAGGGTCGTAGTTAAGAAGCTTGAAATTTGCCTACGTCGTAGTAAATATTAATTAATCTGTGGATGCGGTTCCATATCAGTGTTGCCTATACTACGGCAATTACCGTGTTCTACGGCTTTCAGGCCAAAAAATTACAAAATCTAATCAAAATCTAATATAAGTCTACCAGAATCTCATGGCATAAAAAATTGAGATTTTCACATGGTAATGTCAAACTTTCATCTTCATTTCACCCTTTACAAACTGCGACTTTTTGAAGCGGTAAGTATAAACGCGCGTTTATCAATCGCGTTACTGCATCGCTACTAAACTAGCAAATTAACAGGCGTTTGTCATAGAAATATTAATTGACTACGTAAAACCTGGAATGCGGTCTTCTCGGAATTTTGTGAAGAGCGGGATAAACATTGCTGGACGCGGTGTCCCTATCCTTAGTAGGGTGACAATGCGATTATGCTTTTAGGACTTTTATTATATTTTTACTATTTGTGTAGTCTTTTTGCTTTGCTACAGAAAATGTGTACCTATACCTAACCTATTTACGCTACTTTGACATCAAACTAGCGTACTATGGTAAAAAAACATATATTTCGTAAAAATCATTTTGTTAAAGGCACTATTTTTATCTCACCTAGGCATAAATTACTAAACACTATTAAGGAACTTTTTATTGACATTAAAATAATCCTGAAACCGGAGCATGTTGCGTGTGTAAATAGATAGAAGAGAGCAAAGACGTGATAGTACTAGGTGATCCAAAAGGTATGGCAGCCTACCATACCTTTTGGATCACCTGTATGTGACTAAAAAGGTTTACAATACCAGATGGACGGATGGAATATGGACTAGGTACTATAGCGTGGAGACGCAGCCAGATGGGCAAAATAAAGCCAAAGCCCAAACAGTCACAAACCTAGTACGTCACAAACCAAATACGTCACAAGCCCAAAAAGTCACAAACCTAGTACGTCATAAACCTAGTACGTCACAAACCTAGTACGTCACAAACTTAGCACGTCACAAACCTAGTACGTCACAAGCCTAGTACGTCACAAACCTAGTACGTCACAAACCTAGTACGTCACAAACCCAGTACGTCACAAACCTAGTACGTCACAAACCTAGTACGTCGCAAACCTAGTACGTCACAAACCTAGTACGTCACAAGCCCAAAAGTCACAAACCTAGTACGTCACAAGCCTAGTACGTCACAAACCTAGTACGTCACAAACCTAGTACGTCACAAGCCCAAAAAGTCACAAGCCTAGTACGTCATAAACCTAGTACGTCACAAGCCCAAAAAGTCACAAGCCTCGTACGTCACAAGCCTAGTACGTCACAAACCTAGTACGTCACAAACCTAGTACGTCACAAGCCCAAAAAAGTCACAAGCCTAGTACGTCATAAACCTAGTACGTCACAAACCTAGTACGTCACAAGCCCAAAAAAGTCACAAGCCTAGTACGTCACAAACCTAGTACGTCACAAGCCCAAAAAGTCACAAGCCTAGTACGTCACAAGCCTAGTACGTCACAAACCTAGTACGTCACAAACCTAGTACGTCACAAACCTAGTACGTCACAAGCCTAGTACGTGACAAACCTAGTACGTCACAAACCTAGTACGTCACAAACATAGTACGTCACAAACCTAGTACGTCACAAATAGGGCATGAATCTCGGAATCTCGGAATATCGCAATATCGGAATCTCGGACCGTGAGTTCGGATATTACAATTCCGATACTGATGATATGAATATCGCAATATCGGTATCAGACGAGTTTTCTATTTAAATTTAAAATAAAGCTTTTAAGCGTGTCAATTGGTAGAGATCCGTAAAATTACCAAAACATAATGAGGCGTTTGCAATAAAAAAACTTACACTGTCAATGTGACTGGTTTATGAGTAATTTTGACATTGCTATCTAGTGATTTTTCGATTTACTAGTCTTGGAAAACGCCACATTTTAATTTGTATAACTCAACTACTCAAGCGCGCTTAGCTGTTGGCAGCTCGCTATCGCTGGCTGACCATGCAACACGCACACTACCTCGCTACGCACGGTGTTCGATGTGTACAAGAGCCATTCATTATAGAGCGTTGTTTGTCTCTTCTGTGATCTTGCATCATCATCATCATCATCATCTCAGCCGATGGACGTCCACTGCTGGACATAGGCCTCCCCCAAGGATCGCCATAACGACCGATCCTGCGCTGCCCTCATCCAACGTTTTCCCGCCGCCTTCACCAGGTCGTCGGTCCACCGTGTGAGGGGCCTACCCACGCTGCGCTTTCCGGTACGCGGTCGCCACTCGAGAACTTTTCGGCCCCACCGGCCATCGGTTCTGCGAGCAATGTGCTCCGCCCACTGCCACTTAAGTTTAGCAATTCTTTGGGCTTTGTCAGTTACTCTGGTTCTTCTGCGGATCTCTTCATTTCTGATTCGATCTCGCAGGGAAACTCCGAGCATAGCCCTCTCCATTGCCCTTTGGGTGACTTTCAGCCTTTTTATGAGGCCTTGAGTGAACGACCACGTCTCTGTTCCATATGTCATCACAGGCAACACACACTGATCGAAGACTTTCGTTTTAAGACACTGCGATATTCGGGACGTGAAGGTACTACGTAGCTTCCCGAACGCTGTCCAGCCGAGCTGGATTCGACGGTTGATCTCTTTCTCGAAATTGGACTTACCTAACTGAATAGTTTGTCCCAGGTAAATATAATGGTCAACGACTTCGAGCGCAGACTTTCCGATCATTACAGGAGTGGGTACAACATGGGCATTTGACATGATCTTCGTCTTGTCCATGTGCATCTTCAGACCAACTCGTTCGGAGGCTCTGCTGAGATCATCGAGTATTCGACTGAGCTCCTCCATAGTCTCCGCCAAGATGACTATATCATTGGCAAACCGAAGGCGACTGATGTACTCACCGTTTATGTTGATGTCTAGCCCTTTCCAGTCCAGAACCTTGAAAACATCTTCCAGTGCAGCGGTGAACAGTTTCGGAGATATAACGTCTCCCTGCCTCACGCCTTGCTGCAGTAGGATAGGTTTCAAGTTCTGGTCCTGTAGTCGGACTGACAATCATCTTGCATGGCGATCTTGCATGCATATTTGAAATTGATATGTTTTTAAATATAATGTTGATTTTGAGTAAGTTTATTAAGTAAAGTAGGATAATGCGACAACTACTACACGTAATTTTGTACCAAATCAAATAATTTCATTTAATTAAATCCTTTGATTACCAACTGTCAGGCCAAACTTTAGAACGTAAAACTGTGGCTAAAGATCTGGGCTGGGTGTTCTTTTTGATGAGAAGCTTTCTTTTCGTCCTCACTACGAAAGCATTACCTCAAGGGCTTTCAAGCTTCTAGGGTTCATCTCTAGGGTTCGTCACTAAGGATTTCAAAAAGCCGAATAGTTTCTTGCTTCTGTACTACAGCCTCATCAGAAGTATTCTTAAATATTGCTGCCCTATCTGGTCTCCTTACTATTCCGTACATATATCCAGCATTGAGCGCGTTCAAAAGAAATGTCTTAGGATCTTGTCTTACCGTATGAACTTGAGGCTCCCTGACTATAACCGACGCTGTGAAATATTTAAAGTGCAGAAACTTGAACTGAGGCGCACCCAACTTGACCTCTCCACTCTCCACAAACTTCTTCATTCGGCCATTGACTGCCCTGCTCTCCTTTCGTCTCTCAATATTAATATCCAATATAGAGTCCGAGTCCCCAAAACATTTTCCTTGCAGATCCATATTAATAATACCTCTTTCTATAACCCCCTGTCACGTATGTGTCGTAATTATAATGAAATTGTTGCGAAATCAAACGAACTAGATATATTCGATTCGAACCAGTATCGGTACAGAAGACGCGTAATCTCCGCTCTCCGCTCTGCTGATACCGAGTTACAATAAGTTTCTCAAAATGATTTTTGTTTCTTTTTTACCTTGTAGTATTTTTTGTCGTTCGATGCATGGAAAAATTTATTCTCTTGTTTTCTTTTTCTTTTTAATATGTATAGAGTCACGCACACGATGCTAATTGTTCACCTTTTGCTTATTTCATGATGTGCACATATGCTTAGGATTATGGCTTGCTTTACCTTTTAATGTCTATATTTTGTGTTTTTATAACTGTTATCTGTTTTATGTGCCTAATAAATAAAATAAAATAAAATCAAATCAAATATACTATTCATGAATTTTCTATCATCTTAATCAAAGTTATGAGTTTTTAAAATCAGTGGTTTGCGCGTACGAAGTCGTCTGTTGTCAGGTACCTACTAGTTTTAGAGTTTTAGGCCTCGAAGGCCTAAAACTCTAAAACTTATATTAATACCGTCTACGCGTATTATGCGTCAAACTTTTGTATGAAATTGACAACTCTCAAACCATCTTCAATCTTCATCATCCCCTTAAGAGGCCTAGTGACAATAATAAAGATTTTTCAATAAAGAAAGCCTGAATTAAAAAAGTGATACTGCAATAAACTACAACTACAGCCTTCAAGCTATTTTCATAGAATACGTTTGTAGGTTTTTCATAGGTCTAAACATACAAATTGGAAAAAGAAAAAAAAAACGGTCGCTTTTTTTATTTCGAAATTATCTATAACTGGAATGTTTAGAACCTATAAAAGTATTGTATAACAATAGCTTGAAGGCTTTTGTAGTTTATTGGAGTAGCACTTTTTTAATTTAAGCTTTCTTTATTGAGAAATCTTTATTATTGTGGCGAGGGCGCCATCCACTGAGCTTGTAAAAGGCCTCTTAAATGTTAATCCTACTCGGCCCAAATGTATGGGATAGCATATTTTTTTCCCGCCGGACCAGAAGTACAATCGGGAAGTACCATCAATGGTACAGTTGGCACTGTATTGTATCATTAGTACCATTACGTAATAGTACTAATGATACTGCTGGTCAATGGTACAAGTGGCACTCGGAACCTCCCTCGAGTTTGAAGAGATTCTACGAATGAAGTCTTTGTGGAGTGCATTAAATGCAAATAAAGCCGGGTATTCATTTGGCAACATTTGTACATTGTACATAAACATGTTTACGGTAAACACTGTTTCTGTAACATTGGCATTGGCAGTCCACACTTGTCAGTTGTAGCTAGGATGTCGCCCGAGCAGGTAGTGATGCTCTGTGCTGCTTACATAATTATATTCATACATATTAACATCCTTCTTTGCCATATTTAACACCTGCAGCAATCTCTGCCCAAGCATCATTTAAAAAAAAAAATTGTCTTTATTTGATGCATCCCAGAGAATGCTACGCTGTTGAAAGAGCTCTATGAGCATAGAAATCTGGTTGTTCGACCAAACTACTTCCATGTTTAAAACACGCGCAACAAGCGTCCACACTTGTTAACTTCTGTTTCTAAACTAAATGTTTCGACTTGCTCTCCACTCTGAGCGGGGAACACGGCAACATGTTGGCAACATGTTTCTGAAACAATGTTTCATCATCTTTGTTTATGGAATGTTTATAAACATGTTTACAGAGATGATGAAACATTGTGAAAATTGTATATAAACAGTGTCTATAAACAAATTTTGCCAAATGAATACCCGGCTTTAAGTCCTACGAGTATTAAGCGCCAGTTGTACCATTGATGGTACTACTGGCACGATCGAGTGCCAATTGTACCATTAATGGTACTCCTGGCACCACCTAGTGCCAACTGTACCATTGATGGTACTTCCCGATTGTACTTCTGGTCCTGCGGGATTTTTTTCGGCGCGCCGGACCAGAAGTACAATCGGGAAGTACCACCAATGGTACAGTTGGCACTAGGTGGTGCCAGTAGTACCATTAATGGTACAATTGGCACTAGATCGTGTCAGTAGTACCATCAGTGGTACAACTGGCACTTAATACTCGTAGAACTTAAAGCCGGGTATTCATTTGGCAACATTTGTTTATAAACACTGTTTATATACATGTTTCACGATGTTTCATCATCTCTGTAAACATGGTTATAAACATTCCGTAAACAAAGATGATGAAACATGTTGCCGTGTTCCCCGCTCAGAGTGGGGAACAAGTCAAAACCTTTAGTTTAGAAAAAGAAGTTGACAAGTGTTGCGCGTGTTTTAAACATGGAAGTAGTTTGGTTTGGTCGAACAACCAGATTTCTATGCTCATAGAGCTCTTTCAACAGCGTAGCATTCTCGGGGATGCATCAAATAATGACTACAAAAAAAAAAGATGCTTGGGCAGAGATTGCTGCAGAGTTAAATATGACAAAGAAGGATGTTAATATGTATGAATATAATTATGTAAGCAGAACAGAGCATCACTACCAGCTCGGGAACATCCTAGCTACCTTTGCTAGCTACAACTGACAAGTGTGGACTGTCAATGTTACAGAAACAGTGTTTACTACAGACTATTATATGTACTACCGTGTGTTTACGGTGAACATGTTTATAAACAAATGTTGCCAAATGAATACCCGGCTTTATTTGCATTTGTGAAGTTCGAATATTGAAAAATTTAGTCCCCTCTACCTACCGATGTTCTCTTTAGGGTTCAGTACCCGAAGGGTGCTAACCGGAACCCTATTTAATTACGAAGCCTCCGCTGTCCGCCCATAAATTCGAGCTGTCAAATAAATCTGACCAACGGGAAAAAAATTCCCGTTGGTTAGACTAGTCTGACCACCAATCTGACCACTGGGAAAAACTCGTAAAATAAAGTTAAAAAATTAAAGGGGGTCCCCATAGAAGAAACGTTAAAACGTTAAACGGTACGTAACCCTTCGTACCCGAGTCCGACTCGCACTTGGCCACTTTATTAATAAAAGTTCCGAGTGCCACTTGTACCATTGACCAGCAGTATCATTAGTACTATTACGTAATGGTACTAATGATACAATACAGTGCCAACTGTACCATTGATGGTACTTCCCGATTGTACTTCTGGTCCGGCGCGTTTTTCGGCCCTATAGATAGATATGATATCGATAATGTTGTCGATAGTATCAATACTATCGATATCTCAGAATAACTAACACTATTTATTGATATGATTTTATGCAATACTATCGATCATATCGATACTATTGCATCTAAATACTATCGAATACTAATAAAAGCGTCTTCGGCAACGTCATAATTCAATCTGACAAGTTTTCGAACGTACGAGGAGGCAATCAAAAAGTTTTTCGCAGCAGCGTGCTTCGCTACAACGGTTTTCGCGCGCGACTACATGATTCGAACGTACAATGTTTCGAACGTATGAGGCAGTTAAAAAGTTTTTCGCACCAGCGTGCTTCGCTACGACAGTTTTCGAAACTGCATATGACTCCCTCTCGCGTTAGACTATTGGGGATTCCGAGAAAGGGTTCAAGAAAAATGTAACTTATGACCATGCTGTAAGGGCTAGTTCCCATTGCATTTCTGAAAGGATAAATTGTATTAAAAAAAAAATGTTTTTAGGTTATGTGCAGGCGGAGGACATTTGCCTTTTGGTGGTTTTTCCGATTCAGTTTGCATAGAAAGTGCTGCCATCTGTTAAATATATCTTTTACTATGAAAAAAAAGATTATATTGTCTATGTCAATGTCAAATTGACAAATTTACAAAATGGCGACGTACCTTGCATAATGTGCGTGTTGTTTTTAGTTTTTGTTCAATTTTGTGCCGATTTAGTGATTTTCTGGAGTTTCAGTTGTTCTCTTACCAATGTACAGATTACAGGAATAGTAAGGATACTGGAATTTCACTCAATCGGTGCGGGATTGAACGAAAACTTGCATTCAAACAACGGTATGAGTATATAAGTATATACATATAAGTAGGTATGTATAGTATAGGTAGAATTATTTTCAGAGAAACACAGATGGCGTTAGCTAGCCTTCAATTTGACATAAGGTGGATGCATAATGTTGCCACGAGTGGGTTCTCTTTTCTAATATACTTATATTACTCTTTGGTTATGTGCTTATTTTGTTTGTTTTTTCCAGGTTTTTTCAATAAAGTTTATTTAACTTAGCTTAGCCGTCTTATTTCAAAGAGTACTGTACTTTAGTCTTATTTCAAAGAGTACTGTACTTTATTATTTCAAAGAGTACTGTACTTTATTATAACCGGAAATAGAGACATATCTCTGCGGTTTTTTGTGGCAATGGCAAGCACGTTCGCGTTCCCGTGCCATCTATATCTTAATGTTTGTGGCAAACCTAGGATTTTTGCCTACGCTAGATGGCGGGGATGGCGGGCTTCTCAATTTTATAAAAAAATGAATATTTACAGTTACTTTATAATTAATAGGTATCATGTATTTTATGTTAACATCAGTAAGGATTTACAGAAAATTAAAGCAATTATCGTTGCGTAAACACTTCAAAAACATAACATAATATAATACCTATTATATGAATGACTGATGTTAACAAGTAGTTACATGGAACCTGAAAACAAATAAAAACATTATTTTTGTCATTACATATTTATTGTTGGGGAACAATAAAATTTACATCAAAAACATAACAAGTACCAAACATTCGTGTCCGTATAGCTAGCGTACACATAAAAGGGATCTGGCTGGGATTAGTTCCAATAAATAGTGCCTAATTAGTACCTAGGTCAAATAAATAGTGCCTCTGTACTTTACGAGATATCGATTTTTTTTACCTGGTACGCTAGCTTGACGTCAAGGTAGCGTACACATTTTTAACGCAAGCCGTCTTAGCCACAGAAAATGTGTACGCTACCTTGACGTCAAGCTAGCGTACCTACCAGGTAAAAAAAATCGATATCTCGTAAAGTACAGAGGCACTATTTATTTGACCTAGGTATTAGTTAGGCACTATTTATTGTAGGCCAATCATTTTAGCGTGTTTAGTATGGAGGACGTCGAAGTAATCTTTATTCGTACTTTTAAATCGTTATTGGCATCATTTAGTAATGAAAGTATAGCCTGAAAAATTATTATACAAAATATTTGTATGGAACATAGAAAAAAAAAAAAACTCCCGAAAGGCTTGTAACTCATTCAGAAATAAATCTGTAGCCCTCATTTTAATTAGACTTTTTTTATAATTGTCGTTTCCTCTGCAACTGTAGGATAGATAGTGTAGGTATGTAATGAATGGTATTAAAAGCATGTAAAAATTGTACATACAAAAGGGAGAGAAGGCAAAACAGCATTTGTGCTGAGGCTCCCCCTGTTCAATCAGGAAATGTTCATGATAGTGCTAATCCTTGTATCTTTTTTCTGGTGAATAAATCTCTTTTTATTTTTTTATTTACTCAATCTAAGATACCGAAAAGAAAATGCAATTCTTAATTATTCCCGGGTCAAACCGTAAAATGACTGGCCTATTGGCACTTATCCCAGTCTTACTTATCCCTTTCATGTGTACGCTAGCTATACGGACACAAACTAATAAAACTACCTACTTTATCACCTATCCTTTATATACCTAGTTAAGTTACATTATTGAGCTTGTAACAAAAGAAAACCCTTCAACCACCATTATTTACACAGCAACTGCTATTAGACTATCGGCCACCCGCAAAAAAGTCGTCTCTAAACCAAATCTCGTATGTAAGTTCTGTATATACCTACAACAGGTATGGCTGTATTCGGGGTACTCTCAGGATCACGAAACTGCTTGTTGTATAATTCAAAAGTGGTGGAGGGGGTAGCAGTGACGTCATAAAGATGGCCGCCGACGGTTTTAGTTTTTCTTCAATTGTAGCGCACCTATGAGGTCAATCTGGTTGTGCGAGGTGTCATTTGAAAGCTTATTAAATTTACTTTAATCATTCCATAGAGACCTAAAGTGAAAAATTTGTATTTACTGAAATATTTTGAATTTAATGCATTTTTTGCTACCTACCAGCAATCATTCCTCAAGTTTTCTTGGAAACGGATAACTATATTGTGATTATAGCTATTACATAAAACATACAGAATTTTATAAGCTATCTTACAACTTGAATTGTATAAAAATACAACTTCAAACGACTGAGCTGTGTCAAATTTACTGGTGCACTGTAACTATGAGTCCAAGAATGCGTCGGTCTGCGGCGGGGCGGAAGGACTGCAAATAAAATTATTACTTATAGATTATTATATAATTAGGGTTTCCATTGTAATATGGCTTAGAAAAATATACAATTTTATATTATTTACTTGCACATGCGTTTACATAGACTGTAGATGTACAGGGTTTAAACTTAAATGCGTAATATATTTAAGGGGGTGCTATAAACCATAAAAATGATCAACTTTGACAATGGGACTAACTTTGAAATCACGAGAAAAATTATCTGCTGTTTCATACATTTTGGTCGAGAAGGAATTGACATATTCTATGGAACATCACATTTTTTTAACATTGTTTCTATGTTCGCTCCAAGGTGATAGTGGTTCAGCTTGATGGTCTGAACTGAAGAACCTATTTGATATATGTAACGCATTTATTTTACACTATGTCAGAGCATATTAGGTAATAATAGTACATAGTTCTACATAACAAGGATGAAGCTGCCTTGGAAAAGTGAATAAAAGAATGAGAAATCCAAAACAATTCAACAGGTTTATAAATATTTATTGTTAGAAAAAAAAAACAATTGTTAGTTGCAAGAAAGTTGCAAGCATGCAAAGTAAAACTAGGTAGAGTGATTCATCAACATCACCAAAATTATACTGGTTTAACATACCTTCTCCCCGAATGGGATGCATTTTTGATTTTTATTGACACAGCCGCATCTCGCACTGCGGTAGCCTGTTTTGCATTGGCAAGATATTAATTCCAAATCTTTTAACGAAAAACATGGTTAACGTTGTTATCGGTGACAACTTTTCGTTTTTCAATGTCCAACCATGGTTTGTAGCTGGTGGTACATTTTGAATTGCCACATCTGCAGTGGCCCAAACGTATATTTGACGATTTGCTGTTTTTATATGTTGTTTCAGAGATTCTTGTGACGGTGGAGGATTATCCACGTTACAAATACCTATTAAAAAAAAATCTGCTCTAAGATTGTCCATATTGTCAACCGTGTACAATTTAGGTTTCTTATGACAGTAAATCGCCTTTTTGCCTAGATCTTCTGTTAGGTCAACCACCGATCCAAATCTTTCCAGAAGATCGTAATTTTTTGTGAAGACTTTCCACGTGCTTTTCTTTGAAAAACCTAACAATGTGCTTTTGTTGTCGCATCCTGTAAGAGCGTGGTACGCCAATAAACAGTGTCGTTCTGGTCCGACAGCTTGAACAATTTTATGGACTGAAACGTATTTTGGTTTACTCGCGCTCATTCCACATTGAATCCAGACCTTCGCTGGTAACTTGTCGAAGAAATGAATGAGCAACAGTAAATCGTCAGTGTCTCTGTTGTTAAACATTCTACTTATATCTCGCTCAAGATTTGTATATCACGTATTGTGAAATAAATTCATTGCAATTTGATTTACTAGCAGGATTTATTGGCGTACCACGCTCTTACAGGATGCGATAACACAAGCTCATTGTTAGGTTTTTCAAAGAATGGCACGTGGAAAGTCTTTAAAGAAAATTGCGATCTTCAGGAAAGTTTTGGATCGGTAGTTGACCTAACAGAAGATCTAGAGCAAAAGGGCGAGAAGTTTACTATGGCTCTTTACTGTCATAAGAAACCCAAATTGTACACGGTTGACAATATGGACAATCAATCTTAGAGCAGATTTTTTTAAATATTGGTAACGTGGATAATCTTCCACCGTCACAAGAAGCTCTTAAACAACATACTTATAAAAAGAGCAAATTACCAAATATGCATTTGGGCCACTGCTGATGTGGACCACCTACAAACTATGTTTGGACATTGGACAACGAAAAGTTGTCACCGATAACAACGACAACCATTTATTTTGTTAAAAGAACAGGCTGCTGCAGTGCGAGATGAAAAATGCCATATCGGGGAGACCTATGCTTAAATCAGTATAATTTTGGTGATGTTGATGAATACCTACTTTTACTTTGCATGCTTGCAACCTTCTTGCAACTAAGAATTGTTTTTTTCTAACAATAAATATTTATAAACCTGTTAATTTGTTTTGGATTTCTCATTTTTTTATTCACTTTTCCAAGGCAGCTTCATCCTTGTTATGAAGAACTATATAGGTACTATTACCTATTCTGTGACAGAGTGTGAAATGAAATACTTTACATTACATACATGAAATGGGGAACTTCTACTTCAATTCAGACCATAAAGCTGAACCACTATCACCTTGGAGCCAACAAAGAAATAGTGAAATAAAATGGGATGTTCCATAGAATATGTCTAATAGTTTAATAGTTTAATAGTTTATTAGGTACACCGACGACACATTCACAAATTTGATTTTTTATGTCAATCCCTTCTCGACCAAAATGTATGAAACTGCGGATTATTTTTCTCGTTATTTCTAAGTTGGTCCCATTGTTTTTATACCACGATGCGCAAACGCTGCGGGTCCCTGGTGCGCAGAGTGCGTGGCAGCGGCAATAGCATCCTGAACATGATCGCGAGAAGGCTCGACTGCTCTTACATAAACCGGTGCTGCATGATGCATAGTCCTGCATGAGTCACGCGGCACTGGCAAATGTAAAATGTAAAATGTGTTCTGATTACTAACCTTTAAGTTAAGTTGTATACTAACAAAACGAGTCCTGGTCACTTGAATAAATGATTATTATTATTATTGTAAAAGTTGTTCAGTTTTATAGTCTAAAGATGTTACGCATTTAAGTTTAAACCCTGTACATCTACAGTCTATGTAAAGGCATGTGCAAGTAAATAATATAAAATTGTATATTTTTCTAAGCCATATTACAATGGAAACCCTAATTATATAATAATCTATAAGTAATAATTTTATTTGCAGTCCTTCCGCCCCGCCGCAGACCGACGCATTCTTGGACTCATAGTTACAGTGCACCAGTAAATTTGACACAGCTCAGTCGTTTGAAGTTGTATTTTTATACAATTCAAGTTTTAAGATAGCTTATAAAATTCTGTATGTTTTATGTAATAGCTATAATCACAATATAGTTTTCCGTTTCCGAGAAAACTGGAGGAATGATTGCTGGTAGGTAGCAAAAAATGCATTAAATTCAAAATATTTCAGTAAATACAAATTTTTCACTTTAGGTGTCTATGGAATGATTAAAGTAAATTTAATAAGCTTTCAAATGACACCTCGCACAACCAGATTGGCCTCATAGGTGCGCTACAATTGAAGAAAAACTAAAACCGTCGGCGGCCATCTTTATGACGTCACTGCTACCCCCTCCACCACTTTTGAATTATACAACAAGCAGTTTCGTGATCCTGAGAGTACCCTGAATACAGCCATACCTGTTGTAGGTATATACAGAACTTACATACGAGATTTTTTTTTCTTGTCCTGGCCCCTACACTATATATTAGACAGTCTGTTATACCGGCAACAAAACTTTTGTTCGAAATGGGCATGGCATACTCTACGATAGGTACTTGTAAACATGTTCCCTTGGTAATTCAAGGATACGTCCCCCAACACATGCAATCCAAAAATCTAAACGGTCAGGGTCCTTCGTTGGGTTCGGAAATATGTGAAGAGTTGGATGAGAAGCTGAAAAAAAAAGTTTGGTCAATATTAAACAAGAAAACTAGATAAAAATAAGTACTAACCTGAATCTTTCCGTAACTACTTTTTTACGTACCACCAGCTTCAAAGCATCCAGAAACGCAACACTTCTTATCCGACATAATGAAGTAAACTTATCTGTCCTTTAATCCCCGACATTCAAAACTTTCCGGTGATAATAAAGTACTATTTGTCTTTGTTCAAAACAAATAATTTTTTACATTTTTCAAAATCGCGCTCCATGACAGACATGACAGTTTTTTTTAAAAGTGTTGTCAGAAGCAAATAGTGAATTTTCTACCAATTTTATATATTGTTCACAACTTGGATGGACAATCAAAGAAGGATGTCACTTTAGACCTGTCAAATAATTTGACAACTATTAATCGTTATAACAAAATGATATTGTTCAACAAATCGCTTATTTTTAGTTATTTCAAAAATAGCAACTCAAATAAAATAATGTAGTGTGGAAAAATTAAAATGATTATCAAAAAATAGCCACTTGATTACAATTGTTCTGAAGTGCGATTTTTGAAAATCATACGAGCGACTTTTCAGTAGAAAATGTCAAAATTACTATGGAGATCATGCATCTTTCTACTGCCAAGTCGCTCGTATGATTTTCAAAAATCGCACTTCTGCATTTGAATGCAGCCATTATGAACATTCTTTCTTTTTTTCGTTCCGTTACAAGCAAACACGATGTCGCTCTGAAGTTGTTTTCACATTGCTTGTTGCTTTTATATACAATTTCACTATAAACTAACTGCGCGAAACGGAACTTATACCTATACATAGAGCGTTTATCTTATGTGAAACTTCTTGGTCAAAAGCTATTTTAGTCAGAGACAAGAAGCTTATATAGTATATAAGCTTCTTGGTCAGAGACTTCTTTATAATAGAAGTCTTTGATTAATCAATAAGGACCAAATTATACCTACTTAACGCGCCGAATTATTATGCGTCCGTAGGTAGAACGCTGCGTTTGTACGCTCGAAATTGTATGAATTTCTATGCAACGAATTACATCAATCGCTGCCGTTCGTAGGGCGTGCGCCGCGCCGTGACGCGACGCTCGGACTCAAGATCATTATTAGTCTTGCCTAACTATCAATAATTTCGATTGATTTAAAACAATTGATACTATCGACAGTATTAAGATACAATAGAGTTATGAATAGTATCAATTTGTCATAAAGTAACTTGATACTATCGATAGCATTATAGCTTTTTAGCGTTTCAGGGTCACAATAGTATCGATCCTACTTTCACTATTGTTAGGCAACTAATAGGTATAAGTAACATTTCAGTGCATCGCAAAAAAAGCAAACAGAGTACGCGCGTTTGACGAGCGTTTCGCACGCCCGTTACCTATAATTTAGTCCTAAATCGTCTTATTGGCAAAGTGATTATGACAAATAACCTCAACATTTTTTTTCGATTTAACTAATATTCCGCATTATAAAATTACATTAAATTACTACCATTGTAAATGGAATATACCTATAGTTTTTCTATATCAATATTTAACTGTATAATTCAACAAAATAAAAAATTGTTTGACAGGTTTTCTAATGTATGGGAAGTGGTCGTTCTTCGTTGTCAACAACTGTTGGTCTTCCAAAAACAAATAGATGATAAGAAAAAAAGTTCTACTAATTAGAAGAAAATATAATAATGGGCAACATTATTTCACTAACATACGTAACAGATTGACGTCTATCTAGCTCTGTCACTCTTATAGCAATCTGTGTGAGACTGCAAGGATTGACTATATCTGTCTAGTTCTGTCACTCTTATGACTATCTGTGTGAGACTGTAAGGGTTGACGATACATGTTTTTGTACAGTTTGATAGTGGAGAGTGCTTGGTGCTACTTTATCTTTGGATTATAGCGCCACCTATAAGTCTCTGCGTGGTCAATTGTTATTTTCTTGTTGATAAAGTCGTTGTTCGAAGATTGAAGTCACTGTCTTAGTGCCAGGTTACACGTTCAGTATTTCATCAGTCTGGTCCATCAGTCTGGTCTGAATGACGGGAGAATGATGCCAGAATGATGGGAGAATGATGGACTGATGGAATGATGGTAAACCATCCATCCAGACTGTCATTCCGTTGTGAATGATGGTATACTGATGGTAAACTGATGGTCGGTGTCAGTCACCGTCGGGGTTGCCAGATTGGGGGTTTTTCACGGGATTTTTAGGAAAAATTTGGCCTTTGGGGAAAATTTGGAGAAGTGAAATCGTTGGGGAAATTTATGGGGAAAAAATTATCAAGGTGGGGAATATGGGGGCTGTAAATAAATAATTTTAACACCGCATTATGATTTATGTTACAAAATTAGGGCCTAATTATAAGAGATCGGATATTCGGATGCATAGTTAGCTAAACTTAATTTTTAGCAATAAAATTATGGCGGCTTCTTAAAATTATTATTTTTAAATATTTGTTGGGATGCCATGAAAATGCGGGAATGCATAACTAATCGGATGCATAGTAAACGCATGCATAGCAAAAATCAACTTTTCAAAATTATTTAATTTAAAAGTTAATCTTTTTTCATTTAAAAGAGAAATAAATCCCGGGATTTCAGTACCTCGTACGTCTGGCAACCCTGTAGTCTTCCATCATTCTGGCGTCATTCAACGTTTGACCAGACTGATGGACCAGAATGATGAAATACTGATGGGAAACTGATCGTGTAACCCACTCATCATTCTGGCATCATTCTGGCGTCATTCAGAATGATGGACCAGACTGATGAAATACTGAACGTGACATAGAGACCCCTCACACTAGCGTCTTCGAGCGTCGTCGTCTTGCCGGCGCTCACGCAGCGTCGACGCGACGCTGGCGCGACGTCGTCGCGACGCCAGCGCTGAACCACTGTCGAACGCCGGTTTACGCAGCGCCGGCGTCGCGTTAGCGCGGCGCCAGCGCAACGTTTTTTGCGAACAAGTACAATGCACAACGCAACCCCCTCTCCCCGCGCTGCTGCTCACTGACTCACTGACTGTACGCAACAGGCGCCGCGCTAACGCGACGCCGGCGCTGCGTAAACCGGCGTTCGGCAATGGTTCAGCGCTAGCGTCGCGACGACGTCGCGCCAGCGTCGCGTCGACGCTGCGTGAGCGCCGGCAAGACGACGACGCTCGAAAGACGCTAGTGTGAGGGGACCCTTATTTGTTGTATTAACTTCACTTTTATTCGTTAATTTAATTCTTTAACCTCTCTCACGCCGGAAATATGGAAGCTACCACTTTACAGAAGAAGAAAAACTCGATTAACAAGGGTAAACTAAAGAAAACAATAAAAAATGTTCTTTGTCGTCCTGATCCATTATTTTGGTAAGTTATAATTACTTCTTTAACACCTTAAATGACGTCATAGACGTTCTAAAGTTTAACAAACTAATTATGAAAGTGTACGTAATATTAACCTACCATTTCCAGGCCTATGATTTCAAATGAGCATGGGAACCAATTGGAAACAGCACTAAACAAATACAAAGTCCATATACCAGATTTTAAGAAACCTCACTGGAAAGAAATACAAAAACTTCCTAAAGATGACAGGCCAAAACATCCTAAAATAGAGTAAGTATACTTTCTTTTATGGTTTCTTTTTTATACATAAGCACAGTATAAGACTAGATACAGTATACACTGCCTCCCCATCAAATTTAACCTCACCAGAAGCCGTGGATTGCACACGTGATACAACTGTATCACATCTTATCTCGTTCGTTCGCACGCACAAATATACAGAGAGCGAAAGTGTCATAGGGTGGTATCACGGTGGCATGCTACCCATGCAGGTTTATAAGTCTTACCGATGCACCTGCGCTGTTGACAAATTTAAATACCACATGAAATTATATTCACCAATTAGGATGCGAAACCTTCATACATACATACATACATTGTAATGATCCCACTTAAGCTCTAACAGACTTTTAGTTGTGGAAACCATACAACAATGGCACAAACATATAACATCCATGACCGAACTGGGATTCGAACCCAGGAACCTGGTTTGGCAGTCCGTCGTGATAACCATTAGACCAACTGGGTCGTCTATCTATCATACTTCAATCCTTATGTTATTGGCTTATTTGTTGTCGCGCTCTTTTCGCTGCTACTAAATGACTTAGGGTTTTTTATTACTAAATGACTTCGGGTTTTGTCGGTGAAGGTGTGATAGCGCTGTATCACGGTGACATGCTACCCATGCAGGGGGTGAGGCCAGAGGGCTGGCAGGAAGCATGGCAGAAAATGTAGGCAATGGCGTATTCCTGTCTCGCTCGCACTCAGTATCGCACATGCTCACCGGTTGTCTATTCTTCCCATTTGTATGAAGTGACCGCTAAGTGTGAGTTATGGCTGGTTTAAGTGCTTGAACAACAGTACCAGCAGTCAGTCTGGCGTAGCTATCACCGTGCAATGGACAAATTTAGTTTAGTTCCTCTGAAGAGTTGCACGTGGCAAATCACTGATTTATTCATACACAGCCGGTGTTTACCTTTTGGCTGTGGCGTGCACTCAGGGTAGACACAAATACGGTAAAATCTAGTAGTAGTTTTGAAATTATTAGGGTTTTACTGCATTTGTGTACGCGCCTGCCTTTGGGCATGTTTTAAAACCTTGCTTAGTAATTTTATTTCCTTAATAATTATTCTAAAATATTATTTGCAGAAAAGTTGAAGGACTCATATTAGGAATATCAGAATGTTTGAATGCGATTGAAAGTGGTGAATGTTCAGCTATCGTCATTGAATCGACAGTGAATCCACGGAGCATAGTGCAACCGATCCTAGAAGCTTGCATTAACAAGAAAGTACCTGCTTTATGTTTGAATGGACTGAGGACGATTACTACAACAAATTTTGGCATTAAAACTACCTGTTTAGGTATAAAAACAAATTACTTGCCAGATCTGAAGAATAAAGTACTAGAAATAGCTAAAAGTTACAAGCCCCCTCAAGATAAAACAGTGTTAGAAAAACCAAAGTTTGAAAACATGGAAGTTATTGAAGATAATAAAAAAGAAAATGTGATGGACATTCAAGACTCAACAACATATTACTTGTATAGGAATGATAAAAAAACTAGAGTGTTCACACCTCCTTCAGATAGCAATATCTCTAAAACTACAAAACAATTTGTTGGACAAAACTTTATTGAATTTTCTGAAAAGTCCAATAACAAAAATGTTTACATGAAAATGATGGTGAAAAGAATATCAAATAACCCTAACAGGGGTAAAGTGAAAAGTGATAAAAATTAAATACTGTTTATAATGAGAAAGACATTTTATTTTACAAGATAATAACTATGATGTCAAAAAAAGACATAATGTTAAGCATTCCCCAAGGAATGTGGTTGATACAGATATCAAAAATGTTGGGATGTTCCATAAAACTATTACATTACAATACAGTATTGTAAGTGTAGATAGTTTTATTACTTTAAAGAATATACTCATGATACTGAACAACCTTCTCCAAGGAACACAAGTAAGCGAGTACCTACCTGTAACTTTAAAATGTTCTGTTGCTTCAGAACCGGTCAAAACTACTCCGATTTTCAAGATTTTTTTAAAACGTCTTTAATCTAAAATACTACAACCTTTATAGTTTCAAAATTGACGTCAATTCAGAAAAAGCGTCAATTTTTTTATTGTAAAGGTTGTAGTATTTTAAATTACCTTCATTTAAAAAAAAATTATCGAAATCGGAGTAGTTTTGATGGGTTCCGAAGTAAAAACCTTCAGGAACTCTACTAAAGGGAAATTTTCATACAAATGTTTGATCTGCTGATTGATAACATGATAAGTCCATATATTTTTTGATAATTTCGTGTAGGTTCCTTGGGGGAAAGTTGTTCAGTATCATGTGTACAACCCTTAGGCGCGGTTTATACAGAAGAGACGTGTGGCGGTGGCGGATAGTCGAAAGTATATAAACCTTATAGTTACGTAGCATAGCGTCGTTTGGAGAATTACGCTCGCGCCTCCAGGCGACATCGCCTGGCCGCGATTCTCATTTACGACAAAAACGACGCTATGCTACTTACTATAAGGTTTATATTGTGTTACTTTGACTATCCGCCAACGCCATACGTCTCTTCTGTATAAACCGCGCCTACTCAGTTTTTCCCTTGATGGTGATGGTGCCAGCATTTGTTGTGAAATCTTGTAGTAGTTGAGAATTGTTGTAATTTTCAGCTACAATCCACATCACACACTTTTGAAAACTGAAAACAAATTTTACCAACAATGCATTTCTCTAATCATATTAGTTTGTTACATAACCATTGGTAAAATTTGATTGTTGCATTAAAAACTAATGTTCATGATATACTCCATAAACATGTATGTATGTACAATATAATAACAACTGTTCTATGGAGTATAACATGTAAGTAGATATATTTATCTTACGTTTTCAATCGATGCATTGCATTAAAATTTTTAACAGTTCAATTTAATAAAATCAAACAACAAATAGTGTTCAATGTTAATATCTACAACAATAATGACTATTAGTCCATAATAATAATCTGGCCCTTGTTTACAACTACATAAAATATACTAAAAACCATGTCAATTACATTTTACACAAATAATGAATCAGTTTGCCAACATTTCTAAACTCTTACATGTTTTTGGCTAAAGCCATATTTCATTTTATACTTTAGATGAAAAATACACAATGTTAACATTGTACTAGTGTTCCACATTTAGAAAAAAAAAACAAACATTTTAAACATATAAAAACAATATTAGGTTACCTGATTATGATCAGCTATAAATAAAAAGTGATTGATACATAGTATCAATATGTAAACCCTCGCATAAGCAAACCGTTTTAGTTAATATTATTGCCATTTAACCAATGTACCTAATTAACTTTTGTGTATATACGCGTTTAATAAAAGCAGATGTGCTAAAACTTCTTACAGAAGCATTTATTAACATCCAGAAGAATGTATTGTGACAATTCACTGGAAAATAAAATATATAAAAGATCAAAAGAAACAATGATACACAAGGAATTAAATCCCTTAAAGGTTATAAAGACAATACATAATAATAATAACATGCTAGAAGTTAGTAGATTTAACAAACAATCTAATGAAAAAGTATTAATTTGTACATCCTTATTCTAAATTTAACTAAATTTTTTCGTAAATAGCTTCATACGCTTCTCGGAAGCGTACAGCAAAAATATTAACCTATGAATGTACAAAGTGTATAAATGCCTACACATGTATCAAATACGTTTGTTGTCCGTCGCGCTTGGCACATGGCTAATACAAAACCGTTTTATACCATGAATTATGAATAGGTTTAACGTTTACACCACGGCATATGACTATCTTCCAGCGTTCCAAAAACAACGCGTAGCCCCTTCTGATCAAAACACCATTGACTAATTTGAATTCAATGTCTCGATTTCATTTAAAAACCGAGAATAATTCAAACATCAATCTCGACTGCGCTCATTCAAAAGCCTCTTCCACGAGGCTCGGGTACGTCACTGAACATCAGTGAGGCGGGGGGCGGGGCAAGAGGGGCGCTTCGCTGGGCCTGTACCGCGCTAAAATTATCGCACACATTTTCTGTGCATCAGTCTCCTCCGGATACGTCGCCATCGCTTCAGCAACTTGAGCTTCAGGGAAGATGCCGGCCAGATGGAAGTGCATGCGTCGACGTGCTTCCCAGTGATGTAGGGCCCCCTCCGATGCGCACGGGGATATATTAATGTTCATGTTAATGCCGGCGACCGCCGCGGCTCCGACGGGCGCGGAGGCGACGCGCGCGGCGGTGGCGTGGAGCCGCGGGTCGCAGGCCGGGTTCAGGGTGAGTTGGCGCACGAGCTTGCGGTGAGGGTTGCTCTCGGGGGGCGGCGGCTGCGACGGGCCCGCGATCTGTGCGCGGTCGAAATGCGTCGCGAGCGTTGCGTCTGCTAATCTCGGGGCGGCCGAATGCGCTCTCGCTAATGGACGCTTACTATCAGCTGGTCTACCACCGGGCGGCAGACTCACCGTGTGTAAATCGCGGGCCCGTAATGCTTTAGCGGCTCGTTCCGACAGTTTCTCTGCGACGGATTTGTGTGGACGACCCGCTCTTTCAGGATGATGGAATTTACATTTATTGCCATAAGTGCATTTACGACCATAGGGACACGCGGGTGGTGGGTCGGCACGTGACGGTGGTGCTCTTAGAAAAGCGTCTAAAGTCGGCCCCGATCTACCGAGTGGGTCATCGGGCGGCATAAACCTGTCATTCACAAATGAATACATCAGCAATCTTTCTTCTATTACTTTTCTGAATTCAGGACTTTCTGCTGCGAGGTCTCTGTAGTTATCGTTTGAGACTACGATGCCGTCTGTGGCAGCCGCTAACCGAATAATGTATCTATCGTCGTAACATACAAGGCGCTTCCCTCCAAGAAGACGACTGGGCGTATAGACGAGTACTCTTTCCCGTTCGAGCCTTTCGAGGACATCTCTGTCTGCTACTGGATTGTCAGGTCTCGACGCTTCCTTGCGCCATTTAGGCACAAACACGTTAATTTCTTTGTGACCTCTTGCACGGAACCAATCGACGCAAATCTCGATGCCGCGACACGAGAACACTTCTTTGTTGCCATGGCTGAAATAAAAAGAAAACAAATGCTATTAAGACCGTAAAATTTATTCACTGAGATTCATAATCTTGAATAAATTAGCATGCTTCAAACGTCAATATTAATAGAAGATCCTTTTCAACATACAAAATGATTATACAGTAAAAGTTAGGTATATAGTCACCTCATAGCAACATTGCTGCCGTCGATGACGATGTGCCTGAGAGGGGCACGTTCGGGCGGCGGGTCCGGCTCGGCGGGCAGTGGCGGCGATAACGTGCGAGGCGGCTGCTTCGCCGCCAACTTGATCAACTCCGCCAACAGTTCGTTGCGAGGCGGATCTGACCCCAACCTCTGCAGCGCTGTTCTTGCCAAGCGTTCTGAGTACCCAAGTTTAACCGCAAATTCTATTTTGGCCTGTGGAATTGCAAATATCTGGCTTAGTTGAGAATTATAAAACCAATTTCAGGTTTGTTTCTTCGCATCTAAAATTTTCTTGTCTATTTCAAGACGGACGATGAGTTTGATCACATTGGTCTCATCTCATCCGGAAAATAATACCTGTCCTTAACTCGGGGACAATGATGGGGAAATGATGTTAAGTGGTCTTACCTGGTTAGGCTGTGGGGCCGGCGTCAGGGTGACGTATTCAGCAAACTCCGCAGCCAATGTGTCCGAGGGGGTCCGAGACGCGGCCCGGTGTCCCCCGTCATCATCGCACTCGGAGTCGTAACTAGAGTCCTCGCCGCGTTCTCCCGCCCAACCCAGAGATGACTCCACATATTTCTGCAACATACAATGTCATTCTTAAATGGCTATCGGGTTGACACGTTTTGGAACATCCGTTTTCGGTTCTACATAAGTGGTGTGTATGGGTATCTCACAAACGGTACCAAGGTAAACCGACAAGTGGGACAATGTTTATGCGGGTTGACATTACTGTTTACGCATGTTAGGCAACGCGTCTTACTTAGTGTTACATAAAATGGCAGCAATTGCTGCCAACAGCACCAATAAAATTTACATGTGTTGGGATTAGAACATCAATGACCCCTTCGTTACTAAGATATCCTTCATACAGTAAGGTTAAAAAGACAACCCGCTAAACGATACATTTGTAATAGATTAATTTTAATAAAATCCGAATAGATTATACGTCTTTAAAAAACATTTTGACGTGTCGAACAGAGATCAATAAGCAAATTTTATTTTACAACCGGCGCCGGCGCAGGACAGGGTCATGAGGGCGTCGAAGCGGATCTACAGATGATCATTGACCTTTACCGTGTGCGCAACTGTCGAACGTACCGGTTGTAATTCATTATTTGACGAAATTCACGAAAATAAGTTTAATTTTTAATTCCTTACATTCTAGACCAAGAGTTTCTGAATGGTAATTCTCCTTTCATTTCTAACGCACAGCCTCAGAACCAGTTAGCGATTTTAGTTGAACTAACTGAACTGTTCTTAGTCATGTACACAACATCCGCGTTTGGACCTAGTTGGCCAAGAATCAGAAATCGAACGAATGTAAAACAAGTACCGTACCTACTTTCAAATTATTTAAACATCTTCATAGAATTTCTTAGAAAGTAAACTTGGACGAGGTCCATTTGATGACTTTGAATGCTCTCGGTGCATGCGCATGTCTAAGAGTAATTTCTGACTTTCATTCGATATTAAGATTTCCAGCGATGCATGTTGAATTGTTTGTAGAGAGATAAGTTAGTAGGTCTTCGGTTGGGACGACATCCGGCACGGTTCGGAAGCGCCCCGCCTCCTACCTTAGCTCAGCCGGATGTGACTTTCTAAAAAATATGGTGCGCGCTACCACCGCTGCCTTCGAATCCGTGTTTCACTGTTGTAAGTTTAGCCTAAAAGAAAACAGGCTAACTTTTTAACTTACAGCCGTTACAGTTATCAATCTGTACCTATGCCCAGGGGCTAGACTACGTCAACTGCATTTTTATTATTGCAGTAGGTAGGCAATTCTCATTAGTAGAATAGAATCTAATATAACAGTTAAAAGGTTCTCCACTAATGATCTAAACATAGACATCATCCTCATAAAGTGACGCATTATAGCTACATATTTAAATTTGACAAACAGCCCGTTGGTTTCCCCCCTCTTCATTCATGGCTCGTTGACTTCATTTGTTTACATTTTCCTGATCATGTGCTTAAAATTGGCGCTCATGTTTCATACATAAGGAAGGAATCATAGTAACATTTTGTTTATTATAATAACCCACAATCGAAGTATCTTTCAGTAAAAACAACCCGCCGCAAAAGCCTACTTTAATTTGGAGGTAACCCGAATTATTCTGATCATTAGTAAGGCTGGAATTCGATGGTTCTTGCAATATTTGATTTAGAAGGCCTTATTGCATCAGCTGTTTGAAAACGTAGGACGAACAAGTAAAGTTCCGCTTTCTGCTAAATTTATTTATATAGGTCGCAAAATTGATCTGGTCTCGCAAACTCAGATAGTGTTACATAGCAGGTGGGAAGTCGAACTAATTAATTATAATGATATCTATCGCGTACTTATTAAGTTATTAGTTTATTACCTGCTTACTATAACGGACAGCGATAATGTATTTCAAAAATAAATTACTTTTTTAGTTTATTTAAGAAATCATGACATGCACTTTGAGAAGATCGGAATCGTAGACGGATGGATGGTAGTTACGTGTTAAGATAAAACAGGATTCTTGTCTGATGCGTAGCTTGTAGCAAATACATTATGAGTATTATAATGAACAACGAGATAACAATGACGTCAATTCAGAACTCGTACATCAATTGAAATGTACGATAGACGTAATTAAGGACATTCATCAACATTATAGATAAGACATTGATCAAAGGTTATCATAACACGTACGTCAATCTATTATTAAGCATATTTTTGAATCTAACTATAATTTGCCAAAAGTCAATCAGTAGGTTTCCTTAGAAATCGACATAACTATTGAATGACTGACACATTCAGATCAATTCAAATCAGTTGCCATTGTTTTACACTGGTATTTCCAGGCAGCAGTCGTTTCTTAGTGTGACGCCCCATAAATCAGTATCATTTACCGGTAGTCTAGTTCTAACGTTGAATGCGTTAAAATATTAAATAGCGCGTTGGACGATGATAAATTCACAGCAAGAGAATGTTTTGTAATATAAATCTGCACGTGGATTACGAGCCAACCGCAGTTAGTTCCGTTTGTGGAGGAGAAATTCTATCGCGCGTTTGTTGTGAAGATAAGAGCGACCAATGGGGTAGGAGTATTGCGGCGACGTCGAAACACGCCACCTCGTACGATGTATCGTCTCGCCTGCGTCAGAGTCGAACAGGATGCGAGCTAGCGACACACTTTAAACCAGGGATGGGCAACAATCGGATTGCGAGCTAATTTTTTTCCGCCTGAATAACCTTGCTATCGCTTTCATGTGACGTGTGCCTGCGTGCGAAGATTACAATTAGCATTTAAATACTGTAACATGTTTTGTTAAAGCAACATTGCTTGAACACACGTTAATTTTAGAATAAAAGATTGGAGATACTTAATTGTGGTTTTAAAAGTGATATGGGCTTTCGTACAAAAAAATTGGTACTAAAGGTTGCCTACCTCTGCTCTACATATTGCAGCATCACGCACAAACAAACAAAGAATGCACACATACCATACACATCGTACGTACACATGCGCTCCAATGTTTTGATATCGATCAGTTATTTATTCGATTACTTACGTACCTATTCAGAATATTTGAAGGTCTATGATGTTATTTTTTGGGAATATGTTTTTGACCGACTTCAAAGAAGGAGGAGGTTCTCATTCTCAATTTGTCTGTTTTTTTTTGTTACATTACACGACACGATTTAACTTCGGCATTTCTTGACCGATTTAGATATTTTTCTTTTGTTCTGAAGGAGTTACCCTTGAGTTGGTCCCATGAAGGGCTTCGGAGACGGTGTCAAGCGGCATGATTCTCAACTGGACCAGAGCACATTTTTGGTTTTTTAACCGACGAAAAACAAAAGACGGAGGAGGTTCTCAAGTCGACGCGTATATTTTTTTTTGTTTTATGTATGAACACGCATAACTTTTTACAGAGTAGCCCGATTTGATATATTTTTTTTTTTAGTAGGTCATACTTCAGAGGTGGTCCAATTTTAATTTGGTGAAGATCTGGTAAAGGGCTTCGGAGATAGACAATAAAATTCCGCAAAAATCTATAGCATATCATCGACGATTGAAATAAATGATTCGTGTTCATGTTACCTTTTAGGTCATACTTCAGAGGAGATCCCATTTTAATTTGGTGAAGATCTGGTAAAGGGTTTCGGAGATAGACAATAGAACTCCTCAAAGATCTATAGCATATCATCGACGATTGAAATAAATGATTCGTGTTCCTGTTTATGTTCCCTTTACATGTACAACGGATATGTTAACTCAATCTAAAACCAACACTAAAAATTTTGAAAATTTTTTTTTACTTTTAGAGTTTTGAAGTCGGTTTTCATTTTTTGTAAAAAAAAATTTTTAGACACCGATAGCAATAAAACAAATGAATGTTCAGATGCGATTCTCAAACGTCAGTTCTATTATTATTTCGTACTTTTTATTTTGAAGTCAGTTTTGTACTTTTTTTTTTTTCATTTTGGTAGACTAGAATTATAATATGTTTAATTCTACAGGGTGAAATTGATATCATTGGCATCCTTTTAAACTAAGAGTCTACCCATCAAACTGAAGAACTTTTACTATGGGAGCAAACAGATCGGAGCAAAAAAAAACAGCTGTTGCATACATTTGAGTCGAGTAGGCATTGCAGTTTAGTATGGGACAGCTGATTTTTAGGGTTCCGAAGTCAACAAGGAACCCTTATAGTTTCGCCATGTCCGTCCGTCTGTTCGTCCGTCCGTCCGTCTGTCCGCGACTTAGCTCAGAGACGCTTAGTACTGGAAAGCTATAATTTGGCATGGATATACATATTAATCATGCCGAAAAAGTGGTAAAATAAAATCTTGAAAAATATTTTTTTTAGGGTAGTGGTGGTACACGCGAAGTGGGGATGAAATTTTTTTTTCTCGTCTATCTCATGTTGTGGGGTATTGTTGGATAGGTCTTTTAAAAATATTATGGGTTTGGGATAAGCATTTTTCGATTTAGGAATCCGTTAGTGAAATATTAAGCTTTAAAGCGAATGTTTTGGTTAGAGTCAAGTGTCCCCCCCTCTCCCGGCTAAACGGTTGTAGTTGGAGATGTAAAAAAATTCACGGCAATAGCATATATAACGAATTTAAAAGGTAAACTATCACCGCTAAGTAGGCTTTACAAGTTTACGAGTAATAGTCGATCAACTTAAAAAATTTACTATTTAGACTTTATTAGCCGTTAAACCGTAGCTATATAGCGTATACGCACTTGGCCAGTTATTTAGTTGCTCCGATCGGTTTGCTCCCATAGTAAAAGTTGTTCAGTTTGATGGGTAGACTCTTAGTTTAAAAGGATGCTACTGATATCAATTTCATCCTGTATATTATGGTGGGTTCAGCTGGTATGCTTCAGCGTCTTTTCCCTCCACTTCGCCTTATTCCTGACGTCGTCTTTAGGGACATTGCATTCGGTCGGTCATAATTATCACCGCGAATTCGCGAACTGTGTTCATCCATCATCTGAAGACTCGGGTGTCCTATGGGTCTCTGCCCGGAAATCGAAAGTAGCAGTAGCAGAGTTTATTTCCGAATTCAGATATAGTCAGGTGGATTTTGTTTCGGTTTTGGTACACTGTATATTAATTAAAGTCATGTACTTTGGATTGTATCAGGATTATAATATTAATTCATGCTTATCATATTATAATTATTTGTATGTTTATTGTTGTCTCAACCTTGATAAGGCCAACTAGAACATAGATTATGCAGATAGGCTAGGCTGCTGTTTGACAATAAAACCGTCGATCTTTTAGAAATTTAAAAGCAACAAGATGAATTGTTAGAATCAACTGTTACACACCATAAGGTAGGTAGAGTGAGAGTGTCTTCATTATCTTCTCACGATCTCGTTGACGGATAATACTTACGTTAAAAATAGAAATTGAATGGATGAATGAATCAAATTGAGCGTTAGTGTGAACTAAAAATACATTGCCATTATCCAACAACGTTACTTCCATGACTTTAATGATACCTAACAGGATGCAAGACATTTTAGTAACATACGTTCTTAATTATGCTGTGAATATCTATTTTACACTATTATAATAAAAAAGGAAACAGAATTGTCTGTCTGTACATTTAAGATATTTACACAAAAAACGGTTACGATAATAATATGGTATTTAGGTTAAGTGGTTCTCACTTATTTGAATTTTTTGTCTGTTTGTTCCGTGTGGACGGATAGCCGTGTGGTATCGTACGAGGCGAATCGACTAAGGGATTAAAGGTTTCCCCACTTGACACGTCATTCCATTCTGAAACTTAAATTGCTAAACGTGAGCATGGCTACAACTACATTCTTATACAGAAAGTTGATAGTTGCAGCCATGTTTCTGACCACCTGATTACGGGTGGGGTGTTTGTTTGTTTGTTTGTTCGATCATCCCGCAAAAACTACTGTCCTAATTTTGAAGAAACTATTTGTGTTTCAAACTTTCAAAGCTTATGATTGGACTTGAAAACGGGTATACATTTTATCTCGCTACGATGATTGGGAGCCTACAGTGCAAACGGACGAAGTCGGTGGCAAAAACTAATTCTCGTTAAATATACATTCAATCAAACTTGTCTATTTAAGGAATAGATAGGCTAAAGGGATTTAAGGGATAGAGTTCGACGAACCCAGGATTACAAAGTCTCTTTCAAAACTTATTTTATAATATTTTTAGCACAATTTGCACAGTGTTTTTTTATGATAAAATATACTAAGAAGATAGGTGACAATGATTCTTGACAAACTAAACCGCAAACGGGCCCCAGCTGTTTCATTGGTCCGCTGCTGTCTACCTACCTATTGACATTACATCACAGCATAATCATACCGGATACTGCTGATACGTTCAATTCAAACATTAGAAGGTTGCCAAGCCACTCTTTTTATCAAATCAATCGTTTGTTCTTTTGGTTTCTATTGCTAAACGGATTAAGTTAAGTTATGTATTATCATAATAATTAATTAGGTAAACCATCTGTTTTTTAACTTCGACTCTTGTCTCTGATCTTTGTTTTTATCTTACTCTTATGAGTACCTATTACGTCTGATTTCGTAGTACTAAAGTACGAACAAAGTAAAGAAGTGTATCAAACCTACATCTTTTAGAGGCATTCTGTAGCTGTAACACATATTATGTAGGTAATTATCACAATATGCACTGGAACTGGAAGATTTTATGATAATGGAAACTCGATGATAGAAATCGTTGGTATTATGACGTCATTGTATTGTTTGTCTGATTAATGATGTACATCAATGTATGATCGACTTTTGATGATATTTCATTCTAAGAGTTGTTCCTACCTATCGCTATCTACAGTAATACTTTTAAAAACTTTATATTTTTACTCTGAAGGAGTTATTTGTTTACGCGCATAAAAACATCCGTGACTACGTTGACGTATTTATTCTGTACAGTTAAGTTAACGTCAACATGTAACATAGTGCTCAAATTATAACTTCTTAGTAATCAAGGCATCACATACATCTTCAGTTAAATTTCAAATTTACACTTTACATACGCATTAAAAACCACCAATGGTCCAATAGATTATGTAACCCCTCAAATCGTAATTATGTATCTTAGAGCAAATATGACATTACATTACTTTCAATCAATTATATACTTAGTTGTATTACTTTAATTTAAAGTAAAAGTTTGAAGAATGTATTATTTTGTAAACCGTGATTCAGTAGAGTTTAAAGTTAAGAGTACCTAATTAATAAGCAACTAATACGAAAGCTATTAATAAGAAGTTACCATCTAACCACATGAAGCGTAGAATTAAAAACAACTATTGATCACCGTATAAAAAATTAGTATTTAAACGAAAATGATATTCATAAATTACCCTAAAATTATAGATAGGCATTAAGTCGAGTAGCTGTACCCATTAAATTTAAATCCGTGATCAGATGTCGTGGATAACGAATGAATATAAATCAGCGGTGCTCTCAGCGCGGTGACGGTGAAAGTCTGCCATGATACCCGAGCCCGACCACTGCCGGACCTGCGCCTCGCCTGCGACACTTCGCAGATGAAGTCGACTGATGAACACACACATTAATTACCTACTTTCACGAAAAATAACAAAAACAACGGTATCAATTTAATGCTGCATCGTCGAGCCGATGACAAACGATCGCAATCGCGTCTTGCTTCGATGTACGTGACGGCACGCTAAGTGCAATACTTTTAAAAGTTTTGCATGTTCCATTGCTTTCAAGAATACCTAATCAACAATGTTCATCGTTTCACCATCGATGCCATGCTCGGTAAAGCGCACCGATTGTCTAGCTAAACATTTTAACAAATAGGATTAGGTACTCAATTTCACTCACCCAACGAAAACTTGTATCGAGACAAACTGGATACGAACTATACATTTTTATGTAACAATGTTTAAACACTGCCTAATTAGCATACGTATGACGTTAAACAATTTTCGAACCGGCTCCACTTCCGGGATCGTTATATCGGCCGATCGTGAATGAACATCATTACAATGCGATGTACGCAAACGTCGTCACTCCGTGAAACTCCTGTCGTATGGAAAATCTGTGACGTTGAGACACACGGCACGTGCCGCCAGGGAGACAGGTGTCCTATTGGAATGGATGTCGCAATATATTGCGCTCACCTGGGTGTTGTCGATCGCGTACATAATAAATGCGTGTTAGTGTGTCCGCGCGTGGCATGGCATGGGGCTGTGCGCGCGCGGCGTGGATCGCGGCAAGACTATCTTGCGTGTGGCGCATGCACACCTCCACGCACGGGCCCGCAGAGTGAAGGGGAAGCGGGGCACCGCGAGATCCGGGTTGCGCGCCCACTGCAACCGGCGGCGGCGCGGCCGGCCCCCAAACAAACCGCGCACCGCTGACCTCTGGCACTCGAATATCGTCTCTCGGGTGACACCGCATCCGCCACCGACCTAACCATGGACTCGATCCGGAAGCATGCCCACTACCACCAATTATCCTTAAAATTGTATAGACAGATCATGATGATTTATTTGTTTATTATCAGTGCGATCTTTCGTAATTTTTCGAAGAATTGAATCAATTTGAATCCTTTAAAGTCAATTAGGTAATACCTATTTCAGAAAATAGTTTTAATTAAAATTGTATGAACTTTAAGATGAACGGTAATTCTGTAAAGAATGTTAAATAATGGAATTATTATTTTACCTTCTTAATATGCTGACACTTTTTTAAGGGGATGATCCTTCAAACTAAACATTTTCCTATATGGGACCAACATCGAAATCGAGAAAAAAATATAAGCTGTCCCATACATTTGGCTTGAGTAGGTTTTCAGTTTTGTATGGAACAGCAGAGTTTTTTTCGCTATTTCGAGGTTGGAGATAGTTGTTCACTTTGATGGTCTGATCATCCCCTTAAAAAGTGTCAGTGTCAGCATACCCTCAGGACCCTGTATCCTACTAGGTATCTTCTAATTGTAAATTCTGTTGATATACTTATTTATTACAAAAAACATATTTTTTGAGTCAAATAGGATTGAAGTTTGTTTTTCGCGTTAACGTTTCACGTTGGACCCAAAGAGAAAGTTGTTCAGATCGATCTTCTGATTGTCCGCTTAAAAAACCGACAGCATATTAAGAACATGCATTGTTTTCAAAAACTTAATGCCCCTACAGCATGGTGATCAAGCAGTCCATCGTTATAAATGTTATAAAGGAATAAATAAAATGAATAAATAAAGAAATTCTATTCTATTCTATTCTAAATATTTTTTTTTTCAATTCTACTACATTACAATTATCTACCTCAATTTATGCAATATAAAATTATCAAAGAATTTTATTATCACACTATTGTGGTAATAACTTGATTTCATATGAAAACATCAATAATTGTGGTTTTACTTGTAATATATGGAATATTATTGTAAATTGACCACAATAGGCTTTTTCCCTAGTTAAAGATGCAAAAATGTCAACTGCATCTAGGAATTGACCAAGATGGATGATAGAGGATGATGATGTGTGGGTACTATTTTCATGAGTATTCTGTTTTGGAGTAAATATTTTATTTTACATCTTAAGCCAGTTTTAATAGAACAGGCCAACTGCTTTGCTACATAAACTCGACATTAGTTAAATCATCTAAAATCAAGATGGACGCCATAATTTTAAACTTAAAATAGAATAGATTATATGATATTTCACAACTTCTTGATTCTGTGTTAATTTTTTTTTTGTATTTTTTAAATTTATTCAGTGTCTTAATATGCTGACCGTTTTTTAAGAGGATGATGAATAACATCTGCTTTTCCGTAAAAAACTGCAGTCCTGCTCGACACAAATGCATGAGACACAGCTGATTTCTTTGTTGCGTTTCGACTTCGGTTCTATTGAGTTTGTTCAGTTTGATGGTCTAATCATCCCCTTAAAAAAACATCATTGTTACCTCAGGACACAGTCTAATACTAATAAGTTTACTAGGTACTTATGTTCTCATTTAACAATAACAGATTAGCAGTGACATCATCATTGAAAACACAATTAGAACAAAATTCTTAGAGGAAAATTTTAACAGCGCCTTATTTTATTTGTCCCCATTACATCCTTTTGTTTTTATAATTTCTTGCTTATTATACATTTTTAAACTTCATATCTGCATTCAAATTATTGACTAAAAAGACAATTAGAACAAAATTCTTAGAAGAACATTTTTACAGCGCCATTTTTAATTTTATTCCCCTTACATCCTTGTTTTTAATTATAATTTCTTGCTTTTTATACTTTTTAAAACTTTATCTGCAAGTCAATAATTTGAATAAATTATTGCCTCACGATCAGTTCTAATCAGCAAAATGGTTCAAAAGTGTGAAACACCTAATGAGCAGTAAGCCTAATTAGGAAAAAGGTCCATGTAGCAAACAGTCAAAGTCTCAGATCAACTCAGATGGTCTGTATAGCAGAACATCTATTTCACAAATCAACTATTTTAAAATGTGTACACTCATGATAGAAAATAAATGACAAATAAAGACTGCATGCGGTACCATAACTTTTTACGTACATAAAACTCTTTGACACCAGTCAAAAATAGAAAAAAAAAAGAAAAGAGAAAAAAAAAGAGAAAAGAGTTCAAAAAGAGTTTTTATACTTCGTCCTGAGATTATATTCTCTTAGTTTCGAAAACATAAATTCTAGGCTTCAGGTAACCGCTGAGGCCCGAGGTAATCGGAGGGCAATAGAGGGGGTGAGGTAAAAAGTTGGTGGGAGGCAGGGAGTCTCCGCATTGTATCTAGGAATACTCTATCTTATACTGTGCCAGTACTAAACCTTATTTGACCCTAGATGTTGTAATTATATTATACTAGCGACCCACCCCGGCTTCGCACGGGTACAATGCTGATATGAAACTTCCTCTTGAATCACTCTATCTATTAAAAAAACCGCATCAAAATCCGTTGCATAGTTTTAAAGATCTAAGCATACAAAGACAGCGGGAAGCGACTTTGTTTTATACTATGTAGTGATAGTGATGGCCCTCGTCTAATTCTATTTAAAATCTACTTCCCCATCCCCAGCTTATTGTATTGTTATAAATGGGACTCCAATAAGAAAGGTTTGCAAACCCAAATCTCTTATGGGGAAATGAGATGATGATGATATATTTCAACAAAATTATTAACCAGCGATGGCCTCAAATTGGTTTATTCCAAATTTCAATAGATGCTTATATTCTTCAATTAGGTCTGTTACAGTTTGTCTACAATAATAATTATTCCACCTTTATAATTTTATCGCCACTTACTTGTATTCTGCCGACCAGCTCTCGAGGCATGAAGTTACCATCAACAGGATTTAGGTTGAACATAACATTGAAAAACACATACTCGGGTTTTTCTTTAGCGACAACAGATTTGTGCTCCGACAAAGTGACATAGTAAAAAGTTTCAACCAAATTCAGATACTTGCTATAAAACTCGGTTATACAAGAACGCGGAACTGATATCAGCAAATCTGTATCGTGAGACATAATTAATATTATCTCGCGTCAACGAATTACACACAAATGTCGCAATTTAATTGCATAATCCGAATCAAAACACTATTCTGCCTGTTTCCAAGCCTTCCATTTCAACAATTTTTTTTCTTGCTTGACAGCTGGGCTGCCACCTCAAAAAATCGATTGGACGCTAAAACGGAGAAAAAAGCGCTAGATTTCAAATCGCGTGTCAAAAAACAAAAAGAGCTAGATTCGGCGCTAAATTCTTATCACTTAAATAGTACTTTAAAGCGCTCTAAATAGTCTTATCAGTCATTCTGAAACCCGGTAGTCCCTATTAAAATTAATGATAGTAGGTACTTCAGATAAGTATTTTGTTCAGCATGTGTAGCATGACAACCCGCGATAGCAGTGATACGGCTTTCTTTCGTTCGTTCGTACGGATATCTTTCGTTTGCGCGCGAACGAACGAGATAAAAGACGTGATAAAGCCATATCACGGCTATCGCGGGTTGTCATGCTACCCATGCTGGAGTGTGATTTTTGAATCTCATTCGCCTCAGCGAATGAGATCGTCGAACGGTCGGTCGGTTGAACTCATTCAGCAGTTGAAAATGTCAAAATTACTGTAGAGATATGCATCTTTCTACTGCTGATTTGACTTTCAAAAATAATACTTCAGGAGTGCGATATTTGAAAGTCAAATCAGCTGTAGAAAGATGCGTATCTCCATAGTAATTTTGACATTTTCAACTGCTGAACTCAGCGAATGAGATTCAAAAATCGCACTCCTGGTCGTATTTTAATTTCTCGAACACTGCACACAAAGTCAGTTTGTGTGCAGTGTTCAAGACAACACTTTCAGTCAAAAAAACATAAAATAAAGCATATTTTAACACAAATAATGCTGCTTTCTTAGAAGTTAAAAAAGCGCTAGATTATCCTCTAGGCGTTAAATTCTGAGATAAAGCGCTAAACATACAAAAAAAAGCGCTAGATCTAGCGCCGAAAGCGCTAAGGTGGCAGCACTGCTTGACTCATTGTTTCAAGATGACACTGGGCTGCGTTCCGAACCTAAGCCCCAAGTGCACTCCGAGTGCCACTTTTCGCACTAAGGCCGAGATTCAGAGACGATTTTTAAAATCTTAGTTCGAACTCCCGTATGTCAAAATCCATACATTTTTGCCCTATTTAGTTCGAACTATGACTTAAAAAAATCATCTCTGAATCTCAGCCTAAGAGCCTCGGTGAAAAACGTTCTAGGTACCATAGAGCGAGTTGAAAAAACAACCGGCACCCAAAAGTCGTGAACGCAGCCCTGTCATCTTAAGTGCGATTTTTGAAAATCATACGAGCGACTTGGCAGTAGAAAGTGTCAAAATTACTATGGAGATTATGCATCTTTCTACTGCCAAGTCGCTCGTATGATTTTCAAAAATCGCACTTCTTGTTTGTTGTTGTGTTTGTATGTTGACTAATAGAGAAGACAAGGGAAAAAAACCATACAGCCTTGGCAGTTTTTTGTTCTATAAAGTAAAGCCCGCCGCGTGCGTTCACTCTACAAACACAGATTACTTAAAATACAATGAATTAACGAGCTTTTACCCGCGACTTCGTCCGCATAAATTATATACCAGATTTTAAGTCAGATGATAAGCTATCAAACAAAAAAGTTTCATCAAAATCGGTTCAGTAGTTTCTGCGTGATACTCGAACAAACAAACACCTAAACAAACAAACAAACAAACATACAAACAAACAAACATACAAACAAACAAACAAACAAACAGACAGACAAAAAATCCAAAAATTGGTGATTTGGAATCAGGGACTGAAGTGCGATTTTTGAAAATCATACGAGCGACTTTTCAGTAGAAAATGTCAAAATTACTATGGAGCTCATGCATCTTTCTACTGCCAAGTCGCTCGTATGATTTTCAAAAATCGCACTTCAGGTAAAAACCATGTCGTAATTTTTTTTTTGTAAATATCTTCAATGCACAGACACATTTCTGATACAGTTTTATAATACCTAGTTTAGATTTTAAGCCAAGAGAACCAATGATATATTACTACTAGAGCCCAGTTTTCTGAGTTGCTGGAGTTGTTTATGTTGTCCAAGTTGGCCAAGATTTTGAGCTGTTTATGTCGCTTATGTTGTTCAAGTTGTTAGAGTTGTTTAAGTTGTTCAAGTTGTTCGAGTTGTTCATGTTGTTGTAAGAATCATAAATGCTGAAAGTAGTAGCTTCAAATCGCATAGATACTATAGCTACAAAAGGAAGTTAGTGGTTGAAGCAAAGGTTTCTGAAATTTTGACCACCCGAAAGGGATTATAGTCGTGAGTTTGTATTTGTATGTTAGATAAGATAAGATAGAAATATCTATCGTATCTTATCTTATCTATCTAGTTTTTTTCTATGTTTGTATGACCTCAGGCAATTAAAATATGTAAAACAAACAAATTTTTACTCTGATCATTTACCTATTAATAATAACAATTATAAATCAGTACATATACCTAAGCAAACCTATAAATAAGTAGGTATGAACAGGTGATCAGGTAATAAAATTAACTAAAAAAGTATCTCGATGACGGCTCTTCCTTTTTTCAATCTGGTAACTGCTGCGCAAAGCATCTTGTTCTCGCTGTTCTCGCGTCTCCACAGCGAGCGGCCTTCATGTAGGTCCTGAAAAAACACACGTTTTAAAAACATTATTTTGGAATAATTATGTAGGTACACAGCGACACATCAAGCTACGCAAAACCAAAAATAAGCTGGCCGCGGGTAGGTTGACTAAGGGCTCTCACAGACGAGCGACACTTTGCTGTCGCCGTGGGTCGCAGAGCGTCGCGCTCATACACTTTACGGTCGCGCGACCCTCCGCGAAACTCGGCGACCGCAAAGTGTCGCTCGTCTGTAAGCGCTCTGAAGCACCCTTTAGACGGGCAATCGATTGTGTGCTTCCTGCGAAGGCAGAACCGCGCGGCAGCAAAATTGCTCGTCTAAAGGCCAAAAGCACGATCGCAAATCCGGTCTCAGCCAATAGGGAGCGCGCGTTGATCCCCTCCAACAATTTTTGCGATTTGGCCTTGGCAGGAAGCAGCGATCAGTTGCCCGTCTAAAGGGTGCTTTACAGAATCTCATCTCAACGCATTCCATAATAGAATGCTAAAGTTTTGGCTACCTCAAAATGTTGAGAATCCCGTAAACTCGTTAACCATAATCTTCGTTGATGTTTTCTTTTAAGATGTCGAAGCATCCGACCTCGAAGACCGCGCCGGAGGAACGTTTTCTTTCTTCGACGCCTTTCTTTTCAGTTTGTTCAGTTCACGGCTGCGCAGCATTTTGCATTCGTCGGCACATTTTGTTGTTATGCTTGTCCTGGGAAAAAAAACACATTTTAATAACTTAAAAATTCTCCGGTCCTATCCTTAGCGCGAGTCCGGCAAATAGGTAGGGGGAGTGCGGGATGGTTGAACCACGTTTTGCTTAAACGCACACCACTTTTTATTGCAAAGACGCAGTGATGTCACCTTAGTAGCATTCGATAGCACAGTTATTTGGCTACAAACGATATGTACTAAGATGTTTGTGAGTATAATATTTATTGGGCTAGACAATTTTTTACAAAAAATGAGATTTGGCTCAACCATCTCCAATGGGTGGGATAGTTGAACAGGAACAGGGGTAGGGATGGTTGAACATACCCTTATAATTAAATAAATAAAACAAGATAGCGTTCAAAATTCATTGTAATCATAATAAAATGTCATATTAATTGTATGGGATCAATCTAAAGTTGTTAAGATTGAAAATGGAACAAAAAATAAGGGCATGTCAACATTGCACACTTTGGCTATGGTTTTCTTCATTAGTATGAAGAAAATTACTACTTAAAAAACATTTTAATGTCAAATTTAGCATAATGAACGCTATTCTTAATTAAAACGAGTACACTAAGCAAACTTTTATAAAAGAAACTAAAGTTTAAACTAAAACATGGCAAAAAAACAAAAAGCTGGGGTGTGGCCTTAGAAGCTTCGGAAGTTTGAATCTACAAATTGCTGCTTCTTGATTTCCTTTTTTGGGGCTGAAGCCTGTATTCTGCTTAGTTTTGGATTGGAACTGCATTTGAAGCCACAAGATAATTAAAATCGAGGAAAAATGTTATTATTGACAATGGTCATCCATCCCTCTACGGGGTGGCTCAACCATCCCTTATCAACCCGTTCCTACTTTTGTTTAGATTTCCAAAAAACTCTTAATCACAGGTTAAAAAGGCTTTGCATTCAACAACCTACACTAGTTTGACAATATAACAATACATAAATATAATACGTACCTTTCAATATAACGCAGTAACGAACAAATACAACAAATATATTTTTTTAACTTTTTACTATGAAAAACATATAAACTCAGCTCGAAGTCAAACTACTCTGCCGGCAACCTAGATGGCGCTTGTGGTGGTAGATGTGGTTCGCGGGCATGCAATGACCCATGAACCGAATCGATAGCACGAAATTTTCAATCGAAAAATTGAGGTGGCTCATCTATCCAAGTTACAAGTTCAGGCTAGATTCTGGTACTTTAAATGTGACTAGATAATTTGTGTGACATTGTCCAAGATATTAAAAATACTTACTAATACTTATCCCACCTGTTCATGCATCCCGGTTTCCCCCTACTTGGTCGGTTTTTATTATTTATTGTTTAACTTTAGAATACTTATGCTCTATAATCAATCACACCAATTTTGACGCTTGTAGGTATTGCCGTTTTTACGATAGCGCAAAAACAAATAAAAAGTTGAAAAAAAAATGTTAGCAAATCCTAAATAATAACACATATTCTGTGAAAATGTCAACTCTACCTATAACGGTTCCAAATATACAGCCATTTAGAGTTAGGATAGACGGACGGACGAACTGACAGCATAGGTTTAATAATAGGATCCAGCCAATTAGCACCCTTTCAGTATGGAAACGTAAAAAAAAAACTTTCCATAAACAAAATCAAATTCAGATCCTTCGAGTAATCGAGTTGCACAAATGCCCGATTACCAATAACCAATTTATAAGTATTAGGTAAAGTTCGGTTTAGGATGGGTTTAGGTTACCTAACTACGCTTTTCGGCACGCGGCATCGATCCACCACTGTCTGAACAATGTCGTTTACTAACGATTGGTCCAATCTCTTCTTGGCCGCTTTATCCGGGAACGCTGGTGAAGGCTTGCCGGTCAGGGAATGCGTTGCTAAGACCCTGGAAGAAATAATAAAAATAGTTAAAACTTCTAATTGGAACACGTTATCCCCTCTAGGTCATCTTCTCAGCCGAGAGACGTCTACTGCTGAACACATAGTCTAAAAAAACAAGGTCTTCTATTCCCAGAGTGACACAAAGCCTACGTCACAAAAAAATGGCCGCTAAACATGGTAAAAGGGTATGATGACGTAGGCTTGTGTCAGTCACGTGGTCAGTCACGTGATCGGAAGAGAATACCAGGCGCAGTATATTATTGTACCATGTGCTGAACATAATGCGTAAGCCTGCCTCAAGGATCGCCACAACGACCGGTCCTGCGCTGTCCACGGGCTATCGGTCTGCGAGAAAGCCCCGCCCATTGCCACTTTACTTTAGTTTATCCCACCATTTAAATAGGCAATAAGTATTTAAAGTGATTCATTTTCTAAAGAAAAGCATTTTTTTTTAAGAGAATTCTACTCGGAGCGCGCTCCATACAAAACGTAGTCGGGTCCTAGTTTAAACATATCGTAATTAAAGTAAAAACAAATGCTTTTAACATAATCTAGAAACAAATATCTGTGTCTCTATGAATTCAGATTTTTCTTTAAATATTTAGTTCTTAAGCTATATTGGCTCAAAGATTCGTAATTTTTGATCAAAATAGGCCCAACTTCGTCCTTGTTTTTTAGGACAATGCATACATTTTAGAAAAATTTGGATACCATAGAGACATCGCAAATATAATGAATATTCAGAACAAAAAAAATGATCCACATATCTAGCATCTTATTCGAATAATCACCCGACTACAAAATGTAAAAATTACGCGTGGATTCGTTGTGAATTGAGTGTTGTTTCGACGTTATGCGGGCGGGGTGCGGTGCGCGCGGGGTGAGTTTCACCTCGGGGGGCCCGGCTGTCGCTTCGCACGGCCGGCGATTTAGTTTCCTATTTTTTACCGTACCGAACGTAAGCGAATATTAGCGTTTTTTTCTTTTTGGTGTGAAATAAAGTATAATTGATTGATTGATTGATTAAATATTAAAATTTTGTTTAAAGTATTATAAAAACAGGTATTGGTACCGATTCGGACTGTGCCACGACTTAACTTAACTAAATTTATTCCTGTCACTTTCTAAAATAAGATTAAGAAAAGAGTCAGAAAACCAACAGCTGACTGTCAAAGTGACGTTACACGCCCAAAATAAGATGCCATCATAATGTACGTTTTTGGGCGTGTAACGTCACTTTGACAGCACTAAAGTCAACTGTTGGTTTTCTGTCTCTTTTCTTAATCTTATTTTAGAAAGTGACAGGAATACATTTTGTTAAGTTAAGTCGTGGCACAGTCCGAATTGAGGCCATTGGTGGTACTTTTTCAAGTTACTTAGATATACTAGAACTGATAGAAACATGAGTATGGGTGGATCAGGTCAGTTACGTCCTTTTCCCCGAACGTCCACTACCCGGTTTCGTCCATTTCCCCGAACGGCCTTTTCCCCGAACGGACATTTACCCGAACGACCATTTCCCCGAACGGGCATATTCCCGAACTTTTCCCCGTACGTAGTAGGTACTTAGACGAATTTTCGGATCAGGTCAGTTACGACCTTTTCCCCGAACGTCCATCGCCCGAATTCCTTGTACGACCTTTTCCCGGGACGGGAATTTCCCCGAACGGACATTGCCTAGTACGTCCATTTACTTGTAAGGACATTTCCCCTTACGTCCCTTTCCTTTTAAGGACATTTCCCCTTAGTACATTTTTTGTACTAAAATATAGAGTCGTTCTTAATATGCTGACAATTTTTAAGGGAATGATCAGATCGTCAAACTGAACAATTTTTTCTAAGGCACCAACATCGAAATCGCGAAAAAAAATCATCACTTCCATACAAAACTGCATTCCTACTCGAGCCTAATGACAGCAGATTTTTTTTCGCCATTTCGATGTTGGTCCCATAGAGAACGTTGTTCAGTTTGATGGTCTGATCATCCCCTTAAAAAAGTGTCAGCATATTAAGAATCTGTATGTAGTCTGTATATCGATTTTCAGCCCTGTAAAAATTACTGTTTAAAAAATAAATACAGGTTGTAAGGAAAGTAAAATTAACCTTTAAACCACCTACCCATCAAACTGAACATCTTTTACTATGGGAGCAAACGTGTCAGCGCAAAAAAAAAAACTGTCATTCCATACATTTGAGTCGAGCCAGTATTGCAGTATTAATGAAACAGCTGGTTTTTATTTCGTAATTTCGAAGTTGGCTCCATAGTGAAAGTTGTTCAGTTTGATGTTCTGAAGGACCCCCTTACGTAAGGGGAAAAGTTCGGGAATATTATGCCCGTTCGGGGAAATGGCCGTTCGGGTAAATGTCCGTTCGGGGAAAAGGCCGATCGGGGAAATGGACGAAACTGGGAAGTGGACGTTCGGGTCCATAGTGGACTTTCGGGGAAAAGGTCGTAACTGACCTGATCCGAATTTTCGGGTGAAAGTATGGGGGCTGGACTTGTAAAATTTTCAAAAATGATTTTTTTTTTATTTTTGCATGCGCAAGGGTGGGTTTATTCGTGCCCCAGGGGTTCGGAAAATTTGTTATTTTTTCGCTAGGATTCACCGTTATCTAGATATTTTATAAATTATGTTTTATTACTCGGTTAGGTTAGCGAGGAGCGAAACGACGAGCATGTTAGGTATCTTGCGATCCACAGCGCACGAGCCGAGCGAGCGGAGCGAGCGTGCCGTGGCAGTGGTCGGCGAGTGCCAGAACCGAATTGCTACTATTTACCCAGTTTACCCAATAACGTTCCCTTTAATTAAACCCTCCATTTCATGTTCGAGGTTCACCAGAGGTGGTGTTCCTCACCCTAATACTCTCCCACATCCCCCGGATCCCGAATGTTACATTTGGCGATTGTTTTTTGTTGAACATTTTCTAAGTCCTAATTTTAAACTGTAAAAATAAGCAGAATGTAGGGAAAAGTACAATTTAACCTATAAACCACATAACCCATCAAACTGAACAACTTTTACTATGGGCGCAAACCGATCGGAGAAAAAAAAGCCAGCTGTCCCATACTAAACTCCAGTCCTACCTACTCGACTCAAATGTATGCAACAGCCGATTTTTTTTTGCTCCGATCGGTTTGCTCCTATAGTAAAAGTTGTTCAGTTTGATGGGTAGAGAATGTGGTTTAAAGGTTAATGATACCGTTTCCTTTCACCCTGTATAGTGTAACTGTGTAGAGAATGAGGGTAGTAATATTTGTAGCTACCTACCGACTACTGACTCGACTGCAATGTATGGTCTAATCTAAACCTAAAGGCATATGGGTAATTTTTTACCGAGGATGGCGTCTTTTTTTTTGGCGGCCAGTCACCAAATGTTGTGGATATTTTAGAGCTAATATTATTACTTTACATTAATAGGCAAAAAGTATTGTTTTGCATTGTAACGTTTATGCGATATTGAATTTCAATGTTTAAAAAACATTAAAAATTTCCCGGCGAAGCTTATTTTAAGTCAGTCGTTTTAGTTCTTTACTAAATTATTTGTTTTTTCAGCTCAGAATTAGTCGTTCTAACTATTGGTGATATCATCATCATCGCACATGTTTTGTACAAGAACGGACCGCAATCCTCGCTAGTTTACGGTTGTTCTTTTGAGTTAACATGAGTTTCTACGCTGATTCTTACTTGTTACGACATGCTATCTAGATCAAAGCTCGGCTACCTATATTTATTTGACGACCCGGTTGGTGTAATGGTTACCACGCCGGACTGCCAAACCAGGGTCCTGGGTTCGAATCCCGGTTCGGTCATGGATGTTTATATGTTTGTGCCTTTGTTGTATGGTTTCCATAATAAACAGCCTATTAATAGTGCTTTCTTGGGATCATTACAATGTATGTGCCTGTGAGCGTTAAAAAAAAAAAAAAAAAAAATTATCTTCTCATGATTTTGGATGAGAGTACTGGATGAAAGAGAGGTGCACTTGGCCAGTGATCTGCCCCTGTAACATGACAGGGGTGAATTGAAATACAAAATACATTGAACAGACTCGAATAAAAACGTAAAGTTTTTAAAACTAAAATAACGATCGCAGCGCGCCGTCAAACATATTAATATAAGGTAATAGCAACCCTAAAATACCCAAAAATTACGTGACTGGCTGCCAAATTGCGAATTTAACATTTTTCTTTAACTAACTATTTTGGTAATTTTATGTGACTTATACGACTGATAATAATTGAATAAATTAATTATAAATATTTTTCTTATTTGGTTGTTTCAATTCTATTTTTTTCGATATAGTGAAAGTTATTCAGTTTAATGGTCTAATCAGCCCCTTTAAATATTACTAGGGTGTTTTGTTACACTTTTGATATGTATTGTATATCAGTGTCTAGTCATCATCGGGTTAAATTCTAGTACTTTTCAAGACAATCAATAATAATAATACAATATGATAATGACTCAGATATTTATTAATGTTCATGAAATTAATAATTCTAAATCATCAAAAAATCGACCGGGTATTGGTACAATCGAGAAAATAAGTTTGTAACATTTTTTTAAATGCTGTTATAATATTTGGTATAGGTATCCAACTAGATTCAAATACCTAAAGAGTAAACGCGGTCTACAAGACATTTGAAGAATCTGTTTATTACAGATCGATTGCTGTCGCGCTGAAACATAGGGACAATGCGTGGTAGAGGTAACACAGGAATAAGTACAAGTTCTTATGATCATTGTTTCTGGATATTGGTATTAGGAGATTTAGGAGTACAGGTACACAATATTCCTCTTGTTGGTCAATATTCCTCCTTTGGTTGATCGTTGAACCTATATCCAGTTGATTACTAAAACTCGCGTATTGCACTCTTCCGTGATGTCAAAGTGTTTAAATAAAAAACTAAAAAACTACATTTAAATAGAAAATGTCAATGTAGTTATTGAGTTTTTATATTTAAATACTACTCCTAATGACAAACTTCTGAGTGCGACTATACCAATAACCGGACGGACTATTTAGTTTCAAGAATTTTATGGTAAGAACTATCTCACAAAGTAATGACATGACAATGTGTATCGGTGAATTGAAATAATTTGCCCATTCTCCTTTATTGTTGTAATTGTAAGATGTATGAACCAAAGAAAACTGTATTCGCAAAAAAAATATTTTTCAACACATTTGTATTAACTTAAATAGACATGGCAAAAATGTCCGCCAATAAAATCAGTTGTTCCATACAAAATATTTCTCGTTTGCTCCCATAGTGTTACCTGCTACCTTTGTCTCGTTCTTATTTGTCTATCTATCTACCTAGGTATTCTATCGGATCAGGTCGATTACGTCCTTTTCCCCGAACGTCCACTTTAGCCCCGAACGTCCATTTCCCGGATACGTCCTTTTCCCCAAACGGCCATTTCCCCGAACGGCCATTTACCCGAACGGCCATTTCCCCGAACGGGCATAATTTCAAACTTCCGTTTACCATTATTCTTTCCCCAAACAGTCATTACCTCGAACAGGTATTCTACAGGCTGTAACAAAACACCCCAGTGAAACTTAAGGGGGTGCTTCAGACCATCAAACTCTATCTGTATAGTAAAAGTTGTTCAGTCTGATGTGTCTCAGTGTTTGAGAAGATAAAGATACGTTTTTTAATACAGTTTTTAAGGTATGCCGTTATTATTAGAGATCGGATATTCGGATGCATATTTACCTAAACTTCATTTTTGGGTAAGTATGAAATTATGGAAGCGGCTTCTTAAAATTATCTTTTTTAAATATTTTTCGAAACGCCAGAAAATCCGGGAATGCATAACTAATCTGTTGCATAGTATGGAAGCAACTTTCTTAAAACTATGTAAATTAAAAAGTAGAAAAAAATTTTTTTTTCTAAAATAAACCCGGTTTATCAGGAAGTCCGGGAATGCATAACTAATCGGATGCATAGTATAAAAGTAACGTCTTAAAATTATTAAATTAAACAAAAAACATTAGTTTTCGATACAAAAGTGCACTCTATAATAGCCAACACCTCAACTTTAGGTAAATATGCATCCGATTATCCGATCTCTAGGTATTATATAAGCTAAAATAATAATTTTTAAAGTGTTTTAGTTCGTACCTACTCCCATACCTATGACAAAATCCATTAATTTTATTTAAACGTAGACTTAAACGTAACCTTAATTTTAATGTATACCAATGATTTTAATTTCACCCTGAAATATAAACTGTGTGAAAATATGTGAATGTATCTGTCATCTGACCATCAAAACATACAAACTAAAGTCTAAACTAAAGGTTCGAAAACGTTATTGTTTTCATTACTCTGAAAACGGACGGCCGGCACCCAGAATCAGACGCGGGCGCGCGGGGCGGGGCTCGCGTCGGCTCCCGCGCTCGATAGAGACAGCAACAATAATATCAAATACCTAACGCGGCCGCGCGTGCCGTAAGTAGAATACCCTTAACACTACACCTTTGTATAGGAACTTTCTTATTAATTAAGGTGTTAGGACTCCAATAAGTTTTACCTGCGAGAGAACACAGCTGTTAGCAGTTTTCGAGTGGCATTCGTGTAAGATGTCCAATCGATCTGACGCAGAAGCCTTGACGGTACCGTTGCGTTTCCATCTCCAATAGGTACCTGCAAAGACCACAATAAGACCAAATTAGATTTTTTTTTTCAGATATTTGCCTCGATTACACGCCCAAAATAAGATGCCATCATAATGTACGCCATCTTATTTAAAGCGTTTTTGGGCGTTTAACGTCACTTTGACAGCACTAAAGTCAGCTGTTGGTTTTCTGTCTCTTTTCTTAATCTTATTTTAGAAAATGACAGGAATAAATTTGACAGTCCGAATCGAGGCCATTGATTTTAGACATAAGGTTTCTTGATTTTGCTTAAGTTTTTATGTAACAGCTTATGAAAACCACACATAATCTGAACTATGTTAAAACTGTAACAGACGTGTGTCTATACATTGTAGATTACGATGTGGTTTTTAGGTATCCCTGACTCCAAATCAACCTTTTTTTGAAATGTTTTTTGTTTGTTCTTGTTTGTAACAGCATCACGCAAAAAACTACTTGACCGATTTTGATGAAACTTTTTTCGTTTAATAGCTTATAATTTGACTTTAAATCTGGTAATAGGTAGATGACACGATTGTATCAAGACCTCCGCCTCTAAATACCTAGTAGACAAAGTTGTATTACGTAATAAAATACAACCTGCTTACCAAATAATTTCTACTCTACACGTGTTTCGCTCCACCAAGGAGCATCCTCAGGAGTTAGACCGACGAACGTTCGATACCGAGTTGTTACTCCGCCGAGCGTCCGACACCGACACCGGTGGAGCGAAACACGTGTAGAGTAGAAATTATTTGGTAAGCAGGTTGTATTTTATTACGTAATACTTTGTCTACTAGGTATTTAGAGGCGGAGGTCTTGATACAATCGTGTCATCTACCTATTAGTCATGGATTTCCGCAAAGTAACGCCTGATTCAATTAATTTAAATCTGGTATTAATTTGTGCGAACTAAGTCATGGGTAAACTCTAGTAAAATATAATAGTAGGTATTCTGTGATAATATTTATGTACTTTGTCTTCATGTGGGTATATGAAGTAGAAAAAGTCAATCAAATAAAGACGCAACACAAAATTTTTTAAAAGCAACAAAATAAAAATAACATTTTTGGACCAAATTTTTTTTAGGGGGTGATCCAACCATCGAACTGAACAAACTTTCTCTATGGGACCAACATCGAAATCACGAAAATAAATCAGCTGTCCTGTCCCATACATTCGGCTCAAATAGGTTTGCAGTTTTGTATGGAGCGGTTTTTTTTTCGCGATTTCGATGTTGTTGTCATTGAGAAAGTTGTTCAGTATGATGGTCTGATCATCCCCTTAAAAAAGTGTCAGCATTTAAGAAGGATCCACTCTTCTACTACTAACTACCTATTACCTATTAAAAGTCAAAGCTCACCAAGTCATTACAACTGCTGTTACTGTTAACCACTCCTTTATAACAGCTATGCTTCTCTTCTGAATCTTCATCAGAGACGTCCATTTGTTGCTCCTTCTCTTCTGGCTCTGGACTATAACTGCTTCCCTCTTCATCGTCCGTCCCTTCAGCAACTACCTAGAATAAAGTACGGTTCAAAACTGGGATAGGGATATACTTAACACAAAATTTATGAAAATAATGGCTTCGTCGGTCCACCGCTTTCCGGTACGCAATCGCCACTCGAGAACTTTTCGACCCCATCGGCTATCGGTTCTGCGAGCAATGTGCGCCGCCCACTGCGACTTAAGTTTAGCAATCCGACGACCTGATGAAGGCGGCGGGAAAACGTTGGATGAGGGCAGCGCAGGACCGGTCGTTGTGGCGATCCTTGGGGGAGGCCTATGTCCAGCAGTGGACGTCCATCGGCTGAGATAATGTTGATGATGAATGGCTTTGGTTTTAAAGACTTACCATGGTGAGACTTTTCTTCGCTTTCCGGTCATAACTTTTCCTGGTATTAGCATGTTCCACCGAGCTATCAATCTCAATAGCACTGGGTGCAGCGGCAGTGTTTTCTTCTGATGGAATTTTAGCCGCGTTTTTATTAATCTCATCATTGACCACACCCGTTATTTTTGCTTGCATCCATAGATTTCTTTTTGATAGCAATGTGATGGTTGTCTCCATGAATTTAGCAAAACGATACGATTTCCCTTCAAATTGCGTGGCTACTTCACGAGTGTCGATTTGCGTCTCGTCTTGATTGGCCTTCTTGATAACAATGTGTCTCCGACATTTTGATTCAAGGTTTTTACGACCGTTCCCAGAATTTCTCTTGACGATGTATCCGTTATTTCCGGGATATTTTGTACTGTTGATCGCAATTACCCTTGTAACGTCCATGTCTTGATATTCGTTGCCGTTTTGAACGACCTGAAAAGAACAAGTTCGTAAATCATCTTCTAACGTTGGTATATGAACAGTAATTGAAGACGTTACGTATTTTAATATCTTACCAGAACCCTGGCGTCGACTAGTTCCGTAAATGAGAAGAAGGCAGTAACGTCCTTCAGGTTACGACGATGCTGTCTTTGGATGCGCTTAGCTGTAAAATAACAGACACATATTTGACTCCATAAACAGAAAAAAAAAATACTTTTAAGGGGACTTTTTAGGGAGGGGGCATAGGTTCAGGCGAATATTTTCTATGAGAAACGCGATTGCCCAGCCCTCCGAAAAGTGCGTGCGCGTGCCGTATTTTCGATTAAAAAGAGTTAACAAAAATAATTTTTATATATTCTTTTATGACTTCACCGGTAGTAACTATTAAATAATCTGTGACTTCACTGGATAAACTAATGGTGAATATGTGAGTATAAATACCAAAAATCAGAAATAAATAAGTTCTTAACAAGAGAAAAATATTTAAGAATACAAGAAAATACTTACGTCATCTTTGTGACGATTTTCTATCGAGTGAAGTAATTCCAATCGTGTACATTCAATTGATGATTTCATTAGATAAACTATCCAAGAATACTGAGGTATGACTTTGGTTTCGGTAAATTGTATTAAATCTAGTCGAAACGTGAAAAATAAAAGATGCCTCTAAGATGTTTCGTCCTGCCATGGAATAACTATGGGAATAACTCACTCGCATAGTCTCCGGTACGAGAGTCGGGGGTGCATGATTGCAGATCCAAGAGGGCACAAGCGGCATCCATCTTCGATAAGCTGCGTACTCCTTGGGTAGACATTCTTAGCTGTGTAACATGTAGAAGAATATTGTATAATATTAATAACCGTACAGACAACATACCCATAGGTAGTTTCAGTCAAAGGCACTGGTCAAAGGTAAAAAAATATAGGCTAATGTCAGTGACAAGTAGGTATCCTATGTTTTTGTTATAAATACGAAGTGTGGGTAGCTTTTGTAAGAAAATATCAGAAAGTCATCAACCTACAAGCGAGTCATTTTATTTTAACGTTCAATTGTGGGTGAAATAGGGTTTCTGTTCGAGATTTCTCAAAGCGAGATTTCTCGAGAAATCGAGAACTCGAGAAATAAATCCAAAGAACACTAACTAAAAAAACAAGAGTGTAAGGTTTTTTAATTTTTTTGATTAGTGCCTATTTTTTTATTTTCAAATAATTCCTATGAATACAGGGTGTGACAGAAGTTACAATAAAAAAAGACTTTTAAAGGGGTTGTTTAGACAATAAAAATTACATATACCATATACATATACCATTATCCATACATTTAGTATGGGATAGCTGATTTTTTTTGGCGATAGTGAAAGTGGTTCAGTTTGATGGTTCACCCCCTTAAATATTTATTTGTATTTTTGTAACACCTTGCATACATTATATTTGTGGAAAAAAATTGTATAAATTTACTATAGTGATCTAGGAAAATTGCTGGAAAAACTTTCGTTATTTTTTAATTCAGTTTGGAAAAAAATAGGCACCAAAGAGACATTATTGGGATTTCGGAATAAACACTTTTTATTGATTCTACAGTTTGGTATGAGCTGGCAAGATGTCTTGGAAAAAAAATCAAAAGCCATAAAAATTAAAAAAATACTTTTGCTTTTTAATTCATGTATTTGGCTTAACGTAACTTTTTTCTAACTGATAGCTGCCAGTTCTGTATTTCTTAGATGTAATGAAAACTCTTTAGTTGTATGAAAAAAATTGTACCTTCCCAAAATTCTCTTGATTTTAGTAATTATCGGTAAAATAAAATATTAGGAAGTACAAAATAATATGTGATATTGATCGATCGATCGATTGAGCGATTTAATTCGAAATTCAAACTTTGAACTCAGCAGTTGAAAATGTCAAAATTACTTGGAGATCTTATCTTTCTACTGCTGATTTGACATTCAAAAATCGCACTCCTGGAGTATGATTTTTGATAGTCAAATCAGCAGTAGAAAGACGCGTATCTCCATACATTTTCAACTGCTGATTTCAATGTAGGAGATTCAAAAACTGCACTCAATATTGGTTTCTAAATTGTATTAAAAACTAATTTTTTTTTTTTACAATAATTACTGTATGTTCAAACTAGGACGGAACTTCGTTTTGTATGGAGTGCTGCGTCGTACGAATTATATCCTCATAACATAACCAAACAAACAAATAAAAATGTATACTCACAGATTGAAACAAACTAAACTCACAAAAGCACTGAAAGTAGTTATTAGATATAAGATCAACGAAAGGACTGATGGTAATTAAGTAAATAGTTCACTTCACTCCACTGACTCCAGATGAGCTCTGACCAAACCCTTACCATTTCTCCAGTCATCACCTCCCCCACCCCCTCCCCGCCACAATTACATGAAAACCACCACGATCTTCAATTCTCCATTCAGGTACTAAACAATAAACGTTAATCCCCCAATAAGAATACTTTTGTTCTTCGTTCCTTGAAGAAATCTAATAAAAACCGAACCATTTTGAACTTTATGTCGTTAGCATAAGAATTTTGTTTAGAATCATTTGTTATGGTCATTAGCGAAATGTTTCTATGAAGACGCGCTCACTACCTGCCTGTTGTTCTATGTACCCGATAGTAGATAAGCACTCAAAGAAAATTTTCGGAATTGTAAATAATAAAATTAGGTTTTAAAACACCACGGCTTAGTTTTTAGGTACCATGCAAGTCATGAAATACCTACATTATTTTGCAGTCTAGACTTTTAATAGAATCACGAAAATGTACAGTCGCCATCAGATATATCGTAGCATACAAGGTGTCCAAATATTTCTGAGCAGTGCTAATTTTCATGAAATTATTTACAGTAAATGTTACCAATTACATCTAAACGTGTATTTTGTCATAAATATGTGAACAGCGAATTTTCAATAATTTCTTTACAATGTTATTTAAAATTAACATGTAAAACAACGGAGTAAGGTTTTTATCCGAAACTGTTCAGATGTTTAAGGCCACCATGACTGCGTCGATATATTTGATGTTCTCGGCGTTCCTATATTTTTGATTGACCTATGAGTAAAGAAATTATTGAAAATTAGAACTGCTTAGAAATATTTGACCACCTTGTTTGCTACGATATATCTGCTGGTGACTGTCCGCCCTGCTTCACCTGATTTGTCTATTTTCGTTCTCTTTTCGCTATCAAATTAATACTAATAATAGGTGTAAGGGACAGACCTCCGAATACTGAAAGGGTGAACTCAGACCATCAAACTGAACAACTTTCAGTATGGAGCCTAGGTACCTCAGGAAACGCGAAAATCGGAATCATCCTATTGGTTTCCTATAACATTGCTGTACCTACCTACCCATGCACCGAACTCAAATGAATGTAGGTATGTAACCTACTCGTACTATGTATGTATGTTACATAAAACAAGAGTTTTGTCATGAAGACCATATTGCCAAAGCTAAATATTAATTATATCTTATTACTTAATTATTTAAAGATGCTTTATTAGTTTGTGCTGTAAACAAGTGTAACCAGTATGAATCCAGGATTCATACTGGTCACACTTTGATGCTAGGAGTCCTTTGTTGTAGTCCTTTAATTAAAGGGTGAAATGGAAAAAGTTGGCATCCTTTAAACTTCTCATATTACTGAACAACTTTTACTATGCATCGGAGCAAACATTAAAACGGCTGTTCTAATACTGCAATGCATTCTCGATTCGAGGGTCGCGGGTTCGAATCCCGTAAGGGACAAATATTTGTATGATGAATATGAATATTTGTACCCGTTGTTGGATGTTTGTATCTATATATGTATTCTATATCGTTGTCTAGTCATCATAATACAAGTCCAAGCTAGATTCTGGTACTTTAAATGTGAATAGATAATTTGTGTGACAATGTCCAAGATATAAAAAAAAAAAAATGTATGAAACAACCAAACAGTTTATTGCTCCTTAGTAAAAGATGTTCCATTTGATATTTGATAGATATAATCAATCAATCAATCAAAATTCAAATATACCTTAAAAGTCAAACGTTTAAAAAAAAGGATGCCAATTCAATTTCACCCTGTAGATGAGCAATTTGCAAAAATAGTCACTTACATGGGAAGAAGATATAATAATACGTAATTTTAGAAGAAATGTATAATCATTCGCACTGCACAGAGCACTCGAAAGATTTACAGTACCTACCTAATTAATAAATTACATACTTAAGTAAAGCAAACTGCCTCTCCATAACATAAAAATAGGTAGACTACAAATTATTTGTTTTCTTATAGATAAAATATGTTGAGCTAATTTGTATTGTATTTAAATTGATTGAACGAATCCGTTTTCTTGTTTGCTCCCTCGTAGCTATCTATGTAAACATTCGTTTGTCGTAATTTTTATTAGTTTGTTGTGAATTACCTGCAGTTCGAGTTTGGTTCCATATTTCTATTAGATAGATAAGATGTGATTTTACAGTTAGTGAATTATAAACTTTCATGGGTAGGTACTCTGCGGGGAATACACTAGGGTTCAAGTATCTAGATTACGAGCTAGGATTTTCAATGATTTGTACTTATTTATTAGAGAATAGATTTATAAAGCAAAGGACATCTGGCACATAATACCCAAAAATGTATAACCGTCCTTCTATTTTTATTATGGACTATGGAACACTAGAAACTAACTGCAGGCATTAGTTTATTTTATAATGATTTATTAGTTTTTATCATTTTTATATTAAAAAACATTGTGCTTGCAACACCTCTTACCTCCTCCTACTAAACAACATTGACAGCCATGTTGGGGTTGCTGCTTTTTTATAATTTATTAATAATAAATGATTAAATAACTCGTTAAATAAAAATAAATGATACTATCTGAGTCGTTTTTATAATACCTCATAATTTATTACACATTTGACTTCAGTCAAAACTTCTATACATTTTAAGGTATTTTTTCAAGTAAGAGCGGCGGTTGTCTTTTTAATTTTTTCAATTAATTTTGGGTTTCGTACCCAAAGGGTGAAAACGGGACCCTATTACTAAGCCTACGTTGTCCGTCCGTCCGTCCGTCCGTCCGTCTGTGCGTCCGTCCGTCTGTCCTACCTATTTAGGGCTGTAACTTTAGAACCGTAATAGCGCTAGATAGTTGAAATTTTCGCAGATTATGCGTTATTACGGCGGATTTGTTAGCAAATAATAAAAATGTCAAAAAGTTAAAAATTAAGGGGGGTTCTCAACAAGAAACTAGTTTTTATCAACGTTTTTTCTTCACGCTCTATCGTAAAAACGGTAATACATACAAGCGTCAAACTTAAAGTTATCATAGAGCAAACTCTACAGAATTATAACAAATACTAAAAACCGGCCATGTGTGAGTCGGTCTTGCGCTAAAGGTCCCGGACAAAAAGTTTTTTTTCTAAGTTAATAATGTTGTGTTCTGTGGTGGTGTGGTACCAAGGGCGGATCCAGGGGGGGGGGGGCCCAGGGGGCCATGGCCCCCCCCACGGACCTCTGCGGATTGCATTGAATTTCGAGGCTGAGTAATGACGGCACTTTACTAGTCCATAACCAATTCGTAGAGCGGAAAAAATTAGAGCTCGCTTCGCTCGCTCTATGTTTCTGTTTTAATTATTGTACCTGTGTAGGTACTATAATTCAAACAAGGCTGTGGTCAGAAATCTTTAGGATTATACACATAATATAATCCTAAAGATTTAACAGCAAACCGGGGAACACGCCCCTGGCGGCAGGTTTAGGGGGCGCCAAAATCAAGATGGAAAAAAAATATCGCATCGACTTGAGAATTTTGCAAAAAAATCTCGTACTCGCTTCGTTCGCTCCTGATTTCAGACATCTCATTATATTGCAGTGACGAAATCTCGAGCTTGTTTCGCTCGCTCTTGGTTTAAGATCGTATTGCAGTCATCCCATTATATTGCAGTGAAATCTCGAGCTCGCTTCGCACACTCTTGGTTTTAGATCTTATTGCAGTCTTCTCATTATATTTCAGTGAAATATCGAGCTCGCTTCGCTCGCTCTTGGTTTTTTGTTGTATTGAAATTACCTATCGCAGAATTCGACCACATTGCGAATTTCTGAATCGACCTAATCATATTGCAGTAAAATCTCGAGCTCGCTTCGCTCGCTCTTGGTTTTAGATCTCATTGCAGTCATCTCATTATATTGTAGTGACGAAATCTGAGCTTGCTTCGCTCGCTCTCGGTTTAAGATCGTATTTTTTTTATTTTTTATTTTTAATTTATTTATCAAATACGTAAACAAACATCTTACGAACTAAAAGCATTGATAAACCCGATATCAGGTTTGCAGTCGTCTCATTATTATTGGAGTGAAATCTCGAGCTCGCTTCGCTCGCTTTTGCTTTTAGATCTTATTGCAGTCATCTCATTATATTTCAGTGAAATATCGAGCTCGCTTCGCTCGCTCTTGCTTTTAGATCTTATTGCATTCATCTCATTATATTTCAGTGAAATATCGAGCTCGCTTCGCTCGCTCTTGCTTTTAGATCTTATTGCAGTCATCTCATTATATTTCAGTGAAATATCGAGCTCGCTTAGCTCGCTCTTGGTTTTTTTGTTGTATTGAAATTACCTATCGCAGAATTCGATCATAATATTGCTAATTTCTGACTCGACCTAATCATATTACAGTAAAATCTCGAGCTCGCTTCGCTCGCTCTTGGTTTTAGATCTCATTGCAGTCATCTCATTATATTGCAGTGACGAAATCTGAGCTTGCTTCGCTCGCTCTCAGTTTAAGATCGTATTGCAGTCGTCTCATTATATTGCAGTGAAATCTCGAGCTCGCTTCGCTCGCTCTTGCTTTTAGATCTTATTGCAGTCATCTCATTATTATTTCAGTGAAATCTCGAGCTCGCTTCGCTCGCTCTTGGTTTTAGATCTTATTGCAGTCATCTCATTATATTTCAGTGAAATATCGAGCTCGCTTCGCTCGCTCTTGGTTTTAGATCTTATTGCAGTCATCTCATTATATTTCAGTGAAATATCGAGCTCGCTTCGCTCGCTCTTGGTTTTTTTGTTGTATTGAAATTACCTATCGCAGAATTCGATCATATTGTGAATTTCTGACTCGACCTAATCATATTGCAGTAAAATCTCGAACTCGCTTCGCTCGCTCTATGTTAAACGTTTTATTACAATCACTCAACCTGGACCTGGCCTCCCTAAGAATAAATTATTGCTACACTCTTGTAGAGGAGGCCCGGGCCCGGCGCCAATCTCATGTTTTTGCCCCGCCTCGGAAAAATTGTAGATATGGGGCTCATTGTTTTAGTTTTCTATGTATGTGTACAAGACGTCTCGGGTCTGTGTCTCTAACTTAATTTTTTTATATCTTAATACGTGGCCTGAGTCGGTCGAGGGCCCCCCCCACTATGAAATCCTGGATCCGCCCTTGTGTGGTACGGAACCTTCGGTGCGCGAGTAGCCCGACTCACACTTTTTTTATTTTTCTTTTTTACCCTATTTCGTCCCATTGTTGGGCAAAGGTCTCCCCCAAGCTTTTCCAGCCTTCCCTATCTTTTGCCATCAGTTGCCATTTCGCTTCGTGGGCATCCAGGTCATCGCGCCATCTCTTTCTTGGTTTGCCCCGGCCCCGGCTTCCATCGTCGGGGTCCCATTGGGTCGCGATCGTTGCCCACCGCTCCGTATGCATGCGACAAACATGTCCGGCCCAGTCCCACTTCAGTTTGGCGGCCTTAACACCTGCATCAGCTATCTGGGTCTTGGAGCGCAGAGTAGTGTTTCTAACCCGGTCGATCCTTCTGACACCTAATATGCTGCGCTCCATTGCTCTTTGGCAAACCTGGAGTTTGGATATCTGAGATTTCGTAAATGACCACGTTTGAGCACCGTAGGTTAAGATGGGCAGGATACACATGTCGATGAGTTTACGTTTGAGTGACAGTGGAAGTTTCCCTTTCATTAACTCTTTCATCGACCAGTAGCTCTTCCAGGCGTTGTCAACACCACGGGTGACTTCTTTGTCTTGCCTGTTCTCACACTTGACCGGTTTTATTTAATTATTATCGCAAGTATACAATCAGCCAAAATGTAAAAAAAGGTACCCTGCTATCTTTTGAAATCAGCCGCCATCCACACTACATCGTAAAAGAAAGATCCCGAAACCGATGATTTAAAAAAAATAGCATTCGGAATCACAAGCAGACATTCTGGCGTCCCAGATCCTTTGTCGAAGTCAACACATGTTTACTAGGTAACAAGGAACATAAAGTAACAACCACTAATTACAACATATTTTACGGTGTACCCTATTATAAAAGGCTGCAAGATAAGGTGTTATAAAACTGGTTGAACGTTTACAAAACGTTCCGCGAATTTGAACAAAAGAGACCAAGCTTACTCAAATTAAGGTGGATTAGATAAGAAACAACACTGAGGCAAAGAAAATATACACTAACGACTGAGGCGCGAGAGTATATTCTTTGACTGAGGCTATTAAATAATCTATGACTGAGGTTTATTGTTCTATTGTAAGGTCTATTGAAAGCATGTTGCCGGATTTTTAAGGTCAGTCTTTTCATCAAATGATGGAAAATTAACGTTTATTATTAGCGACCCGCCCCGGTCCTCCTGAATCACTTTATCTATTAAAAAAAACCGCATCAAAATCTAAGCATGCATAGGGACAGACAGACAGCGGGAAACGACTTTGTTTTATACTATACTGTAGTATAGTGAAAAACATAATGTTCCTATAATTTTACCAAAACATTTAAATTTCGTAACGTACAGTCAAGAGCACATCAAGCTTTACACTTGCAGTTCGATTGTAATAAATAAGAACGGTACAAAGTCCAAAGTGTCAAGCTTGACGTGCTCTTGACTGTACCTGGACATATTAAAAAAATTGATATTTTAACTCGTTTTGGTTTTATGATATAATCTTTCTTTCTATCTGTCTGTATTTATCTGTACTCAAAATACTGAGGTCTTCTTGTGTGTATAGATAGGTATCTATTTACCCGATTCAATCGTTTGGTACTTTTGGGCGGTTCTTGGAGATTCTGCTTCTTAATATTGAGTTAAAATATTTCTTAATAAAACCGGTCAAGTGCGAGTCGGGCTGCTCGCGCACCGAGGGTTCCGTACCACACCACCACAGAACACAACATTATTAACTTAGAAAAAAATATCTTTTTTGTCCGGAACCTTTAGCGCGAGATCGACTCACACTTGGCCGGTTTTTAGTATTTGTTGTTATTTTGTAGAGTTTACTCTATAATCATACTAAGTTTGACACTTGTATTTTTACGATAGAGCGTGAAGAAAAAACGTTGTTAAAACTAGTTTCTTGTTGAGAACCCCCTTAATTTTTACTTTTTTGACATTTTTATTATTTGTTAACAAATCCGCCGTAATAACGCATAATCAGAGAAAATTTCAACTATCTAGTTATTACGGTTCAAAAGTTACAGCCCTAAATAGGTAAGACAGACGGACGGACGGACAACGTAGGCTTAGTAATAGGGTCCCGTTTTTACCCTTTGGGTACGGAACCCTAAAAATTTCCTAGTACAGTCATACCAAAGTCATTCAATACAATACATTACCGATCTTATAAACGACATGATCAGAAACTTATATAGCACAGTTTAAGAAAGAGGTACGTATCTATTAGGTACTACATAACCATACACCACTGGCCAAACTTACGAGTAGTTATGTGTTAGTAGGTATGTCAAAATATCGAAATCGATAATCCAATCAAATTAACTTATTCATGCTCTGTGAGGTGGCGACACGATTTTCATCGATAAATTGCCTATAATTAATTCGCGAAAATAGGAATCATACTGGTCATACGTAAATAGTAAATAGCTTGCAAATCGGATACAAAGATTATTTTGAGATATCTTATTAATATTTAGAATACCTAGATATAATTTTCTAGATGACCAGGCGAAAGCTGCGCAGCCCCCTCACCCCTTTAGGGCTCTAACAGACGAGCGACAGTTGTCTGCGACAGCTCGCGACAGGGTCGCGCGACTGTCGCGCGACCGTGACGTAGGCATAGTCTGAGAGCACAAGTCTTGTTCTTGAGAGATTTCAGTTTGAAGAAAACGGAGGCTAAAAAATAACATGGTTGATATTTCTGGTAGTTTTTATAAGTTCTTCGTAGATTTTGGTTTCTTTAGATAATAGATAATCCAGAATTGATTATCTTCATCATCAAGTCCATAAAATATTACAGACTGGTGAAAATAGGGCAATTATAATATTTATAATATACATTATATAGTTATAATAATAATACTTAACACAACACTAATAATTATAACACATAATATACACATATTTATAAATACGTATACGGGTGTAACAAAACACCCTAGTAATACTTAAGGGGGTGCTTCCTCTATGGGACCACCAAGCTGAAATCCATGCTTGTAACAATGTGTCCATATAATTTAAATGAATTTCTTAATAAATGACTAAGTGTTTAGGTACCTATTTGAATAAAAATGTATTGTATATCGGTGCTGTCGCTATTGTAACTGTTATTCTCATGGTCCAATAGAGTTATTAATTAAACTTATGGACATTAAAAATTGTATACAACGTGTTAATGAATTAACGCAAAACTAGAAAGTAGTTTGTTTAGAATCGAGACCAGAATCGAATTATCATGGTTTCAACATAGGTAATTTTTTTCAAAATATTAAATAATATTTTTGCAAAATTTAAAATTTACTGAACCTGATGACAACCCACCGCACGGGCACACTCACCCTACTTACTACCAAAACAAAATTATAAAAATGTATCCATGAGTACGTTAGCGCTTTCTTTCAGTGCTGAAATGATAATAAATCATTTTTGCCTCAAAACTTAAAATGCAAATAACTTTAAATTTTAACTATCATAATAATGAAATTATTGTTGTAATCTAATTATTTTGTTATAAATCAGTTGGGGTGTATGAGGTTTTGCGTTAATTCATTAACACGTTGTATATTAATTAATTGACATCACTGCATCTTAATTAAGTATTTGTTCTACAACGTGTTAATGAATTAACGCAAAACCTCATACACCCCAACTGATTTATAACAAAATAATTAGACTACAACAATAATTTCATTATTTTGATAGTTAAAATATAAAGTTATTCGCATTTTAAGTTTTGAGGCAAAAATGATTTGTTATCATTTCAGCAATGAATGAAAGCGCTAACGTACTCAAAGATACATTTTTATTATCTTGTTTTGGTAGTAAGTAGGGTGAGTGTGCCCGTGCGGTGGGTTGACATCGGGTTCAGTAAATTTTTAATCTTGCAAAAAATTTTTTTAAGAAAGAAATTAGAAAAAAATTACCCATGTTCAAACCATGATAATTCGATTCTGCTCTCGATTCTAAACAAACTACTTTCTAGTTTTGCGTTAATTCATTAACACGTTGTATATTTCGAAGTTGACATTGTAAATTTAATATTGTTATTTTATAAGTTATTCTTAAGATACACCTCAGGGTAAAATTGTATTGGAACCCAATTAAATAATGTAACACCACGCCTCTGTACATACATGCAATTTAAGGCTGAATAAATGAAATGAAATGAACATCGAAATCGCGAAAAAAAAATCATCACTTCCATACAAAACTGCAAACCTACTCGGAGCCAAACGTATGGGACAACTGTTATTTTTTTCGCGATTTCGATGTTGATTCCATAGAGAAAGTTGTTCAGTTTCATAGTCTGGTCATCGCCTTAAAAAAGTGTCAGCATATTAAGAAGGACCATGTATATAGGATGTTTCAAACTATTGGATATGGAGGTCTATCTCTCAGACTATACAACACTACGTCACGGTCTTCAACTGTCGCGCGACAGTCGCACGACGGTCGCGTGACGGTCGCGCGGCCCTCTCGCGAGCTGTCGCAGAGTACTGTCGCTGGTCTGTAAAGGTAGCATTCCGATCCTAGCGACCGCGACCGGCGACCGCGACGCGCGACCGCGACCGGCGTTTGCGACCCACTGCTTTCCCACACGTCGCGCGACTCGGTCGCTTGCATCCGTCAGCACTTCATATTAATTCATATAAAGCAGTGGGTCGCAGTCGCCGGTTGCGGTCGCGCGTCGCGGTCGCCGGTCGCGGTCGCGCGTCGCGGTCGCCGGTCGCGGTCGCTAGGATCGGAATGCTACATGGTAGGCGGCCAGGCCGCCGCGGCCGTGGTGGTCAGGCCAATAGTCGCTGGCCGCTAAGTGCGTAGGGGCTATAGCGATTGCCATATAAAGTCCAGAATTCACTGGCCGCCGCGGCCAGGTCGCGGCGACCATGGTCGCCAGTGCGTAGGAGGCCTAAGAGCCCTTACGGTGCCCACACATAACTGCGACACGTCGCATCGCATCGCAAAAATCTGCGATGCGCTGCGATCAATAATCAATCATACATAATATGTCAGTCTGATTGATAAGACGTCGCAGTTATTTAGCCCTTAGACTTTATCGCTTCGTTTTTGCGAGTACCTAAACTATACAGTACCTACTACTCGGTGACAGCCTAGCAAATACTGAAAATTTTTCACTGGAGGTGGAGCCTACCTCTGGAAACGAAAATGAAAAAAATGGGACAGCAGATTTTTTTTCGTTTTCGTTTCCTGAGGTAGGCTCCATAGTGAAAGTTGTTCAGTTTGATGGTCTGAGTTCACCGTTTCAGTATTTCCTAGGCTATCACTTTCACCCTGTATTACGTCTACGATACGAGTAGTAGTCAAAATGTCACCTTTTTATAACAATGCAATTTCAATTTTAATGGATGCACATTGTTGCGTTCGGGCAAAGTAGGTGAAATTGACACCATTAAGAGTCTACCCATCAAACTGAACAACTTTTACTATGGGAGCAAACCGATCGGAGAAAAAAAAATGCTTTTGCATACATATCAGTCGAGTAGGCATTGCAGTTTAGTATGGAACGGCAGTATTTTTTTCTGTTCCGATCGATTTGCTCCCATAGTAAAAGTTGTCCAGTTTGATGGGTTAGACTCTTAATTTAAAAGGATGCTAATGATACCAAGTTCACCCTTGTATGCTGACACTTTTTTAAGGGGATGATCAGACCATCAAACTGAACAACTTTCTCTATGGGACCAACATCGAAATCGCGAAAAAAAAATCTGCTGCCTCATACATTTGGCTCGAGTAGGTTTGGAGTTTTGTATGGAAGACCTAAGATTTTTTATTCGCGATTTTGATGGTGGTTCTATAGAGAAAGTTGTTCAGTTTAACGGTCTGAAATAAAAACATATTTTGAACGGATAGAGGTACATTTCTATTGGATTATTTTAAATTCATGGGGAGACAGGAGTGTTTGAAAAAAATTACATAAATTTTATACATCTTTATTTAATTTATTCTGTCATAATTATGTTTATTTATTTTATTCTTATGAATTAGTTCACGCTATTGCTTCATAAATATATTGTATGGTCTTGCAGAGCTGTCTTGCTGAACATCTGATATCCTAGAAGAAGCGCAGTGACTAGAATAGTGTCCACTGTCCAGTCTTCCATGAAGTCTTCATTACCTAAGATTCTCGCCGTCATTCTGTAAAAAATATCAAGTATTGTTAAATCTGGCCAATGCATGTACCTAGTGAGTGTAGTCTCTAAACGAATATTGTTGTGACAATGTATTCTTATGTTATGGAAATTCTTCAAAGAAAGGTTGGCGTGCTGAACCTAAACATTCTTATTCTCTTGTTGAGTCGCTGGCTTGTCATTATAGTTTGACTTGCCATCGTGTTGAAGAGATCGAGTCGGGCTGGCGGGGCTGACGGACGGACGACGTGTCATCTCCGAATGCGTTTCCTAACTTATGTAGTAATACCGACTGCTCTCAAACTTTGAAACAAAACATCGTAAGGGAACCTGCATGCGGTGAAGAAGAAATTTTGATGCGCATGTGTAGTCCACCAATCTGCATTGGGCAACGCGTGGTGGACTAACGTCTAATTTCACCTGAGGGTATATAGGCTTGTGCCCTGCATTGGGACGTATATAGTCTGGTGATGATGAAGGGGGGCTGATGTATATAATGGTGAGCATTTTTAACGTACCTCAAATAATTGAGAATTCCGTAAACGCGTCGATCATTTCTACGTTGTTTCAGTAGAACTCCTTATTCTTGAAGTTCTTGAAGAAGAGAGGACGGTTTCCTCGCAGTGGTATATTTTCTGTTTGACGCCCTTCCTTCTCTCACAGAATTATAAGAGTACAACTTCTTCTTTTCTGCTCTCGGTATCGGCTCTTTTGTATTCAACAGCACACTTTGTTGACATGCCGGCTCTGAAATAAAATAAAAACACATGGTGATTCAAATGAGATATATACAAAAAAAAGTGGTGCATTTCTCGAATTCAAATACTATCTAGCCTTATTGTTTTATTTATTTATTTGCCTGCCTGTTTTTCCCCACTAGAGCCCACATCTGACTGACTTATTTCGAGTTCGGTCTTAATAAATTAGGTACAATGTTTTTTGGCCTGCAGCGTCGTTCCGCCAATATGTGTGTGTTACCATAAGAATAAATTAATACCAGCACTGGTAGCATGCCAACCCGCGATAGCCGTGACACAGCTTTATCACATTTTTTATCTCGTTCTTTTGCGCACCAACGAACGAGATAAAAGTCGTGATAAACGCGTATCACGGCTATCGCGGGTTGGCATGCTACAGCCGCTACTCTAGTTATTCTATGGTATTACCTACTTATAATAGGTACTTATCTATATCTTTGATTTGCGTATAGCGTCCAGAATTTTTGAAGCTTTGTCTCACTCAGCTGCTATTTTCGAATAGCATTCGTATAAAAGCGCAGCGCTATTCAAGTCTATTGTGATCTCTGAGCTAACAGTATCAACTATCAAACTATGGGAAAGTTATACTAAGGGAACTACCAGGTATAGACAATACCTATGCCAGCTTCCTGGAACTACCTAAGTGATAAGTGCTGAGCTAAGTGTAGGTAGTTAATTATAATTAGCACCTGCAATAGATAATGGCCTCGATTCGAACTGTGCCACGACTTAACTTAACTAAATTTATACCTGTCACTTTCTAAAATAAGATTAAGAAAAGAGACAGAAAACCAACAGCTGACTTTAGTGCTGTCAAAGTGACGTTACACGCCCAAAAACGCTTTAAATAAGATGGCGTACATTATGATGGCATCTTATTTTGGGCGTACTGTAACGTCACTTTGACAGCACTAAAGTCAGCTGTTGGTTTTCTGTCTCTTTTCTTAATCTTATTTTAGAAAGTGACAGGAATAAATATAGTTAAGTTAAGTCGTGGCACAGTCCGAATCGGTACCAATAAGAGTGTTATTTACCTCGTAAAAATGTTTATTCCGCTAGCCCGTTGATATTCCCACTGTTACTCGTATGTAACGTACGCTAATAAAACGTCGACCTCTTGAATCTGGACAGAGGAGTTATGGGGACGTTTTCTTTTTTTGACACTCTTCTATCTTTATTTTTCTCACGGCTGCGCAGCATTTTGCTCTCATCAGCACACTTCGTGGTTATGCTGGTCCTGGAAAGATAAAAAACACACTTTGAATAAGTACGTTAACATAGACATAATATTATTAATCTAAATATACTATTAACTAAAATAACATATTCAATGAAAAAGAAGTGCATTTCGCGAATCAAATGAAATTCATCCCCTTCGAGTAACAACAACTTTATGCAAGGATTCCTTAAACCCTCAGTAGTATTGGTCCTCTATGACCCGGATAAACTTTTGTAAATAACATTTGTTAAAGAGCTGTCTGTACATCTCCATGAGACCACCGGTGACCGCTGGTAGCTTCCTTGGCCAAAGAATTAGCTCGGCTATTCAAAGAGGGAACACTGGCAGCATGCTTAGAGCCAATGTCTCGTGGGAACGCAACAGAAGACCTAATTAAATTATTTCTACTATACCTGGTATATTGTTCTGTAGTTTACATTTGTACCAACTTATAAAATTAGCTATATTATTTATATTACCTAACAACGTTTTCTGGCACGCGGCATCGGTCCACTACAGTCTGTATGATGTCGTTCACCAAGGAAGGGTCCAGTTTCTTCTTCGCCGCTTTCTCTGGAAACGCTGGTGAAGCCTTGCCAGTCAGTGAGTGCGTTGCTAAGACCCTGAAAGAAATAAACCGATGTACTCTCGCCTTAATATGAACAAAAATAATCCTATCTCTATCTGTAGGTACTTGTCAGTTTTCTATCACTGCATATACAGGGTGTAACAAAACACCATAGTATACTTACGGGGGTGCTTCAGACCATCAATCTGAACATATTTCACTATGGAGCCAACGTCGAGAAAAAATAAAAAAAATCTGCCGTCCCATACATTTGAGTCGAGACGGTACTGCAGTTTTGTATGAAAGAGCAGATTTTTTTTCGCGATTTCGATGTTGGCTCCATAGTGAAAGTTGTTCAGTTTGATGGTCTGAAGCACCCCCTTAACACATTCGCGGACACTGAACGAGACACAATATAATTTTTATTGTTATCACTGCTATAGCCGGTCAGTGTCCGCGAAAGAGTTAAGTATAACTAGGGTGTTTTGTTACACCCTGTATATTATAGGTATTGCACTATTAGTTGTAGATCCCCCCATCGGTCTAGGGAGCGCATTTTTACACGATTGTCTGACCGCTGTAAAAAATTTCTGTGACCGGATTGAGTAATCATTTTAAGACCGAGGCTAAATGATGTACTTTGGAGTGTTCTTTCGAACTAGACTGAATCCAGCTTTCTTAGGCCCTAGACCGTTGCGTTGGTTGTGGGCTCTAGTACTATATCAGGAATATGATCAATAGGTATTATACAACGTGTTAATGAATTAGCGCAAAACCTCATACACCCCAACTTATTTATAACAAAATAATTAGATTGAAACAATAATTTCATTATTTTGATGGTTAAAATTTTAAGTTATTCGCATTTTAAGTTTTGAGGCAAAAACGATTTGTTATCATTTCAGCACTGAAAGAAAGCGCTAACATACTCATGGATACATTTTTATAATCTTGTTTTGGTAGTAAGTAGGGTGAGTGTGCCCATGCGGTGGGTTGACATCGGGTTCAGAATATTTTAAATTTTGCAAACAAATTATTTAATATTTTGAAAAAAATTACCTATGTTGAAACCATGATAATTGGATTCTGCTCTCGATTCTAAACAAACTACTTTCTAGTTTTGCGTTAATTCATTAACACGTTGTATAGGTCGCTTAATTGGTCTTTGCAATGTTATTTAGGTGTCTGTAATTAGTTTTACCTGCGAGAGAACACAGCTGTTAATAACTTTCTAGTTGCATTCGTGTAAGAGGCCCAGTCTATTTGCCGAAGTAGTCTTGACGGTACTACGGCGTTGCCATCGCCAATGGGTACCTACAAGAAAAACACTGTCAGATTCTTTTCAAAAACAAATAAATGTTGGTAAATAATTATGTACTCTAGTAGGCCTAACATTGAAATCGCGAAAAAAGAACGGTTGTGTCAATACATTTGTGTCGAAACGCCTTTTAATTTGGAACACCCGATGTTTTTTTTCGCGTTTTCGATGTTAGTTCCATAGTGAAAGTTGCTCTAAATTAAGTATGTAACGCATAATTTCATTTTACACAGTGTATCTTACCATATCGGTGCTGCTGTTGCCGTTAGTGTGAATTTCGCGCAGGACCTTGCTGTGGCCGCTGTGATCCTCTATTGAGTCATCATCAGATACGACCATGTCCTCCTCCTTCACTCCTGATGGCTTGTACTCGGTTCCCTCCTCATCATCAGTAGCTTCAACAGAGCCCTAAAAGAAGCATTTAAGAATGGGTAAGAACACTAAGAAATACATACATACTTAATTCACGAACGTAAACGCGTAGGCTCGCGTAAACGCATTTCGCGGTAGTCAGAAACATTGCTACAACTACCGTGTAGTTACTTAGTGGTGAAAAGTGGCTTGCCTTTCGCCATAGACACACAACGGGACACTATTACTAAGCCTACGTTGTCCGTCCGTCCGTCTGTCTGTCCTACATATTCAGGGCTGTAACTTTTGAACCGTAATAGCTAGATAGTTGAAATTTTCTCAAATTATGCGTTATTACGGCGGATTTGTTAACAAATAATAAAAATGTCAAAAAGTTAAAAATTAAGGGGGGTTCTCAACAAGAAACTAGTTTTTATCAACGTTTTTTCTTCACGCTCTATCGTAAAAATGGTAATACGTACAAGCGTCAAACTTAGTGTGATTATAGAGCAAACTCTACAGAATAACAATAAATACTAAAAACCGCCCAAGTGTGAGTCAGTTTTGCGCTAAAGGTCCCGGACAAAAAAAGATTTTTTTTTTCTAATTTAATAATGTTGTGTTCTGTGGTGGTGTGGTACGGAACCCTCGGTGCCCTACTCGCACTTGACCGATACGAAACCTTAATCCCTCAGTCGCCACATATGACACCCAAGGAAAGAACTGGCTTAAATTAAGAAATAGCTACTGTAAAATCATTAAAATTCGGTTCTTCTTACCATTGTAAAACTTGTCTTGGCTTTTCGGTTATAACTTTTCCTTGGAGTACTAGTGGATAGGATTTCTCCCTCGGTCTGTGTGCCTATTTCGCAGGTAACCTTTTTAGCTACCGGTTCTTTTTCTACGACCTAGAAAGGGTAAATTTATGTAAATAATCAGCATCTCACGCTAATGCGCTGTAAAGACTTTATAATACTATGAGTTGAAGATCTTACCACAATCCTGGTGCCGACAAGTTGAGTCAAAATTATTGCAGCCGTGACGTCATCCATGGTGCCACGAAACTGTGTTTGCGTTTGCTGATCTGTAATAAGGAATAAGGACATGATACAAACCATAAGGTACCTAACTATACATAAGTATAATATACAGGGTGTAACAAAACACCCTAGTAATACTTAAGGTGGTGCTTCAGACCATCAAACTGAACAACTTTTACTATGGGGCCAACATCGAAAAAAATAAAAAAAACAGCTGTCCCATACAAAAGTGCAGTACCGACTCGACTAAATTGTATTCGACAGCAGTTTTTTTTTTTTCTCGACGTTGGCCCCATAGTAAAAGTTGTTCAGTTTGATGGTCTGAAGCACCCCCTTAAGTATTACTAGGGTGTTTTGTTACACCCTGTATAAATTTGCAACCCCTTTTAATTGACTTTATCAAGCAAGAACATTTATCTAGAAATAGGTACCATCCTTATTCGAAATTATCATAATTTTGGTTAAGTTGTAAAGGCTCGAATAATTAATAAAATGCATGGATAGATGGATTTTGATATTATGTACCTACCTATCATTAACTTATTTTCGATATAAGTACCTCATTCATAATTTTCCCTAAAAGTTTAACATGAGGCTGAGATGTGATGCAATATAATTTCATTGTTGACACAAGAGGAGTTCAGTTCGTAATATTATCGAATTGTTGATACTTTGAAATCAGAAGTGGGATAAGCAACGAATACTCACGCGCATCGTAAGCGGTGCGAGTTCGAGGGTTGCAAGATTGCATCTCCAAGAGGGCGAAAGCCGCATCCATCTCCAATAGGTTGGGTACACCTTGTGTAGGCATTCTCAACTGCATAATAAATACAAAATATTCTAAGTCAAGTAAGAAATACATATCATGAAGCAACGTATGAATGATAAAATATGAGTTCGGTTTGGAAGGGAATGTACTAAAATGTAGGTACCTATTATTTGAGTCGACCTTGAGTTGAGTCTCTTTATGGGAATTGAACCCAGGAACTTTTGCCTGAAAGGCAGGTAGAAAGAACCGCATCGGCCTGAACTTAGCTGACAAACAACCGTAATAACTACCGTAAAATAGGAAACACGATACTTTAAGCAAGTAGGTACCTCGTCGTACCTTATAGGAAAATCTTTACTGTGCATTTTAAATCGAGAAATAGAATCTTATTAAAAATACTTAAATTTACAAATAAACAAATCCAATAGGTAGAGGTACCTAGGTAATAAGATTCTATTTCTGGATTTAAAAGGCATGGTAAAGATTTTCCTATATAGGTATTCATTTGGTACAGCCACCAGCAGATATATCGTAGCAAACAAGGTGGTCCAATATTTCTAAGCAGTTCTAATTTTCAATAATTCCTTTTATAACCAATCAAAAATATAGGAACGCCTAGAACATCAAATATATCGACGCAGTCAGGGTAGTCATAAACATCTGAACAGTTTCGGAAAAAAAAACCTTACTCCGTTGTTTTATATTTTAATTTTAAATAACATTGTAAAGTAATTATTGAAAATTCGCTGTTCAGATATTTATGAAAAATACACGTTTAGATATAATTGGTAACATTTACTGTAAAGAATTTAATGAAAATTAGCACTGCTCAGAAATATTTGGACACCTTGTATGCTACGATATATCTGATAGCGAATTGTACAACTGAAATCGTTTGACGTAGAAAATATGTACCGTATGAAACATAATGAAGAAAGTATACAGGAGTGCGATTTTTGAAACTCATTCGTTGAACTCAGCAGTTGATAATGTCAAAATTATTATGGAGATATGCATCTTTCTACTGCTGATTTGACTTTCAAAAATCATACTTCAGTTCAGGAGTGCGATTTTTGAAAATCAAATCAGCAGTAGAAAGATGCATATCTCCATAGTAATTTTGACATTTTCAACTGCTGAACTCAGCGAATGAGATTCAAAAATCGCACTCCAGATCTTATTTCTTAGTTTTCGGATAATTTGTTTAGGACTGATGATCACACTACTGGGCAACTTGACTGTGCTATTTGTGCTAATGTGAATTAACATGAAAATATCTGCTATTCCATACGTGTCGCAAAGATCGATCGATCCGCTCAATGGTCCACTGGACCATAAAGCTTGGAGCTTAAGCGACCTTTAAGCTAAGCTATTTTAATGTTTCTTCCCAGGTTTCTTCCAAAATACAAGTAGTTCAGGCAAGTCATCTAAGTAAATCACAGGTATTCAAAAACTATCCTGTGTCAGGCAATCTAAAGAAAGATAAAATTTAATATTTAAAAAAATACTTACAGTTTTAACTTGAAACAAACTAAACACACAAAAACACTGAATCTACTTGGATGTTACTGTTAATTCAGATGTTCACTCCACTGACTCCAGATGAGTTCTGACCAAACCATAACAATTTCTCCACTCATCACCTTCCCCTCCCCCATCCCGCCACAATTTACATGAAAAATACCACGATCTTCAATTGTTCATTCAGGTACTAAACAATAAAAGTTAATCCCCCAATAAGAATCCTTTTATTCTTCGGCCCATGAAGTCAAATCTAGAATTAATCCATTTTCGACTTTATCTCGTTGGCATAAGACAATTGTAAAGGGATTTTGTGTTAAGAATTAACTAGGCACTACAGCTTATGGTCATTAGCGAAATGTTTTAGGGTTCCGTACCCAAAGGGTAAAAACGGGACCCTATTACTAAGCCTACGTTGTCCGTCCGTCCGTCCGTCCGTCTGTCCGTCTGTCCGTCTGTCCGTCGGTCCGTCCGTCTGTCCTACCTATTTAGGGCTGCAACTTTTGAACCGTAATAGCTAGATAGTTGTTTCTCAGATTATGCGTTATATTGCGGCGGATTTGTTAACAAATAATAAAAATGTCAAAAAGTTAAAAATTAAGTTGAGTTCTCGACAAGAAACTAGTTTTTATCAACGTTTTTTCTTCACGCTCTATCGTAAAAACGGTAATACATACAAGCGTCAAACTTAGTGTGATTATAGAGCATACTCTACAGAATAACAACAAATACTAATAACCGGCCAAGTGTGAGTCGGTCTCGCGCTAAAGGTTCCGGACAAAAAAAAGATTTTTTTTCTTAGTTAATAATGTTGTGTTTTGTAGTGGTGTGGTACGGAACCCTCGGTGCGCGAGTAGCCCGACTCGCACTTGACCGCTTTGATTTTTTAAGAAGGCTCACTACCTGCTTTTGTTCTACGCTCATCCGATAGTGGATAACTAAAAGAAATGCTATTTTTGGAATCGTAGTTATTATTTAAATTACGTATCATAAAACACCATGGTTTAGTTTTGAGTTAACAAAGGGATTCGTAAAACGAACTGGATGGATTTATTTAACATTTACTTAGAAACACGAAACGAAATAAGGCCACGTAGGTAATCTGTGTAGTGTAATCTACAGGGTGAAATTGATATCATTAGTATCCTTTTAAACTAAGAGTCTACCCATCTAACTGAACAACTTTTACTATGGAAGCAAACCGATCGGAGCAAAAAAAAAATCTGCTGTTGCATACATTTGAGTCGAGCAGGCATTGCAGTTTAGTATGGGACAGCTGATTTTTTATAGTTTTATGGGTAGACTCTTAGTTTAAAAGGATGCCAATGATATCAATTTCACCCTGTATACCTACTAGCCGCTAGTAGGTAGGTATGCATATAAATACTATGTAGTTAATACCACAGAATAGGTAATACATTATTCTTATGTTAAATGCCTGTGGTATCAGTGTTGGGAGCAAGTAATACCTATACAACAGGGTGAATATTCAGAGCGTTTGAACGCCCTAATTTATCTGGTCGGACATTTTCATCTTGGTTATAAGAAAAGGCATACAATTTTATAGCATACTAGCGGCCCGTCCCGGCTTCGCACGGGTGGACGTCTAATCTTTTCTAGCAATAAATATAGCCTATGTTATGTTACTCAGGGTGAATGCAGCTTTCTAATGGTGAAAGAATTTTTTAAATCGGCCCAGTACTTTTTGAGCCTATTCATTACAAACATACAAACATACAAAAATAGGTACAAATCTTTCCTCTTTATAATATTAGTGTAGAAAACGCTTTAAAATTGTATAGCTTTTCTTGCAAACAAGTTCAAAATGTTCAGCCACATAAATTTGATTGACACAACAATACTTTAAACCTTAATGCACCTAACACCTATTAAAAACAAAATAGACAGTTTAATTACCTACTAATTAACTACATTATTTAATAATTAAATTATCTTTAAGAAATTACATTACTAACAAAATTATGGATTGTCTTTTTTGGTCCGAAATAAATGAGTATTTAATTTAATTTAAGTTAAAACAATGTGCAAGGTGTTAGTGTAGAAATTAAATTAAAGTAGATACAGGATGTTAGTGTAATTGCATTACTTTAAAATTTAAATTAAAGGGTGATTGTATTTGTATGTACCTACTCATGATACTGAACAACTTTTCCCAAGGAACCTATTACCTATGTATGACAAGCGGAATGATTTTTTTGCGAATTCCTTGACAAAATGACGAGTGTTCCTTACACTATAGGTAATACCATAAAGGTATTATACTACGTAAGAGAGACAGTGACAACTGAGAGAGCGAGATGTACCTAGCGGCATGCCTGTATATTAGAAAGAGATACGTGACGCGAGGCAATAGAACCGTTTTTGGGGATTTGGAGTCCTGGTAAAAATTCGGTTTCTGTGAATAATCGTGAACCTAAAGTGAAATCGTAGATAATTTTGTGAAATATACTAACACTGTTTCATAAAATTATTCACGATTTCACGTTAGATTGAGAATTATACACAGAAATCGAATTTTTACCTTGCCGAGGACTCCAAAAAACGGTTACATTTGAAAACTCATGTCACTTACTCTATTCCGTGAGGTATAATATCTTTATGGGTAATACTCAACTAACTTTGGTATTACGATTTATTCTCTTGGCCGCGGGTGTTGTACTTACATACGAATGACCACTAGACAGTCCAGTTTGATAATCTGATCATCCTCTTAAGAAACTAAAACCATAGGTAGGATTATACTAAAAACGTTTTCATTCTCGTAGGTATGTAGGTATATTCAGGGTGTAAAATTAAACGGGATATAAATGAAATGAATTAAAACACTTAATTAAAGGGGTGCTTCAGACCATCAAACTAAACAACTTTCTCTATGGGAACAATATAAAAATAGCGAAAAAATAATCTGCTGTCCCATACATTTCAGTCGAGTTTTGTTTGCTGCTTTGTATGGGACAACGGTTTTTTTTTCGCTATTTCAATGTTGGTCCCGTGATAAAAGTTGTTCAGTTTGATGGTTTGAAGTACAGGGGTACTTCAAACCATCAAACTGTAGTCAGTGCCATTTAATTTTACACCCAGGTATATTATACAGGGTGAAATTGATATCAGTAGCATCCTTTTAAACTAAGAGTCTAACCATCAAACTGAACAATTTTTACTATGGGAGCAAACCGATCGGAGCAAAAAATTCCCATTGGGGAATGGGAAAAAGTCAGTTGCGCTACTCAGAACCGGTCTTGACCTCTGAACAACACTGTACCGGGAAGCTCATTTTGGAGGGTAGCGGGATCCGAAGCACGGTGACAGTCGTTGGCCGACCGCAGTTAGTAGGGGGCCCAAGTAGTGCGCTAGCCACGTGTGAAAGGCTGCCCCACACAACTAGCGAAAAATCTCGCAATGCTCCACCGTGCCAGTTGGCGACCGGAAGGGAGGACCCGGTGGCCATTGCGGGGGGGTTCGGGCGTCCCCGCAGTCTCCAAATGAGTTTCCCAACAGTCAGTCGAGACCAAGAGGTCTTCTAGGGTACTTGAGTGGCGTCTCGACTTTCTTTCCACGTCTCCACCACTCGACAAAAAAAAAAAGAATGAAAAACAAAGTCACAAGAAAGAAAAAGGTAAAACAACGGCTGCACTTCCTCCCACTCAAAGTGCACCTCACTAACATACGAGGTCTGCACTCAAATCTCGATCCGGTCCACCACCACCTCGAGACCGAGAAGCCACACCTATTCTTTCTAACGGAGACGCAGATAGCAACCCCTTCTGATACGGCGTACCTCAACTACCCAGGATACTCGTTGGAACATAAGTTCAAGAGGCGAGCTGGGGTCTGTGTGTATGTTCGCGACGACATTTGCTGTCGGCGTCTCCGTTGCTTTGAGGTTTCCGGGTTCTCCGTATTATGGCTTTTGGTGGACACCGGAATGGAGAAATCTCTCTACGTCGGTGTCTATCGATCGCACGACGGTGACCAGGAGACAGCCAGGCTCATGGAGTATCTTACTGAGACGGCAGAGACAGCCCAACGAAGGTACCCAACGGCGGAGCTTGTTTTTCTGGGGGACTTCAATGCCCACCATAGCGAGTGGCTGTTCCCGTTCCAGTTAACTGACCATGCTGGGAGAGAGGCGCGCAAGTTTGCACTATCGCTAGATCTCACCCAGCTGGTGAATCAAGCAACGCGGGTACCGGATGTTGATGGTCATACGCCCAATTGTTTGGACCTTCTGCTGACTTCAGATCCAGACAGGCACTCAGTATCGGTCTCTGCCCCGCTGGGAACGTCCGATCATTGTCTGGTGAAATCCGTGTCGATCTGCTCTCCTCCCGATGACAGCCCTAAGGGCACGAGGCGAGTCTGGCGATACGGGTCGGCAGATTGGGATGAGATGCGGCATTTCTTTGCGTCTTACCCGTGGCGGCAAGTGTGTTTTTCTTCGAGTGACCCTGCTGGTTCGGCTGATGCGGTTGCGGACGTGATACGACAGGGAATGGAATATTATATTCCTTTCTCCGACATCTCACTCGGTCACAAAGCCCAACCTTGGTACAATGCGGATTGTGCTCGCGCTGAGGCTAAAAAAGAATCCGCCTACCAAGCATGGGTCCAAGCTCGCGACCGCAAAGTTAGAGCTTGTAGTGTTCGCGCGAAGAAGAGGGCCTTTAATTCTGCCGCCAAATCCTGCAAACGGGTGATCCGGAGGGCTCGATTCGACCATGTCAGCCGCATTGGAGCCAAACTGGCATCCTACCCTTCTGGTAGTAAACAGTTCTGGTCCCTTTCAAAATCGGTCGAATCCAACTTCTGCCGTCCCACTTTGCCTCCCATGCAGAAGCCTGATGGGTCGCTGGCTCACTCCGCAACTGAGAAAGCTAATTTATTTGCTTCTCTGTTTGCGAGCAATTCACGTCTGGACGCTGGTGCCAAACAGCCACCAACCATCCCTCATTGTGATTCTTCGATGCCGGAGGTCACAATACATACAAAAGAGGTCCGCAGAGCATTGCGTAGTCTGGATGTGAATAAGGCCAGTGGTCCTGATGGTATACCTGCAAGAGTGTTGAGATATTGTGCGCCTGAGTTGTCTCCTGTTCTAACACGCCTGTATCGCCTCTCTCTCAGAACAAGAACGGTGCCTAAATCCTGGAAGCTTGCGAATGTGCAACCGGTACCCAAGAAGGGCAGTCGTGCCGACCCCTGCAACTACCGCCCTATCGCCATTGCTTCCATTCTCTGTAAAGTCATGGAAAGAGTACTTAACAGTAAGTTGCTGTCATACCTAGAAGACAATGATCTACTCAGTGATCGCCAATATGGCTTCCGCCGGGGGCGATCGACTGGGGATCTTCTTGTGTATGTCACGCACTGCTGGGGCGAGGCCATCGAGAAGCACGGTGAAGCACTGGCTGTATCACTTGACATCTCGAAGGCCTTTGACAGGGTATGGCACGCTAGTTTGCTGAGCAAGCTTCCCGCTTATGGCATCCCCGCTGATCTTTGCAGCTGGATATCTGATTTCTTGAGAGAACGGTCGATTAGAGTTGTCATTGACAGCTGCTCTTCTGACCTTATGGCAATTGATGCTGGAGTTCCTCAAGGGTCTGTTCTCTCCGCGACACTTTTCCTGCTGCACATCAATGACCTCCTTGTGTCAGGTATTGTTGGGTATGCAGATGACAGTACTGTCATGGAGAGATATGTATCTGGCGCAGGGGCCAGCGGGGATAAAATACGCTCGCAGAGGGAGGCCATGGTTGAGCGAACAAACTTGACTTTAAGTCTTGTCTCCCAGTGGGGTGACAATAATTTAGTCAACTTCAACGCCACCAAAACACAGGCTTGTCTGTTCACCGCAAAAAGGAGTCCGTTTAATCTGACTCCTACTTTCCGGGGTACATCTGTCCCTGTTTCCGACAGTCTTGGGCTTCTGGGTATAAGCTTGACCACGAAACTCAACTTCGGCGCTGACATCGAGTCTAAGGCTCAAACTGCGGCCAAAAAGCTGGGCATCTTAAACAAGGTGAAGCGGTACTTCACTCCTGGACAGCTCTTAGTATTGTATAAAGCTCAGGTCCGATCATGTATGGAGTACTGCTGCCACCTGTGGGATGGCTCAGCCAAGTATCAACTTGCCGCACTCGACTCGGTTGAACGCAGAGCCAGGAGGCTCATTGGCGATAGTAAGCTGGTGGAGGCCAAGCTTCATAGCCTAGCCCACCGCCGCAGAGTGGCCTGCTTGTCGGTCTTCTACAGATTGTACTTCGGTGAGTGTGCCCAAGAGCTACATGAGCTCATCCCACCTTCCCCTTTCTACTATCGGACTTCCAGACGCACCGCGGGATATCACCCCTTCTTGGTTGACATCCCACATATCCGCACCAAGCGCCTTTCTGAATCTTTTATAATGCGCACAGCCAAGGAGTGGAATGCCTTACCTGCGTCAGTATTTCCGAGTACTTACAACCCGGATTCCTTTAAAGTACGAGTGAATAGGCATCTTCTGGGTAAGCTCGCTACATCTACGACCCCATCTTCGTCCTGAGGACTGGATTGAGGTCAAGAGCAAACCCATAGTTAATAAAAAAAAAAAAAAAAAAAAAAAAAAAATCTGCTGTTGCATACATTTGAGTCCAGGAGTGCGATTTTTGAATCTTATTCGCTGAGTTCAGCAGTTGAAAATTTCAAAATTACTATGGAGATACGTATCTTTCTACTGCTGATTTAACTTTCACAAATCGCACTCCTGAAGTATGATTTTTGAAAGTCAAATCAGCAGTAGAAAGATGCATATCTCCACGGTAATTTTGACATTTTCAACTGCCGGACTCAGCGAATGAGATTCAAAAATCGCACTCCTGTAGCCGTTGCAGTTTAGTATGGAGCAGGAGATATTTTTTTTTTATTTATTCCCCGATCGGTTTGCTCCCATAGTAAAATTTGTTCAGTTTGATGGGTAGACTCTTAATTTAAAAGGATGCTAATGATATCAATTTCACCCTGTATGATTTAAATAGGTATCTTCGTTTATCACCACATGATAAAGGATTAGGTAGGTACCATCATTAGCTTACAATAGCACCAATTGGTTAGTGGTTACTGGGACGACTAGTAGTTTTGGTGTTTTGTGAGATGAAATTACAATTTTAGTACATAGGCGACTTTAAAATAGTACCTATGCTGAGTATGTGTGTGTGATCGTTCCTTTATTATTATAGCAGAAGTAGAATAGGATAGGATAAAAGATCTATTGTCTTTAACACCCAACCTATCTACTTTCTATGTAACGCTATCGGAAGGGAGAGGGTCGACCCACAGTACCAGAATTCGGGACACCCTCGCTGGAACGGTCCACAAAGTCTGACGAATCAAGCTATTTTCACACTTATCTCACGGGCATAAGGGATTCCTCAGGTCTCTTATCCGGCATAAATTTTGTAACAATGACTTTTTACCTGAGTACCTTTCATTGCTAGCAAAACGTTCGTGAAATTCGTAGGCGCTGCACTTTGGTGCAGTTAAATCTTGTTGATAAGTGGTGGAGTTGATTATTTTCGTTTCATTTCATTAAAATTGTGTTGATTTAGTTTCCTTAATAAAATGTCAGGCAGAACGTGGCTGCTAGTGCAGTGGATGGATGAGGGCAGCAATGTCTTCGCAAATTACGGAGTGGTTAATGCGAATTCTTTGTATAACAAGACTGAATTTAATCCCGGGAAGGTGATCTATGTTCCGATGAAACATGGGAGTGGTGCTCGTCGTGCTCAAATCTTGAAGATTTCTGGTAAGTTTTTAGATGTGTTACTTTAATCTGGTACTTAATTAATTATCATCAACCTATAAATGGAATGGAATGGAAATACCTCATCTTATGAAAGTGCGTGCGTGAGAGGTATAACTTTGTGTTTCGACATCACAAAATACGAAAAGGAAAATGATGCTTAGCAAAATGTATAGACTCGTCGAAATAAACAGACAAATGATATACCTACCTAGAGGTACTTAGCTACTTAGATTTTCGTACCAGTGTACCCAAGTATAGTGTGTAATTAAGTAGTACGTAGGTACATATGTACCTAGGTATCTAAATCTACTCTACGCTCTTATTTTAACCTACTAAATAATGTTGGAAGCACTCATAAATCACAGAACAAGCTAATATTTTGAAATAATTCGAAAATTGGTGAAAAGAATCAACAGACCAGTGGTAACTACAATACACCGTACTCTGAGATTTACCCAGACAAAGAAGTGGATGTTTAATATTAACGGATTACTTACAATGCTATTTTAAGGACAATAAAATTGTAAACAACTTTGTACGGTACCCTTCACCCGAAGCGAGATAAATGATATACCAGATTTTAGGCCTAATCGTAAGCTTTTAAACAAAAAAGTTTCATCGAAACCGGTTCAGTAGTTTTCGCGTGATGCTCATGCATCACAAACAGAAAGACACAAATTCTAAAAAAGGTTTGATTTTGATTCAGGGACATCTAAAAACCATAGCGTAATCTTTTTCTTGTAAATATGTATCTTCGCCGCGACACGTAAAGACACGTCTCTTACAGTTTTATAATATTTTAGATGGGAGAGACCTACGTTCAGCAGTGTACAATGATAGGCTGATGATGATGATGATGAACAGCTTAGATTCTAAGAGTTCTAATAACTATCTAACTAATGCCTGTTTGTATTCTATAGGTAGTAAACGTCAGATGAAGGAGTACAAGTTGTTTCTGCAAAGGCAGGACCACCAGGTGAAGAATGTCGTGTCGGTCTGCATGCGGTCCATCCAGGAAATGAAAACTAATCCATTGATGGTAAAAGTAATTCAGTTTTTGAGTTTCCTTAACTATTGACACTGTTAACTCTGTTAACAGGTGGTGCTTCAGACTATCAAACTGAACAACTTTCACTATGGAGCCAACTTCGAAATCGCGAAAAAAAATCAGCTGTTCAGTTTGATGGTCTGAAGAACTCCCTTAAGTATTACTAGGGTATTTTGTTACACCCTGTATAAGTATTTTAATATGCGTTAAGCCTGGCGTTAAGCACGCCGCAATGAGAACGATTTCGTAGCGGGATGCCTACTATCGCACTTAGCCTATTTATTCAATATTTTCATAGAACCTGTAGCGCAAAAACTACATTATTAAAATTTCATACTTCAGATCGCACCATGCCTACTTAACACACTTGGCGACCAACCTGACTGTTGTATTCCCTTTTCAGTTTTTCGAATCACCAGGACAGCGACCACTCATCGGAGGTAGTTCTATTTTAAATGCTGGTAATGATTCCGAAGACACCAGCGATTCTTCCAGTGACGGAGACGATTCTAAGGTAAATTATTTTTAAATATTTTCTTCTCTTTAAAGTCCAGTGAGGTTATTCTGTGTCTCGTACCTTTGAAATCCTCGCTACGCTCAGGATTCCATAAAAGTACTAGCGTCAAAAAAACAACTTTGCAGCCTTACCTACATAACAAATAGGTAACTATTAATTTCCCCTTTTGAGCGAAATACCTAAAATGCACCATGCCTATGAAGCAAAATGCCTAAAGTCAATGTCTAAAACTCAGGACGCCTATGAAGTTTTAATGTCTATAAAGTTTTAATGTCTACGAAGCAAAATGCCTATGTTGTTTAATGTCTACAAAAGTATAATGCCGGTAACGCATGATGCCACTTTTTTTACATCATTGCCTAACTTTGCTCAACTTTGCCCCAACTGGCCCAAACTGCTCCAACTTTGCCCCAACATGCCCCAACTTTGCTCCGATTTCCCAACTTTGCCCCAGCATGCCCAACGTTGGCCTAACTTAGACCCAAATTACCCAACTTTGCCCAACGTAGGCCTAGCTTTTCCCTATCATGCCCCAACTTTGCCCAACGTTGGCCTAACATTGCCCCAACAAGCTCAAAATTTGGCCAATGTTGGCCTAACATAGCTCGAACTTTGCCCAACGTTGGCCGGACTTTCTCCAGCTTTGCCCCAACTGCCCCATCTTTGCCCCAGCATGCTTCAACTTTGCCCAACATAGGCCCAACTTTGCCCCAACATGCCCCAACTTTGGCCTAACCTTTTCACCAACATGCCCCAACTTTTCCCAACGTTGGCCTAACTTTGCCCAACGTTGGCCTTACTCTGCCCCAGTTTTGGCCCAACATTGGCCTAACTTTGCCCCAACATGACCCAACTTTGTCTCAAACTGCCTCGACTTGCCCCTAGCTGCCCCAACGATCCACTACGTGCACCAAACTGCCCCAACTTACACCTAATGTACCCCCGATGAACACCCAATGGACCCCAAATGTACCCATAATTTACATCTAATGGATCCCTAATGGACCCCTAATTCACCCATAATTGACTCCTAATGACCCCCTAATGGATGCCTAATGGACCCCTAATGAACCCTAATGGACCCCTTATGATCCCCCAATGGACCCCTAATGACACCTCATGTACATGTACATCACTTACCCATTTAATCGTTTGTCAGATTATCTTTTGCCAGAGATGCAAGCCCTGACTGATTAGTTGGTTAAACCAACATGACATTGACGCGACCTTGAACGCGTCTGTCGCGAGAGTTTCGCTTCTATAGTGTAACTATTATTTTATTACCTATTAATTATGTACACACGGCGACAGATCAAGCTACCCAAAACCAAAATAAGCTGACCGCGCGTCGGCATAGTTATGTATAACGTCGCGCGGCCAGCTTATTTTGGTTTTGGGTAACATGATGTGTCGCCGTGTGTACATGGAAAGTGTTGTCAAAAGTGGTAAACCAATTATTTGGCCGACCATACCTTGTGCAGGCAATCTTCATTTTAGGCATTTCGATTCTTAGGCATTAAACATTGTTGTCAAAGTGCTTTGTAGGCAAATTTAGTTTTTAGGCATCGTGCATTTTAGGTACTTCGAGTTTCAGGTATCTCGCGTTTTAGGTAGTTACGCAGCAGTGGCATCGTGCATTTTAGGTACTTCGCTCAAAAGGGTTAATTTCTATGACGTGCCCATAGATTTATATATTACTAGCGTAAATATATATGTCATTGGACGTGCCACTGTAATGTAATCTACCTATTCTAATGGTTTTAATTTAACGTTCTTTCCAGGTTAAGCTTGAAGATAGAGCAACTCACCGAACTCAACTCCAACCAACAGTAAATCAAAACCCTGCAATTAGACTCCTAGAAGCATCAACTGCAGGACACAGAAATATGTCTCCTGTCCAATCTCGAAGAACAATGAGTAGCACACCGCTACCTAGAACTCTCGATGTGAAGCTTATATTCGATCAAGGAACTCAAACAGACGACGACCATCTTTCCCTAGCCAAACTTGACGAAATTGAAAATAAACTCAAAGCTACGTACACTCAGTTCCTCCGTTTGGCAGCGCAACTGAATACTTTGCAACCGAATGAACCACGTGAGCATTTGCTTGCCGAATCTGATATAGATCATACCGCTACTGAAGATGATACCGAAGAATCTGATCGAGATCAAAATATAGTTGGCGAAGGGCAACATTTAAATAACTCGAATGTAGAAATGGAACCTAACGTGAACGGGCATAGTGCAGGTCCTAGGACTTTGCACGTAAGAAGAGTATCGGCACATACGACGAATGTTGTCGAAACAAGTAATGTTGGACTTGGTGCTGATATGGTTAGTTGCGTTTTGTTTGTTAGCTTTATAATTATAACGCCGTTAACACCGTTAGCTAACAATTAGGGCGTTGCTTAGGACTGAGCTGTTTAAAATGCTATGGGATTAGTGAGAGATCGTCAATACTAGCTGCTAATTTAACAAATTCTGCTACTTTTAGGTACCAATTGGCTCAGGCTCTGCCTCAGTACCAGCACGGCTGATCAATGAAATAAATTGGAACTCGTATTCTACTGCTACGAGACAATTATTGCAGGCCGTCTTCCCTCGCAGGTGAGTCATTGTTTTACTACAGTTTGTTTTGCTCGTTAGGTCTTGGACACCTGGCGAGGATTTTGATCTACAAATTAAATAATGTTTCAGAGTTTTAGCAACTCATTCGCTGTCGGGTAAGCAGTCTCCCGCCTTCGCTAATAAACCTCCGAAAAAGCAACTGGACTCCAACCTCGTGGAGGATATCGTAGACACTGTCTCGAGGCGATGTGGCGTCCCGAAGAGATTAGTAAGGTAATTATTATTATTTACAACCTTTTTACCGCACCAGTAAAAATACACAAAATACGCTTGACTGTTAGATTTAGGGCCTGTTTCACCACTTCTGAGTAAGTCCTCTTCTCTTGGTCTTGTTAGCTTATCCGACAGATAGTTTGACATATTTTGTATGAAAGATATGTCAAAATATCTGTCGGATAAGCTAACAAGAACTTACTAAGGGCCTGTTTTACCACCTCTGAGTAAGTTCTTGTTAGCTTATCCAACAGATAGTTTGACATATTTTGTATAAAAGATATGTCAAAATATCTGTCGGATAAGCTAACAAGAACTTACTAAGAAGTTGTGAAACAGGCCCATACACTATCTATATCGATACAAAATCGATAGCATGTATTTATGACTGTTTCTCCGATCATCATACATTGTCTGAAAATAAGAAGGACTACTTATTAAAAAAAAACGCCTTCGTATCTGAATGACCTTTAGCAAAATGAACTACGCATCACAACATCCTAAAAGCAAAACGTCCTATTATCTAATCAACCTAAAACAAGACGACCCGAAGGAAATGACAACTTATAGTTAATAAGCCCTAAACTGAAAACTACCTATTATCAGATCGCATGTCGAGCTGATACCCATCCAATCGGTTATTTAGTTACACAATAGCACCCTGGTTCACAAGCCTACGTAATTCACTTTTGATGTTGACTGTACAAACAATTTACCCTATATATCACGCTATGCCTATACTACCTATCAGTTACCATTATAACATCAGATTATTTATTATTACAGAGCCAGTATAACAACCAAGTGCACAGACGAAGCCAAGTTGTATCGCAACCGGCAGTATAGATACGCTCACGCTCACCAAGCCAACCACACTCTTGAAGACATGGAAAACGTGCCCCCATCGCCCATGTCGTCTGAATCTTCTCATCCTACTGATTAAACGCTTTATTTTTATTGTGATTAAGTAGAATTAATGTTTTATAAGTGCTTTATTTTATGTCTTTTATGTTACAGTCGAATTAAGTGTCTCTGTCTTATTTAACATTGATAATCACACCTGGAACAATATTTTATAATAACTCTGTGTACAATTTTATGTTATTCTGATTTTTAATAATTTGATTATGATACCTAAATAAAACGTGCCGAATTGAAATTGATGTTGGGTTTTTTCTGCACCTTTTCTTGCGTTAAATCTGTCTGATAACGAACTTCATGTAGAGTACAGTGGATTTCAGAGGAATAAAAATATGCAACTTCCAAGAATTATCCTTATCTGACCTATATCTGACCTTTAGATTGGTTCTAGACCTTTAGATACTTTATATCAACTTTATATAGAAAAAAAGCGGATAGTGCGTGTCCGTATAGCTAGCGTACACATGAAAGGGATTTGGCTGGGACTAGTGCCAATAAATAGTTCCTAAATAGTGCCTAATTAGTACCTAGGTCAAATAAATAGTGCCTCTATACTTTATAGTTAGGGAGGTGGCGAGCAAAATTTCGATATCATTAGCACACATGGCAGACGTTATTAATAGCAATAATGATACCTTGAGAAACATAAAGGACCTCGTCTGCCACCATGGTGGCGCTGCGTTGTCAATTTACAGCGTTTCAAAAATGTTAAAAAAAAAAGGTGGGCGATATTATTTGCACATGTCTGCCTCTGGGGCTGATGATCACAGTCATAGATAAGCTACTATTTTACAGATCACAGTCATCCTGTAAAGACAAAAAATCGAAGAGGCAGACATCCAGGGCTCTGACTTTTGTAGATTTCAATTTTTTGAGTTATTTTTATTATTTAAAAAACTCTATAGGAATTGCACACTTGGCAGATTTGAATTGTTCGATTAAAAACAATGAGAAGGACCCTGGAAGGACCACGGAAAAATAGTCTGCCAGTGGGGTGCCTCTGCGTTGTCTATTGACAGCGCTCCAAAAATGTTAAAAAAAAAAGATGTGCTATATTATGCGCACATGTCTGCCTCTTGGACTGATGTTTTAATTTGTCATGAAAACGAAGAAAATCGATGAGGCAGACGTTCAGGACGTTCAGGACCCTGATATTCCAGAGGCAGACCATTTGAATTTTTTTTTTTCAACTCGACTCGCGCCAAGCTGCAAATACATAATTTTGCGTCTACTGAATATTATTGAAAATAATTAATAGAATCCATACGAACGAGTTTCAAAACTCTTCAAAAATATTTGGCTTCTGCCTGTTAACTGCGTCTCCGCAGGTATAAAATATCTCCGTTATAAAGTTAAAAATCAGTGAGCAAAGTGTCTGCCAAATGTTTTTTCGTATCCACGGAGTCGTAATGAATCGAATGGGCGCAATGAGAACCGTGTGCAAATGACTTAGTAGAGCTTTTTTTTTAACACTTTTACAACTCCGTCCCATGATAATGCAGAGCCCTGAATGTCTGCCTCCTCGATTTTCTTCGTTTCCAAGATATTTGTGACCATGAACCCCAGAGGCAGATATGTGCAAATAATTTAATACCGCTTTTTTTTTAACAACTTTAATCGGCTGTAACGCGAAAACGCAGCGACGTAGGACCATTATTGACTGGACCAAATCGATTCGTACCGACGTAAACTGCAATCTACCTCGATGTGAAACGTGTGCAAATCATATACCGAAATGCTCGCCACCTCCCTAACTATTACGAGATATCGATTTTTTTTACCTGGTACGCTGGCTTGACGTCAAGGTAGCGTACACATTTTCTGTGGCTAAAACGGCTTGCATTGCAGCATCGAATTTACACTCAAAAATAGTTCTCAAATAGTGCCCTGGGCATCCATATTTTTTTCTTACAGAAGGAGACGTTTCTTTTTATAAAAACTACATCAAATAAATAGTCCCTGAAATAGTGCCTCTGCCAGTACCAATATTTTATGTAAAGTCGTAGTGAAACAATATAAAAAATCGATGCAAAGTTCTACATACTAAACTTTAGTAAAATCTCTTACCGAGACATGGCGCCTCATTTTCATTCAAGCGAGTTTAGACTCAAACTTTAGTTTAGAAATTGTAATAGAGTCCATTTTTGTGTGCGCCAAATGAAGCGCCATCTCTCGGTAGGTATTAGATTTTACTAAAGTTTAGTACCTACGTAGAACATTGCATCGATTTTTTATATTGTTTCACTACGACTTTACATAAATATTAGTACTGGCAGAGGCACTATTTATTTGATGTAGTTTTTATAAAAAGAAACGTCTCCTTCTGTAAGAAAAAAATTGTTAATTCGCGTGTACGCCAGCGCAACGCCAGCTCCGTGGTTTATTTAAAAGACTTATTTATATCTCCGCTCCCTGAAGATCTAGCCTCATGATCATGAGATTTTGGATGCCTAGGGCACTATTTGAGCACTATTTTTTGAGTGTAAATTCGATGCTGCAATGCAAACCGTTTTAGCCACACAAAATGTGTACGCTACCTTGACGTCAAGCCAGCGTACAGTCAAGAGCACGTCAAGCTTGACACTTTGGACTTTGTACCGTTCTTATTTAGTGCGCCATAAGCGTTACAATCGAACTGCAAGTGTAAAGCTTGATGTGCTCTTGACTGTACCAGGTAAAAAAATCGATATCTCGTAAAGTATAGAGGCACTATTTATTTGACCTAGGTACTAATTAGGCACTATTTATTGGCACTAGTCCCAGCCAAATCCCTTTCATGTGTACGCTAGCTGTACGGACACGATAGGGCGAGAGATTGTATGAATTTATAAACAAACATAAATTCAAGCGGCCACCTGTCAGACGATTATCTGTAGCGGTGGTGCCCGGGCGCGCTCCCTGTCTGCTTTCTATAATCGAGTCCCGTTTAAAAAAATGAATTAAGTTCCTAATTCTGATTCATGAAAACTTCAGATATGGCTGTATGGGCTTGATCCCTTTGCCTAAAGACAGTTTAGTTTGGAGGTTATTTTGGTTCGATGTGGATTCTGCATGTGCAAATAATTTAATTTATCTACAAATTATTCACTAAAGAAAGTGCCTAACCTTTTTTTTCTAACGAAACATAGTTCTTATTCGTGCAACTAAGAATGGAAGACATTGAAGATAATGATTACGTTGCGTCTGAACACGACCGCCTCATCAGTGCGATATCCAAACTGGACAAAACCCAGCACATAACCGAGCCAACACGCAACGAAGCCACGAACATCAACTCAGAGTTTAACCTCATCAAACGATCCAACAAACTAGACCTAGGTAAAGTCGTTAAAGTTCTAGGAGACACAGCCCATCATGTTCAAATTGGTAAGAAACTAAAGAAAAGTCAGGATGCATCGAAAATTCTACCGAAACCATTAGAGAAGCCGCAAGCTGAACGTATTAAGCGCGCGACTGGATATGAGCAGACAAAGGAGAAAGTTGGCAGATGGGATCCTGTTGTAGCTCGTAATAGGACTGTAGACTTTGTTTCGTTCCCCATAAAGCATGTTTCTACAAAGCTACAGCCTACAGACGAGTTCATATCAAAGTTCAAGTTGAAGTCTCCGCTGGAGAAGGAGTTGGATGAGCTAGATCCACCCGCGGTTCACATCGTGGAGGAAGAGGAACAGGTTTATCCGATGTCGTATCAGGAAATGGTGGAACATCGGCAGCATCTTGCTAAGCTGAGGGCACAACAATCATACAAAGCGGCTAAGGCTAAGAGGCAGAGTAAGATTAAGAGCAAGAAATATCATCGGTGAGTGTACATATTCCTAACACCGCCCGGAATCTAAACTGTTATAAAACTGTAACAGAAGTGTGTATGTACATTGAAGATATTTACTAGAAAAAGATTATGATATGGTGTTTAGGTATCCCTGACTCCAAATGAACCTTTATTAAAATTCTTGTCAATCTGTTAGATTGTATGTAACAGCATCTCACTGAAAAAAAAAAAGACTACAGAACTTTTTTATTTGGTAGCTTATGATTTGACTTAAAATCTGGTATATAATTTGTACTGACGAAGTCGCATATAAACTCTAGTGTGATACAAAACAGTCCTGCTATGAGCATACCGGACACATTATTACAGACCTACAAGGTAGAGGCCATTGGTAGCGAATGTGACACTTTTACTGCATAGTTTGAAAATTAAGCTTTTCTTCATGGAAAATCACACAATAGGCATGTTTTTCCACTGTGATCGTATTTTAATGATGATGACCTCAAAAAACTCAGTATAAGGTTTCTTTTGCAATGATTTTGTGGAAAGGATGCCAAATGTGAACCTTGCCACAATTCCAAACTAATTTCATAATTAATATAACTAAGCAGTGAATGTGTTAAAGACTTACTCTACATTTCAGTACTAAGATATTCTGTTAAAGTGTCAAGAATATCAATCATAGTTATTCACAATCTAATTTTAACTATTTCAGTATCCTCAAAAAGGAGAAGTTAAAACAACAGCTAAAAGAATTTGAAGATTTACAGCAGAAAGATCCAGAAGAAGCACTTAAGAAACTTGAAACGCTTGAAAAATCCAGAGCTTTGGAGAGGCATACTCTTCGGCATAAGAACACCGGTAAATGGGCTAAAAGCAAGTTGATTCGCGCCAAGTATGATAAAGAGGTTAGTATTTTAGCTATATTCCTTGCTAGTATAAAACAACTTACTCTGCTGAGGTCTGACAGTTTATTAAAAGGGAAACAAAATACCATGATAATTATTCTTTTTCACACAGTAACACTGTAATTTCTGCCAAATTTCTTTGATCAGCTTAGGAGTTCAGATGTAGACTAATCCACTTCTGAATTCACAATATTAGCGATGAATCTTCGTGGTAGACCTCATGATTCAGAAAAGAAATGAGAAGTCAAAAAACACAGTTAAATAAAATACTTACATCATTTGTTTACAGGTAAGACAAGAATTAGCTGAACAGCTATCAGTCAGCAGAAGTCTAACACACAAAGTACAAAACAATGACAGCACCGATGATGAACCTGACAACGAAGCTATAACTAATATGCCACTAGCTCAAGACCCTATGAATCCGTGGATGATGCAGAGATCTGACAAGTCTAATGTAGATGCAGAGTTTGATTTTGGCTACAAAAAATATTTAAAAGATAAAATGTTCAAGAAAAGGGAAGACAGTGAAGATTCAGATGAAGGCGAAGCTAATGAACAGCCTGGGAATGGTGATCTTGATATTATTAAGGATGGTGTCAGGAAAATGATTGAAGATGGAAATGAGAGTACTGATGATGCAGCCGATGTAGAAGCACCTATTCAAAAGAAACAGATTAGAAACAAGTCAGAATCCAGTCAAAAGAAAGTCCAAAAATCATTAAAAACATCTAGTAAGAAATTGTCTCCAAAGGCAAGAAAATTAGTAGCTACTACAAATTGGATGGTAGAATCAGTTGAACCTGTTGATACTTTATCTAGAGAAGATATATCAACTGCTTTTGATTCCTATGAAAATAGCATAGCAGGACAAGTTGAGAAAAAGTTGAAGCAACTCAGGAAAAACATTGAAAAACTAGAAAAAAGTACTAGCACAAAGAGAGATTTACCTAAAGAAAAAGAAGAAAGAGACAATTTGGAGTATTTAAAGCTAAGAAATAAGAAAGTAAAAGCAGTCATTGATGAAGAATTGATAGAAACAGGATCAAGAAATCCTGAACAAACACAAAATAAGGAAAAACCTGCATCTAAAGTTTTGAAAACTCTTCAAACAGCTACACAAGCAACTACAGATACAAAAAACACAGATGCCAATATTGATCCCAGCAGATTTATACAAGTGAAGCCTAAATATCTGAACACTGCTTTATCAGAGGCTGAAAAAGACTTTGATCTTTTGGATGATGATGAACAAGTAGTTCCAAAAGTTAACATTGAGGAGGTTTTTGAAGAGGATGATGTTGTTGCCAGTTTTAGACAAGAAAAAGAAGACGAGGCCAATAAGGACAAGCCTGAAGATATTGACCTGAGCTTGCCGGGATGGGGAAGCTGGGGAGGCAAAGGGGTGAAAGCTCCTAAACGAAGGAAAAACAGATTCATTATTAAAGCTCCCCCAAAAGTACCCAGACGTGATGAAAATAAGGGCGACATTATTATCAAAGAGTATAAAAACCCAAAACTCACTTCACACAAAGTAACAGAGGTACCTTTTCCATTCACAAGTGTGAAAGAATATGAGGCATCTATTAGGGCTCCTTTAGGAAACACATTTGTATCAGAAAAAGCACATAGGAAACTTATCAAACCCAGTGTAATTACTAAAGCGGGAGCGATTATTGATCCAATGGATGAAGAAGAATTACTTGTTAAGAAAAATCGTAACTTTAAAAATGCTGATGTTATTGCTCTTTTAGGACAGAAATAAAAATTAACAAAGTCAGTACATTTATTTACTTTTATTTTTAATCTTAAGAACTATTTTAGAATACGAGAACAGCACTATAGAATCCACATAGAGGTGTTCAGCAAAAACATGATCACCCAGTTCATGAAAGCCGTAGACCATAACCACTTACATTATGATGTAATAAATCCTAAAATGGCAAATAAAAAACTGGGTAATAATTAGCTACGAATAAAAAATACCATAAGATTAGCCTTCATTTTTGCTGTAATTTCAATGTTAGATCAATGATAAGGATTTCAAAAGGAGATAAAATAAAGTCCATGTATCACTTGCTATTTTAATAAATGTGTGCTTTGCAGACTATCTAGCTGTCTTGAGACTGCAAATATGCATCCAAATGTGGCAAATTGAGAGTGGGTGTTGAGTGAAAGTCTCAAATAGCTCATTTGAGATTTTGCCTGTCTTGAACATATTAAAAATTAGTACTCCATAGTACCTTATCAGCTTAGACTACTTATATAAGGACCGGCCTTGCAGTAGCATTTCCCCTCTGCCACGGTATAAGATCAATGATCATGTACATTCAACATTCAATTTTATAACTTATCACTAAACTAGACAGCCTATTATTGCGAAACAATAATTTCGAACTTAGAACGTTTGTGGTTTACACGAGACTACTTTTCATGATTTTGAACATTCAAAATTAGAATCTAAAATCATAGGGAATAAAATCCAAAGTTGCGGATAACATGTTACCTCGCCCCCCGCAAAAAGTTGCAGAAAGTTTGTTAGTAGAATGACACGTGGTTACGCGTCCCGATATAATTAGTCTAAGCTTATCATTATCAGTATTCTTATGCTGCCTCCACACACTTGCAGCTGCTTACACGAGAATGCTGTACATAGACGCTTCTATAAAGTACCTAAACTAAAACTAACGAGTCAATGTACAGAGGGCTCGCCTAATCTCGCACGAGCATGCGCAGGTAGCATTAGATGATTAGAGAAACTAAACTACACTACACACCTACACGTACAGGGGGCGACACAAGTATGACACCATCACCTCTTACAAATAACATTGGAATATTCCTTTTAGTTGTCCTGTACACTTCTTCGTAGGTCTCCTCGTCTATTTCAACTGTTGTTATCGTTTCTTCAGCATCACCTAGGACCATGTTGAGATGTTGATCGTAAGCCTGAAATATAAGGTTAGGTGAGTATTTCAAAAGACAATGCCAAAACCAGGCTAAAAATTATGATGACGTCATCATTTATTTACCAAAAATATTTGATCTGAATTATGAATCCCTTCAAATGTATTTTTAGCCCTGTAAGAATTAGCCTAGTAAATGTAAACATTTTACCTTGCAAAAGGTCCGGTATCCACGATTTTTTTATATGTTATACGGGTATAGGTCCTTATTAAAAATCCAAGTTTTCGACCTTGAGGTGCTGCCGCGGGCTCTGCCATGTCCATAAAAGAACGAAAATTTCGAAGATTTTTCAGTTTTCATTATTTAAAATCTAAAGCTTAGGTTTAAGAGTCAAATTATGTTTTAGAGGAATTAAGAGCACTAAATGCGCTACAGTTTGGTTTCGGAATCATCTTTTTATACTGTATAGTTACCGAGATACAGCACTTCAAAATAAGGGCAGTTAGGGCTAATTCCTAACTGCCTGTGGGTGCAGAAAAGTTGGGCTCAAGAGGGTTTTTTGTGTGTAGGTAATCTCTGGAAGTACCAAACCGATTCGTAAAATTCTTTCACTGATAGAAAGCTACACTATCCCTGATTACCATAGCCTACATTTAATGATGCAGAAAAAAAAATTCTGTTCGACATCTAAGTATTTGTTTACCAATTGACATTTGCTGAAAATTTACAAGTGTCGCATCTTATGGTTCAAAAAACATATTGTAGCGCATTATTTATACTTCTTCTGAACACCTTCACAGTGAAACCTAAAGTTAATAACATATTTAATTTAAAAAAAAACTAAATTTTAAGGAATTAGTCATACCTCTCCTTACTTTGAGGTGTTGTATCTTGGGAACTATTCAGTATATAAAGATGATTCAACTATTAGATTTGGTCTTCTTTAAAGCTTTACTAAACAAGTTTGCTCTAAAACCTGACGTTTAAGTTTTACTGAAAAAGTCTCAAAATTTTCGTTGTTTTATGGTCACACCAGAGCCCGCGGCAGGACCCCAAGGTCGAAAACTTGAATTTTTTATTAAGGACCTCTACCTGTATAACATATCGAAAAATCCCGGATACCCAACCTTTTGTAAGGTAGGGTATCATTTTCCAAACAGATTTACTGAACTAAATGGGGGTTTCAAAATAAAATAAATTTTTTTAGTAATGATTTTGTTTTTATATCCTATCTATTTTTTAAATAAGGATTATTTTAATATTTCCCATTAAATATTTTACGATTTTCTTGTTGTAATAATGCTTAGTACATTTCCTATCTTAGTGTGACAATTTGGCCAGACGCAAGTTCAGCTAACTTTCATATAATTTTGGGCATCTCTGATCTTTTAGTGGTAGACCAACTTTTGAGAATGGTTTCTACGGGATGCAATGATCAGTTCAATTTAATTACTTTTATAGTGAAATTGGCTTATGTTTGGCCGGGCTCTTTGTGACAGTAAATGGTAATGAGGCATGAGATGGCATGCACTCCCACAAGATGTCTATTTGCTTTGAACATACCTACTGCATATTATTTGATCATTGACCATTTTTATCTCTCTTTACAACAATCGTTTTCAACTTGAAGAATTTTCAATTGCTTGTTTCAATGTTTGTGACTCAATCATGCATAAACAAACAGCTTAACGGATTTGGATGAAATTTAGCACACTGATAACATATTCTGGATTACATAGGATAATTTTGTCAATGCAGACAAAGTCAAAGGAAATTTTAGTGATTTATAACTGTAATCCGGGATAAGGATCCGGTGCTGTTACTTACATGCAATTTCCCACGTAGTTCTCGTTCATTACGCATTTTCACATATATCCTTTCATCTAAGCTTAGTCGTATCAGATCTAAAGGTTCCTTTACAGTCATAACAGACACCTGAAAAAATAAACAATTTCAAATGCAATAAATTCCATGAGTATAATTATGTTGTACGGGAAAACCACTTGATTACACTTAGAAAGAGGTATAATAATTTGTTTGTGCAAGTTATAAGATAAAACACGGTTCAAATCTATGTAAACTATTATAAAAGTGTAACAGAAGTGTGTCTGTACATTGATGATATTTACAAGAAAAAGTTTGTTCGAGCATCACGAAAAAACTACTGAACCGATTATGATTAAACTTTTCTGTTTGATAGCTTATGACTTGACTTAATATCTTGTATATAATTTGTGCGGCCGAAGTCGCGGGTAAACTCTAGTTTTGATATAAAATTCTTATTTAGACCTCTTAGTAAGAAGCTTACATTTTCGCCGTCGTCAGCCATCGTTCAGGTATTTTTATGACGCAGGAAGGATTAAGACTATGTTGACCCAAAAATTTGCTATATCAGAAAAGTTTTACACAACGGAAATCCGCAAAATATGAAATGAAAACAAAGTTAAAATGTATTCGTTTTGATTTTGAGGTTAGTTTTATGTCCAGTGTTGCCAGATCCAATTTTCGAAATACGGGAGGTGTACCAATAAAAAATCGGGAGATGTATGGGCGACATTATGAAAAAATCGGGAGATACATTTTTCCTTAAAATTAATCAGACCATGGTCTTTTAATAAATGTTTTTTTAACATTTTTTCGTTTACTTTAAAATCATAGCAATTGCAATTTTTTAAAATATTTTTCGTGTGCAAGATCCCTGAATTTCCTACTTTGGCCGGTTAACCAAAGCAAAAGCAGGTTTATTTCGCTACTTTGCAATGTTGCAAAATTAGTAAACTATAACTGCCAAAGCTTGCCATTGAATAGGTATTCAACTTGATGTTATTAAGTCAAAGTATAGTTTAGGCTACGCATTTTACAAAGTTATGTACACATTTAACATGACATTGCATAGCTTAGCATTTAATTTTGTTCCGTTTTACGCAGTTTTTTCGAAAAAAAAGTTCTTAAAAAATCGGGAGATTTGAGTAGGAATCCGGGACATCGGGAGACATTGACAAAAATCGGAAGATATCCCGGAAAATCGGGAGATCTGGCAACAGTGTTTATGTCAAAAAAAGCGTTTGCCGAATACGTAGTGCTGCGACTGATATGATTCGAAGTTGATACGATTTTAGATAATTTTTAATTCTCTCACTGATTCGAATCAGCGAAAGGCCAGACAGATCCAATGTACCCGAAACCGACGAGCGTGCGCGAAACGAATTATGAATGAGGAAGAGGTGAAACAAAAGAAGGCCTATTCCAATGGGACACAGGGGCGTGACGTGAGTATTAAGTGTGTATGTATGGTTCGAGTCTTTTTGAAGGAATGCGGAATTTTCTAAAAGCCTATAAAAACAGCAGTTCCTTAATAATTTAGGTAATAAGATTTCATAAAGTAATAACCATCCCAGGTGTTTTGATAATTCGAGTCAGTTCAAACTTCAAAGAAATCGTCAAATGGTACAACACTGAACACATGAAAAAGTTAACTGTGTGTCTCTGGTAAAATTGTGCTGCTTTTTTAGCATATGCATTTTGTTAGTTTAAATGAGTAAAAGAGACAATACTAAAGAACAATGAGTTTTTTTTCCTTGTCTCGTCCGTCATATACACCACAAACTGAACGAAATAAGCACACCGGCTTCGTTTGACATGAATTTCTGAAAACAAATTGTCATATTTGTCAATGTCAAGTAATTTCCATGAAAAAGTTATAGTTTACGCACGCAATAAATCGCGGACGCCTTATACAATGAAATAATTGTTAGGAATAATCTCTAAAGTTATATTCAGTTCGCAATATGGTTCGAGGCGGGTAAGTTTTCGTAGTTTCACCAAAAGATGACTTCACTGTGTCACAGACTAACCTCAATTAATTCAAGCTATAATTTGTGTGTTGTTTTCAGGCGTGACCGGGATCGCGAGCGTGACCGCGAGCGCAGGCGGTCTCACAGCCGGTCCGCGTCTCTGGACCGCAAGCGACGACGCTCGCGGTCGCGCAGTCGCGACAGACCCTCGAAGTCGTCGAAGAGGAAACGCAGTCGCAGCAGAGAGAGGGACTCTAAGCGTGAACGCAGTAGGGAGAGGGAGAGGGATAGGAAGAGGTAATATGTTTGTTTATTTGTTTTCTGAATGGACTTGTACACTGTAAGGGCCCTTACAGACGAGCGACACTTTGCTGTCACGGTGGGTCGCAGAGCGTCGCGCTCATACATTTTACGACACCCGGCGACCGCAAAGTGTCGCTCGTCTGTGAGAGCGCTAAAGCAGGCACTCCACTCTCGCGAGAACTTCTCGGTGAGAACTTTCAAGGAAAATTACTACGGGTTATGAAGTCACGAGAACAGTGAAGGGCATCCACACTCTCGTTCTCGGCGAGAATGTAGTGCCCGCATAAGATGGTTCAGGTAGCAATTGTTGTTGTCCCGCATGTTACTATAATACTGACAATTAGTATTACTTCCCTTGGTCATATACTTGCATGAGCTTTTGACCTGCGATGGGACTTGGTCCGCGTGAATTACCCCCATAGAGAATTCACATGCTCCCCCTGGGAAGCGTTGACGTATCGGCTTGTGTCTATAGAAAATGTTGTAGCCACCAAAGGGGGTGAAGGACGGTTGCGGGGAGGGTGGAGAGACAAAAAGCATCTTGCGGTGGAAAGCGGAACCTCTTTCTTAAGGTTAAGGTTCAAGGTGCATTTAAATAGGCTACTTCCCGCTAGAGTTTACATTGCGACATCTAGTAACGAGTAGCAATACTTAGTAAAACAGAAGCAACCTCGAAGCAACAAAAAAAACAATTAAAAAAAATATATCCACGATACAGGGGTTGAACTCAGTATCCAAATTAATTTTTAGTTCGCAAATGTGTGTTGTTTATTTCCTTTTCTGAATATCGGAACAGAATGTCAAAATTATGTGAATAATTTTTGAACGTAATAGGTAGGTAAGTAAGTACCTATAAATAATGCTCAAAAATTAACTGTCATTGTTATAGATTTCCATAAATTTTTCTTAATTTTGGCGTCAAAGGAATTCTGAAAATTTTAAAAGCTTTATTAGGTACAAAAAACAAGGGTGATAATTAAATAATAAAATATTTAAATTGAATGTCCTGAGTACACTCTTTTGTACTGCTACTCCACACTACGTGGCGCTAGTAGTAAGTTCATGCCATGGCTGCCGGAATAACACTGAAGTGAGCTCAGGGACGTCACAATGACGTCAAGCCCAGTTGGGTATATTTGTGCACAGTTCGTTACGCCATCTCCTCTTACTCCATGATTACCCCTTTAGGGGTCGATTTTTTGAAACATCCTTTCTAAGTGCACCCTTACATCTTCTGTAGAATATTTATTCTTTTCATGTTTCTATCTTCAGTGGTTTGAGCACACCGGAACATTATTGTGGATCTACAAGACAGATCCTATTATCCATACAACCTTTGTTTTAGGTCTGCAATAACCAGTTCCATGGTGAGCTCAACCCAACTTCTGAGTCTGGATTGTGTCGCATTCCACAATGTCAGATTGTCAGCACATATCTCGTTGTGGTTTTAGGCTTAGCCGTGTGTTAAACATTTGAAATTGTTGACCTTTTATTATAAAAACTCTTGCTTTCAGCGATAAGCGTGATGATAAGAGTAAATCCAGCGGTAAGTCTTCAAGGAAGAAGTCACCAGATAAAGATAACAAGGACAGGTCTAAGTCAAACGAGAAGACAATCAAGTCTGAAAACTCTGAGTATGATCCCGGCCCCATGGACAAGGTGAGTTATTTGATTTTTTTTCCCTTCATATTGTTTAGCAGTTGTTTCAAACCAGCACCTCCACCAGCGTTTTTGACGACTGCTGTATGAATCCATCTAGTTTCTAACCTCACTCTACCCTAACACTTCCTGCACTGTTAATGCATATACCGACAGGGTCCAGCTTAATTTGCTGATGGTTTTTTAAGTGGATTATCAGCCCATAAAACTACAACTTTCTCTATGGTACCAACATCTGTCCCGTATATTTGGGTCAAGTAAAATCACAGTTTTGCATGAAGGAGCTGATTTAATTTTCGCGATTTTCATGTTCTTTATCAAAAGTTGTTCAGTATGATGGGATGGTCTGATCATGCTCTTAAAAAACCATCAGCATTGATATGCTGATGCTTCTTAATAGAAGGACCCTGGATTGGGGTCATTTTGAACCAACAAACAGAGACAAATTTAAGCCAATTAGGTATGAACAAGTTTATGCCTGTCGTATTGGAAGTTCAGTACATCATCACACATGGAGGCTCATTACATTATGCAACCCATGTTAGGTTTAGTGGTAGAATCATTTAATTAAACACTTATACCATTTTCATTAAATGGATGTTATTTATATTGTCATTAGTTTGATATCATGAAAAGGAGCACTATGTGTGGACTTGTGATAAAAAGCCCATGTATCCATGGATGGAGCTAAAACGATTATAAATATTTAAAGCAATGCTGAGTCAATATTTCAACTAACCTATTTCTTACTCCCTTTTCAATGCAGGAAGAAGAACAAAGTAGGTTGGAAGCAGAGATGCAGAAGCGCAGAGAACGCATTGAACGCTGGCGCGCTGATCGTAAGCGCAAGGAACTCGAGTCTGCCAAGAAAGAAGTGCAGAAGGGCAGCATTGTGAGCAACATACAACTGCCTGCTGCTAAGAAATGGTCTTTGGAAGACGATTCCGGGGATGAAGGTATGTGGTTTGCAAGTGGTACTACCTCTATAATATAATGATTTGTTTTGATATAATGTGTGGTGGCTTAACCTAATACCTTCGTTGAGGGTAGGCCTGTGCCCTGCAGTGGGGCACATAATTTTAAGCTCATGATGATGATGATGATGTTGTAGGTGAAGACGGAGAAGGCAAAGAGAAACAAGCTGCTGCTGCTGCTCTAGCCTTAGAGAAGAAACAGGAGGAGGATGAAATTGATCCCCTGGATGCATACATGCAGGAAGTGCAGCAAGTGAGTTTAATAATTATGATTTAGAGAAGCATGGGACAAGTTTTATTGAATTCTTAACGGAATATAATTTAGTAAAGTGATTATAGATATTGGAGGAGGCCTTTGCCGAGAGGCACTGTGAACTGAGAGACATTCTTAAGCGAAATAAGTATATTACACACAACACAACAGTTCAGGATAAAGGACTTATTGATTGATTGATTGAAAGTGTAACATTGTGACTGATTTTGAACATAACTTTCAATAACTAGCCCACTAAATAAAATCCACCAAGAGCTTTTTTGGTTTGTTAATTTTGTATAGTCAACTCATCAACGTAAATTTAAATACACAGAGTTCAACTGGTAAAAAAATCTGTGCATGCATATCAATCTACTGAGAAATATGATGCTATGTACTACCCGTTCACGACCAGTTGGCTGTCGATGACCGTTACACAATTTCCCCACAGGCACATTAATTGGTCCCGTCGACAAAAAATAATATAAAAGGCAAATAAAAATTTAAAATTAAAAGCGATATTAGTGACCGGGACGGATGTGCCGTACGTGGTTGCGTTGCTAAAGGTTATAAAATTGCGTTTATTAGGGTCTCTTAGGGGTGCGGTGTGGGGAAGCGGGAAGGGAGGTAGCGGCCAACTCGAAGTGAATGACTAGTATGTCTGCTGTATACCTGAAACTGAAGGCGACTTTAAATTGGAGGATTGTGAAGCAGTAGTAGTGGTAGTGGTTGTGTTCTAGTAGTCTCCGCGGAATCGTTTTTATAATCCTAAACTGTAACGTATTTTAATGATTTTTTTTTGTGGGGTAAAATCGTTTTTGCTTTTTGTATAATATTCAAATCAATCTGAAAGCATTGTTGTGGTTTTAGGAAGTGCGTAAAGTGAATCAGTTGGATCAATCGCGGGGCATGAGTGTACCGACCACTGGAGGCACAGGTATCGTCATCGTTACAGGAACTGCCAAGAAAACTGTCGCCGAACACAAAAATAAAGGTAAATACGTTATATTGCATGCATAAATGAATTTAAGAACAACACTCTTGTTGGTGAAAGACTATGGGACCAAATAATTATAAAGGATACATTTTTAGTCAGTTGTTAAAGTCAATAGTTAAAATTTTCCACACTGAAAAAAAAATTCCCATACTGTATCCTTTCCTCAAGTGCATTGGTCTCCTAAGGTATACATAGGTATTCGGGTCGGCATGTTTTGCTAGAGATGGCTAATGAAAAGCCGAACCGAATGTGCCGACCCGAGCATGTGTGTAGCACCCCTAATACGACATAACTCTGATCTTTTCCTCCTATGAATAAATAGTAATAAAAACTCACAGATTCAGAAACTTCTAATAAATTAATCCTAGGGAAAGTAATGACCATGTTATTGATTAGCATTTATTAAAGTATAGCTCATATTTCTTATTTCGAATATAAATAAGATGATGCTAATTATTTATTTGCAACAGGTGAACTAATAGAACAGAACCAGGACGGTTTAGAATATTCATCGGAGGAAGAAAACGAAGATATTAAAGACACGGCCGCTAACCTGGCTTCCAAGCAACGCAAAGAACTCGCTAAAGTTGACCATGCTAGTTTACAGTACCAACCCTTCAGAAAAGCTTTTTACACTGAGGTAAGAAATTTAAATTAAGATATCTTATATAAACAAACATAGCTGTTTATAGGCTGATGATGATGATGATATAAACAAACATTTTAATATCGTTGTTGGTAAGCTTCTTCTCTTCCTGTTACCCCTACGTGAGATATAGGGCTCGTATGATAGCTCTCCACCGGTTGCGATCTTGGGCAGCACTTTAGATATCCTCCCAGGTCATGTTGAGATTTTTAGCCTCTACTTCCACAGAGCGGCGCCAGGTTGTTTTAGGGCGTCCCCTCTTTCGTTTGCCTGGTGGGTGCCATTCTAAGGCTGTCTTGGATGGGTGATCGTCAGGCCTCCTTAATACATGACCTAGCCACTGCCACTTTCGAGTAAGGATCACTTTCTCTATACGCTGCTGACCCGTCCGTCTCCATAGCTCTTCGTTTGAGATGGTATTTGGCCAGAAGATCTTTAGTATTTGCCTGAGGCATTTGTTAATAAAGACTTGGAGTCTATCTGCGACCGCTTTTCGGATGAACCAAGTTTCACAGCCGTATAGTAGAACCGTTTTGACGTTTGAGTTGAACAGCCTAAGCTTTGTCGTCCTAGTGATTGTGGACGACCGCCATACGGGTTTTAGTTGACCGAAAGAATTTGTTGGTAAGCACATGTATGAAATGAGAAGGGCTGGAACGATTTTTTTAAATTTTCATAACAATCCGAATAAGGTTTTTATTCAGGACGTCGTCTGTCGGGTTGGCTAGTTTATAATAAGTGGGAACTGCTTACCGGAAGGCGCAGCGTGGGCAGGCGCAAGGTGGACCGACGACCTGGTGAAGACGGCGGGAAGCCGTGGGATGAACGCAGCGCGGGATCAGTCGTTGTTTCGATCCTTGGGGGAGGCCTATGTCCAGAACTCTGGACGTCTATCGGATGAGATGATGATGATTTTTTTTTGTTTAGTCTTCTTATTGAAATGTGACAAAGTTTTTCATTTACCGGTCCTGCGCTTCTCTCATCCAATGGGTTTCAGCATGTAACCTTCACAAAATATTGTTTTTTCTAGGTGAGTGAATTATCTCGTATGACTACAGAAGAAGTAGAAGCTTACAGAACAGAGTTAGAAGGTATCAGAGTCAAGGGTAAAGGTTGCCCAAAGCCCATAAAGAATTGGGCGCACTGCGGCATCAGTAAGAAGGAACTTGATATACTGAAGAAGCTGAACTTTGAGAAACCTACGCCGATTCAGGCTCAAGCTATTCCTGCTATCATGTCTGGAAGGTGAGTTTGTATTATTAATCATGTTTTATCTTATTCACATAGTGGTTTTTATAACTTAGACCAAAACCACATACCGTTGCAAAAAATTGTTTCAATAAAAACATAAACAATTTAATTACTCTTTAAATACTGCCGGTAGGACTACCAATAAACATTTAAAATATGAGTGTTAAATAGGCCTATAATATAATTCTATCAGATTTACAACCAGATGCTGGAACCAAATGAAGAAATTATAACGATTTTTCCGATTTTCCTACTCTGGAAATTCACTTTTAGAAATTCGCTCGTCTAGAAAACTACGCATTTTTAACACCCGGGTTCTCGTCGTGGATTATAAATTACTAGATCAGATTTTCGATTATGATGGTTCCATAGTGAAAATTGCTCAGTTTGATGGTTTAAATTTAAATATTACTCTGGTGTTTTGTTACACCCTATACAGTGTACAGGGTCCTTGTTAATATGCTGACGTAGCATTGAATTTGTTGTATGGCACAGCTGTTTTTTTTTTCGCGATATCGATGTTGGTCCCATATATAAAGTTGTTTAGTTTGAGGGTCTGATCATCCCCTTTAAAAACCGTGTTGTATATCCAAAATATGCATACCGGCAGAGGAATCATTAGAATGAATTTTAAATTTTTCCCTTCTTTTTCAGAGACTTAATAGGCATTGCAAAGACGGGGTCCGGTAAGACCCTCGCGTTCATCCTGCCGATGTTCAGACACGTGCTTGACCAGCCTCCGCTCGAGGACACCGACGGGCCAATATCGCTCATAATGACGCCCACTAGAGAGCTCTGCATGCAGATAGGGAAGGACATCAAGAAGTTCGCCAAGTCGTTAGGGTTGAGAGTCGTTTGCGTTTACGGAGGCACTGGCATTTCTGAACAGGTATTTTTAGGTTTATTTAATTAGATGGCACAGAATATACTAGGCGTAAATTTAAAAGCATTCCTGATTAAACGGGGTGCTTCAGAGCATCAAACTACAACTTTCACTAAGCGAACTTCAAAATCGCGAAAAAAAATATTTTCTTCCTGCTACTCTATGAAAATTTACGAAATTGTCTGTAAGAAAAAAGTCTATTACTTTGTTCGGAAGTCGGCTGGAAAAAATCGGACGTTGCGTGCTACCTCGCCCCCGTCTACGTCTGTACCTCTAGGGCGCGCTGCGCACGAAATTGACGGCCTATAGGTACCGAACCGAAATGTTTGGAATCAACCTTTTTTCGCGATTTCCCCTGGCCCTGTAGTGAATGTTGTTCTGTTTGGTGGTATGAAGCACTCCCCTAAGTATGTAAGAGACTAGACCAGATACTTAATAGGCATTGCAAAGACCCTCGCGTTCATCCTGCCGATATTTAGAATGTCTCTGAATGCCTCATCGGGAAATATAGTCGCGAGCTTATGATATAATATTGCAGATAGCGGAATTGAAGCGTGGCGCGGAGATGATAGTGTGCACGCCTGGTCGTATGATCGACATGTTGGCCGCCAACTCGGGCCGCGTGACCAACCTGCGCCGCGTCACCTACATCGTGCTGGACGAGGCCGACAGGATGTTCGACATGGGCTTCGAGCCTCAGGTATGTACGTTGCGCGGAGATGATAGTGTGACATGTTGGCCGCCAACTCGGGCCGCGTGACCAACCTGCGCCGCGTCACCTACATCGTGCTGGACGAGGCCGACAGGATGTTCGACATGGGCTTCGAGCCTCAGGTATGTACGTTGCGCGGAGATGATAGTGTGACATGTTGGCCGCCAACTCGGGCCGCGTGACCAACCTGCGCCGCGTCACCTACATCGTGCTGGACGAGGCCGACAGGATGTTCGACATGGGCTTCGAGCCTCAGGTATGTACGTTGCGCGGAGATGATAGTGTGACATGTTGGCCGCCAACTCGGGCCGCGTGACCAACCTGCGCCGCGTCACCTACATCGTGCTGGACGAGGCCGACAGGATGTTCGACATGGGCTTCGAGCCTCAGGTATGTACGTTGCGCGGAGATGATAGTGTGACATGTTGGCCGCCAACTCGGGCCGCGTGACCAACCTGCGCCGCGTCACCTACATCGTGCTGGACGAGGCCGACAGGATGTTCGACATGGGCTTCGAGCCTCAGGTATGTACGTTGCGCGGAGATGATAGTGTGACATGTTGGCCGCCAACTCGGGCCGCGTGACCAACCTGCGCCGCGTCACCTACATCGTGCTGGACGAGGCCGACAGGATGTTCGACATGGGCTTCGAGCCTCAGGTATGTACGTTGCGCGGAGATGATAGTGTGACATGTTGGCCGCCAACTCGGGCCGCGTGACCAACCTGCGCCGCGTCACCTACATCGTGCTGGACGAGGCCGACAGGATGTTCGACATGGGCTTCGAGCCTCAGGTAAGGGTGTTTATTTATTTATTTTCGGGGTTGAGGCCCCAACCCAAAAGAAGCTTGAAGCCTGTCAAGACAGGCTTGCACTTGTGCCACTTAGACCATCGTTGGTCCTTTGTGAACGTCCTTTTTAGGGTTCCGTACCCAAAGGGTGAAAACGGGACCCTATTACTAAGCCTGCGTTGTCCTTCCGTCCGTCAGTCCGTCCGTCCGTCCGTCCGTCCGTCCGTCCGTCCGTCCGTCCGTCCGTCCGTCCGTCCGTCCGTCCGTCCGTCTGTCCTACCTATTTAGGGCTGTAACTTTTGAACCGTAATAGCTAGATAGTTGAAATTTTCTCAAATTATGCGTTATTACGGCGGATTTGTTAACAAATAATAAAAATTACAAAGTTAAAAATTAAGGGGGGTTCTCAACAAGAAACTAGTTTTTATCAACGTTTTTTCTTCACGCTCTATCGTAAAAGCAGTAATACATACAAGCGAAAAAACTTAGCGTGATTATAGAGCAAACTCTGCAGGATAACAACAAATACTAAAAACCGGCCAAGTGTGAGTCGGTCTCGCGCTAAAGGTACCGGACAGAAAAAGTTTTTTTTCTAAGTTAATAATGTTGTGTTCCTTGGTGGTCTGGTACGGAACCCTCAGTGCGCGAGTAGCCCGACTCGCACTTGACCGGTTTTATTTACAGTTCTAATCCCTTATCCCCACTGCGGCCCGGAATCTTAGTGGGTTTTTGATCGGTATGGCTTGTATCATCTGGTGTCAACACCTGGCTACAAAAATATAATAAAACCGGTCAAGTGCGAGTCGGGCTACTCGCGCACCGAGGGTTCCGTACCACACCACCTCAGAACATAACATTATTAACCTAGAAAAAAAGTGTTTTTGTCCGTGACCTTTAGCGCGAGACCGACTCATACTTGGCCGGTTTTTAGTATTTGTTGTTATTCTGTAGAGTTTGCTCTATAATCACACTAAGTTTGACGCTTGCATGTATTACCGTTTTTACTAGAGAGCGTGAAGAAAAAACGTTGATAAAAACTAGTTTCTTGTTGAAAACCCCCCTTAATTTTTAACTTTCTGACATTTTTATTATTTTTTAACAAATCCGCCGTAATAACGCATAATCTGAGAAAATTTCAACTATCTAGCTATTGTGGTTCAAAAGTTAAAGCCCTAAATAGGTAGAACAATCTGTCTGGGGACCTTTATAGACATAGAAGGGGCCTTTGACAGAACCAGCTTTACCAGCATCAACGCCGCCCTAGCCAGACACGGAGTAGACGAGGTTATATCTGGCTGGATAGGTAACATGCTATGTAAACGGGTGGTAAGAATTGAAGGGAATGAGTCACAACGGGCACTAGTCGCTAGGGGATGTCCTCAGGGAGGTGTCCTCTCTCCGCTGCTCTGGAACTTAGTTGTGAACGACCTTATTACAACCCTTAATAACCAACGGTTTTACACTATCGGATATGCCGATGACTTGGCTATCCTCGTAACAGGACGATTCGCAAACACGATATGCGACGTTACAAGAGCAGCGCTTCGCATAGTTGAGAGATGGTGCACAGATTACGAACTAACAGTTAATCCGGATAAAACGGAACTAGTTATGTTCACTAACAAACGAAACTTAGGCAATTATCAATTGCCTAAACTATTCAACACCGAGCTAAGGCTATCGCCTGAAGTAAAATATCTCGGCATAATATTAGACAGCAAGCTGAATTGGAACAGCCACCTGAACAATAAATTAAACAAAGCGAGCATTGCCTTTTGGCAATGCCGAAGGATGATGGGCAAAAAGTGGGGCCTATCTCCAAAAATAACGCTGTGGCTCTACACTGCAGTAATAAGACCGATGGTCAGCTATGGAGCAGTAGTCTGGTGGACAAGGACGAAGCTCGCTACTACCATAAGTAAATTGCAACGGTTCCAGAGAGCTGTCTGCACGGCAACGACGGGATGCATGAGGACGGCACCCACTGCTGCCCTAGAATCAATGCTAGATATTCCGCCACTACAGCTATTCATTCAACAAGAGGCAGCCAGCTCTGCGATCCGCATGAGCACACTTAAACTCTGGAGAAACACTGGTGTCCCACACGCTAAAATTGTCAGTAACGCAATAGAGGATATCCCCCTCTGCTCGGCTATAAATGACAGGATACCGGCCCAATTCGTATTCGACAAAAAATACAAAATACAACTGTATGAAGAAGATTTCGAGAGCTTAAACACCAGAGATCTTAGAATCTTCACTGACGGTTCCAAAACTGATACAGGTACAGGCTCCGGGGTCTTCTCGGAAGACCTGCATATCAAAATATCTTCGCCTCTAGGGACACATAATACGGTGTTTCAGGCTGAATGCATGGGCATCACCCTAGCAGCCAGAGCGATTAAGGATAGAGCGACTACCAATCACTCAATCAGAATTCTATCGGATAGTATGTCCACACTAATGGCACTCCAAAGCAATGTTATCACATCAAGCATAGTTCTGGAATGTCACAAAGCCCTGGCAGAGGTATGTGAAGGTAACCACATCACCCTGCAATGGATAAAAGGCCATAGCAATTCGCGTGGTAATGATGCAGCGGATGAACTGGCGAGACGTGGGTCCAGCACAGTCGCAATAGGGCCCGAGCCTATTATACCGCTACCTTTCGGCTGGATCCGCTCGCAGCTACGCAAGCGCACCAGTCAAAAACGGGACGCACTCTGGGCTGCACTAACAGAATGCGAACAGGCGAGGAGTGCTCTACCTAGGGTGAACCCTCGTCTCGCCAGGAGCCTCTTGCGTCTCAGGAGAGCTCAACTACGCATAGTTACTGGAGCCCTGACTGGTCACGGTCCTTTTAACAAACATCTGTTCAATATTGGTGTTACTAACAGTCCTCTATGCAGGGTGTGCATGGAGGTTGAAGAAACGGCTGCGCACGTGCTGCTGGAATGCAACGGGCTAGCACACTATCGGGCACACCTCGGATCACCGGGGTCCCTTCCAGAGGTCTTCAACAGCATTAACAAGCTGGTGGGCTTCCTGGAGGAGCTGGGATGGCAGGAGTAGTCATTCCCACCCAACGCAAAATAGGCGCCTAAGTCGTCGAGTTGCGGAAAATGAGCCCGCTCAACCAATACCAATACCAATACCAATAGGTAGAACAGACGCACGGACGGACGGACGGACGGACAACGTAGGCTTAGTAATAGGGTCCCGTTTTCACCCTTTGGGTACGGAACCCTAAAAACACCACTGAAGAACCAATGACACGAAAAGAAGAATACCTGTCTACCTAGATGAGTACTGCGTTTGTTCGTCAGGGGGTTACAGTCACATAGGCATAGAAGGTGCAGAGGAGGTAAGGGTAACTTACAGTGTATCTGAAGTAGAAAACAAGGTTTACCAAAGAGCAGTGGAGCCAATTATCACTGTGTGACACAGCACAAATTATGCGGTGAACTGCTCAATCATTTACCCCCTAACAATTAAGAGTCCTTGATACAGATATAAAGAATGCCAGGTAGTAAGGATTGTTAATTTAATCAGTCGTTTTGTGCAGGTGATGAAGATCATAGACAACGTCAGGCCGGATAGACAGACAGTGATGTTCAGCGCTACGTTCCCGCGGCAAATGGAGGCGCTCGCTAGAAGGATATTGCAAAAACCCATCGAAATTCAGGTATACCGGACAAATTCCTTATCTCTTTGAATTAACGAACTCATAGTCACATGTTATGATGGCTGAAACTGTAATTAAACTGTACGAGACGAGACTGACGTCTGTGGCTTATGATACCTTGTGCCAAAGTCTAAGTGAAACACAAAGTCCAAATTACTCGGACATCTTTTGTAATTAAGATCTATGACGTTATTTATTAAGCGATATCAGTTATTATGATTCTGCGCACATGTTATCTCATGTTTTAATTAATTTATACTTGACGTTCCCCTGTCCCGCGCCCATTGCTTGCGTATAATTTGTTTGGTTTCAGCTCATCAACATTGGTAATTAAAAAAGACTGGTATAAGAAGTGTTAAAAATATTACTTGGTACATTTTGAGGCGTGATTCAGTATCGATAATAGACTATTTTGACCCAGGAGACTGCAGCCCTGAATGGGTGATTAGATGCTGATTAGACGTGGAAGTTATTTATCATGTAGAGGGTTTAAAAATTTTTAATGAATCATACTTACATAACTACATAGTCTAAAGACTTTCTAGCGCCTAGCATCTATTGAGGCTTGCGTTAAAAGTGGTCGATGTATCAATCTAGGAAATTTAAAAGTATGTATTTTGTTTACTGTTACGTGTTACTTGACATCTAATAAAGAGTTTCTATGTATGTATTTAAGTGGTTAAGCCTAGAAAGTAAACAATTAACAGGATACTTATTGTAATCAATCAGGTCGGCGGCAGAAGCGTAGTATGTAAAGACGTGGAGCAACACGTGGCGATACTGGAGGATGACGCCAAGTTCTTCAAGCTGCTGGAGCTGCTCGGCCTCTACAGCCAGATGGGCAGCATCATCGTGTTCGTCGACAAGCAGGAGAACGCCGACAGCCTGCTGAAGGACCTCATGAAGGCCTCCTATTCCTGCATGAGCTTGCATGGAGGTATGTTCGCTCGGTTGTTTTTCTATTTGCAAATAAATAGGGACTCTGAAAGCAGAACAATAAATACGTCTGTTTTTTACTGATGGGCACTTAATTATGACTAAATGGGCATGGGCTTGTAAGTTGTTATGAATGTCCAATAATGTGTCAAATTATCTTCCTTGCACCTATAATTTGAAACACTATTGCCCATTGACGATAAGCTAATTAATTTTATGTTTTCTGGTAAAAAAAGTTATGTGTATGCTACATAAATTAATCAATTAATCAAATTAGCCTTCATCAACTGCTGGGTATAGGCCTCCCTTTTGATGTACCATTCTTCACGGTCACAGGACCGTAACAAGGCGAACCCGTCACTCTCACAATGGCATAAGACCAACTTGCTGGTGGTCTGCCCACTGATCCCCCTCCCTCTCTTGGCCACCACTCTGATATTGCCTTGGTCTACTGGCCGTCTTCCCATCAAACCAGGAATATAAATTAAGCTTGAAAATAATACGATACAGAATAATTTTTCTACATTTTAAAAATAACTCTGTATTATAAAACTTATTTTAGTAATTTAGTGTATGCTTGGCGGCATCGACAAACTAAATATTGTAGATTGTAGTCACAAACAGAAAGCACAATTACCATGTCTCAGATAAGTACTAAAGTTTTAGATTGTACTAGAGTTTACCCGCATATTATATAACCGATTTTAAGTCAAATCATAAACTATCAAACAAAAAAAGTTTTATCCAAAATCGGTTCAGTAGTTTTTGCGTGATGCTGTTTGAAAAAAACAATCATGTAGTTTTATAATAGTATAGGATAGGTAAAACAATATTAAACAAACCTACTAATTACCTATTTTTATTTCAGCATTCGTCGTCTTCATAGCCAAGAAGAAAGTCGCCTAATTTTATCGCCTTTATACATTTTTGATTCTCCGTAGGTTGTTAGTTGTAAGCTAAGTTGAGTATGTAGAGTATACTGAAGAATAGGTAAAGGCCAGAAACATACGAAGACAGAAGGACAGAAGTGGCATAGTAATTTTTTTTTGGACGGTAAAATTTTATGATTTTACGACCACCGTCCAAAACTAAAAAAAATAGAAGGCATGAAATAAACCTAAAATGATCTTTGGCAAAACTTAAAATGTCTCCATCCCAAGATAATTCATGGTCAAACTCATAACTTTGCAATTGATTTTCTCGTTTCTTTGACGTTACAGGACTTTTTCTTAATATTTACGGTAGTAATTATTCAATAATATGTGCCTCTACTGTATTATGATTTGTGATATTATATGCAGAATTTTGTCAACTTTGAGTTTGAGACCGAAAATGAATTTTACTATAATTTTGTTATTGCCAAATTTGAATATGCCAGGCTCCATACAAGAAAGCCAAAAATTATAAAAAAAACTTTAATTATAAAAAAGGCTTTTGTATAAATATTGCATTCATAAAAGTAATATCTGAAAATAAGATTGTTATCTCATTACTTTTACTTTGCATCTCAGTACTTACAGTCATAGTGTAAATAGATTAAGTGATGAAGCTCAGTGGACGCGGCGGGTCTATGCCCGCGCGGCGTGCGGGGTACGGCGGGGGACGGGCGTACCCTAACTCAATTCGCTGTTAGGGTACGCGCGCAGGCAGCGTGGGCCGGGACGCACTCCTCCTGGCCCCCGCACGCCCCGCACGATTGGCCTGCCGCGACCGCGCTGAGCTTCACCACTATTAGTTCTTTACACTATGTTACAGTCGAATATATCTAGACTACAAATATCCAGACCAACAAATCACAATAATAAAAAGCTTACAACTGCCAACCTCGGCCCTCGAATTGAATGACGGATATATTAACGCTGGCCTGTTACAGGGATTGATCAATTCGACAGGGACTCGACGATCGTGGACTTCAAGTCCGGCAAGGTGAAGCTGCTGGTGGCCACGAGCGTCGCCGCTCGCGGCCTCGACGTCAAACACCTCGTGCTGGTCGTTAACTACGACTGCCCTAACCATTACGAGGATTACGTTCACAGGTATGTTTGCACAGATAAGTTGAGGTCGCGAAAAAAAATCTGCTGTCCACTACATTTGAGTCGGGTAGCCTACCCGGGGTAGGTACAGCAGTTTTGTATGAAACAGCAGATTTTTTTAGCGTTTATCTTATCTTATCTTATTGTGGGGGCTGGCAAGCCAGCAACACTTCGACCCAGTGGGATCTTTTGTGTTAGCCCCAATACTTTTTGCTTACTTCACCCTTCAAAGACATGGTCAATGAAGGAGGCAATACCATTGAGGGGAAGAAGCCTTAGGTCTCCCTTTTTTGGATATCCATCACCGAGGAGGCACATGCGCTTTGCCGCCAAGACATCACAATCACACAGGATATGCTCCATGGTCTCCTCTCATCCTCTCCGCACGCTCGGCAGCTGGGATCCAGGGTGAGTTTCATCTTGTGCATCATCGTGCCTGTGGCGTAGTGACCAGTGAGGGCTCCGACGATGGCACGGGCTTTGCTCCTGCTGTTGTTCAGTATGAACTTTGAGACACGAGCTGTCGCATTGCTGATAAATTTCTTGGAGTGTTGTAGACCTGTAAGGCTATACCACTCCAGCTTGTGTGTTTTATCAGCCCACTCCCTAATGGCCATTCTTATACTGCATGCCGGGATTCCCACACTTGGTTCTGGGCCAACCATTTTTCGCTCTGACCCAGCCCTCGCCAACTCATCAGCATTCTCATTACCCCGGACGCCGGTATGTCCCGGAACCCAAACTAATCTTACGGTATTGTGAAGACCAAGCTTGTTGAGGGTCTTTACTCCGTTTAGGATTAGCTTGGATGGCCCACATAATAGGAGTCCAAGGCTTTGAGAGCTGCTTGGCTATCGCTAAGGATATAAATAGTCTTGTTGGTCACCTTCCTATATATATTCTCTTTTTTAGCGTTTGCTGAGGTAGGTTCCATAGTGAAAGTTGTTCTATTTGATGGTCTGAGTTCACCGTTTCAGTCTACGGAGGGCTGTCCCTTACAACATGTACATGCATAAGCTCACGCCATTGTCCCAGGGGGGTAGGCAGAGACCACAGACCGTGACACTATACGACTCTGGTGTACTCTTTAGCTTTATTTAAATAGTCAATTAATCACATAAGCTCACTGCTGGGCATAGGCCTCCCTTTTATTGCGTCATTCCTCACGGTCCTGTGCTAATCTGATCGTACTAATATGAACCCGTCACCCTCAATGTCATCGGACCAACATGCTCTGCCTACTGATTTCCGTCTCTTTTTTAAACATGTTCTTTATTAGATAGTAAGCTTTAAAAATATTGAGCACTATTTCGGCTAGACCTATACTTATGAGAACCTGAGAATCACAGCGTAACTATCCGAAAATAGTAGATAGATATACAATTTATTTGCATTGTATTTTCTGTATTATGGGCATTTATAATTCGTTTCACATAGGAAGATGCGTTAAACAAGCAATTTTCGTACGTTGTTTCTTGACATAAGAGTCCTGTCAGAACTCATCTTATGTGAAATGCGGTATACGTGTTTAAGATTCTTTAGCTGATCTGATTCTTCTTCTCATCACTTTAGCGACATTTTAATTCATCTAGCGGTAACCAATAGGCATTAAAACCTTGGACACTTAGCTGTCATTTCATACAAATGGAATTTTTTTTAAAGAGGAGGTAACCATGTGCAATACTGAGTTATTGCGAGCGCAATAGGAATACACTATTGGCTACATTTTACGCCACGTTTCCTGCCAGAGGGAGGGAGGTTTAAGTTGGTAGGAGGCAGGGAGTGTCCGTACTGTAGATAAGTAGTATTATACAGGGTGTAACAAAACACCCTAGTAATACTTAAGGGGGTGCTTCAGACCATCAAACTGAACCACTTTCACTATGGAGCCAATTTCGAAATCTCGAAATAAAAATCTGTTGTCCCATACAAAACTGCAATACCGGCTCGACTCAAATGGACAGATGATTTTTTTATTTTTTCTCGATGTTTTCTCCATCGTGAAAGTTGTTCAGTTTGATGGTCTGAAGCGCCCCCTTAAGTATTACTAGGGTGTTTTGTTACACCCTGTATACTCTTATCTTATACTGTGGTCTTTATAAATAGAACCGAAAATCGTAGATTTCATATAGAGACGGCATTATCCTCAGGATGGGAATATGTAAATAAAATACAACAGGCCGTGTTTTCTTAGCAAAGCATCCTTTAAAATATATTAATTATGTTAGAGTCAAGCATTCATTTATCGTAATTATGTACGATACTTCAACACATTTCTTTACGTAAGCCGGCTGCGTGGAAAACTCCATCGCGTGCAAATATCACTATCAGTACAACTTGTTGCTGTAGCGACTAGAGGTTATGGAAGTCATGCAATTAGTTGAGATAAAACAAATAGCAACAGCTATCATAAATATATCGATAATAATACTGGAAATTGATACGTATTAACTATATTGTAAAGAACACTGTTTTTCGACCTATGCACATAGATGCAAAACAAAATTAAATAAGAAGTTAAACATAGATATACGAAATATATTTTCTAAACAGTTGAAATTTAAATTTTGAATTCTAACCGATCAGGTACAGTCAGCATCAGAGAAACCTGACCCCCTTATCTAAATCTTTACAAGCGCAAGAGGGTTCGATTTCTCTGATGCTGACCGTATTTTGTTCGGAAATATAGAATACCCTGAAACAACTGAGGCTAGGAGCCATGTTCATAACTTTATTTAGGTACATGTATACATGGCGTAACAGAAGTGGCTAGTAATAGTTAAAGAGCTTATTTAAAATTTAATCATCAAACTACAACTTCCGCTAAGGAGCAAACTTCGAAATCGTGGACAAAAACACCTGTTTCACTCGCCCTTTTAAGCCTGGTAGGTAGGGTACTGCGGTTTTGTATGGAACAACTGTTTTTATTGCATTTTCGATACTGAAAGTTGGTCAGTTTGATGGTCATAACCTGAGCCACCCCTTTAAATATAACTCCTCTTTTACACCCTGTAAAATTTAAAAGTAATTATTTCTTCATGTTACCCATCGTAACATTCCACCCAACCCCACAGATGCGGTCGCACCGGCCGCGCAGGCAACAAAGGTTACGCGTGGACCTTCCTAACCCCCGAACAAGGGCGTTACGCCGGCGACCTGCTCCGCGCGTTCGAGCTGGCCAGCATTCCCCCACCGGTCGCTCTTCGTCAGCTCTGGGACACTTACAAGGAAGCTCAGGAGAAGGATGGCAAGAAGGTGCATTCCGGTGGCGGGTTCAGTGGGAAAGGTTAGTGAAATAATAATAAGCAAAGGTCACACGTATTCCGAACACTGATGGCGGATTTAGGTTTAAAGAATTTTATTCTCAATAAAAACATACAGTCACTTACATGAGAACAGTTTTAAGATAATAAGAAAAAATCGATCGTTATACAATGTTCGTTCTAAAATACTTACTAAACAATAACATCTAACACTATTAATATCTTAGTTATGTGGTAGGTAGACAGCGACGGACAAAGGCGCAAGCGCAATGTAGGGTACGTTATTTTTGTAGGTTTTTAATGTTTTATTAAACTAGTGAAGTTGAGCTTTGCTACAAATGCAGCTGGTATGCAAGTAAGACAGCTGATAGTTGTAGCAAAGTTTCCGACCACCCCGAAAAGGATTATGGTCGTGAGTTTATGGATATGTGTATGCAATTAATAAGTTATCAAAACGTTGTCCCCTGTACATCACCGCCCTTACATTGTAATACTATTTTATCAGACGTTAGTGGCATTACATTAATTGAGTACCTACTGTGTACTTATTTATCTACGAGAAGGTAAGAGATACCAAAGACATAAAAACAAAAACAAAAAAAAACAAACTCGGCAAAAAGCAAAAACCAAAGTCGATTAACATTTTTGAGGAGTGCTAAGGTATCACATCTACGAAAGAAAACGAAGAAAACAAATTATTTAAGCAGTGAGTACCTAGTCTTCGAGAATGTATTTTGTAAGATTCGACTTAAATATGTTTAATGACTCGGACTTTTTTATGTTCGTGGGTATATTGTTAAAAAGTTGCGCTCCCTCGTAAGTAAACATTGATTTGCCGTAGTTCGTTCGAATCTTTGGAAGAACAAGATAGCTTGCCCGACGCGTCGTGCGTTTGAGTACATGTTTTGATTTTACGAGCGAAAGATTTGTGTGGATCGTCTTGTCAAGTATCTTGCGAATGAGTATGCATATATGATATTTGTACAACTGTTTTAAGTTCATTAATTTAGTTTCTATTGGATTTCCTCTGAATGTTCTGCGTTTTTCGACCGGCCGGTATCATTTGCGCTACGTTAGTCTTGCTCTCGGATACTTATTAGGAGACTTAGCAGTAAAACGTCAAGAAATACAGACGGGGCGGCGGGTTTGGTGGAAAAGTTATATTCTATGCTAAGGTTTATTGTAGGTATTCCTAGTGCTGGAACTTCCTAGTGGGGATTGGCAAGGAACTATAAAAAGGGCGATCACAAAGGACCAGCGATGGTCTACGTGGCACAGGCTTAGCAAGCCTGTCAAGGCCCAAAACCCCAAATAATAATAATAGTGCTGGAACAGATATATTAGAAGAAGTATGACAGGATTAACCGGTGCATACTGGATACTGGAGAGTTAACAGTGTTAATTAGCAATCGTTTAGTATACAGGGTGTTAGGGTAAATAGTTGCATTACTTTAAGGGGTGATTGTACCCATGATACTGAACAACTTTCCCTAAGAAACTTAAAGGAAATTCGCAAAAAAATATTTCGTCCTTTCATACAAACTTTCGATAAGCGGATTGCATTTAGTATGGAAAGTACAAATTTTTTTTTGCGTATTTCCTAAAGGTTTCTTTGGGAAAGTTGTTGTGAGTATCATGGGTACAATCACCCCTTAAAGTAATGCAACTGTTTACCCTAACACCTTGTATAGCAGTGTTCAATCCTATTCTCTTCAAGTACAATATTTTATAATTTTCCCTATTTTTTATATTAACAAAATAAAACGCGTGGTTTTTTAAAACCGAGTTAGGCAATACCGAAATCTAATGTTTATTTATTATCATATTTATTTTAACTTGTCTTAGGGTTCAAATTCGACGAGTCTGAAGCTCAAGCTGCAACAGAGAAGAAGAAGTACCAAAAAGCAGCGCTCGGGCTACAGGATTCAGACGATGAAGACGTGGAGGGTGATCTTGATCAACAGATCGAAACCATGTTCGCTGCCAAGAAGATTGTCAAGGAGATCAAGGTAAGAACCAGATCAGACAGAAAAATACTCAGGCATATTCTACTGATTATAATTTCGTCCTTATTAAATTCAAATAGAGTTGTAAATAGTGTACAAGTGACACATTTTGTTCTTGTGGGCTGCGACTTTTGCTCGTGCACGCAATTTACTACTCTATGTAAAAATTATGTTTTTTTTTAAATATGATAAAGCTTAAACTTTATTATAAGTGACAAAATGGAATCTTGTTTGTGTAGATACGTAAAGCTAACAAAACTATGTTGCCATATTAAACAATTATGGCAAAACGTTCGCTAAGAAATGTTTTTTAAAGACGGTAGAGATGTCTACACCCTCTTCTCTAAATTGCATAAAATAGGATTTTAATCTCTACGAGCTATTTCCCGCGCCTTCGTCCGCAAAATTTATAGTATACCACATTTTAAGTAAAATTATAACCTTTCAAACAAAAAAGTATCATTAGAATCGGGTTCAGTAGTTTTTTGTGATGCTCGAACAACAAACAGACAGACAAAAAATGTGTGCAAACAATATTTATAAGCATAACTTCTTTACAGCCTGGCGTAGCAGCTCCCGGCGTGCCTGCAACCGGTGTAGTGCCAGGCGTCGCCGACGCGAACAAGCTGGAGCTCGCCAAGAGACTGGCCTCACGCATCAACATCGCTAAGGGCCTCGGTGCAGAGCATAAGGGCGCCACGCAACAGGCTGCCGAAGCGATACTGAAGGGAGGCCCGTCTGCGCATACCCTGATCACGGTAATGTACTCTTTATTACGTACGGAGTAGGATTGTTTTAGTAAGTGTTGTGTGAGATTAGGTTGGGATCTTATCTAGGATTTCGGAGGCCAAGAGGAAACCATAAAAAACAGCTAGTATATCTACAGGGTGAAATTAATATCATTAGCATCCTTTTAAACTAAGAGTCTATCCATCAAACTGAACAACTTTTACTATGGGAGCAAACAGATCGGAGCAAAACAAAAATCTGTTGTTGCATACATTTGCGTCGCGTAGGCAATGAGGAATTGCAGTTTAGTATGGAACAGCTGATCTTTTTGTTGCTCCGATCGGTTTGCTCCCATAGTGAAAGTTGTTGGGTTTGATGGGTAGACTCTTAGTTTAAAGGGATGCTAATGATATCAATTTCACACTGTATATGTATAATTATGCAAGTTGATTGGTTTATCAATTATAGTTCCGAGTGAAACTGGGGAATTCATGGGGTCCAGATAACTTATCTCCATATACGCATTATACATATTATTCAAGGGACATTTTATTGCTTACGTTTATTAGATGCCCGTGGTCCTACCGTAGAGTTCTTAACGTTCATTTAAATGAACGTTTGAAAATAACGCTAGACTAATTTTTTTTTTTAAGCTTGAATACTATTTTCATAACAGGAAGATAAACTATACAAAGTTATGAAACGTATATGACGTCGTATAAGAAGTGTAGTTAAATTTTTCATAAAAAAACACATATTTTGACGTTCGATAAAGATTTTCGACGGGCTCACTCCCCGTCACACTGGACAGAGTTTCGGTACTAATAGTGAAACGTGGATGTTCTGAAGTCTCAGAATGTCTCTGACTACCCCTCGGGGAATATAGTCGTGAGCATATGCTTTATAAAGATTTCCGATTCTTCGATTTTCAATTTTTTTTCGATCCGATTCTGATTTGACTAAGTTGTCAAAAAGCCTGATAAGCTTTAAAATATACACGAAATATGAATACCTTCAGGCAAAGACCGTGGCAGAGCAACTAGCGGCCAAGCTGAACACTCGCCTCAACTACCAGCCTCGCGACGAGAGCGCGCCCGAGCCGGCCGAGGAGGTGTTCAGGAAGTACGAGACGGAGCTCGAGATCAACGACTTCCCACAGCAGGCGCGCTGGCGGGTCACCAGCAAGGTACACCATGCTTTAACCATGTGGCATCTTATCTCTTTGTGTTTAGCTTCATTTTGGTATAGACTTATCTACGTTATATCATCATCATTCTCTTGCCCATTTCCCGATCTTTGGGGTCGGCGCAATATGTCATCCTCTTCCATTCATCTCTCTTTGCCGTCATTTCAGCACGCACTACGCTCTACGCTATGTAACGAAACATAAATTAACTTTTGCACTGTGTTGTTTGGCAAAAATGAAATTGGTTGATGTTGTTTTTAGTTGGTGTTGCATTCGACAAATGACTGTTACTATGTTGTGATATGGCTGTATGTGGTTTTTTTTGCTTTGCCTTGTATTTGTGTTGTTGTGTATCTAAGTGTTAATCATAATTCTATCATCACTCATTGATTGATCTAATTGATGTATGATTGATGTTGATGTGTGTTGTTTGCCGAGTCATAATGATGCTTTATTTTTATGACGTTCTGCGTTTGCATGATGAATTGATGAATATACACATGTATACTTAGTTAACACATGTTGCATAATAATTACGAATTCTGTTGGTTTTGATGCACTTTGATATCGATGTCATTCGTCTTTGAATGTGTATTTCTTAAAAAAATTGTTCATTCGTAAGGAGGCCATTTGGTTCACCAATATGTTGACTTGAACTAGAACGCTTGAGTTGAGAATTTATATCCGTGTGTGGTGTGCGTTTTTAGTATTACGTTTTGTTTTTTATAGAGTTCTTCCTAAAATACTGTCGGTGTTTAAGGGATTGATTAGAACACATCACATTTACCCTCTAAAAACCGTCAGCATATTAAGAAGGACCCTGGAGTGCGATTTTTGAATCTCATTCGCTGAGTTCAGCAGTTGAAAATGTCAAAATTACTATGGAGATACGCATCTTTCTACTGCTGATTTTACTTTAAAAATCGCACTCCTGGAGTATGATTTCAGCGAATGAGATTAAAAAATCGCACGTTCTCCACTTCGCTTTGTCCTCATTCTTTGCATACTCATTTTACAAATTGCACAACAATTTCAAATTCAGTGGAAAGTTTACTAATCAGCATTTTTATTCCTTCGCTTGTTTACAATTCTATTGCATTTATTGTCCATTCAAATGTCCTCAACCCCGTTTATAAGAAAAATATGTATTTATTTATCACAACCCTTGTGATAACCTATGAACATGCACGTCTATACTTTATGCACGTTGCAACTGGCAGTGTGCGTTTTGTTACTGTAACAACCAGTCAAGATCTGTCAAGATGTTGCTTAAGTTGGCACTGATCGGCGCTTTGGTGTTTTTCTGTATTAAGTTGCTGAAGAAACGCAACTGTCACTATTGTAAATAAGCCGTGTTAAATATAAGTTCCAAAAAGGTAGGTACTATCCTTGCCTATTCGATTTTATTATCAACATTTTACTCTTGTAGTACATGTATTTTTTACTATAAATTTACGCAATTAATAACTGTCCTTCAATGTTCAGTGGGTGTTTCCGCATTCGATTTGGATTCTAACATATCTCGACTTCCTTTCTCACGCTCCAAATGATTCACAGAAAAAATACCCATTGAGAAGTTTGCTACACAAAACTGAACCTTAACATCTTTACAGGAGGCGCTAGCTTTAATCAGCGAGTACTCTGAAGCAGGCATCACAGTCCGAGGTACCTACGTGCCTCCAGGGAAAACGCCGCCTGAAGGAGAACGGAAATTATACCTCGCCATAGAAAGTTCCCAGGAGCTCGCTGTGGCTAAGGCGAAGTCAGAAATAACGCGCCTCATCAAGGAAGAGCTGCTGAAGCTGCAGACCTCCGCCCACCACATGGTTAACAAAGCTAGATATAAGGTCTTATAATTAATTACCATGGATTAAAATTTTATGGTGGATTTAATTTTGTTTTTTTACCCGAATCATGTAGTATCTTCTTCTATCGACTTGATGACGTGTAATTTTTTCCATCCCAGTATGTGTTTGAAAATAAAAGACTAGCTTATGGCCGCGGCTTCGCCCGTGTCCTTTAGTTTTCGGTATAACATAATATAAAAGTTATATCCTCATAAAGTACATGGTCTCCTTTTATCATATTTAATAGCTACGCTAAAATCGCATTTTCACTAATTTTTTTTTAGCTTGAATACTACATATTTTTAATAACAGGATAAACTAAAAACAGTAATGAAATATTGATGAACAGTACAAGTACAGTACAGTACAGTTCTATTTAGTACAATTTTTAATAGAACGCAACGCCACATAATAGTATGTATATAGTTCTACATACAGAACGGCCACTCCCCGCCCCCCTCTGACTTCAGATACCCCACCTCACCTCACACTTTCTGAGGACACTTTAGGCACACCCCGGACACTGTCTACAAAAAACAGAAATTGACAAGATGACGTCAGCACATGCGAAACGGAGTCTAGGGCTACAAAAATTTTATCTACGTGCGGTACATGACTTTCTCGTATATTATAAATAAAACGCAAATAGAGTTTATCCTTCGTCCTGAGATTATATTCTCTTTGTTTCGAAAACAAATTCTAGGTAACTGCCGAGGTAACTGGAGGGAAATAGAGGAGGTGAGGTAAAAAGTTGGTGGGAGGCAGGGAGTGTCCGAACTGTATGTAGTAATAGATACTCTTTCTTATACTGTGCTTTAGGATCAATGACATTTTAGGATAGCCGAGCCAAGCAATGTGTGAGGGAATGCAATGCAGTCAAGCGCGCGCACCCGTTGGATTTGACTACATGTATAAAATTGTATCTTTTCAGTGCATGAAAAACGTTGAAAAATAACGCTAAACTCATATTTTCAGCTCAAATACTATTTTTAATAAAACGAACAATAAAAAGTATCGAAATGTAGATGACGGCTTTCAACCCTACACGCAATGTCATGGACAGTTTGCATAAAGTGCGCATGTGCAGAAGCCATTTCGAAATTACTGTGTTATGAATTTACAGTGTAGATGAAACACTGTCTCTCTCCTTTACTTTTAACTCATAGCCAATATATTAACTACAACCCGGGTGAATTAACTTGGCACCTGGCTCGCACGTGGCTTGGAATTTGACACCCCTCCTGCTACCCCTCGCGGGACCTCGCCGTCGCCGTGCGAGGCCGTAGCATAGCATTTCAGTCACCGTTGCACGTGTCCCTGCGCTTTAGCATTTTCGAGTTATACTTACCGAGTTTTCCGAGTTTTTATTCCGAGCCACGTGCGAGCCAGGTGCCAAGTTAATTCGCCCTTTGTTTTAAGACAAACATTTGTTACGGAACGAAGATTCAAACAAATAGTTCAAAACAATGACGTAGGCACTTCTGCCTATGGACTGGAGAGTTCCACTCAGATAATGATAAGCACGCACGTACGCTCCGACACGTGGTCCCCCTGCCGAAGATAGCTAAACAATTGTTTGTGTAACTTATTATAAATAACTCGTCTCGTGCGCGGGCGCCGATAACAAGGGTTATCGTATCACCGCGGGAAGATTCCACGGCAAACAACTTGCTTCTGAAGACAAAATGTCCTATCCTCATTAGTTCGATATTCGACCTAATTGCGGTGAGGTTAGAGGTCGCGGGAAAATTTTCTTGACTATAAATAAAGGGGTGAAAGTTTGGTTGATAAATTAATGATAGTCATTTGTTATGACTTTGTTTTAAATGTTTTCCTTCGAGTTCGTCTTAACTAGAGATGTTATGGCTTGGTCGGAGATAATCAATGAAATTAGGTATATGAGAGTGTGTTTGTTACGGCTTCAAGTCTTGAATACCAAACTAAGTAATTTTAATAATAACCCAGTAAAATTAGATAAATCAGAAGAAATAATTTCCGGAGTTTTGGAACTCTTTTTAAACGTTCCTTTGGTACGTAATATTGAAGAAAAAAAAAAGTCCTGGTGAGGGGGGGGTGAGCTCGAGGGAGGGGGGGGGCTCTAAAGGTGACTTTTTTCAGTTTTTCGCTTATTTCTTGAAATCTGAAAGTCGTATCGAAATACTTTGTATAGACAAATTAAACCTAACAAAATTTCCTACAAAACAAGTGGTATGCATTTTTGTCATAGGACTTAACCTTTGACGGCTACGGGGCCGAGAAAGTAACGACATTTCAAAAATTATGAAATTTGTATGGCGACCCTCATGAAAGTTGAAGATAAAAACAAAATGATTTCATATTCTTAATCAGCAGCCCCGAAAACCCCCAGATACAAATTTTCAGTCGGTTCGGGGAACCCTTAAAAGCTGCATTGGCGTTTGAAATTTCCATGGTAGCCATCTTGGATATTGCAATTTTGGATTCTTTTCATCGCCAATCAAATCTGACCAGGGTCCTCTATGACATTTGTTCGAGGTCCATAACCCTATCTGTCATAGTTTCCGCGGGCCGTTGACCTCATCCATCAGGAGTCGACCTTCCGAGGAAGTCAAAGTTTTCCCTCTATCCCCAAAGCATCCATATTATGATCCCCAAATGTCATCCTTGTACCGTAAGGGGAACCCGGAGATCAATTGGAGGTATCTGGTTGACCCCCCCCTCCCCCCCCAACACATAGATATTAGATAAATACCCGTATAATTGTTCACCGGGTTTCCCCCATACAACGTATAGTAAAGTGATTTTAGGGATCATCATAAGGATGCCCTGGCGATAAAAATAATATTTCGACTTCCTCAGAAGGTCGACTCCTGACGGATGAGGTCAACGGCCCGCGGAAACTATGACAGATAGGGTTATGGACCTTGAACAATTGTCATAGAGGACCCTGGTCAGATTTGGTTGGCGGTGAAAAAAATCCAAAATTGCGATATCCAAGATGGCTGCCAAGGAAATTTCAAACGCCAATGCAGCTTTTAAGGGTTCCTCGAACCGACTGAAAATTTGTATCTGGGGGTTTTCGGGGCTGCTGATAAAGAATATGAAATCCTTTTGTTTTTATCTTCAACTTTCATGAGGGTCGCCATACAAATTTCATAATTTTTGAAATGTCGTTACTTTCTCGGCCCCGTAGCCCTCAAAGGTTAAGTCCTATGACAAAAATGTATACTACTTGTTTTGTAGGAAATTTTGTTAGGTTTAATTTGTCCATACAAAGTATTTCGATACGACTTGCAGATTTCGAGAAATAAGCGAAAAACTGAAAAAAGTCACCTTTAGAGCCCCCCCCTTCCTCGAGCTCACCCCCCCCTCACCAGGACTTTTTTTTTTCTTCAATATTACGTACCAAAGGAACGTTTAAAAAAAGTTTCAGAACTCCGGAAATTACTTCTCCTGATTGGTATATTTCAGCTTAATTTTACTGGGTTATAAGTCTAAAAAAGAAAGAGGTATTAGGGGTAGCCAGTAGCGTCAAAAAGGACAGCTTACTTATTAACACAGGACAGGTAGCTATAATACAGGGTCTAACATAAGATACTGAAATACTGACTTTTTTTTAAGATGGTGGTCAGATCATCGAACTGAACAACTTTGACTATGGGAGCAAATCTGAAATCGCAAAAAAAAAAAATTTGCTGATCCATGCTAAACTGCAAATCTACTAGACCCAAATACAGGGTCCTTCTTAATATGCTGACAGTTTTTTAAGGGGACCAGACCATCAAACTGAACAACTTTCTCTATGGGACCAACATCAAAATTGCGAAAAACAAATCTGCTCTACTTTCCCATACATTTGGCTCGAGTAGGTTTGCATTTTGGTATGGAGCAGCTGATATTTTTTCACGATTTCGATGTTGGTCCCATTGTGAAAGTTTTTCAGTTTTATGGTCTGATCATCCCCTTAAAAAAGTGTCAGCGGATTAAGAAGGACACTATATGGGACAGCTGTTTTTTTATCAATTTCGATGTGGGCTTGATCATCCCCTTAAAGAACCATCAGCATAATATTAAGAAGGAACATGTATAGGTATTATACTAACGGTTGTACTGTTCTAACGCACGCAAGATGAGATATACTCGTCTCACTCACTTATATTTGGGTACGTGAGAGCGTCAGTAGCGCGTTGCAGTGAGGTATACACTCAGTCATGGGGTCCGGGTTCGAATCCACGCGGACGACATGCTATGTGAACCTGCATACGCTGAAGTAGAAATTCTGATCCGAATTGGGCACGCGTGGTGGGCTGACGCCCAAACACATTCTCAAAAAAGTGTAAGTATCACAGATATTATTATCACTATCTGTGGTAATTATTGTTACAAGAATAGAAATTTTTTTCCTCATGCTGTAAAATTAAGTAGCGTGTATTTGCTAGCGGTTTTCACTGCAGTGCGACGATATGGAAATTACAAAAGCAACAATCTTTTAGAACTCTGTAAATTCCCCAGAACTTAATCACGTCGGACTTACCTTCACACTACCTGTCGGGGGATTACAGTACATATCTTTCAGTACCTATATTTGATTGATTTGATTGATTGATTGATCTTTCGGCAATCGTGGGTAATAAAGTTAGAGAAAAAGTGAGTACTAGATGACTGCGGCGAACTTCGTACCGCCTTAGAATCTTCCCGTCTTATACTTGGCCGTTTTTTTAGCCTATGTTCATCACGAATAATGTAGCATTTTAATGATGAAAGAATTATTCAGATCGGTCCAGTAGTTTCGGAGCCTATACAATACAAACAAACAAACCAAAAACCAAATCTTTCCTGATGTCACGGCATCATGCCATAAAGTGTGTTTACACTTTCCAAAAATGCCGATCTAAAAGTACGTACGTCATCACAGTTTCTGATAAGTTATCTCGCGTTATAATTAAATTTGCATAAAATCTTAATTTAAATTTTCGTTGTTAAGTCACCTTTGCCATTTTATCTTATAATTTATTAAATATTATTTATGTAGGTACCTACGTAGATGAGATGCTATCAGATTTTTCTCAAATCTTCTTACATGAACGCAAACAATGTCATAAAGTCACGACCAAAATCCCTTTCGGGGGGTCAGAACAGGAACATTGCTTCAACTACCAGCTGTCTTGCATGCAGTTGTAACTAGGCTTACTTTCACCGTATACAGAGTGGTAAAAGTAATGTGAACCTTCAATATTTAGACCTATGTTTTTTGGGAAGAGTTTTTCAGTTTCACCAGCATATCCACCTCCTTGACCAACCACCACCTCCAACTCCCCCACAGTAGGTACTTTTACTTGCACACTTTATACAATATATTATGTAGAACCATGATCTTAATTAAAAAGGCTCGCATTACCCCATAGTTAAACGCTGGGCCGGGCCATATTTGGCTGGTTTTTTTGAAAGACATACAAATTAATGAAAAAAATAGCAATGATTTTGGTTTCTCATTTACTTGCTACCATAACTTGCTACACACACCATTGTGTAGACAGGGGGAGCGTGTGACTTCTCTGTGGTAGACAATAATATTGTATTTATATAATTTTATACAATTTATATAAAAATTGTATTATTAGATCATAATATTATTAGGTATGCTCTAATAACGATTTTTTTTTGTCATTATTTGATCATAATATTATTATGATCTTATAATGATATTTTATTTTTATTTTTTTAAGACTAATATATTAAGTTAATTAGATAATTGCAAAATTAGATGCAAATTCTTATGATTTTTGAATTTGATTTCGTTGGATTAGAAAGCACCACAGTGACAGCATGAAAGACGAGCTAGTCACAAATAGGTATACCTACTAAAATGACGTAGTTTAGTAGAGGTAATGCGGCTAAGGTTTCAGTGGGGGATACGTCTTAAATAAATAAATATCTTTTACATTGGCACACAAAACGCCCTGGCCCTTTGGATTTCTAAAGAGATCCTCTGGACAAGGAATGACTCTTGTGAAAATGACTTGTGAAAAACCAGATGATGAAAAATTTTCACCTCTTCTGTCTATGGATTCCCCTACGTTAATTAGCAATTCCAATCATTTGTTTTATGTTTTTACTATCAAAGTTCAAAAGCATGCTTACCAACACGTTTACACGTTTATGTAAATGTATAATTATCGTCTTTTCGACGTGGAAAAAAACAAGTCACGTGTTTTTACACTTGTTTTCTTAACAATATCTTGATTGGGGTCAATTTATTGTGTACGTTTTATCTATGTAGGTATGTATATTGCTGGGGAAAGTGTTAGTCACTGATATTTCTTTTGAAAATTACGGATGGAATCAAAATGTGTTGTCTACATGTGGTAAGATCTGGGTAAGATGCACAGTTTTCTTTAAACAGAAAAGCAAACAGATTCAATATTAAGAGTAACGCTTGGTTGCCAATTATTTTGGCCTGCTTCTTACCGTACCTATCTATTTCATGTGCTCTATTTTATTTCTACAACGTGTTAATGTATAAGCGCAATACACCCCAACTGATGCATTTAATTTATTATTCGCATTTTAAGTTTTCATGGAACACGTATATTTTTATAAGGTCATATCCACGGGAGCGTGCGAACCAGTGAGGTAGTAAGAAAGGGAAAATACTTCATATAGAAAATGATCATTCATTCATTTTCCTTGTGAAGTAGTTTTCCCCGCCTTTCTAGGAGCAGCATCCCTTGGAAGATTTTTCGACATAGCTTCGCTTCGTCCTGCTCTAGCCTTGGGTTTATGGACTTTAACCTTAGACTTTAACCAATGCACTCAATAGAAAATCAATTGTTCGTCATGGAGATCTACGTCACATTAGAAAGATTCTACTTCCGGCAGTTCAAAACATAAGACGAATTATTTACGCGTATTGCATCATTAATACAGGCTAGAAAGGTTATCCGTTGCTAACAGATCTATTATTTTAATTAAAGAGTAAACTAAAAAGAACTGCGTATTTAAAGAAGTTTGTTTTGAGTAGATAAAAATAAAAAGGTAGGTACTAGGTATCTTGTTAAAACTATTGTACTACTACGCAATTAATGCTATCTACATTTTTATTTTCTAACCAACACTTTTGAGATACACGTATCGAAGTGGAAAGGTGTGTGTATGTGTAAATACGTTGCAAAATGACTTTATATCAGGCGCCTAGCCTTTTCAGATACTTCTTCTTTTCCTGCCGATAGTTCTTCTGCGACGGTATTCCTATATTTTACTAGCCAGGTATTCGGTGAACTTAATGTTTGCCTGTATTTTAAGTCCCTCGTGCAGGTGTTCGGGCACCAGGGGTATTCCAGCAAGAGCAAGTGTTCCATCGCCTAAATCAGGCAGGGGTCGGCAAACTTTTAAACCAGAAGACCCAGCCACTAGTCTAAGTCACTAGATAGATTCGCTACAAACACACTTCGATTGGCCTACGATACTGGGATAAATTTAGATTGCATATTCTCAGCAGGGCACCACGTAGGGCGGCCCCTAGCCCCCGGTTTTATAGCAATGCTAGCAAAAATGATTAGCACTCTCACCCAAGTAGAAATCATTTTGCAACAATAGGCGTTAATTAATTAATTTGTTAGACAATTCAGGTTAATTATTACACGTGTCGTGGAGGTTAATGCGATGCGGTTGACGTAGGCCGTGAGTCAGTTTGCTATTTACTTATATTATTAAACTTACCGTCTGCATTGTGTTGAATAGATGGCAACGAATTATTTTATTATAAATTTTAGCGCATTCGTAAGCAGTAGGTACTGCCACAGCCCGGAAAATGCATACAAAAATTTGAAAATGACAAGATGACGTCAGCACATGCGAAACCAAATAAATTGAACCTTAAGTCTTCTTCGTAAGTAACGAGTAACCAGTGCGCGGTAACCAGAGGGCGATAGAGGGTGTGAGGTAAAATGTTGGTGGGAGGAAGGGAGTGTCCGCACTGTATCTAGTAATAGATACTCTTTCTTATACTGTGGTATTGCGATTCACGTACTAGAACGTTGGGAATACAGAGCATTTTTGGTCCAGGCATAGACTAACCTAATTAGTCTATGGTCCAGGCAGAAGACTTCTCTACGATTTTGATGCTTCTGACTACCCCATATAGTATTAGGCCTCCCCAGGGAGATGCGGTGCGTTGCGCCATGAAATCATCTTCTAGATCTGATTCTAGATCTTCAACTGTAGAAGCTGGTTAACGAACACGGACCTGAAAAAAAGACGGACGGAATCTCGTCTAATCAAAAGTGAAGCACCCATTTATATGAGGGTGCGTGCTGTCGCCCTGTTGCGCGGGACAAAATGGCGGCGGGTTGTCGCACCTGCGCCTAGAACTGGTGCGCCTGTGTGAGTGTAGATGCTTTGTAGAACAAACGAAATTGTAGCACCTTGCATGCTTCACCTCTTTTTAATATGACATTACGTCCGTCTTTTTTTCAGGTCCGTGTTAACGAATAGTAAAATCGAACCCCCTTGCGCTTATACAGGGTGTTAGGGTAAACAGCTGCACTACTTTAAGGGGTGATTGTACTCATGATACTGAACAACTTTCCTTAAGAAACTTATAGGAAATTCGCATAATTTTTTTTCAACTTTTCATACAAAAGTTCGATCAGCTGATTGCGTTTAGTATGGGAAGTCCAAAATTTTTTTACGAATTTCCTATAGGTTTCTTAGGGAAAGTTGTTCAGTATCATGGGTACAATAACCCCTTAAAGTAATGCAACTGTTTACCCTAACACCCTGTAAATATTAAGACAGGGGTCCGATTTATCTGATGCTGATTGTACCATCATCTTAAAAACTTGTCCAGGATCAAAATTTTTGTAATATTTAGCTTCTGGAAACCACATTCAATAATTCTTTGATTCATCGACAGTGGAATATAATTAATAAGGAAGATTCATGTCGTGATATTCAATAAGAAAGAATTCTGTTAAGAAATTAAAATACACTAACAACAAAAACACGCCTCCTCAATTCGCCTGTTACCTGTTATATTAAGATAATGATCATGTTACTAACGTAACAACTAGGTGATAATGATAAGAGTCAGTCACATGGCCGGCACGAGTCACCTAATATTTGTATTTTACTAATCATTATTAAGTTCCGTGGTATCATCCTTATGTGTTGGTAAGCGTCAATGTGGCTTGATTTGCTAGACTTCAGAATGTGCAATGAACAATGATAACGTGACGGACAACCTTTTTTACGAAAGTTGAATATTAAAGACTAAAATGGATTGATACGCGGGATTTCTTTGATATTCATAATCATAATATTACTCGTAATACATAATTGGAAAGGTGGATCGGTACGTAAGCTCTATAGGAGATACTTTTAAATGCGTTTTTGACTTTAAGGGGTGCTACAGACCATCAAACTGAACCACTTTTATTACGGGACCAACTCTGAAACAAATGCTGTTTTATACATTGGGTCGAGCTCGAGCGGCCATGATAGTTTATATTGAAAAAAAAAACATGTTCGATGTTGGTCTATACTATACTATAGTGAAAGTTGTTCAGGAGTGCGATTTTTGAATCTCATTCGCTGAGTTCAGCAGTTGAAATAGTCAAAATTACTATGGAGATATGCATCTTTCTACTGCTGATTTGACTTTCGAAAATCGTACTTGAGGAGTGCGATTTTTGAAAGACAAATCAGCAGTAGAAAGATGAATGAAAGAAGATGATGATGATGTATGAAGATGTGTATCTCCATGTTAATTTTGACATTTTTAACTGCTGAACTCAGCGAATCAAAGTGCGTATCCACGACAGGCTTCGTCAAAGGCAATAGGTACAACATTCACATCCACAACAGGCTACGTCAAAGGTAATAGGTACACCACTCACATCCACAACAGGCTTCGTCAATAAATACATCCCATACCCAGCGAATGAGATTCAAAAATCGCACTCCAGGCCCTGTACCCTGACTTTCGATATTCAATATATCGCCACTGTTTCGTTCATAGATTCATAGATTCTTTATTGTACACAAAAACATAGTTATGAAAAAAATTCGTTCCGCACTTCATTGTAATAGAGTTGACATTGGAACGAAAACGTTCACGCAATTGCGAAGTTCGAATGTGCGGGTAGAGGCCCAGTTTCATGGCCTGAAGCATCCCCTAAAGTATGTAACGCATTTAAGTTTACACCCTGTATACCTTATTTCTTGGTAAATAACTTATCAGAAATGACGAAGCTGTTACCTAATCTAGAAGCACCTGATAATGTCAAATTAGGTCTACGTGCGCGAACGGTGTACAAAATGATGATAGATTAAATCAAGTGTGTGTGTGTGTGTGTTTTTGGGTGTGACTTCATATATCAAAGTCTGCTTTCTGTTACGTTTCAACGATAAGGAAAATGTGGTGAAATAATGATTGTTCCAGAATTTTTATTGAATGTAATCGTCATGAGAACAATTATTATGTTAATTTCAGATCTACACCACTAGTTTTTATTTACTAACATAACTTTAAGGGTGTAACGAAACTTTCCCTTAGAAACATGGGTCCAAAGTAGAAATACATTTTATTGTAATAGTATTGTTTATTAGTTGTTGACATTCAAATGTTTTATTTTGGTTTACAATCTAAGCCACCTAATATTGTACGTCCGTGCTGCGGACCAAACTGTTGATTCTGTCTTATTTTAAAATCTTTTGTACACAGTTTGAACAATAAATATTCTTATTCTTATTCTTATTCTTCTTAAGAAAAACGAGAATTATTTGGACCTTCCGAAAAGTGCGGATTAGCTGATCGATTTTTTATGGGAGGTCCAACGAATTTTCTCGTATTTCGACCCATGTTCCTTGACTAGTGAAACTAGTGGTGTATACTTAAGTATACACAGTTGGTTAATTCATTAAAAAACTAGTTATTTCTAACCGAGTCACATCTACTATGATATGACCTTGATATGACCCACCCCACCACAGACTACATGGTCTTTCTTAATATGCCGATGGTTTTTTAAGGGGATGTTCATACTATCGAACTGAACAACTTTCTCTATGGGATGGGATCACCATCGAAATCGCTATGTATCGGAAATCCGTTATTTTTCCGCGATGTCGATTTTGCTTTCATAGAGAAAGTAGTTTAGTTTGATGGTCTGAAAATCCCAGCGAACTATCTGGAAAATCCCTTTAAAGTTTTGAACATACGTCAACATTTTAGAAGGATCCTATATTTTTACATACTGTACATACCGTATTTGTATGGGATACTTACATACGTAATACAGTTTTTTTTTATATGTATAAAGTCTAGTGGATGCTTGTAAATGGCAAATAGCCTTATAATGTAGTATAGCTGTTAGCACCCCAAATATGATAAAATAAATTAGTTGTAGATTGAAAAGATGTACAGTATTAACGTAACTAATGATACAATGCAGTCGCGTTGCAGATCTGTTACTAGGTGGTCGCGTGTCGATTGCTAGCTCTCCGGCCTGCCACGAAGCTCCAACCATTTTGTGGTGGCTCAAGCGTGTGTCTGTGTTTACAAAAACAATCCTTGAGATCACCGAAATATCTGTTACCGAACAACATCAAGCACATTTGCTATTCATACTGGAGATTAATAAAATCAGTCGATGGAGCCACTATTTTAAAATTAGAATAGACGAGCTTTTACCCGCGACTTCGTCCGCATAAATTATATACCAGATTTTAAGTCAGATGACATAAGCTATCAAACAAAAAAGTTTCATCAAAATCGGTTCAGTAGTTTTTGCGTGCTACTCGAACAAAAAAACACACAAACAAACAAACAAACAAACAAACAGACAGACAGACAAAAAGTCCAAAAAAAATTGATTTGGAATCAGGGAAGCCTAAAAACCAATTCGTAATCTTATTTTATACAGACACACTTCTGTTACAGTTTTATAACAGTTTAGATGGATGATCTGATAAACTCAATGATTATTTTCTAAGTACCTGGAAGTTGAAATTCCATATCCATAAATTAAAATAGGTAGGTAGGTAAACTAAGTCTGTCACTTTTATTGTAAATAATTGTAAAGATATGCCACTCTGTAATTGTTTGATATCCTCGTACGTAATTTACAAACGAGCGTGTTATTGTGTTATCTCAGACATAAGAAACTTTCCATTGATACTGAACTTATTTTTCTGATGCAATGTCGTTGTTCTAATTATATCTTCTTATCATTTGTGTCACTTCATTTAATTTTAATCCATTAATAACAAAGTTTTTTTTTTCGTTGAATATCTAAGTAGGTACCTAGTCATTGTCTGTTATAAACATAACACGCTAGGTTGTGATGTAAACGTCAAAGGTTAACGTCTACGTATTTAATTTTCAATGTTATATTGGATTGGACATGAAGTTAGTCGAACTCAAGAAATTTTGTAGATATGATCTCAACCTTAAATTCGTCGTTAACACATCGGCGAGCTGACAATTCGGTATTCGTTATGGTTATATTATCATGTGTCAATAGTGTCAAACTCATATAAAAACTTCGACGATCTGTAGGATGCAAGAAGGATGTTACATTTGTGAGCTCGTCGATGTTTTCGACAGCGATGGGACGTTTAGTGAACTCCAGAAACTAATATTTAGGCATGTGGCAGTTTCCCGGTAAATTGTAGGCAGATCACATACTGTTCTGCAATCTGCTCCGGGTGTGGTTTTTCATATACATACATACAAACTTTGACTGTACAAATTTCAATTTGTATGAAAAAACGCACTCCGGAACGGAATGCGGAGCGGTGTTATCCCAAAAAGTCCAAACATGTTTTCTTTATTTTATTTTTGAATAACTACTTATCGGCATTAAAAAAAAAAATGCATGCCCTAAAAGAAAAGGATTTATCTTAATATTTGGGCACTATCTACCGTATTATTTGAATAAAAATCAAATGATGAAAAACCGGTGAAGTGCGAGTCGGGCTACTCGCGCACCGAGGGCTCCGTACCACACAAAATATTCACTTAAAAAGTTTTGTTTTCTCCGGGACGTTTAGCGCGAGACCGACTCACACTTGGCCAGTTTGTTATATTTTTTGTTATAATGTAGAGTTTGCTATAATCAATCACAATAGTTTGACGCTTGTATGATTTACCTACCGTTTTTGCGATTGAGCGAGAAAAAAACGTTGACAAAAATTAGTTCCTTGTACGAGAATTTTTATCTTTTTGATATTTTTATTATTTGCAAATCCGCCGTAATAACGTACATTTTGTGTAAATTTCAACTGTCTAGCTATAAAGCGTTCAAAAGTTACAGCCCTAAATTGGTATAGGACAATCAGATGGACGGACAACGTTTGCTTATGAATAGGTTCCCGTTTTCACTCTTTGGGTACGGAACCCTACAAAAACCTAAAGCGCTCGTGCGACCTTTCGAACTTACTTACAAAGTCCGAAAAGCATTAACCCTACACCTCTGCTACCAACACAAAAACCTGTAATATCATTATAATAACAATTCAACCTAATCTAACAACGTACGTAACTAAAATCTATAGGGTAAATAGCGACTCACTTCTTATGATGAAATCTATTTACCTAGGTTTTCTGTAAGATGACTAAAAAAGAACTAGGAAGTTGGGAGGTAAGAAAACAATAATTTTAGTTTTTTCTTTAGAAAATAAAGAAAAACAGAGAATGTTTTCAAATCTACATATAACATGAGAACGAAACCTAGAGCTATAGACGTCATAGATCTCTGCTGCTATTAACAATGTTGCTAAAGATCAAGTAAACAGGATAGAGTTCTTGATTTTAAAGCTATCTTGGATTCTTGACCTGAAATGTGTTGTATAAGGTCCATATGAAACATGTTAGAAATAATTGCAATTAGCAGATATAACGTCATTCAGTTTAAGTTCAGAATTTAATTATCGGTGAAGTGGAGGGCAACAGAAACGTCGGAAGACCAATAAAGTTGTGGTTCGCGAACCTATTAGTATAAGAGATAAGTGTACTTTTTGCAACCATCAGCAGCAAGGCTGATTCAGTTTTTGTGGGGTGTAGAGCTTCTCTGTGATGGGGATAGACCAGGTCTGCCTGCATAACTCCAGTCGGTTTAGGAGTTACTGATGATTAAAGGTCTGTAAAAAATTAAAGATCAGCTGCACGGCTGATCGTATGATATTATTATAGTATGCACTGTAGCTATGTGAACAGTACAAAAACTGACTAGTTCTGTTAGTCTTTTTAGGAGATACAGCCAGTCAAAGTTCCGACCTTTGAACGGCTGTATCTACTAAACCGACTGATGAACCATGTCAGTTTTTGTACTGTTCACATAGCTACAGTGCATACTACAACAATAACATACGATCAGCCTTGCATCTGATCGTTATTTTTTTAAAGACCTTTAATCATCAGTAACTCCTAAACCGACTGGAGTTATGCAGGCAGACCTGGTCCATCCCCATCACAGAGAAGCTCTACACCCCACAAAAACTGAATCAGCCTTGCTGCTGATGGTTGCAAAAAGTACACTTATCTCTCGGAATATACAACGTGTTAATGAATTAGCGCAAAACCTCATACACCCCAACTGATTTATAACCAAATAATTAGATTGCAACAATAATTTCATTATTTTGGTACTTAAAATTTAAAGTTATTCGCATTTTAAGTTTTGCGGCAAAAATGATTTGTTATCATTTCAGCACTGAAAGAAAGCGCTAACGTACTCATGGATACATTTTTATAATCTTGTTTTGGTAGTAAGTAGGGTGAGTGTGTCCGTGCGGTGGGTTGTCATCTGGTTCAGTAAATTTTAAATTTTGCAAAACAATTAATTAATATTTTGAAAAAAATTACTTATGTTGAAACCATGATAATTCGATTCTACTCTCGATTCTAAACAAACTACTTTCTAGTTTTGCGTTAATTCATTAACACGTTGTATAGGACTAACAGCAGTGGCGTAGCGTGGGTTTCTGCCGGCAGGGGCAAAGACAGATTTTGCCGCCCCCTTATCTTTATAAGAAGACCCTCGCAAAAAATGACGGAGCGAGCGAAGCGAGCTCGAAATTTTTTAGCACTATTCGAGTTTTTTAATTTACTTATAAATGCAGGTAAAATAAAAATATAAATTAGAGCGAGCGAAAAGAGCTCAACTTTTCTCCTAAATACGAATCAGTTGGAGCCAGAGCTTTTTACGTACTAAATGTGCAAAGTAACCTAAGTAAACGCTATGGATCGAGCGAAGCAAACTCGAAATTTCAGAACTCTTTAGGATTATGTTTAGGTACGTACAATAATTAAAACAGAAACTTGAGCGAGCGAAGCGAACTCGACTTTTCTCTGTTCTACGAATTGGTTATAGACAGAGCTCAATCAATCTATATTTTTCGCGAATTTGCCGCCCCTAGTAAAGTGCCGCCCGGGGCATTTGCCTCCCCTACCCCCCCTCGCTACGCTACTGACTAACAGGCATCGCCAGCGTTGAAGAGACGTTTTATTTGGTGACAGATAGGCAGAGCTATGTGAAACTGATTGCCATCCTCCAGGAATGGAGAGGAACACGAAGGAGATACCAGCTTACCTTTTTAAGGTAATGTTATTTTTCTCAAACATGCTTGGATATAATAATAATAATAATAAATGTTTTATTAAAGGCAAAAAACCCATACAGAAATGTACATTAAAAAATACAGTATAAATAAAACCTTACATGCTAACAAAGAATATAAAAATAGACTTTGGTGTCATTTTTTGTTCGCGTCCTGGTGGACAGACAGCCAGTACCTGGACATTGAGCTATTTACACCTTCACTTACCATTCTTAATATACTGTTGTCAGAGCCACGCAGCCTGTTCCAAAAGGAGGCAATTCGTGCTCTAACAACAGCAAAAAAGTCAGGTATCCTCGCATCAGCAAACATGGTCGAAGCACTACAGAATCGCGGCAGTCTCATAAGGGTGCGAAACGCATCATTGTATTGCACCCTTATGGTGCAATACGATTTTCTAGTGAACTTGGTCCACAATTGGCAGGTGTAGAGACACTGACAGTACGTTTTAAATAATGTCGTTTTAACATCCTCAGTACACCTGCCAAACCGACGCGCGAGCATGTTGCATCTGACTGATAGAGCCCGTCTCTCTCTCTCAATGTCCTTGTCGTCCTTGAGATCCTCACTTAATATGTGGCCAAGATATTTAAACTGCTTCACAACCTGAACTGCTGACCCATTGATTCGAATCTCAGGTATACTCTCCGGACCTCTTCCCGCTCTAAATACCAACATTTCTGTCTTGGCTACATTATAGACCAGTCCATGAGCATTACCATAATGCTCACAGACAGATAACAGCTTTCGAAGCCCACTGATCGAGGGGCTGAGGAGCACCATGTCATCAGCGTAACTTAAGTTGTTAACACATAGATCACCTATGTGACATCCAACTTTAGTGCTCCTCAGCCTCTGGATCAGCTCGTTGACATAAACGTTGAACAGGTCCGGAGAGGTAAGCCCTCCCTGACGAACACCGCATTCTAACCTATAATCGTTAGAGGTCGCGTCGCCCCATCTTACCACATTCGTTTGATTTCCGTACCAGTGTTGGAAAAGATTGACAACATCTCTTGGAACTTGAGTATCGCGAAGTTTGCTCCAAAGAATATCATAATTCACTAGATCAAACGCACGACTCAAGTCCAGAAAGCAGGCGTAAACTGAGGTTTCGCGGTCAATATAATAATTAACCGCGTGTTTCAGACTCGCTATTGCGGCGTCTGTCGACAAACCGGGACGGAAACCAAACTGTGCATCGTCAATATCAATGTTGGTCAGCAGTTATGTGAGCAGGATATGTGAGCATTATTTTGACAACCTTCTTCGAGATAAATCGAAATTGCTGTACTGGCCAAATACATGCGCGCAGCGGCCGGCAATGTTGTACGAAAATCCATATCTGTCGTGTTTAGCGGCCAAGTAAATTACATAGTAAACTCATATCTGTCGTGTAATTTAAAAATGGAACGAGCTTTCTCTCCGAAACTTGGCGACCAAGGAGGTAACTCATCAAAGTTTTTATTTAAATTTCGAACTGGCTTGCAAATAGAAAGCTGTTTAATGAAAAAAAAAAAAAACAAATTGTTGTTCGTTGTTCGTCATTGATTTTGATAAAAAGAGTTTTAATTTTCGCGAATTATTTGAGAAAAGTACTATACAAGCCTTGGCCACAACTAGGCATTGATGGACTTACGTACGTGTGCCTCGGCTTCGCCTCGGCCCACATTTACACGTTCGTCCATCAATGCCTCTGTTGCTGGCCGCTGCAGTAATGTACTAAAGTCCTCTAAAAACGTTTTACATTGTAACTTGTAGTGTACAGCAATAAAGAGTAGTTAATGCGGAAAGCGCCGGTAGCGCCATCTATCGGCTGGTGCGGTCTGTGGTCAATATCTATCGTTCATTCGCTCGGTATTCGTGCACCGACCGCCGTGCTGTGCGGACGTGCGCTAGTCACATTACTAGTGAAGACTATATCTGTGTTTCATTATATACATCAACCTCAACCAACCCTTAGTAGAAATGTGTATTCTACATTGGCGACGACGGGATTCGAAATTCACGTGAGTAAAGTGTTTATCAGTTTGTTGAGGGTTGAAAATTAAAAAATACAAACGGTGCCAACGAAATAAAATCCACCAGTTAAGGACACCCAGTTAAGGAAACTAAGCGAGTTATTTAAACACAATCGAAGACGGTTTCTACTGGCGTTGCTTTGTTTGTTGCCTAGAAAGTTACACAGTGTTAAAATATATTTCAAAAGAAAAGTAAAAATAGTTTTGTCCCGATTTTAAATCGTTTATTTGGAATTATCTTAATTATCTGGTTTCTGCTAGCATTGCTTTGTTTTTGCCTTTGCCTAGTGATAAAAATATATTTCAAAAGAAAAGAAAAAATAGTTTTTTGTCCCGATTTTAAATCGTTTATTTGGAATTATCTACATACTGTATTTCTTTTCTCACATGTCGACCATCGAATGCTGGAGGAAAGAGGGGAGACCAGACAGGAGGAAGGTGTGGGACAACACGGGACGGCGCGGCGCCTAGGATGAACAAATGTACGCCAGCGCCAGCTGTGGACATCAATCTTTAAGGTCACGTAACCATTCCTTATTACTTTAAACGATTGAAAGAATTTATTCAAGTCCGTAGCTCCAGGCTCACTGCCCGTCACACGTGATTGGACGGAGTTCCGGTGCTGGTGGGGCAAGGGTGTTCTGGGGTTTCTGAGTCTCTGACTGCTCCTCGGGGAGTGTACTCGTGAGCATATACTAATGCATGCTTGTAGTCCGTCATTATGCCCTAATGGGTATCCAAAATACGCGCATTAACCTCTCGTATGCCGGAAAAGCCAGACACAATAGAAATAAATGGTTTTCATCATGCTGATGCGCGTTCCTGCATACCAAAGATTAAGAATAGTGTCTTGATTCGAGACAAACAGGATTAGGTAACCAAGATATGCCAAGTGAGTTTATTCCAATAGTTTTTTATACTTATATTGACACATTGTCATTTTTAAGTAATTGTCTTACTTCGTAGTTGTGATGGTCTCTAATAAAAGTTACTTATTACCATTATGCGTACCGAACATTCTACGTATAGAACATTCGGCGTAACCGATGTTCGGCGTAACGAACATTCGACGCCACGAACATTCGGCAAACGAACTTTCGGCGTAACGAACATTCGGTGTAACGAACATTCGACTTAACGAACATTCGGCGTAACGAACATTTGGCGTAACGAACATTCTGATGTCACAAAAATTTAAGTTGTAATCCAAAGTTTTACGTTTTGAACGTTTTACTTATTGGACATTCTCAGTGTAGGTAGGTATGCGAGAACAATAATAATATACAACACTTTCGGAGCTTATTTGGTGGTACCAGTTCATGAAAATATTTCAATTCAAACATCAATAGTACCAACATAATTTCCGATCATCATCATCATCCGATTTGTTACCGGAACTTGTTTGACGTATTCTATACTTTATAGAACTTCAATTCAGTAACCTTACGTTGATCTTATCTTTGCAACATTGTTGTTAATGTCATAATTATGGATATAATTACTCCAGGTGAAACTAATTAGTTTCTTTGGCTATTTGAGCAAGGAATTTTATATTTTAAGGATCAATGTAAATTCAGACAATTATTTACAAAAAGTATTAGAAAATGATTAGGTGATTTCTTATTAAATTTAGTATTTCTGGAAATACCTACTCACATTTTAACAAGAAACATTTCATCTCAGTTGAGAGAAGATTAATAACTATATCATATTCAAGCATCATAACATTCATGACCAAACCGATAATACTGGTTAACAATTTTGTTCGCAGATTGTATGTTCCTAGATGTCACAGAAAAACCAGCCTTCAACAGGACGACTGCTAAGGCGCCGATTGAACCATACCTCCTTGCTTTAGTGCTTAATAAAGAGAAAATTTCTCCAATTAATAGCTAAGAGGTTTGAAATGGTCAGGGTGATTACTCTCATATTGTCAGCTTGTAGCTGGTTAATGGTTAGTGCTTTACCATGTACAACAAACAGTTACAAACAGTACAGTTGGTCATTCAATTGACATTGGCAGCTTTTAGCTGGTCATTCAATTGACATTAGAAACTTGTAGCAGGTCATTCAATTGACATTAGCATCTTTCAGCTGGTCATTCAATTGACATAGGCAGCTTTTAGCTGATCATTCAATTGACATTAGAAACTTTTAGCTGGTTATTCAATTGACATTAGAAACTTGTAGCTGGTCATTCAATTGACATTAGCATCTTTCAGCTGGTCATTTAATTGACATTAGCATCTTTCAGCTGGTCATTTAATTGACATTAGCAACTTGTAGCTGGTCATTCAATTGACATTAGCAACTTTCAGCTGTTCATTTAATTGACATTAGCCACTTGTAGCTGGTCATTCAATTGACATTTGCAACTTTTAGCTGGGCATCAAATGCTATCAAATTTACTATCAGCAGCTTGTAGTTGGTCATTCAGATGACAAGTCAAATAAATAAAATAATTATTAGCAACTTTCAGCTGGTCATTCAATTGAAAAAAAACAGTTATTTCATTATCAGCACCTTGTAGTTGGTCATTCAAATGACAAGTCAAATAAATTATTATAAGCAGCTCGTAGTTGGTCATTCAGATGACAAGTCAAATAAGTAATTATTAGCAGCTTGTAGTTGGTCATTCCATTGACATTAATATAAGGAATTAATGACTTATTGCTCTTTCTTCTTTGCATAGATAAAATCTGTATCTTACCTAATCACTGCAGGCACTGCACTGTTAATTTATTCATTTGTATGTGTTAAAGTATACTACACTGTACTTGAACCAAATCGGTTAGTTATAAATTCATAATATTTTAAATAAAGAATATAATTTCAGTGCAAGCAAGTCAAAAAACAAAATGATTTGCAGTTCTGTAATAATACTACGCCACGCAATTAAGTTGAAACAACAGTTGCACTTAATTCATGTACATTGTAATTAAAAATAGCATTATTTTTTTTAAAGCCTACCAAATGATATAACTGTATGTTTCGTAAAAGGAAAACATTATTAGTGTTTAAATAATAAGTAAGTAACTAATGTTTCAGATACATACCTAAGTATACCTTACATTAGACAATATTTTCATGAGTTTCATGACGTTACATGTAACTAACAACTAATTGCTAAATTGGTTATAGTTTATTTTATTGTTATTTAAATAGAAATGTATGTATGTATAAGGGAAATTAATTATAATAACTTATTCACTGTTGAACGGCAGGAAATATTATGCCAATTTATAAAATTTATTTGGAATACTGCTTTAGTGACTGAATACTTATGTATAGCAGACAAAATAACTCATAGGGTAGACCACCATCAGACCCTTTGCTAAAACAATATTCGTGAGTACCAAGATAGCGGAATCAAATCTCAAGTTTCTAGTCTAGCATACTGTTGTAGTAGGCTAGACTTCTTTTTATTTTTGGTTTATGGACGGAATGACTTACCAAATGGTGAGAGATTGACAAGCTTTTCAACCACAAAAATTTATTCCAATATTAGGAACAATCGAAGCATAGCATACCTAATGGGGTAGAACTTTTTACAGACAAAAGGGGAAATAGATGAATAAGACAGGGCGTTGGCTGAAATTGTGCTCGTGACATAGAGCCCTAAATGAGAGCGACAGTAATGTGTGGACTCTGATTTTTTACTTGCCCGTAATATTAAATTGTGACTGCATATTAAATTGCGAATCTTTTGAGTAATTGCAACACCGTCAAAGATCAGCATTAAAGTGGGTCAAAGAACATTAAATTAAATTATTACGATTATTATTTTATTTAGGTATCAGCATTTTATCTGTATAGGTTGAGTAAAATAGTATCTATTTATTAAACGGGTCCATTAAATTGAAACTGCTGATTTCTCAAAACAAGTCTAGTCGACTAACTAAAGGTAACTACTGTACATAGCTGGTAACGAAAGCGACCTAGTGTACCTTACTTAATATTGTTGTCAGTCAGCGTTATATCAGCATTCATGAAACTGTAAAATTATATGGGTTATAGGACATGCAACTATGAAGTTGTTAGCGAAAGCTAAAATATCATGCAACAATAAAATGATATGGGTTACAGAGCCATGCAACTATCAACTTGTTAGCAAAAGCTAAAGGGTCATGCAAATAAAATAGCTGTGAGTGCTTAATTGCAATGGCTGGCACCCGCCAGAATATTTTGAGTGCATAAGTGTATGTGCTTATCACAGATTCACTCTTTTGTCCTTACCTCCTTAATTTGATAAAACGGAAATGGATACGATCTTGAAGCAGTGACTTTGACTAGTAGTTAGCCAAAATAAATAAATAAGAGATAATAAAGATCTATGGAACGTTATTTTTGTAGGTTTACTTACACCTATCAATAGAAAAATATTTTTACAGGGAAGGGATAGTATAGAACAGAAGTAACAATAACTGAAATGTGTTAATATAATGAGATTGTAATTTCCATAAACATTGTTTATCGTTGAATTTGGTGTTTGACAACTACAGATCAATATTTGATAAATATCTATTTTCTGTAAACAAATTAGTCTCAATAACTTATTCGTAATTTGTTTAATGTAATAGCATTGATAACAGTCAACACTGTATTGTAAATAAGATTTAAGAGATTAGCTAAACTGTGGAGTTTCTTGCGCCGCTTCTTCTCCACGGGCTATACCTTCCGAAGCGGTGGTAGATTCGAGTAAACGTAAAAAATAAATTAAAACAAGAAAGGGATGTAGTGTACAGCAATAAAGAGTAGTTAATGCGGAAAGCGCCGGTAGCGCCATCTATCGGCTGGTGCGGTCTGTGGTCAATATCTATCGTTCATTCGCTCGGTATTCGTGCACCGACCGCCGTGCTGTGCGGACGTGCGCTAGTCACATTACTAGTGAAGACTATATCTGTGTTTCATTATATACATCAACCTCAACCAACCCTTAGTAGAAATGTGTATTCTACGAACTGGCTTGCAAATAGAAAGCTGTTTAATGAAAAAAAAAAAAAAACAAATTGTTGTTCGTTGTTCGTCATTGATTTTGATAAAAAGAGTTTTAATTTTCGCGAATTATTTGAGAAAAGTACTATACAAGCCTTGGCCACAACTAGGCATTGATGGACTTACGTACGTGTGCCTCGGCTTCGCCTCGGCCCACATTTACACGTTCGTCCATCAATGCCTCTGTTGCTGGCCGCTGCAGTAATGTACTAAAGTCCTCTAAAAACGTTTTACATTGTAACTCATTGATTTTTGAAGTGAAAACTTCTTTAGCGGCGTTGTGCACTTTTTGGTATGCAATGATATTAATGTTACCTACTAGTATTTATAAGCTCACTGTTGGTATGGGTAAAAATTTTAAACTAGCGTCAGGACCGTGACGTCACGCTGATCGAAAATTGGTCAGACATCCCCCTCTCTTTCTACCGCGCGGCGAAAATGTATGCCTGTTCCTACCGATTCGTTTCAGCGGCGCATAAAGTGTCATGTTTGTGTACGATAGCGCAATAAATGAATATTGTATTTTACCACATGAATGATAGTACTTTTATAAGTTCAAGTTTTTACTTCTGCCGGCACTCCCGGAGTGCAACCCGTTGTTTTTTTTAACGTACGTTCTGCACTTCATTGTAATAGAGTTGGGATGAAAACGTTCACTCAATTGCGAAGTTGACGAACGAAGTTCGAATGTGCGGGTAGAGGTCCTGGCCCTGTACCCGGACTTTCGATGTTCGATATATCGCCACTATTTCGGTCCGCACTTCATTGTAATAGAGTTGAAATTGGAACGAAAACTTAATTAGAGCTCAAGAATGTATTTGATACAAGGAGTTGAGGACTCATTGACAAATTTCTCCTTGGATGCGCTCGCGATTGGTCAATTTAAATATATGCTTTGTTTCTTTTTAAATGCTACTAGCGGAGACCTATAGGTAATTGGGTTTCTGTTGCCTATCTAAACATGTAATATGTAGACGCATTTGTGGTTGTATGGCTGTTCAAATTGATGGTCTGAAGCACCCCCTTTAATAATTTTGTAAACCTTAAATAACAACATGTATAGGCTACCGACAGCAAAAATTCTTTATTTTTCCATTCTATGTAATTTGTAGAGTTCATTGTTAAACTGTTAATCTAATAAGTGGCCCACAGAAATCATTGTAGGTAAGTACCCTTGTTATCAGGAGCTATCGGCCACGCGTCACCGCTCCTACTACTATAATGATGCAATCGGAAACAACCCGGGGTAAGCCGGTTTATCAATGTTTGTCACTGTAACTAACTAGGAAAGGCACGTTGTTTATTAGCCAAAGGTTAATCGTGGAAAAACGCTGTTTATTCCTTTGGAAATACTACTGTTGCTATGTGGTGTTCGAGTTAGAGCCGAACCACAGGCGCTGCAACGGTGCAGTACGGCACCGTTGCAGCGCTGAGCGGTGCCGCTGCGGTGTTATGCATATAAAAATCGTGTCCGTATAGCTAGCGTACACATGAAAGGGATTTGGCTGGAATTGATGCCAATAAATAGTGCCTAAATAGTGCCTAATTAGTACCTAGGTCAAATAAAGAGTGCCTCTGTACTTTACGAGATATCGATTTTTTTTCCTGGTACGCTGGCTTGACGTCAAAGTAGCGTACACATTTTCTGTGGCTAAAACGGCTTGCATTGCAGCAACGATTTTACACTCAAAAAATAGTGCTCTAATAGTGCCCTAGGACATTCAAAATCTCATGATGCTAGGTCTTCAGGCAACGGAGATATAAACCACGGAGCTGGCGCGGCGTTGCGCTAGCGTACACACGAATTCACAAAATAATTCTTACAGAAGGAGACGTTTCTTTTTATAAAAACTATATCAAATAAATAGTTCCTCTGCTAGTACTAATATTTTTATGTAAAGTCGTAGTGAAACAATATAAAAAATCGATGCAAAGTTAGCACACCGCTGCGTGCGGCGCACCGCGCCCTGTGGTCCGGCTGCTCCGGCTCTTAGGGTAGCACCGATTGAGACAGGTGTTTCGTAACAGGCGACTTACATCTATCTAACCCACAGACTGTTGCTACCGATCAGAACCACTGCATCCATCCCGTTATCTGATCATAGTGGTCTTCCGTTCCATCATCACATCACTTAGAGGAGACGAGGGTAAAGGCATGTGTGCGTGCATTTAGGTATCTACCCTATACGTGTTATACAGTGTGTAACAAAACACCCTAGTAATACTTAAAGGGGTGCTCAAACTGAACAACTTTCACTATGGAGCCAACAAGGAAGTCATGAAAAAAAAAATCCGCTCTTTCATACAAAACTGCAGTACCGTCTCGACTCAAATGTATGGGACGACATATTTTTTTATTTTTTCTCGACGTTTGGCTCCATAGTGAAAGTTGTTCAGATTGATGGTCTGAAGCACCGCCTTAAGTATTACTAGGGTGTTTTGTTACACCCTGTATGTATCCGGGTTACCAATCTGATTTTGTATCTAAGCAGTCAATGAGCATAATTATCAAAGTTGTTGCGATCGGCTTAGGTTAAAGATTGATAAGTGATCAATTAGCGGTAACGATGGATATCTTAATTGCATTTAATACTAGCCACCCGCCCCGGCTTCGCACGACATAAACCTTCCTCTTGAATCTGTCTTATCTATTAGTGAAAACCGAATCAAATTCCTTACAGCAGTTCCTTACAAACGGACTGAAAGAATATCCATTTATAAGTGTCCAATTATATGTATAACTAGCTGTTGCCCGCGACTTCGTCTGCGTTACCCGGATAAAAAGTACCCTATGTATTAATCCAGGCCATGGTCTATCTGTATGCCAAATTTCATCAAAATCCGTTCAGCAGTTTTTGCGTGAAAGCGGAACAAACATCCATCCATCCATATTTACAAACTTTCGCGTTTATAACATTAGTAGGATATACAACGTGTTAATGAATTAACGCAAAACTAGAAAGTAGTTTGTTTAGAATCAAGAGCAGAATCGAATTATCATGGTTTCAACATGGGTAATTTTTTTCAAAATATTAAATTTTTTTTTTGCAAAATTTAAAATTTACTGAACCCGATGACAACCCACCGCACGGGCACACTAACCCTACTTACTACCAAAACAAGATTATAAAAATGTATCCATGAGTACGTTAGCGGTTTCATTCATTGCTGAAATGATAAGAAATCATTTTTCCCTCAAAACTTAAAATGCGAATAACTTTAAATTTTAACTATAAGAATAATGAAATTATTGTTGCAATCTAATTATTTTGTCATAAATCAGTTGGGGTGTATGAGGTTTTGCGCTAATTTATTAACACGTTGTATACAGGGTCCTTCTTAATATGCTGACACTTTTTTAAGGGGATGATCAGACCGTCAAACTGAAAAACTTTCAACAACGAAATCGCGAAAATCAGCTCTTCCATAGAAAACTGCAAACCTACGCCAAATGTATGGGACAGCAGATTTTTTTTTCGCGCATTCGATGTTGGTCCCATAGATGAAGTTGTTCAGTTTGACGGTCTGGTCATCCCTTAAAAAAGTGTCAGCATATTAAGAAGGACTGTATAGCTGTAACAAGGTAACGTCTTCAAATATATGGTATGGTATGGATGGTATGGTAGATCCACTCTTCGGTTAGTATGCGAATCCTTTAAAGCTTCTTTTAATTCAGAAGCTTCTTGTAAGATGGCGTTGTAAAGATCGAGCTTTCGTAAAGCTTATGGATGTCTCTAGATCGTCATAGATGGCGGCACGGGTAGCGATTTTGGACCATCGAATGCACATCGAATGTAATCAATTAAATGTTAGCCATGTGCGAGTGATTCTACATCCTAATTTAGATGAAGGTTTTAGTATCCAGTAGAAGTAATAGTCTAGACTAGCCTTTCGTTTATGATTTATACCTAATGGTGTAATCGTAACTGAACTTTGAACTCTTTACGGGTTTCATACATTTCGCGGATTTAATTGAGGATAACTATACGTTTACTTCAAGAAAGTATTATTTTTATATCTTGACAGTTTTCTTTTGATTTGATATCATTGCTGGAAAACAACGTTGTAATAGTGGCTGAAAAAGGGCTGAAAGGCGAAACTGTTTTTGCTTTACACGTGTATACATGAACTCACGTTCGAATCCCTATCGGGGTAGTCAGAAGACTTGCTACAACTACAATCGCAATTTTAAGCGTACAGATGCAGCAAGACTCACTTTTGGTATTGAAGGTTTTACGATACAGTGATGTGCAAACTGCCAAGTGATAACCTTTCGCACACAAAAATACAGTGCAAGAAAACTCCCTTAGTCGCCTCGCACGACAACCACGGAAAGTAATGGTATGGACTATTCTAAAAATATCACTCCAGTCGATTACAGTTGACCTCTTATCAGTGTTGTAAGATCCAATTTTTGAAAATCCGTAGGTCAATCATGGTTGAAAAAACTGGAGAAATCTGTAGATGACCTCTCGAAAAATCCGTAGATCTACAGAATTTTCTTTGAATGCTTTATCTGACTATTTTGAAGTGGACTGACCCACGGATTTGTTTTTATAATGTTTGTAGTTATTATCTTTAAAACCGCCAAATGTGACTACTTTTGGCGGTTTTAACGATAATAGCTATGAGCATAAAGCATAAATTATCTGTAATGTTTCGATAAATTGAAAGCCTATCAGGACAATGTGACATTCTTGTTTTTTGGAAATGTTGTTTAATTGTTCTGAAATACGATTGGGGGCACCACAATAGGCTCGGTGCAGCCTTAACAATTTACATACATACGTCTCTATTTACCGAAGATAAGAACTATTTGAGACTGATGCGTGTATGTCAAATATTATGTGCGAAGTAAGGTATATAACAAGGTATAACGGTATTACGGTATTATTTAATTTTCCGTGACGTTGGACACGTCCTACTATCATTGTACTCGTACTTATCCGTAACATTACTTTAGATTAGACTACAGTCGTGTGTACCTGTACTTAACAGAACGTTACCTATTGAAGAAGAGATTATTTTACCATTTGGACTATTTTGGACTAACGATAGAAAGAATAATCGGAACAATTGTTCATCGCTGAATACGTGCTGAGAAATATTGTCTTGAGTAGTGATTTTTTTTTCACTATACTACATGTTCGTTCTTAATATGCTGACAATTTTTTAAGGGGATGATTAGACCGTCAAACTGAACAACTTTCTCTATGGGACCAACATCGAAATCGAGAAAAAAAAAACTGTTCTGTACAAAACTGCAAACCTTCTCGAGCCAAATGTATTCTTTCTCTACTTCGATGTTGGTTCCATAGAGAAAGTTGCTCAGTTTGATGGTCTGATCATACACTTAAAAAGTGTCAGCGTTAATATTGCTGCTATTCTTAATAGAACTCTGTATAATCATTTAAATTTTTCATTATCATCATCAGCCTATCTTCGTGTACTGCTGAACATAGGCATAGGCCAATTATCTAAATTATATAAAGCAATCAATCGTATTAGTCATATTTAAACTACCACAATCTAGCCTGGACTTGTATTATGATGACTAAAGAACTAAACGGTATAGAAGACATACGTCCTAGTAGATACAAACATCCATGACTCGGGTACAAATATTCATATTCATCATACAAATATTTGCCCCTTACGAGATTCGATCCCGCGACCCACAGCACAGCAGACAGGTTCACTACCGACTGAGCTAGTTATGTCAAAATTGAAAATTCCGAATATTAATATTTTTCCACTAGGCAGAACATTAAATTTTCTTTTGTTAACATTTTTATTGAAATACATTTTCTATGCCAAAACTCTAGGTTTTTTTTTCGGCCGATTCATAACTAAGATGCAATTATTAACATATTTTTATTATGATGCATTAGTTCAAATAATGTCATGCACAGTGACTGCTTGCACATTGTACCTACTAACTATATTACAGTATATTATAGGTTTTGTTGCACTCGCGAGCGTGAACAAAAACAGGAAAGTTACCGAGCACGCGCGATACGACTCTGTGTCAGAGGTCTCTAACGTGCCCTTAACCCCTTTTAAATATTTATCTATGCGCCAATGCTTTATTTATATCTCCTGTACTTATTTCTAACAGTATGTAATTTAATGACCTTGTTTCAGTGTTTGGTTTGTTTTCATGTGCAAGTGTGATGGTGTTTATAGCTTCTTTATGTTTATAATTTTTTATGTAGTGTACTTTATTACTTCATTTAAATTTCATAGAAGGTTATAGGGATGATAGAATGAAATGCAGAAATATGATTAGAGATAATATTTTTATTAACTTACTCTCTTGTAATTTGTTCACAAGTCTGTGAAATCTTTTCAACGATAAAAAATAACAATTCGAACCCACTATGAGTTTGTAAAGTTCGATACAACATATCTTAGTTTTACAATAATATTACTCTTTTAATATCACAATATACTTAACAACTATATTCATTAAAGCTTTCAAGTTTGGACTTACTAACTAATATTTTTAAATCTTACACTAATTAAATTGTGAGATCTAGACTTGTCTAATCTTCTTAACGTGAGCAACTCGTAGCACTAAACTTATGGATGAGGGCGGACACAATGTGGGGCGTGTGCGACTCCGAGCGGTGCTGGAACAGATGTGACCGCGGAGCCGGGTCCGCCGCGTCCAGCACTCGCTTACCAGGGTCGCCACACCGCCGGGCCCTTGCTGAAGCTGGTCGTGGTGCAGTCCAGGGGAGTGGCGGTGTGCACTGGCATGGGAGACGCCGGCGGCGAGGGGCTCACGTAGCCGGAGGACGAGGAAGCGGTCGACAGGGCGGGGCTCGGGGGGCTGGCCGGCGGAGTGTCCGCTCCGGCCGCGGCACGCTGCATGTCGTTCAGTCTGTGTCCGAGGTGGGTCATCAGCTGGGTCCCCAACCTGACGTCCACTCCGGGAATCGATGCGAGACAGCGGGAAACTTCGTTGGCTGCGTGGGTGAATCCAGCTCTGAAGCGGTCGGCGTCCACTGTGGGGTTCAGTGACAGCCTCCTCTGCCGGCGAAGCTTGTGCAGATGACGGACGGTCAATTCCAAAATATCAGCTTTCTCCAACTTGGCGACGTTCTCGCCCTCCGACTGGAGAGCGCTGACCATCAGCTCCTTGAGCTCATCGAGGCAGCGGTTGATGCGAGCGCGTCTCTTGCGCTCGAGCATCGGTTTCATCACTTTGCGATATTGATAAGTGCGCGAGACGGGCTGCGGGCCATCGTCTGCGAGCGAATACGCGATCTCGTAAGACATGGTGGACATTTGTGTGTAGTGAGTGAGCGTGTGTTTGCGCTGAGCGTTGAACGCGGAATGCGGTGTGGCGGCCGGGCGGGGGCTTATATAGGGAGCGGAGGGCGCGCGATCGTGGGAACGCACGGAGACGTCGAGTTCCCACACGCGCCACCTGTGCGGAGCAGCTGCCGCCGGGGCGCGGGGGGAGGGGGGCGGCCGCCGCGCGTGCGCGCCGTAAACAATCGCCGGCGCGGGCGCACGCTCCGCTCCGCGCACCGCGACGCCTGGCCCCGGTAATTGCCGGTGCTGCGGACGGATTCTACTCTCTGCTACCGACCGCCTAATACGGAAGTCATATAACACTACTTAGGTCATCTCATTGTTAGGAACTTTACAAGAGGTTTGGTTGTACGGTGGCTGCCTCTGCCTAGCAGATCAGATGTAGAGTGCTGTTTCTTCTCTAGCGATTTAACTCTTTACTATTAGAAGCCTTTACTTGTAGAGTTATTAACGAATGATTTTAATAACACGTGACTACATTTTTTCGTAGCACTTCGTAGCAAAATTCGTAGGCCTATCTTTCGTAGGTAGAGTCACGATTCGGTGCGGTCTTCAATCATATAACATTTTTTATTGCAGTTCAAATAGAACTCAAATTTCATCACACATGTAATTAATCCTGTATCTAATTAAGAACGGATTTATTTCAGTGGCGCAAGAAGCCGGCGCGGCGCGGGCGCGGTGCGGTCAATCAGTCGACGAATACAATGGTTCGCGTCAATTACTTGAACCTTTCGGCTACTGTTGGCATTCATCAATCACAGATTATGCGCCGTAATAACTATTGACAGACAGAATTTTATTGAGCTCTATTCCGCCCCAAATGAGACGAGGCTTTTGAATTAAAATTATGTTGTAACAGAGGTTATAGAGAGATTACATCCTATTTTGATACCTATTAGGCTCTTTGGTTATTTAGTATTTGAATGGACGGATTGCAGATCAGTACATACCTACTTATGTGTGTTACTCAACTATGCTAAAATGGTTTCATCGATTTTGATTAAAGATGGCATCATAGAGATCAATAGTGCTATTTTTAAAAGTACACATCCTGATTCGATCATACGAGATAGATTGCAAATTCTATAGAATTTATGTCACTTTCGAGTAATTAGGATGTGTGACATTGAAAAATAGCACTCCTGGACTCAGACTAACATATAGGATAAAAATTAAAAGACCACGCGGATCGAGAAAAAGCTAGTAAGTAGTAAATCAGTGTGAGTGCGGCGCCCGCGCGCCGGTAGCAGTATACCAGAATGTCGCATTACTCAGGCGGTCTGGCCGACCAGTGGGCGGTCGCCTACGCACCTCTGTGGTCCCACCGATGAGAAATTATCGACGCCGGCGCACGGCATCGACACACGTTCACATTATCGCTATTACTAGTCGTTGGCTATGGTTATAGTATACTTTCACCGAATGACACCTACTTAAACACTTAAAATGTTTATGGCTGGTCAATTGATAGGACTGGTTGTTTAAGATTATGATTTTGTGTTAGTTCTATCTACTTATTTATTATAATTTATAATAAACTTTATTGTATACATGTCTCCTTCATCCGTCTTTCAAACGGTAAAGGAAAACATCTTGAGAAAATCCGCATATGCTGAACAAGAAATTCTGATGCGCATCATGTGAAGTCAAGAACCGAAATCATCAGAAATACGCGCAATTTTGTACTCTACCTAATTTTTTATGTTACGAAAAGTACGATTGGTATTGATAAATCAAGAGAAGATACCAAAAAGTTAAAAATAATTTTGGGTCTCCAAAAGGTTTACATTTCTTGTCTACATATTTTTCATACAACCAAAGAGTTTTCATTACATCTATGAATTTCAGTACTGGCAGCTAAATGTAAGAAAAAAAATACGTTAAGCCAAATACTTCAATTAAAAAGAAAAAAGTTTTATTCCTTTTTAGTTTTTAAGGTTTTTATATTTTGTTTCCAAGATATCTTGCCAGTTCATATAAAAAAAATGTATCAATAAAAAGTTTTTATTCCGAAATCCCAAATAATATCATCTCTTTGGTGCTTATTTTCCAAACTGAATTAAAATACATATTTAAAAGATAACGAGTGTGTTTTCAGCAATTTTCTTGGATCATGGTAAATTGTAATTTGTTTCAAAAAATCTAATTTGTTCATAGGAATTATCGGTCTGACAACTGAAAAATAGACCCTAAAATAAACAAAAATCAAACATGACACGCACTTTTCTTTTTTCTCGTCTCGACTAAGGGCTCCCACACGTAACTGCGAATTCGCATCGCACTGCGAGCGCTACAATGAAAAATCATACATAAATCATCGAGCACTCGCAGATATTTCCGATGCTATGCGAATTCGCAGTTGTGTGGGAGCCCTAAGGCCAGATTTCTCGAGAATTTTCGATTCGAGAAATCTCGTGCAGAAACCCTATTGCTACCCCTATTGATAATAATGTGATTGATCATCCAATCTGACCTCCTTATTAGTATCAATAATCATCCGGAAAATTCTTTGTCTCATAGATTGCAACCAACATTAAGTACATTACAAAGTGCATTATAAATCGTTGAACCGACATTATTACTGTTAAAAAAATTCCGCTATTATAGCTTAATGATAATGTGTGACGAACGGAAAAATGTGAATTTGTCAGTAATGATAAGTTAGAAATATGTCGTCACGGCCGGCACGCGTTAATGTCCCTGTTTATTAATGATTATCGGAAAGTTTGACCAATATGTACTGGTTTGTGAGGGCCTATCGAAATGTATCACCCTGCGTTTGATAATTGAATTTAGTAAAGTATGTAGATGCGGTAAAATTTTGTTTGTAAAGGATTTGGAAGGGAATGCGAATGGATTTAAAGGCTCAGTCGCAAAATGTCCATTTCTAAAAACGTCCCTTTCTCAAAACGTCCCTTTCTCAAAATGTCCCTATCGCAAAATGTCCCTTTCTCAAAATGTCCCCTTTTCAAAATTCTCTTATAAATGAAGATTTGGTGAGATTAACATGCTTACAGACTTAAAATAAGTAAAATATAAATAATAACAAATAAATAAATAAAAATAAATAAATAAAAATAAATAAATAAAAATAAATAAATAAAAATAAATAAATAAAAATAAATAAATAAAAATAAATAAATAAAAATAAATAAAGGCTCAGTCGTCAACGTCAGGTTAAAAAGAAGAAAGGTCTACTTTCTCTTGCTTAACGTAGTTCCAATTAGCAAGATGTTCCAGTCCTTTCGACAGCAACATTAAAACCAAGTTAACACTACTAGTTAACAGTACTACTATAGCATAGGTTTGATAGGTACATACATAGATAGGTATTAGTTTCAAGAAATTATAGTTTTGCTATTTTTTACGCACTTCGTTCTTGTGCCATTAAAGACAGTCTACTCTGCTTACAAACTTGCATACTGTATTCTTCTATTTCTCTTGTAAAGCCACATGTCTGCTCTTTTATTGATTACCTCATTTGCTTCCGCGTTTTCATGCCCCAGTTAATCGAAATGCTTAATTTGTCAATTCAGGAAAGTTATGCTAAATTTTCCTTACCTTCATCGGAACTTAATATGGAAACTCGTTTAAATTCTATTTGCGTATCATTTATTGATAACGTATTAGGGTTAATGATCAGAGTCATGTTCTATTCATGATTGTCTGCACTTGAGCGTAATAATAGGAATTTTCCTATTTATAATTAGACCTTTTGTTTATTGTTGAGAACAAATGAGCTAAAGCACGCGCGGCAATTGCTGATAAAATTATCAGATAAGAAAACTATACAATGTTATCAGTTAATTTAAATTCGTTCAAGTAAACATTGAATCTATTTTGCGCCTGATAATTAGTAAGACAAGTTATTCTTGTTTTAATTTTAAACAGTAAACACGCTGTTTGTCATGTGACTGTATTGCTGATCAGCAGTTTACTGAGTAAACAAAAGAGGTTTTCCTTAACCTACCTACGCTGTAGTACTTAGTAGTCACGTATCCGGGTGAACATTTTAGAATGTGACATAATCATACGTGCAACTACAGCATGCAGTTGGTTGTGGTTGCCACGCGACACCGATCCGTGCCTGAGTCATGATCATGACGCGACCGCGCGACCCCAGTGCGCGTGCTTGGGACGTGCGCGAGCGCATGCTCCCATCCGACATCACACAACATTCTATTGTTGAAAAGTGTGACTTCAATTGCTCACCCTTTTAGTCAACTTTGTATTAAAGAGTATTAACTTTGAGATTGTTGTCCAAAGGTACCTAATTGACATTTTGACCAAAGCGGTTTTAGGAACTTGACTATTAGCGCATTTAGGTATACAGTGTCCCTATAAAATCCATTAGTGCATCGATAGATTTTGTACAGCTAGCATGCAAAGATACCTTATTTAGTTTGAGGATAATAAAGACTAAACAAAAACGTATAAGGCTGTATCTAATAGAAAAAACCGCAAAATCACCACTGACTACATAATTAGTGACATCAAACTTGTGTTTTCCACCGCAGAAATTTTCTCTGAACACAATTCCTAAGAAATTAAAAAATAAGCGTTCCGGGTTTGTGGATTTACCTGATAACCATCTTTATGACGTTTTATATGACGTTAGTAAGCCGGATCTCATGACGGTGTTATTCGCAGGACCCGAGACCGGTTTGAGATGATTGTGATGTAGAATCTAACAGCTAAGGTCGTGGCTCTACCTCGGGCATATTAGTCATGCCATTTGAAAAGAAAAACAACAACAAGAGTCAAGTTACCAATTAGGTACGCTAGTAGAAGGTTTTAGATGACTGTTTTTGAAATTTACAATGTACATAATTTGGATCAGGGAGAGTACTAAGATTCTGGTTGTGAATTTCGAAATTATGCAATTTATACAGGGACTACAGGGAACTAAACTAAAAAAAAACGTAAACTGAAAACTAAACTTTTAAAAACTAAACTTAAATTTAGCTTGAGCCTACATATGGGATGCTTTAGAGTTTAGACCATGATACTGAGCAACTTTTACTATGGGACCAACTTTGAAGTCGTGAAGAAATATCAGCTGTTTCATATATTTTGGTCGAGTAGCTATTGAGAAACTGATCTCGTGATCAGAGTGCACTTCTCGCGCGTGATCCGTTTCCCCCGGCAACGCTCCACCCATCGTTCATTGGGATAAATCCCACGTATCCAACCCGTGGATACATGCTTGGTTACCTACCAAACCTACCTACAATAACTACTTAGGTAATATTCAACTATATCGGCATCAAGTCGATAGGTTTTATTTTGAAGCAAAACCTTTTAACGGAAACGTATATAGCCAGAATAGCTATAAAATCGCCTACAGTCGCACTCGTACCTACCTAAACGATGACGTGTTCTCGATTATCTCGATACATAATCATCTCAGGGAATGTGACACGGGTATCGGGGCTATAACAAAATCCACTCACCGATGTTTGTTCGAGAGAGACTCGATCGTGTCATCCGTGACGTCATGAGTATCATTAATGATAATGACTCACCAACTAAGTCCGCATCACATGATTATTGCTTCTTTGTTGTTTCTTATTGAAATTGTAGAGTAGGCATGTATGTTGTAAAATGATATCATCATTTTATCTTTTGAAAAATTTCATGATAGGCAATGTCACGTGTTTAGATTATATTATTTGTTACAAATTCAATAGATTGTGAAATAACTATGACTCGACATAAGCAATTTTTCCGGTAATTGTTTCGCTTATCACCATTAAAATTTCTTTATCGTACTTACGGTGGCACGTGCATTTGTTTCGCCCATAATCCGCTCAAAACCTTTGAATTAGGATTTGATACGTAATCCTACGGTCATTTGTGTTCATGCGGCGTCTCCGCAAATATTATCTTAGCTGCTGTTCCTTGAAAGCGTTTGCTGTCGGCTCTCACAAAGACCTCGGCATTTTTGTCGTCTCTGTGGCGCCGATATTTGCAAGTCTCGCCAAATATTTGAGCCCAAGATGCCAGCCCTGACTAATGACTTACATGTGCACGTTATTTTTTATACCAAAGATAAGTTGCTGCGCCGTTTTTGCATTTCCTTCTTGAGATTTTGTAAAACGGTAAAAAAGTTGCGAGAAATCGTTAATAAAAGTCTACGGTTTGCAGACTGCTGTTAGTGTTATGGTTATGAGGTTAACTGTTCATAGATCGTAAAATAATGGTTTATTATTAAATTTTTATGATATTTTATTACTCCGGCATCTTTCAAGTGTTAACACTTAAACTAAACAATGGTCATTGACAAGACAATGTGTTGTATTCACTGTATTTTAACACGTGTTCGTGCCTAATTTTTCTTAGAAGTTCTATAAACAAAGCCGACAAAAACACAGGTATACAGGGGCAAGTGCAGTGCTACTAAACAAAGGACAGATTATACTTGGGGCGGTTGAGACAGTCAGTTCTCCCAGGGGGTCCAGATAATACAATGCGGCGCCAATTTTTTTGGCACTTGTTGCTTCGGAGATTACTGACAGTCGTCGCTGAGAGGTGTCGGGACAAACGACGTGAAAGGTCTGGCTTTTGTATGAACTCTCAAGTGTCAGTCTCAGACAGGACACTTGTGTCTGGTGCCTGGTAATAACGCCCATGAATAGATACGACGAGACAGTTAACTGAAGAGGGTAATGAAACAAAACAACCGAATTTGTGGTCGGTTCTAGGAATAACATAAGCGAAACAAAGCGACCGCGTACTCCTTTCTTAAGTCGATTTCTTTTATATCTTAAAGTGCTCATCGTTAATTGAACGCATGGTTCCTTGGAACTTGTTAAATTTGTACAATGAAAAATACATGTTGCAGTTTATAATTAACTTATCTTATATTCCTTTCATCACGTCCACTCAATGGACGGACTACCGGATTTATTCGGAAACTGTAATTGTTGTGTTTATTGTGATTCATGGAAGTGCCTAATTCGCTGCCTTTACTGCTCAGGATTCGACGTAAGCCGAAATTATGGGCTTTCTACTTCTGATAGCCCGAACTGGCCTTATAGAGGCAAATCCGCCCACATCGTACAATAAACTCATAAAACATCATTACTTTTTGAATGTATACGCAGGTATCCGTGAAAACGTATACAATAATCCTCTTTCTTGTTTTGTGTAACTGTCCATCAAAGTGCTGTTCGAATTCCGGGAACGTTGTTAAATTTTGAAACCCCTTTTCATAGTAAGAGCGCGAAACCCGCTATATCCACGTGCTGGTGCCGACAAAGAAGCCTCTCATAGTTTAGGGCCTACTTCTCATTATTGTGAAGGACGCGCTAGAAATAATAAAATACCTCAAAAGCCTTTTCGGAGAGCCGCTCGAGTTGCTTGAATAGGCGATGATGTTTACGATTTCAAATGTCATATTTTATTGAAGTCATGGCCTAAATTTTATGGCCGATTTTAAAGTTTTGTCTCGAAATTCTTGAAGCGGATATCTTTACTTTGTTGTGTCACCGCGATTTTATGGTTGCTATAATAGTAATTATCACGGTTAGATGTGGTGTTAATGGACCTTTTAAGAAACGCTTTTAGCATGTTTAAAATGCATTTTATAAGGTTTTTATTTTAATAGTTACCTGTAAATCTAGTCGTGTCGTGGTTCGAGGAATTATCTTGCAGTCGCGTTGACTCACTCATCGGCAGATACGAGTTAACTACATACCATCATAAAAGTTCCCATTATTCTTTCTTCTAAACTCTCGATAAAATTCCGCCTTAGGGCGAATACAGTAGCTGCTCCTGCATATTATGATCAGTGTGTATTTTTTATGGATTTTATCTTATGTATCGTAATTACAACCTTCGATGGTATGCCAGAGATATATGGAGTGGGAAAATGTTGTTCAGAAGATGTAATTCTAGCCCACGCATAACGGTTCGAGTTCTTAGTTCGATTTATAGCTCCGCAACCGTGTTGATGTGCATGTTTAAAGTCTAAACATGTTCTTATCTCAAGTGGAAATGTTCGGTGTTTATCCAACCAGTCACCGTCAAGTATGAGAGTAGGTTGGATTGGATGAAATTTTCATACACTATTTTGGGTCTCTAATGGACATAAGAATACCATTCACGATTTTTCCCCCGAGGCTGAGTCAGAGTTATTCTCAAATATACTTTATTCAGAATATCCAAATTTCACTAGCAATGCCCAAACTCTTTCCAGTGTGACAGGTAGTCTTGTCGCTACTTTCAATGGACAGTGTCATAATTATGCTCCTTAGGGCTCATACAGACGAGCGACACTTTGCTGTCGCGGTGGGTTGCAGAGACTGTATAGATACATTACCCAAAATTGTTTTTTCCTAGTAGAAAAAATTCCATTCGCGTTTTTCCCCAAACTTAGCGCCGCGCTCATACATATTTTTACGGTCGCGCGAAGTGCAAAGTGTCGCTCGTCTGTGAGAGCGCTTAACATAGTTTTCCTCTAATTCTAATGTAATCAGAAAAACGTTCTTTGCACCAGAGGCACCTAATTTTTAGAGCCAAGGTCAAAGTCTACGTTATTCTATTATCTATTGAATAACCATAGTCAGTTACGTTTTTACAGGGTATTGAGAAAATTAACATTAAAGTGTCATTATATTATATCTACGGTGTACAATGATCTTCATCTCGATATACCAGTGCTGTCTTTTTCTGTTTTTATTGTAATTTTGTTCATGGTTCATTCCGAAACAACACGTTCGTCAAGAAGTGCGTGTAATTACTATTCTTAACCATTCAGCATCCATTAGTTATCCTAAATTGTCTTCACTATTTAAAAGTTTTCCGTGCGTCGTCATTTGACACCTAAAAATGTGCTAGAAACCTGTCGTATATCGCCAATATTTGGCAACATACGCGTATCTGTAAGATAAAAAAGGTAGAAGCCTATGCATTATTAATAAATACTTACAAGCGGAATATAATAAATAAGATAGAGAGGAGCAGATCTCGTCCGGCGGCGTCGGTCGTGTATTACTGATTAATATCAGCGCTCTGTGGCCGGTTATCGGCCGCCCTGACGTATTTACGACTTTGATATTAATTCACTATAATCATTCGGACACGACCGCTACCATAGCCCGCCGGGCTAACCAAACACCTATCTGTATAATCTCTTTAATGACTACCGGTCATTTCCTTTTTTTTAACGTCACAGATTAGTTCTGAGAGAGTCCGCCTCTGACTAGCTTGTGATCTTAGAAACTAGAATGACGTGTTATTAAAGGCATACGTGATTTGTTAGATGTGATATTATTTGTCACTACATGGTACCTATTATACGTGGAAGTTAGTTTATTAATCTTTGTAATTATTTTCAACCAACATTGGTTTTGTGCGTGATAGATATTTTTAAGACTAAAGTGTAAGCGTTAATACAACGTAATGAACGTAAATTGTAATGACGTTACAAGCGTATATTACTATTGCTCAATAACCTTTGATAGGCATAACACAAACATCTCGTGGAAGGTACTAGGTACTACGATTTCTATCTTCTTATCGTGTGGGCAGCAAGCCCTGGTGTCAGTCTTTTTCCTCACGGTCTCTGACGTGGTATTTATGTGACGATTACTATCACCAGAGATAGTAGCCGGGACCAACGGCTTAATGTGCCATCCGCAGCACGGAATCATCTTTCTTTTTCAGACCATAAGTTGATTCAGCTTGTAATGTCCTGACTGTCCGACTGAGGAAAAACAAAAAAATATATATAGGCCAGTCATTTTACGGAGTTTTGTTAGGCGGGGTAGGGAGTAATTATTAATTGGACTTTTATACTGTAACCGGCACCATTTAGAGACAAAAATACAATCCTAAACCATATAAAAAAAAAAATTGCTACACAACATAGAAATCAAAATTGTGTGTCCCAGAAGGCTTTTAAATTAATAATATTAATACCAATGCACTCATTTGAGTTAGATTTAACAATATACATTATTTTTGATCAATAAAATAGGCATTAAAAAAAATGAGGTATTTATTAGAAAATACGAATGTATCTTTCAAAACCTTCTAAGTAGACAAAAATATTTACATCATGTTTGAAGTATGTATGATGGCAAAGCCTTAATATTTTAAAATAAATAAATATTTAAATTAAATATGTGCAAAAAAAAATTTATCATCAGGTTTTTTAGAACGAGATAATATCTATATTTTAAAATTAGAACTGTTGCTGACGTAATTTTTTTTTTAATTTTGGTACATTCTTAAGCTCAAATTGGCTCTTCAATATTATAGCGAAAAAAAATGCAATTAGCAATTAGTCCCGGCTCAAGCCGTAAAATGACTGGACTATTATTGGAAAAACGCACTAAGTGACAGTGTCCCCATAAAAAGATGTACGATTTGCGTGCATGCGTGTTTTTGGTTTTTGTGCATAGACTTCTTTATATGTGGTTACCAGGTGGTCACCTTATCTAACTTAACCCTTATAATTGCTATTACAACCCCCTGTACAAGGTGTTTAGAAAATCATTGAATATTCAATGCATAGGTCACTTGCTAAAAAGCTAAACTTTCTATTTTTTTATATTTAATTAAATTGAATTAATCTGGCCTTGGTTTTATAGAAGCTATATATTGTGATTGGAACTATTAATTACTAACCGCTGTAAAACAGAATTAATTTGCCGTTTAGGAAATGATAATATTTTATGCATTCAAGTATTATAATTGAGCAACTTTACGAACGTCCTATAAACAACTGTTTTATTGGCTGTGCAGTGAAGAAAATTATTTATGAATTTCGTAATTGAAAGAAATTGCGTCGTTCTCAAAGATATAAATGGTACCTAGCTAAAACATCTTGTTTTTGCTTGAGGCGATGTAATACGCTCTAGATAGGCCTGGAGTTAAGACGAATTAAGTAGTCACTTGATTAAAGTTCTGTCCGACTGGAAGATAAATGACACATTGATTCATTGACTTATCCTGTTGTAGAAATATTTTACAATACCATTTTTATGGCTCTACGTTTTTATTTTCATCTTTTTACACTCATAAGTGCGTCTTCTCTTTTGTGGTGGACAGAAATATTGCTACTACAACAGAAAACAAGGGTGCAATTGTTAACAAGGTTCACGTTTACGTATTTTGCTTCATGGTGAAATGACGAGTCAAGTAGTGATTAGGTGGCTCAAAAAATACTCCAAATGAAACTTTTTAGATAATTATTTATAGATATATACGTAACACTTTATTCATTTAAAACAGTACACAATACATTGATCTATAAGATTAAAGATTATACTGGGATCCAAAACATATTAGGTACAAGGTTCATCCATCCAATCCATTTGATTTCATTCCAGAACTAACGAACTAATATTTTTGCTCACCATCTTTTACGTAGTAAAGCTATCATAATAATTAATCGATTTAAACATAACTTCTAATAGCATATATTTTAGACCTAGAAGATTGCGTTACAAGCACATATAAAAAGCTAGCGAAGTCAATAGCCTATTTGTGAAGCAACGCAAGTAATCAAACCGTTTTGATTACTTATTATTTTTCTCATTTCCTCTCCGAGATAGAAAAATTACTAAAGCCAGTTTATTATAATGAGCTCGCTAATAGCATTAGTATTTTTCTATCTATCGAGTAATAAGCAATTTGCCTACCGAGATTTTTATTCCTATTTTATTAGGACTCAATTAAGCATTGCACTTATCTTATAATGACTAAGAAACTAGTATTTACCGTGACTAGAATATCAAACGTGACAAATAAAATGAATTTGTTTATCAGAAAATTCTGTTTTCAATCAGCAACTCGACTGCATATTGATTAGTACAAAAAGACATTGTATACAGATGTCTACCTAAATGTAAATACATTCATACATATTATGATATTCAATTACGCGAACCGGCCAATGCGTGACTGATCGCATGCTGATCACGGTATTATTTCACATCACGGCTGCAGGCTGCCGTCATTCATTGGCTTTAATCAGTCAGAATTTCATTTACCCACATACTTGCAAGTAAAACTGCCTAAAATACATTCTGAACTTTATCACAACACAATATGGAAGGTCACATTGCTTTCAGGTGGTAAAAGTAAGTTTGTTTTAGTCCAGTTTCAATGATTGAATGTCAAGAATTAATACCGGCGCCAATGATTAAGAATCTCATCAACGAGCTAACTAAAGCGATTGGATTGATGAGGATTGTGGAAAAAAGGTTTCAAATTTATCAATATAAATGAGTCATTAATTCTTGTAAAAATATACTCTCTACAACAGTTTCTTGAGAAAATATTTGCATATTTAAAATTGCGAGTTTCAATCAGTCTTGGGGATTAAATTTAAAAAGTATTGGAACGTAATTTTTAATTTAAAAAGATAATAATTGTTATGTTGCAAAAAGTGGATCGTATCATTTTTTAACTCAAAATCTTTCTTAGGGAGAAGTTGATTAGATATTTTTAATGAAGAGTCAAAGTTTGAATAGAAGGCGGCCTCGTAAAATTACTTTATAGTTCCAAATTAGATGTTTAATATCCTTTTTTTTATTAAATAAGTATACGATTCTTAATGAGTTTTTTAACGGTACTATTATTGCATTTTATTAAAATCTTTACTGAAATAAAAATTTTATGTTCCCAAAATTACCTAATTGGTTGAGATACTCGTACGATATCGTCTTCTGTCATTTTGTTTTTTTGAATGTATTTCTTCTTTTCTAATGAAGTTGATTTATGTTGTAAATGTGATTTAAATAGTCCTGTTCTGTAGCATTATACCTATATACATAGTTTTTTTATGTATTTAACTTCACTTGTACAACTTTACTGTTATAAATAAAATGCAAATTCGTCAAACAGCAGAACAATTTAGTGGCGATATAGCTCTTACCACTTCTAAAAATGCCTACTTCGTAGTACCTAATATTTATATGGCAATACTCTCTTGGCGTTTTACTATGTTATTAAAATTACTTAAATCTAAATGCTAGATTTTTGTTCTTAATTTGCAAGAACTACGGTAGGTGAGTAAAAGTTTACGACGATTTTTTGGCAATGTTTTAAATATCCATATGATGAATGATTCATCATGAATCTGTCCCTTAGATTTCCATATGATTAAAGTAGTATGATTATATTGATTATTAATTAATATAAAAATAAAATGATCACAATATACCGTAAGATATTGGCGGGATATATTTTACGCGCAATATAAAGTCATGAATGGATCGAAATGTGTTCAGGCACTACTAGGTGTTCAGGTATTCGTGCACATTGCATTTACTCATGCACTTTAATTGCATAGCCAGACGATATCCCATGAATGAATACATTCATTTGTAAACAAAACAATGTGGACTCGAATTGTTTATATTTTTGTTGTTTTTTGTTGACGGTTTCTGTTTGTTATAACGGTGAATAGGCTTTTTAATTGATAGTAATTATATGATATGGGTGGATGAATAAACAAAAGTACATAATTAAATTCGTTTTGTATTTTTTTTTAAGTGAACCTTGCTCGCGTTTATTTACAAGCTTTTATTTACCCTTTACTTGGTTTCTTTAGTTGTAGCAACATTTTTGACGGGACGGGACGAGAAAACGGTCGTGAGTTTATGGATTTATACAGGGTGTAAACTTAAATGCGTTACATACTTTAGGGGTGCTTCAGATTATCAAACTGAACAACTTTCACCGTGGGACCAACACTTAAATTGCGAAGAAATCTGCTGTTCCATAGAAAATGTCAATGGCGACCCAAATGTATGGAACAACTAATTTTCTCTTCGCTTTTTCAATGTTGATTCTATAGTGAAATATGCATTTTAAGGTAGTGTTGCACTATTTGCACTGACACATCATGGATTTTCTTTTTTTTTTCGTCAAAAAAAAAATGTTACAAACACAAAAAATACCTAGCTATCCGAAAACAATTAACGAAAAGTTAATCCCAAGTTAAATCCGTGACGTGCGCCCGCCCACACGATCCGTCCTTAAAAAATTACGTCCACTACATCCTTCACTACATCTCATAAGAATAAGACGCACGCACACTAAGCAGATCCTCTAGGGCTGCGCGCACACATGCGCACGACACCCATTAGTATGTGACGCGGACGCTGCGCGTGCTCGCCACTCGTTCCACGGCTTCTTATTATTATTATTTATTGTTGAATAATGTGAATGGTAATGCGTGGTTGTTCACGATCCCGCATAACACCTGCCGTCTTTTCCCACACTCGGGCTCGGGCTGGCGTGCAAGGCGTGCGCTGGAAGCGTACGCGCAAGCACGCGAGTGCGAGCGGGACGCCCGACACGCGTGCTGTGCACGTGCGGGAACGCGACGGGGATAGGTCCTTAGAGCGAGACGGGACTAGGGATAGCGTAGCGCGTAGCAAGTCGTAGCTTCTTCGTAGCCCTAATTTTGGCGTAGGTGTAGAACCTAGAACCTTTGTTAATTCGTAGATTCAGGATATTCATGATAGCGTAGAGTTGGGAGTACTCGTCAATGTTTGTACGTAATAGAAAAGGCAAATTAAGTTATGATATCTTTTTTTCGTGTCAGCATGTAGAAGAAAGATAAGCCAGTCAGTAATATTCGTATTCCATGTCGAGGTTGACTGCCAGCACCCTGGGAGGCTCTTTCTTTGCACACCATATGAGATGAGACCAAATTTATTGAACACGTTTTCCAAGACTAGTACATCGAAAAGTCAGTAGATGGCAATATTAAAATTACTGATAAACCTGTAACATTGACAGTAAAAAAGTGCGATTTGTTTATGGTTTGCATTATTTTTTTTTTAAGTTTATGGCCTGGTAACATTGACCTTTGTGTCAAGTCTGTCTCACAAGTGAGGATAAATACGCAATAGTACCGACAATTTTCGTTTGTTTACATTAAGAAACATTGTCTGCACAAAAAGTTTATCAATTCAAAGTATCAAAATGTCTGATATAATTGAAACCATAATAATCTTATTAATGAATCAACAAATTGCTCCCTAAAATTAGGGAAACGTGAAAAACACAGAACACTTTCAGTCTGAAAGCTAAATCCTACACGTACGACTCGATTGTATTGTCTTTAAACATTTTTTCTAAATTGAAAAACGCCACATTAGTGGTCCTAATTTGTGATGGTTGTTATGGTAATTTATTAATTTGATATCAATTTAATTTTAATTAGTCAATTTCGTAATTTTATAACTGTCAACGTGATTGGCAGAGGAAATGGAACTGTCGTAGTATAACTAACTAATTTGCTTGTCATGTAGTTAACATAGTTGAATAAATTATTAGATATGTTCGTGTATGTATGTATATACAGGGTGTAAAATTAAATCTCATATCAAACATGGTGCTTCAGATCATCAAACTGAACAATTTTTATTATGGAGCCAACATAAAAATCGCGAGAAAAAAACAGCTGTTGCATAGAAAATGTTAATAGGTCCTCGAACACAATGTATGAAACAGCTGGTTTTTTATTAGCGATTTCAACGCTGGTCCCATAGTAAAAGATGTTCAGGTTGATGGTCTGAAGCACCCCATTAAGTATTTAACGCATTTAAGTTTACGCCCTGTAGATACACACGTCAGTAAGTTTAACCTTCTACTGAAGCTTCTAGCATACTTGTGACGCACATGCGGTTTTTATAGTCACGATAAAAATATACTGCATTAATTTATAAGGAAAACCATCGGACCTCCAATAAGATAAACAGTATCCCAGCATCTCTGTAAAAGTCGTGTAATTTATTATGTAAATTAACTGCTTTTTAATAACCTTTCGGACGTAAGCCTAGAGGGCAAAAGTGTTTTTTTTTAATTTATACAAAAAAATTAACATTTAGTTTAAAGTAAGGTTGATTACTTAATTTGGAAGCTGTGAGTGATCCATTCGGAATTTTCTGAACTTGATTACACCTTAATGACAACCTCATCATGTTTTAAACAAAATCTTGATTTCATTTAAAATTTAATGATATTTTTACCATGGCATAAAATTCTCAACTTGATGGGTTTTGACATTAAATGTTAAGGATAAGGTAGATATAAAAAACTCTTGGATTTGAATTTTAAATACACCAAACATTATTCATGAATAAACATTAGAAAGCACCATTACCAGGTACAGTCACCAGCAGATATATCGTGGCAAACAAGGTGGTCAAATATTTCTAAGCAGTTCTAATTTTCAATAATTTCTTTACTCATAACCTATCAACAATATAGGAATGCCTAGAACATCGAATATATCGACGCAGTCAGGTTGGTCATAAACATCTGGGCCCTATTTAATAAACGTTACAATTGTAATTTACAATTACATTTCAGGGTACATTGCTGGTAACTAATGATGCTAAACAAGCGGTAGGTAATGTGTCGCTAACATTATCAGCAATGTACCCTGAATTGTCATTGTAAATTACAATTGTAACGTTTATTAAATAGGGTCCTGAACTATTTCGGAAAAAACCTTATTCCGTTGTTTTACATTTTAATTTTAAATAACATTGTAAAGAAATTATTGAAAAATTGATGTTCAGATATTTATGACAACGATACAATTGGTAACATTTACTGTAAAGAATTTAATGAAAATTATCACTGCTCAGAAATATTTGGACACCTTGTACACTACGATATATCTGATGGCGACTGTACCTTGAATCAGGCTTAAGTCTCCAGGAACTACATACTTACATACGTAAACTCACGACCATAATCTCTATCGGGGTGATAAGAAGCTTTGATACAACTATAGGTACCTTTTAAAGTTTTAAGCATTTAGTTGTAGCTCTATTTAGCTATTGAAAGGTTCTGTCTAGAATTAATGTCCGCCACACACAGACGGAATTGCCATCCGGAATTCCGAATCAGGATTGTGATTTTGTATAGGATTTGACAACTCCGCAATTCCGAACGGAATTGTGGAGGGGGAAAATCGATACGAAATCGTAATCCTGATTCAGGATTCCGGAGCGCAATTCCGTATGTGTGTGGCGGACCTATAAGTGTCAATTGAAGGTGGTCAGCATTTCGCTCAAAAACACTGCATAAAAAACGCAAAAATTCGAAAATTCAATTCAAAATTCAAAATTTTTTACTCAAAATAATATCATATAGATAGCTTTTTGACGTCATTTTTTGACTCTACCACCGCGTCGGAAGGTGTTCCGATGAGAGAAGATGCGACCAAAACGCTATCTCTTAGTCGTCTATTACAACAAACACGGGAAGAAAATGGGGTCAATTCCAAGATTTCCAAGCCAACGTTTTTGGGAGCTATATTACGTATGTTCCTGTTGATAAAAATTGATAATTTTAACAATGTAAAGGCATCATATTACAAAGTATATTATCCCGATTCAAGTGTACCATGATTCCTTCAAAAACTTTTCAAAAAGACAAGGTAATTTTCCTGTTACGGCCAGTGTCAATAGCGAAGATAACAATTTACATTGTGAACTACCAATAGACAACCCCGGATGTTCGCAATTTGGTTTCGTTCAACCCAATGAACGCTTCTATAGTTGAATTAACAATAAAAATTGCTCATCCCGTATCGTCTGCAACACTCCAAAATGACCAATATCCTCATTCTTTATTCAACCTTATTGGAAATACTTTTAAGTGTTATTTTAAACTGGCACGATGGTTATGGTCAATTTCTCTTTTTACAAAAGGGATTGTCCACCATATAGGGCAGTCTATTAAATCTTGTCAGAGACCGGATGGGGCGATCGTGTTTCAACTGATTTTGACAAAAACAACTTCTTATGTTACGTCACCCTATACTTTGTTTTCTTCGAGGGTGGTTTTATGGGTATATTGGTTGAGCTTCGATTGTGTTATACGTGGTTTGTAAAGTATGAAAATGTATTAGTACAATGTTTGGGCACTTTTGTGACGTTTATTAATTCTGTAGGAATATCATTGCCGTGATTGCCGTGTGCTTTTATATTCTGGCTTAGAATATGGCCATGGAGGTCTATTCTAAGCCAGCTTTTGCTTTTGGGCTTAGGGTTATCCCTAAAGAGACCTTGTGGTCTCTTATGCAGTGTTTTTATATATCTATAGGGTTACGGGCCTCTTGTCTTTACTAGATGCAGTATTGAAAACTTCAAAAAGCTAAAAAGAGTGGCTTATTTGCCTTAACAATTTTTGTCTGTAGTGGCAGCAGAGTTTCTGGCTACCTCGGGGGAGATTGATATCATTAGCATCCTTTTAAACTAAGAGTTCATCCATTGAACTGAACAACTTTTACCATGGCAGCAAACCGATCGGAGCAAAAAAAAATCAGCTCTCCCATACTAAACTGCAAATGCAATGCCTAGTATGCCTACTTTACTCAAATGTAATGCAACAAACAGCTGATTTCTTTTTTGCTCCGATCGGTTTGCTCCCATAGTAAAAGTTGTTCAGTTTGATGGGTAGACTCTTAGTTTAAAAGGATGCTAATGATATCAATTTCACCCTGTATAAGAATATTTAATACGAAGACAAGTAACCAGGAGTGCGATTTTATTATCTCAGAACACGTTCGCACGTAATCATCCGCCATAGAAAGCGATGCCAAACTCCAAACTCTATAGAATTTATGTCATTTTCGAGCTCTGTTTTCGAGTATGAATTTAGGTTGCGTGACAATCAAAATGACAAGAGAGTATAAATCCTGAAAACCATAAAAACTCGGAAACCTCGGATACCTCGGTTACTTTATGGGAAGTGAAAAATACAAACTTCTCCAGATTATTCTGCAGTGGACAATATTGGGAAGACGAATGCTTGGCCGAAGAAGGACGTCCTGGCTTAAGAACCTGTGTGTATGGTTCGACATGCACTCTACTATAACTATTTAGGGCTGTAGTCTCCATCAGGGTCTGAATAGCCCTAATGAGCTATCATTAGGGCTATTCAGACCCTGATGGAACCTCTGATAGGAAATGGTACTACAAGAAGAAGAAGACAATCAAAAATAGAAGTCGAGGTTGGCGCTACGCAACCTATATTTTATTCTTCCATATTATGCGTCTTTGCTTTGATCTTTGCTTCATAACTACTGGAATATTCCACTGCACTATAATTGCATCGTTATTTACTACGCAAGTTGATTTATTGATGATCAATGAATCACAGCAGGTCGGCTTTCCGGCTCATCGGCTTAAGACCCTCAATGGCCACGTTTTTGCACCATTTGGCCAACTTTGTAGCCAGTGTGGTCGCCAAATGTGCCAGTTTGTATGTAACTTGACACAAGATAGCCGATACGACAGAGATTCGCGTCACATGTCTCTACACATGGCATGGCAAAGGTCGACCAAGGAGGTACTTTTTATAGTCTTCGTCATTTTGCAACAATGTAGCAAACAGTCCGTTCCGTGTACTGACAAGTATATCTTAAGAGAAGACATTAATAACTGACTCGACTGAACGTTTATTCCGATGTAATAATGGAGCTCGACTCGATTACAGTTGCGAAATAACAAACGGCACCTAAATACAGTAGCGACGACGCGGCAACACCTCGCCGATAAATCAACATCTCCATTACAGTATTATTCTTAACTTTCATATTCGTATAAATAAATAAGACGATCTGATAGCTCGCGTGCTCGTCCCTTTCACGCTTCGCATCCGAAAAAGATTCGAACGCTCACAAATTGTCAGTCCTCGTTATTTTATTGTCGCATTATTATTTTTTTCCTTTCATTTCGATTTCCTTCTTTATCTCTCAAGGTGAGTTTGTGTTTGCTGTCTCGTTTCGTCTCGTGGTGGTAGTAGTAGCGTCTCGAGCACGTGCGACACGTTAAAGGCAGAGCGTTCCCACGGTCCGCGCGCGCACTCCCCCCTCTCCCCTCCCGCGCCCCGCCCGCACCCGCTGCGCGTGATTCGACTCCGGCCACTCGTGCCAATGAAATAAAGTGCCCGCACAGCACGTTCCAATTGCAAAACACTATTTGCAGTCTCCGAAGCGATGAAAGTGACGGAAATTGTGCCTCTTTCAAGGAGTGTCTGGCTGAGTGATTGTAGATGCGCAAGATTCGCTTGTAAAGACCGGTTGCGCTTCATCTCTACATGATTGTAGAGGCGATGTAATGCTAAATATTAAAGTTGAAATCAAATAACGATTTCTGTTCCATTTTGTTTTCTATTGACTAATGGGGACGCATATTGTAGCTTAGTCACTAAAGCTTCATCACCTGTAATAAATATAAAATTTTGTGCCAACACGCGGTATTAAAATATTCATAATTATCAACATCCTTACAAAGCGATAACTAAACCGCATATAATTAACACACGGAAGCTGACTAAACACAACTGCGGAAACATAACTGCTGACACATAATGAGCTACTCTTCACATAGAGTAAACATAGAAGAGCCTGCGTCATATGTAAAGTAAAGCTAAAGAGGTTGCACTATGCGCGAGAGCAAGTCGTGACATTGCGGCGCGCGCGACGCGACCCCGACCCGCCCGTGCCGTGTTCGTGCCGCGCATGCGTCGTGGTGCGCAAGCTAGAAGCGCTGGCGGGGTATGAATTATGTCAAGATTTTGTATGGAATTGATATACACTTTAGGGAAAAAAAGAGCTTGGCGATCAATACATGGAAATAATATACTGTATAGCAGAAAGAAGAAAGTTCTAATTTCAATGATGACGACCCGCCTGGATGGTCTCGATGGTGTTACTGTTAGCATCATCATCTCAACCAATGAACGTCCACTGCTGGACATAGGCCTCCCCCAAGGATCGCCACAACGACCGGTCCTTCGCTGCCCTCATCCAACGGGTTCCCGCCGCCTTCACCAGGTCGTCGGTCCACCGTGTGAGGGGTACGCGGTCGCCACTCAAGAATGCATACCTAATTATGCATAATCCGTATATGATACCTTGACAATCTACGGCAGTAGCGTTGTAAAATGAAATGGTGACCCGAAAATACAATTCCATGAATGTTCGCTATTCAACAGAGAAGTAATATCGGTGTAACTTTCTAAACGTAAAGCGACTGGGATACGATAGTCTTATAAGACTATATAAAGGCTTGGCATAGGCTTTATAAAGCCAGCGGTCTAATTGTGTAACTACCCGATTCAATCGGTATCAAATCGATATGGTGTTTTTTGGCAGTTCTTAGCCATTCTGCTTCTTATACAAAACTGAAGTACCGACTCGACTCAGATGTATGGGACATCTGATGTTTTTCTCGGTGTTGGCTCCATTGTGAAAGTTGTTCAGTTTGATGGTCTGAAGTACCCCCTTAAGTATTTCTGGGATGTTTTGTTACACCCTGTATATTGGTTCCGTAAAGTAGTTCAGTTTGATGGTCTGAACATCCCCTTAAAAGTGTCAGCATATAAGATATCCACCAATGCCCAGAAAACCCAAGAAAAACATCGTTCAACCTTTCCCAGCCCACCTCTGTAAATATTTAGCCGGAACCTTACCGTTCCACCACAGAGCTATGCAAAACAACAGTCATCGTGGCATTACCGCGCGTGCGCGTGCGCGACCTCGCTCCGCTCGTGTTCTTGCGCTGGTACAATCGTACGAGTTGAAGCGATTTTGTACAACACTATAATTTTAGTTGAAATAAATGGTGCTCTGTTGAGGTTTCGACATTACCATAATTTTACGTAAGTTTTGTTATTCGTCAAAATTGCTGTAGAAGTGTTACTACCAAAAGTAGGGGGAAAATTATTATTTAATCACAATTCACATAAAAAATGCCGTGCCGCCAGAAAGCGATTAAATCGAGCTAAGATCCAGCGTGAAACAACTTCGCTCGGAAAGCTACCGACAAAAACTTTAGTTACAGCTCACCTTAGAATAACGAGATCATTCCTCTGAGAGCTCACCACATTCGGAAACCTAACCATGTCCAACAAATAAAAAATAAAATTGATTTTCATCGGGGAAAGACATGGCTACAACTTGGAATTTTTTTCATCACTGTAGTAAAATTTTCGCGGGTAACCCTTACCACAGTATAAGAAAGAGTATGCCCTTACTCTCGAGTGCGAGTGCCTAATTAAACATGAAATATTTTCTCCACCGCTGAGCAAATGTGTTCCCTAAAGGCAACTCATGTTGAATTAAATCTAATGCATTCATTTTTGACGTGTTTCACACCTTTGATTTCGGCCATTAGAATATGTTATGACAAGATCGCTTATTACTTCGGAAGTAGGTATAATAACTACCAGAATTCTTTTATTATCATTACTTATTAATAGAGGATAGAAGCCAGTAACTACGTACAAGACGTTTCACGTGCTCCACTGCGGCTGCGTCCCTGATGCAACCTAATTTTTGGTTATGCAATAAATAATTAGGTACATATTACGTTATGTTCTAAATGCCACCAGAAAGCGATTAGATCCAGCGTGAGACAACCTCCGTAAGTTACCGACAAAAGCTTTAGTTACCGCTCACCACATTCTGAAACCTAACCATGTCCAACAAATGGGGTCCCGAGATAGTGTCAAATTGTATGGGTTTAAATCGCGATAGAACGGCCACGTAGTTCCAAGCCTTATCACCATGTTTGCCTCTTTATCTTTACGCGCATCTTTTTAATGAACGCACCAAGAAGCTTTAAATTACTGGCATGCAATTTACGGGTCATATAATTCATAAAAAAACAATTACAGTACATGGTAGAGGCTGGTGAGAAAAAAAACGCGTTACCATAACAATAGTTCGCTTCCGAGACGTGCGCGCGAGAAATTCTCAAAAGAATCGAATAAGTAACGGAGCGAGATCGATTATCATTTTCATACAATCGCTCTATCTAAAGGTCACGCGTAATGCTATTCAGTGTACACACAAGCGTACATTAATCTATATTGAAGAAACTATTCGATGTACCAAGAAGAACGTCGTATGTCGGTCGTAATAGAGCTTTTCTAATAGACTTTAACTTTGAGATTATAAAGTAGGGTATTGATTGTATTTTGATTTCAAAGTAACCATTTAAACGTATTTGTAAAACATCGAACACTGGCTACCCGCTATCGTAATCTAGCATCTTTCTACATGACATTAAAGACGAAAATAACGTTTTGGCTACCAAATAAGATTGTGTATCGTAAGCCAGGAAGCGCATTGTTAGGTCACGTTCTCACAACTCCCCTTTTCTTCGAGGGGGAATAAATAATTGCACTTTTTTCTGTCGCATATGGCCAAGGAAACGGGGGATTGTGCAAGATCGTTCCCACGGTTCGCCCCTTGGGCATAAAGGGCGAGGTCAAGAAAAAATACGTGCTGGAATAATGTGGGGGTTTCTTTTGTAACGGCAGATGCACTAGGGTTAAGTGTGGAATCGTATGAAAAACGTGAATTGATTGACGTGATATTGTTAGTGAGATGGACGATTTTTTTTTGTTGAAGATTTTGTAGTGTTGGCACTTTCGTAATTAGTATAAGATATCGGAATTTATTTCGTGACTTAAGCATTTTAGATTTATTAAAATTTGGAATCGGATCTATCATATTTGTAGTACAGATACAATTTTTTTCTGCATTTTTCGCAATTCAGACACTTTATCTAAAATACTTCACCCTCGAGTTATTCTTATTCGTAGACTTCACCTACTTGTAAATCTTTTCCTAACAGTAGCTAATTAGATCATTGCTGTGTATAGTTTGTCAAAAAAATAAATAATGGCGCAAGAACGTCAAAATCACGCATAACCAGGCAAGACCACCATACTGAAATGATTAGTTTCACCTGTCACCACCACTTTTTTGACAAACTGTGTTAATGTAAAAAATTTGGCAGTGATTGCAATATTTTATTTCTAAGTACTGGATACGGAAGAACCGTTGCAAACTAAGACACATTTCTACAATAGAAACGAGGAAAACGGTACAACTTTTTTTTGCAGATCTCGTAAAAATTCCAGAATCCGTAAAAAAATGTAAAGAGTTGCCACCAAAAACTGTAAAAAAGCCATTGCCGACATGTGACGCTCAAACAAACTTAATTTTTTGCTAAACACGCTAAAAACAAAATTCTTAAGGTTTCCAATTTCAAAATCCACTCGCCAGTAAATATGGCTGCCATTAGAGATAAAAACTCATTGAGAAAAAAAAAGGAATTGCACCTTTTCTAAGGCGTTCTATATTTGAAAACTCGTCGCGTTCCCACGATCGCTCGCGCCAGTTGCGCGTCTTCCCCTCTATCTTTTTTTTTGCTATTATAAAGACGATATTTGTGTGACGGCCGTAGGAGGCGCGGAAAAAAATGCCCTCATATCTGTTACATTTAAAAGGTGTTTTAAAAGTTTTCAATACACTTTTGTTTCTTTCTGATTTGATAAAATGAAATTCTCCCTTTAGAAGCATAAATTTTTTTTTTGGGTTCAATAATCTCTCTCCTAAACAACAAAGTCCTCTCCTAAACTTCTAAGTCTACAAAATTAATTAAAAACAAACACTTTGTCTCGTAAACAACGTTTTCACGCGCACTTAGCTTGTGAGTAATCATAATACACAGTCAATCAATAGAGGGCATGTGCATAAACCCATTTCTTCAGATATTTTTTTCCTTTCCAAATCGACTCCCATCTCCTTACCAATTAAGTTCAATTTCGATTACATTGTCGTCTTCAAAATGATGTTTTGTAAAAAGGACGCTCTGGTTCTTGGTTTTGGGTCGAAATTAGGGTGGGTGCTCTATTTAAAAGCGTTGACAGTTGATCTGGCGCACATTGCGTGCGCGGATCCGTTCCCACGTTCCCACGGTCCACGCGACATATGGCGCGAGCTGCACTCCAATCCTGTTTAAAACTCCCCTGATAGGATCCTTAAGTCCACACTACACGGGGTAAAATCGTCTAGCTAGTGGGACTTCTTACGGTTAGCGTACATTACATTGATCAACGGTGACGCGTGTACAAAAAACTTGGACTTAGCGGATCTATGGGATGATGCACGCGTGTAAATGGAAGATAAGGCAACCGGTATGGACGCTGGATTACTTAAGCTTCATTTAGATAAATGCTTTTATTTTAATTGGTTCAAGATAATGGTTACAAAGCGTGTTACAGGATCTTAAGAGGTCTGATCGAAATCTTATCTTGCGAATTGTTCTTGGGTCGGAAAAGTTTGCATTTTCATTGCACGAGCTAGCTCAAAAATCATAAGAGAATCAGAATCAGAAAGAAAATTAACAACTTGTTTTTTCTTCAAAGCTAAATGTTTTTATCAAGGATAATTTTTATTAATTTATTTTTGACTATTTATGCACTTTTAAATAAAATAACGTAGCGTATTTTACTAATTAGTTAATTACTGTACATTGTAATATATTAAATTATTATACAAAATAGGAAACACAATAAAAATCTTGTAAATTAGAGTACCTAACCAAATTAATAAAAATCAAAATACCAAGGTCAAGTAATTCGTTCGAAATTTCGAGTAGTTTTTTAGCAGAGGGCAGGTGGCGTGGCGCGATGGTTGCTTGCGCGCAACTGTCGCTTTTTCCCACGGCGCGCGCGCACCCGGCTGCAGGCTCAAGTACATGCGACCGTGTCATGATTGCCAATCACTAAATTATTACCTACTGTCTTATTTTTATGCAAAATATAGGTTTTGAGTTATATTTTTTCGTCTTTATAGGGGTAAGTTAAGAAAGGTTAAAAAAAAATTATAATTCGTAGTCGTAGTTTGCTACGAAAAAAAAAAATCACGTTCAATATTCAAGTTTTGGCGGTAAATACTTTAAGTATACTTTCTAAAAAGATAATATGTTATGAAACAAATGTTTATAAAACATTCAATTTTAAAATTAAACATGTTTTGTTCAACTTCGTAGCAGATGCTACGAAGCGCGTAGCCAAACTTTTGAACGTGAACTATTATTATACCGGTACAGTACTGTTGTTTTTTAATTAGCCTGCTATGTCCCACTGCTGGGCAGGGCTGGTTATTATCAGTGTTGAGCAAAATTTACAACATTTCGTAATTTTTAATATTATTTTAGTATTTTTAGCATTAGCCATACTTTAAAATCGAAAAAAAAAACATACATTTATAATCGTAACCAAAGAAGTAATTGAATAATTGCAATTAACAGTTACACAATGTAATTACATTTTCCTCAAAACTGCTGATTATAAGTATTATAACTGATGCTGATAAAACCCTGCCTGAAGATGGTAACTGTTATTATAATATTCAAAACCGTTTAAACGTAAACGTCATATAAACAATCAGACATTTTACATCTATATTTTAGATATTTTTTGTTAATTGTTGTTAGTGTTTGTTTGTTTGGTTTTCCAAAGTTTCTTGGTAGAGTTTTTCTTTAATACTGACTCGAATTCTTAATAATAATATTCATAACACATTCAAATGGAACGATAATAAGATACCAGTATTACCAGTTCACCTTAAACCTAATTTGCCATCAAATGTCAATGTTATCAGATAGACAACTTAAATAACAAATAAACAATGGGTTAGCGATGTACCACTGTTGTAATGAATAGAAACAATACTCTATTCTATTAGGCTCATTGTTCATCTCTACTAAAAACACCGGTAATATAACACTTATTGTTAAGTAGTAAGTGTCTTTATAGCTTGTTTCATGGGACATGTGACTATTGTGAATGTAATTGTAACAGTAATATTGGGCTCGTGCGCGGGCGTCGCGTCGTCGTAAACGTTTGACCGCCACGCGTTGTTGTTATGATTGTTCTTAATGTCGCTTTTATGAAGTGATGACATGGTGTTTTTGTTTGGAATCGAGCTGTGTATGCTACGATAGTTATTCTTATTCGTAGTGTGTATGAGACGTGACAACGATAAAGTTGTCATATTTTTTTTACTATCGAGTCATTGTATCTGGGAAACAAGAAAGCAAACTTTTATTTGTTTAATTTCAGATTGAGAAATTAAAATTCGATTATACAACAGGGCCCCTAGACAAAGTACTTTCGATTAGCGTTTACGGCAGTAGAAAACATAAAAAATGTATGGACTTGACGTATGGTGGCGAAAGCAAACGTTAAAATATTTCGATCGCCAATATTTTGATATTGGCGATCGAAACATTTTAGTTTTTTTTTTAATTTTTTTCCATACATTCTGTCATTTCTACTAGTGTCTACGCCAATAGAAATGTTACTTTGTCTATAGGCCCAGATTTTGAAGCGATTTTCTTGAACTTGAAACAAGTTGATCTTACTATGCAGTGAATGAACATGAACCACATTCTTAAATACCATCACAATGTTTTGAGTTGACATTTAATTTTACTAATACGTCGATTGGGTTTTCATTGATTAATAAGTATTAAAAATTTTTCCTCAGTATTTGCTTTTGTAAAAACTAAAAACCAATTTTCTGGTTCTCTGTCGTTTTATGTAGAAGCCACCTAGCGGCAATCTATCGAACTAATTCTCGAAAGATGCCCCTCCAAAGAATTTAAGGGGTGTCGGAAGTATTTTGCAAGACAATTGATTTAACAGACAATAGTATCTTTATAGGTCATAGTTAGGGGTTCATGGGAATCGCAGTGATTTCGCACTTACTTGGGGTGGTAGTTATATAAATTTAGAAGACATTAAAATGTAGAGTTCAGTTCTAATCATGTAGTCAAGCAGGAAGTAACGGTATAGTTGTGCAAATACAATGTGGAGTTATATGTCAGTGAATTGTATAATTCTTATGAGAAATACAGATTCTTTAAACCTAGTTTCGTAAAAATTTGCGTTATATTGTGAAAATTTGTAAAGTGAATTTTTTGTAAATTATAAGGAAGTGGCATAAAAGTTGTGAAAATAATGTTGACGTTGATGAAAAAGTGTTTTAGTTTAAAAATGAATCAGTTAGTTAATCTAAAATGTAATTTTCGAGTCTTACAAACTTAATTTAATCTCGAATATTGTCCGAATAGCGTATTTAATTATTACAAAATATATAGGATACCTCTAATAGGGGAGCGGACTGCATAGAATATATTTTAGTTTTATCTTCTTAGTAAAAAAAACGTTTGAAAATAACGCTATGCTCACATTTTTTGTTTTTTTTTTAAGCTAGAATAGATACTATTTTTAATAACATGATGAACTATAGAAAGTAATGAAATGTTGATGACGTCACTTGTGGGTATTTAGTAAAATTTTTCAAACATCGCGCATTTTGACATTCGATTTAAAGTTGCTAATTTGACTAATATCCCGGACTGTCCGATCCCCTATTGTAGAGAAATACCACGTCAGAATTACGTGACCGAACTTCGGCGTAATTTACCTTCAATGTTTTTTAAATTACCTGCAACATGTTAGGGCGAAATTAATTTACGTTCACGCAGTTTTTAGCTGCAAAAATTCTAAAAAATTCGGTCACTTAATTAAGGCTCTTGCGGTTACCACAGAGATATAAATTCTTGTGTAGGTATTGAAATAGGTTTTTTAAATATTGTAAAAGATACCTGACCCGATGGTATCACCTCTGTCTTCCATGCCTAGTGAGTAGTGATAGCACACATTGACATAAATTTTCAACTAGTGTCATATCGATTTATGTGAACAGAATATTGCAGAGCACTAATACAAACAAATATGCTTACCTTAGATTATAGCAAGTCAACATTTTGGGAAATACAAATTCAACATACTGGGAATTCAACTTTTTAGGAATATACATAGTGGGAATACAACATTTTGAAAATTCAACATTATAGGAAGTAGACAATACGTTCCTAAATGATTTTAAGCTGATTTTAAGAAACTATTTTTTTTTCCGATTCATCGAGTTTATCAATACGAATTTAATTTTTAACGTTTAGCTCTAAATGGTAAAAGTGGTCAAGAGAAGATAATTCGAACTCCATGGAGAAAACTCCTTTGGTTATTAATTGATATAATAATCACCTGCCTTCTCTTTCTAACTCTATGCTGGAAACAGAAACGGCAACATCAAATGTCAAATTCTGACATTGTGAATATATATTTTTTTTCATAATGGCCAGTTATTTTAAGTTGATTTAAATTTTACCAAGGAGTTTACTGGTCTGACGAGTGACGTCACTCGAAAACCGACGTTATTTTATTAAAAATATCTGTAATCCTTTCATTTTAAAATCTCTGATATAGAAAATATTGTTATTGAGACAATTATCTTGAAATCCTTTTTGATTTAGCCCCCAAAAAAAACTTGACCTACCGAATTATACAATATGAATGATGTTATTCTTAGGTTTTCTTAACCTGTTTACCTCAATTTTCTTCGACATTACTGAAGTGAAGTCATTTCCAAGTTTAATCCAGTGTGACGTGACGGTATAGATAGAGTTTTATCAGTTGTGTAATGAACCGTTGCCGTTGTCAACAACACTAATAGCTGACTCATCGGTTTGTTTGTTCTTGTTAAAGAGAATACTTACTACTTACCTTGTACTTGGAGCCTGTTTTATTTGTGTACTCGTTTAAACATATACTAATACGTAAAGGGCCTGTTTCACCACTGGCCAAGTTCTTGTTAGCTTATCTGATAGCTCATTTTATTATATTGTAATGTCTGAAATAAATAATTTCAAATTTTTTTTTTAAATTTTTTTTTCCTTATTTTGAATGAAAAATATGTCAGAGCTCTCTTATAAGCTATTAGGATCTTATTCAGAAGTGGTGAAACAAGCCCTTATAGTTTTAATATTATTTTTGTTTTATTTATTTAAATTCATGAACAATTTTATTTTATCCGTTTTTACAAGAAATTTTTGTTGAGTATAAAAGTATAATTTTATCCATAATATTGTGAAACAATTTGATGTTTATCATAAAGCAATAGTGAGTATAATGTTTTGACCTGATTAATGAAATGAGTAACTGGGTAAGAAATAATATCAATTTTCATTAAGTGATGAAATCATATGCAAGAAAGTGACAATAATTTGATTAGTCCCTTTACTGACATTCAAGATAAAATGTTTATTTACTCGAATGAAGTCACAAGTATTAAAGAGTCGCTATTTCCTATTGGATAGTGAACCAATTTGAAATGTAGGACACCTTAGAACCCTGTCACAATCATCTGTATCAACAATTCTTCTGTGACTGCAAATACAAATGAATAGCTAAAAAAAATGGTTCTCTGTGACAAAGTAACCTACATTTTACCCTATTACCTTGTTTAAAATTTCCATCACCGGTTTGGTAGCCACTGCGTTTAGAGCATTTGCAATGCTTGCAATTACAATGACAATAGTTGTAATGGTCGTCAGTTTACATATAATTATGTGATTCTGATTTATGTCTGCATGAACTGCATGATCAGATTTTGTCGCCATCTACCGCGGTCATTACCGTTTTCTTCAAACGCGGTCCGGTTTATACGAATCGTTGATCCTTCTTAATATGCTGACACTTTTTTAAGGGGATGGTCAGACCATGAAACTGAACAACTTTCTCTATGGCACAAAAATCTAAATCGCGAAAAAAAAATCTGCTTGTCCATAACTTTGATCTATGTATGGGACAGCAGATTTTTTCGCGAGTTCGATATTGGTCCCATAGAGAAAATTGTTAGGTTTGATGGTCTGATCATCCCTTTAAAAACTATCACCATATAACACTGTGTAATTATGTGATTTGTGTGTGCATTGTGTGCATGAACTGCATGATCAGATTTTGTCGCCATCTACCGCGGTCTTAACAGTTTTTTTAAACCCAGATCAGGTTTACACGAGTCGTTGATAATATATTGACCTTAATCATCTCCTTCGCCAGCTACTTCGCCAGCTCACCGTTTGACGCACGTAGAGTGTAGACAATCGTCCCGATATCATCTGAACAAACCGAATGATATCATCGCCTTGCGCCGGACAAATTGAGCGGCATCTTTACACAGGTGTCCGAAATGTACTTGTTTATTAACAATTCTAAACTATGACTGTTCTGTGTAAACAAGATTGTTTCGTATTGTTGTTAAATCTGAATTGTGGCATCCAGTTATGTAAGGTGTTTGCTGAATTTGATTCTTCTTTCGTATTAGCATGACATCGCATGACAATCACTCATGCTGTAGCGGTAAGATTATACTGGCAGCAATGGTCGTATCGTGGCAGAGTACCCAGGGTGCTCCGGACGAACTCGGTAACTTTTACAAGTTAATGTCAATGTGCTGGGTTACTATCTGAAGTTGTGAACCAACCAAATTAGAACCAAGTTAAAAGGATTCGAGGAGAGAATACAGTGAATCGGTATCTTCAAAGTCAGTTGAGCCCGTAGTACATTACAATAACATAATGATAAATTTTTCAATCAAAATCGGTAAATGTAATTAATTCTTTAATTACTTATTGAGGAAATAATAGAAACCGGTAATTGCTCCCGGTCTAAACGATAAACCGCGTGAAATGCATCCAATGTTGCTCTAATTGCCTTTATCGGTTTTGTATCGAGTTCGATCCCGATACCAATTAAACTGTAATTGAAAACTAATTAACTCGGCGGCTAGCACCATCTTCAATTAGCCATACATCATTATGGGCCTGTAACAGATGTAAGCCCCGATTTAATTACCACTCTTGTACTCTTACGAAATCTCTGCCCACACGTGTGCCGGCCGTCCATCCTTTCGTCTTATAAAAGGTAACTTTTACAAACATTCCAAAGGTATTGTACTTGATGCACGTGTCCGCAAAAGTAACTACGAAATTAGAAATTGGAAAAAAAATCAACCCGAAATTTTGCAAGAGTTGCGGAATTGGAAATAAGGGTTGCAAAAAATCCTTTTCTAACCCGAACCGAACGTCCGAAATGCATCGAACACGTGCATCGCAACAATGCGCCCGCGCCGATGACTCACGAAGAAGGCCTCGAAACGTCGTCGATACGGACCGAACGCTTATTATTAAAAGTAAAAAAAAAGATAAGCGCTCACTCGTCCTACTGCGTCAAGGAATTGTACATCTGCCGAAATTTCTCACGGATCCATCGAGCGAGCCGAGTATGGTATTATTATGCTCGCGGACGGGCAAAAAAACTTGTGTCTTAAGTGGACCTTGCATACATTTATAGCGCGACTTTATTATGACAATATTGTCTTCAGTTTCCATCTAAAATTATACCTGCTTTCATTTAATTTTCTATCAGATTAAAGAACAAATCTTAACTATTGATGAAACAATAAATTTATTATAATCTGTCTCAATCAGCTCCTTTATCGTTAGGAGTAATTCCTTCTCTATACCGGTCCATAGCTGTACCCATGTATTATAGATCGAAGCGGCGTATTCTGGTAATTATGACAACTGGACTAGCGGTATCTTGACGGCCACTTTTAATCAATAGCCAGTAATTAGCATATCGGGTTCTGGACAAGTATCGCCTTTGCGAAAGCTTGTTGGCGCAATGCGATTCTGTCGCTGTTTTTTTTTACTAACTGTTCTAGTAAGATAAAAAAGTAGTAATGTTAAATGTAGACTTTGTTTTTAATAAGTGGTCTGGTTATTTTGTATGGCATATGGGATTAGATGATCTGATTTGTCTGGGTTATTTTATATTATGTATTGTGAGGAAAGTTTTGGATGAGGGCAGCGCATGACGGGTCTTTGGCGATCCTTGGGGGAGGCCTATATCCAGAAGAAGTCATATTTAGTTAGAGCATTTTTTTATGTAGAGTTAATCGTTGGCTGTTTTAAAATTTTATAAAATTACTTGGATGACAAATGTGCTTGAAGTGCAATATAAAGTTAAACTGTGATATTAAAATACATCTAAAAGCAAAGGAATATAGAAGTTGTACGAAGTTTAGCATGGTAAGAAATGAATAATTAATGTTAATACCGCAGTGTTGTAGTAAACATGCAAATGAAACTAAACTGCGCCATGACTTGTTGAAATGCATTCATATAAATGGTGAATGCGGTCTTAATTATCCATTAGACTTATTGTGCCAGTTTAAAGATATGTTTTCGTATAAACAATACAGTTACAGCATAGTATTATAATAATGGATAAATATTAATGTCGTTAGTGAACATGTTTTTCAGTAGTAAAGTTGATAATGCACGCATTATGTTTGTTGGGTCGTTTATGAATGTCTTGCTTTGTTCTAGAATTTTTTCTTTTAAGTACTACGTGAATTATGTTTAAGTGTAGTAGTAGTTTTTAAAATAAATTGTTTTTTGAATGCTTGCTAACCTAAAGTGCCTTACTTCAAAAGCTTGTTTACCTAAATTGCCTTAGCTTTTGCATGCCTTTTGCAGAGTACCGTAGCGTAGCGTAGTAAATAACTGTTTGGCTGGTTTTGCTTTTATGGACATAATTGTAGTGGCATATTTGGACTCCACTGCCTTATTTTCGGAAACAATAAACGTTTGATTTCGTAGAATTTCAGTGAAAGCTCTTGCATCGCACGTGCGTTTTTGAATGCAAAACTTTTATTGTTATCATTCTTTTGTCGCATAGTACTACTGACTTTTGTCAGTCTCTTAAAAAGGAATTGCACAAAGCCTTTTATAATTATAATAAAAATGGCTTCGAGCAAGTCGGGACTCGTAGGATTTTTGCAACAGGTTGTAACTTGTCTCGACTCGCAAGCCTGAGGGTTGCTTCTTCATTTTGCGCAATTTGCAGGCTTTAATCGAGAATATTGTAAATTTGTCATGGTGCTGGAAACGTACGTATCTGCAAGATAATTTTAATATGTTAATGATATAATTATGCAGATTTTATGACTTATAAAAAGTTGGTTGGCTACTTATAAAATAATATTTGTTGGATATAAACGATGCAGTTTGAAAATTTGTGAAAGCAGTTTTGGCTCTACTTATGTATTAGCATTTTTCTCTTTTTTTTACATTTAGTTGGAATTGTTGGACGCATTTTTACTACCTATTTGTGTGTTTGTTTGTTTACTTCATGTTTGTAATTCGTTGTTAATTATGTTTATTGGTTATTTGTATAGATAGGTAGGTACGGACTGATATTTTAAGCAGTTCTGAAAAAGTCTGAAATATGACTGTTTAAATTCAAATCCTATTCGATTTTGAACTAGAAAAGTTTATTAGATGTCGCACATGTCCTAGTTTAATAGTAGTAATAAACTTTATTCCTAATCATCTTCTAGATTCTAAATTATCTTGAGTACAGTACTTGAGGTACATCAATTCATAAATTGATGACAATAATCTCATCCGGGGTGGTCACAGACTTTTCTACAGCTACTAATAATCAAAAGATGTTTTTGTTTTGTTCAATAAAAAATGCTTATAGTTGGAGCCTTGCTTGCATTAGAAAATAATTTAGTTTGAGTTAGCATATTGAATGTTTCAAGATAGAACAAACTGACACTAATGGTCATTATTGCATTCAAATTGGTGCAAATGCTCAAACGGTTTTAGTGATTGGGTACCTAAGTATATTTTCCTGGAACAAGATTCAAGTAAGTACCTCGTCTACTTTAATTACTGAGCATGAATTTAAAACAATAATCAAAAGTACAAACAAAACCAAGATAATAATATAATGAAATTAGTATAAGATTATTGTTTTGATTCAGCAAACTGAATAATAATATCGCATCAACTCACTATAAAACAAGAGAGAAAACCGCAGCGAGGTAAAAAGTGACCATTAAAACCCAGTAGCGCAGCCTCCGGGCCTGCACGTGCGCGGGCGCTCAAAATGTTGCTCTCCGGGTATGGTCAGACGAGACAGGACCACTTCGGACCACTATAGCATGGCGCGGATAAGTATAGTGGCTCGCGCCTGCGCTCGCGCGGCTTCGTCGTTAACATCTCGTCTGACCACTTTTTGAGACCTTCCAGAGTAAGACTCGAGTTTTATAGCCTTCTTAAAGCCTCGTGTTATTTGTGTAAAATAGTTATCGGGTTTGCTACTGTGTTACCAACTTGTGGTTTGATTGTTCAACAAAATTATATGTTTAGTGTTTTCTTATAAGTAAAGGTTGTGTAGGGTGTTTCAATTCAAAAGAGGAAAGTTTCATTTCATTGTTATTTATTTTTCATTTCAACTCATCTTTTCAACATGAGATACTGGAGAAATCTTACATCATACAATAATTTATTATCCCTAAAACAATTAAAGCTCATTTAAAAGGAAGATCACATAAAGCTCACTACACCTACCATTAATTATACAATACAATATCATCAAAATATCACAACACGATTCGAAAATACAATTAAAGCTTTCGAGGAGTTATCACGAGTATTGAGCGAACTCTAAACCTAACCTAATATGGCACCGTAGAATCTATTTAAAGCTAACATCACAGACGATTGCAGAAACCAACGGAGCAGGCACTGGTTTCACGGAAGACACAAGATTGTTGTCAGTTGCCAGGTTTAGGCCTGAACCCAGCGGTCGTGGATGGGGTACTGCTGCTCCGCGGTCTGGCACTCGGTGTAGCAGTGGGCGGCGGCGAAGTCAGCTTCATGCTTGGGGACGGTGGTCCAGAAGAAGGTGCCGGCGTCTGTCCTGGCGAAGTGTACCGGTACGTAGAACTCGTCACGGTTCACTGGCACAAGGTCGCACGTGTCGTCCTGGTTGTAGACGAGGAAGGCGGCGCCGGGCTGGCAGGTCTCCATCTCGGCGTAGATCTTGCGCTCGAGGGACTCGTTGCTGGAGTTCTGTTCGTCCTCGTAGCACGTGTCGCAGGTTTTGGCGGGAACACGCTTCGTCGTCTTCTTAATTAGTTTCATCAATGGCCTCAATAGAGCCTTGATGCCGCTGTTCTTCATCTTTTCGGTGTTGTATTTATTCTCGTTCATCGAGTTGTTTGTAGCGATGATGTATTCGTTGTTAGCGTAGTAAGACATTTTGGAAATGTGTAAAGATAGTTGAGAGAACGTGTGTCGCAAGTGAGATCACAGGCGGGAATGTGGGGCTGGTCGGGCCGACGGGTCTTATATACCCGCCGGGCCGCCCCCGACAAAAGCTCCTCGTACGTGAAAAAGCTCCCTTCGCTTGTGTGGGTGAGTGGTTTATTCGATACCCCAATAATACGTGTTTTATTCGTGAAGGCATATTATCATTTTAGCATCGTAGTTGTAACAAGTTGATAATAATGTTTTGATATGATATGATGTTTTATAGGTAAACATACATTAGGAGTTTTTATCAAGTGGGTCATATCTGTGCTTTTAATACCTGGTTGGGCTACAAATTTATAGGTTGATCGTTAGTTTGTGTGAATGTATGAATTATGAAGGCCCTAAAGTCATGCACAAAATATACTTATTTATTTAGTTTGTAGATCTTTTTGAATAATCCTGAAAATGAAACTCTCAACAAGATTTTAATTTGTTGACTTTATTAATAAACCACAGCCATTGTAATTTTGATAGAGTAGCTTTTCAAGGGAAATGTGACCACGCGCCGTCCACACGCCCAAAGTGTGGGTAAACACACATGTTATTCATTAGCTCCCTAGCCTAGGGGACAATGGGATTGTTATCGGCTCGACGTCAGCACGGGGTCACTAAGTCATGGGGTGTGGTGCCGAATTGTCGATGTTGAACCCTCCCTGACCCCGTGCTGCTCACGCGCACGACGCGTGACTACGCTACGATAGACTTGATTTGTTGGAAACTGCAGCTTTTAGATTGAGGCATTTTAGATAACAGTTAAAGTGTGTTGTTTGTAGAGTTGATTGCAATAATCGTTAGTTATCCAATACTTAGTAGTTCTTGTAAATAGTCCGTAATTTAACCCTATCTTAGATCAAGCATTTGAATTATTCATTAGCATTTTGTTTACAAAAAGATTTACTAAACATAAAATGCCACCTACACACACAATATTCGGGCTCGTACCGGTCCAAACATGTAAGATTTTTTTCTACATACGTCCGAAGAGAGTTACAAAAAAATTGAGTTTAAAAGAAATCAGTGTAGCGGTGATAGTGGTTGCTCAGCCAATGGGGTGCGCGCGCGCCGGCAGGTGTTGCGATCCGAGCTTCGCGCACACACACGCTCGCAGGTTAAATATACGATCTTTGAACACGTGCATTCGAAGGGGATGAATATAGGAATTACACAGCCATACGAGAGAGACATACGATATTTTTTATCGACATGAATAGATTCACGACTCCCTCATATCCGAAATAGGGTAACGCAAAGGCTAATTTGGTTATTGAAAATTGTGGGGTTGTTCGTGGGAATGCTCTCGGTTCCTAGGTTCCCAGGGTTGCTCGCACATTGAGCTTTTTTTCGGCGATGCGAGATTCGGAACGACGACAGATGGCAAGCGGGCCATCGCATCGTTCCCGTTCTGCTTTGTTATAATAAATCGTATGGGATATTGGAATTAAACATTCCATTTTGATGGCTCATCGAGTTTGTGTCGGGCTCGGGGGTGGTGAGGGGATGAAGATGTAAACAAGTGTAAAGGGGTCAGTGGAACCCGGCCGGGGCTATAATTAAATGTCTATTAGAAGCATTTTAAGATAATTAGGAGATATTGTTAGGGGATGAAATTTCATTTTTTGGATAATTGTGGCTATCAAAGGATTGCGTGGGATGATTTTTGTAAGTAGCTTCGGGGCTGTAAATTAGGATGAGATAGTAGTTTATTTAAATTACTGTTTAGTAATTTCGGGGATGATCGTCCATTTTGATTTCTGGTCTTGATAGGTTTATGGCTATTGTGAGTAAACCATAAAGACAGATCATATTATGAGAACTTTAGAATCTTTGGTAACCTATTATGCAATATATATGACACAGTAAAATCCAATGAAATGCATTTTTTTCATCCAGGACCGTTCATCATCATGCGAAGGCTGATTCCCATTCCCATGGCTGAAGAAGATGCAAAAACCTGCAACAATAGATCGTCAAAGAATAGATAGTGGTCGAAGAGCACTTTGCGTCATATTTAAAAAGCGAAAAAGTGATCCTTTGTGCCCCCATGGCGTGACAAGTGCGTGGGACCGCGTCGTGATTTAGGGGTGCAAGTTACCCCGCACCCCTCTATTATAATATTGTTTGTGATTACACTTGTCGCGTTTACCTTACGCTGGGGAGAGAGGACCGAAGGGTCAAATTGTGTTTCGTTTTTGTGATGATAATTGTTTTGAAGTAAAGTGCACTATTCATTTTATTTTTAAAGATTTATAAATTTTTAGATCCTCAGTTGTGATGCCTAAAATGTATCTGACTCTTTTTGCCCCAGCTATTTAAATTAATACTCACCATTAAAAATTGGTAGCTTGCAACAAGATAAATTAGAAAAATAGTGACATTATGGCACTTCTTGTTCCAAACCACAAAAATAAATCCTTACTTCATTATTTTGTCGAATATTATAATTTGTTTCTTGTTTCTGTTCTTTACAATAATTAAGTTGTTTTGTTTTGTATTTTTGTTGGCGTTCCTTTGTAATTTGTATGTTTTCATTTATAATTTTAATTGTGTTTAACTGTTCTTTATTCATGTTATAATCATAATCATATATACCTATTCTAATTACATGTTTAATTACAAATATGAACTGTTTTTTTTTTCTTAAAATAACATCAATTTTCAATATTACGAAAAAAATCACATCTTTTAACCGTCAAAAAATCTTTTGTGACTAGAGTGTGGGAATTTCAGTTACAAGATTAGTCCAAAACGCGAGGGTGGAAAATAAAAGGCAGGCCATGTATAAATCACCCCTAATCGTTCCTTTTGTTCGATGTACACTTGTTGCGTCACCCACACGCTACGAGATTTTGTACCACGTTCCATTTTGCCCCAGAATCTCCAAATGTTGTGAAAGATTAATCTTATGGTAGTAGAAATAAGGTTGTGTATGTGTATGTCTGATGTTTTAAAAGTGTATCTATAAATTGGGTTTACGGTAACGAATTATAGGGGTGGATACTTCAGGGGTTGTTGAACAATTAACCGAATCGCAGGTAAACTCGCATCAAATTGAGGTGGGTGGAAAAAATAGATGATTTTGCATTTGTATGGTGAGCTATGATTACGATGCTATTACAATACTTTTTTTGGCCACGTTGAATTAATTTTGTTTAATTATAGGTATAAGTACAATACATATGTTTTATTCTATAGAATAATAATTGGTAAAAACAGCTATCGGTCTTAAAATAGGGCTTTATTTTGTAAGCAACAAATCGTTGTTAGATCAAATATTTTATTTAAGGCTGGGTGTCCCTAGAGCAAGCCTCTCTTTCTAACAAGGAAACTTTTACAATTAGCCATCCCGCTTCAATTGAAAGCAAGATCGCAAAAAAACGAATTTTTCATCAATATCTTTTCTCTTGGGTGTTTGGGGTAAAATCCGTCGGGTAGAATCACTGCTATAATTAATTACCTTTCAAATGATGGTATATTCAGTAGAAATGGTGTGATTCTTGTAAAACTGGTTATAAATCTGAAATGAAAACTTACTTTGCTCCTCTTTTCTATCGAGAAAATTTAATAGAATCGTGTTTTCAACGGTTAGATTCACTGCAGAAAGAACGTATCTACACTGTTATGTGAACTATACAACGTGTTAATGAATTAACGCAAAACCTCATACACCCCAACTGATTTATAATAAAATAATTATATTGCAACAATAATTTCATTATTTTGATAGTTAAAATTTAAAGTTATTCGCATTTTAAGTTTTGAGGCAAAAATGATTTGTTATCATTTCAGCACTAAAAGAAAGTGCTAACGTACTCATGAATACATTTTTATAATCTTGTTATGGCAGTTAGTAGGGTGAGTGTGCCCGTGCGGTGGGTTGTCATCGGATTCAGTAAATTTTAAATTTTGCAAAAAAATTATTTAATATTTTGAAAAAAATTACCTATGTTGAAACCATGATAATTCGATTCTGCTCTCGATTCTAAACAAACTACTTTCTAGTTTTGCGTTAATTCATTAACACGTTGTATATATTACAATCGTGTATCAAAAATCGGTTCGAAAACAGACGAAATAGGGATCACCCCCTCATAATCATATTTTAATCTGATAGACACTATACCTATTCTTTATCTTGAACTAAAATAGGCTAAAATTTAAATAGGCTAAAATTATAGTTGACACAACTGCACGCATAGTAATATAATTGCTTGTTGTAGCAAAGTTTCTGATCACACTGAAAGGGACAGTCGTTCGCTTTATGGATGTCGTATACAGGGTGTAAACTTAAATGGGACACTTACTGAAAGGGGTGCTTCAGACCATCAAACTGAACAACTTTTAGTATGGGATACCTAAACAAAGAAATCTCGAAAAAAAAACCGATGTTCCATACAAAACTGCAAACATAACTCGATTTAAATGGAGCAGATTTTTTTCACGATTTCTATATTGGTCCCATAGAGAAAAAGTAGAAGTTGTTCAGTTTGATGGTCTGAAGCACCCCTTTGGGTAAGTGTCATTGACATCTCTCATAGTGCGCCTCAGCCTACGAATAAGAATGTATAGAAATGTAAATCAAGCTCAAAAAGTGGCACCAAAAAGTACACCGTGTTCTAATGAGCGTTTTTCTTTTGGTTTTCTAGTGGATCGATAGATGGCGTTACGGTCTGTGCGAATAAAGGTTAAAATATCAAAAAGTGTTTCTTTAAAATAATAAAGAGGTAGAAGATGATCAAAAAGATGCCAACGCATCTTTTGATTGAATATTTCATTATTTACGAATCATTTTAATCGAAAATATGAAACTATTTACGTCTGACATGTAGGCTCGATCCCTTGGCCTTTAAAAAAAAGTCAGGCACCGTCTTGACATGATTTTGACAGGATCTCACCTACGTCTCTATGGAGCAATAAGCATGTCATCTGTCGAGTTTTTTAAGAACCAAAATTAAAAAAGAAAAGAAAAACGCTCATTTTATCAAAATATCATTTTTCATTAGGTGCCAAAAATTATGTTGCTTTTGTTTAGAGTAATCTTCTATAGTTATTCTTATTCGTAGGCCTCAGCGCCAGCTCTTCAGCTTTCCGCGATTTTTGCGCCATCTAACGTCTCCCAAAAGTTGGGACCATTAGTCAACGATTGAGTCAACCGAAATGGCATGTTGTCACATCAAATTATTTGCAGTCATCACATCAGTTTTGTCTTTCACAGACGCTTAATAACGTTAATACAAGTCTTAGGCGGCCTACATTACAAATTGTTTGACTATACAACGTGTTAATGAATTAACGCAAAACCTCATACACCCCAACTAATTTATAACAAAATAGATTGAAACAATAATTTCATTATTTTGATAGTTAAAATTTAAAGTTATTCGCATTTTAAGTTTTGAGGAAAAAATGATTTGTTATCATTTCAGCAATGAATGAAAGCGCTAGAGTACTCATGGATACATTTTAATAATCTTGTTTTGGTGGTAAGTAGGGCGAGTGGGCCTGTGGGGTGGGTTGACGTCGGGTTCAGTAAATTAAAAATTCTAGAAACAAATTAATTAATATTTTGAAAAAAAATTCCTATGTTCAAACCATGATATTTCGATTCTGCTCTCGATTCTAAACAAACTACTTTCTATTTTTACGTTAATTCATTCACACGTTGTATGTTTAAGGTAGTCCAAAAAGTCAAAAGTCGGTCTCTGCACCAAAACATTCGAACCAATCAAAGGATAGTTAGTTACGACAGAAAAAGCCGACTCAAACTCTAATGATAATGAGGCAGCAGTCATTATACCAAAAGAGGGTGGGAGGTGATAATCACCCCCCATTTCTGATCCTTCGTTAGTGTTTTGTTTTATTTTGAATATTTTAAGGCAGATGAGTTTCGGGAGTAATGGTAATAGGATGGGAGTTGTACTCGGGCATTAAGTTTACGATTTTGAATCTTCTTTGACCGGTCAAGTGCGAGTGACGATGATGCAACTGAATTCTGTACGGCTTTTGAGTTTTCTGGTTTATGCAGTAAGTTTTTATATTTGACTAATAGACTTCTTATGCTCTAATTAATGCTTTTTAATTATGAAAACTTAAGGTGGTTGCAGAGGCAGAGGGGTCAATTTTATACAAAACTTTAACGCACAATACGATAGACGAAGATATAAAGCATTTAATTTCATTTCAAAGCTTTATATCTTCGTAATTATATTATAAATTGCAAATGTTATTTGTGACACGACATCTAGATTTTCTAAACTATTTTTCCATATATACAAAGTTACTTATATTAATACCGTCTACGCGTATTGTGCGTCAAACTTTTGTGTGGACTGAAACCACCTTAACTAAAACGACCCAATGTATAAGAACAGACTTTTTCATACCTATGTATCTAAATGCAAAATAAAATATTTGCTCAAAAAACTGAAATTATGCGGAAACTGCCTACGGAAAATATGGAAATTAAAGATAGGAAAAAGTTAGTAGGTTAGTATTATGAAATCTGATCTGTATAAAATCTAGTTAGACTATCTTCTCCAACAAACGGAACAACTTCCAAGTTCCGACGTGGTGGTAGAGTCCATGTAGAGTCAGAAATGACGCCAGAAAGCTATCCATGTGATATTATTTTGAATAAAACAGTTCGATTTGATTTGACTATCAGACATGAGGGTTACTTGACTTGAGAAGGGTACCCTAAGTAGGATAGTTATTACTTTGAAGTTTTAATTTAAGGATTCGACGCGCTCTGTTTGAGCGGCGTAATAAAGTTTTTACTTTTTTTCTTCTCGATTACGATCTAGTTCTAAATTACAGCAGTGATTTGGAAATTGTAATTTCATACATAATCGAAGATTAGGGCTTTACGTTATAATATAAATAATACTATTCTGTACCTGAGATTAAAATATTCCGTCCCCTGTAATTTATTTTTATATCCACACTAAAGGGTGTAAACTTAAATGCGTTACATACTTAAGGGGTGCTTCAGACCATCAAACTGAACAACATTCCCGATGGGACCAACTGTGAAATCGCAAAAAAATCGAATATTTCATACATTTTGGTCGAGTAGCTATTTTCTATGGAACAGATGATTTTTTCGTGATTTCATAGTTGGTTCCATATTATAAGTCGTTCAGTTTGATGGTCTACGCATTTAATTTTACACCCTGTATACGTATTACGTACCTTACCTACTACTATTATAAAACACTAGCGGCCCGTCCCGGCTTCGCACGGGTGGACGTCTAATCTTTTCTAGCAATAAATATAGCCTATGTTACTCAGGGTGAATGCAGCTTTCTAATGGTGAAAGAATTTTTTAAATCAGCCCAGTACTTTTTGAGCCTATTCATTACAAACATACAAACATACAAAAATAGGTACAAATCTTTCCTCTTTATAATATTAGTGTAGAAATAGAGTTGCCTGTAAGAACATTCAAGATATAATTTAATTACAGGGTACATACTCGGGACAATATATTGTATACCTCTAACGACTTAAAAACTGTATGTATTTGGAATTTTTGTCTGTTTGATCGGGTATGAGTATGACGCGAAAACTACTGAACCGAAAGTGATAATGATAACTTAAACAATTTTTTTGAACTTATTGAAATAACAAGTCATATACGTGAACTCAAAAATCGCCATGATCAATTTGTGAAAGTTGAGACATTTTTGTTGTGTAAGTTGAAAAGATTATTTTTATTAATTTTAATGGTAATCAATCAACTGGTGTGTGCTTTTATTTGTAAACACGGTACCTACAAAGTAGTCCCTTTGTACACCAGCATTACAAGGAGCACTGGAATGGCTAATAATTATTGTTGGGTGCAACGGACGTTTAATTTGAGCAATTTGTGGCTACAGCAAAACAATGCGGTGCAAGTTATAAGTCGGCGCGATTAACATACTCACAGTGAATTTATTACACAGAAATATGATACAATAAAAACCGATAGTAATAAAACGAAAGAAAACTAGAAGAAACAATTTAAAAATAAAAATAAACAAATAGGTAACAACAACAATGAATCTCCAACATAGAGTAGGTAGGTAGTTAGGTACATCTTCTACTCGGCTTATGATAAATAGAAAATGAGCTCGAGGCTGCCTTCAACGCTGGCAGCATTACATCACTGTATAGCAATTGATATAAGTTGCCCAAGGCTAACCTCTGGTCGGAGACCGAAGAGGGTGCCTGTCCATTGAAGCTGTGCGAGCTGTGCGAGCTGTGCGAGCTGTGCAGCTGTGTTTTTTTAACCAATCAGGAGCTCGGGCGAGGCGCGGCCGATCTCCGGACACTAAGATCAATCGCAACGACAAATCCTTGAAGAGTTATCGGGTGTCTGGTGCCCATGGCCCCAGGCACATATGGGTAAGTAGCAGAGAGGTGTGAAGGCGCTATACAGTGTCGACGCAAGAAGCGTCTCACACCAAGGTTCTGCCATTCCTCCAAGGGATCAGAGTCATATCGTCAGGCCTTCTGCCGTCATCTCACGCAATGCCACTTGGCTCAAATATAGAGATGAAAGACATTTTCAACCTCCATTTTCTATGTCGTGGCTCGTGAAAGGGTAGACAGGCATCACCAGCGATCGAAGAGCTGTTTCGTTTGGCGAGACATTGGCTGGGATATGTAGAGCTGACTGCCAACCTCCAGTAATGGAGAGGAACCAGAAGAAGAACCTATAAATGTAACCTACACTGCATTCTTAATTTTGCTATGGTAGACAGGTCTTATAGTTTTTTGTCATCTATTGATTAATGAAGATAGGTCATTATTTGTACCTACTCGCTCCTGCTAGCGAATTTATTGGTGTTAAACTTACTTGTAAATTGTATTTATATTTTTATCTTATAATCATTGAACTCTCAACCGTTATGGCATAATAATATCATCATCATTCTCCTCCAACCCATCTGTAAATAATGTTGATTCTACACGACTTCATTCTTTCCATAGAACCTCTGTTTCTCAATATGGCACTGCTATGGAGTAATAAATGGTAACTACCTACATAGAAATAGATCTCGATGTGGAACTTTGCTATCTCTATCATCAAGTCTTATAAGTTATAAGTGTGTGACTTGGAGCTGCGCACGCGCAGTAATTGCGGCTAATAGCTGTCGCGAGCCGGCCATTAGCCCGCTTCGGATCAGATTAGCGCGGGACAACCGATTCTATGTTATATCCTAGATATTATAGCTATCAGATGAATGAGGTACCTGATCATTTTGCAGCCTAGAACAAGGGAATTCCTAAAATATATTTGATAAAGTGTAGTTTGGTGTAGCCCTAAAAGTACATTATTATGGCGCTTGTCGCCTGTGACGTATAGGTAATATATTTTAAACTTCATGGAAATCTCAAAAATTGAATAAATGCTAACCTTTTCATGTATGAAAATGGAGTATTTAGTGTTATCTTAGGCCATTTTTGGAATTATTTAAATATTGACAATTTCAGTATGTACTTATAATGAAACCTAGGATTAGGTACCTAAATAGATTTGCTATATAGGAACGATTATAAAGATAGTTATGGCAATTATTTCAAAGTTTCTGACCACTCCAAAAGAGAACAGCGTTGCGAATATACATAATATTATTTATCAATTTAGGTACCTACCTCATCTTGATAATATCATTACAATAGTTACATAGAGAGAAGAAACTTAATATATTTCAAATAAAAAGTTAAATAGAAAATTACGGTCATTAAATGAATAGGTTCTTTTATTTTTCAGCGATTACTTCGTACCGACTGTATTGTAAGTGTTTTCAATAATTACCTCTACTACTTTGTTGCAGTGAGATGGTAGAGTCCACTGCATCACGTAATGCCATGTTTGAGGCGCCGACTTTTTTCTTTAGTTGATCACATTTAATTCAAGCAGTAATACTATGTGGGGAACTACTACAGATGTCCAGCACCCACAAGTTATAGCAAAGATGCCAACAGATGGCGATACCGTCGCTCACGGAAATATGCTCCATACAAAGACAACGTTCATCGTAAATACGCAACTCGTAACCACATAAGGTTCACAATCGAATGCGAGACATAAATCGCGGAAGAGAAATAATCACAGAGATTCGATATATACAAGGTCCAACTAAGAACTGTTGGACCACGGCCGGTCCCCAGGCATCACACATGGTGGAAGATCTTCCCTTTTCAATGGAGGAACATTCTTAAGTAGCACCTCCATAACTATGACAGTCGCGGTTTATGTCTACTCTCAAATTCTTTTTAATTACCAGTTTGAACAATAATTTGTTTAAAAAGTAAAACAATTCTAAACAAACTGCTAAAAACCTTTTAGGTATCTCCTGCCGTAGAACAAAATGATACTGATGCGATTTTAGACTGTATAAAAACGATATAGGTATTGATGAATAAATGGGACAAAGAGAAAAAAGCAAACTCTTACAATTTTCTACTCGCTAAAGAAAACTTTACACGATAGCTTAAGTCACAGCATTTCGAAATTAAAGAATAAAAAGTAAATAATCTAAAAACGAAACCAACTAAAAAACAGTAACTTAAGAAAACACTTTTCAAAATAAAAGAATAAAAATTGAATAATCTAAAAACGAAAGAGTTTGCAACAGTCATAATCAGAACAAGGATCGGTGTCATCCTGATGCCATAATATTAAACATTGAACGACAAAGTATCTGTTAATTTCTTTCTGTTTACTTAAAAACACGAATTTTTACTATTTTATTTTTATTTTAATTAACAACATCAACGTCAACTTTTGAATCATTTGCAACTATTTAATCTTTTTAATGACTTTCGAATACCTAATCCGTCATTGAATTGATTGCACGAAACCACGATTGCACGATTTTGAACCGTAATCGAAAGATCATCAGTATGATGTGCTGCTTTAAAAGATTACCTGAAAGGCAGTGTGAAGACGTTATACTGCCTGAACTAGTAGTATTGTGACCGGAGGTATCTCAAAGTAAATTAGAAGTAATTCTGCTGCATCATTAGCGACAGTAACTTCTTACGACCTTTTGTTTTAATTTCATTCCTTTTTTTCTAAATTACAGTACAGATTGCGTCGGAGATCGATTAATCGCTGTTAACAATTTTTTATACAAAGCTTTTTGGAAACCATCAATTTTTTAAATTGGATGCACAAAAGAAAATTGTTTCTCGATGGTTTTAATAAAGTATCTGCTTACCATAACAAAGGCTCGTTAACCGCAGTATCGTTATTTGTAACAAAATTAACACGTCAGTTAAGGGATGATGGTGATTTGGTTAAAATTAACCCTTTTGTTGTTATGGGGGCAATTTAACCCTTCACGAATGAGTTAACTGACAATCAATCGGGTGAAAAGGGTTTTTAAAGGTGGCTGCACTGTTATTACTGACTACCGACTTTAATACATAGCATAATATACAAAGTATTAACAATTGAATTCAAAACCTAAAAACCCTTTTTTAGGGTTCCGTACCCAAAGGGTGAAAACGGGACCCTATTACTAAGCCTACGTTGTCCGTCCATCCGTCTGTCCGTCCGTCTGTCCTACCTATTTAAGGCTTGTAACTTTTGAACCGTAATAGCTAGATAGTTGAAATTTCTCAGATTATGCGTTATTACGGCGGATTTGTTAACAAATAATAAAAATGTCAAAAAGTTAAAAATTAAGGGGGTTTCTCAACAAGAAACTAGTGTTTATCAACGTTTTTTCTTCACGCTCTATCGTAAAAACGGTAATACATACAAGCGTCAAACTTAGTGTGATTATAGAGCAAACTCTACAAAATAACAACAAATACTAAAAACCGGCCAAGTGTGAGTCGGTCTTGCGCTAAAGGTCCCGGACAAAAAAAGTTTTTTTTTTTAAGTTTATAAATGTTGTGTTCTGTGGTGGTGTGGTACGGAACCCTCGGTGCGCGAGTAGCCCGACTCGCACTTGACCGGTTTTTTATTAATACATTGTATAGTGTAGATTCACATAAAACTGTATCTATAACATTGAAGATAATTACAAAAAAAAATTACGATATGGTGTTATGTGCCCGACTCTAAATCACAGTCTTTTTAAATTTTGTAAATTGCTCGCTTGCTTGGTTTTTATTTTAGGATAGATCAAACTAGTAGGTAAATTATACTTTTTTTAAAGTTTTTAACAAGTTTTTCTTTCTTCAAAAACATCTTTAGTTATCCTAAATGCAGCTCATCACCTTGTCATTACGACAAAGATGATATTGTATTTTTTACTTAAGGTGCTAGCATCAGCTCAGCAGCAGGAGTGCGATTTTTGAATCTCATTCGCTGAGTTTAGCAGTTGAAAATGTCAAAATTACAATGGAGATACGCATCTTTCTACTGATGATTTGACTTATAAAAATCGCACTCTTGAAGTATGATTTTTGAAAGTTAAATCAGCAGTAGAAAGATGCATAACTCCACTGTAATTTTGACATTTTCAACTGCTGAACTCATCGAATGAGATTCAAAAATCGCACTCCAGCGTAACTAAGCATTTATACTGGTAAATGTGTAACAAATTTCGATCAACAAATTGTTGATCGAAAGTAACAAATAACAAAAGTGGTCACTTAATTTTTAAATTTAGCGTGTAAAAATGTTTTCTTAGTACTTTTATGTTAATTTGAACATGTCATAGTCTTACACACAGACACACGTTTATATTATATGATTATGTATAGCATAATAAACAAGTAAAAAAGGAAATCGAAAGAAGCACGTTTCAGAACAAACATAAATAAAAATTTGATTGGTTATTAACATTTAATATCGTAGCCATGCTTATATGAACTATTTAAATTAAAGAAAAATATTATTACATAATTTTTTTTTAAAATCATATTTAAAATAAACATCAATTTTGTATACATATTTTACGAAGTCGTTAAAGGGTTAAAAAGTTGTAATTGAAACATACAAAAATCAATGGAAATTCAAAGTGTTAGTTAGCGCCTTAAACCTTAATGTATGTAAGAAAATTGAACAAACTCCTCATTCCGAGATACCCTGTAATCACGCGAGACTAAACGATTTTTTGATGCCAAATGATACTCCTTCGTTCATACGAGATTTTAATCCACAAACGAGTTTAAAAATTCTCAAATATAACACCTTTTTACTTTAAAAGTAACTCCGGAACACCTAATTATCGATGATTGGCGTCATTCGAGTTGATTTGTCTTAATGATGGTAAATTACTGCAGTAAAATGCGATCGGCCCGTGCGGTCGCTGCAATTATGTTCAGGGACCATTTACAGGGAATTTTACTTATTGGCGTTCATTAGTTTTACTATTTAGGCCTTTATTGACGCTCTTAACATTTGTAAAGCTGTTTGACGAGGTTTAGTTTTTTGTCATGGAAAAAAAGTTGATGCGAGCAAAGCTGTAGGCGGTTGGCGTGACTATGACGCCAAATATCTTGGGTTTGAATCCCAGTTTGTTTATGGATGTTATAATTATAACAATATGTTGCAGTTAAAGCGTTATTTACCTACTTCTTTTCTCTACGTACTATAAAATAAAGTTTTCCGCGTCACGTCTGTCTGTCTGTATATCCGCTAACTCCTCGTAAACTACGCAATGGATTTTGATACGGTTTTCACTGTCATTTAGTCTAAATGATTTAGAGAAAACGACAAAAATCGAGATGTGCCTCCATCTTTATTATTTTACGTATTCCAAAAAGAGCGCGCATGACGTTTTTCTCGTTTAAACGTTTTGACGTGGGTGGCGTGCTAGCCGGGCTGAAGGTTTATATACTGTATAATATAAATTTAGGTACCCGTATTCAAAAGAAGCTGGGGCGGGTCGCTAGTTAAGACGGGTACCCTATATTTTTGACTAGCTTGTCCTTCATTATGTCACTATGGTGCCTTCTAGTCTAATCCAAGGAAATCAAATTCGAAAATCATAATAATTCGCATCAAATTTTTTAATTTTCTACCTAACTCATTAAATATTGGTCTTAAAAAAATGTTGTTCATAGTATTTTTAGATCTTAATATTGTCTGCACAGTGGTGTGTGTCAGAACCAAAAGTGAATTCAACTGTAAAGTAGATGCACATAATACAGATTTTTTTCAAATATTTAGGCTTTCCTTTGAACACAGGTTTCATATGTATTTTATAAAAAAATAAGAAATATGCTTCAAAGCAAATAAAGCTGAGATGTTAAAGATCAATACTATATTTTTCTTTAATTTGTGTCTTTCAATTAACGAGAAGATAGCTTCTACAAATCAGCAAAATATGACCCGGCGTTGCGTTTACATAGTGGGAGCCTCTTGATTGCATGTTTGTTAGGTATTTCATAGTGTTAAGCAATTTTGCATCATCTCTATATTGCATAATTAATTATATAGTTCAAATCCAAGATTATAATATTAGATAAACATTATACATCTAATACGCAGACGAATACATGGACAAAAACTAGTTATAAATTGTTTTTTGTCAACCATTAATTGATGACGTACCCTTTTAATCGACATAAAACTTAAGTTTAGCATTTTACTATAACCCTAAATAATGTTGATAAAGTGTCGAATAAAAAAAGATTTCCAAAGATAAATGCAGTGTGTCCGTGGAGGCATTTTATCAGGTTGTTAATAAAATATCGCTTAGCACCACAGCAAAAGCCAAGGGAAATGTTATCGCGGAGGGAGGCCACTAAACATTGCCTTATCAGAGGCTCTGCTTTGACCCGACTGGATAACAAATGTGTAGATCAAGTTCTTCAGCCCTTGTAATAAAGTTTAAAGTTTATTATGTTATGAAGTTTTGTCAGTATCAGATGTTGTTTAGTTTGTTTTGTCTTCAAATTCTTGGATTCATATCTTATGTGAAAGAAAAAAGAAAATACCGATAAATGAATAGTAGCTGATTAGTTTACAACGTAGATTCCGTATTACGGCGTAAAAACACACCTAAAAACACCGTAATAGCATAGAGTAAATAAATTATACACAACAGAGGGTTAATGCCCATACTAAGAAAGTTGCCACCTTCTTATATGAAAACTCGCGCAAGTACAGCGCCTGTGGTGAGTAACCGGTACTACCGCAATGTTTACTTACGATAAAATAAGTGTTAAACACATTTGTTATTAAATTTTTAAGAAAATTAATCTATATAATTTATTTTCGTGGAACAAAACTCAAATAATAGTAATAAATAACAGTAATATATACCTATACCTAACCTACTTACATACATTCCGAAATTCATGATCATTGTGGTTAGAATCTTTGCTACAACCAATTGACATTTGAAGACTGCAATTTTAGTAATATATCTGCCATAATCGATAAATTAGTAACTACCTCTGTGGTCTAATGGTTAAGAGCATTGGGCTCTCGATACCGAGGTCGTGGGTTTGATTTCCACGGGGGACACCTAGTGATATGTCACTTTGTGCGTTTTTCCCTAGTTGGTTAGGACATTGCAGGCTGAATCACCTGATTATCTGAAAAGAAAAATGATTCCGTGCTTCGGATGGCACGTTAAGCCGTTGGTCCCGGCTACTATCTCTGGTGGTACTAGTCGTTACATAAAAACCACGTCAGAGGCCGTAAGGCGGTCTGATAAAACTCTGACACCAGGGCTTGCATGCAACTACCCTTTGCATACCCGATACATGCCAGTAAGCAAGCAGTACGTTATCCCTACTTAACTTTTACAAACGCAGTCACAAAGGCATAATAACCTATAAACCTATTCAAACAGCAATACCTTTATAATCTTCGAAAACATTAAAATCGATTTACCAATGAACCTGTAAAAACATCGAGTCATCATCCATCATTACTAGAATCGGACCGTTGGCGCTCAACGGAGCCTCGGACCTGCTTCGGTTTACCTCCAAAATTACGGGTCTTAAAAAAACAAAAAAGTCCCGAAGATTTATTTAAGGGAGCGTAAAGATCTGTTTATGGTATGCGTCGGTAATTAAGGGGCGGCTCGCACACGTGCGCGCGCGCAAAAACGTAAAAGAAAAAACTATACCTGTTCCCTTCTCGAGAGCGACAGGTCCGCTGACACGCTCTTCAGAGGGATTGTTCTCAAACTGTGCGAGAGTTAAAAGATTCAAGAACTTTATAGAAGACTAGAGTTTATCCGCAACTTCGTCCGCACAAATTATATACCAGATTTTAAGTAAAATCATTAGCTATCAAATACAACAAGTTTCATGAAAATTAGTTCGGTAGATTTTGCGCGATGCTGTTACAAACAAACAGGCGAACAGACAGACAAAAATTCTAAATCACGTTCATTTGGAGTCAAGGACACTTAACAACCATATCGTAATCTTTTTCTTGTAAATATCTTCAATGTACACACAATTCTGTTACAGTTTTATAATACATAGTTTAGATTAGTCAAACGTTTGCTGAAAAGAAAATTTCTGGGGATATTCAGGTATAATGAAACGCGACTAGTGAAACGTGGATGTTCTGAAGTTTCAGAATATCTCTGACTACCCCCTCGGGGAATATAGTCGTGAGCATATGCTATGCTATGCTTCAGGTATAATAATAATTTTTAGTAGAAACTTTTCATTAATCACAAAGATGTGATCAATGAATCAATGATATTTTTTCTTAGTTTTATTCTTTTCCACCAATCGCACATACACACACACACACACTTAACGTATTTTTCAATGTTTCACAGGTGGTAAAATTTTTGTAACGAGATTTTAAGAAAATCTGTAATCAGCATCTCCATTTCTGAACACAGTTTGAGAACCCCAGCCACCGCCTTCCCTTAATGTTATCTTATTATAGCTAAAATGACTTCGGTGTTCAAAGATAATAGCGGGGGTCCACACCACCATTTTTTACTTCAACTTTTTCAACCGAGTCGAGATAATACACTTTTAGACATTGCGTGTTAGATCTTTTTGATTTCAGGATACTCGTAAAGCTTAGTCGTTAACTTTTAACAACTTTGCTAAAGTTGTGAATTTAATTACAGTGTGTTTGTTGCATGACGTCTTTTAAATTTTTGGTCTTCACCCAAAAATTTATTGCGAGCTGGATAGAGTTATTGTAACTATAAACCTAAGTGCAAAGATTCTAATCTATACCGGGATTTCATTAACAGTATTAGGCTTTTTGGTGAGAGGCAGAGGCATCTAATACTTAGACAATTTAATAGTATGGAATCGTAACGCGTCCCATTCTCCTATCAAAATTTTCTGCCACTTTTTGCGGGGGGCGAAGTAACTTGAAATTCGCAACTTTTTATTTTATTCCACATAACTTTAGATTCTAATTTTGAATGTTAAAAATCATTAAAAGTAGTCTCGTGTGAACCCCAAACGTTCAAAATTCAAAATTATTGTTTCGCAATTATAGGCTGTCTCGTTTAATGATAAGGTACAAAATTGAGTGTAAATGCACAGGATCAATTAGTCTTATACCGTGGCAGAGGGGAAATGCTACCGCAAGGTCAGTCCTAAAAATTGTCTAAGATCTAATACCATCACACTAGTACCTAGACTGAAATAAAAAAATAGAGATAAAAAAACGAAAAAATTATTGTTTTACACCCTGTATACTTATACAGGGTGTAAAATATAATGGGACACTTACTTACAGGGGTACTTCAGACCATCAAACTGAACAACTTTCTCTATGGGACCAATATCGAAATCACAAAAAAATAAAATTGCTGTCCCAAACATTTCAGTCGAGTTATGTTTGCAGTTTTGTATGGGACAGTTGATTTTTTTTTCGCGATTTCTGTGTTGGTCCCATAGTAAAAGTTGTTCAGTTTGATGGTCTGAAGCACCCCATTAAGTAAGTGTCCAATTATATTTTACACCGTGTAAACAAACTTTTTTCGTTTTTTTATCTCAATTTTTTTATTTCAGTCTAGGTATAGACCCGGTCAGACCCTTTATAGACAGGGTGTTAAATTAAATGGGACACTATATTTGTAAAAGTGTACCTAAAATGGATTAACAAATTAATTAGGTACACTAATTTAAGAAATGCAGTCATTTTCGTGGAATGCTGGTTAATCTGAAATCTGAAAGTAATATAAAAATAATGATAAATGTCATGACATCGAAAAACTTAATACAATTACACATAATTCAATTCATATCTATTGTTTTGAAATTCATATCACGCTTTCAAAGGCTTCGTAGAATGCTATCCTTTATTTCTAAAACCTTCCAGCATTTCGAGCGCTGGAAGATTTGTTACCGTCTACCAGTTTAGATATTGGTAAAAATGTTAGGGAAAGTGCTGAAAAGGCTGGATTTGATCATGCGATATGTGAAGATGATAGAATAAGGCAGTGTAATAAAATAACGCATTCCTCCGGGAACGATCACGGGACAATGTTATCACGCCATCGCACGTGTTTTAAACAATCACTGTTTTTGTTTACGAATGCCTTTATGATTTTTTTTATTAGTTGAAAAACTGGTCAGGAATGCCATGAAAGACGTCGATCGAATATGATATCATTGTTTTATTTTGAATAATTTATTCTATTCGTGTTTTAAGGTGATTTTAAATTATAAGATTGGAATAGTTTGAATAGATCTGATAGTGACTTCACCCTTTAAAAATTCTTCATAGAAGGAAAATTTAAACAATAAGGATAAAACGATAACAATTTCTACTTTTTTTTGAGCGGATGTTCCGACCAGACCAGGCCTTCAAACTACAAAAATTTCTCTATGTGATTAAAATCAAAATCGCGATAAAATATATCTGCGTTCCCATTTCGTTCGAGCATAGGTTTGCAGTTTTTTATGAAATAGGTACTACATTCTACATAATCTATAGACAAGACATATACAACGTGTTAATGAATTAACGCAAAACTAGAAAGTAGTTTGCTTAGAATCGAGAGCAGAATCGAATTATCATGGTTTGAACATAGGTAAATTTTTTTAAAATAATAATTAATTTTTTTGTAAAATTTAAGGGTACACTCACCCTACTTACTACCAAAACAAGATTCTTAAAAAGAATCCATGAGGACGTTAGTCCTTTCATTCATTGCTGAAATGATAACAAATCATTTTTGCCTCAAGACTTAAAATGCGAATAACTTTAAATTGTAACTATAAAAATAATGAAATTATTGTTTCAATCTAATTATTTTGTTATAAATCAGTTGGGGTGTATGAGGTTTTGCGCTAATTTATTAACACGTTGTATAGAGTAAAATAGGTAGTAGGTAATGCGTTATGTTCGTTAGGCACGTTATATGTATAATTTTCATAATTGAAGTTAGGTTAAAGTCCGTCAAAGTAAGAATATTTACGATTATTTGAACGCAAAACAGCTTTATAGATTTGAGGATCACTCATCTTACATTCCTCGAAACCCCACACAATATTTACTTGCATCGTTGACACATTTCAACCTTGATCCAGACTTCCCGTCATTAACTTGCGTTTGCGCATGATATATCGTCAGTCGATGAAAAAAATGCCAAGTTCATCCGCCGCGGGGGACGCACGTCGTGAACACGATTAGCGATGACAGATATACTTGGCTGTAACTTTAATTTGATTACAGCCATTGATTCCACAAGAACTCCCGACAGAACTCTTAACATAAACACCCTAAGTGGGATTTTAGCTTGACTGGAGGGACTTTGAAAGTGGAATTATACATTCTCGAGGGATGCGTCAGATATTGTTTTTGTTACTAATGCATTTTGAACTTTATTTTGAAAATAAATATGAGTTTAGGTTAATGAGTAATGATCGTTTTATTCGTTTATAATTGGGTCGGATTAGACAAACTGTTAAACTGTTATTTGATTATAATTAAAAGATACACCTACGTAAATAAACGGCCATATTCCCATTTCAGGATTTGTTAACTTAACTCTACTAACTGACAACATTTTTAACTTTTTAAGCATGTGCGGTGTTGTAGCATGTTTGTGATTCAAAAGATCTATTTTAGGTAAAGAGGTTTCTCGTTTTAAAATCTGGTCGTTGTATAACAATTTTCGTTACCTGTGCCACGTCCAAGCCCTTCTTGGTGGTTGTAAGTACATACCATAAGAAAAGCATGAGTAGGTAGGTACCTGATTGCGTCCAGCAGTCGCTGTTGTCGCAATCGGATGCAAACAATATCATCATCCTAAAGCACGAAAGATATATTGGATAAGCACCGTAAATGCTAAGGACCTAAGCTATTTAATGTGATCTAAAAAAAAACCTACGATTTTTACCACTTACCGTGGTAAACTTCTATTTAAAAAACAAATGACTGTCACTTTTGTTTTTTAATTTTATCAGAGATCTCCGTCAAATTCTGTGGTGTTAGTTACACTGACGAAGTTTGGGTAAGGCTGAGGATAAATGATTTCTCCTTTCCAAACTATTTGGTCTCGTGAATCAAGTCATTATCACTCTTACTACTTACGGATAAATGTTATGTCCGTGGGCATTTTAGTTTGTATGAACTAGTAAGTGACGAGATTTCCGTAGATTACACTATCAGATCATTCCGTGCGACAACTTATAGTTTGGTTTCTTATCTAATATCTGAGTTATATTGGAGTCATTGAGATGTGTGACATTGTAGAGGTTTAATTATATTAGGATTCGTATTATTTGGTTTATTGGAGCAATGGTTTGCCAGCAATGTGGTAGTGAACAGTGGGTACATCCGCTGTCCATTAAAACTGGCGACTGGCTCACAACTACCCTTCTCACTGGAAAGAGTACCGGTACTAAAAGTGAAACGTGGATGTTCTGAGTTTTCAGAATATATCAGAGTATCAGGAACAGATCGGAGCAACTAAAAAATCTGCTGTCCCATACTAAACTGCAATGCCTACTCGACTCAAATGTATGCAAGAGCAGATTTTTTTTTGCTCCGATCGGTTTGCTCCCATAGTAAAAGTTGTTCAGTTTGATGGGTAGACTCTTAGTTTAAAAGGATGCCTATGATATCAATTTCACCCTGTAGATATTGGTCCTCTGTAAATTATTCCAGAAAGAGAATCGTATCAAAACGACGAGAATTGAAATGGATAACCATGTAGGGATACACCTCAAAGATCCTTTACCTATAATCGTTTGGTTGTAACACAAACCAAACGTATCTAAAAGCTTTTTATACGGGTAACAAAACAATCTGTGTACCTACTATTCTTACACGCATTTGTACAACATTATAATCTTGTCACGCTACACTTGACGCCAATATGAGGATCTATTGATCGAGGATTAACTACTAGATGTTTATCAATATTTTCTAACAAATATTTAGCAAGGCAGCGAATCTTCATGCAACCATCTTGCGTGACAATGACATAATATTTGTATAAGGATTTGCAGATAGAAAATCTTGGTATTGTGTAACTTTAAATCTTAATGTAAATTTCGCATGACATGCAGTTTTGATACTTTTATTTACACACAATGTAATTTTATCTTCGATATCAGGAATGTCAAGAGATTTAATGCAAGTGTGACCGCCTTAAAGAAATGTGACTAATGGTTTTAATTTTTCTGGGAAAATAATATCTTCAGTCAAGCTGTTTGTATACTCCGATACCAAGTTGACCCCTAGGTCAACTTGTATTGTGTTATATAGGAGTATATTTTGCCTCAACCGTCACTCCTCTCGTGTGTTTGGAAGGATGGCATTGGGCCGACTTCCTTTTAAGTTCATTAATAAGAAGGTTTTTGCTCTTGGGATCCTACAGGCTTTGGCCTCATCTACACTTTCCATCAGGTGAGCTGAAGCCAAGGGCAAGTCCATTTTGTTTACAAAACTTTTGTTATGAAAGTTTCAGGCTTTGTTCGCCGGTTTTACAATGTAACGCCAGTAACTTGACTACTGAACTTTGTTACCCGTGTCCGGGTCTAGAACTTGCTGGTTTTATAAAAAGGGATCAACCATAAAATTCTCTTCCAACAAAGCAAACCTTACATCAGCTTATCCTCATCTAAAGTATAATGTGTAATATAAACATTTATACATTTCCACAAGAAATAAAAGCCAATAGATAGGTACACCGTGTAAACCCAACATCCAAATGGGGCGAGTCCTAAATCCTTCGTTATCTCATAGACGCCATCTCCCCAGTTTGTCTCAAAAATGAAGTCCCACGTACGAAGGTATTTTAGACTTTTTGCCACATTTATAAGAGTCAAATCAGGAGGTTTCTTATGTGGAAGAGATTAGCGTGGTATAGCGGTGTAAAGTTACAATGACATTCTACAAACTACCAAGAAAAGGAATTGAATGTTCTAACAATCCGGATTCATTTGACCCTTGAATGTGAAATTTACGCCTGAATTAATTTCTAAACAGAACGCTGCTAAATTGAATTCTTGCTTCTATCAGTATTTTTTTGTAACTACCGTGAAGAAATAATGATTTATAAAGGTGTTGTAAAAATGTTTTTGTTGGATAAAGATTTCGCAATGTTGTGTGGAGTTATTAAAACATCTATAAACAGGCATGTGCCAAGTCATTGTAGCACACGTGCTAATTTAAATGTTGGATTACTTTGTAAAAGTTATGGTACTTCATAAAAAAACAATGATCGTTGTGATTTACGTACGTAATCATTCGATTTAATGACTGTGTGTGCTCGTACCAATACTTTAGGTGCTCTATTTTAGGGACTTTTAAAAATATATGCTCCATGTATTGTAGTCTTAAATACTTCGTTTATTTCACAATACAATAGTCTTATTTAGACTCAAATATCTAAAGTAAATGAGGAAGACAGTCTATCAAATCTCACACCAGGTTGTTTGTTGTAGCAATGTATGATGTTGTTGTTGAATTTATTCAGGTATAGATAGACGCCAGTATACAATAAAGTGTTAAAATAAAATAGATAATACCAAGTAGAACTTAATATTTGCAACTAAGTATAAAATTACTAGTGTCAAGTTCTATTTAAAGTAGGAACAGAATTCCTCAGCGCAGCCTGCGCTCCCGCCCGCCCCCGCCCCGGGGCGGTCGCGCGGCTTCACTTACAAATATTTTGGAAATATTTCTCCAACTTGTCGGCGTTTTATCTACCGCTTCTTTCCGTTTAGTTGACTATTGCATCGTGACACCACCCTGTATTTTTATATCCTAACTTACGACTTGTAATCAATGAAATCTGTGTTCTATTATAAAGCATATAAGGATTATTTTGGGTAGACCCAGTGATATTTGTGACGTTTTAAAATGTGATCACATTTATTATCTAACAGCGAAATCTTTACGAAAAACTAAAAATGGATGCACGCAAAAACGCAACGAGCTCAGTTAGGGGTAGGGCTGCCGCATAAATTTTGATTAATTTAATGTCGTTAATATAAATTGATGGACGTTTATTGTTGTTAATGGTTATTAAGATTATATATTTATTACGTAATTTGATTTATACTTTTATAATTTACAACATCCGCTTTTCTTTCATCGTTTTGAAATAAAATCAAGCCTGTTATGTATTGGACGGTATGACAGGAAATCTCAAAAGAGATGAGGAAAGTTTTATTAGTTAATTCAGCTCTAGAGTGCGATTTTTGAAACTCATTCGCTGAGTTCAGCAGTTGAAAACGTCAAAGTTACTATGGAGATATGCATCTTACTACTGCTGATTTGACTTTCAAAAATCGCACTCATTGAGTTATAATTTTTGAAAGTCAAATCAGCAGTAGAAAGATGCGTATCTCTACACATTTTCAACTGCTGAGTTCAACGAATGAGTTTCAAAAATCGCACTCTTGATTTTAATTTTTAATTAACATTTAATGTGAGCCAAAATATTGTTACGTTTCGTTCGGTGTCGCAACCCTGCATTTTATCTCCCATCTCGTGCCACGTAATTTGACACTTTTCACTGACAAAGCCCACATTTGCTCGACAGAGACCTACTACGCACGCAAAAACCCACGAAGCAAAAAGCAATTAGGAGTTTTTTTGCTGATTTCGTTCAAAATTAATATTTTAAGGAATGTTAAGAAAAAAAGGGAAGAGCACGTGTTAAGAGAGAATATGTGGACTGTAAACTATGTCTTATTTTTCATAATTAGGCCGTGAAGTTTTGGGAAGTGAATTTTGTCAGTCACGTAGGTGTGGAGCGAATTGGGGTGGTCTGGGTTCGATGGAAGGAAGTGGAATGGGGAAATTTTTGTTTTGAGATCAAGGTTGTAACTATTCTGTGATCACGAAGCGATCGGTACCAAATTGACATGGTGTTTTTTGACAGTTCTTGGCGATTCTGTCTGACTAATTAATTTCAGACAGTAAAATGATGGATGGACACAATATAAATTAAAAATTGCCTAGAGCAGTAATGAATACATTATCGCTCTTATCTAAACTATTATAAAACTGTAACAGAAGTGTGTCTGTACATTGAAGATATTTATAAAAAATAATTACGATATGATTTTTAGATGTCCCTGATTCCAAATCACCAATTTTTGGATTTTTTGTCTGTCTGTTTGTTTGTTTGTTTGTTTGTTCGTTTGTTTGTTTGGGTGTTTGTTTGTTCGAGTATCACGCAAAAACTACTGAACCAATTTTGATGAAACTTTTTTTGTTTGATAGCTTATCATCTGACTTAAAATCTGGTATATAATTTATGCGGACGAAGTCGCGGGTAAAAGCTCGTATTCGATGAAATCGGAAACGTACACAATCATCATCAGCATAACATCGAGCTATCGCTTGTTATGTATCGCGTGACTTTATTTTGGTTCGAGATAGATAAGTACCTATATTCATTGAATGTGATCAATGGTCATGATCATACATACAATTTCTAATATAATACTCAATCACAATAATCTTCTTCTGTAAAGTCGGTGGATTGTCATTTGATTCACAATTTTATTACATACTCGTATAACGAGAGTATTTGCAACTGGGTAATGTTGTGTATTCAATAAAGAATTTGTCACTTAATACTGTAAAAAGAAACCTTCATACATGCCAATGACTAAGTTCCTTCGCATTCAGCACTAAACACCATCAATCAAACAAAGCGACACATTCGCGAATGAATCCACCGATATATCCGAAGATAACAGACAAATTGAATAAAACGCCGTGTCCTCCGGCGATATAAGATCCGTATCTAGTAATCCGAACAGGAAACTCATTGTGGAAGACCAGATGCGAAATTCCAGAAACCGTTGTATAATGCATTTGAATTGTTTGCCGGTGAACAGTGCACTTGTGGGCGTGGTCGGATTGCTTTCCGAATTTATGTAGGTTTTCGGATCTAACGTTTCGCCTATAACAAATGTTTTGTAGGTATGCCGCGTAAAAAATTAAGGCCCTTTAAGAAAAATGGCATTGTTGTGTCCTGCCCTACATAGGTTAGACGTAACGCAAATTGCCTTCCGTCTAACATAATACCTACCCAAATTTTTCAAGCCCAACGATTCGGCAATTACTTTAGGATAACAAGCTTGTTTTTAATAAACATTTCCTCTATAATGCGGCATCGTTGACGAATCATTCTATTCATACAATCACAATAAAACACACCAAATAAAAAATGTTTTAAAACACGATTCGATCCTAAAAAGAATCCAAATGGAGTAATTCAGGCGGCAAATTGATATCGAAAAGGATTTTCTACTGTTTTGAAAATAGAGTTTGCAGCGGTGCACTTTGTGACAAAAAAAAGGATTAAGTTCGGTTTTCGGCAGCCTTTTATTAAGATTGTTTTTACAGCTTACAGAACCCTTTGTCGGTTTTGCGGAATTACGCAGTCTCGAGAAATAACATAATGCATGTCGGCGGTGTTATAATGTAGTGTATAGCCCTTAGTGCCCGTTTACGGTTCTTGAATGGGTGCTTGGAGTCCTTTGACGCAGAACCTACGTGATTGTGAATAGGCTTGTTTCTGTTTCATGCTTGGTTTTCTATAGCTGAAAGGTTCTGCCATTTTTCTGTTGGTTCCGCTACCTAAGTTGTTTAACTCTTTGTGTTTTGGGAACTACAGTGCAGCTGTATGGAGTGACCGAATATATTTTCTTTTGAATAGGATAGAGGATAGGTAGAGATTTCACTTTCTTAATACAAGATATACGCTGACAACTACAACTTTTTAATTTCAGATATGAACGTATATACAGGGTCCTTCTTAATATGCTGACACTTTTTTAAGGGGATGATCAGACCATCAAACTGAACAACTTTCTCTATGGGACCAACATTGATATCGCGAAAAAAAAATCTGATGTCCCATACATTTGGCTCGAGTAGGTTTGCAGTTTTGTATGGAAGAGCTGATTTTTTTTCGCGATTTCGATGTTGGTGCCACAGATAAAGTTGTTCAGTTTGATAGTCTGATCATCCCCTTAAAAAAGTGTCAGCATATTAAGAAGGACCCTGTATTTAACTACATATTAAAATTCCTGATAATATTTTCAAACGATAAGTTAGTCAAGATAAGGTATAGTCTACTCTTTATCTAAGCTGCGACCACGCGTCGCCAAAGGGTAAACAATCATATTATTATTCAGTTACGAACTAAAAGCTTAAACCAATAACAAATCTGTTGGCTACCTGCATGCTACCTGCATTTCGCGGGTGAGTGCAATAAGTTTCACTTAAGCTTTAAATAGCCATCTTAGTCATCACATATCAGTTCGTAACGTATTTAGTAAGTTAGTTTGGAATTTAGCGCTAGCTTAGTAGTTCGTAAAGACAACAAAGAGCATGGTAGAGACGTTTTAAAGATTTAATATTATTATTTTGGTTTTAACTTATGATTCGCTTCTTGTATGTTCCAATTATGGTAACATTTTAGCTACATTCTTTCTGGGTACATCACACTATCAGGAAGTTATCCAGTACCAGTAGCGCAAACATTTGCAATGTTTACTTAAAAAAATTATGCATAAATAGGTATAAAATGGTGACGAGTTCTAAAAACAAATTGAAAGTTTATATTCTGGGATCATCTTTTAGATTTCACTCTCGTAGTTTCACTCATACTTTTAGAGCGACTTCAAAAAGGAAGAGGTTATAAGAAATTGCTTAAAATAGAATCATCATCATCTACGCCGATGGAGGTCCACTGCTGGACATAGGAAATCTCACACGCAGGCTTACAGCCCCCAACATTATGTTTTTTGGTTCTAAACCTGGTTGATAAGTCTACCAAAATTCTCGAATCTTTGTGTAACAATCCTTGAAATTAAGAAGGATGGGCATATATTTAGATTACGGTTTCCATTCAATCGGAATGATCTCTAATCTTATTGCGATACATTCAAATCCCTATGTTGCATATAAATCATAATTAATAAATCACATACAATATGCATTGTGTTTTTAACAAAAAAAAGGGGTCTCTTTAGTATTTTTTAGCATAACCCACTCAAAATAGCCGGAAGCCATGTGTGCACAAATATTTAAAAGTGGTTGGCTTGCCTTCGGACATTTTTTTGTAAAAATCTTTTTTTTGTTACTATGCCCTGAATTTATTTAATGGTTACTAAGTTAGAATTGGACCCTTTTTCGTTTGACAAAGAAAATCGTGGACCCAAAAAGATTAGCGTCAGCATTGTCAGCCATTTTTTGGTAAATTTTTTCTTGAATTCGTGACAACGGCATTAATAAATAACAAATAGTCTAATAAGAAGTAAAAAAATGATTCGATATTAATATTTTGTATTGGCGACGAGTTTTTTGCTTTCTCTAGGGCCCTTTGCCTTAATGGAATACAGATTTTTTACCTTTTAGAGCTTTTCAATTATAGAACGGATGTTATATTAAATATGGAAAAGAATTCAGTAGCAGGCTACTATGCATTTTTAGAGCATCGTTGAGTTCCAAAAATTATATTATCAATTGTAAAGGATATCTGATTGATTACAGTCCGGGAGACCAACACACAATTTAGCAATGTCGCGATTTCAACAATACACATTCATAAGCCCCGAATATGCCTTCCGAGTGTGTCCTATAAATAATACATTATACACCTCATTGTTGCCATCTCAATGCAAAGCTTTAAGGGTGGATGATCTCTTATAATAACAAGTGTTTGCTTCAATGATTATCGACAATACAGATACCTTTAGCTGCCTTATGAAAGCCTTCATTCTTGAAGATCGTTTTGAAATGCCATTTAAAATGTAGCTTTATATGTTGGTGTTAAAGTAGGTATTCGATTCAATCATAGTTTTCGTAATGGTACATGGGATTATGAACTTTGTAACCATCAGAATAGTTTGCTTTTTCGTGTTGCAGTTTCTAGTGAAATATTAGTTAAAATCGGTTTTAAAATAAAATGTGCGTGAAACATCACGGCCAAGTTGGTTCACCAATACACAAAGAAACATTCAATCTATTGATACTTTGCTATTTAAATGGTTTTACACATTTATAATATGAGTTACGGTAAATAGGGACCTTTGTTGGAGTACGTTTTTATTTTGTTCAGAAGTTATTGTATGAAAATAATGCATTTAATTCTATTTCAATATTTAGATGGTATGTTTCGAGGATGCTTTACTAAACCTAATTATGATAAGAAAGAAAAAAACACGGATTATTGACAAATACGTTGTTGATAAGTACTTTTGATTCGAATTGATACAGTTTTGTAAAGAAAGAAATGTGTAGTCTTATTTGAAGATTTTTATTACCATCCACGAGTTTCGTAAAAGTTATGCCAAATCAATTAAAATTAATTAAAGTTCAAGCCAACAATAATTCCTGGAATCAAAGTAAATTAATTCCACCAAAACCGATACAGCTGCGTGTAAACCACGCCTTCAGCGATTAATTATATAAAATTGCAAACATCATCTGCCCTAAGTGATATTTTACAAAATGGATGGGTCATTGAAGTTTCTCCGCCCAACAGTTCCCCGCCCTCACGATGACGCCCGGTACTTTACTAACAAGAGTGAAAATGAGAGTATGTATGTATGTATGTAATGTGAGTATTTGAGAAATAGGCTGGACCTTGTTGCTGTGATTAATAAGTTTTTATTATAATATTAAAATAAGATGAAAGAATAATAGTATGCTAAATTTAATTATGCACACTGGACACCGCAGAACCGATGGCCGATGGGGCCGAAAAGTTCTCGAGCGGTGACCGCTTACCGGCGGCAGGAACCCGTTGGATGAGGGCAGCGCGGGTCTAGCACTAGTCGTTATGGCGATCCTTGTTGAGGCCTATGTCCATCGGCTGAGATGATGATGATTCCTGGACGCCACCTCACGCTCAAAGCCGATTTGATGCCAACCGCATAAGATCCGAAGTACATTGCTGCGAGAGCAAGTTATGTTTCAAGTTTGTTTCAAACGGACCGGTCGATATAGTACCTTAATATAGGTACTCCAGTAGGCCTAGCATGCCACCCCTGAGAAAACGACATAAATCGAGACGTGCCTCCATCTTTATTATTTTACGTATGCCAAAAAGAGCGCGCATGACGGTTTTCTCGTTTAAACGCTTTGTCGTGGGTGGCATGCTAGCCGTGCAGATTGCTTGCGATCGGCAGCATAAAAAAGAGCGATTTTAACATTAGCAGTTCAATTTCAACTCCTATAGTAGTGTATGTCTACAGTTCATAGTATTAAAACAAAAATTAAACAAATGAATACAAAAACGATGATGATGGATAAACAGATACAGATACTATATACACATAAAAGTATCACCCCTTCGATCAACAATATTGTTGATCGAAGTATCACCCCAATACTATTTTAACTTATTTAAATATTTTTTGTCAGTTGTAAGACTTGAAGTGTATCGGTGTATCAGTAATCTCAGTTATTGCAAGTATCTTGATGTCGTGCATATACTTCGTACCACTACACTTCGTACCACTAAACGGTTCCTTATTGAAAGTCCGAGAACAAGGACTCTGAAATTGCATCTTTAGATTAGAGAAGTTTAACAAACGTTCCTTCAGATCCTTTACGATAGAAATACAAAATAGCCAGTCAGCTCAATGGTCTTGAATGAATCCACAAAATCACCCAAAACACCTTGAGTCGGCATTTCAAAAGCCAAAAATTAATTTCAACAAATTGGCATAGTTTTTCTTAGAACTCGTTATAACTTCAAATAGCTAGTTTGGAGATCTCCGCCCTAGGTTTTGAGTGCCCCGCCTCATCACGCCCGAAGCGAGAGACTCGACGCTTAAGGGTTCTTATATCCACCTAAGAAGACCCATGATCCAAGCAATTAACATCCTTATGACGTTGGTATAATAATGTTGTAAAGGGACGTATTAGTGGAGTTAACTAGAGGAGGTGCGGTTTGTACTTTACTGACGTGACATGTAAATTGTTTGGACGAACCTTTGTGTATCGATGTTGCCGTTCTTAGAAATGTTACTTAAAGAAACTTTGGAGCAGCACTTAAATGAAGGCTGTAGATTTTATTGGTTGTATCTTTTCAATAGCTTTGGCGGTGGTTTTGAAAGCACGTGCTGGATGCTAGACTGGTGGAACAATGTGATGTCTGTTGCGGATTATCAAGAGCGGAAGCCTATTCTAATTATGGGACGGAAAATTTCCTATAAATTTTTTTTTTCGAGAGCTCAGATCAGAGTATGTAATATAGGTACCTAATTGACAACATTTAATTTTTTTAACCACCTGTTTTTAATGAAAAATATAAAAAAATATTTATACTATATTTTTATAGATACATATTTTTCAGATAAAATTTTTGACCGATATTTCTATTTTTAATTTACTTTTCAATTTTCTGAAAAACGTAGGATTTTTGGATATAATACCTTGGCCGCAATAAAATTAAAAGCTTTGTAAAACGTCATTGGTCAAATACAATAGAAAAGCCAAGCAGGCAAAGGAATAAAATGTCTTCAACCTCTATTTAATTTTTCAGTATTTTTAAATAACTCGAGATATAATGGATAGAAAATTCGGATAATTTTGATATACTCGTAAGCTTTGAAGCATATAATCTCCAAATAGTTTTCTAATTTTGGCGCCTTTCTTAAAATTAAATGTTGTAAATTATGAATACATATTAATAATGCTTAGAATGGCTTAGATCAAAGTCATTACCTACTATTTTACTTTGATCTTAGCTAATTATGTATACTCCTAAGTTCGAGAGAGTTTTATGATCAACCTTGAACATGAATATAACTTATCCTTTTCTAGTATAGATACTATACTATGGTATTCATAAAAAAATGAATTTTGGATTAAATTGTCGGCCATGACGGCTCTCAATATGTTTTGCGAAATGCATATAAATACACTTACCTTAAGATCTTAACCGCAGACATGTGAATACGTTATTTTCAAGAACTCAGTGATTCAGCAAATATCTTAGAACGGCGCTAAGCTCTAGAGTGCATCATTGTGCACAGCGGGACACTTCTTCCTCATCTGTCTATCCTAAAGTCCTGATACAAATACCGTTAAACACAAAAACACATGATTGACACAAATACTCAGACACCCGTGCAAACATCACTAAAATATACCAACATATTTTTTTCTACACTCAATTTTCCCGTATGGCCGTCAAGTATTGTCCTAAACAATACGAGATCCAGTGTTCTTATCTCTACATCTCTTTCAAAAGGGCTCGAGATCTTATCAGGGCCTTAAGATCGAGGCCTATAGCATACGGGTCCAGACAATGGGTCGAATCATCGCGACACGTGGACTGAGATTCAATAAAGACAAATTGGGCATTATACTTGAACTTTGTGAATGATGAAAGGCAATTGTTTTTGGGGTAAGTTTGTTGGGTCATATAAATATTAATTACTAGCGGCCCGTCCCGGCTTCGCACGGGTGGACGTCTAATCTTTCAATAAATATAACCTATGTTACTCAGGGTGAATGCAGCTTTCTAATGGTGAAAGAATTTTTTAAATCGGCCCAGTACTTTTTGAGCCTATTCATTACAAACATACAAAAATAGGTACAAATCTTTCCTCTTTATAATATTAGTGTAGATATAGAATTGGTTCATGGATATCATTTGAGCTATGTATAGGAACTGGTTCAGGACAGGGATTCATAGATAAAGAGGCCTTTGCCCAGTAGTGGGATGAAATAGGCTAACGAAAAAAATATATACGCACCTACCTACTCCAAACCAAACTATATTACCTTTGCAAAAATTTCAATTATTGCTATTATCTTGCTGCAGATTTACTTGAATGCACACGTCATGTGTTGGAATTTAACACATAATTATTTTTATTCATTAATATGCAATTATACAGATATTTACTGGTTTTTTAAACTTTCGGTATTACAATTATATGCTAAGTTTAAACATTGTTTCTCATTACCTCGTTACCTACAACCTTATAACTGTTACACAGGGTGACTCTGATTCCTGCAATAATATGACACGAGATGACTAGAAACTTTATTCTTCATGTTATTTAACACGTCTATTACATTTTAAAAGCAGACAATGATCCATAAGTGACTTCGAAATTGCATTGAATTCCTTTCGCTTAAATGAGTTACAATCAAAGACGTTTTAAACTGACTTTTGTTATGAATTAAAGGTGTTCCAATGTCATCATTTCTTAATACTCATCTTAACGATGATAAATTCACGCTAAATATGGTAGAAAAGGATTCGTCCGAGCGAAAGAGCGTTTAGTTTTTTTTGTCGACTATTATTGATGTTATTAGGTCCTTTGTCATATTTAGGAGCTTGATGTTTTTGCTAAACGATATTGGTATACAGGCTGACTTAAATTTAAACCTATTTTAGTAATTGTAATATTTTGAGATACAAAACTTCACTTTACAGCGCACTTCTTTTACTTTTTAAAATACTTTTATAGGTACTTACTTACATAACCTCGTATGACACTAATCTTTTTCGGGATGGTCAGGAGTGCGATTTTTGAATCTCATTGGCTGAGTTCAGCAGTTGAAAATGTCAAAATTACTGTGGAGTTACGCATATTTCTACTGCTGATTTGACTTTCAAAAATCATACTACAGGAGTGTTTTTTTTTAAGTCAAATCAGCAGTAGAAAGTTGCGTATCTCTATAGTAATTTTGAAATTTTCAACTGCTGAACTCAGCGAATGAGATTCAAAAATCGCACTCCTGGAGCTACAACTTTCTTACAGCAACCAATAACTCTTATAAATAGTTCATAATTTGAGTTTCGTAAATTCGTAATGTAGGCAGCTGTTTTGAGATATTTTTTATTATAAAATAAAATGTGTAGTATTATTGTTTACGTTTTATGATATTTTTAGTACAACATTAAATCACATTTGTGTCTAAAGTTGAACACCCTGTATTATATGACCTATGCAGCAGTAAACTACAAATCAATAGCGAACAAAGGGCGATTTAATGGACCTTTTAGTAGTCAAAATTCGAGACAAATTCACTTTAAAAGCCAATTCAATAAATTTATTTGTGTGACTCGAACCGATTTATTATTGTCTCTTATTGTTTAGCTATCTTTAGATGTGTGTGCATGGGTGCATGCGTGTTTAATATAAGATTTTATAATCTCGGTTATTTGATGGAATACTATTTTAGATATGACATGATCTATTTATTCAACTTTGATTAATGTGAAAGTGTGATGTTACGGCGACACATTCAAGCTATACAAAACCACACAAAACCAACATAAGCTGGCCTCGCGACGTTATACGTTACTCGACCTACGCGCAGCCAGCTTATGTTGGTTTTGTATAGCTTGATGTGTCGCCGTGTGTACTTACTTTTACGTAAGTATCTCTACCGATTTGTGTTACGATTGCGCTGCGTAACGATACACAATATGCCATGTAATATCCCATGGAGTTCCAATTTCAGATCTAACGTATCAGACAACGTTTTTCGCTTGAATGTTCTGACCTTTATCAACAACTTTTGAGAGATTTCTCAACTACTTAGACTTGTTGACATTCTCCTCTCTTTATTAGAAAGGAGGAATAATCAAGTCTTTTTTCTGCATAATCTTGAATGTTAATCTTCGTATCCACCCATTCAATTAACATCATTACTAACATCTCCAACATCTGCTTATAAGCTGAGAAAACATTCTTTGACATCATTTCACGTCAAAACCTTTCGCGTTCCGCCTAATATCTTCCAAGGTATGGACTCCTTTAATATAATTATTGTCAAATGCCATACGTGCGCATATTCTTTATACGCTCGAATAGGTTTCTGCGCAAAATATAAAAATTCATTCCGCTCAATGCCCCTAACTGAATGGAAGAGGCTAAGAATGAGCTCGTCTTTTGGAGGCAAAGAACGACAAAAGGAGATGGGATAAAGCATCATATTTATTTCATAATAAATGACAATTATCGTAAATTGATTTCCGAGTCGACAATGCGTGGCGCAGCTAACCAAACATTGGCCAGAATAGCTCGTCCGATGTCATTGTTGAGATTTAACTGTAGAAAAAACGTTTCGAGTTATAAGACGATGTTCTGACTGTTACAGAAATGGTTTGTATTTATTGTGCTAGGGGCAACAAATATTATGTATAAATGGTATTTCTGTTTTTGAAGTAAATATGGTGATGTTTAGGTTCGGAAAAATAAATAGGTTTTCATTTTTCGATCAGTAATAGCAACTCAAAATAGATAATTTCAAAGTTTGTTTATATTCGTCGAATGTTTTCTAAGACACGTTGAAGTGAGGCAAAGATTTTGTATAAAATTAACTACCCATTATATTTTTGTCGAATGCAACGCAACTTTGACAACTACAAATTCTGTCATATTGACAGACAATCTCCCACAGACTATTATATGTACTACCAATCTCCATGATTATAAATTTGGGATAGGTAAGATAGGTTCCTACTGTCGGACATACCTACGCCCAGCACTCATTATTCTTAGCCTGCGATTTTTATGCATCTAGAATTAACACTAACAGCAATGACAGTTCACAACCCTTATGACATGAAACAAGAAACAACTAAACTTATGAGTCTTATGACCATGGAAATTAGCGAGCACGGAAAACCTTCAACGAACAGATATCCGACTATACATTACAAATAAAAAGGCTTAACTGCAATAGGTTCCTCATAAATAAGAAGAAGAGGTTATTGACTCCGCGTCTGTGAGGATCAAGTTATAGCTGTCTTGAACTATGCCCCTTATGAATGTCATAGGAATAAATTACGTCACAGTAACGTCACAGTGTTGGATGGTCAACGTATAAGAATTTGCTACTTAAGTTGTGGTAAAAAATAGGAGGCTGGAACAAGAAAATTATATTTAACAGTGGCTCTTGCGTCTGCTGTAAATTTTTCGTAGCGTGGCATTCTACATCTACCTACGTCGAGGTTGGACAATTAACTTCCTTCACACCTTGATTTTTTTTTCCCTAGTTAATCAGAATCAAGACCAAACCTCCTGCTGTTCATAAGGAAACATTCTACATCTGGTCCATAATGACATGCACGTCTTGTGTTCGCGAGTTTGTACTACAAGCACAATGAGTGTTCTGGCCATCAATTAGACCACGACAGCTTTATCCTATTCCCAAAATACCATGTTCACGTTAAAAACTAAATAAAAGTCCAGGTGCTTGAACAATTAGGGTATAATCACTGTATTTGGAGTGTTGTCACGGACTTTCTAAGAAGTTCATTGTTGGTCGCCACCCAGTAGGTCTATGTTTGCAAACGGACTGAATGGACCTGGCCCAATATTTGCTCTACGAATGAACGAAACAATGCCTCCGTTGGGACAGCTAGAGGTTTCTTGCCATTTTGTTGTAACAATGGTTTTAAGGCGCCGTTTCATGCGTACGATTGGGAGAATCTAAACGCGTTGGTCGCCAGAATGCATTTCATTTCTGACTGGAGACGGTATTCTTCATTGCGCTATCAGGTGCAAATTTTGAAACTGAAATTGCGGTTGACTGCGAAAAAAAAGGCAATACTTAATACGTCCAAAGCACCTAATCAAGAGTACTCTCTTGATTAGGTGCTTTGACAGGTCCTATCCCACCGTTTAGTATAAATAGCTGGCTACTACATACTTAGCTTTTCCACCATTAAGATGTCAATCATTCTTAATGCAATCCATGAATCCATCGTTCATTATAAACTAATTTTGCTAACCATGAGTTCCTTACTAGCCAGTATTTTACACACAGTTGTTTTGGTAAAACACCACCTTACCAGTTATATCTTGGCGACGATGTTCCTCAAGTTGGCACGTCCACGAACATCGCCGCGGGAGGCGCGCGACCACCTCACGTTCGTTATATTGTGCGACAGTATTGATTGATTCTATTTATACTTAAAGGTTTAGTTGACACAGCACGAGCGAGATCTGCAAAGTAAGCAGTAAATTTCGAAGCTACCTACTGGGTGCGGGATGTTTTTATTTACGTTTCTTGTTTGTGTTTCTCAGGGAATTAGATGACAATAAGAAATCGAAATCTTCTCAGAATACATCAATTAAGGCTTTTGAAACAAATCAAAACTAATGTTGATGAATGTACACACGGTGACTTCCAGCTTATTTTGATTTTGTATAGTTTGATGTGTCGTGTCGCATGACTGTACAATATGTAAGTGTACTCAAGTATTCTGTTTTTGGAAAAATCTATGAAAAAGATGGAAAATTGTTTTTAATTCAGTACCTATATGAACGTACTAGGATTAATCATAAAACAAGGCTGTTTCACAAGTTATTTTCATAATCTAAATAAAAATAATACCATCATTCTCTTGCTCGTTTCCCTCACTCCTTTCTTACACATATCATCTTTCACACAATCCATTCATCTTTTCTTTGGCCTTCCTCTTCTACTATAGCCATATAATTCATACTTAACATTCGTCTCGTAAATAATTAAATAATATCTAATAATTGTATTCGTCTCTTCTTGATGTGCAAATAAATGTGTTATCTCATGAGGAATTCCTAACTCCTGTTTCAGTTTCGGACTCTACATTGATTCAATATTCGTTTCATAATTTTCATATTTACAGAATGGATTAGTTAAAAATTTTAAAGCGGTAGCTTATTAATATAAACAATTTTTTTTAAATGTATGTATGTGTATTACCAGCTTTTAATCGCTTTATGATCATAATATTACATTGAAGTCATCTAATAAATAATACTACCTACTACATGGGTACTAGTAAGTACTATGCTTGAAGTTATGTGTGTCCAGCCGCCAGCCCACATGTTATTCCGATAGGACTGCCCTGACCTATAAAAATAAACTCAAAACAAAAAAGCTTACAAAGTTTCAAAAATAATTTCGTTATCTAGTTTAAAATTTTCGAAGAATTTTGGTACCTACCTATAGTTTCCTTACATTTTAAGGCAGTCTTCCTGGAATAGAACATAGATTACTAAATATTTAGAAAAAATATTATCTTACTTTAGGCTTTTTAACATAGGTAGATTAATATAAAAGCTTTTCATAGCAATTACAATGCCACATTCCTCAGCAGAAAAACCCAAGCACATTTAATCACAGCACGTCAAGAAAACCTATTGTACACCAAATAGGTTCAACCACGTACAAAGCGGTGTCTAATCAAAGCTAGTAAGAAAAGACACTGCAATAACCTCATACCGAGCTTTTATTATCCTTACACCTAGAAAACACTTTTGTAAGGTCTCAAGCCGACGCCTTATGGAAACAAAATAGAGTTGATACTGCCCTGTTTCATGAGACGTCTTTGGTAGTGTTAAATCCTTATTTGACAGTATTGTGAAATTTCTCACTTGGGGTATCGGCGACCCGCAGAGTTTGTCGGTTAGCCTCAACTATTGTGAGCACACGTGCGCCCTGAATGGGCCCTTAGAAGTAAGATTTGACAACCCTATTTATGTTTGCGCCTAATTGAATTATAGGGCTCGTCTTAAAACTCTTGATGCGGGATGTCGTGATACGATTATTGGTCTTTTGGTTATGTTGATCGAGTTAATGCATATGAAATTTTACTACACGAGTAACAAAGGTTTATAATGAACTAGATTTTACCCGCAACTTAGTCCGCAACAAATTATAAGTTTTCAAAAAAAAGTTTCATCGAACAAACAGACAAACAGACAGACAAAATATAAAAAAAAAATTGATTTCGAATCAGGAACACCTAGAAACCATATCATAGCTTTTTTGTATATCTTCGATGTATGTACAGACATAAGATTTAGAGCTAAAATATTGTACACACATAATTATACACAAACATGCAGACATATACTACACTACATTTTGAGTGATTGTCATGCGATATAACAAATGAAGAAGAATAAGAAGATTACACATGGAAAGCTGATTTTTGATGGAGCGGAAACCATATCATAGCTTTTTTGTATATCTTCGATGTATGTACAGACATAAGATTTAGAGCTAAAATATTGTACACACATAATTATACACAAACATGCAGACATATACTACACTACATTTTGAGTGATTGTCATGCGATATAACAAATGAAGAAGAATAAGAAGATTACACATGGAAAGCTGATTTTTTGTCGCGTTGTCGTTGTTTGTCCCAGAGAAAAAGTAATCATCCCCATAAAACACCGTCAGCATATTAAGAAAGATCGTATTATAACCTAATAGAAATTCCTGCATAGCATATTTCATTGTTCATCCATTAATATAAAATCTACGAACGTATTCGAATATATTCCGTTTTAATCATTACAGAAATCATAATTAGCGTAATTATTTAAGAAATATAAGAAGTTTCAGAACAGCATTACGTGCAAGATTACGTGTATGTGTAGGCAGATCTTATTCACAAAAATCTTTAATTTGATGTAACAAGTAGGTATAATGGCCGGCAAACATATTGAGCAAGACATTGGCTGCGCAGAAACAACATTTGTAGGCGAAAATGCTACTGCCTCCGCATTTTCCAGTTGTTTGCCTAGTCTAGGTTTCAATGAACTTAACCCCTTAAATTACTTATTGTAAAAAGCCTTGACGATAACGTCACCAGACCAACAGTTTTACTATAACATGTATTTTCTCGGAACATGTAAAAAACTTCCTAAAATAAATCAATGTTTAAATTAAAACAAAATCTCATCCCCTGGCCTAACGCCATTTGCAGGCCAATAAATAAACAACCCTGGTTTGTTTGCAAAGATAACAACCGAGTCAATCCTTAAAGCTTGAAGCAAAACAAATATGTGCCGAGCTCTCGAGGGCTGCTCGTGTTTAGATTATCAGCCAATAGTGCCTTTTAGTTTGAAACTGGGTGAAAAAGCATTGGTTTTGAGAGCAGGATAAATTGATAAGGGTGGACGAGATACTTGGAAATTACGTAAAGATTAAGAAGAAGAGGGTTACGTAAAATTACAAAGACAAAAAGCGATTTAGAAATGTTTACTGAAATCGAAGAAACCACCAAAATACCATTCTTTTTGGATACTATAAAATGTGAGAATTTTATATTAAAATTTACACCAAAAAGACTTTACTTATTTAAAAACAAGATGCCATATTACAAATAAAAAATAAATGTTATTTTGTTTTTTTTTTTTCATTTAAAGGCTTTAACAAAAAAAAATCTACGCTTTTCAACCAGTTACAATCTTCTGAGTTAGTTATACAATCTTATTAGTGTAGGTTATTAAAAAATATTGTTTGGATTTCTAATCTTCTCGGTTTGGATGCAATTATGAACTTCTTGATTCCTCTGAAGGTATTTTCTGAAAATGTAATAACCATAGAAATCTTTTTAGTTTCTAGTTTTTATAAAAAATTGCCTTTCATAACTTTCATTAGCTCTTCATATTCGAGAAATATTTTAACTAATCTAAACTATTATAAAACTGTAACAGAAATGTGTCTGTACATTGAAGATATTTACAAAAAAAAATTACGACATAGTTTTTACCTGTTCCTGATTCCAAATCACCAATTTTTGGATTTTTTGTCTGTCTGTTTGTTTGGGTGTTTGTTTGTTCGAGTATCACGCAAAAACTACTTAACCGATTTTGATGAACCTTTTTTTGTTTGATAGCTTATGATCTGACTTAAAATCTGGTATATAATTTATGCGGACGAAGTCGCGGGTAAAAGCTCGTATAATATAATTATTAACTAGGTACTAGCGGCGCCCGCGACTTCATACACGTAGATCACTTAACTTTAAACACTCATAACTTTTGATTGAATGTATCGATTGCGATTAAATGAAGGAAACTAAGCCCTATGCTTTTGTGAAAACCCATGTGATGGGAACCCGTGCAGACGAAGTTGCGGGTAAACTCTAGTATAGACTAAAACTGCTCAAAAACATGCGTTTTTCATTTCTCTTCGTTCAGGGAACACTTCCAGGTTCCAGGTTCGTTCTACACTTCCAGGTTCTAATAGCTATAATGATAACCAACCTCAGGTAAGAGATAGCATTACCTACAAGATAGATAGCCGACTTCAAGAAAAAGGTGAAGGTTCTCAATTTGTCTTCTCTGTGTTCTTTTTTATTTTCCTTTTTTCATGAATAGATATGAGCTAGTCTTTGAATCAATATTTTTTTCAGAAATCGATAAATCTTTTATCTTCGACGTTTTAAACGATTATCGCAGTACACTTGAATGGCGTCGTTGAACAAAAGAATTCAACCGAAAAATACAAAGTTCGTAACGTGCGCGTATCAAATCATGTTAACAATTAAAAATAGTTAAATTCCAACTATTCCATTCACTAAAATGTACTTATTGTATTGTAATAGTACTCGACACAATGAGTGCCTTCAAAGTGGCAGATAATAAGGAAATACGAATTATGTGCTTCAGACAAGTATGAAATTCGGCGATCGCGGAGAGGTTTTTGAAGTTATCGCTTCGTAAATGTTTAATAAATAATGCAGTAGGAAAGTGTACTGTTTTTCTTGAAATAAAAACCTTAGCTTTTTTATTAATATAGATTAATTTGACTTTTTTATTAGCCTACATCATCCAACTGCTGAGCAAACCCTTCCCCCTTATTCTTCCACTCTTCTCTTTCCTGTTTTGGGCTACCTCTGGCCATTGGTCGTCAAATGTATCCAGGTCATCCGCCACCTCTTCCTGGGACGACCTAACGCTGGAATTGTTATATTCGAAAACTCAACATGCAACAAAAATACAGTTAACAATGACAACATACACATTTCACACTCACTACCAACTACATAACCATCTTTTGAAGTGTTCAGTTGTAGCAAGATTCACTTCTGGCATTGATAAGGGAATGGCATGACATGATGCACACAAAAAAAACAGCTCAAATTTCAGCTCTTAGGGTATACAACGTGTTAATGAATTAGCGCAAAACCTCATACACCCCACCTGATTTATAATAATTCGATTGCAACAATAATTTCATTATTTTGATAGTTAAAATTTAAAGTTATTCGCTATTTAAGTTTTGCGGCAAAAATAATTTGTTATCATTTCAGTAATGAATGAAAGCGCTAACGTACTCATGGATACATTTTTATAATCTTGTTTTGGTAGTAAGTAGGGCGAGTGTGCCCGTATTGTCATCGGGTTCAGTAAATTTTAAATTTTGCAAGAAAATTATTTATTATTTTGAAAAAATTACCTATGTTGAAACCATGATAATTCGATTCTGCTCTCGATTCTAAACAAACTACTTTCTAGTTTTGCGTTAATTCATTAACACGTTGTATACCTAAGGTCTAACAAAATTAGCTGAAACTATTTCAAGGGGATGATCAGAACATCAAACTGAACAACGTTCTCAAAAAAATCTGTTGTCCCATACATTTCAGTCGAGCTCGAGTTATGTTTGCAGTTTTGTATGGGAGAGCTGATTCTGGCAAGGTCTATGTTGAGCTGGGACCTATTTGCTGCTGTAGCATACAATAAATTACATGTTGTTCTATTCTATGTCTCGTTGTATTCTTGTTTGTAAAATTGTTGTGAACTGTAATATTATATGTGTGTTACTTTTGCAAATAAATTGTTTATCTATCTACCTATCTATCTATCAGATTTTTTTTCACGATTTCGATATTGGTTACAGAAAGTTGTTCAGTTTGATGGTCTGATCATCCCCTTAAAATAGTTTCAGCTAATTTTGTTAGACCTTATATACAGTATTACACGTAGTAGATTACTATTATTTTAATCTATGGCATTACGTAAGTCTCAATCGTATCGATGCGAAAGCGAATATCTCCATTCTGCACCCTCCAGTAGAAGCGATTTAGCACAGTGTACGCATGTTTGCGGGAAGCCTTGGAAGTGGTATCCGGCACTGACTGAACATCGAACGGTGGAGTGAACGGTGACCGTTGCATAATCGATGACGCACGCTGCCCATTCATAAACTCGACCATGCAAAGTTCCTTAAAGTATCAATGAATTGTGTTTAAAGTGTTAAGGTACTTTATTTTGGTGAGTTACGAATTGATACGAGAATGTAAGAGTTTGGAAAATTCCGAGTAGAAATGGTGTAGATGAAATGAAAAACCGTTTGTCAATCTTGCCTTCAGTGTGCTATCTGTTCAGCGAACTAAAATACTTGCCACAGTAATTTTTTTACTGTATTTATTGCTAAAGTTAAATATGCCGTTGAAACAGATGTTACCCCAGAGTTGCGACACTACCAATGAGCGAATCACGGAAGTGCCACATCATCAAAGAGCGAATCACGGAGGTGCGACACACAAATTGCGAATCACGGAAGTGCGACATGTCGACGGTGCTCTAAACGTAAAGTACCTATCATTAACTGATATTTATATTGGTTTTTAATCTTCATAATCCTTATAATTTATAAATGCGAAAGTGAGTTTGTTTGAAAATTACTCAATCGATCATCATGAAATTTTGTACACATATTTTCAAGAATGTGTATAGTAAAACTAAGAAAAAAAAATGTCATATTATTTTATTTTATTTTTAATTATCTTTGACAGTTATTTCAGGACATTAACGCGAGCGAAGCCACGGGTAAAAGCTAGTTATATAATTATAATTTCCCAATAGATAACAATTAGGTACTATGAAAGTTGATGCTCTCGTTGATGTCTTATCTAAGCGTGTTTTGTTTATCACACCGGAAAGCGCAGTTTACTGTTTGTTCTGTGATTCTCTTCACTGTAATTGTAAATTAATAATTGTATGGAAACGGTGTATTTTCTTGCCATATTTGTTACGATGACATTACTTTTGAAACCTTTTGATGGGTTTCTAACTTTAACATGCACAACATTATCTCTCATTGCTCTTATAACAGGGATTTTATTTTATTCTCGTGTAAAATGCATTAAATACTTTAAGGGGTGCTTCATATTATCAAACCGAACAATTTTTACTTCGAAGTCAATATTGAAACGAGCGAAATTAAAATGTTTGTTTCATAGACTATTTTGTTTTTTCAGTTCAATGGTCTGAAATGTAGTCTGAAATGTACTACATTTAAGTTAACACCCTGTATTATAGACCTCGCGCAATTTTTACCATAATATTTAGGTCCAAACCAAATCACAAAATTTTTAGACAAAAAGTTTTTTAGTGAACAATTATCGTGACTATAATGAGCCCCTATAGCGCAGCATGGGTCCGAAATTCAATCAATAGGAATTTATTGCCCAGATTCGCAAAGGCTACGCGCGTCTTTCAAAATCTTCGATTGTAAGGCGGGGCTATTTTTTTCTTTTTATAATAGGACGGCGCGAGGTTGCCGCCAACTATTATGCGATGTAAAAGAAATGACATAGAGAGTTACGCCCACTTTTTTAAAAATCTTTTTGTTAAAATGTTGAAAAGTTTTTAAAGATTTAAGAATAAGGCTTCGGTTACGGAAATTGTGTTTACGGAGCATGAGGATGAGCAGACTTTTTTTGAAGCCGACGAAAAAAGTTACTAATATTTAATTTGTGTGTCGGTACAGTCACATTCATTAATATGTACCTACACACTGTGGTGTTCTTTGTGTGCAAAGTCTAATTATCCTACTAATATTATAAAAGAGAAAGTGTGTATGGATGGATGGATGTTTGTTACTCTTTCACGCTAAAACGGCTGGACCGATTTCGATGAAACTTGGCATACAGATAGTCCATAGTCCAGAAGAATACATAGGCTACATATTATATGTCCACGCAGACTGAGTCACGGGCAAAGGCTAGTAATACATATGTTCAAGTTGAAACTTTGAAATGTAGTGTTTTGTTAACTTATAAAATTATAGCGTTTTATCGATGACTTACAAACTAGGTACTGGACGTCGGGTCCGCGCTCAAAAGTGAAAGAACCAAAAGAGCACCAAAATGTATAAAGAGAACCAATTTCGCGACAGTCTTCGTTTGATTCGTTGAGTACGCCTTAGGAAAGTTTGGGAATTATTAATTAACGAGCTGGCTTATATCAGGAAACCATTCTTGTAAGATCTAAGGCGGGAATAAGGTGGTATCCACTTTTATCTGTGCTATGTGGCTTTTGTGAAAAATTCTCAAAAACCGAAGCACTTCCACAATAGATAAACTGTCCTATTATCGAAGATACTCGTAAACAAGCTCGAATGCCCCTCTAGTAGCCATCTAACACGTGTTCAGGCTATATTGTTACTCTAACATTAAGTTCAAAACGTTACAACTGCGTGTTTTCAACTTCACCATTTTCTACTTTGGCACTTACATTTTAAGACACTTTTTGCTCTGACTGAGAATCCTAGAGCAGTGTAAAGCTCGATTCTGAAATGTAACATCTTCACGCGATTCTAGCTCTTCGGTCTTAAAGCAAAAGAGCGTATATTTTGTGTTGTTGTTAGATACAATAGCCGGCCCATAACAACTATGAAAGTGAAGAATATCACTTGATTTTTAAGGGGCACTTTAAGGGCCTTCGTCATTCGTGCCGAATGATTGTGTTACGGCGATCCATCAAATCGAAGACATTTTGGAGGCTTCTATTGAGCTTTTTGCCGCCACTCATTTCCTGTGCCCTGGGGCTAAGATTTCGACCAACATTTTTGCAAGAATACAATTAAATTTTTTGATCTTTTTTTCTTTTTTCGGTCAGCTAGTATTATGTTACCGACCTTTGATAAAAATAGCTTTTTTTAAGGCTAGATAAGGTCGTTTACGAAAGGTTTCGAATTTACCAGGATTTTTTGGGGTTTCGTTTTTTTTTCCTTTTTATTGCGAAATAGCCGCATTTTGTGAAAAAGATAAGTAGCCGTAGGTTCGAGATAAAAAATTGCTAGTATGTTGGTTGCATCTGCGTAATTTTCAATGCATTTGAAACCTTTTTATCTACGAGGCTTTATAAGAGGACAAATTATGCAACTAACGTAAGCAGGACGTAAATAAAGTACCTACTAATTCTAAATTAGTTTTTAGTTTTAAAAGTGTCTTTAATATGTTACTACTCTTGCAAAGGTTTACTTTGTACAGATTAAGTTACAAGATATTGGGCCCCAATCAAACACACATTACACATTATTACATTGTTCAGATCTTAATACAAATGAAATAATGTTGAGCACGACACATAAACTTTCGATTAAAATTACGTTAACGTTCACGTGATATTAAGCCACAAAAGCCAAAAAGACTAATTCACGTGCTAGCAAGATCTCTGTAAAATATAATGAAAAGGTTTTTTTAAACTCGATGATTATATAAAATATAAATGACCAAAATGATAAATATAAAATGATAATGTATTGTAGAGTTTCTGGCCGCATCTTCTCTACAACGGAATACCTGCCGACGATGTGTTGGTAGAGTCTAAAAAATTTCGTCAAAAATAGTAACAGATTAAAAGATCTTTATTTGAGACCAAAAAATTAGATATTATCTTTAATAAATAATCTTTAATATAATTTATTATTTAATATAAATTTAATATCTTTAAGATCTCATTAAATTATTGTATACTTTTAGAGAAATAAAGTTTTACTATCATTTAAGAAGAAAATTTAAAAAAAAAAAAAAAAAAAAAATTATACCAGTAAATGCCGTTTTTATTTGATTGTAGGTAAGTACATGAAATATGATAAATGTCAAAATCAGTAACAAACACATACTCAAAATAATTAGAATCAATTTCTCTGAACACATTGCAATTTTTCACTACACAAACGTCTTAAATAGTAAAAAAACTGTAAATTCTTTTTCGTCGGCACCCAAAAATCCGCAGTTTCCGGTAAAAAAGGAATGCACTGTAATTTGAGACCGCACAAAATTGCCGGTGCACTGCACGTGCAGATATCGTTTTTTTCAACTGACAACCGTATTTTTGAAAAATAGTTTTTACTAATGTCACGTGTTTTTGATTTGTGTTAGCACCCGCCGTCGCTACTAATATTTCCTCCAAAAACCAAGGCCCGCGAATCAAGTTATTATCGTACTTATTCCATGGACTTAATGGTTGTGTTAGGGGACTTATAATGTGTAATGAATTTTAATGGAGGCATGTTGTCGCATTTCCTCGCTTGTTACAAATATTGAGACTCGTTAGGCGCCTGCAGGGCTTTGAGTAAGGTGACTATGGGTTGTCGTTGCATTTGGGACAGATATAATTTTATTTTTATCCACGACTTTGTTTGCTCTTAGCTTATAAGTCTTATATAACTATTACGGTACGGCAATTCGTTTTTTTTTTTTCAATGCGATTCCGTAAATACAAACTCGTAATTAGCATATCGAACTGTTCTACTTTCCCTAGAATATTTCAGCCAGTTGGTGCATTATTGTCGTCACATAATTGTCACGGATTGCCAGTCTTTTTATTTGGCATAAGGTGGCATTCGACTAAATGCTTTCGTATTTAGAAGGCCCTGATAGCAAAATGGCCTACCAACCAAAATGGCCTAAAACAAAGCGACCTCAACACGGACTAGTAGCAAAAAGCTCGAATAGCAAATGGTTTTAATAACAAAAGGACATGATACTTTTTGAAATGCTCTATTTAAAGATGAAGTCAGAAGTCGTATTTTTTGTATGAATTAGGACTATTGCACGTCCTAATTCATATTCAAAAATGACATAAACAGTATGAAAATTATACATTAGTTGATCATGATAAGTAGGAAGAGATCTGAAAATAACACTCCAGGACAGGAAATGAAATCACACTTAAACTTAAACCCTTTTTTTTATTCTGTTTTATTTTAATTTTAATTGGAGCTTTTAACTCTGAGGTTATGTCAGCCCAAAAACTTAAACCCTGTGCATAAACCATACACACCCTACAACCAATCGGAAGTTGCAAAGTGTTACACAAGCACACCTAATTATGTCCCTTCGTAATGGTTTCCGAACACTTAGCATGTCCTTGCGAAAGTCTGCCCTCGGTTAATGGCACTTAATGTCTTCCACATATGAAGTTCCCCTGAAACAAACCATTCTGATCTTTATTACGAAGCTGAAAGAGTTAAGTTAAAGGGGCTTCTTGGGTGGAATAGGCTATAATGTAATTTCCATGTTTAGAAGTCTAACAATGGAAAAAGCCTGTGGTCACTTTGGTGTAAAAATTTGCAGTTTAAGTGTTAAAGCTTTTAAGTTGTGAAGTAGCTCTAAGTGTAAGAATCTTTAACTACATTATTATGTTTTGTTTTTTAAAGTAGACTACTATTAGTGAAACATGCAAGTTATAGCCTGGAAGATACTTCTGTAAAGTTATCGCTATGTTGATTCATTAAAGTTTTCTATAATCTTCACTCTAGCTTATTTATTTGGTATATAAATATATTCGTAATTATCTATATCTACATACAAGAAAGTAGTGTTAGATTTGAGTTTTGTAAACGTATGTTTATTTTTATGATGTGTTATGGTTTGGAATAAACTGTCTTAGGTTGCTTATTGTGCTAAGAAATGAAACGAAGATGAGCTAAAATCCATACCAAAAAAATTATGTTATCCTATTGATGGTTTTCTAAGGCAATAAGCACATTTACTAATCTATTAACAACATCTCAACATTATCTAGGTACTAAACTTATGTGCCCATGTATGTTTTCATGCATGCTCTGTATAATGTAAATATACACATTTATATTTCTAGATTTTAGAGAAAACAAACTTAACACTAAATTATTTGTGTCTTAATCTGTCTATTGCTAAAATTTACGCCGGACTTAACAACTTTAAACGAAAATTAACATCTAACGTTTTTATAAGTCCAAGCTGCGTGATACATTCATTGGCACTCACAAAGGACTCCTATTACGTCATAAAATGCTCAAGAAACTGTTAAATGCGGCACTTTTAGCGATATCTTTTTATAAGAAAATATCGAAGCGTGAACTCTTTTTTGGCTACCACAAGTTTTTCACAATATCTTAATCTAATGTAACTCTTAAAGCTATGGAAGTAGGATCAAATTCTGAAGAATCTATTTTGTTTAATAGCAGAGAATAAAGTTGTTTTTTGACAGTTTCACCAACAACATTATCCTAGTTTCACGGGACAGTTGTTTGTTTCACGGATATTCGGGTTTGTATAAAGGTTCGGATCTCGAGTTGTGAATTTTAACAAGGCAAGTGGCAGTTTGTATTGATTTTCACAGGTTTGTGAACTTTTGGTTTCATTTTGATAGAAGAAGTTGTTAAGGTTAGCTTGGGATTTAGTTGCGAAAGTTTAATATTGGGTACGGTCAGAAATTTTGTTTAGTCTCAGTAGATCGGTACTGAACTTTTGAGACTTTTTTTGTCTATACAGGGTGTAACATAAAATAGGATAGCTACTTAAAGGGGTGCTTTAGACCGTCAAACTGAACAACTTTCTCTATGGGACCAATATCGAAATCGCGAAAAAAAAAATTGCTGTCCCATACATTTCAGTCGAGTTATGCTTGCACTTTTGTATGGGACAGCTGATTTTTTTTTCGTGATTTCAGTGTTGGTCCCATAGTAAAAGTTGTTCAGTTTGATGGTCTAAAGCATCCCTTTAAGTAACTGTCCTATTTTATTATACACCCTGTATATGTCCAATAGTTCGGCTGTTTTAGTAGTGAATTGATTGTACGTATACTTTTTTTATAGATAAAGATTTAATTCTGTGCTTGGAAATATATCTATGAGATAGTCATAGATTTTGTTAAAGTATTCAGTACTTTTTTGACGAAGCATGTTGCAGATTTTTAGGGTTCCGAAGTCAACAAGGAACCCTTATAGTTTCGCCATGTCCATCCGGCGATCCGTCTGTCCGTCCGTCCGTCCGTTCGTCCGTCTGTCCGCGGCTTAGCTCAGAGACGCTTAGTACTGGAAAGCTATAAATTGACATGGGTATACATATTAATAACGTCGATAAAGTGGTAAAATAAAATCTTGAAAAACATTTTTTTTAGGGTACCTCCCCTACACGCGAAGTGGGGATGACATTTTTTTTGTCGTCTATCCCGTTGTGGGGTATCGTTGGATAGGTCTTTGTTGATTAGGTCAGATATGGAAAAACCATTTTTCGATTTATGGATCCGTTAGCGAAATATTAAGTTTTAAAGCGAAAATTTTGGTTAGAGTCAAGTGCCCCCCCCCCCTCCCCCCCCCCCCCGCTCTCCCAGCTAAACGGTTGTAGTTGGAGATGTGAAAAAATTCATGGCAATAGCATATATAACGAATTTAAAAGGAAAACTATCACCGCTAAGTAGGCTTTACAAGTTCATCCACTTATAAAATTTACTTTTTAGACTTTATTAGCTGTTAAACCGTAGTATAAAGCAAAAAGCCTCCTTCTAAGTCCATATTATATTGTGACGGACAACTACGGAACCCTATCCTGCGCGTGGTCTGACATGCACTTGGCAAGTTATTGTATCTATCTTTGTTTTTGACGACGCTTCGACCGCTTTTTTTAGATGTAATTAATCTAAAATCAGTACTTTAACTTTTACGTTACGTAAGATAAGATTCATTGTGTTGTGACTTGCGACCAAACATATTTTGATTTACTAAAAATGTCCCTTGATTAGCGATTGTCGTGATTATCACTTTGCTTATAAATTCTTGTCTTGTGCAACAGTTCAAAGTTCTAGTTGATGAAATGTCTATTGGATGCATAACTGAATGACATGTAATAGTCAAATACGATGTTATATACTCACAACGTTGATAACTAATTTTTTTACTGATAAGCTCATTTTCAAAAACAGTACTGTTTTCTTCCTGTCTATCGACACAAAATGATACCGGCTTTTTGTTTATCGTGAACAAAAACCTTTTTCTGTAAACCATACGTCGGCTTATCTCACGTAAATAAGTAGCCAGGACTCGAAGCCTCGATTCATCTTGACACAAACGCGCCGACAGCCTAACCGGCGATTGTCAAACACCACACATTGAGCTTTTGGTTTGAACTTACCGCACGTGGATTACTTTTAGATTTAACTTGGAAATACTTCGAATGATGAAGAATACACACATGTTGATTTAATATAATGGGATCTTCGGTGATGGAAATTATCACGAGGAAACTAAAACCCTAGTGCATAGAAATTGTAGCCCTATGACAGGGTGACTAGGTTTATTTCTGTTGAAAACGTTATTCTTAAGCTCGGTATCATCATCAGCCTATCATCCTCCACTGTTTATGGCATTGTGTAATAATGCGTAATACCTGAGTAATTTTCTGAATTATTACAACTACCCTACTAAAAACTGTATAATCTTACGTTAAGAATTAGGTTGGTTATTCTTGACATAAGATTATATCCTTAATTCCGTAAGTACGTACTGCAATATTTTTATATGAACATCTATCTATTTACCACCTCGAGCCAAATGGAATGTGCACATGCTCAAACATAATAGTAAACAATTTATTGTCCACCAATTTCTAAGATTTACTGAAAAATGATATTCCTGACATCTCACAAGATTCATAAGGAGCAGCTGTGACGGAAGGTAAGTCAACATCAATGTAACGCCAACCTAAACCATGAAATGTGTCGCGAAATCTAAAAGCCGTTGCGGATCCATGAATGCAGAAACAAGCTAAATCAAAGGACATGTGTTTGTAATGCTGACACCCGTTCAGCGAGACTAATTCGTGAAGAAAGCCCGTACAAATCCCTAAGAAATAACCGAAAAACCGAAATTTTTCTGCGATTCGTTCCAACACCGCGATTTCACGGTTACCTATTACTGTATCCTGTGAGACCTTTACCTTACCAAACGTATAAAACTATTGTACAAAGGCCAGACGTGATCGTAGGTGTCGCTCACTTTTGTGACGTCCGATATCTTCGAATCGGAACGAATCGCGCTTAGAAATGGGACCGATTTATCATTCTTAAACGTTAGCCCGCTCTTGCATTATACCCATTAAATGGACATCCCCTACTTTTGTAAAATATCACGTATTCCAAACGGTTTTGTGACATGTAGTTCTAGTTATTTATTGGATGAAAAATAAAAATTGTGTGGTCTAACCCATTAGTGATCTTCAGAAATTTTCGTCTTTCATGTCAGCATGAGCTAAATCGCATGACAATCAATCATACTGTAGTGGAAAAATTAGTCAGTTAGCAATTGGAGTATCGACGCTGGCTGCCCAGGGCGCGCCAGATGAATTAAAATAGAAATCATAACAAAACAACACACTGAAACCACCTCACCTGTGATAAATGATGAATGATGATGACGGAGTCCCAGTCGATTTCGACTACGGCGACTCTTCATATTTATAGAATAGCAGTCAGGTAAGATGCACTCTCTCGTTCTTACCCTCCTGTCTGATGGAACGGGAGACTTATATGATCAGGGATAGTATTAGATGCAGTGGCTATAACCGGCAGCCACACGGTTTGGGCGTCAAAGAGGTGTAAGACGCAAATATTATAAATAATCATAAATAAGTTTCACCTGAAAACCTGTGTACCTACCTACCCTGTTCACGGTTATACATATAATCACTGAACATATAATCACTACGTGTAGTGATTATATGTTCAGTGCATATAATTCTTATTTATTGTCAAAGTCAATTAAGACACTTTTTTGAAGTGAAAACTTCTTTAGCGGCGTAAAAATGGGTAAAAATGGTATGGGTAAAAATGTTAAACTCGCGTCAGGACCGTGACGTCACCCTGATCGAAAATTGGTAAGACGATGACGTAAGATCACGTGACATTCGTAAGACTAAGATCTCTTAGTATTCACTTCTGCGGGCACTCCAGGAGTGCAACCCGTTGTTTTTTGCATCTACAGGGTGAAATTGATATCATTAGCATCCTTTTAAACTAAGAGTCTACCCATCAAACTGAACAACTTTCACTATGGGAGCAAACCGATTGGAGCAACTAAAAATCTGCAGTTCCATACGATACTGCAGTGCGTACGCGACACAAATGTATGCAACAGCAGTTTTTTTTTTTTCGGTTGGTTTGCTCCCATAGTCAAAGTTATTCAGTTTGATGGGTAGACTCTTAGTTTAAGAGGATCCTAATGATATCAACTTCACCCTGTATACTTAAGGGGGTGCTTCAGACCATAAAACTGAACAACTTTCACTACGGAGCCAACATCGAAATCGCTAAAAAAAAATCCGCTCTTTCATATAAAACTGCAGTACCGTCTCGACTCAAATGTATGGGACGGCAGATTTTTTTTATTTTTTCTCAACGTTGGCTCCATACTGAAAGTTGTTCAGATTGATGGTCTGATGCACCCCCTTAAGTATTACTAGGGTGTTGTTTTACGCCCTGTATAAGGTTCACTATCAAACATTGTATTTTTAAATCCTACACTAGTTGGATCCTCACCAACGTCTGAGTATTCACTTCTTCTGAGTATTTTTCTCGTCACAACGAAAATTTCTTTCTTTATGGAAGGAAGAATAGGTACCCGCCTACCGGTACCTATAGGTAAGTATCATCTTATCTTGAAATATCGATCTTATAATATAATTCAATAATGACAAGCGATTGTAAATAATCGTGAGATTATCCAAAAATGCTAATATTATTGTCTATCCTACCTACGCCTACGCTACAATGATGCCATTAATTATGTACGAATATTGGAAGGAATTCACTAAAACAATTCCATACTGACACATGACTATAAAATGTTAGAAAATTATGACCTTTCTTATAATCATAAGGCGAATCATTCATGGACGTTGTATCGTGTTCTCAAACAAACTGGCGATTATTTAGCGGCATTGATAAACTCTATAAAAAATGCTAATAAAAAAACATTTACTAATCGTGAAACATTTACTGAATTGATATTCAACTCGCACTGCACCTACGATCAGTGAATGTTTTTTTTTTGTCCTGTAATAAGTATATCCAGAATCCAGATAAAAAAACTCCAGGTATCTGAAAGATCTTCTTCTTATCGTGTGGGCAGAGCCCTGGTGTCAGAGTTTTTTCAGACCGCCTTACGGCCTCTGACGTGGTTTTTATGTAACGACTACTACCACCAGAGATAGTAGCCGGGACCAACGGCTTAGCGTGCCATCCGAAGCACGGAATCATTTTTCTTTTCGGACAATCAGGTGATTCAGCCTGCAATGTCCTAACCAACTGGGGAAAAACGCACAAAGTGACATATCACTAGGTGTCCCCCGTGGGAATCGAACCCACGACCTCCGTTACGAGAGCCAATGCTCTCAACCACTAGACCACGGAGGCAGTCCGAAAGATGATGTGGTGACTATAAGATACGGTGGTGTTTATACGATTGCACGTATGCTTCGGTTCGGTCATTCCGTAAAGACAAAAATAATGTCTCTTGTCGATTGAATAAGAGTCAAGAGAGGACGTCCGAGGAGAAATTACCATCACATTACTAGACTTCTCCGAAAAAACAAGTGCATAGCATCTTCATCCGATGGCAGTGCATGATAAGATAGGTATATGAGCAGGAAGCTGGAATAGGGATTGTCTGATGTACAGGGTGTTAGGGTAAACAGTTGCATTACTTTAAGGGGTAATTGCCTGAACAACTTTCCCTAAGAAACATACAGGGAATTCGTAAAAAAAAATGTGGACTTCCCATATGAACGAACGAACCGCTGATCGAACTTTAGTATGAAAAGTCGAAAAAAAAAATTGTGTATTTCCTATAGGTTTCTTAGGGAAAGTTGTTCAGTATCATGGGTAGGTACAATCACCCCTTAAAGTAATGCAACTGTTTACCCTAACATCCTGTATATGAGCTAGTATGCAATCTCTTTTATAGCCCAGTCATTTTACGGGTAGTTAGTTTAGTACTAGATCTATGATAGATGTGATATTACTCGTAAACTTTTCGAAAGATCGCTAGTGCACTACTTCGAATAAATTGAAAATGTTTTCTGCTTCTGGCCATGAAGATATTGTAAGACTGTGCATTTATTCTGCAAGTTATAATAGCTACATAATACAATTTATTTTTAGGGTTCCGTACCCAAAGGGTGAAAACGGGACCCTATTACGAAGCCTATGTTGTCCGTCCGTCCGTCCGTCTGTCCGACCTATTTAGGGCTGTAACTTTTGAACTGTAAGAGCTAGATAGTTGAAATTTTCACAGAATGCGCGTTATTACGGCGGATTTGTTAACAAATAATAAAAATGTCAAAAAGTTAAAAATTAAGGGGGGTTCTCAACAAGAAACTAGTTTTTATCGACGTTTTTTCTTCATTATAGAGCATACTCTACAGAATAACAACAAATACTAAAAACCGGCCAAGTGTAAGTCGGTCTCGCGCTAAAGGTCCCGGACAAAAAAAGTTTTTTTTTCTATGTTAATAATGTTGTGTTTTGTAGTGGTTTTGGTACGGAACCCTCGGTGCGCGAGTAGCCCGACTCGCACTTGACCGCTTTTATTATAATACCCAGGTACTTTAAGCTTATAATCTGTCCTTACAAACCGAAGAAAAATTATCCTTGCTATGATAAATAACGAATGTAAAAAATCAAGGCACTGGATAATACCTATAAATATACATAGATATAGGATAAAATCTACAGCTTTTACCCCATTCTTATCTTATGTGTCATAAGAGCTAAAATTGAACCTAATGTTAAAACTAGGGATGCAACGATTACGAAGCGGTGCATCGTTTTGCATCTGTAATCGTAATAATCACGATTAATAACGATGCAATGCACCGTAGTAAGAATCGTACGATTATTAAATCGAATTGAAAACTTCAATGGGATTGCACTTTTTGACAAATACCAGACCTGAATACTAGATTCTAGAGCCGAAAAACAACCTTAAAAAAATCGGATCTCTCGCTGCCATTTTAGCTCATTTTGAGCTAAATCTGACTTTTTTTTGTCAGATTTGACTCTCATTTTAAATTCTACTGGGGTCTATGATTTGATTTTCGGTTTGAAGTATTAATACATTTTCGTTTTCGCGATATCTCATCCACATTTTAAAAGATTAATCTCCCACGTAAATTAGATGAGATATCGCTTGAGTTCCATAATGTGTTTTTCAAAACAAATTGGACTCTACGCATAAAAAATTCAGAATCCTGACCAAGTGAACCTTTGACTTCGATCTCAAATTAGTAGAAAAAGTTACAAAATCTTTGACTTTCTTAAAGTTTTTTTTTTAATTACTTAACTGTCATCGGAATGCAAAGAAACACTATGAGAACTCATTCTGAGGATAATCTCAACTAAATTTGTTTAAATAATCGTAATGCATCGGTTATCGTAATACATAACGATTAATATCGTAATCGTAATCGTAATCGTAATGGCCGAATCGTTGCATCCCTAGTTAAAACAGACGTGCTGTCAAGTGTGCAAGTAACAAGTAGTCGCGTGGGTATGTACTAGCTAGAGTCAATGCACTACACTAATGAAGGGGTTGACTGGTCATGCGACTTGCGTACGCGCAGCGCTACGTCTACGCTTGTTGATTATATTATCTATGCTCCATGAGTTCCACTTACAGAAGTGTATTATTAGTCTTTAGTGTATTTAGGTACAGTTTTATTTGCATCTGAATGTTGTTATTGATTATTACCTATATTTAAGGTGTAGGTATAATTAATTTGAGATAGATAATTATTTAGCTGTCGTACCAGGAGTGCGATTTTTGAATCTCATACGTTGAACTCAGCAGTTGAAAATGTATGGAGATACGCATCTTTCTACTACTGATTTGACTTTCAAAAATGGCACTCCTGGATTATGATTTTTTAATGTCAAATCAGCAGTAGAAAGATGCATATCTCCACAGTAATTTTGACATTTTCAACTGCTGAACTCGGCTAATGACATTCAAAAATCGCACTCCAGGGCCTCATAAGACAGACAGTGTGTCTCAAGTAATGTAATCTTTCTGTAATCTTTCAAGAAGTTTATGATGCCATATCTCTACAAGGGCTTATCATATATCATAGTTTCCCAATTGGTAAATAAGTTCATTCTCAATAGAACTGGACTTGGTTTTCATTAAATTTTTTTACTGAATCATGCTTTGTGTTAATTGTTTGCTTAAGATTACAGTTGTAATGGGTGTCAAATGAAATAAAGAAGTTTTATTAATATTAAATCGTTTATTAAGATTGGGAGATCAAACGAAAGTCTTGAAAATCCTTAACTATATCAGTCTACATTGAATGAGCTTACAAATAAAACTTAACTTAACATTTAATTATGAGTAATGTTAACTTGACACAATTGGAAGAATTCATCATAAAAATTAAAAAGAAATACTTAATAATGTAAGATGACAACTTAACCTAACATTTTAAAGTTTATACAAACATAAATTTTCAAAATCATAAGAGTCCGGACTCGTGTACAAAAATCAAAATATTACTAAGCTAAACAAAATTGTACTTAATCGTTTTGAACATAAGTGTTTTAATTAAGATTGGCACCATTCGGCCCACTTTTACGAACATTACAATTAACTATACTAAAACTTACAGACTATTAAAGCTTGTCACTGATATGTTTTCATACCAAACTACATCTAAATATATATTTCACTGAGCGTAATGGAACATTGTAACATTTAATGTCAATAAGGATCAATCTAAGCAAAATGAGAATTTTGTTGAAACTTCCAAAGTGTTCCATTGCACTCAGCAAATAGTATCTCGTGATAATGCTAGCTAAGAGTTTGATATAATATATTTGATTTGTGACTTAAACTAGTTAAAGCTTCGATATTTATACTCTCGATATCACAGACAACATAAAACTCTCTTACGTACTAATGGAAGACCGTTGATAAAGATACAGAACTAAACATAAACAAAGCAACGAATGCTTGCAAGAAGTTAAGGAGATAGCCGGAAACTGGTGCGGTGATAATTACAGTGCAGTCGTCTTTAAAGCTGTCTACCAAAACTTGCTGACAAATTTATACTGTTACAATTACAAACACTAATTTAAGAATGATCGACACTGCGCCTCTTGCTGCATTTATCGCTAAAGATCACAGAAACCAGTAACTTAAAAATCACAATAATCAATCAGAAGAAGCGTCGTGTCGACATTCACTAAGTCTAATGGAAGACGTTGGATATACTCACAGACGAGTGAGCGCGCACTAAATCTACTGTTGGAAGACAAGATTTTGTTTTCACTGCATATTAGTATCAAAAAGTTGAATTAGAAGAGGAAATGCGTTAAAGAATGGTCAGATCTAAGTAAAAATAAACTAGTAGCAAAGTTTACATACGAAACAGTTGTTCTTGGTTGCCGAGTAGCAGATTTCGCGAACTTCATTGGCCATGTTGTCGTTGATCTCCAGGTCTTCAGCGATCAGCTCAAATCGGTTGGAGTTCACAATGTTTTGATTCTCAGCGTTGTCATTATCTTCAACCGGGATCGGTTTCACCGGGTCCAAAGGATAGAAGAAGTCGGAGAAAGGTACTATGATAGGTTCATCAGGGTATGCAGTCTTTTGCGATGGCAGGTCAGTACGTGGCGAGTTGTTGGAGATCAGCTCTCCAAGCTTCGACCAGCACTTGTTTAAATTCACACGTGTGGAGCTCGTCACCTTACGAGGTAGCCGTGGCTTTGAGTTCTGTAATCAAGAGATAAGATATTTAGATTATATTGTCACAATATCCAAAGTCGAAGGACGATGACATTAAAGAGTTAAACAAGACATGTTTCTGTTAAAAGTTAACAAAAGGGGAGCGGAAAACAAGTTCAAGAAAGTCTGAAAACAAGTTTTAATGTTGACAAATAAAATCGATCCTTACCTGACGGTTCAGAAGCTTAGCCCACGGCGAGCGAGGCGACAACGCCTCCTTCTGGGGTGATTGTTCCTCCTTAGCCAAACACATGTTTACTAAACTAAACTACTAGAGTACGAACTAGTCTTAACGAACTACGTTACGTATTTACAGGGGTGTATCAACGAGGCGTACGCACGGAGCGAGCGCTGGATAGGGAATGATTGAATCAGGAAGGGCGGGTCGGTTTATATAGAGGATCCCCTCTACGCGTGCGCCCGCGCGTGCTCCGGGAGCGGGGCCGCGCGCGCCCAGCACGCGAGCAGTAGCGCGCGCCCAGCGACTGGTTTTTACAGAGTACTTCTACGAATGGAGGCTTTGACGCGCCGCGACTTAGAATAGTTACCGACTAGATTACTCTTAAAGCCTTATTGATGAGTCTGGCCGAGATGCTTTGATTGAAGATAAGGTTTTTAATTCAGCTTGATTGATTGTTTTGGATCCGTTTACAATTGATAATGACTTGGATTTAAATGTCTTATCCGTGAATTAATTGAAAATTCTTCATCTGAATCGAAAAAGCTTACTATAGTCGAATAGGTGAAAACTGACGTACCTATGTACCTATATTATATACTATACCTAATTTAAATATTACTCTAAACATAGAGTAATGGAGTTTATCGAAGCTACTACCCACATAAGATCTGCGAAAAGCTGAGTCACTATTTAAACTTCGCAGAAAATAACATTTCAAACAAGGCTTCTAAACATTCTAACATTTACAACAATAAAAAGGAAATCAAACGTCCATACGATATTCTTATCACCATATCCTGCATATAGACAAGCCCGCAGTATATAACCTGTCCATTCTATTCTCAAACAGTCACTCCGTAGGCTATTCTAAGGAAAATAAATAGCACTATCGCTCTAGCATGAATCACACGGAGCAGCTGGCCAATGGGCAAGTTGTGTGCGTGTTGGAAAATCTGCAGCTTCGGGAAATGGCTAGGATTAGCTTTGAAACAACGATATTTTTAGATTATGGATGAAAGACATATGGTGTTTTCGAATCATGCTAAGAGCTGTCCACACCGAGTAAGCTAAAACTTGAGAAAATGCTAATGCTTGAAGGAAGAATTTGGGTCTAAAATATCAGTGCAATCACGATGAATAAGCTTGAAAACGCTAAATACTTGAAGTTTTGTTATATGTTTCAAGGCAAACACACATATACGTATAAGATATTAACGTTTTTAATTAAGGTATTGAAACTCTCCCTGCGTGTGTTTCCAAGCAAATATAATTAAGATATTTTTAAAAGAAGAGTTACCTAATACCTAGGCTTTTTCAGGATGAGCTCGTTACATCCTCGGCTTCATCAACATTTTCTATCAAGTGAGCTGAAGTCAAGTGAAAGGTCATTAAGAATAAAATAAATTGGTAGTCAAAATCTATATGAACAATTTTATTTAAGGATTAGGATGAAACTTTTATCAAGATTTCTGTCTTTTTTTCTAAAAAATCTTAATGAACACATGCATATTATCACAGCTCTATAATCATCTTTAGCGGAAAATCATCAATCATAATCTAATTAACTTCTGTCCACCTGACTTTACTAAAAACATTGATTTCTAATACTGTCGGCAGCAGATAGATAAGTTCCTTTGCAGATTTATCATAGCACGACGGTGTCGCTTCCTGCGATTACATCGCAGCGCCCGCGCCGCCGATCGCCTGTTACACTTCGTCCTAGTCCCCTGACAGATCTCTTGTGCCTTGATCATAAGAACCACAATGGTTTGATTTGTGTGTTTTCGTTAGAAGAGTGTGTTAGACTCGCAAATCACGTAGTGCCTCTGATATATCATTTCCTCCGGTCACTTGAGTCTTGAGACGGCTAAATTATATTAATGTTAGATGTTAGATACACCGATGTATCTATGTGGCTTTATATTATGCTGTGAATACATACATACATAAGCTCACGACCATAATCCTTTTCGGGGTGGTCAGAAAAGTTGCTACAACTACTACTACCAACCATCTTTTGAAGCGTGCAGTTGTAGAATGGCTCATTTATAGTAAATTGAAGGTTTCAGGATGGAATGACCTGTCAATCATAGTAGGTAGCTTAGCCTTTCGGCCACAAAAACAGAAACCTTATCTGCATTGCTCTGATCCCATACTGAAGCTCATCATCATCATCATCAGCCTATATACGTTCCACTGCAAGGCACAAACCTGACTTACCGGGACTCTACCCATGACGATTTGGTTTGGCAGTCCCGCGTAACTAGAACAGAAGTTCTAAAAATGAAAACACAAAGTGCTACGATTTCGTAGCGCACTCGTAGTCATTACAATTTTTCGTAGGCTTAGATACGTTTTTTAGATAATTATATAATTTCTTTTGAACAACACTGTTATTGCCATAAACAGTAATATTCGATTGAGTAAAGCTTGATATATTCGTTTTAAAAATGATATTACTAATTTAACAGGGTATTAAGAAATGTGTGAAACTAGTTTATTATAATAACGGCGCCAGACAAATATTGACATCGTTTCCATACATAAACAGGTTTCAATCAATAAACATAAAGTCGAGATAATCTAGCGGATGTTGTTCAATTTTATTGGGACATTGCGGACGGACGCAATAACAAATTTTATTATTTTATAACAAGCTGTTATCAAGTCTTTAGTTTTTGTATAAAGCTTTTAAAGCTTACACGTGTATTGGTTTAGGGCTTGGGTTATTTTCATTAGAAACTAGAGATGTCTGAAATATAGTTATACAGGGTGTTAGGTAGTTGCATAACTTCAAAGGGTGATTGTACTCATAAACAACTTTGTGATCTGAACCGGTTGTATGAAAAGTTGAGTTTTGTTTTTACGAATTTCATATGTTCCTTTAGGAAAGTTGTTAAGTAGGTATCATGAGTACAATCTCCGTTTTAAGTAATGCAACTGTATACTAACACCCTGTAGTTTTAAAAGTAAGTATACAATGGACACATTGATATGATAATATTATGTTTAAATTGATATGATAATATTATGTTCTGATTCGCCTATAGATATATACATACATAATAAAACATAATAAAACTTCTATCTACATAAAAATTCTGCAACAAAGTGAGATGCAGATATAAAATATGCCAACCGTACCAGATTTAAGATCGGTAGAAATAGAGGTTTATTCCACTGTGATCACAAGAAGGTTCATGATAGTTTCAAGATCCAGACCATTTTATTGCACTATGATTGCACTTGATAGTTTTGTAATGTTTTTATCGTGTATTACCATAGCAATCTACATAATCAGGATAAGTCTAGATATTAACCGTCTAGTTACCTATATTTAATGCTTCGATAACATAACAAACACTGTATTTTAAAGGTCTAATCTTGTCTTGTTTCGTGTCAGCATGAGATATATCGAATGGCAATCACTAATACAAAGAAAGTCTTATAAGTTTTTTCATAACCTTAAAGAACAATTCCATAAATTACCCTTTATTTCATATAGCTTTTTAAACAAAATATTGACATAATAATACATGTATTTCGTCACGATCTAAATTAACACAAGGGCACACCAGGGCTTGCTGCCCACACGATAAGAAGAAGAAGAAATTAACATAACCTATTAGAAAATTATGCAGGGTGAATACTCGCACGAGAATAATCTGAATGCAGTATTTTTTACTATTGACCGACAAGATCTTTGCTCTAGATGATAAATTAGATTCTTTACATCAAGTTATAAGGAGGCTGTTCTATAATTTTCTGTGACCACGTGATGACCTCTTATTTATTCGTGCAAGGCTTTAAACCCTGCAGTGGGACTTATTTAGGCTGGTGATAAAATGTTCTTAAAATATTAGTCATTCACCATTAATAAAAAGGACCTAAACAATTAAAAAGTCAACGTCTCAGTATAAAATAAGATGTTCTTAAAATAAACTAATTGACGTTAGACATCGTTTCCAATTAATTTGTGCTTTTAGGTCTTTTTGAGTAATTAAAGTGTTTCGCCGTCGGACTGTGGGAAGATATTTAATTTAAAATAGGTATTGAGTCAACCCAGGTACGAAAGGGTTTCCAAAATTTACGTAGCTTGTAGGGTAAATAGTTGCATTACTTTAAGGGGCGATTGTACCTACTTATGATACTGAACAACTTTCCCTAAGAAACCAATAGGAAATTACCAAGCAACAAATTTTTAGACTTTCCATACTAAATGCAATCAGCGGATCGAAGATTTGTATGAAAACTATTTTTTTTTTACGTATTTCCCTTTGCTGCTTTAAGAAAAATGTTTATTATGATGAGTACTACCCTACCCTTGCTTCATGGTCAACCCTAATACCCTGTGTATGATAGGTACTAACTACCACTACTAGTATCAATCTGGGTTATCAAGGTTAAATAGCTTTCTCAGGTTGTTTTGTATAATAAAATGGGTTGACGAAGGTGGGGTTTAAAAGATTAAACATTTCTTTGCATACTTACCTCCACCAGTCCCGTTTGGAGTAGGCACACACATTATTCCAATTGGCAATTTAAAGTTTCTCCAAACCCATAAGACCATTATCATTTTCTTATTGGAAAAGAAACCGGCTACATTACCTATCTTTCATCAAAATAATTACATTATGTCAATATGGTTATCAGAATAATAATTTTCAATCAAGTAAACGAAAACCAGAAAAACTTGATCAGTGACGAGTATACGAGTAATTAAGATCAACCATCAAACCAATATTCGTAACCAGGTATGGCATCCAGGGCTGCCACCTCAAAAAATCGTTTGGGAGCTAAAACTTTGAAAAAGCGCTAGATCCCAATATTTTCGCCAATCAAAAAAGCTCTAGCTAGATTGAGCGGTAAATTCTTATTACATAAATAGTCCTTAAAAGTTATCTAAATAGTCTTATCAGTCTTTTCGAATCCCATTTATAAGTCCATTTAAGTCAATAAATTAATATGTCCCTTGTAAAATTTATATATATTTATAGAATCTAGCGCTTTTTTCACTTTTAATAAAACTACATTATTTGTGTTTGAATATGCTCATATTTTGTGTTTTTTGGTTGGAAAGACATTGATAGCATTTCAGATAAGCTTTCGTATTTGAATCTCCCAAACACTTCATACTCTATGGACACGTTTTGACTACAAAATGCTATCAATGTCTTTCAAACAACCAAAAAACACAAAATATATATTCAATCACAAATAATGTAGTTTTATTAAAAGTGAAAAAATCGCTAGATTCTCCGCTAGGCGCTAAATTCTTAGATACGGCATTAAACATACTTACCAAAAAAGGGCTAGATCTAGCGCCGAAAGCGCTAAGGTGGCAGCACTGATGGCATCAAAAAGCTGTTGTAACCGATACTCTGACGCTCCGACTGAAGAATTTTACACAACTCAATACTTTCATACGAGAAAAAAAAAGCGTTAGACCACAACTTAACCACGTGCAGCCTTCGCTTTTGAAAAAAGAAAATAAAATCTTACCTTTTTTGTATCGTCCCCACAGTGGGTAGGGTTACACAAATGGAACTTTGTATTCAGAACGTATCAAGCTATCTTTATGAACAGTGCATACATTATAGTTATCTTCCAAATACGATGTCCCAGGAATCAAGCCACGTTGAAACTTACGCTACAGACATAAGAGCTGTTCCAGAGGACTCGTTTTTGTGAAATGAGCTGTATTCTTTGAGTATAATAATAAAGCATTGTGGTGTGTGTAAAGTGTGCGACACACACGCCTCGAAAACTCCCTGTTGTTGACTTTGCTTTAGGGAATTTTATCCTCAATTATGATGGGCTTATTGTTCGAGAGAGAGGGTTTTTGAAAGGGTTCGTTATTATGTTAAATTGTAATTAGTTTTGTAAGCCAAATGTGAAATGCTTGAAGCGTTGGTACCAATACCAAATTAAAGACTTGTTACTAAGGCACCAATGGAAAAACTGACTGGCTGTTTCCATTGGCTGGTTAAGTGGAAATAAAGTCAACAATACGAATTCAGAATTACATGAAACTAGTGTCCAAAAACTATGTTTGACGTACGCCAAAAATATTTATTTCTATTATTTTATTATTGATCCTACATAAAACTGATATTTTGAATGAGATGTGCCGCTTGCATACATCTAAACTATTATAAAACTGTAACAGAAATTTGTCTGTACATTGAAGATATTTACAAAAAAAATTACGACATGGTTTTTTACTGTCCCTGATTCCAAATCACAAATTTTTGGATTTTTTGTCTGTCTGCTTGTTTGTTTGTTTGTTTGTATGTTTGTTTATTTGTTTGTTTGTTTGTTTGGGTGTTTGTTTGTTCGAGTATCACGCAAAAACTACGGAACCGATTTTGATGAAACTTTTTTTGTTTGATAGCTTAAAAGCTCATCTGACTTAAAATCTGGTATATAATTTATGCGGACGAAGTCGCGGGTTAAAGCTCGTACATACAATATGTATGTACGAGCTTTAACCCGCGACTTCGCCTGTCTCCCACTGGGGTAGGCAGAGACAACGGAACGCCACCTGCTACGATCCTGACATACCTCACTAGCTTCCTCCACATTCATAAGACCTTTCATGCATGCTCGTCGGTTTCGGGTAGATATACCATTTGAATTTTACTTAATCAAAATTTTACCATGCATATGAAAAATAAACAAATAATTAATTACATTTAATATCATTGACTATAATTTATTCAATAAACGTCAACCGCTTTATAAGTTCTATAATCTCAAGCTCCAGAAATATTATTACCTTTCAACCACAAGTAAATTCAATCACGTAACATAGGTACCTAAATACAAAGGTCCGTAATGAATAACATATCTGAATCTATGTATCCTTTATGACTGACAATATCAAAATGAATTCAAATAGACACGAACGGAGGGCTGTCAATAAAACAATCACACGCATAGATAAGTGCGTTGCGCGTACGCAAGCCACGCGTTTGGGTGCATGTGAAGGTATTTCAAGGGAGGTATAAAGTAGGTAACTATTGTTTAAAACGTTTTTTAAAGCTTGTAGGATCCCATTGCAGGGCAAAGGCTTGGTCTCACCGAAGAGGAGAACCTTTACTTTACCACGCAGGGTTCACTGAAAACAATGTTGTGTTAAATGTGGGCGGGTGTCCATGCAGAAAGGGTCTTTTTGACGGCATATTAGCTCAGGTTTTTTAGTATCCCATACTACGAATAAGTTATTCTTATTCGTAGATCCCATAGGATTATGTCGCTGATCGAGATGCCGAATCTAACCTTATCAAACTGAACCCTTTTTGCGTACATATGCGTATACAGGATTATTTGTTGCCCGGTTTTTATGAATTATATTTTGAATCTAAAATTCGTGTTTGCTTGCTTTCATTCTTGCTTTCATCAAGACCGAAAAAAATATATTTTGTTAAATATAACCAAACTTTAGTGACATCCAAACTGTTTTGTAGCACATAAACAAACGTTTGGTTATAAATAACAAAACTCTTTTTAGCTAACCGTAAACAGTACCTATGAAAGTCACAAAAGTTTGTTTATATTTAACAAAATAATTTTTTCAGTCTTCATGAAGGCAAGATAAACATGAATTTTAGATTTATAATATCAATCATAGAAAAACGGTCAACAAATTAAATAAACTATATATCTATACGACCTATATTTATACTTAGGGCCTGTTTCACCACTTCTTAGTAAGTTCTTGTTAGCTTATCCGACAGATATTTTGACATATTTTTCATACAAAATGTGTCAAACTATCTTTTGGATAAGCTAACAAGAACTTACTCAGAAGTAGTGAAACAGGCCCTTAGTTTCTTATAACTGTCAATATTAGCTCTAGCTTTATTCAAATAGCTAGAAAGGGGTCGTCAATAAAACAATCACGCGCATAGATAAGTGCTGTGCGCGTACGCACGCCACGCGTTGGGGTGCCGATGACAATGCAATGGCATGACATTCCAATGCAGGGTCATGCGGGCTCTAACTATTGTTATTGTTTTAGCGTCAATTAAAATATTGGGTTATGTGGATATTGGCCGAATCATTATTAAATTATTCGGTTTTAATTAGCCGCTTATTTTCGGTGTGCCAGTAATTCAGTAAAGTGGAGAAAATTTTACAGTAATAAAACATGCTAATCGTCAGTTTAACAGAGAAGGATAATTATTTATGTTCTAATATAATAAACTTATATTATGTAGACCGCGCGTAACAAAAGTTAGCTTTGATATAAATTTTAACAAAAAATTAAAACCGCCTTCAAAAAAACTAAAAAGTTAAAAAATAATATTGCAGCCTGTAGTACTCCCTGTTAGTAAGTCTGGCTCGTTACCACACCAGTATGCAGGTAGACGTCCGTTCTCGCCCGTGGCTCGCACGCGACTGACTACCCCACTACCCGTGTGCCCGAGACAGCATTATATAAACTAGTTATAGACATACACAAACACTACATCCCTTCCTTATTATACAATTTACAGATTTCCATCTTGGTGGGACTACAATCACGTGATCTATTACAAGATGATTGTCAACACAATTGGTCTCCTTATTATATCTACCTACTTAATTATCTCAATTATCAGTCTGCTCATTTTCGCTTACCTACTTCTTGTGCTTCATCATAATCTATTACGATTATTTCATTTGTCTCCACATTCCCTTCCATTTCCCATTTACTTTCTTTAAAAAAAATATTATTACATCTAAGTCTTTGTCCTGTTTCTCATTCTTTACAATTACATCTCCACCTTCTGCTTGCTCCACAACATGTGTAGTTGGTTTGAAGATGGCTGATAATTTTTTATTTCCGTTTTCTTTACATACTCTTTATCTCCTTCTGTCAGTTCGGATCCTCGGTTTTTTTTCTATCTCCATATTTCTTTCCTTTCTCTTTTTGTATTATATCTCCGTCTCTAGTTTCCAAATCATCAATTTTATTTTTTTGTACTAGTTATGGTTCTTGTAAATTTAATTTCTTTGTTTCTGCTGTAATAGTCTATATTTTTTTTTTTTTTTTTTTTTATTAACTATGGGTTTGCTCTTGACCTCAATCCAGTCCTCAGGACGAAGATGGGGTCGTAGATGTAGCGAGCTTACCCAGAAGATGCCTATTCACTCGTACTTTAAAGGAATTCGGGTTGTAAGTACTCGGAAATACTGACGCAGGTAAGGCATTCCACTCCTTGGCTGTGCGCATTATAAAAGATTCAGAAAGGCGCTTGGTGCGGATATGTGGGATGTCAACCAAGAAGGGGTGATATCCCGCGGTGCGTCTGGAAGTCCGATAGTAGAAAGGGGAAGGTGGGATGAGCTCATGCAGCTCTAGGGCACACTCACCGAAGTACAATCTGTAGAAGACCGACAAGCAGGCCACTCTGCGGCGGTGGGCTAGGCTATGAAGCTTGGCCTCCACCAGCTTACTATCGCCAATGAGCCTCCTGGCTCTGCGTTCAACCGAGTCGAGTGCGGCAAGTTGATACTTGGCTGAGCCATCCCACAGGTGGCAGCAGTACTCCATACATGATCGGACCTGAGCTTTATACAATACTAAGAGCTGTCCAGGAGTGAAGTACCGCTTCACCTTGTTTAAGATGCCCAGCTTTTTGGCCGCAGTTTGAGCCTTAGACTCGATGTCAGCGCCGAAGTTGAGTTTTGTGGTCAAGCTTATACCCAGAAGCCCAAGACTGTCGGAAACAGGGACAGATGTACCCCGGAAAGTAGGAGTCAGATTAAACGGACTCCTTTTTGCGGTGAACAGACAAGCCTGTGTTTTGGTGGCGTTGAAGTTGACTAAATTATTGTCACCCCACTGGGAGACAACACTTAAAGTCAAGTCTGTCCGCTCAACCATGGCCTCCCTCTGCGAGCGTATTTTATCCCCGCTGGCCCCTGCGCCAGATACATATCTCTCCATGACAGTACTGTCATCTGCATACCCAACAATACCTGACACAAGGAGGTCATTGATGTGCAGCAGGAAAAGTGTCGCGGAGAGAACAGACCCTTGAGGAACTCCAGTAAAGTCTATATTTACTACTAAGTAGTCACTATTCGGCAGTGGTCCTAGTAAGTCCATAGCAACGTCCAGCCAGGGTGATGCCGGGAGTTCACGTCGTCGCTTCATGGGTGCAGGATTGCTAGACAATCCTACAAAGGTAGATCCTTTACACGCCTTAACCATAGTCTCAGCGTCCTTGTCCATTCTTGGCCACCAAACCTTCGAACTTAGGCCACAATTCAGGGCCACGGTTCCAGGGTGTTCCTCATGCGCTGCCTCTAGCACGCCTTTCCTTAAATCTCGCGGTATCACTATTTTGCTTCCTCGTAGCAATATATTATGTTCATAAAAATAAAGCTCGTTTGCAAATATCTTTCATTACTATAAATTCCCTTTTTTGTCATTTTTTATTTCTGGGTCCTTTTAAGAACTTTTATTTGCTTTTACTTGCATTGGAATCGCAGATGGACGAGCGTTTTCTACTATCTGATGTACCTACATAGTCGTCTATATTTTCACATGGAATATTTGTGTAGTGACGAAGACGTTACAAAGGATCCGCTATATTCGCCTTTCCAGCCCAGCTAGCATGTTTCATGTGATACGGCTATATCACGCACTCTATCTCGTTCCTTCGCGCGCAAATAGAAGGAAAGCGAAGGCCTGACAGCGCCGCATCACGGTGGCATTCTACGGCGGCGGCTGGTATATTTTATCTTAGTATTGTATAGCGATAAGCTTGCACCCATATCTTAACCATAGCAAAAAGTGTCGATTCAGATCCAAATAAATGAAATGTTTTACAGCCCAGAATAAAGCAAGAGCTTCTTTTTCCTTTCTTTTGGCTGTATTTCCGTTCCAGTTCTGTTAATATTCAATGGTCATACGAAATAATCCTTCGACGTCTCGTATCAGTTTGTATTAAAACGGCGGCGCCTACCCCGACCGGCTTGCATCCGCAATAACTTTGTGTATCGTCATTAACATATCCGTATTCTATCGTAGTAGGCATTTGTTTTAATTGTGTAAAGACCAGGTCTTGTTCTTCTTTCCAAAACTCTTCTATGCTAGCTTTCTTAACTGTCTTCTCCCTTAAAAACGAATTATTCCCGGCACACCGCTTTCCCGTTACGCCGCTTCCCGATACACCGCTTTCCCTTTACAGTGATTCCCCCTACACCGCTTCTCTCACAGTAGCGAGAGTACGGATCCACTTGTTAATATAATTTACTAGTCCCCAAAAACCTTTGCAGTTCCTCTATTGTCTTTGGCGTCCTGAACTCATCTATACTTGTAATATCTAACTCCCATCTCACATTCTACTGTAGCGTCATCACTTTAATGGAAAACGTAATGAACTTTCTTCTTCTTCCGTGACATCATCATTTGAGCCAATCGAATTCACTCCGTTCACTCTTTGACACTTTTAAGCTTTTTTGTTGTTGTCCTAATTTTCGTTTTTTGTGGGCTTATTCTACATCATGCCCTGAAATGTCCTAGTTTTCCACGAGAATTACAGTTCTTGCTTTTTGCTGGACACACGGTGTGCTGGATCCTCATCTTTCTTTTCATTTTTTTTTTCCGATGACAAACATTTCTCAACTAACTGATTAATCAAGTGTATTTTCCTGCTTGTTTTTTTTTAATTCCACGAAACATTTTCAAATTCCTTCCTTTCTCTTGTTTTATTCGACGAAATAATGTCTTTCATAAATTTAGTTTTTTGTTTCGGGAACAAATAACTCTCAAGTTTCTGAATAGCGGTCTCAAAACATCAACTCCTTCAGCTGTGTCAATATACGCTCCTATAGTAAATTATTAATTGTTACCTGCCAACCTGAACCACCTAAAAGTAGCAGTGTTGCTGCTTGTTGTGTGTTGTTGTTTCTTTTCTTCTTTGAGCTGAATATATCTGTAGCTTCTAGATAGATTTAAAAAGATCTCTTCCAATTTTCACAACGCACAGCAACCGAAGCATTATCTCCCCCTCAAGATCAAGCTTTTCGGGAGGTGCGGTGGTACGAAAATCACAATGATAAGAAGTCGATAATGGAGCGACCTGGTACTAGCTTATTTTTTGATCGCATGTAGTTAACTAATCCAGGTTAATCCATATTTATTCTGTGCAACTATCGACATCCACAAATTCATAATTACCTACCCACAATTTACAACTTGATTGTACAACTCAAATATAAAATATAATTCACGTACGATTAACCAGTTTATGACCGCCAGTAGAGTCAAACGTAAAGGTAATTTATCAATCACGCACGGTGTACAGTTTTATGAAGGTCCGTACAGCCACACGTATACATTTTTTCCATTACGCACAGTTTACACATTAATGAAGGCCCGTATACAGCCACACGCATACATTTTTTCAATTACACACGGTTTACACATTAATGAAGGCCCGTACAGCCACACGCATACATTTTTTCAATTACGCACGGTTTACACATTAATGAAGGCCCGTACAGCCACACGCATTTTTCCGATTACGCACGGTTTACACATTAATGAAGGCCCGTACAGCCACACGCATTTTTCCGATTACGCACGGTTTACACATTCATGAAGGCCCGTACAGCCACACGCATACATTTTTTCAATTACGCACGGTTTACACATTCATGAAGGCCCGTACAGCCACACGCATTTTTTCGATTACGTACGGTTTACACATTCATGAAGGCCCGTACAGCCACACGCTTTTTTCCGATTACGCACGGTTTACACATTCATGAAGGCCCGTACAGCCACACGCTTTTTTTCGATTACGCACGGTTTACACATTCATGAAGGCCCGTACAGCCACACGCATAAATTTTTTCAATAACGCACGGTTTACACATTAATGAAGGCCCGTACAGCCACACACATACATTTTTTCAATTACGCACGGTTTACACATTAATGAAGGCCCGTACAGCCACACGCATTTTTCCGATTACGCACGGTTTACACATTCATGAAGGCCCGTACAGCCACACGCATTTTTTCGATTACGCACGGTTTACACATTCATGAAGGCCCGTACAGCCACATACATACATTTTTTCCAATTACGCACGGTTTTACACCTTATGTAGGCACGTACAGCCGAACACTTTGCACGTAATAATAATTGACAGGTAGTGGCATGCAGTTACAATGGATTAAGAATTATATAAAAATTGTAGGTACTTTGTATTCTTACTTCGTAGAAGTCACTATCGCATCTAGATTTTAATTTAAGTGTTAGTACAACCTTTAATGAACCTACAATACCATACACTAATACTCACAACAAAACCCGTAGTCACATACCTATAGGTAGGTATTTAATAAAATTATAATAATAAAATCCATTCTTACCCCGATCTTTACAGTACAAACGTAATATACCTATAGTTAATTCTCGTACCTATTTAATTAAATGTTACTATTAAATTCAAACATTTTATTTATTTATTTTCCTAATTTTATATTTTCATGTTTTAATCTTAATTTTTTTTAAACATCCGGCGCAAATATACCTAAACTCCTAGTTAAGTGATACTTTTATGTAAAACACTTTTTTTTCAAGTATACCTCCCTATGAACCAAATACATGGAATGCACGGAACTTGCAATGCTATGCTTGACTCTTTTTTGTTTAACAATCACAAACCTACTTGCATCAATTAAAACTTGTTTTCACATATTATTTTTCTAACACGATAAACATCTGAGTTGTTCTGTTTACCGTTATCTTGTGCAGAACGGATAACGATATTTTATTTATTACTTTACATTTTTAAATGATTTGAGATAATTAAGATAGGTAATCTAAATTTCTAAATGGATAAACCGGTGCAACGATTTATGATACGCTCGCAATCAAAAATTTATGATACGCTCGCAATCAAAAAACAACTCACTGCATTTAGCAAAGTACTTATTCGGTCCCATGTCTGTGAACTGTATAATTCTCCTGAGAAATAAAATTCCTTAAACTGTTCCGTAATCCACAATAACAATAACACACCACTATCTTCAATTTCTAATATTAAAATATACTTATTCTTTTTTTTTCTAATTATTTTTTTATTTACTGACCTTTTACCTCGTCGCCAAATGTAGTACTCCCTGTTAGTAAGTCTGGCTCGTTACCACACCAGTATGCAGGTAGACGTCCGTTCTCGCCCGTGGCTCGCACGCGACTGACTACCCCACTACCCGTGTGCCCGAGACAGCATTATATAAACTAGTTATAGACATACACAAACACTACACAGCCTATGACTTTTTCGTTCGCATCATAAGAACATTAATTTGTTTTATTGAAGTCGCTGTCAAGCCGGTACGATTCGCGACATGGCTTGCATTTTTTGGCTTGGCTTGACACCGACTTCTATAAAACAAATTAATGTTCTTATGATGCGAACGAAAAAGTCATAGGCTGCAATATTATTAACTTTTTAGTTTTTTTGAAGGCGGTTTTAATTTTTTGTTAAAATTTAGTTTATTTCACAATTTTCAGTGGTGAATTCATTAGTTCGATTTAATAGGAGTGCTTTAAATTAAAAAACGCACTAGTCGGCAGTACGATTTTCGAAGGATCCCCTCGATTTCTCTGGGATGCCATCATCAGATCCTGGTTTCCTTATCATGGTACCACCCTCGGGACATCTCCTTTCCAACAAAAAAATAATCATCAAAATCGGTTCATAAACGACGAAGTTATCCGCGAACACACATAAAAAAAAAATATATATACGATCGAACTGAGAAACCTCCTCCTTTTTTGAAGTCGGTTAAAAAGCGTATAAAAACGATTTGTAAAACATTTTAAAACCGAAATATTCACAATAAAAAGCTTTTTAACAAAAAAATTCAACCGCCGAAAAAACTGAAAAGCAAAAAATAATAATTAATTTTAACTTAATAACTAAATTCTTAAACTAATGTAAGTAAGTATATCAAAGTATATAATATTATTTTGCAATTATTTTGAGTTTTTAATTAACCTTAATAACTAAGTTCTTAAACGAATGCAAGTATACCTAAGTAATTTTGAGTCGGCGCCAAACAATCCATGAACAAAGATCACTAAATAACCTTAAATTTAAAGAAATAACCAAAATGAAATTAACAATGCAAGCATACAGTATTGTCCATAGCCTCCCTGCCTCCCACCAACTTTTTACCTCACCGCCTCTGGTTACCTCGGCAATTACCTGTGTTTTGTTACAACCTTTTTTTTTTTGACGCTGGGAAAAAATGCATTATGTATCCCCTCCCGTTGGGGGATGGGAGGGGTATGTGGGACTCCCCGGTGCGTGTCACCGGTATACCCACTAAAATAACCCAGCGGCACTCCATCTTCGCCCGGATGGCAGGGGACTGGGAGACCAGCAGAGCCTTTACGTCCTGTCCCCCGCCGGCGAGTTTTGTTACACCCTGTGTTGAGGCCTGATGAGCTAGAAAATATAAGTCTGGCTGAATTTGCTGTGCGATACGAAACGATTCCAAATAGTATGTGGAGTGAGGAAGATGGTGATATCGAAGAACGTGAACGTGATCTGAGAGAACCTGATGATGAGCCTATAAGAATAAGATATATACGATTGAGGGACGGTTCACGCATGCGAGTAAGAAGTTTAGTTGAATATTTTTTCCTCCTATCCTCCACTTGTGATCCACTTATCCATGTGCTTATAAAGTGATCCCAAGACGTAAGTCGTAGGGCTGGATAAGTGGGTGCACATAAACATTTTATTATAATTATTTTGTCACACGTATTCATCCAACCCCTGCCTACACACACCCACAAACACACACACACACTCACACACACCCCCACACACACAAACACAAACACATCCAAACACACCAACACATGAGCGCGCTTTAGCGTGCACTGTGCACTCATATGCAGCAGATCTCTGCGTACCCTCTGGCCTTATGGCAAAGTATGTAACTATATAAGGAAGCTGATGCTTTAATCACAGTTTTACTTTTTAAGCATCAGCAGCTGAGTAAGATTGAGTAAAATTAAAATACAAAACCAAAAATTGTTTTGTTAACTTGTAAGAACAAAATGTATTAATGTAACTTTATTAGCAAATTATAAACAAACACACCAACACACGAGCGCGCTTTAGCGTGCACTGTGCACTCATATGCAACAAATCTCTGCGTACCCTCTGGCCTTATGGCAAATTATGTAACTATATAAGGAAGTTGTTTTGTTAACTTGTAAGAACAAAATGTATTAATGTAACTTTATTAGCAAATTATAAAAATTCTGTAATTTACGTGTAAAATTTGGTAGCCTACCTACCAAATAAAACAATAAAATTTCGTAAAAAATATGTTTTTTCTTTAAAAATTACAGTAATTTATTGTTTTAGAATCCAAAAAACAAATTAATGTTCTGATAGATGCGAATTTAAAATACGCTGGTTATATTATTATTTAGTAGGTACTTTTTAGTTTTGAAGTAAATTTTTTATTTCAAAATTTTCAGTGTTGGTGTTATATTGGGTTAACATATTCATTGTAAATGTAAAGGGAGCATGAACACGAATCATTTATTTCAATCGCCGATGATATGCTATAGATTTTTGAGGAGTTCTATTATATATCTCCCTTTACCAGATCTTCACCAAATTAGAATGGGACCACCTCTGAAGTATGACCTAAAATGGAACATGAACACGAATCATTTCTTTCAATAGTCGATGATATGCTCTAGATCTTTGAGGAGTTCTATTGTCTATCTCCGAAGCCCTTTACCAGATCTTCACCAAATTAAAATGGGACCACCTCTGAAGTATGACCTAAAAGGGAACATGAACACGAATCATTTCTTTCAATAGTCGATGATATGCTCTAGATCTTTGAGGAGTTCTATTGTCTATCTCCGAAGCCCTTTACCAGATCTTCACCAAATTAAAATTGGACCAGCTCTGAAGTATGACCTAAAAGGGAACATGAACACGAATCATTTATTTCCATAGTCGATGATAGGCTATAGATCTTAGGGGAGTTCTATTGTCTATCTCCGAATCCCTTTACCAGATCTTTACCAAATTGAAATGGGACCACCTCTGAAGTACGACCTACCAAACAAAAAAAAAAATTATCAATATCGGACTACTCTGTAAGAAGTTATCGGATCATTTATTTCAATCGTCGATGATATGCCATAGATTTTTTGCGGAGTTTTATTGTCTATCTCCGAAGCCCTTTACCAGATCTTCACCAAATTAAAATGGGACCACCTCTGAAGTATGACCTACTAAACAAAAATTATCAAAATCGGACTACTCTGTACAAAGTTATGCGTGTTCATACATAAAAAAAAAATATACGCGTCGACTTGAGAACCTCCTCCGTCTTTTGTTTTTTCGTCGGTTAAAAATAACATAGCGACTAATCACATAGAAGCTATTTAGAGTTCATATAGACTGATCACCACGATTTTTTTATTGACGACCCCTATTTGTAGCTATTTGAATAAAGCAATATTGACAGAGAACGCGTTAAAATATCCGTATCATACAATCTATAAATAGGCGTTTCAGCAGAGATATGTAGATATATAGTTTAAGTTTATAGTTCTTTTCATACAATACCTTATTTCCAACAATACCTGTAGCATTATTCATTTTATAATCGTCAAAGTAAATAATTTAGTGTGAATAATGAATACAATCAACGGCAACGTTTGATGCGACGACGCGACGCGCGACTCTCATTTAGATATCATCGACTATTGTGTGAGAGGGTGATTTGTATTGCATGCATACAAATGGTTCAAGCAGATTCCTGATAGATGTTATTTGTTTGTTGAAGAAAAAGTTAGAATGGTCTTTTTTTACGAAATCGGGCTCAATTTAAATGCGGTTAGCTTATTTTCCATGTTGAATCTTGTCACCACAACCGCACCATGTACTTTAATCACAGTTTACGAGCAAAATTTGCGTTTAATCACGAAATTACAGGATGCGGGCACAATAATTACTAGCATACACGTAATAGTAAACAAGAGTAAAAGAGACGACGATCGTAATCGTTATCATAAAGCTAACAGCTTGAATAAATCAAACACCTAACGCACACCACCACCTGTTAGCGTGAGCATAACGTAAACAGCCCTTCTACGGGTACTTACTAGAGTAAATCCTGTAACATAAGCTGCCCGCGCGCAGTGCGCACGCACACAGGCGCGGGCGCGCGTGTACACGCACGCGAACAGCGCGGCACACAAGCGTGCCTTCTAATCGCCGCTTTCCTTCGCGTGGCAGGCGTGTGTGTAGCATCCCCGTTAAGGGCGGCAGGTGTGGCGTGGTGAATGACGCGGCCGTGGGAACCCACTACAACCCCGAGTTCCCATGCAACCCACCTGCCGTACTACGCATAATTCGCGTTCGTAAATGAACGGTAGTGACCACGTGTGCCCACTTTTTTTCATCTCGCTCTGGGACGCGGAAGACCGGTGGTGCCCAATTAATTTTATCTTAATGCACTGTGCTGATACCCGATTTGGTAGGGGTTGATGACGGTGATTTCTCAGAGTTAATCGATTACCCTGATAATTTTACATGGAAAGCTTATTTTGATTGGTCCCTTTATTGCTGGGAAAGATTGGTTGTTTCCTTTGCGTTTTATATCAGCAGTAATCAATTAAGGGAATCATTTGAATTCATGATACCGTAACTTCTATCGATGCAAGACAAAATCTTATTTTTGTACAACCCTACTAGACAAGCGTACATAAACATAACTACACAACATCAACAATACATCCTATATTTAGCAATCTCTACTCATCAAGTCAGAGTAGGCAAACAATAAAAAATAGGCATCAAGCAAGTAATCACAATGCAAAGTATGTATAACATAAGTCGTTACACCCCTCCGATCGTTAATAAAACCACTTGACCTTTGCTCCGGCACTTGTTCCGGTTACCTGTCCCGCACTTGTTCCGGTATGTTCCACCCTCGTGCTCTATGACCGTTGGATGCGCTTGCGCAGACGCGACGGTTAGACGTTACGTATGGTAATTGTTTAACGAACATCTGTTAATGGTTTTTGTAACTAAAGGATTTAGTTGTTTATAGGTAAAATCTAAAAAAAAACTTATTATTCTTAAAGCTGTCGATTAGATTTAGGCAGTTAACTTTTTTGTTGAATACAATAAATTTAACCATATTATTTGACATCACCTCGTTCCTGATTTGCCTTGTGAAGTGTATCCTATAAATGTATAACAATCAAAGGATTATAAATCTTATTAGGTCAGTAATTGAAATCTTTATAAGTGTAAAATAATATGCGAATTTAATGAAATAAACATGAAATTTTTACCACACGTATAAAATTTAAATTCTACACATACAAAGACAGTCTCTAATCGACAAGCCCTTCCTCATTATGTCAGTGCAGAATTAATATTAATGTATATTAACATATTTCCACATGCGTTAAATTGTCGTTTTGGCCATTCAATAAACAATAACCTAAAGAACAGTATCGAACACATCTGAAATTATATTCTTGTTTTCAATAAGTAATGAAACATCCTAAGAATATTTTTTTTTCTATCACTGGAGACCTATCCTAGGCTTTCTATTAGCTATTTTTTGAATCGTTTTAACTGCTGTTGATCTTCCAAAGAAAACAAAATGAAAATAAAGAACAAAGTATTAAAGCAACATGGCAGAACATGGCATTTAAAAAGCGCGTCCGAATCTGGTAAAAGTAAATTGATACCCAGTAACGTCGCTACGTACAAACGGATCGAAACAACAATAATTTCCTCATTCAATAGGTGCTGTTGCCTGAAGCAAAGTGACATTTTACAAGATACGTAATTTAACAAACTGGTTTCCTTTTTAAACATAATTATTTTATCTTAGGGCGTATCAGAGTTAAGAGCTATACGCCCTGAGGGCTACAATCAGGGGTGTAAAACTCGTACTTGTTGTAAATGTAGTTTTTTAAACATTTTAAAATATCAAGAGAAATTCAAATAATTGCGAACCTTAAATATATTAAATGTTGAAGTATTTATTGCATTCACGAGTAAATTACTTTGATTCAGAGAAAAAATTTGGACTGAAAGTTCAGTGAAATTTTGATTAAAAGTTTGACAGATTGTCAAATTGTCAAAGAAAATTTTCTTCAAGAAAATATACCTAATTATTACATTTTTGCTGAGTTCCTTTTATGAATTCTCGATATTTCTCAATATTAATTCCGAAGTTATCAATAATAACAAAAAAAATTATATATAAGGAACTTCTGGGAGGAAACACGTTGCTTCAAATCTTCTTCAATAACCAACGCTCTATGCCTAGCAACGTTTAGCGGCAAAACTAAGAAGAAAAACTAGAAAAACCAAAGGAAAAATACATAGACGAAAATTTTTCGGAAAAATATCACTAAAAGAGAAGAATTGGATCATCCCATAAACAACAAGGGCTGCGCATGGCCGACGCCCCACGGTGGCGCCAGGCCTGCGCCGTGTGTGTCTCCATACGTCAAAAATTTGTTTATGTGCCAAATCTGCCAAAGGATGATTCAGTGATATTATTTTTATATAAGTGTATATTTTTTGATTCCCTTGTTGTAAATATAGTTTTCCTACGGTGCAGGTCATCACACGGGTGTGCGGATGCCATCTCCCAACCAAATTGCCACACCGGTCATCTGCGCTCAGTGCAATAGGTCCTTTACCACCGATCGAGGCCTTCATATACACCAGTCCCGCATACATAAAACTAATCATTCCATAACACCAACTCCACCAGGAACAAACACCCCACACAATGCTCCTCCTTTCCATCAACATCTCAGCCATCTAAAACACTCCATACCGGTGGTGAAAAGAATACCTCGCGGTGCTAGGATATCCGTCGCTGCCCTACTAGCAAAATTAATTTGCAAATGCGTAAATACAAACACCACCGAAGACTGGCAAAATCTTCTTTCATTCTCGTACAACACACTACACGCCGATTCAGAAAATCCTCGCATATCTCTCACTCAAAAAATAAAAAACAACTGCACAAACAGTCTTCATGTCACCCCATCCAACCAACCTACCCAAAATAATTTCAACATCTTCAGAAAAGTGGAGGAGAAGGTGAGTGACGGAGACCTCAAGGGCGCCGCGAGGTTACTCTTCTCGGCCGACACTCTATCACCTGATACACCCGACACTCTAATCGCCCTCCAGACCAAACATCCCCCAGCCCCTGTAACACCCCACGTCTTGGACCCACCAACACCTCCGCAGACCTGTCTTCGCGCCACCGTTAAAGATATCCAGTCTGCCATTGCATCTTTCCAGACAGGATCAGCCGCAGGACTAGACGGTATTTCCCCTCAACATCTAAAAGACCTAACGTCGCCCAGCGCAGGAGAGTCCGGAAATCAGGTGGCCGCAGCACTTACCCTTTTAGTAAACAAGATGCTGGCCGGCGACGTCAACCCCGAGGTAACTAGCGTACTTTACGGAGCCAACCTCATTGCCTTATCGAAGAAAGACGGTGGAGTTAGGCCTATAGCAGTTGGCTCCACCCTAAGGCGGTTGACGTCCAAAATATGTGTGAAACATATTGTTTCAAAATTACAACCCACATTCCAGCCGGTCCAACTCGGTTTTGGTACAAAGGGTGGGTGCGAAGCTGCCATCCACGCACTCCGGACCTTCCTAAGTGACAGCGGTCACGAGGTGTTGGTCAAAATTGATGTAAAAAACGCTTTCAACTCGGTCAACAGGGACACCCTACTTAGAGAGGTAAATTCAAAAGTTCCCGAGATTTACAATTATTTGGCACAATGTTATTACCATCCGTCAAAATTAATGCATAAAAACAATGAAATTCTTTCGGCTGTCGGTTGTCAGCAAGGCGACCCCCTTGGGCCGGCAATATTTAGTTTGGCCATTAATCCTATAATTCAATCTCTCGGCTCAAAATTTAATTTATGGTATCTCGACGACGGGACCCTAGGAGGAGACACTGACTCGGTTCTATCGGACCTCGCACTCGTAACAAACGAATTTCATTCAATCGGGTTAGATCTAAATTTTGACAAATGCGAATTATATATTTCTGATACGGCAACTAACAGAAACGAAATAGTTGATAAGTTTAACGTTTTGACACCAAACATCAAAGTTCTCTCAAAGAATAATCTGACTCTCTTAGGGTCCCCAATTTTTGACGAGGCTATGGAACCCTGCATACATAATTCGGTTTCAAAATTTCACCAAAATTCTGACCGGTTACTGAAAATTAACACCCACTCGGCCATATTTCTTTTAAAATTCTGCCTTTTTGTTCCAAAATTTACGTATCTACTCCGTTGCTGCCCCCTTTGGAAATTTCAAAGTTTACTTGTTTTAGCAGATCAAACACTCAAAACACAAGTGGAAAAAATCCTGAACATTCGGTTTAGCGATCGCTCTTGGACGCAGGCATCCCTTCCCATAAGACATGGTGGCATAGGGATGCGCAATATCAGCAGCATCGCACTGCCAGCCTTTCTCTCCTCCTTCCACAGCACGGTAGACCTCATAGGAAATATTCTAGGTTCATCCTCAAACTATGAGGTCGCGTGTTTGGATGAGGCAAGACAGGCTTGGCTTACAGGACCGAATCAAAATTTCCCTTCCGATCCTAAAGTACAGAGGAGCTGGGACGACATCTCCAGTAAAATCACATTCGACACACTCATCAATAACGCAGAAGGCCGCGACCGCGCTAGACTCCTAGCCTCAACCACAAAAGAGTCCGGGTATTGGCTACACGCCTACCCTTCCTTTAACACAGGAACCTACTTGGACTCCAACACCTTGCGCGTGGCAATCGGGCTTCGAGTCGGCGCTGAAATTTGCATCCGCCACCAATGTCCTTGTGGTGCGGAAGTCGATCGCTTGGGTCACCACGGACTCTCGTGCCTAACAAGTGCAGGCAGAATCCCACGCCATGCCACCCTTAACGACATCATACGTAGGTCTCTTGCCTCAGTCAACGTACCTGCCACTCTCGAGCCGAAGGGCATCATACGGGGCGATGGCAAGAGACCAGACGGGATGTCACTCGTCCCCTGGAAGATGGGTCGGGCGCTAGTATGGGATGCCACCTGCGTGGACACACTAGCCCCGTCTCACTTACAGGGCACGAGTCGAAGGGCTGGCGCGGCGGCGGAAACGGCCGAAAAACGAAAGGCCTACTGGTACAGGGATATCGGCACCCAATACCACTTTATAGGTTTTGGTGTCGAGACTCTCGGGCCGTGGGGACCTAATGCACAGGCGCTTTTTAAAGACCTATCAAAGCGCCTGAAAGACTCGACAGGGGACCCAAGGGCTGGCACTTTCCTCGCTCAACGGATCAGCATAGCCATTCAGCGTGGAAATGCGGCCAGCGTTTTGGGTACCCTCCCACAAGGACCGAACCTGCACCACATCCTAGATTAGTTTAGTCTTAAGTCACTTTATTTGTAATTATTGTTTTATATCTTCCTATTAATAAATTTTATAGAAGACAAAAAAAAAAAAAAAAAAAAAAAAAAAAAAAAAAAAAAAAAAAAAAAAAAAGTTTGAACCAATTAAAAGCGGTTCCAGTTTTAAGAGTTTATCAGTCTTCAAACTTGTACCATGATATTACGCCGTGCTCGCGATTATCTTAAAAAATGTTTTGTATTTCTGGAAATAATACAGGGTGTAACAAAACACCCTAGTAATACTTAAGGGGGTGCTTCAGACCATCAAACTGAACAACTTTCACTATGGAGCCAACTTCGAAACCGCGAAATAAAAATCATCTGTTTCATACAAAACTGCACTATCGGCTCGGCTCAAAATATGTATGGGACAGCTGATTTTTTTATTTTTTCTCAGTGTTGGCCCCATAGTGAAAGTTGTTCAGTTTGATGGTCTGAAGCACCCCCTTAAGTATTACTAGGGTGTTTTGTTACACCCTGTATAGCAATAATATGGCTGTATAATTTTGTCAAAGTGTATTAAAATTGTTGTAAGAACCAGTATATTATTTTATGGTCATGTCTATCAAACTTCATATAAATGACATACAAATAATCATGATTATTGCCAAATGTAATTGTACGTCGCGTATATTGTAAGCGTCAGCTTATAGAGACAGATCTCTAGAAAAACAAAACTGTTTTGGTCGTTTATATTATATGTTTAAAAAGTGAAACTCACCAATCGCTCATTTCGTTTTCAATCTCAAATGGATCTCAAAATAAAATTATAGGGTACCTAACTTAAATAATATTTTATTATTATTCAATATAATTATGATGTCCATTTATTTTAAATTGACTTTATATTTTCTGTATCAATTCCAGAACAAAACAAACGACATGATCTAAATAACAATGTTTCAAGACTCATTATTGCTCTTAAATATCACTTCGAACAAGTTGTATTTTAGCTACAATTGTATCTTTTATATTAAACAGTAGGAACCTTTGCGATTTTCAATAATAACCACCAATTACTCACAGCATTCATTAGGGTTAGGTATTGAAAAGGTAAGAAATAAGAAACTAACTATTGACTTGAAATATAACACAACTGGTACGCCTATAGACTAGTTCCAAATTCGCCACTCTCCTTATAAATATCAATAAAGAGTATTTTCATTATCACACTAGCTATTTTTGACGAAAAGATATCGTAGCGACATATCGCGTTGTGATAAAAATAGTCTAATAATAATATTTTTTTGACTTTTTTCATTATCATAGAAGTAAGAAGAAGATAGAAGTTATTGTTGTAAAAATTCTGAAACTTTTTATGAATTAATTAGACCTATATGTTTCGATCATACATGTATATTATTTTACTTGGTCGAATATACTCAAAAGTACGAAACCCTTGTGCAGTTGAGTAGTTCCCACTAGACCATATTTTATTTTTAAATGGAAATCTACAAATGAGTACTAAAATTACACAGTTGATATTTTAGTCACAAATTGAACGCGAATGTACTCTTTGTTCCGTCTCGTAATAGACATAAATAGGGTGATTAATATTTATTATTGTAGAGCATTTTTAAAATCTGTCTGTTCGCAGAAATGTAAGACAACTTGCTCTAGATGTTTCGCTCAGAACAATAATTTGTTTATTTGTAATATAATATCGGACAATTAAACGACGCTCGACAAATTGCAGTGCTCAAAATATTCAGTTAATATTCAGAATCAGATACGTAAATATTCATTTTTTTTTATCCGTATTTTAGGTTTTCTTACCTATAGGAAATTCGTATAAAAATTGTTTGACTTCCCATACTAAAAGCAATCAACAGTAACTGATCGAACTTTTGTATGAAAACCCGAAATTTAGATTTTGGCGATTTTTTTTTCTTAGGGAATGTTGTTCAGTATCATGAGTACAATCACCCTTTAAAGTAATACAACTATTTACCCTAGCACCCTGTACATACTGACCTTTTGGGGGTCAGGCAGAAATTAAAGATGACATCCATTTCACCACATTAGTATATTACTATTTTTATAATTTAAATATCTATGCGTCACTCTTTTACAGTGCCAGAATTTGAAATTTGAAATTTGGCGTTCTTTTTCCAGAAATAGAGTTAGAAAGAGAAGACCGGTGTTATTTTTAAGGCGGACTTCCGATGCCAGCGGCCGATGCGACTAACGCGCGCGTCTGACGCGAGGTTCTGTCATATTTGACAGAACCTCGCGTCAGACGCGCGCGGCCGACGACAGACCTCACTTCCGAGGTCAGCGACTGACGCGTGCCTATTGTGCAGAGTGTTATCACTTTAGGGTATTTTCCCCGAAATTTAGGGTATGTTCTTATGTTTTGGTGTTTTGTTTAAAAACACAAATAAAAAAAACAATACATACATATTTTAATAAATAATATTTGATTGATTGATAGATTGATAGGTTTAGAGAAATATATGAATGCATTTTGTTTACAGCATTTTTGATAAAATACATTTTTAATAGTTATTATAATTAGACAGGGATGCTTTGCGTCCCCTTGGCTTTTTAACCTATATATGGATCGCTGTCTAGCTAATAATTATGTAGGCAAGAGGGATTTTCTGAAATAAGAAAAATTAGTTTCAAATGGATCGATAGATGGTGTTATCGCAACGTGGATGAGCGACCTTGCAGATAATAAAATACAAATAAAAAATTGTGAAAATTAAGCAAATTTTCGGTAAAAACATCGTAATATGTCTGGCAAACATTCTTGTTCTGCGTGACGTCAGAGCATAGCCGCGCGCGGCCGCGGCCGATGCGATAGACATCGGCCGCGCGCGTCTGACGCGCGCGTCAGTCGCTGGCATCGGAAGCGGCGCCATACGTTTTCATAGTAACTAGTATGGCCGCATCAGCCGTCGGCCGCGAGCCGCGCGCGTCAGACGCGTCGGCCGCTAGCATCGGAAGTCCACCTTTATCCTGCGTTTTTATCAATGAAATTTTGTTCTCCATGGATTTAAACATTTTTTCTAATTTATAAAATGTATTTTCATGTCAGGACAGTTCCATACATTTTAGATTTAGTATAGTCTTGTAGCAAATAGATGTCGCCTGAACGAGAGATAAATCTTAATTAAACGTTATTAGATCACTATTATTTGAGTTTTGTTCCACGGAAATAAATTATATAGATTAATGTTCTAAAAATTTTAATAAAAAATGTGTTTTACACTTATTTTAACGTAATTAAACATTGCTGTAGTACCGGTTACTCACCACCGTCGCTGTACTTGCGCGAGTTTTAATATAAGAAGGTGGCTACTTTCTTAGTATGGGCATTGACCCTCTGTTGTGTATAATTTATTTACTCTATGGTATTGTTAAAATTTAGAGTGGTACCTATTAAATTCTTTAACATACACGAATCAATTGAAAGTACCTATTCAAAATAAAAATATGTTGTAACATATTTCATCGAATGAACTATAACAATATGAACATATCATTTAAGTGGCAACATATAGCAATACTATAGCCATAGGTACGCGTACTGTACGTAATGAGATGTCATTACGAGTAACACCTGGAACACGTAATAGCTTGTGCGGTTCGCTGCTAAATTATTGGCACAAGTCCAATCATAGAACGTGATTGCAATTTGAGTAAATTTTCCTCCTCACTGGTGATTAAGGGTTAATATAAATTACTTTGTTGCTGTGGTTGGATTTATTTTTAATGGAAACAATATGTGGTTGGTAGCGTTCTTCAAAATAATTGTTGACGTGTTTGTAATAGCTCGTATGTTCAGTGGTTATAGCTGGGCGATGATTTTGATATTAATTGCCATATTTGACATCATCATATCGTATACCTACGTCCCACTGCAAGGCAGGAGCCCTGGGGGTAGGCCTACACTGAAAAAAATGCGAGCCAACTAAGAAGTATTTTCTCTTAATTAGCACCAAAATAATTGAAATGACGTCCTTATTTTTTTTTCTAAACATGTTATTATTGTTTACTAAAAACAAAAGATGGTAGTTGTTGACAAGCCGAATTCGTTTAACAAAGTTCTCTTAGTCAGAGACATGATGTTGACAGGCTCATATGGATTCATGTTGTATGATTATCATAAATAAGATCTTGCGAGGGTGTATGGGCGTCAGTCCACTACGCGTGCCCAATGTGGATTGGTAGACTTCCTGCATACGCATCAGAATTTCTTCTTCAGCGTATGCAGGTTTAGTCACGATGTTTTCCTTCACCGTTTGATAACAATCGGTATTTCGTACATAAGTTAGAAAATCTCATTGGTACATGACATGTCATCCTTGCGGATTCGCCCCCGGACCTCTACAGGGTGAAATTGATATCATTAGCATCCTTTTAAACTAAGAGTCTACCCATCAAACTGAACAACATTTACTATGGGAGCAATCGAACGATCGAAGCAAAAAAAAAGTCTGCTATTCCATACTAAACTGCAACGCCTACTCGACTCAAATGTATGCAACAGCAGATTTTTTTGTGCTCCGATCGGTTTGCTCCCATAGTAAAAGTTGTTCAGTTGATGGGTAGAGTCTTAGTTTAAAAGGATGCTAATGATATCAATTTCACTCTGTATATCTAGTTTCCGTACCTCTCCACAACGCACCACCGAGATGCTCTCACATAATTACGACGACGACATAATGACGTGCCATACTTATACAAAACATAAATTATTATCCCATAGTTGCCGCGAACGACACTACCCACGGCAAGAAATAGGTTTTGTTTTAGTAGCGTATTTGCAAATACCTATACATGATACCTAATGTATCATCACTGCATATCCTAAACTCTGCCTAATCTAATCACCTACATCGCAAACATTTTGACAGATTGTGAGTGTTGGCTACTGGAATTAAATTACCAGTCAGGACAATATTGGCAAGACTAAAATTCAAATTAGTTTCATTCGTTTTTTCAGCTTTGTAGTTCAATTTTGTAATATTTATGTAACGCAAAAAAACTCAATCTTGGGGAGTCACAGAATGACATATACTGCGCAAATACTTGTTCACGCCCATCTCTTTTTTAATTTGTCTAAAAACAGAAACTTTTTCGGATACCTATACTAAGTACATAGCTGCATAGCTGACGTCAAGAACAAATTGCTCTACATTTTTTCCAGATTTTGAACAGCAAATCAATCCTCCTAGATCTTAATTGTGCTATCTTGCATACATACATGGAAAGGCATTAATCCAGAAGTTTAATTAGTTTTAAAATAAACAAACCCAGTCACTAGAGCAATTAATGCGTGCTCTTATTTGCACTTCATGAAAAATGACTCAACATGAGCATTAACCACGTCGGCCTGCTTGTATCCAATGTAATACAAGTACGAGAGATAAATGACAAGAGTACCAGATATTTATTAGTATTCATTAATGCATGCTCCAGTCCAGTGCAAACTCTTAAAGCACACTCCATGGAAAGGTCACGCATCGCTCTTAACGACTACACTTCATTTAACAGTACCAATTAAGGGTGACTCAATAAATTTTACTAAAATAAAAACCACATTTAGTCCCTCAAAAGCGTCGCAAAAAAACGCCAGATAACACACACCAAAAAAGTAAGCAGTATCATTAAGCACACAAAATATGTTTTCCATTTACCCAGACGCTCCGAGGCGGTTATAATTTTGTATACGCTGAGTGTTTACTCAGTAAGAAGTGCTGAGGATAGCTAACACCTGCCTTGTTTTCCCACGAGGCGTTCGGGTTTCTTCGCCTGCAGTCGGGCGTGTTCGTAAGACTCTACTTGAATACAAAATTATAGACAGAAATAACATTGTATGTATGCGTGTGTTCATGTCAATCGTCACGCGTCAGAAGCGAGCCATAAACCTCGATGGGATTGAAATATTTGGGTATTGAGGGATATGCTACGGGATATGAATAAAATAAGAATAAGGGTGAAATGGGAGTTTTCGAAGAAAGCTGCAACTTCGTTCTTTTTATATAGATCCGAATTTTGTTTGAAATTTTAGGAATATTTTACTGTCGAGTATTTGGTTGGGTTATTGATTTCTTAGACTATGGCAAGTAAACATTAATACCTATGTACTTTATTACTTTTTGAATATCTTTAATAGTCTGCTATATTAACAAATAAAAATATCTGATATAACTTGTAACTGGTCAATACAGTACGCAGAAATAAATTTTCATATGCAAATAAACTCCTGCTTTTATTAATTTCGTCAAAACGTAAAAACATACAGTAGAAATAATTTCCATACAAATGTCCACGCTTGAGCACAAACCTTGTCCTTTAAATAAAATTATTCAATAAAAAACATAACGTAATGTGATATTTATAAAGGACCGTTACACAAAAATGACAAAAGAAAAAGACGCATTTACGCACAGCGAGAAGCGAATAGTAAAAATAAAGTTAATAAAAACAAAAAATAATTGGCCGTAGGACCAGCTTATCGAGTGGCACTAGCAACTAGCTGGCATGTTTATAGTGCGATAAATTACTAGGCCAGATAAATAAAGCAAATAAATGCAACTGCACCGTTACATGTACCGGTGCCCAGACAATATTGTGACAAATCATTGTGGCTATGAAAGTCGCCTTGCTGCCCGTAGGCTGTGTACACACTTCTTTACTATTATTCTGTTAATTGGGTATTTGTCTACTTACATACAATATATTTTAATTTTATCTTCTCACTAAAAAAGGGTTAGAAAACAACGCAAAACTCCCATTTTCAGTGAGTTTTAAGCTTGAATACTATTTTTAATAACAAGATAAACATTTAAAAGTAATGAAATGTTGATGACGTCACAACTCATCATTTAGTATAAATGTTCATACAAAGCGCACGTTTTGACGTCCGATAAAGAGTTGCTGATTTGACTAGTTTTCAAATAGCCTATTGTCACTTGTATGTTTTTGAACACATGAAAAAAGTGAACTGTTAGTTCAAGTTACAGTTTTCTATCATAGCGTTTACGTACGGAATGCGTCGAAACAAACTTTTCATTTTTACAGACAGTACCTAGAGGTGCTGTCCAAATTGCCAAAATAATAAGAACCCATACTAAGTATATAAATTGATAAGTAGACATTTCTACAGTAAACTCGAGCTTCCTTTATTATTGTTTGTTTGTTGTATAAATTAATTTCTCGAGCGTTCAGATGTTTCAAGAGTAATTAGTTCGTTTATGTGAATCCTTTTCTTTTTTGTAAGCAGTATCGTGATGCAATTTCAAAAGATTACCTCATTTTCGTTTAACATAACAAAAACTTTAATTAATTAGGAATTTGAGTCCGCCGATCTGATCAGAGATAAGCGTCGATAAATGATCAACGACCGAAATCACCGACCATTTCCAGGAAATCAACTTTTTTAATTACTCCCGCTAATTATAAATCAATACGTTGCAAAAAGTTAGTGGAAGTTTGGCGTCGCGTCGCGTAGTGTGCACCTCGCCGTTTCGAGTCGCGCCAGTAAGTTCCACCTGCCCGTTTCTCCCACGGTGTAACTTGGCTTTTGCACTTTTTTGCGTTTTTTGCGCTCCTTTGCATTTTAACCAACCACTTTCCTTCCAATTTTACAACTTTTGATGGCGACGCACCTCGTTTTTCATTTTTTTGCAAAGTTCTTTTTTATGACGGCGAGTTAACGTGTGCCGTTTTTTCTAGGTTTTGCGATTGTACAGGCGGTTCGTTGGCAGTATCTCAACCACTAATTGGGTACTTTAAGTGACAATTGAAAAAAAAGCTGGAGATGCCTTCCATAATTCTTCAAGATACCTTTATTGAGGCTTTGAGTGCCTTCTCTGGAATAAATTGTAATAAATACAATACATCACTTTTATAATATGTATCTGTAATAATATTATTATAAAGAGGAAAGATTTGTATTTGTGTGTGTGTGTATGTTTGTAATGAATAAACTCAAAAACTACTGTGCCGATTTCAAAAATTCTTTTACCATTAGAAAGCTATATTCACCTTGAGTAACATAGGCTATATTTATTGCTAGAAAAGATTAGACGTCCACCCGTGCGAAGCCGGGACAGGCCGCTAGTACATAATATACAGAGAGATACGATGATAGTGTGGCTGAGTGAGCTATAAGTACCTTAACTACATCTTGTTAAATTGCAAAAAAAAACGTTATTCGATAGGACGACTCCTTTGGATGGGTAGTTTAATGGCCTTGGACACACCCTGTATAGGTGTAATGAAAATTGATGGATTATGATGTTGTTAAAGAGACCTATTTATAAGGCGTCTCTGCATACATAATAAACTGTTATGACTCTCCTTATAGAGGTCTTAGCTGCATTACCTATTATATGATTATAATGATTATGACAGCTTATAATAAAAGCATAATTCCTTTTCTTTCTGCTTAACGGCTTTTATAAATATACCGAATAAACATTTTATGGCATCTACTACGCTAGATTTTTATTTTTATTTTTTTGTCAAGTACCTTTTAACATTACAGGGTCCTTCTTAATATGCTGACACTTTTTTAAGGGGATGACCAGACCATCACACTGAACAACTTTCTGTATGGGACAAACATCGAAATCGCGAAAAAAACATCTGCTGTCCCATACAAAACCCCTACTAGAGCCAAACGTATGGGTCAGCTGATTTTTTTCCCGATTTCGGTGTTGTTCCCGTAGAGAAAGTTGTTCAGTTTGATGGTCTGATCCCCTCCCCACCCCCTTAAAAAAGTGTCAGCATATTAAAAAGGACCCTGTATATTGTATAAAGGATTTTCAGATCATATTACGAGAATGTATTTAAAATAATATTTTAGTTAGAAAAAAATGAGCTCACAGGTGTGCTTTTGTGATTGTTCAAATATGCATGGGTTTCGTATTTTTATACTGCCATTGTGTTTGAAAGGGCATTAGGGCAAAACTCGGCCGGGATTCGGTCAATTCTATTATGTTTTTTAATCTATAAAAACCATTTGAAGCAAAAAGAGACCTATTTTTGATTTTATCGTGATTCTAAGCACGAATTCGATAGTTTAATTGCAAACCCCTGTTGGTAAAAATCATTTGAAAAAAACTTTACATTTCTAATACATTAACTGGTTTTCTAGCTTTAAGTAAGGAACATTACTTACCGTTTACGAGACTCTGCATCTGTTCTGATTCTAATATACAGGGTGTCCCGTAAATAATAGTCCAACGTTAAGGGGAAGATAGCTTAACTAATTACCTAAAACTAATTTAAATTTTTTTTAAAATATCCATAGGGTTACCAAGAAAACATTTTTTTTCTGGATTTTTCCATTTCGCTTAAGTTTTTTAGTCCTTGCAAATGATAAAATTTCCAAGATTTGATTTTTGTAAAATATTGCTAAATAGTTTACCAATGTATCTATTTTTAATAATGACTTGGAAAAAAAACCAGAGTTGAAAAATTATTTTCTTCCCCTTCCGATGACCGAAATTGAAAAAAAATCTCCTGTAAAAAATGTATAACACGGAACTGAACCATTAATTGAAAAAGTTGTATAATTAACCAGATTTTCAAATTGGTATAAAACTTGAGTCTAGATTTTGTCATTACAAAGATATTGCTACTAATCTAAAAAGAGGCCATAATTTTGAAAAATAATAAAATTCAAATTACAATGCTTGTTAAACGTATTGTAGTGTCTAAAATTACCTACGAGCCAGAATTGGTAATAAAAATACCATTTTGTGTTCAGATTTCAGAATTTAACTAATAACCTACCGCTCAGTCTGCAGTTTCAGAGGAAATTTTGATTAAATTGATTCGGTATTTTAAGGTCTGATAGCTGTAGGTACAGTAATAGATAGTATTTCTTATACTGTGGCTGCACACATAATTTAGTGAGATCATGATAATCTTCGATATCTTATTCGAAAAAAAGAATACCATTTCACATAATTGTGTGAAAAAACTATAATGGTTGAGAAACAATACGAATCCTATTGTATTTTGATGCTACAGCTTTTTGGGTGCAGCAATAAAACAATGGAGGATTTATCAGATCAAATCTGAATCTGTTACTGAAACTGTGCTACTTTCTTGCGACTTTAAGATGCAATACAATTGAAAAACTCCTTTAAAGTACGAGTGAATAGGCTTCTTCTGGGTAAGCTCGTTACATCTTCGACCCCATCTTCATCCTGAGGACTGGATTGAGGTCAAGAGCAAACCCATTCTTAATAAAAAAAAAACGACTTAGGTACCTACTTGTCATGTCATGACAGTCATCTAAAATATTCGTTGAAGAATAACATAACATACCTAACATAAAAATTATCTATTTACACATCAAGAAAGCCGAAAAAAGAATCTTAGTTTATTTGTGAAAAGCAAGAAAATGATGGACCTACTTGGACCTACTAGAAAACGATAATTGTTTTTAGCACAATTTTCACGGGAGTGTGCCTTACTGGGTGATTTCCTGAAACGAAGAAAAATGGGTCACTATTCGACAGGATAGTCAGTTTATTTGAAATCTATCGTTCTACAAAAACGTATATAGATGCCTAATATAAGATAGTGAAATCAAAATAATTACCACTCTATACTATAACAAATTAGAATTAGTTTTCCATCACAAAGCGTCGCGTTGCGTGGAAAAGCGCATCATAGGACAGCCTCCTCCGTGATTGGCGGCCCGATATGGCCAATAGAATCGTTTGTTTCAGCCCAAGGGCGTTGCGCGCGCACGCCTACCAAACTTCTATTTTTGAATTTGAATAGATTTGAAACATGTGCGTTCTAATTTGATACCGTTATGTTGTTGGAACATGTTTGCAAGTACAGAGGTCTTTTATACTTTTTAGCAGCGAACTATATAACAGTTCGCTGCTTTTTACGATCGTGGACGCATTCCTTTTTTTTGTGTGGTGTCACTTAAGAATAGACTTATCGGGGCATATGGTATTAGTACTTACATATAAATGTGTATACATATTTATACTTACAGGGTGTAAAATTAAATGCGTTACATTTTAAACGGGGTGCTTCAGACCATCAAACTAAACAATTTTTTCTATGCGACCAACAATGAAATCGCGAAAAAAACTCAGCTGTTTCATACATTTGTGTCAAGCTCTACTATTATAAAACTGTAAGAGAAGTGTGTCTGTAGATTGAAGATATAAAAAAAGAGATTCTTTAGATGTCCCTGATTCCTAATCACCAATTTTAGTATTTTTTGTACGTCTGTTATTTTGTTTCTTCGCGCATCGCGCATTCTGAACCGATTTCGATGAAACTTTTTTGTTTGAAAGCTTATTATGATTAGACTTAAAATTGGGTAGGTATATCATTTATCTTGCTACGATGACGGGAACGCGCATACTACGTCAAGGTTTAACTCTATATAGTACATATTATTACAAAGCAATGACTTTCTACATATCAAGAGATAAAATTGACAAATATTACACTTGTTGTTATCTTCAAAACTAAATATCAAAATAAACGTAAAACTATAACTTTAAAAAACCAAAATCAAACAGTATGAAAATTCGAAAAAAAGATTACACTAAAGGTGGTATTTTTACCTATTGGTATTTTTTTTGCTTTCTACAATAAAAAATCTAAAGATTTTGTGTCCACTTGCTAATACTGAAACAAAACCAATTAGGTAAATACTAAAGATACACTTAAAATAAAATTTAGTAGACACATATCTGTATACAAGGTAGGTATGTAATATGTACTTACATTAAATAAACGTGCTTCGTGGTTGTTAATCCGATTGCAAATTGACGTTTGAGAGCGGAAATTAACTTCAAGAGATGAATCGCGCCTGGAGCGACCAGGATGACATAATCTTTCAATCTGATTATTATAATGAAATATTACCTATTTGATATCTACCTTTACTAATTAATATCCTACCTACCTATCCACGTATTATAGGTAGGTACCTAGTAGGTAGGGCAGAAGTACCGTTTGTAGCCACTGTACCGTTTTTGGCCATTTATTGTTTAAATAAACGATAAAAATGAATTTATATTAATAAAGCGTTACAAACTCGATTTATTTTAGTATGAATCTTTGAAAATTCGATAAAGATATGGTTTTAACACTGTGATTTTTTTATAAATTAAATCAAATGTCCACTGGCCAAAAACGGTACTTCTGCCCTAGGTAGTAGTATACCAAGCGAAATATGACTTGAAAATATAGGGTCCATCTTAATATGCTGACCCTTTTTTAAGGGGATGATCAGACCGTCAAACTGAACAACTTTCTCTATAGCACCAGAGTCGAAATCGCGAAAAAAAAATCAGCTCTTCCATACAAAACTGCAAACCTACTCAAGCCTACTTTTTTTCGCGATTTCGAAGTTGACTCTATAATGAAAGTTGTTCATTTTGATGGTCTGATCATCCCCTTAAAAAAGTGTCAACGTATTAAGAAGGACCTTGTATAACACAGGAATTGTGGAAAGATACTCGTAGCTTTTTCTAGAAAGTCTAGAGATGAGGGGATTATTTTGTATAAATACCTACGTATACAAAACACCCTAGATACTCAGGGGGTACGTCAGACCATCAAACTGAACAACTTTCATTATAGAGCCAACTTCGAAATCGCAAAAAAATCTTCTTTCCTAAATTAAAAATTCAAAATTTTTTATTCAAAATAATATCATATAGATAGCTTTATGACGTCATTTTTTGACTCTACCACCGCGTCGGATGGTGTTCCGTTGAGAGAAGATGCGGCCAGAAACTCTACAACACACATCTTTTAAACAAAACAAAATGTACAAAGTACAATTAAAATACAATATTGCATTACATAGTGTAAAATTGTCAAGACCAGACATTACCTTTGAGTAGAATTGGTACTGTAGTTTATCTATTTGTAGTAGACCTATACATTTGAGTCGAATTGGTACTGTAGTTTTGTATGAAATAGCTGATTTTTTTTCGCGATTTCGAAGTTGACTCCGTAGTGAAAGTTGTTCAGTTTGATGGTCTGAAGCACTGCCTTAAGTATTACTAGGGTGTTTTGTTACACCCTGTATAAACAATCCGTGACTAATCGGAACCAAATAAAAAATTGAACAATTGCAGTATTAGAAAGGAATCAGATATTATTTCAGTTCACTTTCAACTGAGAAACTTCAACGCAAAGTAGGTATCTTCAAAACGATTGTCTGATTCTATGAAAAATAATTATTGCCATACATACATACATATTCTCACGCCTGTCTCCCACTGGGGTAGGCAGAGACAACGGAACGCCACCTGCTACGATCCTGACATACCTCACTAGCTTCCTCCACATTAATAAGACCTTTCATGCATGCTCGTCGGTTTCGGGTAGATCTGACCAGGCCCTTCTTAAGCACGTCGCCAATTTGGTCAGTATATGTACGTCTAGGCCGTCCCCTTCCAACATTTCCACTTAAATAAATTGCCCTCGTCAATCTGCTCATTTGTCGTAAAAATGGTGTCGGTAGATATGTCATCAGAACATTAGATATATTATATAGGGTATAAAGTAATAATTGAATTATGCATTTTGTAGACTGTCATTATGATTTCATGTTTTCTTTAGGTAGGTATATTCACACATTAAATGCTATTATTAAATTCTACAGTCATAAACAAAATTCTACTTAATATTATGACTCCAGAAATTGTATTCAAAGTTATTAATAATATAACATCGAGACGAGATGGTCCAACAATAATAGCTGTATTTTAATAACCATGCCGTGTGGAACTCGTGCTGTGAAGTCATAACATTAATGTGTTTGGACACCTCATCCGATAGTTTATTAAACATCGACTCTACGGTGGAAACACTTGAGAGAAGAATCAATGAAAAATACATAGATTGGCGTCTTATATTTTAAACAGTAATGTGTCAAATTCCAAATCACGTCTTTTAAATTGGCTGCAAATAACAAATTAAGTAAATAACAAACACTTTTATATTGGCTGCAAATTACGAATCACGACTTTTACATTGGCTACAAATTCAGAATTAGTTTTTGCATTGGCTGCTTATTCCGAATCACAAATTTTGCATTGGCTAGCTGCAAATTCCGAATCAAACTTTTCCTTTAGCTGCCAATTCCAAATGACAACTTTTGCACTGGCTGCAAATTTCGAATTGCAGTTTTTGCATTGGCTGCAAATTCCGAATCGCAGTTTTTGCATTGGCTGCAAATTCCGAATCGCAGTTTTTGCATTGGCTGCAAATTCTGAATCACGACTTTTGCATTGGCTGCACATTCCGAATCATAACTTAAGCATTGGCTGTAAATTTTGAAACACGACTTTTGCATTGGCTGCAAATTTCGAATCACGACTTTTGCATTGGCTGCAAATTTCGAATCACGACTTTTGCATTGGCTGCAAATTCTTAATCACAACTTTTGCATTGGTTGCAAATTTCGAATAACAACATTTACATTGGCTGCAAATTTCGAATCACGACTTTTGCATTGGCTGCAAATTTTGAATCAAGACATCCCAAGCAATACTGAAATACCACTACTTTGACTACATACAGTCAAACATAAAAAAAAAATTGTCAAAAATATGACGGTATGCCAATAAATATTTTACTTGTCTTACTATGTCTTCAACAGCTCAATTCACGAAGAACTGAACATAAGAGATAGTCTCAGTGTCTCGTCGAGTCTACAACTACGAACCTTGAAAGGAACTCTTCAGATACTTCTCCAGAAACAACTTTTGATAAGATAAGGTATGATAAATATTGTTTATTTTTTCTTTCTTTATTTTTCTTTATTTTTATTATTTATTTGATATTCATCAAGGCCACTAATTTTGTTGTTTAAAATCCACACGGTCTTTAACTTGAGAAAGATCTGCTTCAATTAGAACTCCAAAAGCACCTGTAACATTTTACAGACATTTAATGCCTTGAAACTAAAATCACCGTAGGTACCTATTGATATTCTAATAAAATAATAAATATGAAATTACGATCTTATACATTATATTTCGATAATATGACGAAAAGAATTCTCAGAAACAATACTACCATTGCCATCTAGTTGAATATGTTTGAACTAAATTGTGTTGCCCAAAAGCTCCATTGGCGCTGCCGTCGCTGGTATGTAGAGCTAATGTTGAGTCAGATTCTTATTTGTTTTACTAAAGTCCGAAAATTATAAGTTTTTATAATACAGTTCATTATTTTGAATATTTAATTTATCGAAACTATTTATTTAGAATTAATACGTGCTTTAATTGGATTGTTACTTAGTTTGTTTTATTTATATTTAGTTATATATTATTCTAAGATCTTTGATATGAGTCCAATAAAATTATTAATTGTTTATTTAATTAAACATCCGATGTCGATGTTTTATTTCTAAATTCAAAACTGTTATTATGAAATGAAATCCAACTAAAACAAGCTGTTTAATCTTTATAACAATGGTGGCACATCCTCTTCCTTTTCAAGTTTAGTAAACTCATTACTGTTTGCAGATTTCACATAACTCCATTGAACTGCATTGTTACATTATTACAAACAATGACGGGAAGCTTTTCATTTCAATACAAAGACTGAAAAACAGCGCCCTCTGTCGATCACCACCGAAGAAAAATCGACAAGCACGCTGAAACCGCCACGAGCCAAACTAATATCCCCATCCTTCTCTTTCAAATGAAATGCCCTATCTCTTTCTCTTTCGCTCAAAGTTTTAGTGTCATGCGTCTCACTCTTATCGCATCGATCATTGATCTTTGAAATTCGAATGCGGTAACTCGAGCGGCGCGCGCGCAGGCCTTCGGCCACCGAGTTCCGTCCCGCTCTCGCGCGCGCGCTACGGTTACCGTCGTCTCGTGTTTCTTTTATTGCCGTTTTATTATTTCTTGTAGATGATCACGCGATTGTAGCTGTCGCCCGGCGCGCACACGTCACGTCTCGCGTCCTTGTCTGCCGCCGGCGCGGCGGTATGTTGTCTCTCTGTCTGTCCGGCGCACGTCGGCTAGCTGCCGTGCGCCGATGTTTTGGGAAGTGCACCCGCCCGACGTTCCCACGGTTCACCTTCGCTCGACTTCCTTACGAAAAAAACAAACAAGAGCACTTTGTTGAAGAAAATCGACGTCTGCCGGTCGCGTTGAATGATTAATACAATTATGAACGCGCGCGCTACCTATGCCATGGTGAGCTGTGGCCCCTACCGGCCACGTAATAATAGTTCTTTATTAGGACCACGTGGTCATTCAGGCTTGGTTTTGTATAAGGTCATAATGATGCAAACGATTTTTGGAAGGAAGTTTGATATCGAGGTTAAGTGTGTAATTGTAAGAAATGTGCTACGAATATGTAGAGCATTTTTCGTAGCAAACTACGTGCGTAGTACGTAGCATTTTTGATTTATGTTCGATCAAAATATTTTATCAAAACATTGCTGGGCTTATTAACATTAAAAGTACTGCATTTTTAGTTAAGAATAGAATAGAATAGAAAACTTTATTTCGACCAACTGAGATCATAATTTTGTCAGTAACACACTTGCCTATTGTTTGTGTAGGTAGAACGAGAGCAACTTATGCTGTTAAAATTATTAAAAACTTACGTTTACATAGGCTGATAAACACATTACACTTCCTTTGCGTCGCGCATTCGGGTAAAAAGTCAGCCAAAGGTTCCATAACAACTAAGTTCTATTTTGTTTTTTTTAGTTTTATATTGTTTTAAATATTATTTACTTACTAAATAGAACTTAGTTGTTGAAACTAATCTTTTGCCACAGAATAGATAATAGTATATGGTTCTACATACTTTTGCTAAATTTGAAATAACCGATGTCAACAAACGAATACAAAAACCTGTAAACTATTTTGCCTAAGTACTGGCTATAGCTGGAGCGCGATTTTTGAATCTCATTCGCTGAGTTCAGCAGTTGAAAATGTCAAAATTACTATGGAGATACCCTATCTCTAGATCTTTCTACTGCTGATTTGACTTTCAAAAATCGCACTACTGAAGTATGATTTTTGAAAGTCAAATCAGCAGTAGATAGATGCATATATTACCTCCATAGTAATTATGACATTTTCAACTGTTGAGCTCACCGAATGAGTTTCAAAAATCGCACTCCATTTCCCAAAGTTCGCATTGTTTAATCTTACCGGTGACTAAATTCTCATACCCATGAGTTCAATACGAGTGCCCCTACCTACTCGTATTGAACTCATAGGTATGAGAAGGCTTTTGTATGAGATTTAAAAACCGTTCAAGCTCACCGGTGACATTCAAAAATCGCACTCCTGAACAACTTTCTACTTATAACGGTTTGAAAATCAATATTAAAAAAAATTACCATTCAAAGGATAATACTTTTTTCGCATCGATTTTATTTTCAACCACAACTTAATTTATGAATTCTACAAAGTACAAAATATTATAGGTCAAAGTGGCGTAGGCAGGCCAAAACTTCGATGGTCTGATGATGTAAAGAAGGAAATGGACAACTGCGAGCTCTCCGTCGACGATGTTCAGGATAGAGCGAAGTGGAAGAAACAGACTAGGAAAGCAGACCCCGCTACCCAGCGGGACAGCAGCTAGGAAGATGATGATGACAAAATATTATATTTGCTTACGAAGAGATTTCAAATTACATGTGCATGCAGTTTCACTATCATACATAACACTATCACTATCAAGTCAAAATCAGATTGAATCAATGACTACATACATTTTTGGAAAGGTATTTTAATTCTGACTAGAATCTTCTACCGATAATAATTTTTCAACACACCTAATTACTTCCTCAACAACTTAAGTATTAAGTAAGTATCTAAAACAAAATCTAGGTCACAAAATAAAATTCTAAGTAGTCCATAGTGTTTACTTGTCCCACAAAGAACGTTATGATTCAGGGGGTTGAGTTGAGTGAGACGGCAGATGGCGAATCTTCCTTTTATGCGGGACGAGCATTCAATCAAACGGGGGCGATGTTGGAATAGGGTGGATGCGTGCGAATGATATTATACGTTAAAGTTTAGATGTGGAATACTCATGAGTATCAAATAGGTTGATATTATTCTATAAGTAGATCTGCAGCTGCAGCATGATGCGCGCGACAGCGCTATATCACATTTCCATGCTGGTATGAGTTGTCGTAGCGTATCAAAAATCTAAAACTTAGGTATGGATGTCTATGGGCTGGAATTATTATTAACACTTTTAACTTTTGATGCGATAACAATGCGTCAGTCTAGTAAGTTCGTACTTATTTCATGCTGACTTAGGTACTTGAAATGTGTGTAGGGAAAGGAAACATAAATGTAGCTCCTTCACAGGTATAATGGCAACTGCCAGACGAATTTCAGACATTCGGAGCATAACAAAAACATATAAGCGCTACAGAAAATGTTTTTCTGTATGTTCGCTTAAAACTAGAGAGTAGACCTACTAAACCGATTTCATGTGATCGCAATTTCGTCACTTTACATCTTGTAACGAAGCCACTACGGATTTTAAATACTTCTTAATACCAAAAATGTTACGTTAGAACACTTCTCATTACGTTTAATAACCTACTTTATTAAATGTCAAAAACCACATTACACTGTTTTACAAAGTTTTAATTTTACAAAAATCTACTATTCAAACAGTCTTATCCACACTAAACTCTCGTCCATCTGGCATGTGCTCAAGAAACAATATCCCTACTTGTGTATAAGATCCCGAGGGCGAGCGATTCCCACGGTCTCCCCCTTCTCGCAACACACGTGGCCGCCAAATATAATACCTATTGGAATGATTTAATACAGATAATATATCTAGCTACCTATACCTAGCTTTATAAGATACAGGAAAAATTTCTAGTCGGTGGGGAAACTTTAAACATGCGTTCTACTCCTCAAACTGAACAACTTTCACTCTGGAGTCAACTTCGAAATCGCGAAAAAAAATCTGCATGGCCAGACATTTGATGTCAAATAGATACTACATTACTGTATAGAACAGCATAATTTTCCCGATTTCTATAAGATATTCAGTTTGACGAGTAGAAATTCATGGTTACCTTAAAGTATTAGACGGACAAAAGATTTTTCCTGGAGCCCGATTGCGTTAAGTTAAAACATCGAAGTTCTATTCTTATCCAATTTCAGTTCTAATCACATTGTAATCCAATTACTATTCAACTGTGCTGAATTCCACATCGCGCTAAACTCTATGTAACTGACAGCCAAATAACGTCTGAGCTTTCTGTCAAAACGGCTCTAACGGCTGTCAAGAGCAGTACCGCGATTAGCGCAATACCAAATGTGTCAAAAGTTATGGTTCGTAATAAGTCCAATAGCAGTTCAATCACCGAATATTTACCGCGATTGCAGCCCTGTCATGAAATATTTATTAGCTTTTCTTACGTAGAATGAAAAAAAGTGAGTGTCATCAGCATAACATAAGCAGCAACGGCAGCAGCAGAGAGCTTCGCGGCAACTGAATGTTTATTATAAAGATTAATTGGTTATTTGAATTTTCAGCCAATTGAAGAAGTGATCTTTTTAAAACGCCTTTTGTATGATTAGCCACTTTCATAATTGCCCATTTTCAGAATTGGTAATACGGCGAATTGGCCCTTGCTTTAGAAACTTTAGATGGTTTTAACCGTTTGTTTGACTAAACCGTTGTAGCGAGACTTCTGTTCTGACCACCCCGAAAGGGATTATGGTCTTGATTTGATGTACGTACGAGTTTGTTAAATCGTTATTAATTTTAATTTATGCATAAAAGCAGCTCTTCCAGTCCAGAGTCTACGTAGCGTAGCTACATTAACAATCTATTTTTTCTTTATTTCTTTCTTTTTTCGTGTTCTTTATATATTTATTTTTATTTCTTTTATTTCATTATATTTATTATTCTTTTTTTCTTTCTCTTCATATTATTTCAGTGGACGGCGCGTACGAAGTCGCGGGCACAGCTAGCATTGAATATACACTATAGATTGACGAGAAATCCAAAACCATTTTGGCGTGAAACATTTTTTCTTCGCCGTTTATTGGCTTCAAGACACTTGACACTTTGATACGGTAAATTTTTTACAAGCTTTAGGCAGATTTCAAGGGCGAAAAAGGGAAGTGGTGAGGATGTAATCTGGGAGACTTGATATATGGTTTCATTCACACGATATGAAACGTAAGAATAGTGAACCTATAGGTATGCGTATGTATTGTATTGTATTGAAACTTAGAACAGTAAATCTATTGGTATAGGCATGTATTGTATTGCATTATTGGCGAATACGATTTATGATAATTCTATTTTTTTTTATAGTTCTTAAATCCAATGCCTACACGAATTCGCTAGGTAGTGGTACCTACTGATACATGGCTGTAAAATAAAATCAGACACATTTTTATTTCGAGAAAAATAATATTTATTTTAATTTATCAATGAGGTTTCAAGATATCAAGGAGGATCAATGAGGTTTTTGTTTTAACACAAAAACTGGGCAGTTTTATCTTTTGTTTTTTGTATTCAATTTCCTATTTATGTAGAAATGTAGAAAGTTAAATTACATTTCTAAATGTATCATAAATAAAACCGGTCAAGTGCGAGTCGGGCTACTCGCGCACCGAGGGTTCCGTAACACACCACCACAGAACACAACATTATTAACTTAGAAAAAAAACTTTTTTTGTCCGGGACCTTTAGCGCGAGACCGACTCACACTTGGCCGGTTTTTAGTATTTGTTGTTATTCTGTAGAGTTTGCTCTATAATCACACTAAGTTTGACGGTTGTATATGTTACCGTTTTTACGATAGAGTGTGAAGAAAAAACGTTGATAAAAAGTCGTTTCTTGTTGAGAACCCCCCCTTAATTTTTAACTTTTTGACATTTTTATTATTTGTTAGCAAATCCGCCGTAACAACGCACATTCTGTGAAAATTTCAACTATCTAGCTATTACGGTTCAAAAGTTACAGCCTTAAATAGGGTAGGACAGACGGACGGACGGACGGACGGACGGACAACGTAGGCTTAGTAATAGGGTCCCGTTTTCACCCTTTGGGTACGGAACCCTAAAAATGATACCGTATGGATTTAAAAATATTATAAATAAACTGAATTTTTTGGTCCTTTTTCATTTTTGATCATAATAAAAAAAAAAAACACACCGATCTTATCGCCGTAGATAGAATGTCGAGTTCGTCCTTTTCAGACAACCAATAAATAATGATTATTTCAATACATTGGTATCACTACGAACGAACCAATGCTAGATTTAATATAAGCCCAACTTTCAATACTGTTATGACTTCAATACTACGCAGTTAACCATTCATTTGACTTCACTACTGTACTCGGAATCTTATCTCTTGTATCCTTCCAAAGCATTTACAACTTTATTTCAAAGTAGCTATAGTTCATTCCAAGTTATAGTAGAAAAGTAATTAAGGCGTAGGCGGTGGTCTTAAGGCGATAAATGACAACACCTGTCTGATTTTCCCACAAGTAAACGGATGTCGCATGTCGAGTTATCTGAAAATATTTATAATGCACCTATGTACTGAATACGTACTGTGTACTAGTGTGCATTGAATTCTTCTAATGTTTTGATTTTGTAATATTATATGACATAATAGTTTAAATTTTATATGATTCAAGAAACCAGTTTTATTTTCAAATGATAACTGGTTTCATCCTTTAGAACAATAAAATAAGTATAAAAAAAGCCAAGGCCAAGGCCAGGTATATGCCAAGTTTCAGCTTCCTTTTCAGGTCTCTGAGAAAAACGCGAGTGACAGACGAGAAGAACGGCTGAGGTTATTACAATTCCATAAGTTTTCCATTATGCCAATTTTGGTACGGAACACTAAAAAGTATGATATGATACTATAGACATAGAGTATGATTTATATTTATTTTTTATTTCATCATCAGCCTAAATGCGTTATGTTCTACTTTGGTCCTACTACACTGAACCTCTACGAATAATGTTGATGGAGGCAAATTAGGAGAGGAAGCCCACCATTTTAATTTGGTAGGTATTCTAATTTAAGCAAGAGCAATATTCTGAATATTCTGACCTCATACCTATAGTTATAAGGTACCCTTCTTTTCAGTTTATTAGTATAGAGATTATTAACCCATATTTGGGTCGAGTTGTATTGCAGTTTAGTATATAACAGTTGGTTTTTTTTTTCGATTCTGACGTTGGACGAGAAAGTTGTTTTCTGGTTTAGTTTGATGGTCTGACCATCTCCTTAAAACCGTCTGCATATCAAAAAAGGACACAGTATACTTATTTTGTATAAAGATTGAAAATGTTAATAGAGGTACACACGGCGACACATCAAGCTACGCAAAACAAACATAAGCTGGCCGCGCGATGTTATACATTACTCTACCTAAGCGGCGGCCAGCTTATTTTGGTATTGCGTAGCTGGATGTGTCGCCGTCTCGCCGACGCCGTGTGTACCTCTATGTTTTTAATGTCACGTTGTAAATGGTGAAGGTGACTATCGAATATACGGAGCCAGCAGTACGGTCGGAGAGCGGTCCAATACCCTAAAAAGTTTGAAGAGCTGCAGTGGAATCCTACAGGACTTATCTAAAACAATTTGATCAACAATCCTATTATTGGGATGCGATACAGGAAACATTTTATTGCAACATCAGTAACTATAAAATATATAGGTACAGTAGGAAATAAATTAATTATACCCAACTACCACAATAATTAATAAAGTGGATCGACAAACAACAGGTGTTTAGTAGAATAGTCTATTATTATTAATTAGTAGCCAACGGAGATTTCTACTGTTGTGAAACCGGACCACCCAGAGGTACTAAATAAATCATTTTACAGAAGCCGTTGTTAGACGCTATGGTTTAAATTAAACCCTGCAGGCGTTTTGGTAAGGGTCTATAATATATTTATTACAAAACTATATGTTTACAATAATGGTAAAAGTTTCATGTAAATGTATATTTAATTCGAGATAAATTGAAGACATAGTTACTTTAGGTACCCTAATTCTTCTTTTGTACCAACAGTCGGGTAAAAACAAAAATAGTATGCCAAGTCCGCCACATACGGAATTCCGGACGGAAATCAGAATTACGATTTCGTATGGATTTCCCCTTCCATAATTGAGTTCGAAATTCAGGAGTTATCAAATCCTACAAAATCACAATCCTGATTCGGAATTCCGGATCGGAATCCCGTATGTGTGTGGCACGTCGTAATAAAGATACATCTACACTATTATATTACTGTAATAGAAGTTTGTGTGTCTGTACATTTAAGATATTTATAAATAAAGGTTACGGTATCAATGGTATAGTACCTCGTCTAGTGCCTCCAAATCACAGATTTTTAAATTTTTTGTATGTCGATTCGACCTGTTCGAGCATAGCATCACGCAAAAACTAGTAGATCGATTTTGATGAAACTTTTTGTATTTAATTGCCTATGATTAGACTTCAAAACTGGTATATCTTTTATCTTGCTACGATGACGGGAGCCGGTGCGGACGAAGTCGCGGTCAAAAGCTCGTATAATATAAATAAATATCGACTTACCTATTTGATACATTTTACCTACGTATACAGGGTGCTAGGGTAAACATTTGCATTACTTTGAGGGGTGATTTTACCCATGATACTGAACAACTTTCCCTAAGAAACCTATATGAAATTCGTAAATTCTTTTTTCGACTTTCCATACAAACTTTCGATCAGCTTATTGCGATCATTTGATATTGGAAGTCCACAATTTTTTTTTTGCGAATATTGTATAGGTTTCTTAGGTAAAGTTGTTCAGTATCATGGCTACAATCACCCCTTAAAGTAATGCAACTGTTTACCCTAAAAACCTGTATAGTAAATAAATACCGTACTTAATTACTTTCCGACTGTATCAGGTCGTCGACTGCAAGTATGGGAACAATTGGAGAGCAATTACAATTTCACATCAATTGCGGCGACCGCTAGCCGGATTGAATTATCTCGCGTTAGTCACCATCCTGCAATCTGTGCTCTCCACATCGTCAATTTGCTGAGGATTTACTCGGATTTCTAACTAGCTTTCGCACACCAGTCTTCGTGTTGATTTAATAGTAAGTTTTGACAGACTAACATAAAGTGTATATTTTCTCCTGAGTTAGGCACTGTATACATTTCTCTATTATGTAGGTAACTAGGTAGGTAACTAAGTAAAATAATCTCCTTTTTTTGGAAGTCGGTTAAAAATAGAGTAACATCAGTGTACCTACTAATTATTATGAATTCTTCAACATTAAATATGTATGCATGCGTGCATGCATATGCTCACGACTATTTTCCCCGAGTCAGAGATATTCTACGTTATTCTATTCCGTTCATTAAATATGTAAGTACTTATTTTATTTTGAATCTAAAGGGTCTTCAAGGCAGATGGCAGATTTTTCTGTTTCCGACCACCAAAAGAGGGGTTAAGATCTACAGAGATCTTAAGAATAATGCTTACAGAACAAAAAAAAAATTATGGGAGCCAATTTTAGTTTTGGTCCCATAATAAAAGTTGTTCAGTTTGATGTGTAGATTTTTATTTTCAATAGATGACTACAATTTCGTCTGCTTAAAGGTACAACCACATAAGTGACATTTTTTTCAAAAATAAGATAATTATATTTTGAGTTCAGAAAATCATGTTGTATGTACAGGTAAAAAATCTCAAGTTCTGCATTTATGTGGTTTTACCTTTAAGCAGACGATTTCACCCTGTAGAGACGGAGCGGAGATCAGTAAGTAGGTAGATCACCAGCACGTTGCTTGAACGACATAGGTCAGGAATGGATTAGGGGTCCAATTTGTGTAAACCCATTTTAATTGGTGTCAAATTAACATCGTGTTTTGGCAGTTCTTAGTGATTCTGCTTCTTGATATGTAGGTTATTAATTTAAGTAGGTAAACAAAAAATTACTTAAAACTGCTTATTATGATATTATTTGAAAGTTACACAATAGCCCTACAGTTTATAACAAGACCGTGATGAATATCACAATGAAAATGAAGCATTTGCCTAGGAATGGATTTCATTTAAGCTGATTGACCCTAAATATTTCTAAGCGATATAATGAGCGACAAAAATAAGTACAAGACACACAGACAGTGTAGACATTATATAAGTGAACATCGTGATGTATTGTCCATTGAAACAAATGAATCGTCGTAAAACACACGTTTATAGGATCGTTAAACGGACAATCTGCTCTTTAAGATGTTATAAATGCGAGGATGTCATCGTTGAGACATTTTGATTCGATTTTATTGTGACTTTCAATTACTTTAGTTTCTTTTGAGTGAAATTGATGCAGGCAAGTACTGCGTTTGTAATGTTTCGAAATGTTAATGCTTTGATTTAGCATAATTATTAGAAGCTAATTTTACTTTGAAGGTCTTGAAGTGGTTTAAAAAGAGTATAGGTACATGTACTAAGAGTACTAGAAAGTACAAATTGTAATTACTAACCAGCAAAAATTACTGAAAGTAATCGGTCCACCCGTTTAGGAGCCACTGACACAAAGACAGAGAGACAGACAGATATAGGCGTCAAACTTATTACGTGCTAACTGTTACGTGGCATGCGTTGCAATGCCCCTTTTGTAACCCGTTAAAATGTTTAATTCTAGATTAAATAATAGCCGCGTAACTCTCAAAAACTGTATAATTATCTTGTTTCGAAAATCTAAGTCTAATTTATCGAATATGTCCTATAATGGTAAATTCAGACATTATACGCTAATGATGCAGGAATTGGATTGTACTACATTTTTAGCCATAAATCCTTCGGAATAGCTTTTAAACTTCTCATAGTAATTAAGACATTCCCGTTAATTAAAATAAATGTTTCAGAACCAAAGTCCGATACAGCAATAGACTACCTTTATAACTTATTGCGACTACATATAATAAACCACAATCAATCAGTCTGTAATTGGCACATTTATGTCAATCACATGTTGGATAATAAAAAGACATGGAAACAGTCTTACCGTTATCGTTAATTTAATTGTCAATTGCATGACAATCGATGCAGTTGCGTACAGTTGACACGAAAAGTGAATAAGTGTTGGATTAAGAATACCCATCATCATCTCGTTTCATGTGAGCTACCTACGCTCTGGTTGGTGAAGTAATCGATAATTATCTTGTATAATGTTTTCAATCCAACCACTTCTTCTTCTTCTTATCGTGTGGGCAGAGCCCTGGTGTCAGAGTTTTTTCAGACCGCCTTTCGGCCTCTGACGTGGTTTTTATGTAACGACTACTACCACCAGAGATAGTAGCCGGGACCAACGGCTTAACGTGCCATCCGAAGCACGGAATCATTTTTCTTTTCAGACAATCAGGTGATTCAGCCTGAAATGTCCTAACCAACTGGGGAAAACGCACAAAGTGACATATCACTAGGTGTCCCCCGTGGGAATCGAACCCACGACCTCCGTATCGAGAGCCAATGCTCTTAACCATTAGACCACGGAGGCAGCGCGTCATCCTACCAGTGGCATCCTACCACTTACTCACACTCAATCCTACCACCTCACCACCAGTCCCAGGGTCTCCTTATCCTTAGTCGTATTCTTTAACTTACTCCTGGTCTCAGTTGTAGTGGAAACAATACACAAACAGAGAATCCCTTCGCAGTCCTCAGTAATAACGGGTAAGGGTTGAACCTCATCTGGCAGCACCGCATCGCCTTTTTCTGTCGCTCCATCCTTTTCTATCACTCGGGAACGTCATTTGCTAGAGCAAATAAGATAGACGAAACGCGATCGATTGCGATCGAGGCGATGCGGTGCTGCAAGATGACCCTAACTGTTCATTGTTAATCTGTTTGAAAACTGATAAGGTGGTAGCCTGGTAGGTATTTTATCATTTAATCCTTAAACCTGGATAGCTAAAAGTGAACTTTGCTACAACTGGGAGTCGATCGCGCTAAATAAATCTTCACTGAAACGTCATTGAACCGCATGCGAATCACAACGTTTTATACATTCGGTATCGTGCTAATAATTTGACAGCTCATGACAGCCGTTTGACAGATCGTTCAGACGTTTGAGGCTGTCAATTACGTAGTCAGGTTAAGCGCGATACGAAATTCAACATAGTTGAATAGCAACTGGATTGCAATGTGATTAGAACAGAAATTGAATAAGGATTGAACTTCGATGTTTTTTTGCGCGAAAGATTGTTGTTAGTTGTAGCAAAGATTCTGACCTCCTGAACTATTGGATTTCACTCGTGAGTTTATCTACGTGTCATAATTCTGATTGTATAGTCACCTTACCTTTGATGCTGACCATACGAAGGAACAAATAAATTAATTACCCGCGACGAATCGTCACGTATTGGACAGGATACGGGGTGTTCCGTCATCGAAATCGATGTAATTGCTGAAAAATGACCGGGATAATCAATGTGCCAGCCTATCATTATAGGACATAATCACTCCCACTCATAAAGCTTCTTTAATTTGAGTGGAACAATTGTATGCAGTAACGGTAGTTGAGAACTTTTGGCAAGGCCTACCATGAGTTAACACAAGTTCTTGTCAACCGTTGTTGGTGGACATGGTAAAGAAGTTTGGCGGAAAGCCATATAATGTGAGACCCAGACATATAGGTCCCATACATGAATCAAACTTAGTAGTACGTGTGGAGTGAAACAAAACTAGCAAAAAAGTAAATTGGTTGTAATCTGTAGAAGTTGGGGGAAAGGAATTCCTCCTTATGATACCTTTTGTATCAAGTGTGTGAAACTCATAATCTTTCTTATAAGATAGCCCACTCAATCTTCTACGCATTCATTGTGTTTGTTTTAATGAAAATTCACGATAACCGTACAATATTATGATAATGGAATCAAACGAAATCACACACACTATCAGTTGAATAAAGCCAAATACGTTCCGTAACGTCCAAAAACTACCTCAGTGATAATATTAGATGAAAATAGCTGTCATGGTTGCGTTTTGCTACTACTTTTTGGATGATTTGTCTATTTTACTAGTAATTTCTACTTTTGAACCAGGACTTCTAGAGATGAGGAAGTTTTTTTAAAAATGCCTTAATTTTTTCTGTTTATAATAATTATAACCGCCGTCCTGAAGGGCTTTTAGTTTTCGTAAAAATGGCTGGGTCCAAATTCGCCAAAGTTCTTTTGACGCACATTTTGTCAAAATTGGCTTTGTTCGAAATTCGATATAAAAATGGGAGTAAAACTACTTAACTGTGCAGTACCTATACTACACAGTGTCAACTCATTACTAGTGGTGGGTGGTGGGTTTTAGGGTCCATAGCCAAATGGGAAAAAAGCGGTACCCTCATAATTTCATCCTTTCCGTATACCACAGTCATTTTGCCACACCACAGCACTTTATGTTCGGTTCTGGAGTGCGATTTTTGAGTCTCATTCGCTGAGTTCAGCAGTTGAAAATGTCAAAATTACTGTGGAGATAGGCATCTTTCTACTGCTGATTTGACTTTCAAAATTCGCACTCCTGAAGTATGATTCTGTTCTGTGAAACGCTGTAATTATTATGTGTAGAAAAAATACGAAAAATAAATTGTAGTTTGTTGATTATATTGGCTTCTAAAGTCGTAAAAAGTGTCCCTCTAACATTTTAACTACGGGGTGGGAAAATCTGAAAAAAATAAATAAAAAATGCTCTAAAATAAGATTGCATAAGATAATGTTATGTGGATCGTTTTTGACAAATGGGACATTTTCGGTGACACGCAATTTTTAGTTTACATCATATTACGGATCAGGACAGTTACGTCCTTTTCCCTGAACGTCCATCGCCCGAATTTGACCATTTCCCCTAAAAATTACCTTCATCATAATGTTCTCATAGGTTCAAAATAATTACCTACTCTTTATCGCGTTATGGGTGTGAAATTTTACCCGCTCGATAATTCACCATGGAAGGTCTAAAAAGGTTTGAATTCCACCACAGTCATTGATGTTATCATTAGTGCTGTTGTCTGGTTCCCATAATAAAGATCTCGTAGTGTGAGTTTTCACATCGTTTTCAGGTGGGCAATATTCTATCTTCCACTGTGTCAAGTTTTTGCAAGCAATGAGTATAAACTATCCCGTGTCAATGTTCCCAGTGCAAACAACAGACAATTTCGTAGATTGGTGTCGGTCAGTGACATGAGAAACTTGCATAGTGTTTGCACATAATCATTAGCGTTACTTTGTATTCGGTCCTTCTGAAATAGTGCGCAATATTTTAAGGGAATGACTAGACCTTCAAACTTGACAACTTTTTCTATGGAACTAATCTAATCTAATTTTAAACAAAATATTTACTATTCCATATAAAAGTCAAAACCTACTCAACCCAAATATATGGATCAGTTTTTTGCGATTCCAATGTTAGTTTCGTATAGAGATTGTTGGATGACATAGTAAAAATCTGACCGTAGATAATCAATTAAATCTCAAATTGATCTTCACCAAATTCGAAATCGCAACATGAAAACTTCTCTATTCAGCAAAAGATCGAATACGAAATCACGTAGCAGAATTTTCACCATAAAAATGTTCGGCAAAAATCAATTGCGCAAGCGCAGGTGTGTGAAAGGATATCAGCAGTTAACTATAGTGCTGTAAATAACTGTTCAGTGCCGCTGAAATTATGCTGATATTGAGGATATGGCCCGTTACCATCGAGAATTGATCGAAGCTTACGTCTGAGAAAGTGTATGGTGTGCACTAAAATTGTAAAATAATAACATGACTGTTTTATGTATTGTGATCATTATTGTAAAGGTATTTAGTTACAGTTGTGGCAGAAGCCACGGTTTAAATGGTAGGTTAGGCTTGAGTTAAAACATTGTAACGAGTTCTTACCGCGATTGTAACCATTCGACCGCGTAACTTTGAAAAACTGTAGGCCAGGCTAGTTAGTCAGTTATAAGGTCCCATGCAGTTCAATTTAGTGAACTATACTCCACATACACTCCAATGTTATCATTGAACCGTAGCATCAGATTATCGTTTCCTTTTACTGGATTGCGGAGAAACTAAAGGGTAATTATGTAGATATAAAATATGTTTGTAAGTAGGAGCTAATAACTATACATGGGGGATGATCAGACCATCAAACTGAACAACTTCTTCTATGGGCCCAACATCGAAATCGCGAAAAAAATCGTCAGCTCCAAAAAAAACCACTTGAGCATGCAAATCTACTTGAGCCAAATGTATGGGACAGCAGATTTTTTTTCGCGATTTGATTTTGGTCCCATACAGAAAGTTGTTAAGTTTGATGGTCTGATGGACCTTAAAAAGTGTCTGCATATTAAGAAGAACCCTGTATAGTATACATATAAGAATGTAAGCCACATGTAAAGTACTTAAACACTATAATAGCTTCCACACAACCATCATCATCATCATCTCCCTGTCATCGTCCATTACTCAAAGGCTAATAACTGATACATCCATAGAGACTTTTTAAACTAATTTCTATCTCTTAACTACTTAAAATAATAAACAGTGTCTTTATGATGCCTTTTCACACTTAAATATTTAAGTAGGACGTTTTATCAGAATGTTATTAACAATTTTTAGCATCTAAATTGTTACCTGTCAAATGAAAGTAGCGAGTTATACAACGTACCCGTATCTAATTATCTTGTTTTATCTTGTTTGTATCACGTAGAGACTCAAAATAAAAATCAAGCACAATAATACTTGTCATCTACCGAAGCGATACAATTACGATTCCAGCAAAAAGTATTATAACTATATTACAAAATGGCATAGCGACATTAACACAAAAACTCAATATGCACAGAGACATCATTACCAATAGTTTACGCGTGTTTTTGCGATCGACCACAATAAGTCACATGGAGAAAATGTAGATTTCTTAGGGACATGTCCCATTGCAAGCTACACTATTCTAACGAGACATATTCTACTCCCCGTGACTTTTGCACCCATATCGATGTTTTTGCCTACACTATAGGCGTGAGTGAATGTATGTGTGTATACATAGTTATATGTAGTAACTATTAAATAATCTGTGGTAAGATCGAAAGAACAATCGTCAGTCTTCTCTCCTCCCCCCAAGTCTCTGCTTCGGGGACTGACTAAAGAGGACTGGAGGTGAAGACTTACGGCATAGTGTAAAGAACTAATAGTGGTGAGCACAGCGGTCGCGGCAGGCCAATCCTGCAGGGCGTGCGGGAGCCGGGAGGAGTGCGTCCCGGCTCACGCTGCCTGCGCGCGTACCCTAACAGCGAATTGAGTTAGGGTACGCTGCCCGTCCCCCGCCGTACCCCGCTCGCCGCGCGGCCATAGACTCGCCGCGACCGCTAAGCTTCATCACTTATTTTATTTACACTATGCTTACGGTATATTATGCAGAACGTACCAGACCGTAAAAAATAGGCACGAATTTACCAATTTTAAATACAGTGCTATTCATGGCTTGGTACTTAAAACGATTTAACCACTTTGGTACTCACACTTTTCGGTGACATTACTACAATACCTCTATCAAATAAAATAATTCTCTAAAGCTAAAATATGGTGACTTTAGAGTAACAGTTCGCCACTGACAACTCACTGGCTGAAGAAGAGGTATTAAAATATAAATTATATCGTTATGACAAAAGGAGATAGCCATCAAATTAAGTACTTACTCCCCGACCAACAATAACGATGTTCGCCATTAACGCTGCAAATTCAAGCTCTACTTTTCGTGCTCGCTACTCGATAGCGAGCGGTGGAACAGGATCCTTAGGTCGCTCATTCCCATAGTCAGAGAGCCCAGGCACAGCACAGGTGTCAAACGGCCCTAAGGCCAATTTAAATCGCATTAACATGATAACTCAATTGGAGTTGGAATATAAAGCTTTAGAGCTGAAGAGCTGTGGAGAAATGGTTTGTGTAGCGCTATGAATGTTACTGTGCTTTATGGAAAATATAAACTTTACTTAGTTGAGAAAATTATTATATTTTGGGTTCTTCCCATCAAATAAAACAACTTTCTTTATGGGACCTAGCGGACCAACATCGAAATCACATTTAAAAAAAACAGTAGTCCCGTGCAGTCAGCATTTGGATCAAGTAGGTTACTTGGTCGATGTTGGTCCCATGGACAATGTATTTCAGTTTGATGGTCTTATCATACCCTTATAATACTGTCAGTATATTAAGAAGGACCCTGTGTATAATTTCACTATCTAAAAGCTGGAAACTGTTAAATATGCTACGAGTGTGAATTATTTGAGCATGCCACAAAGCGAGACAAAGTACAGGGGTTCAGGAGTGCGTTTTTTGAAACTCATTCGGTGAGCTCAGCAGTTGAAAATGTCAAAATTACTGTGGAGATATGCATGTTTCTACTGCTGATTTGACTTCCAAAAATCATAATTCAGGAGTGCCATTTTTTAAAGTCAAATCAGCAGTAAAAAGATGCAAATCTCCATAGTCATTTTGACATTTTCAAACGCTGAACTCAGCGAATGAGATTCAAAAATCGCACTCCAGAAAAGCAGAAATCATCAAGCCAATAGCAATATACTAAGATAATTGCCAAGTAAAATGGATTATGTAATTATTCTTTATCTGCATCAAAATCATCGTTCTAAATATGAATGACCTATTTTCAGGACCGTGGAAATCGAAACAGATTTCCCAGAATTTTTCTGTCATCTAAGTATGCGCTAATATTTTCTATCACCAGTTCAAGTTGTTTTAATGAAATACAAAATTCAATTAAACAATCACAGACACCGAACACTATTTCAAATTAAAAAAATATATTTATCAACTGTCCAAGAGTTTTCCCATCCGCTTCTAAGCATTCTTAGCTCCCAACCTCACTTAGCTGTCTGCACATTACTTATGGAAATGGGTTCCATTAAGCTTGATTTAAATGTTAGCGTTGGTGCCCTGCCCTTAAGGGCAATTTGTCCAATAAGAGGACCAACGTTGTTCCATTGATTCAACTTATGACGTCTCCTAACTCCAGCTATTTTCGTATCTAACACAAAGGATTAAGAATTACGACAGGTAACTTCAGTTGTGGAATGAATTGTGGCAACGTATGCCACCACATTTTAATGCGTAAATAGGTGTTACGTCGATAAGGATCGTTAGCGATTCGGTTTTTGTTCAGCTTTGCTTTTCTTTACGAGTGCTGTCAGCTCTGGTGTTCAATTACACTTTTGTTTTCTGATTTCGACTTGTTATTTTTTGTTTCTTACTTTATTGTTGGCTAGAGGCGTTATTATATGGTATGAAGTTACGGTGCTAAGTTGGTATCGTTTTTTTCTATTTTTATTAATTAAGTTTATCGTTTTTGAAATCGTTTATTATTATATCAATCAATAGTATACAGAGAGCAAACAATCAGGAAATACAAAGGCACAAAAACAGGCGGTCTTATCGCTAAAAAGCGATTTCTTCCAGACAACCTTGGGGTAGAGGAAATAGTAAAAGAAGATTGGTAGGCGGTGTAGATCAGAATAACATAATATAGATAACATACACAAATAAAGTTATACAAATACAAACATACTGTTATATAAAATACATACATAATATAAATACCTATTACGAATACATATTCATACCTACAAACACAAAAGAATCATACATAAAATAATTCTAAAACAACAATTACTTGTCAAAGAGAGGAAAACATGATCATTATCATTATCTTGCTAAAATATAGATATTTGGTAATAAAGAGCAGGATCAATTAATCTCTAAAATAGACCAGTCAATCTTAGAGGTGGTGATGGTAGAATTCGTATTATAAGTATTTAATCTTTAATTACACATTTTGTTTTAAAACAGGATGATAATTTTCTCTCGATAATCTCTCAGATTCAACAACATTGTTGATAATATTAAAGATCAATTCAAATCAATTCTGAGAATACCTTAATTTGTATCTAAATTAAACGAATGACAAAGTGAAATTGGACCTAAACCTACGTAAACATTGAGCACGTGTTTAAAACTGGTAAGTTTCCATATTTGTGCAGCTAGCCACGTAGCCACGTGCTACGACACGGCCGTGCCCGAGCAAAGTTCAAAATATTATGCCAATAACCTACAATTGCATAACATTGCATATTTATATGCAAGAATGCGACTGTGCATGACGTTTTGACGTCAGTCATAAACTTGAATGTTAATTTGTCCTTTGCGCTATTTTTCTTCAAAGATAGAAATCATTTTATAAATAGAAATTGCTAAATGATCTAAGAGAAATAACTATGATAGATAAAGTTTAATTCTGGTTTCTAATAAACCTTACTATTTGGTTTCACAAACGAAATCTTCGACTTGACACAAATAATTCTCGTTTCAAAGGAAATGCATCAACATGGTTACGTGCGAGTGTAGTTCATTTGTTTTGATTATTTTATCTACAGTGTTCGGTTACACACATGCCGACCATGAGACTACCACCGCTCCGACTCAGTTGAAGTCACGAAGTCATGAGATGAATGAAAACATCATAAGAGACTTTGGATTTGATAGAATTGACATTGCATAAACAGCCAAAGGTTTCTCGAAGCATGAAATATAACAATATTTTGAATCGGAAGCTGGGGGAGTTTCTAAAACTGAACTATGTTTATGGCGTCTAAATACTATAAATTCAACTCTGTTTTGAAAACTCATTTAAACAATTAAATCGGAAGGATCAGTAGGTATGGGCTGAACACGATATACAGGGTGTAAGTGACAGCCTAGCAAATACTGAAACGGTGAATTCAGACCATCAAACTGAACAATTTTCATTATGGAGCCAACCTCAGGAAACGCGAAAAAAAATCAGCTGTCCCATACATTTTAGTCGGGTAGGTAGGTACAGCAGTTTTATACAGGGTGTAACAAAACACCCTAGTAATACTTAAGAGGGTGCTGCAGACCATCAAACTGAACAACTTTCACTATGGAGCCAACATCGAAATCAAGAAAAAAAAAACCGCTCTTTTATACAAAACTGCAGTACCGTCTCGACTCAAATGTATGGGACGGCAAATTTTTTTTTTTTTTTCTCGACGTTGGCTCCATAGTGAAAGTTGTTCAGATTGATGGTCTGAAGCACCCCCTTAAGTATTACTAGGGTGTTGTGTTACACCCTGTATGAGTCAGCTGATTTTTATTCGCGTTTCCTGAGGTAGGCTCCATAGTGAATGTTGTTTAGTTTGATGGTCTGAGTTCACCGTTTCATTATTTGCTAGGTTTTCACTTACACCCCGTATAGACTTAAAAGTTGAAAATAGCTAGTAAACCATAGTTTTCCATTGTTGACATCGGGCCAACCCCGATCATCGGTACAGTCAGATTTTCCCTAATAAGGCTGTTTAAAAATACTCTAGCAGTAAATTGACCACAAAATTGTCTCCACGCACCGTGCGGATAGCCGCATTGCCTGACTGTCTCCGTGGTCTAATGGTTAAGAGTATTGGGCTCTCGACACGGAGGTCGTGTGTTCGATTCCCACGGGGGACACCTAGTGATATGTCACTTTGTGCGTTTTGCCCCACTTGGTTAGGACATTGCAGGCTGAATCACCAGATTTTCTGAACATAAAAATTATTCCGTGTTCGGATGGCACGTTAAGACGTTGGTCCCGGCTACTATCTCTAGTGGTAGTAGTCGTTACATAAAAACCACGTCAGAAGCCGTAAGGCGGTCACCAGGGCTCTTCCCACACGATAGGAAAAAGAAGATGGCTCCTATTTGAGAGAAGTCCTTTACCCAGCAATGGAATGCCTCACATACTTTTTTTTAGTTTCCAACATAAAGGCAACACTATCTTGCTTCTTCACGGAGCTAGACGTGTCAGATTGTCGTTATTCACGTGTAAATAACACCTAACGGACGAAGTTCCCAGCTTGTAACATAAAACTAATTGCGCACTCAATTTGACCGTCAAATTTCCAATTGAACTTTGTGAACCGTGTTACCATGGGCAGTCGTAGCGTACTCGATTACTCTTTTGTATATTCAATTTGTTTTTGTCTTTTTTGGGAGTTGGTTTCAGTACTGTACTACCTACAATTATATTTTAGCGTTCCTTCTTAATTTCTGTGTCGTTTTGAGATATAGCAGGAGTTTATTGTTGACGATCTCTGCCTTCAATCACTGCATAATCTCATATTGGGTCGATGTCATGTCGTTTTATGTTCATATTTTTCAGCCTAGTATTTTGCTACACGGTTGGCACTACTATAAGCATACGCATAAAGTCAATTCACAAGAAAGAGTCCTCTTTATACCATAATTTGGCCAAGAAGTCATAAAAGATTGTCTATTTCTTTTTACTTTCAATTTGTTTCCACTATTCAGCCGCGTTACTGCTCTGAAAAATTTGGGCCACCTGGTGTTTCTTCTCTCTAAAGCTACAGATAAATGGTGACCGAAGATAAGGCAAAAGAATAGACATTGGCGGAGGGATTAATGACATCAAATGGAGCGCCGGAGCAGAGGATTTTAAAGTATGGAAATACGGGAAGAGACTACTACCACACCTTCGATCAATGTTGATCGAAGTACCACACAGTAGATATTACATTGTACTTTCGATGTTTAGCTCCCTCCGTCGCTAAATATGTTCGCAAAAAACATGACATTCGCTAGCTTTGTGTTCAGCTTTATCAAGTGTTGATTTAACTTTATTCACGCATTCGGTTGTAGACAATGATTCGGTCATCTGAGATCTGAATATTACCATATCCAAGTGAGAACCAATAGTAGTTTTAGACAGGATATTGCTCCTCACAGTTTAGTGTCGAGTTGGTGACCGTGCAGTTAACGCGGACGTGTGAAACTGGACACGATAGTAAAAAATATCACACGTACCGGTTATTGTGAAGCGCGGGAATTGAATCTGCTAACGCAAGAACTGCAAGATGATCGAAAACTGGCCACGATATCATCGAGATATCAAGAGCAGTTATTTGATGGTAGACCTCTTTAAGAAAGCCACAAGAGTCGTTTGGGGTAGAGAAAAAACAAAACACACTTTTAAAAAAATCGGTCAAGTGCGAGTCGGGCTACTCGCGCACCGAGGGTTCCGTCCCACACCATTACAGAACACAACATTATTAACTTTGAAAAAAAAAAAACTTTTTTTGTCCGGGACCTTTAGCGCAAGACCAACTCACACTTGGCCAGCATTTAGTATTTGTTGTTATTCTGTAGAGCTTACTCTATAATCACACTAAGTTTGACGCTTGTATGTATTACCGTTTTTACGATAGAGCGTGAAGAAAAAACGTTGATAAAAATTAGTTTCTTGTTGAGAACCCCCCTTAATTTTTAACTTTTTGACATTTTTATTATTTGTTAACAAATCCGCCGTACTAACGCACAATCTGAGAAAATTTCAACTATCTAGCTGTTACGGTTCAAAAGTTACAGCCCTAAATAGGTAGGACAGACGGACGAACGGACAGACGGACGGACAGACGGACGGACAGACGGACGGACGGACAGACGGACAACGTAGGCTTAGTAATAGGGTCCCGTTTTCACCCTTTGGGTACGGAAACCTAAAAATGAACATAGTTTGGGGGCAATACGAGTGAAATATTTCAGATTTTGTATTGCTCAATTAGAATACCTCTGACAATCCTCTCGGAGCATACATAGGTAGTTGTCTATACAGGGTCCTTATTAATAATGCTGACAATTTTTAAGAGGATGATCAGACCTTCAAACTGAATAACTTTCCCTATGGACCCAAAATCGTAATCGCGAAAAAAAAAATCTGTTGGCCCATACATTTGGCTCGAGTAGGTTTGCAGCTTTGTATGAAAGACCAGTTCTTTTTTTCGCGATTTCGATGTTTGTGCCATAGAGAAAGTTGTTCAGTTTGATGGTCTAGGACCCTGTATACAGGGTGAAATTGATATCATTGGCATCCTTTTAAACTAAGAGTCTACCCATCAAACTGAACAACTTTTACTATGGGAGCAAACCGATCGGAGCAACTAAAAAATCTGCTGTCCCATACTAAACTGCAATGCCTACTCGACTCAAATGTATGTAAAGCTGTTTTTTTCTTCGCTCCGATTGGTTTGCTCCCATAGTAAAAGTTGTTTAGTTTGATGGGTAGACTCTTAGTTTAAAAGGATGCCAATGATATCAATTTCACCCTGTATATGCCTATGGTATGCATGTAATATCGCGATATTGTTTGAAATATGCAGTCGAAGTAAATACCACGTTAACTGCGTAGCCAGTTTATTTAGTATCGTAAAAGCTATTGTTAAAATGTAAGTAAAATGTTAACATGTGGCCTATTGTTTCTTTTGTGGGTACACAATTTTTATTACTCGTGATTGTAAATATTTTGTACATAGCACAGTTTGTAGAGGAATAATAACATTCGTACAGATTTAATGGTTCCATTCAAACTGGCTTTCGTTTTTCAGCACTTATTTGAAGAAAAAAAAACGTTGCCACCGTAATTCCAGTTGGTTGTTATTATTATAGCCATGGTATTTTTAATACACAGGGTGTAATATTAAATATGTTACATATCTGCTTATGCTGCTAAGGGATGATTCTTACCATCAATTTGAACAACTTTCACTACGGAGCCAAAACCGAAATGGCAATAAAAAATATGCTGTTCCATAGAAATTTTCGACGGCTAACTCGACCCAAATGTATAGATATAGATTTATGTACACACGGCGACACATCAAGCTACCCAAAACCAAAATAAGCTGGCCGCGCGTCGGCATAGTAATTTCACTAGCAGTTTTAAACATGAAGTCACTTAGCAAGTCTTTTGGAGGCGGTCGCGTCGTTTGGGTGCTTTTTGGCGTGCCACGAGACTCTACCATTTTGTATTAACTCAAATGTGTTTTGTATAACGTCGCGCGGCCAGCTTATTTTGGTTTTGGGTAACTTGATGTGTCGCCGTGTGTACGTCATTAATTTATTATGATCTCATTGTGAATTTTGTTCAGGTTTATTATAATACATGTTATGCACATTTATTGTATAATTGTATTATTGCACATTTTCCGCAGACATTAGGCATGAGTAACGTCCTTTATAATGTGATGTGTGTAACGTTAGAGCCAACAGCTCACGCCTACCGCCACGCCTGCAACGCAAACACGGCGAAGTTGTGCAAACATCGGCGCGGGCGCAGCGGCAGTGTTTACAGACCGCGCTGCTCGTTGATATAGCTACTACTGGGTATTGTCTCGCGATATGAAGTAGGTATTGATTGAAGAATAAGTCATGAAGAAAATCTGCTGAACTGAATGTGCGAATAGGTACCTACTATGCTTCCCTGCCAATGCAACTCTGTTACAATCTGGATTGACTGCAGCTACATTAGGAGCCTATAACAGAATAGCAGTAAATACCTAATCTGCATCGCGGCGACATGTTTTTTTGTCTTTAGAACAATAAATTGCTACAATATGTTGTTATTTACTATGATTAAAAAATGCTTCTCATTGCCACATTTTATCAGATAGGTTCACGTCTATGGAATTTTATGATGATGCGAATATGTAAAATAATAATTTTAATTGTATATTAATTTTATATATTTTTATAATAATTTGTAATTTAAAATGACGTTGATAAATATGTACTAGTAAACTATAATTTTACTATTATAGACTTTGTATCAATCAATATTTATATAATCTCAATACAATATCAATATTTAAATCAAAGTTAAGTAGTTGGCTTTTGGAAAATTCTTTCTATAGTATTAATGAATACTTAAATTATAATGTACATCATTGAATGATAATATAATTAATATTTTTGACTATTGTATAATGTAATTAGGATGACTTTTGTAATTTATAATGTACCTCGACCATATTTTAAAAATTTGTACACCTGCACGCAGGTTGAATATAATTGACTGTCATAAAACTTGAACAACTGTAACCATATTCTATGCAAATAAATATTTGATTGATTGATTGATTGATCAATGAAAAACATCTGCAAAAACACGTTACGTTATTAGAGAAAATATAAAATTGAAACTCTGTCTTTTATTTCTCTCCAGGAAGCTAGAGAGAAATAAAAATCACCCACATATTTAGAATTTAGATTCATTCATGATATACTGTCAAGACCGCATTCATGCTTAATTATTTATTTCAAAATGAATATAAGACAAATATGTTTTTTTTAGTTTATGCCACTAATCGAAGCATGCATTGATAAAAGACAGCATTGAAATAAAATCTCTATTTTATACTGAGTTGTGTTTTAAAGTATCCGGGTCAAATTAAATTATGAGCATACATTTAAATCAAAATACGCATACAAAATTGCGTAAGTGCAGCGTCAGATGAATAAATAAAGTATAAACAAAATACGCGTAGGTATGAATATGAACCAATTTTACGCAACAGCAGCTACGATTTTAAGAAATACATTTGTGATTTTAAAAACTCGACATTTTAGTTTTTCGTCGACGTAGGTGGTCAAAAACGTAATTCACAATTATCATTTAAAGTAGGCAATGCAAGCAGACCGGTTAGGTACTCTTTTTAACGATACAACTTCTTTTAAAATTGGAAACTCTAAAGGACATTGTGTTAACAAATGAACACAAAACCGTTTGTATTTTAACGGAAAATCATAGAAATAGAAATTGTTACAGAAATATTCTTTGTTGTGATGATAATTATAATTATATTTTACTATTTCGTTTTATTCTTTTTTTAGATTCTTTTATGAAGTTCGCAAAAAACGTTATTTAGGTAGACACTTTGACTACTTATACAACGTGTTAATGAATTAGCGCAAAACCTCATACACCCCAACTGATTTATAACCAAATAATTAGATTGCAACAATAATTTCATTATTTTGATAGTTAAAATTTGAAGTTATTCGCATTTTAAGTTTTGAGGCAAAAATGATTTGTTATCATTTCAGCACTGAAAGAAAGCGCTAACGAACTCATGGATACATTTTTATAATCTTGATTTGATAGTAAGTAGTGTGAGTGTGCCCGTGCGGTGGGTTGTAAACGGGTTCAGTAAATTTTAAATTAAGCAAAAAAGTTATTTAATATTTTGAAAAAAATTACCTATGTTGAAACCATGATAATTCGATTCTGCTCTCGATTCTAAACAAACTACTTTCTAGTTTTGCGTTAATTCATTAACACGTTGTATAGGGACTAGTTACGCGTGTTCTACTAACAAACATTTCTGCCACTTTTAGCGGGGGGCGAGGTAACATGAAATCCGCAACTTTGGATTTTATTCCCCACAACTTTAGATTCTCGTAGACACAATCTCAAAAACCGACACAGTTAGAATTTGCAAAATATAAATTTAGTATCTGTTAGCCGTGACTTAGTTTGCGTGGAATTTGTATTACCTACGTATTATATTCTTCATCAGGGTTCAGGCTATCTTTGTACCAAATTTCATCAAAATCAGTTCATTGCTTTACACATGAAAATGTAGCAGACAAACTACATTTCTTGGAGAAGAATATTTCAGGTGTTAGTGCATTTTGGTAATCGTTTAATTATTTGGTACCTAATAATCTACCTGTACCAAGAAAATGTTACGATAATAAATAATTTTCGTATCAAGTGCTCTGAGTAAATATCAAGCGGTTCAATGTTGATTTTTTATAGATTAAAACGCGATATTATAAGTAAAGAGCAAACAAAGTCGCCTGCTTCAAGTCGTGTAACAGTTCAATACTCCCGAATATTCAATATTTGACTTCAATTACTTGATAGTCGATTTTTTAAAGTTATTTTCCATATTCTGTTCTGAGAAGATAAACTTTAGGGACGTCGAACATATTAATCAAGCAATACCGCTACTGACTCTGAAATGAAATAAGTACATATTGGCCTCGATTCGGACTGTGCCATTTATTCCTGTCACTTTCTAAAATAAGATCAAGAAAAGAGACAAAAAACCAACAGCTGACTTTAGTGCTGTCAAAGTGACGTTACACGCCCAAAAACGCTTTAAATAAGATGGCGTACATTATGATGGCATCTTATTTTGGGCGTGTAACGTCACTTTGACAGCACTAAAGACAGCTGTTGGTTTTCTGTCTCTTTTCTTAATCTTATTTTAGAAAGTGACAGGAATAAATTTAGTTAAGTCGTGGCACAGTCCGAATCGGTACCATTATATATTTTGTACACGTTCTTATTCGGAAACGAAAATGGCGTAAAGGTAAGTATAGGTTTTCGTATTTATAAAACGTTAAAAAATATCGCTACCCACAGTTTGGCGGATAAAAGCTATCAAACGTAACACGAAGCTAGCCGGTGCTTTCCGAAAAACATAGCAACGTAGAAATGGGTACATTGCTTGCTACTGCTTGATTTGTGTTTATACAACGTTGTCAGTAAGAAATCGCTTTTTAGCGATAAGACCGCCTTATTTGTACCATTATTGTTTTTTATTCCTATGCTGTATCTGTGTTTGGTGTAAATAAAAGTATATTTCATTCATTCATTCATTCAACGTGTTAATGAATTAACGCAAAACTAGAAAGTAGTTTGTTTAGAATCGAGAGCAGAATCGAATTATCATGGTTTCAACATAGGTAATTTTTTCCAAAATATTAAGTAGGTACTTAATTTGTATGAAAAACAAAAAATTTTTTTAACCCGATGTCAACCCACCGCACGGGCACACTCACCCTACTTACTATCAAAACAAGATTATTAAAATGTATCCATGAGTACATTAGCGCTTTCATTCATTGCTAAAATGATAGCAAATCATTTTTGCCTCAAAAGTTTAAATGTGAATAACTTTAAATTTTAACTATCAACATAATGAAATTATTGTTTCAATCTAATTATTATGTTATAAATCATTTGGGGTGTATGAGGTTTTGCGTTATTATCATTAACACGTTGTATAAGGCTTAAGGTCTTACTAGTTTTAAAAAGTAGAATACTACGCATTTACAGAAACCTCAGATTTTTCAATATAATAAAATTTTTCACTCCTTTTAAAATATTATTATGCCTACGCGTGGTGGACTAACACCCTCCTTGAGGGTAGGTGCTGTTGGACGTATACAGGGTGTAAAGAAAAGTATCATTTACCTTCAAAACACATACCCATCAAACTGAATAACTTTTACTATGGGAGCAAACGTGTAAAGGTAATTTACTGTTAGCTGTTTTTTTGTCGATATTGTGTAATGATTATTAATTATCTTTTCATTTACATTATCTTGTACTAGGTTAAAATATTAATGTGGAGTGTTGTATTGTATATTATATGGTGAACAGAAAAACTTAATTGTAAATAAAGAGAACAATAAAAAGCTATGTTCAAATATTCGACTCTACATAAATGTATAGGATACCTAGTAGGTAAGGTACCTACCTACCGTCCATTATATTCGATACATTTATAATTTAATTATTTAACGATACACTAAAACCGGCTTATTACGACTCAAGACTACTGTCAATTAAGTGTTACTTACAATAAACTAAGCAAAGGATCTCTGAGATTAGCCCCAGGTAGAGCCATATATCCAACCACAAAGAGCGCGCAGTAAAATAAAGCGTTAACTTAATTACCTGCTTTAAAATAATAAAGGATGTCGGTTACTTCAAAATAACTAATAACAACAATAAACTATTCTGTCGGCAAATCATTGGCATTTGGTACCCTTTTGTTTTTAACACAGAAATCCCGTTTTAATACTGTAACTACACCAACGTTGTTCTCGTGGTACTTATAGCTGTTGTTATGAAAAAATCATCACCATCATCAGCCTATAAACGGCCTACCCTCAGGGAGGGTGCATGGGCACCAGTCCACCACGCGTGCCCAATGCGGATTGGTAGACTTCACATACGCATCCGAATTAGTAGTAGCAGGTTTCCACACGATGTTTTCCTTCACCGTTTGAATAAAAAAAGATACGTGATAGAAAAAAATAAGGAGGCAAAAGCAACTCGGGTGGTTCTTCAAGACTCGAGTCCTTCGCCTCGTCCTTACGTCACCTCGTCAACAAAGAGCCGTGCCCACGCGCTAATGTATTCAACGCGGCGATTGATGAAGTATAAAATTTCTTAGTACCGTCTCACTCACAATGGAATTATGATAATTTATCGGTTGGCTTGTGCCGGCCGAGTGTGTGGGAACGCGCCCGGCACGGGCTTTCCCACGACGCTGCTCCGCGGCGAAGAACGCGTCATTCTCTATTAAGAACCACGTCACTTACGCCTGTCTTCTTTGGAGCGTTATTCCGCCTCTAGTCTTATAAAGTCGTAAGAGCCAGGTAGCGATCGTGAAGCGGTACTTACGTCGCGCTGTAAAGACTCGTGTTGACACATAGGACGTTTTGTCGTCTGGTGGTGTAAGACAGAATTGGAGTAAGTAGCGTCACGGCGGTTTCGACCGCACAATGGGTCGGTGTCGAGTCGACTAGCGGTGCTGGGAACAACTCACACCTTTGCAAGGTGATAGTCAATGTTATTGTTTTGACTGACTAATTATAATGGATGTTTTGTTTTAAAGGATTATGTGATTGTCTAATAGAACCTTATGTGGTTAAATAACTGTTGGAGAAAACTTACAAAGACAAATACGTCGTTATTTTTTTGTTATTTGTAAAGGGTGAAATTATTATCATGGAGAAGAAATAGGAATAAGTAAAAAAGTTTGGTACAGATGAGAGAACTCACTAAATGACAAACAATTCCTCGAAGGCACGATGAAATGCAATAAAATTTGCAACAAAGTCACTTGCATCGTTATTCCAAAACTAGGCCACTCACTGATCAAATTAATAAAATACCTATACTCTAAAAAGCACTATGTGCGACAATTTCTATTCGTCATTCTGGCTGTCTGTATGACCGACGGAGGCGATAACACGCCTCGTGTCGCGGGACCTGCGCCCGCGCCTCCGCTGATACCGCAGGGTTGGCACAAAATCTAATTCAGAAATATTTTGTTCTAAAAATCAAGAACTAATTCATATAATTATAATAATTAGTAATTTTTCTTTACAGCGTATAAATAACTTTACCATTTACCTGAAATTTTACTCTAGGTACGCATAAATATAATGATCAACTATATTCTATGATAGAGGTACAATTTTATTAGTAATGCTAGAGAACAAACGATTTTTTTTACCTGAGCTTTTATTATAAAGAAGTATTAGGAGTATAGATGCCAAGCTTTGAGAAAAAAGGTTAGGTGAGAGATATTATTATACGCTATTTAAGTATTATTTAAAAAATATAAGTCAAGGGACTAAAACTAAAATTGCATCCCTTCGACTATAAAACAGACTCCCTTTTCTGCAATACGTGACAGTGATTTAATAAATCGCCACGAGTCACCGTTAAGAAACGCGGGTCGTGACGTCATTGTGCGAATCCGAGGGGAGCGTCTTACCGCGCGTCTGCGCCGGCGGCGCAGCGCTGGGGTGCGCGTGGGAACGCGTGCTGGCCAGGTGCTGTCAGCTGAGTCCGTAAACTGCACAGCTGTTTGAGATTATTTCAAGTAATAATATTTTATTGATTTTCTACGAATAAGTACTTAGTTAACTAGTAGGTACAAAATAACGATCTGAATGTTAAAAAAAGTTAAATACAGTATCATTTCAAAATATTTGTATATTACTGTTATTCAATTTGAATAAACATGTAAGTACCTAAAAAAAACATAACTTGGTTTCATAGTTCTATTATTGCAAAAAATATTTCTTCTAGAAATAAAAATACATAAAAATTTTAACAAAAAAATTAAAACCGCCTTCAAAAAACTAAAAAGTTAAAAAATAATATTGCAGCCGATGACTTTCCCGTTCGCATCATAAGAACATTAATTTGTTTTATTGAAGTCGCTGTCAAGCCGGTACGATTCGCGACAGGGCTTGCATTTTTTGGCTTGGCTTGACACCGACTTCTATAAAACAAATTAATGTTCTTATGATGCGAACGGGAAAGTCATCGGCTGCAATATTATTTTTTAACTTTTTAGTTTTTTGAAGGCGGTTTTAATTTTTTTGTTAAAATTTTGTTTATTTCACAATTTTCAGTGGCAAATTCATTAGTTCGATTTAATAGTAGTGCTTTAAATTAACAAACGCACTAGTCGGCACTACGATTTTCGAAGGTTCCCCTCGATATCTCTGGGATCCATCATCAGATCCTGGTGTCCTTATCATGGGACCTCACTTGGGATATCTCCTGTCCAACAAAAAAAGAATCATCGAAATCGGTTCATAAACGACGAAGTTATCCGCGAACACACATAAAAAAAAAAATATATACGGTCGAATTGAGAAACCTCCTCCTTTTTTGAAGTCGGTTAAAAATAGAGAACATTGAGAAATCATAGAGCTTTGATGTTTAAAAAATAAGGTGTCTAACTATAAGTATAAGTACTCGCTAGCTGTTGCCCACGACTCCGTCTGCATATACCTTCAAAAAATGTCTTATTTGTTAATCCAGAACATACTCTATTTGTGTGCTAAATTTCATCTACATCCATTCACCCGTTTAAGTGTAATTGAGTAACAAACATCGAAACATCTAAGAAAACATCAAAACTTTGAAATTTATAAATTAGTGAGATGAGATTAAATTAACACGTGCTGGAAAAATATATATAATAATATTTTTAATAATAATATTTTTAATAAAGAGTAAAAGAACCTAAGGAGTAGACCAGAAATAAAAAAATCTTTAAACACACACAGATAAATGTATTGATATCAATTGCTTGAAGACACAAAAGTTTCAATTTCAAAATTATTTTTAGTAATTTATGTAAGTACGGTTCTCATTATTACCTAAAAAAATCTAGGCCCGAAAGAAACTAAAAATTTAATTATTTCTCGTGAGCGCCACCCCTGTTTTTATCACGGGCGTTTTGCCACAATCGGTGTAGGGCGCATAAAAGCTGCCCGGCGGGCGGCGCGCGCGCCATTCGCTCTCAGCCCGCCGCGCGCGCAACACCAATGATCCTACCCGCTCGAACCATGTCCCCGCCGCACGGCGCTTTCCACCCGCCGGCGCACGCGCATCCCGACGAGGAACCCGTCTCCCGCACCTACCAGTACCGGAAAGTCATGAAGCCCATGCTCGAGAGGAAGAGACGGGCTCGCATCAACCGCTGCCTCGACGAGCTCAAAGACCTTATGGTCACCGCTCTCCAAGCCGAAGGAGAAAATGTTTCCAAGTTGGAAAAGGCTGACATCCTCGAACTGACCGTCCGTCACCTTCACAGCCTGAAACGAAGAGGACAGTTGGTGCTCAAACCTGAAATGTCGTACGCTGAACGTTTTCGTGCCGGTTTTACTCAGTGTGCTACAGAAGTGTCACAGTTTATCGCCAACGCGACGCTAGCAGCAAACGCTATGCAGCGTCAGGGACCAGTGGATCCTCAAGCTGGTGCTAGATTGCTTCAGCATCTGAGCAGCTGTATCAGAAGGTTAGAGAACCCTCAAGTGGTTCAGCCGCAGCCGATAGCACCCAACGGTGTAGCGCGGCCGACGCCACTTCAGCCTATCGCTCCAGGTCCGCCGCCGCAGCCGCCGACCGGTCCTCAGCCTGTGCTGCAGACCATGCAGAGGACAGTGTTGTCTGATCGAGGGATGAAGAGGCCAGCAGAGGGCCCGATGGATGGCGAGGCGGCCTTTGCGAAGCGAGCGTACGCGCCGCCCTCGCCGCCGCACAGCCCCGCCTCCGAAACAGACTCCGCCCAGTCGATGTGGCGGCCCTGGTGACCACACCGCTCCTGATCTCGAATGCTCTCCATCCAGGAATGTGTGACCACATGTGTGATACACAAACGTTTTGTTGTTTGTTTCTATTAACGTTCCTAGAACCGATGTGTGTTAAAACTTTAAAGTTGAAAACATGTTATGTTTCCATCGCTTTGCTTGTTGAAGTTTGTTTTTAATTTAAATAAAATAAGGTTTTTGTTTTACGAATCATCTTTGTTATTTTGATATTCCTAACTTCAACGTCTTCCGCGTCGGTTTAAGCATTTAATTTGAATTTATAAAGTACCATAGAGTAGGTTAGCACGTAAGTTAAATGCTGTGATATTTGTAGTTGTCTTCGATGGTATAGGAATTAGTGATATGTGATTTTAATAGATGATTACTGTTAGGTTTAGATTCATGAGTGATTAGGTATCTGATTATGATATGAAAAGAATAATAAACGATTTTGTTGTATCTTAAAACGTTGTTTTGTTTCTTCTATTGACACTATTAACAAAATTAAATTCGCCACATTCTAATTGATTACTTTTCTACCTTGTTTCAAAAATTATACGACGTAAAGTAAATAAAAACCACAATCACTTCATAATTACGACGTATTGTAGAGAGCCAATCCATTATTTCTCTGACACGCCCTCATTAAGGCCTGATTTCCTCACAATCAAACCATATCTATGGCAACTAAATTATCTTTTAACACCATCTAAATTATTTCTTAAGTGGTCCAGCCTAGAGTTGAGATTGATTTGCGAACTTTCAGTACATAATTATCACTTAAACAGAGCACAATGGACAATAAACTGAATAGAGTGCTCTTTCATGAAATATTCAAGAATTTCTTTGTATTATTACTTAAATGTCAGTTCTCACGGTGTCCGTAACCGTAGCTTAGAATAAATGGCGCTTTTAAACACCACAGGTCTATTGTTTAAGCTCTTTGCTTACAATAATCATGATAGAGTTGGTCAAATTTTGTAATGTACTTGACAAATTAATTGTCCACGTCGTAGGATAGCTGTTAGCTTAGTTGGTGATGAACCTGACTGCGAGGTTCGAATACTGCAAGCGGCAAGGTATTCTGTATTTGTAAGTATGTAAGTCTTGGATGTTTATGTAATAAATTTTAGTAGGCATTGTTTGTTACCTATAATTTTCCAGTCATATTCTTACTTACAATCTTGACACAGTCATAATTACAGATATCTTAATCCATTGACAAAGAATATTTTTCCGCTTACGCTGGTAAGACGGACGGAATGTCAGTGTAACCGTGTATGAGATAGCGTATAATCAATAATCATTATACAATGCTTAATCTGATATCTGATTATTTAAACTTTCAGCGATATCTAATCTGCATATTAGGTCTAGACTAGATTGATTATACTAGAAATTAAAGATTGAAAATTTTTGTATCGGACGCGTCGTGAACCCACAATCTGTCAATCCGGGGCTGTGCTTACATCCAATTCACCTACAGGTACTATACCGAAAATGCTAATAGGACAGAAGTGCGATTTTTGAAAATCATACGAGCGACTTGGCAGTAGAAAATGTCAAAATTACTATGGAGATTATGCATCTTTCTACTGCCAAGTCGCTCGTATGATTTTCAAAAATCGCACTTCAGGACCTTAAATCGTAATACTCTTGCGTTTAAAGGGACGTGAACTTTTTAATCTTAAATTGTATTGGTGGTCTTTCTTGTACTGTTGGTCTTTCAAAAACAATAAAATAAATAAAATTGGTGGATGGAGCTAGCTCAAGACAGAGATGCGTGGAGGATGAAAGGGGAGGCCTTTGCCCAGCAGTGGGATAAAATAGGAAAATAAAATTTATTGATGTTTCATCTCTGTGCTGTTGCACATGACCTATAATTATGGTGTAGTAAAATTTTATTGAGATGGGACCAGACAGTGTGTTTCACAATCTTCCCGATATTTATGCATGATGCTAAAGAAGAGTGACTTCTAAGAGTGACTACAATATTATACTAAGTTAACGAGCTTTTGCTTGTGATTTCGTCCGTCCGCACCGGCTCTCGTCAGTGATCGAGCGAAATAAAATAGGTATTTATGGGCTACCACTTTTTAAGTCGAATTATAAGCTCTTAAACACAAAAACTTTCATCAAAATCGGTCCAGTAGTTTTTACTTGATGCTCGAACAAACAGTCAGACCAAAAATCTGTGACTTGGAGTCAAGGACATCTAAGCACCTTATCGTGACCCTTTTGAGGTAAATATCTTCAAACACTTTTATTACAGTTCTATAATAGCGTAGATTACCTAGGGAATACATAAAGATAGCTTATCTTGAGATGTCCCAGTGTTGCAAAAGGTACATACCGATTTATCGGTAGATCTACCGATTTCGGGTACCTACTGTCTACCGATATACCGATTTTAGGCTGTGAATTACCGATTTGTGTGAAAGCAGATTTTTTAGTTAAATCTTGAAGTATTTTGCCTTTTTTTTTGTTACCTTTGTTAGAAAGTTGGGACATTCCCTTGAAAGTTATGGATTGGAGTTCATGCGGAGAAATCTCGAGAACTATATTTTTCGATACAACTAAAATGGCACACAACACGCAAGGGTACAAAATTGCAAAGTGTCAGCATGTCTCAGAATTCAGAATAAGATTTTTTGTGTTCAGAATTTGATGGCGAATGAGTACCTACTGTTTGAAAAAAACGACCTAAAAACAGAACTTAACAAATATTCCTTAACTTTAAGACAATCTACCGATTTCTACCGATTTTTCGGCGTCAATTTTACCGATTTTATTAAAGTAAATTTTGCAACAATGAGATGTTGTACTGGTTTAGGTAGTCACCAGTAAAGAATATGCTACTCTCTAGTCATCAGACACATCTCAATATATTGCTTCAAACAAAAGAAACATAATTATAAAATAATTACTGTTAAAATTTAGCAAAACTCGAAGATAGAAGTTTTATTTAAAACTCAAATAATAATATTAACCAACTTTTTGAGAGAGGGAATTCATTTCATTCGATTTATTTAAAAAAAATAGAGGAAGAATTCGATATTTCAGACATAATTAACTAATATTTCATTAGAAAATTACTTTCATTATTAAAAATGGTAATATAAATCAAGCATCTTAAAAAAGGGCAAAACAATGGCGAAAATACGAGTTAGCAGAAAACAGCTGATACATCTAACGCATGCGTAGTTGATAATAGGTTCTAATGAGAGCGAACGTTGGCAAGATAGCTTGGGGACGCTGCGCGGAAAAGTTAAAAATGCAAGGAGTAAAAATTGGCGCGAGGAGGATTTCGCTAGCTAAAAATGAATCTTATGTCAGGGCAAGAAAGCTTAATTGACTAAGTTTTTACTATAGGTAGTCTGCGCATCGGGCTGTAAGACCATTTAATTAAGAAACTAAAATTATGGATAGTAGTACAAATGAAATTCATCTTTAATGAAAAGTAAATAGAGGTCAAATCTTTTATTAAGTAAATATCATCAGGCATAACTGAACGCAACTTTATTTTCATCAAGATAGAGCTCAATATTGTGTATTTGAAAGTCGAGGCAGGCTTGGTCATTGAGGATCGCAGGGAAATGGCGGACATCACGGAAACTACGGTTCGTGTGGATGCCACGGAGGTCAAGGAGTTCAGGGACGCGTGGGATTGAGTATAAATAGGCGGGAGTGATAGGAGATCGGGTCTTTTCTTCAATTTAGTAGAGCTATTTCCCGCGATAATTGTGCGCTTCGGGTTAAAAGCATCAAATTTCTACCATGGATTGGGTGTTCCTCGGTGATCATTTTCAGATGTGGAGGGAAGTCTGATTCGTCCCCTGTGCGCGGGGGGAGGGGGGTGAAGTTCGTATCTGGATCATTGTTTTCATTATTCTTTTACGGATCAGTTAATGCTACTAGGGCTTGTGTGGTATCGTTTTCGAGTAAAACAGATACAAGGAATTCATTTTTACTGCATAATAGGCATGTTTCCATACAGTAAAATAATTTTTTTCACGAAAAAGTAAAAACGATTGCCTTGATTTTTTTTTTAAAACATCTATATCTTTGGAAATCTTGATAAATATAAGAAAACAAAATTGACCAAATAAAGGTTATTTAATCTAGTTTATAAAAACATACCGACACACGGACACTTATCATACAACAACTACAAGAAAAAAATTCATTTACGCGTCGAGGTAAAGCAGCATAATTAGTTTACTGCGGATTACGAGTGATGGTTTGGAGCTAAACATAGTTTGTAACTTTATAATTTCGATAGCAAACGATTATTTGTTGAAAATTAAATAGAAAAACAAATTAGGCATAGTCTTAATTGGATATAATAAGGAGCGGCAACAATTTTAAAGGGATATAATTCGGAGCGCGCTCCATACAAACGAAGTCTGGTTATATTTCCAATATTATCCAATTAAAATCAATGAAATTTTACAGAAACAGTCTACAAACTAATATCTATGGTCGTATTGTATCAGATTTTCGTAAAAATTTATAGTTTCGAAGTTACAGTGCCTCAAAGATTTCCATGCAAATCTTAAATTAACCCTAGCATTGAAACTGTATAATTTTAAAGAAAATCGGGCACAATACAATTATAGCGATTAGTTTCTAGATTGTTTCTGAAAAATTTCATTGACTTTAATTGTTTAGTACTGATTATAAAATCAGACTTAGTTTTTATGGAGCGCGCGAGGAGCTTATGCTCATCAAAAAAAAAACATTTAATACTTAATTGTTAAGAATATAGAAAAATCGACAATTATTGCCGGCTCAAAATCATAGCGCTGAGCATTTGGAGTGCAGCTGCGGTGTAAATGCACCGACCAGTACCTACCAACATCTTTTGTAAAGCAGCACGATATTATTGACACTGCAGATGTAGTTTCTGCCTCGGGAAGAGTAGGTAGTCTAATCTAAATTGAGTGCCATTCGACTGTATCCTTCGTCCGTCCATCCCTAATGAAATGAAATGAATACCTAGCTATTTAGCGGAAGCTTTAACTACTTATAACCAAAAGCAGCAACTTAGAGAGAGCTAGCTGTGGCTTTTTCACTGAGGTGCGAATCATTCTTCTAAGTGCAATGGGCACGCAACATCCATTAAAATATACGAGTGTCAGCCTCCTCGGGTGATCATGGGGCAAAATGACACAAATCAGAGGCAGAGGCAGAACAAACATCTTTATTCCCATTTGTCGCGTCAAAATTGCCATGAGATAGCAGATAGATGCCACACTTTTCCTTGTACCTCCTACGGATGCAATGCCCAAAAAAAATTATAGGTAAAGAAAGAGAGAAATTTTATTTCTTCGAGTAAATGAAAATAGAACCGAATTGTTCTCATTCTTGTCACAACAACCAGTTCTTCCAGTCTAGAGGCAACAGAAAAAGAAATCTCTACGCAACGAATGGGAGTAAAATTCTTTGTTCTTCCGCTCAGATTTGAGTCATTTGGCCCCATGTTCGCCCGAGAGGAGGCTGACACTAGTAACTTTTTCAACATGGAAGATTCAGTGCAAAAAGGACGTGGAAGTGAGATCATACGCAACCGTAGACACAGATGTATCGTACTAGAACCTACTAGTTGTGGGTTTTTTTTTCAGTAAATTAGCTCTCTCTGAGTTATGGGTTTGCTTTCGGTTTTGTTTCAAGCTTCCGATAAAGAACAAGGTAGGGTATTCATGAATCGGTGGTGTCAATGAATTTGACACAATGCAGGTATCGGCCAATACACTGGCCTGCAAAACTAAGTATCGCTTTAACCGGTGTGATACGGTATGTGGTTCTTTTCAGGAAAGGGAAAAAGAATGGCTTAGGACACTTGGAAATCTTTACCTAAGCCTGAAGTAAATAGGGCCTTTGAAGAACTCAAACGAAATAAGTGAGGACTCAATTCCTAATAGAAAGATTTGTAGTGTTGATGTATGACCGCAATAGTTAAAGCTTCATTGACTGTCTATGAAACTGTGTGGTACCGGCTTAGGATGGACTACCCAATTTCTTCACGTGGGTGTCGCACTAGGCGACTAAGTGATAATGTTTTTTGCAGTGTTTTTGTGGGCGAGAGATTAGGCCCCTGTCATCACCTGACACGTCATTTCATCGTGAAACCTTCAACGTGAAACCTTCAATATGATCGAAGTGAGCCTTGCTACAACGCACTGCACGCTTAACATTGTTGTTGGTCGTTGTAGCAAAGCTTCCACCCCGCATGGGATTATGGTCGTGAATTTATGTATGTATGTATTTCAAGAGCGAGCATAGATATTAGTTTGTAGACTGTTTCTGTAAAATTTCATTGATTTTAATTGGATAATATTGGAAATATAACCAGACTTCGTATGTATGGAGCGCGCTCCGAATTATATCCCTTTAAAATTGTTGCCGCTCCTTTTTATATCCAATTAAGACTATGCCTAATTTGTTTTTCTATTGAATTTTCAACAAATAATCGTTTGCTATCGTAATTATAAAGTTACAAACTATGTTTAGCTCCAAACGATCACTCGTAATCCCCAGTAAACGAATTATGCTGCTTTACCTCGACGCGTAAATGAATTTTTTTCTTGTAGTTTTTGTACGATAAGTGTCCAACAACTATATGTTTTTATAAACTAGACTAAATAACCTTTATTTGGAAAAAAATTTTTTCTTATATTTATCAAGATTTCCAAAGATATAGATGTTTTAAAAAAAAATCAAGGCGATGGTTTTTACTTTTTCGTGAAAAACATTATTTTATTGTATGGAAACATGCCTATTATGCAGTAAAAATTAATTCCTTGTATCTGTTTTACTCGAAAAAGATACCACACAAGCCCTAGTAGCATTAACTGATCCGTAAAATAATAATGAAAACAATGATCCAGATACGTACTTCACCCCCCTCCCCCCGCGCACAGGGGACGAATCAGACTTCCCTCCACATCTGAAAATGATCACCGAGGAACACCCTATCCATGGTAGAAATTTGATGCTTTTAACCCGAAGCGCACAATTAAAGCCAAAATGTATGAAGAGAATCCTCTACTAATTTTATTCTGAGAGCTCACTGTCTCGCTGCCGGTTTTCGTTTTGATTTTAGTTAAATTTTCTAAGTATTTTTGGGAGGTTTTGTTTATAATTTGGGATAATTGTAAAGTAATTTAAGGGGAAGTAGTAAACTTTCTTTATTGATTTTTGGGATAAATTCTGGGAGTTTCATATCTTTAATTATTTGTTAAGTTAATTTATTGGGGAGTTAATATTTAAATTGTGAGCTCAAGGAATCTTTTGGTACACGATGAAGTATCGTGGGTTTTTGGTGCTTTCACGACTAGCAGTGCTATACTGTGAAAGTGTCAATAACTTCCATATTCATAGCCTGGCTTTGTGGTGCGCCGGCGATCGTTTTTTATCGACATAGCGATCTTTAGCCACCTGAGTTTTGTAACCTGGGCCAAATGCTGCTTGGTAATCCACCGTTCAAGAGGAGGATGTTCTTTAGGGAGCCAAGTACTTTGTTTCTGGAGTGCAAAATTTAGTCCCCTTTATTTATATATTTCACACACTTATATAACTCACCTTGGGGACTCCTGATCTCTAAGCTTCGGCCGCACGGAGTTCCCATAAAACACAAGTCCATAGGAACTAGGAACACAAGAGTTGACTTACTCGCACACCTAATTTAGCTATTTAGAAGGTTCTTCCCTAGACAACACGGGAAAATCTACATTACACACCTACACGATTAAATGTAAATGTGGGGTCTGCCCCTAGCTTTGCAGATGCCCTTACACCGGGGTTATCTTAACACTAGGGAAACTTCTTTAGAATAGGAATATTTTAGACATTGGTTAGATTTTAAAGTTCGCGTTTTATTTTAGAAATAGGCTAGGATAGGATAGGTAACTTTTCTAGATTATTGGGAGGGATTGATGATAGTTTTCATAGGGAAATCATATTTCCCATTCTTGTGCAATTAGAAGGAAAATATTGGTTTAGCTGATAATATCTTATTTACAATATTGGATTCATGAAAGAATGGTACTATGTTAAGAATAATTAGTATGAATTTTACATCATAGCTGTTGACTTGTTAATAGAGAATGTTAAGCATACTATTAGGAAAGAAAAACCTAATTTACTTGTTTTAGTTTCATAGAATATTTTTATTTTTATCCCAGTTGTCTTATAGACTATAACAAACTGACAAAGACTAATGAATGAAAGTAAATTCTCCTGTCCTCTTTATTTTAAATACTTACTCATACTTACTGAATTTTGAAGATATCACTGTAGAGTTTCTGGCCACATCTTCTCTGCAGTTAGGACCCCTAGTGACGTGGTGGTAGAGTCTTTTTGAGGTCATACCCTATCCGAAAGAAGTATTTGAGAAGGATTTTGTATTTTAAAATTTTACAAGGTACTAAAAGGGTACTAATTTTATGAGAATTATAATTATTAATATAACAAATAATCCTCTTGGAAGAATCAACTTGAGGTTCTGATAGTTCTGGTTTGTCTTTGGGTGAGCAAAGAGCAGCCCGTAGCTAATCTCCATACTAAGATGATTGGAGACGTTACACTTAAGATAAAGCTGAAAATATCAATGTTTTAACTAATCATGGTACAAAATCATGGCATTTATAATATAAGTTTATAATAATCGTTCTCCATTACTCCTTGTAACCGACCTCACTAACTAGGTTGGGGTGTCCCCATAAAAACAATCACAATGTTATCTAATTAAGATATGCTTATCATTTTCTTATAACATTTAATTAATTTAAAAATTTACACCCTGTATAATTATACTGTTTAGGAAAGAGTTTATTTAAGGTAAAGTTTATTTCTAGGTTCATTGCAGATAAGATCTAGGTCACTAAGTCCTTCTAAACAAATCTGAGTTGTTACTAAGCAATGTGGGTTCCTAGACGTTCACATCTTTTAGCCAATACCCAGTTTAAGTTCAGATCTAAGTTCAAGAAAAATTTAAGTCGGTTATCATGAAGTAGTACTTTGGTTAGGCATATTATAATAGGATTAGGTTTTACTTATCATTAGATTAAGTAGGATAGGTTAAGTTAGGTACGACTGTTTGAATTATGTTGATAATAAGTTTAGGTATTTCTATGTCTCTGTTAGAATGCTAGATAAACCTCGAGTCTGTTGCAACCTAGGTTACTGTTAGGCGGTTCACAACGGTAGTTCTAACCACTAGAGATCACGATTGGCCAAAACAACATCTTCAACTCAAAATAAAATCATAATTAAGTTTAGTTCATAAGGTAAGATAAGATAGGTAGGATACTTTTTACAATGGGTGCCTCAAGCCCAGGATAATGATAGGATAGTATCAGTTTAGTTTATAAGATAGGGAAGGGATTTTACAATTGGGTGCCTTAAGCCCAGGATCTAGTTTAGGATAAGGTAGGGAATTTTTACAATTGGGTGCCTTAAGCCCAGGATCTAGTTTAGGATAAGGTAGGGAATTTTTACAATTGGGTGCCTTAAGCCCAGTATAAGATAAGATAGGAATTTTTACAAATTTGGTGCGCATGACCAGGATAGATTTTCATTACAATATGGTGTTCCGTGACAAGGATTGTTAAGAAAATAGGGTTTGAAATGTTATGATTTTATTTTGAGTTGGAATCTAATTATTTAGCTAGCCTTTTAGGCTACAATTTGATGCCATGAGAACGGATTGCATTCTTGAGATTTAAGTATTTTGTTAGGTGGGATGTAGTTAGTTTTTCTTAGAAATGCGGGATAAATAATTAGTTTATTTAAAAATGGGGGGATATGCTTTAATTTTTGATAACATGGGTTAATTGTTTACATTTACAATAAGGTTATATTGGGAATTGATTTGGAGTTTTGTGGGAATTTCACTATTTTCACTTTATAATGGCAATTCACTTTCACTAGATATTTTATTGAGCACTGCATTGTAAATTTTGGTTCACTGGGGTTATTTGCTGTTTCACTAAGTTGTTTGACTGAGGGCTGCGTTTCAAGATTCCAGGTGATGAAGCAGAAGGGTTGTAGGGATTGCATTTTAGGGTGATCTTCGATGTTGAGTGAGGTGAATTTTCACTTTTCGAGTTTTCTTTTCGTTGCAGGAGATAGGAAATTTAGTGAATATCTTCTTTTCTTCTGTCATAGTAGTGTAGCGTAGAATGAAGATCTTGGAGTTTCGATGCCATGGGAGGACGCGCCGTGAAAGAAGCGTCAGGTTTTGAAATGGGTTCCTGGTAGTTTTCTTTTTCGAGTAGATGGTATATTCCTTGAGTAGATGGTTACAGGAGCGTGGAATTTGGAATGTTAAGTTTGCAATATCTTCTTTTTCGTTATCCATAGAGGCGTAGCCATGAGCGTAGCGTGGAGATGAAATTTGGCGGGTTCTTGATGCTATAAGGACGCTGGGGGAAGCGTTTTCTGTTGGATTTTCTTGTTTTCTTTTTTCAAGTAGACGGGAACGTAGGTTCTGAATTGAGTTAGATTAACTTCTTCTCTTTTGTTATGTTTTCGTAGCAAAGACGTAAATGTCAATGATGTAAATGTCTGGATGCGTGACGAGGAAATTCTTGAAAGTTTGAAAGTTTTACGGCAAATCGGCCATGTTTTCTTTAAGCTTTGTTTTGTAAGTTTTGTTGTTTGAAAGGAATGAATGAACGGAACGGAAGTTGATAAATTCTGAACGTATAAAAATTCTATTGGTTGATTGCAAAGTTCATTAGGACTACGTCTAATTTGATTGGCTAATAAGTACCTAAGCTAAGCGGCCAATAAGCGACATGTCCAAGGGTGGAGAATAAAATTGTCATGATACTTACTTTTAAAGCCAAAATTAGAATTTTAAATTATTATTTAAATAATGTAAAACTAAAATAAATCGAATTACTATTTGTGATTTACAACCGAATATTCAAATAATTCGAAATGTTTGTTATATTTTATTAAGTAGGTAAACGAATTGAATGACTGATTGATTGAAAGATTGATTGAATGAATCATTGGCGTTTCCTGTGAATAGGTGGTTCATGGGTGGTTTGTTGTAGTGTAGTAAAAGTTTAGATTACTAGATGGCGCTGGTTGTTTCAAATGATACTATTATAATTATCTTAGAATCGGATTTACGTATAATTTTGTTGTCCAAATTAGTCAGTAATTATGCTAAATAGATAAAAGAGGTAGCTCATTTATTTTATAATGGGAATAAGAAGTTAAAAGGGGAAATTTAAGAATTTCTTAGGTTTAAATTGATTTTAGGCATAGGAAGTTTCGCAATAGAGCTTGGTAGATGGCGCTAGTTGTCCAAAAAAAAAAAAAAACTTCAAAAGAACTAAGACGTACAGGAAACGGATAACAAGATTATTTTGTTTTTATTTTAATTAAACTAGAGTTTTGATTCAATAACGGTATACAAAACTGAACTTTCTTATAGTACAGTATTTTAGAATGATAAAATAGAAAGGGATTTTATGTTTTCATAATTTTAGAAAGAAAAGGGACACTAAAATCATGCTAGACAACTTTAAGATAAAATGAAAACAATTTAGACAACCTTGTGGAATGTAATCAATCCTAGTTCAGTTCGGTGGACCTACGAGTGCAATGGAACTCGAAGTTCTCACAACGTAGTGATTATATTCTCTTTGGTTCTCACTAGAAAGTCGTGCTAAAATATTAGTTTAGTAATGTCAAATCCAAAAAGCCTAGACTGTCTAAAACGCAGCTTTCTTAAGTGAAGAAGCAGTGTAGTGTTGATACTCACCATATTTTCAGCCTTTTATTTACGGTTTCTGAACGAATTTCTGCTTTCCGGACGTGAAACCATCTGTCATGCATTTGTCAAGTGTCTGTCACAAGGCGGCGCGATAAAAGTTTTCAATTTGATAATTTTAGTGTAAAAAGTGGGAAAAAAAGTTACAAAGTGTGTGCCAAAGTAGTGTATTTGTGCAGTGCACAGTAGTTCTACATTAATATGAGTGATGATAACGAAACACTAATTGCTCAAAACATCGAGGTTGGCGGACCCGATGCATCGAGTTCAGATTCTTCTACCTCTTTTCCGAAAGTGAGAGGCCCTTCTATAAGAGGAAAACATGATCCACGGATCGCCCTCATCAGTCAGGTCGGTTATTTATCAAATATCTTTATGCAGAATCTGAGTCAGGTCGTGCTAAAATAGGATTTTAGGTAGCATAGCATCATAGCATATACTCACAACAGTGTTTCTCGAGGGGGTGGTCAGACATATTTAGTTAGTTTAGTTTAGGTCTTGTAGTTAAATAAAAATAATATAGTAAAATGAAGTTTGTCTGTGTTAGAATAGGTACAACAAACGATTCAATGGGGAATAATGTGATTGAAGTTAGTAGTTTAGGACTATTTTAAAGTAAGTGTGGGAAACTAAAAGCATATCATATTAGGAAATAGTAACATGAGCTAGAGCTGAGCTGCGTTCCGAACCTACACCCTATGTGCACCCAGAGTGTACCCCGAGCGTAACTTTTCACACTAAATGACGTACAGAGCCTCGGTGAAAGACGTTCTACCAAAGAGCGAGTTGAAAAAAAAAACAGCCGCATCCAAACGTCCTAAATGTAGCCACGATCCATTTAATAGAGCTTAGAGATAACATAGGGAGTGAAAGAGAATTATAAGTTTTGAGTCAAATGTACCTAATCAAATAAAAAGAAAATTAGATAAAAATGAAATTGAATATTATGTTTCAAACATTATTGACTTTTAAACATGTTACAGCCATCTTGTGCTATTGGATAACGCATTTACCTGGTTTGGAAGAGTGCGGGTTCGAATCCTGCCTGAGTATGATTTTTTCAATCGTTAATTTGAATATTATGTTGTCTATTTTTATCCTAGAAGTTAAGAACAAGAACCTTTTTGTCAGAGATTGATCAATGAGAGTTTGTTAATTGGGATTGAGGTGTCATTGTCATAGTTTAAACTACCTGAATTTTAAAGTAAAATATTTATAATAAGGGGTAAAAGTATCTAAGTATGTTGTCACCAATTAAGATTTTAATTTAACTAAATTATAGAAATAGGGTTGTTAAGATGATTGTACATTAAGATTAATAGGCAGGAACATTATTATAGGTTTAAATAAATAAGACATGGGGAAGGAGGGTTTGTTATGTTTTGAATCATAAATTAGTTAATTTCAATGCTGAGTAAATCAAGTGTGGAAAACAATAATTAATAAAGCAAATAATAATAATTTTATTCAGTCATAGTCATTTTTTATGAACAAAAGTAGGATTATCTTATACTTATAGGATTCTTTTTTTTAGGAAGAGTTTTTATACCAAGTACTTCAAAACTTCAAAAGTCATTCAAAAGGATTTCAGAATTTTTTTTATAAAATAAAACTTAATTATAATGGGCAGGTACAACCTGAAATAAAAGTGATAGCAGAAAGTTTTATGATAACTGTCAGTAAATAAAACAGTATAGTATAGTCACAGCCCGGACACTGCGTACAGGAATTTGGGGTTGACAGGATGACGTCAGCACATGCAAAATCAAAGAAATTGAACCTTAGGTCTTCTTCGTTGGTAACAAGTAGCTAGTGCGAGGTAAGCAGAGTGCGATAGAGAGATGAGGTAAAAAGTTGTTGGAAGGAAAGGTAGGGTCCGTACTGTGTATGGTAGTTGATGCTCTATCTTATATTGTGGTATAGTTATAGAATAGGCATAGGAAAAGAAAGATTATAGAAGGATTTGAAATGTAAATGATTGTGAGAGTGAGACGGGATTATACATTGGACTTAGTGAGTGAGTGGGAGAGTGTCTGTGATGCTTGTCTTTATTTGTACTATATGCTTTGTTTGTGATGATGATGTGGGATGAGGTAAGTTTGAAGGGTCTACATTAGTTAAGAAGAGGGTCAAAAATTTTCATACATGTTTGTATTTGTCTCTGTCTTTATCTGCAAAGTATGGTCGGTGAATTTGAAGTGAAAAAAAAAAACAAAATTCTTAGCTAACAAGTATAGAGTACAAGAATGGTTTAGGAGTGTTATTTATCATTCGGTCGCACTAGTGATGGTCGTTCATATGGAATAAAGTAGTTGTCAGTAGAATGAGTGATGTTTTGAAGCCGAGTCAACTTGGATCCAGTTAGAGGTCTGCGCTATATCTTTATTTTAGAGTTGTTATTTGCTAGAATTTCTTAAAATGGTGGGATATTTTAATAGTAACGAGTCTGCGCCAGGAGAGTTATTACTACTTAGTTTAGTTATTGTTAGTTTAAAATTAATCCTAGTGTAGGGTTCTCTAGACTTAAGTATTGGTTCGGGGTTCTATCACTCGCGTATGTTGACTGCAATGGAAGTCTGTAGCATCATGTATCTCATGACATGAGACGCTAATAATATTAGGTTTTCATACACTATTGTGTTAGCACACTTCCGGTAATAGATGGGGTTTGAAATAAAAGTACAAAAATAATTAGTCTAGTACTTTCGCGCGTTTGATTTAATACTTGCTCATTATAATAAATATACTTTTTGGTATATGTTAATGTTTTAGTAGTTATGTTAGATACATCTAATGGACAATCATGCGTAAGGAGTCGAAGATAGGGGGGGAAGCATTTTCCGGACTTCTCTGTCTGCGTGTCATAATATCTAGGCAGAGAAAATTGTGGGGTTGTCATATAGGGTAGTTGATAAGTTGATAACATCTAAGTATGAATATGTTTTATGTTATAGAAGTAAGTTAGAATTAATTGAAGTCAGGAGGAATGTATGTAGATGCTTCAAGTTTCAAGGGGTTCGAAGACTGAACATTAATTTGAATAAGCTGCTATCAAGAGTCGAAGTCGGGGTCTGAGCTTAGTAAAATACAGGAGGGTTCAGGTGACATTTATTTTTTCGAAAAAAAAGATTATGGATAGGGGGGAAGTGCGTCTTTCAGGGAGTACCTAAGTTATTTAGGAAGAGAATGTGTTTAGTGAGAGATGCCAGATTTCCTAATTATGATGATTTTTAGGTAACCGGTTAATTGTACTATTTTGAAAAAAAAATTACCAAGCGAAGCGAACTCAAAGGTGTGATGCGCCTGCCTTAGATGTCCTTAACTGTTTTGTACATCTTAAAATTTATTATTTTGGGGTATTCTCATTTATACCTACTATTATAATATATTTTATATTATTACTGTCAGATTGCCGAGACATGGGGTTGTTGCGTGACTTTTAGAGAATTTCACTGCTAATAGGATTATTTACACAATAGGCTAGGTTAAGGTTAAGCATTAAAGTAAAGGGGAAATGTTAAAGATAGCTACTGTGGGATCGCGATTTTATTATCTTTTCGAATAAAAACAATAATTAAAATAAAACCTTAATTTAATAATTAAAATAATAGTAAAACCTAGAACTTCGATAAAATAAAATTAAAATAAATATAAGGAAACGGACAATCACAGAAGAGTTAGCTGTTAGGCTGATTCCACTTGCCTCCTAGAAAATTAAGTTGAACTGTCAAGGTCAAACTCAAATAGATTAGATTCGCGGAAGAATTTTTATTAGTAAACAATAATAAATAAAAAAAAATATATAATAAAATGATAATTTAAGAGTTATATTGGACATAAAGGTTGAAGTAATATGTGATTGATGGTGACTAGAGTTATTAATTATTGGGATAATCGGGAATGGGGGAAGTAAATGTTCGAATTTCAAAAGGTATTTGAATCATTTATTATAGCTTGATTTAGAACCTCTTTACAATGTAAAGATGTCTTGTTCGGGATAAATTATATTTCTTTTACCTTTCGTTTCATTGATCTGTTGATTTCATTGGGGTTTTGATTGTAATGCAAAAGAGATGAATGTGGAAAAAAAAAAGTATGTTGACAAGCAGAATGTTTATGAGACATTTAAATCTTTATACTATATTATATTTTATATTATATTATAAAAAAAAAAAACTTATTAGTATGTGGAAAGTGGGCCTTTTGGAATTAGCAGAAATCAGGGACATGAAAATTAGGTTATTTGTATTCTGACTTGGACACATTACACCATACAAAAAGATTTCTTGTGTAGATCTGTTAGGAGGGTTTTAGTTGTCGCGACAGTTGTTTTTAATGGCTGGGACGATGATTAAGATTATTAATTAGTTACAGTAGAGAATACTGTCCACAAGAAGGCTTTTACTCCACTGGTAGGATATGCAAATACGAGAACACTCTACATTCTCCGTGCTTTTATTGGTTGTGAGACGGGAGAGAGTTTAGTGTGAGTTATGTTAATTGGTGCACAGATATTTTTGGAGGCTGTTAAATTAGTTAGGGAAACGGGGACTTATCGGGCACCCATATACTCAATTTCGCATAGAAAGAGATCGGTAATGGAATGTCTGGTTTGTTATCACAGGATTGTTGTATCTCACAAATACGATCCCTAGTCAGAACTGACGAAGTAGGCTGAAGCTAATTTTTGGGCATTAATTGATACTTATGTTGAAGCACTAAAAGTTATTTCTCTTATGATTGGTATTTGTGCGGTTTAAATACACACCACACTGAGAACATTTCAAGGAAGAATATAAATAAACTATTTTATTGTTACTATTTTAAGTTAAGGAAAATTTAACTCCGATTGAAATCCGAACCAATCTGATCAGCGAGTGAGATTCAAAAAATGGCACTCCTGTTTGATCTGATTTTTATCTGCGTAAATTTTGGGGGAAGAAATGTACTGGTTTAGGTAGTCACCAGTAAAGAATATGCTACTCTCTAGTCATCAGACACATCTCAATATATTGCTTCAAACAAAAGAAACATAATTATAAAATAATTACTGTTAAAATTTAGCAAAACTCGAAGATAGAAGTTTTATTTAAAACTCAAATAATAATATTAACCATCTTTTTGAGAGAGGGAATTCATTTCATTCGATTTATTTAAAAAAAATAGAGGAAGAATTCGATATTTCAGACATAATTAACTAATATTTCATTAGAAAATTACTTTCATTATTAAAAATGGTAATATAAATCAAGCATCTTAAAAAAGGGCAAAACAATGGCGAAAATACGAGTTAGCAGAAAACAGCTGATACATCTAACGCATGCGTAGTTGATAATAGGTTCTAATGAGAGCGAACGTTGGCAAGATAGCTTGGGGACGCTGCGCGGAAAAGTTAAAAATGCAAGGAGTAAAAATTGGCGCGAGGAGGATTTCGCTAGCTAAAAATGAATCTTATGTCAGGGCAAGAAAGCTTAATTGACTAAGTTTTTACTATAGGTAGTCTGCGCATCGGGCTGTAAGACCATTTAATTAAGAAACTAAAATTATGGATAGTAGTACAAATGAAATTCATCTTTAATGAAAAGTAAATAGAGGTCAAATCTTTTATTAAGTAAATATCATCAGGCATAACTGAACGCAACTTTATTTTCATCAAGATAGAGCTCAATATTGTGTATTTGAAAGTCGAGGCAGGCTTGGTCATTGAGGATCGCAGGGAAATGGCGGACATCACGGAAACTACGGTTCGTGTGGATGCCACGGAGGTCAAGGAGTTCAGGGACGCGTGGGATTGAGTATAAATAGGCGGGAGTGATAGGAGATCGGGTCTTTTCTTCAATTTTATTCTGAGAGCTCACTGTCTCGCTGCCGGTTTTCGTTTTGATTTTAGTTAAATTTTCTAAGTATTTTTGGGAGGTTTTGTTTATAATTTGGGATAATTGTAAAGTAATTTAAGGGGAAGTAGTAAACTTTCTTTATTGATTTTTGGGATAAATTCTGGGAGTTTCATATCTTTAATTATTTGTTAAGTTAATTTATTGGGGAGTTAATATTTAAATTGTGAGCTCAAGGAATCTTTTGGTACACGATGAAGTATCGTGGGTTTTTGGTGCTTTCACGACTAGCAGTGCTATACTGTGAAAGTGTCAATAACTTCCATATTCATAGCCTGGCTTTGTGGTGCGCCGGCGATCGTTTTTTATCGACATAGCGATCTTTAGCCACCTGAGTTTTGTAACCTGGGCCAAATGCTGCTTGGTAATCCACCGTTCAAGAGGAGGATGTTCTTTAGGGAGCCAAGTACTTTGTTTCTGGAGTGCAAAATTTAGTCCCCTTTATTTATATATTTCACACACTTATATAACTCACCTTGGGGACTCCTGATCTCTAAGCTTCGGCCGCACGGAGTTCCCATAAAACACAAGTCCATAGGAACTAGGAACACAAGAGTTGACTTACTCGCACACCTAATTTAGCTATTTAGAAGGTTCTTCCCTAGACAACACGGGAAAATCTACATTACACACCTACACGATTAAATGTAAATGTGGGGTCTGCCCCTAGCTTTGCAGATGCCCTTACACCGGGGTTATCTTAACACTAGGGAAACTTCTTTAGAATAGGAATATTTTAGACATTGGTTAGATTTTAAAGTTCGCGTTTTATTTTAGAAATAGGCTAGGATAGGATAGGTAACTTTTCTAGATTATTGGGAGGGATTGATGATAGTTTTCATAGGGAAATCATATTTCCCATTCTTGTGCAATTAGAAGGAAAATATTGGTTTAGCTGATAATATCTTATTTACAATATTGGATTCATGAAAGAATGGTACTATGTTAAGAATAATTAGTATGAATTTTACATCATAGCTGTTGACTTGTTAATAGAGAATGTTAAGCATACTATTAGGAAAGAAAAACCTAATTTACTTGTTTTAGTTTCATAGAATATTTTTATTTTTATCCCAGTTGTCTTATAGACTATAACAAACTGACAAAGACTAATGAATGAAAGTAAATTCTCCTGTCCTCTTTATTTTAAATACTTACTCATACTTACTGAATTTTGAAGATATCACTGTAGAGTTTCTGGCCACATCTTCTCTGCAGTTAGGACCCCTAGTGACGTGGTGGTAGAGTCTTTTTGAGGTCATACCCTATCCGAAAGAAGTATTTGAGAAGGATTTTGTATTTTAAAATTTTACAAGGTACTAAAAGGGTACTAATTTTATGAGAATTATAATTATTAATATAACAAATAATCCTCTTGGAAGAATCAACTTGAGGTTCTGATAGTTCTGGTTTGTCTTTGGGTGAGCAAAGAGCAGCCCGTAGCTAATCTCCATACTAAGATGATTGGAGACGTTACACTTAAGATAAAGCTGAAAATATCAATGTTTTAACTAATCATGGTACAAAATCATGGCATTTATAATATAAGTTTATAATAATCGTTCTCCATTACTCCTTGTAACCGACCTCACTAACTAGGTTGGGGTGTCCCCATAAAAACAATCACAATGTTATCTAATTAAGATATGCTTATCATTTTCTTATAACATTTAATTAATTTAAAAATTTACACCCTGTATAATTATACTGTTTAGGAAAGAGTTTATTTAAGGTAAAGTTTATTTCTAGGTTCATTGCAGATAAGATCTAGGTCACTAAGTCCTTCTAAACAAATCTGAGTTGTTACTAAGCAATGTGGGTTCCTAGACGTTCACATCTTTTAGCCAATACCCAGTTTAAGTTCAGATCTAAGTTCAAGAAAAATTTAAGTCGGTTATCATGAAGTAGTACTTTGGTTAGGCATATTATAATAGGATTAGGTTTTACTTATCATTAGATTAAGTAGGATAGGTTAAGTTAGGTACGACTGTTTGAATTATGTTGATAATAAGTTTAGGTATTTCTATGTCTCTGTTAGAATGCTAGATAAACCTCGAGTCTGTTGCAACCTAGGTTACTGTTAGGCGGTTCACAACGGTAGTTCTAACCACTAGAGATCACGATTGGCCAAAACAACATCTTCAACTCAAAATAAAATCATAATTAAGTTTAGTTCATAAGGTAAGATAAGATAGGTAGGATACTTTTTACAATGGGTGCCTCAAGCCCAGGATAATGATAGGATAGTATCAGTTTAGTTTATAAGATAGGGAAGGGATTTTACAATTGGGTGCCTTAAGCCCAGGATCTAGTTTAGGATAAGGTAGGGAATTTTTACAATTGGGTGCCTTAAGCCCAGTATAAGATAAGATAGGGAATTTTACAATGTCCTAACACAAGAGCTCATCTAATATTCCTAAAATGTTCACACGGCCCTGAATCCCAGTCGCTATAGTACCTATAGCCAGACCGATTTGCTCCAACAGCCTTCTTACACGCAGAAGTAGAGCTATTAACGCTTGTAGCTCGTCGGCGATGCGGCGCAGGCGCACGCGCTTCGAAATTAGTTCAAGATCCACGTAAAATGTCCCCTACCAAAACTCTTATTTATATGAAAGTAGAGTTGATATTGCTTTGTTGAGTCGGACGTTCTATATAGATCGGGAATTAGTCTAATTGGAGCTATAGTGGTACTTGCGTGATCGCTGCCGTGGGAAACGCCCGGTGAAAATGCCACGGATCGCCGTAATTTGAATTTAGTTATGGCCGTGAGCTATTTGATTTTATGTACCTACCTGTATTGTTTTAAGTACATTAAAGCTATTATTTTAATGTGGAGAATAGGGTTTATGGTAGTTTGAAATTGGTGATGTACGGGAAGATGGAGGTAATAGATAGTAATAACAAGCGTATTTTGGACAATTGAATTTGTGTGAAATTGTTACTGAGCAAATAATATAGCTTAATGTTCAAAAGAAATGAAATCTGTGAATGCCGTTGGAAATCAGCTTTCAAGAGAGCTTTTTTAAGCCATTTTCATCAAGCAACGTTCTAAATAGAAACAATAATGAGTAAATAATTATTAAATTAGTTATTAAATAAGTTCCATTCAAATCTACCTATACAACGTGACGTGACGTGTTAATGAAATAGCGCAAAACCTCATACACCCCAACTGATTTATAACAAAATAATTCGATTGAAACAATAATTTCATTATTTTGATACTTAAAATTTAAAGTTATTCGCATTTTAAGTTTTGAGGCAAAAATGATTTGTTATCATTTCAGCACTGAAAGAAAGCGCTAACGTACTCATGGATAAATTTTTATAATCTTGTTTTGGTAGTAAGTAGGGTGAGTGTGCCCGTGCGGTTGGTTGACATCAGGTTCAGAAAATTTTAAATTTCGCAAAAAAATTCTTTAATATTTTGAAAAAAAAAAACCTATGTTGAAACCATGATAATTCTATTCTGCTCTCGATTCTAAACCAACTACTTTCTAGTTTTGCGTTAATTCATTAACACGTTGTATACAACGTGTTAATGAATTAGCGCAAAACCTCATACACCCCAACTGATTTATAACAAAACTAGCTGTTGCCCGCGACTTCGTCTGCGTGGACATGTGATTTTGTCTCATGTCTGGTCTATGGTCATGAAGATCATGGTCAGAACCAAGTCTAGAAACCCTGGCATGTAATGTAACATTAGAATGGCCATTAAGGAATGGGCTGATAAAAGACGCAGGCTAGATGGTCTGGCCTCTCAGGTCTGCAACACTACAGGATATTCATCCGCAATCGAATCCCACAGTTCATACTGAACAACGGCTCGTGCCATCGTCAGAGCCCTTACCGGGTACTACGCCACAGTACGATAAAGCTCACTCTAGATCCCGGTTGCCGAGCGTGCGGAGATGAGGAGGAAACCATGGAACATTTTACTGTGTGACTGTAGATGTCTTGGCGGCTAAACGCATGTGTCCTGAAAGATGGTTATTCAAAACTGGGAGATTACAGGTTTCTTCCCCTGAACGCTATTGCCTCTCTCATTTTCCACGTTTTTCAATGGTGAAGAAAATAAATACACAAAAGATAACATTGAGTTGATGTGTTGCTGGCTTGCCAGCCCCCATAATAAGATAAGAATAGGATAATAGTCATGAACTTAAGCTGAATCAAAATCAGAAAGTAAGTATGAAGGTATAAAAAAAAGTCATTCGCAGATCCATCACTTGAATTTTTCTACTGTTCGTCGGTTATCAGTGTTTTATTTGTGTCGAACAGCATAATAATCATCTTACGACCCACTGCGGATCACAGAACTCCACTCACAAATAAACGTTAGAGGATAGAGGATAAGCGGAAAGCGCAGCGTGGGTAGGCCCCTCACACGGTGGACCGACGACCTGGTGAAGGCAGCGGGAAAACGTTGGATGAGGGCAGCGCAGGACCGGTCGTTATGGCGATCCTTGGGGGAGGCCTATGTCATCAGTGGAGGTCCATCGGCTGAGATGATGATGATGATAGAGGATACTCTACCACGCGGGCTAGTGCACAATGGTGGAGGAAAGAGCTAAATGGTCAACTTGCTAAAAGAATTATTTTCAAGCCACATTTGTAAATCTCTAACCTTACTTAGCTATTATGAAAGTACCTAGGCACATTACCAAACTGTGGTGTTATAAGGACTTTTTTGATAAGTAGGTACCTATCTTTTCATTGATTGTGGTAGATTGATGTTCTATAGTTAAGCTACACAAATCCTCAAGAAATCATAATTGAACCGAAAATCAAACAATTAACGAACATTTGGCAAAATTTTCTGCAACTAAATTATTATACCGTAGAATTGGCTCAGATTGGGCTCAAACTACCATTATACTTACTTACAAAGATGTATTCAATCAATTTGTAAGCTCCTGCTAGAGTTAAAAATACGCCTAACGATATCTATTAAGATGAAAACGATACTACAATAACTTTAGAAAAGGTTAAAAGAAAGAAAAATATTTGACGACCCGTTTGGTGTAATGGTTACCACGCCGGACTGCCAAACCAGGGTCCTGGGTTCGAATCCCGGTTCGGTCATGGATGTTTGTGCCGTTGTTGTATGGTTTCTATAATAAAAAGCCTATACTGCTTGCTTCGGATCATTACAATGTATGTGACTGTGAGCGTTATTTATTTAATTATTTTTTTATTCACCCGGTAAGTTACTTTACAATCAAATCTGTAAGACCTAATTTCTGAGACGCCTTGAGCGTGAGTTACGAGTAAGTGCAAGTATGGTCGAAATGTATGAACTTAGAGATCAGGAATTTAATCAACTAAATTAAGCTCCTGCTAGCCTTAGCTGCTAGCTAGGTTTTGGAATAAATAATTTTATTGTTACACACTTGCTTTTAAAATACACCTCACGCCATCTATTAAGATGAAAACGTACTACAATAACTTTTGAGTATTTTTTTATATTTGACGACCCGTTTGGTGCAATAGTTACCACGCCGGACTGCCAAACCAGGGTCCTGGGCTCGAATCCCGGTTCGGCCATGGACATTATTATGTTTGTGCCGTTGTTGTAATGTTTCCATAATAAAAAGCCGTGCTTGCTTGGGATCACTACAACGTATGTATTAAAATAAGAAAAAAAGCCAAAGAAAACATACTGTCCTAAAATTGGATCTGATCTAATCTCAGGATATTATTAAGGTCAGCAAACTGCTTCTGTCAAATCCGCTGAAAAATGGATAAAAGTTGTATAAAAAAAAATCTCACCCAAGAAACGAACCTCCAACCTCTTGCGCGAAAATCTGACCATTTCTCAACTACGCTACACAGCACTTGAGAAAAGTGTTGAAAAAAGCAACCACTATTTACTACTGGAATCTACCCAAATACATATGTCAGCGTCAAGTCGGCGCTAGTGAGCATGATAAAACATTGGAAATAATCCCACAGAGTCCCACAGTAGCCCATTGCTGGGATAAAAAGTATCCTATGTGTTAATCCAGAACACATTCTATCTGCATGCCAAATTTCATCTAAATCCGTTCAGCCGTTTAGGCGTGATTGAGCCACAAACACACAAACATCCAAACATCCAAACATCCAAACATCCAAACATCGTCACAAACTTTCGCATTTATAATATTAGTGAGATAATTAGATTGAAACAATAATTTCAATATTTTTATAGTTAAAATTTAAATTATTCGCATTAAAATGCGTTTTGAGGCAAAAATGATTTGTTATAATTTCAGCACTGAAAGAAAGCGCTAACGTACTCATGGCTATATTTTTATAATCTTGTTTTGGTAGTAAGTAGGTTGAGGGTGCCCGTGCGGTGGGTTGACATCGGGTTCAGAAAAATTTAAACTTTGCAAACGAATTATGTATTTAATATTTTGAAAAAAATTACCTATGTAGAAACCATGATAATTCTATTCTGCTCTCGATTCTAAACAAACTACTTTCTAGTTTTGCGTTAATTCATTAACACGTTGTATATGAAATTCATGTGATTTGCCAACATTATTGTTTTGATATTGACCGGTCCTTGTGCCGATCCTTGGGGGAGGCCTGTATGTCCAGCAGTGGATGTCCATCCGCTAGCATGATGATGATGATTAAAAGGTCCAATTTACTTACATTATATGTATTTTACTTTAAGAATTCTAGGAAGGTGTTTGTTTATGTATCCGTCGCAGTAAGATGGTTGAAAACGTGATATAGTTATTTCAGCTATATACCGTAATATACTTAGTTATATTAACTAACGGTCACAGACTAATCTAGTGAAATTATTGTTGACTGAATCAGACAATATTGTAAAATCCATGGCTAAATTAGTAAATTAGATGGGGATGTATAATGGGGAGCGCCCCGCACCCTAAATCCCGCTCAAAAATAATTTAACTTCTTTTATATAACTATATTACGGTGTATAGCTATATCCCTAGTGAAATAATTATATCACGTTTTCAACCATCTTACTGCGACGGATACATAAACAAACACCTTCCTAGAATTCTTAAAGTAAAATAAATAAAAGTCCTATCATAATCGCATAATTAAATTATTTAATACATTGCGTGCAATTTTCGCGGTCATTCGTCGGTCATCCAGGGCGTATAGCTCAGTAAATATCAAATATTATCATAATTGGTACAGCACAAAAAATACATTGTTAGATTGCAACTGATTTGTTATCTTGAAATACTTTAAATCCGTGTCAAGTTTGATGATAACGATCTATTGTTAATCACGATCTGTAAATAACTAAGGCGTGTCATTTTCATGGAATAGTTTATAGTTTTCTAAAATTGAGGGCATAGCTGATGATGATCTTATCTTAGCTTATGCAGGCACGCAAGGAAACACAGGTTGTACAACACCGTAGTAATAACTGCTTATTAAAATCAGATAATTTTGAAATTAAGCTTTGAATCACATAATCTCCAAATGGTTTTCTAATTTGGATACTTTTCTTAAAATGAAATGTTGTCGGTAGTTTTGTGTCTGAAGAGTGTATGAAGAGCCACGAATTTGTGACCAATTTTTAGATTTAATCTGTCAATAATTTTTATTGATTCATATTAACTACGAGTAGGTATACTACACAGAACTATGTAGTTCAGATTGTGAAAACCTCATCCAAATCGGTTTGGTAGGTTTTAAGTAATGCGTTCACGAACAGAAAAAATATATATTAATATTTTAGTCTTCAACGTATGTCCACGGCAAGTTTAAAAATTTACTATAATGTATGATAGATCGATTTTGTTTTCATCATTTATTAATCGAAATATAAATACCTAGGTTTAAAGAATTTTATTCTCAAAAGACTTAAAACTCGTCACTTTACAAGAGAATTTTAAACAATGTTACTTTTAAACTAAAGTATAGGTGTTATTGACAGAACATGCAAATTTAAGAGGTAATAAAGTAAATATCTCATATATATACAGTTACATATACGATTATCACAAAGCAAAATATTAACCATCTACCTACATAAGTCAGAATTACACTACGAACAAATGTAAGATACAGATTATTCGCTGAGGGCGCATAGCAAATATTGTAATATTATATTATTACATTCATACACAAAACTCAAGATCGCAATCCCTTTCGGGGTGGTCAGAACCATTGCTACAAACTACCAACTAATAAATTATTACACAGATTGCACTAAATTGTTTTATCTAAAGTTTTAAATTCATAACATATTTTTTTAATTTGTTTTTAAATGAGCCAAATGAGTCAGCATTTTTAATATCTGTGGGTAACTTGTTGTACCATTGTGCTCCCTCAAATACTATTGATCGTTGGCCAACATTTGTTCTGCAAATAGGTAACACCAGATGATCGCTTCTTCTTGTACCTATTGTATTTATGAGTTTGATTTCTTTTTACAAAACTTATTTCGGTATGTATGTTTTTATTAAGTATTTTACGTATGAGTATACATGTTTGATAAATGTACATCTGTTTAACTCTGAATATCTTAGTTTCCCGATAAAGCTTTTCTGTAGGATATAAATAATTGTAACTAAACAAAGCCTTTATGAGACGGTTCTGTGTTCTCTGCAACTCATCCAGCCTTGTCTTCGCCGCGCTACCCCAGATCTCAACCAGAAATGACAGATGTGGCTTTACAAAGGCATTGTACACCATGTAACGTACTTTTTGCGGAAGACACCCAGCGATACCTCGAAGAAGCCCTGACAAGCTTGATATCTTAGATTTGATGTATTCTATTTGTTTTTCCCAAGTCAGAAAACTGTCCAGTCTCAAACCAAGATATTTTTCGCTACTCTTTTCTTGTAGCATTTCCCCATTTATAGTTAGTTGTGTGCATTCAGGGATTTTTTTATTTTTCGGTTTAAAAATCATAAAACAGGTTTTGGAGACATTAATAGTTAGTAAGTTGCATTGAAACCAAGTATTAAGTACATTCAGTTCTTCTTGGGCTTGTGCTATCAGATCAGCAATTGATCGTCCGTAGTAAAAGAGACACGTATCGTCTGCATATAGTGATATATTTCCATGTAGTCTAACTTGATAGACTTGATACCTGCACAAAACATACAATTAAGCCATCTTAAACCGAATCAGAATAACGTATTGGATTACCCGAAAGCGTAACTGCAAGCAAAAAGTAAAAGTCGATATCTTTTCATCTCGTGCTACATCCGAATCCACTTCCAGTTTTACGTAAGACCCTTTCAATTTGACTACTGAGGCCTTTCGATTCGTCATCAATAGCAATATTTCCATAAACTTTCTTACAAACATCGTGGCAACACTCTACGGAAGCTGCAGAGGAATCACGATCCGATAACAACGATAAGATAGATATTAATTGACAGACAGACAGAACACCGGTTTGGTAATGATACATTAATTTCTTACGTAGTCGTCGCATAGCTTTGATTTTACTTTAAGGCCACTCCTCCCATTTGCAAGGCTCTCTTTCTTACAAGCAAACTTTTACAATTAGCCATCCCGCTTCAATTGCGTGGCGCCGGTCGGAATTTTCCGTTTTCTTTGAAAACCTGTATGATTTTTTATGAATTTTCAAAAAATAAGATAAGCACATCATTCTATATTGTATTGTGAAGAATGTTATAAATTTTCATATTCTTCTGATCAACAATGTAAGAGTAAAACGGTTACAACTGGAAAAAAAGAGGTGACTTTGGATTCGTTTTTCTTCAGTTTTATTAATTAAAATAGATTTCGAGAAAAACCACATCACTTCTCATATCCTGTAGATTGTTCAGTTTTGTTTTCCGCTTAAAAAGTGCCATAGTTAATGTATAAAATGGTTACAAAGTTACTCAAAACCGGGCGGTCGCCCCTTAATGACAGAAAGGATGATACCTACTTTATAAATTACAATTTGACATGGCCCCTGAAGTGAAATTTAATTACGATTTCTCATTAAGCATCCTCATTAATTTAACAATTAAAAAGAGAATACACCCACCGAAAATAATCACAATGTAGTACGCTTTTAAGATACCTACTTTATATTGTACGATTAAGATTGCGTATAAGACAGAACATAAAAAGTTTGTGAATATCGTTCGTCCGGTTCACTTAGACGACCTAACAAAGTCTCAGAATTTCAGTACTGAATTACTGAGACAAAAAAGTCTCAGAAGTTCGGTACCTACCGAACTAATAATTATGTATTTACCGAACCAATGTGACTAGACTCAAATAGCAGGGTACTCGTAGTCATATACACAGGGCCAATTGTTTCAAAAGACGTGTCTTTTAACAGACCGTGTGCGGACCATGTATATAATACGTATACATGTATGTATATAATATGTATAGACATAATTATAATAGTTTCGTACATTAATTTTCTTAACAAATTAAAGCCGTAAGCCTCAGAATGTAGCAGTAGAAGTAGCAGTAACAACCCGAAAACACGTGCGAGTGAAAATAAAATAAAACAAAATCAAAAAGCTTCACTTAGTTATATGCAATCAAAATCAAATAGTATTTAACTGATATTAAATATAGCTTGACATTCCATCGAATCGATTGAAGAAGAAAAACGGTATTCAGATGATTATTCAAAATACAATCGAGATTCTGTCAAGATCCACTCGGGGGGCAATCGATAAGTGTGAAGTCTGCAGCAGGGTGGGAAAAGTTGCGAAAATGTAGCGTTTTGTTTTTGTTTGTTTGTGAATAAACGATGAAGTTAGACGATCAGTGAACCAAAAATTTACATTATCGAAAGAGTATTTTGTAATGTTTAGAAAAACTACGGAGGACATTTAGATTGGACGTGAGACTTTCTGGTAACTTTTGGTAACAAACAAATGTAAATTACAAACAAAAACAATATTACATCACCAATACGAACAAACAGACTATGAAATATGACAAAGTCGTGATATTAAATTAGCCTTACCTTGCCTTACCATACCATGAAATTCGAAATAAAGGAGGAACAAAAATAAACCCAGATGAGAGAGCACTGTTACGACACCTTATCGAAATGGTGTTGCGTTAAAAAAAAAACACAAATAGCCTTTTGACCATAGTTCTGCAAAAAACACGTACCTATGTGGAAAAATACTACTGTTTAAACTGCGTTACGAGTCTTACTGTTCGGATATACAAAAAAAGGCTGTTGTTACATTCCTCCACTTCTAACGAGCTTGAAGCAATTAGACTAATCATCATCATCAGCCTATAAACACATCCCACTGCGGGGCAGAGGCCTACCCTCAAGGAGGGTACACCCTCCTGGATGGGCATTAGTCCACCACGCGTGTTGTTACCACGCGCGTTCAGACTAGGTATATCACCTAATATTATATCTAAAAGTCACAAACCACTCAGAGTTGTGTTTCTCCTTAAGCCTTTTTGTCTATTTGTAGACTTTTTAAGTAGCGTCATTCGAAAGAAACTATAATATGCAGTTCTCCTATATCTACCCTAGACAATGTATTACTCCGTCTTCTAGCAGATAAATACAAAGAGAAAACACAACTCTTCTATAATCCCCCACGACTCATCGTCATGCAAAAGTTAAAAAAGGTCTGTTATAGATTCAGCGGGCATAGTTCATATGCTCAAAGAAGAAAAAAGACGGCTCCTGGCTGCTAGGAGCGGTGAGACGGAGTAGTTCAAAGAGTACATTATACAAGAGTAGTTGCTTCAAGGAGATAAATGCCATAGCCCTAACATTCTGTTGCTGTTGTTAATAAGTTACGGCGAATAAAGGAGGAAAAAGAAGGAAGAAACGCTGGCGGGTGTTACGTTACCAACGAGCTCGCAGCGGTCAGACAGAGTGGTTGCGTCAAGAAGTCAAATGTCACAGCCCTAACGTTTTGTTGCTGTTGCTAGTTACGCGAATAAAGGAGAAAAAAGAAGGAACAAAAGTCGGCTGGTGTTACGTTACGAACGAGCTCGCAGCGTTCAGACGGAGTGGTTGCGTCAAGAAGTCGCGCGTCAGAGCGGTCGTGATTACGGCGCGCGCCGCGCCGCCGCCGTCACGCGCCCGTGGTCTCTGCACGAGCAACAAGGGACGGAGTTGGAGGTCACTCTTTAATTCTCTGGAGGGCTGGTCTGGTCTAAAAAGACCAGTCTGTGAAAGATGTTATAATAACCAACTTTTGTCGGGTCTACGTCATGACACTAAGCCTAGCTTGCTTTTGTAATGAAGAGATTTGCCAACCAGCTTTAGAGACTTGATGATTGCCCCGGGTACGTATCGGGGGTTCAGTGGTCATTCATCAAGGGAGGCTCTAATAATAATCAATGTATTAGGCATTAAATTCTTTGGAATTTGTATCTACGAGATTGCTCTACTCTTGTTATTAAAGGAAACTGAGTATGTCATTAGTATCTGGATATTATCTGATGTCTCTCAGACCCTTGATTGTTCAACTACGTATATCATTTATTTTGACAAAATTAAGTACCTAAATACCTAAATTTTATATTAAGTACCAAGTACCTACTGCCCACAGGAGGGCTGTTCTCTCTATTTCATTGCTATAGATCAATAATTGTCAATGCCAGTGATGCTTATCAGCATATCACTGCTAATTCCAAAGACATATATATTACTAGCGTAAGGACATGGCCTATGAGCTTGACTATTGTCCCCAGTTCGTTGGCTCTAAAATGCAAGGGAAAATGTCGGTTTAGAGCACTACAACACGATATAGTTCGTATCCGAGTTATGACAGATAGCGTAAATTTTTGTTTCTATGAAGGTTTTTGTAAAATATTCTGACGGGCCTATCCTTACGCGCTAATTCGAATAATGTTTTCAATACACGAAAGATGGTTTAATCTATACTTATAAAAGAGTTCAGTAACTGCCGGACAGACAGACAACGCACAGCCTACCGCTGAAGATACAAACATACATTTTGAAGAAATGATGTAGCAAAGGTGCACTTTGAAAGGATTTTTAGAAAATCTACCCCTTAAGGGGTTATCCACGCGGACGAAGTCGCGGGTCAAAAGCTCGAGACACATTTTCATCTCTTGTTCTAGATTTTAAAAGTATAAAATTTTATCTAAATCAGGCCCTGCATTGAGTTCGCCACAGGCGATAGTTTTCCCACGGTCGCGGCCGTCCCGCGCCTCGTCCAAGTATAGCTCTGCCATTTGCATGCCCGCCCCTCACTCCTACCGTATTACTCGACCAACTTAACTGGACACGACCATCCAAACCTCACCACACTATCAACAACATCTTGAAGCAGCCGCGTTATCGTCGTAGAGGCGATGGACAATTCATTTCTTAACAGACTTGATGTGTACTAGTTTAACAAGATTCGAGCAGTGATTTATTGTCAATCATTATACCTCAACAGTGTGATATATCTCGAACTTTTACAAGTGACCTTTCTCTCTTAATTAACATAGTAGAGGAACCGACTGATTTAAGAAGCGGTTTAGTTATTTATTCTCAGTAATTATTCTAGATTAGATTTCATGATGGTCATCCTTTAGGCGATCTTACGCCCAACGTTTTATTAGTTGATCAAAGAGTATAAAAGGGTCAGACAGGTTTTTGAAACACGACAAGAGACTCCACCATAGGGTTGACGAAATGGCAAAATAACAACGTTTACCTCTTATACGAGCGATAAGAACATTGTGTTCTATAGGTAACAGAAATGTTGGTTCTACAATATAGTATCATGCCGTGTGTCCTGAAATGTTTAGCACGTACATTTATGCACTTCAAAATAATCCTGCGTACCTGATTGCTTTTCTTTGGCTTTTCTAGAAACTGCCGTAGTCAAAATCGACTAAGAATCGATCATTATCCAGCAATAGCAAAAATACCACAATAGCTCGAATCAGACAAAATGCGCGATGTCTTGGGGTGTTACGGAACCGATTTCCATGCTTTTGTCTGTGTGTGTGATATCCGATCGTCAAGACGGCATTGCTTAGGCAGTATTATAAAATAAAGACTATAACAATCATATTGCCAGGGTTGCTCTTTGAAAGGATACCTATTATTGACCAAAAGGGTATAATCATTCTACTAAAGAAGCGTCTTCTCGGACTGGACTCCGTAATTACTGTCTCGTGCCGCCCATCCAATCCGCAGCATCTGAACCACATATAAAATTAAATTAGTGAGTAGTTTAAACTTAATCAATATTTTAATGACTTCTGTTGAAAAAAAAGTATAATTTTAGGGTTGTGAAATGCATCAAAAGTGAATGAGTTGTATTCACGCGTTTTTTTTCCGAATCAATGTAATTGACAACCTTTAGTTTGTAATCAATCATGTATTCCGTATAAGGCTTGATTGATTTTAATATAATATTAAAGAAAATACTTTTAAATGTCACATCCTTAATCTTTTAACTTGTTTATTGATTCAATTCAATTAAGCCAGAATCAAGTACAGAATTTATTTCTAGTTGCTATAAATATTTTAACATGGACGAAATTCATGATTCATGTTATTCATTTAACAATGTAAAATAGTATGTAAACTAATCGTAGGTACCTATTGGCTATGTGCACGACACTAGCGCCACACTAGCGCGGCGTACTGACGGAACTTTTTCGGGCAGCCGTGAATTATTTACACTATTATAGTACAGTAAAAGTCTGTGTTTGTTCGAGGATTCTGCCAAAACTACTGGACCGAATATGATAAAACTTTTTATATTTAAAAGCTTATTATCAGTCTTAAAAGCTAGCTTATATTTTATTCTGGTACGATGACGGGAGCGGACGCGGATCGACTTGACAGTTTCCAACACCCACTTCGCACATAGCCAATATTGCATTACCATTATACTGGTTCAAAATCAAAAACTCCCACTTCTGCTGGCCATGGTCCGTATCCGGAACGGAAAGCAATCTCGGGATTTTCGGTCAAAATTCACATCTGATTTCAATTATGCCCCTTGAGGGAAGTTTTCCCAAGGACTTTTTTGGGGTACAATAATGCAAGACCACCGATAGGGTGTCAGAATTCTGGAGACCACGAACTGGTAGGCGTAGTGTGGGACGCCCTGCTGCCCGCTGGACAGACGACCTAAAAAAGGTAGCGGGGAGCGACTGGATGAGAAAGGCAGAGGACAGAATTTTGTGATGCGCTTTTGGAGAGGCAATGGAGTAGTGGACGATGTTAGGCTGATGATGATGATGCATACAAGACCACCACTTTTTCATAAAATTGCCCTGCCCAAACTCCCATAATCCATTGCGTGGCGATAATTTATCGCTCTCATTGCATCAGAACGTTGATCTGTGGCGCGTTGCGGAGAGGTTAGGACACTCAATCATGATGGTCTGGGTTCGAATCCGCATGGACGACATACAGTGTACCAATGAGTTTTTCTTACTTATGTACACACGGCGACACATCAGATTACGCACCCTATATAACCATAACTACACTACATACAAAACACAAAATAGTGCGGTAGAGAGCCTGCATAGACGCGGCTGCCGGCGCGGGCGCAGCGTGCTGTGAGACGAAACAACAACAACATACCGCATCCTCTCGCACGATTCGCAGCGTTCATCTTCTAATAGTTCAAAGTCCAAACAGGGTAACCTGACCTGTCGCCGTGTGTACACAATGCCGCTCAGCTCTCAAACGGTGAATGAAAATATCTAAGGAAACCTGCATACGCTGAAGAAGAAATTCGGATGCGTTTGTGAAGTCTACCAATCCGCATTGGGCACACGTGGTCTACTAATACCCATAAACCCTGAGCGTACGCCTGTGCCCTACAGTTGGATGTAGGTAGATGGGCTGCGATGACGATAATTGCATCTTGCATCTTTACTTTGTCTCTACTACAAGACAATACTAGTTGAAACAAGCAACAAGCAAGCCATTAACCTAACCGCGAAGCGTGCTCTATTAAAAACAGCAAAAAAGGAACAAAAACAATAATAATTTAAAACAGTTTGAGCTTTTATTGAGAAAATATACGGTCTACCGTTCCCACGGCTAGTTTCCGGCCGAGGCGAATTTTGACAGATATCTTCAGAATTACTAACTATGACGGTATGGATAGCAGAAACATTAGATTGATAAATTGTAGAGGTGATTGATTGAGAAACAAAATGAGTGAGAAAAAGGGGTAAGTTTTGTACAATATGTAATTCGATAGACAATCAATAGAACTCAAACTTTAGAGTATAGCAATATAATAGAATTTGTACAAAAAGGGGTAACGTGATACATTAATTAGGTACCTATACAAATAATCCATTAATCAATTTCTTAGTAAACATTTTTTTATTTTTTGATGATTTTTTTGATGTTTTTTTTGTTAATAAAATGTATATTTTCAATGTTAGATATTGCCTCCGTTACGATTCAAAAACAATTTTATGAAATCGCGATACTAAAGACATCAACGATACATAAAACAAGCCTCCATTGACTATATTATAATATAACTAATACTTATGTATAATAATGATGTACCCAAACCCAGTTTTGTAAACGTTAGTCAGTTTATAATAACACTACAAAAAACTTGTCTTGATACAGTGAAAATGCTGTTTTTGTTTGTTGGGCTGATTTGAAAATTTTATGGGAATCTTTCCTTTTCCGAAAAACTAGAAGTTTATTAAAAAAAAAATTAAAGATAATTCTAAAAATTGTCACAAATATATTAAATATATATTAAATGAGTCTGCCATCGGTCCAGTCAGGGTAGAATGACCGTCAATTAGGTGCGCGGGCGCCGCGCCGCGGACTAGTTCTGTAAACTATCGAAGCTCGTTTTATTACAACCACCGACATTTTGTTTCTTTTAAAGCCTTTTAACATTGTAACTGTGCCAGATTGTTACAGACACGTCCACAGATAAAGTAATTGCGTTCGTGGTAGCCATTTGTTTTTGTTTTGTTTTTGCCTGCATTTGCAGATAACGCATCTCTTTAAGTATATTTTATGCGTAAGAGTAGCAGTATTGTAAAAGGAATACAATTAAATATACTGTTCGAAAAGAAAAAAATCTGTTTTACTTACTGGATTTTTATGGCTTTATTTTTATTTCCTCCAAATATAACTAAGTACAAGAAACAAGAAAATCTGTTACTGGATTGTCAAAGCCGACATTCAAAGCCCCTCTATCATACGTCGTAGGTATCGTAATCAAAGACTACTAATAGGTACTTACATCGTTTAAACAATGATATATATTCTGAGTTTATGCAGGGTGAAATTGATATCATTAGCATCCTTTTAAACTAAGAGTCTACCCATCAAACTGAACAGCTTTTACTATGGGAGCAAACCAATCGGAGCAAAAAAAAATCTGCTGTTCCATACTAAACTACAACGCTTACTCGACTCAATATGTATGCAACAGCTGATTTTCTTTTTGCTCCGATCTGTTTGCCCCACTAGTAAACGTTTTTTGATGTGTAGACTAGACTAGAGATATCAATTTCACCCTGTATATATATGGGATTTAGTAATAAACTTTTAGAGTAAAAAAACGGTCATAACTAACTCTCAGAAAGCATTATAATAATATGCTCACGACTATATTTCCCGAGAAGGTAGTTAGTTGTATTAAAATATTGCCTATCCAGAATATCCACATTTCTTTAGTCCCACTCTCAGAATCAGAAAGCCTTTAGAAAAATGGAAGTTCCGATAACTCTTCAACTCAAATGAAATCATCCACACATGAAAAATTTCAATGTGTTTATTTTGATACGATAATAAAACAAAGCACACATGCTCCAAAGTGTCCAGTGACGCATAAGTCGCGTCAAGTGTGAGAACATATCCGAGTTCGATTCCCACGCGTGCCACGCCGCGTGTTAGTAAACAAAAGACGCCTACGAATATTTCGACTATCCGCTAATGATAATGAAGCAATTATGCAGGGAATTGATACAAGACTGGTATCCATAATCTAGCTGGTATGGTTGATACCGTTAGATTACCGTGCGAAATTAACTGTCTTTGTGGTTTTCTGTCCAGTGTTCTGACTTTAGATGATGACATCATACGTAGGTCTCTTGCCAGTCTTGTTACCTTTCATTCTCGAGCAGAATGGTGTCATACGGGAGTATGGGACAATGGCAAGAGACCAGACGGGATGTCTCTCGTCCCCTGGAAGATGGGTCGGGTGGTAATGTTCAGATGGGGCCAGATATGTTAGTTGCGTGGACACACCGTACCATTTACCTACAGGGCATTTTGATGTTTAATTCATATTACAAACTATATGACTGTCCTAGTGTAATGAAATGAAAAAGGCGATGATGTAAGGAATGTAATTATATGACATGTAGAGCTTAGCATAGAATCATAAAATTGTAATTTTCTTTTTTATTATCCTCGTAGGACGAATATTTACAAAGGTTTAGGCTGTTGTATGTTATTCTGTGTTATACTTATTCTCTCTGATCCCGGCATGCCCTATCTTATAAATACTAGCAAAATTTTCAGGGCTGGTTTAAGATTCAAGTGATCAAACTGAACAACTTTCACTATAGGAGCAATCAACAAAAGTTTAAAATAAACAGTTGAGTCGAGTATGCTTTGCAATTTAGTATTATTAGTATGTAGGTAGGTATACCGCAGGGGTATGATAAAATTTGATCAAATCACGGAGGATGTTAAAATAACACGATTTTATAATTTTCTGAAACAAATCTAGTGATTTGATCAAATCCCAAAACTGGTTCAGTGAAATGACCAAAATGGCATGTTCAGTTCTTAGAAAATAACTTGGCTATTGTATTTCAGAAAATATTAAAAAAGAAACATTAACAAACAATCGTCGCGGATTTGTGGCCTCTTGTATTACAAAGAACTGTTCTGCAGTTTGGCGAATTTGTTTCTTTTTATAAATTAAATCTAAACTATTATAAAACTGTAACAGAAGTGTATCTGTACATTGAAGATATTTACAAAAAAAAAATTACGACATGGTTTTTAGGCTTCCCTGGTTCCAAATCACAAATTTTTGGATTTTTTGTCTGTCTGTTTGTTTGTTTGTTTTTTTATTTGTTTGTTTGTTTGGGTGTTTGTTTGTTCGAGTATCACGCAAAAACAACTGAGCCGATTTTGATGAAACTTTTTTGTTTGATAGCTTATCATCTGACTTAAAATCTGGTATATAATTTATGCGGACGAAGTCGCGGGTAAAAGCTCGTAATAAATAAAATTACTTTATCTTACATGCACATCTTACTTTTCTATGGTACCTATTTCAAAGGTTTATTTGGTACGACGTCCATTAATTAGTTGTAAATTTGTAATGCAACATCGATCTCAAAATGAACAAAAAGCTCCTAAAAAAATATGAAAAGCAACAAATTGGAACTGACGTAATATTTTCGTCATTTCACTGAAACAGTTGCCGGTAAGTAACATAATATACATGGTGTAACAAAACAACCTAGCAATACTTAAGCGGGTGCTTCAGACCATCAATCTGAACAACTTTCACAATGGAGACAACGCCGAGAAAAAATAAAATAAAACTGCCGTCCCATACATTTGAGTCGAGACGGTACTGCAGTTTTGTATAAAAGAGCGGATTTTTTTTCCGCGATTTCGATGTTGGCTCCATAGTGAAAGTTGTTCAGTTTCATGGTCTGATCATCAAAACTGAACAACTTTCACTATGGGACCAACATCGAAATCGCGAAAAAAAAATCTGCTGTCCCATACATTTGGCTCGAGTAGGTTTGCAGTTTTGTATGGACGAGCAGATTTTTTTTCGCGATTTCGATGTTGGTACCATAGAGAAAGTTGTTCAGTTTGACGGTCTGATCATCCTCTTAAAAAAGTGTCAGCATATTAAGGAGGACCCTATATATCAAGCTCATATGAAAATTTTAACTATTATACCTAATATAATAATAACCTTTTTAATATGTAACTTGTAAAACTTCTAATGGATTCGAAAATTTCTGCTTGAATGACAATCTGTATACTTTGGCTTTAATACAAACTAATAATAAGGAAATTCATAATAAATTAATAATACACCATAACATTTTATAAAGCAATAGGTAAATAAATATGTCCATAATAGTACCTTCCTAACTTATTAGATACTAGCTGTTGCCCGCGACTTCTTCTGCGTTACCCGGATAAAAAATACTCTATGTGTTAATGCAGGCAATGGTCTATCTGTATGCCAAATTTCATCAAAATCCGTTCAGTAGTTTTTGCGTGATAGCGGAACAAACATCCATCCATCCATCCATACTTACAAACTTTCGCGCTTATAATATTAGTAGGATAGCAGGATTTTATCCTAACTAGAATGGGATAACTAGCGCCATTAATAAGGAATAGATTATATCACTCAACTAACATTAACACATAAATATAGGTATTAGTATAATAGACGACAATAATACCTGTATCTACATTATTAACAAGCAATCAATTATTATTGCGAGATACAATGGCGTTATCTACTCAAGTCGTCATTCAAATTATGTAGGTACGCAGTAATGACGTCAAATCATACATAATACCCTTTTGTTATATACCTACCTATAATTATAATATAATTAAATCCCGTTGTACAGGCCTTATACTCGGACTTGCGATTTTCGATGTATCGTGATCGTTTTCGTCGAAACTTCATTTTAATAGATTTGACATTTGAACGAAAACGTTTACGAAATATCTAAAATCTAATGTCCGAGTAGGACCCCCAGGGTGTAAATTTAAATTTGTTACATACAAACAAACAGGACGAACATTGAAATCGCTTTTTAATTCGTTTGGGTGGAGTAGCTATAATCATTTTCAATACCTAACCAATTTTCGCGAAATCAATGTCGGTCCCATAGCCATAGTGAAAGTTTAGTTCTATGCCTATGGTCTGAAGCACATCTTTAAGTATGTAATACTAGCTATTGCCCGCGACTTCGTCTGCGTTACCCAGATAAAAATTACCCTATGTGTTAATCCAGGCCATGGTCTATCTGTATGCCAAATTTCATCAAAATCCGTTCAGCAGTTTTTGCGTGAAAGCGGAACAAACATTCATACTTACAAACTTTCGCGTTTATAATATTAGTAGGATAATTTAAGTTTACACCCTGGATACCAGTTTTAAACGTAGCGTAGAACAAAATTAATTAGTTATAAGTAGTGATCGGTAACTATTGTGCAATTCGCGGCAAACTCTAGGGGTGGCAATTGTAACTTAAATTATTGGTTTAGAATTACAATTTTATCATATCGTTTTTTTTAGTTTTTTTCGAATACGGCCCCAAATATGATTTATTTTCACGTTTCTTAATGTTTTAATTTTTCCTGTTTGTGAAAGGCAAAAGGAACTAACCCATACAGCCGTGTGCAGTCAAGATCACGTCAAGCTTAAGATTTGAAGTGCGATATTGTTTTTTATACGAACGGCATAAGAACAATACGTAGATCAAGGTGTCGAACTTGACGTGTTCTCGACTGTATCTATGTATCATGTTGGTAATTTCATAATATTATTGAAATGGCACACTGATTAGTACATGACTTGTAAGAATTATAATAAAAACTCACGGTCACAAAAAACTCGCTTATTACCAACCCTGAAAATGCCGCGAATCGCACAATAGTTACCGATCTATAGTTATAAGACTTCAAGGTTTAGGTCCTAACCTAATCATAACAGACCTGCCTCCAATGATGCAATTCATTCCATTCAAAACACTAGAAATTACGTCAGGTTATTTAAATTAGTTGGTTAACCCGCATATTCCGCGAATTTTAGTGACAAACCAAACGAACCAATAATATGATATTGGCAGAAAAATAAGTAAAATCCTGCTCACTATGACGTAGGTAATCAAATGCAATCATCACAATAAAAACTGCATTGGAAATGACGTCAACAAACGTTACATAAGCTCAAGGTATAAGTATAAACAACCTAAGGTATTCTAGAATACTAGCTGTTGCGTATTCCAAGGGTTTTATTATGTTTTGTTTTTTATTCCGAGGTATAAAATAATAATCAGGTAGTAGGTACCTACACGTTTTTAAAGAAATAAACGCACATCCACAGATTATTTAATGCACAACCTGAAAACCCCATTAAAGAAACCTAATAGTATAAGAGATAAGGTGTACTTTTTGCAACCATCAGCAGCAAGGCTGATTCAGTGTTTAGGGGTGTAGAGCATCTCTGTGATGGGGATGGACCAGGTCTGCCTGCATAACTCCAGTCGATTTAGGAGTTACTGATGTTTAAAGGTCTGTAAAAAATTAACGATCAGCTGCAAGGCTGATCGTATGATATTGTTGTAGTATGCACTGTAGCTATGTGAACAGTTTAAAAACTGTCAAGTTCTGTTTGTCGGTTTAGGAGATACAGCCAGTCAAAGTTCCGACCTTTGAACGGTTGTATCTCCTAAACCGACTGATGAACCATGTCAGTTTTTGTACTTTTCACATAGCTACTGTTCATACTACAATAGTATCATACGATCAGCCTTGCAGCTGATCATTAATTTTTTACAGACCTTTAATCATCAGTAACTCCTAAACCGACTAGAGTCATGCAGGCAGACCTGCCTCCGTGGTCCAATGGTTAAGAGCTTTGGCTCTCGACACGGAGGTCGTGGGTTCGATTCCCACGAGGGACACCTAGTGATATGGCACTTTGTGCGTTTTTCCCCAGTTGGTTAGGACATTGCAGGCTGAATCACCTGATTGTCTGAAAAGAAAAATGATTCCGTGCTTCGGATGGCACGTTAAGCCGTTGGTCCCGGCTACTATCTCTGGTGGTAGTAGTCGTTACATAAAAACCACGTCAGAGGCCGTAAGGCGGTCTGAAAAAACTCTGACACCAGGGCTCTGCCCACACGATAAGAAGAAGATAACAACAACGTTATAAAAAAAAAACATACCTTCTAGTTACATAAAACTATTACTTCAATATAATCTGTCTAATCTAAAATCCCACAGTAAACCTTCTAATTAAAACCTGTATCAATTAGTAAACATTTTGCTGCGTCATAAATATGACGTCAACATTTCCAAGTTCCAGTACCTACCTAAATCCCAACTCGTTATAAAATGGGATTTGTTCAAATGAGTCACATCTGGGAATGTGTCATTGTTTGGTCTAAATCTAAAGGCGTAAGTTCATGTTCAACATCCATCTGTGTCTGCATTATATTGTAGAAAAAATAATGATATGTAGTTTTTGTCAGAACTCGCAGGGAAGTAACACCGATAAGGTTGTGTTTTTTTTATGACTGGGGAGAAGAATTTTTGAATTTCTTTCTAAATTCCTTATGTGTTGGAACGACAGGAGGTTTAAAAGTTGGTTTGTTTTTTTATAAGTCGGTCGGTTGATAGGTACCTACTCACACTCAGTTTGCGGTGACTCATATAGCCAAATGATAATGATAACCTTAGATCCCTATTCAAGTAACTCCGAAATTGATATCATTGGCATCCTTTTAAACTAAGAGTCTACCCATCAAACTGAACAACTTTTACTACGGGAGCAAACCGATCGGAGCAACTAAAAAATCAGCTGTCCCATACTAAACTGCAATGCCTACTCTTTTTGATGTTAGTTGTAGTTGTAGTTTGATGGTATCAAACTGAACAACTTTTACTATGGGAGCAAACCGATCGGAGCAAAAAAAGAATCTGCTGTTGCATACATTTGAGTCGAGGCATTGCAGTTTAGTATGGGACAGCTGATTTTTTAGTTGCTCCGTTCGGTTTGCTGCCATAGTAAAAGTAATGGAAGGATGCCAATGATATCAATTTCACCCTGTAGTCTTTCTTAATTTGCTGACGGTTTTGATCATGGGACCATCGAACTGCATTGTCGTGAATAAAAAAAATAAAAAAACGACGCGCCTTGTATAGGTAAATAAATAAATAACTGAATAAACTTTCTATATGGGTCAAATTCAAATTTTTTTATTCTAAATAATATGACGTAATTTTTTTTGACTCTACCACCGCGTCAGAAGTTGTGCCGTTATAGAGTAGACGCGGTCGACATTGAAATCGCGAAAAAAAAACAAGCTGTTCAGTGTTCCATACAAAACTGCAAATATCCACGGACATGGACATTCGTTTTTTTTTCGTGATATAAATATTGCTCCCGTAGAAAAAGTTATTCAATTTAATGATCTGATTATCTCCTTAAAAAACCGTCAGTATATGTATTAAGTAGGCCCCGTATAAACCTAATACCTATACGAATTAGGTATGTAATCACAAATCCTTAGCATCACACATACCTACTTGTATATGTATTGTTTCAAATTAAATTATAACTAAATGAACATTATATATTTTTTTTACATTATATATGTTTTTAATATAGAGGTAACCTGTAAAGAATTTTAGAAAAAACATATCTGGCTTGACAATGACTATGATTTTATTATCGGAACAGAATACGTGCCTAGCTACCTGGAAAACTAGCCAATACCTACTTACTAAAAATTTTATACACACGTACATGTTGTTATAAACTTAATATTAGGTATGACACATGCACAAATAAACATAAGAAAAGATCACATGAAAATAACGACGTTAAATCTACACATTTAAAACCTATAATTATACCGTTTCCAAACTTACTTTACTGAGGTCTAAAATAAAACGAACAAAAGACAAAGTTATCTAAAAATCTTTGAAAGCGGCCCCCGAGATGGGCTCGCGCCAATTTTTACCTGACCAGAGAAAAAAATGTTACCACAAGGAACATTTAACTTGAGTCCCATTTTGGGCCTGTGCCATTTATTACGCAGGGTTTTTACAACACGCCTTTTGTCTAAGCTCGCTCTTTGTTTTTTCAGGAATCACCGCCAAAGGCAAGGTCACAACGCACGGAAAGATCAAACGAAAGGATAACAGAAAAGATTATTTGAACCTAAAATTACAGTTAACAGTTTAGCATCCATCACAAAAGAGCTTAATTTGAAAATAGCCGAAACCAAAAGCCATTACGGTAATAATAAAAGTTGTTAATATTAGTTATTGTCCGTAAAGTAAACAATAAACAAAGAGGGATTTTTAGAACTAAACGGATAGACCGCGTGGTCATTAATCTTCAAAATAAAAATAATTTTTAAATGTCGTCTTTATCAGATAACACTTCTATTCTATTGTCTTATAAGTATTTAATTTATAGTCTCAGTGACAGTTAATTAAGTACTTATTTATCCCTATTAAGTTAATTTTCTACATGATTTAACAATTAACTTAATCATCATTTAATTCGCTAATCAATAGCTTTTCAAAAATTACCGTTAATTAAAAACGTCAGAATCAGAACGTTGCGTTCGGTATTTAAAGAATTTCGTTCAAAAAAAGATATTTTAACGTAGCCTGGGAAAAGTATGCTACGCATGCTTGAAACTTGATAGCTGGGCCACACGTGCTCCCGCGCACATGAATGGGCGCAGGGCAGGGGGTGTAGGGCCGAGGGGGCGGGCGGGGGGTCTAAAGGCTTTTTTCAGGCAGTGCATATCGAGGCGCGGGCGGAGACGCCCGTCCGAGCTTTTGCTTTACTCTTGTGCTTGTGTCAGATATAATTTGTAGAGTCAGTTTTGTTTAAGTGTAGAGTTTTATTTAAGGTTGGTATATTTTTATATTATTATTCATAATAGTTTTATATTGTTGATGTACAAAGACCTTGCAAAGGGTTTTTTCAATAGTTAATGTAGAGTTATTTTGGTAGGTATAGAAGGTAGAGTCTAGCTTTGGATTTATTTTATTATAATATAATTGGATTTGGATTTAATGAATTGAATTAATTTAAATCTGGTAACATTTACAACATTTTAATTATTACGTATACAGAAACTGCTGGGTCTGCAAGCAAAACATTGTCGATAATTATAATTATGTTTTCCAAAGTCTACCGGTTTTACCTAATAATCAATTATTGAAATGTCATTTAAGTATACACAATCAATATTATTTTGTACATCCAGGTACTAAAAATGTCAGCCGATCCCGCACCTCTGTCAAAAACAGCCAAATACAAAAAGATCACCAAACCCCTGCTGGAGAGAAAGCGACGCGCGCGCATCAATCGATGCCTGGACGAACTCAAAGATCTTATGGTCGGGGCTTTAGAGGTAAGATTCAATTAAACTTATAATACCTACATACTTTAATGACAACCGTAACTAATTGTAAAAACAAGTTTAACAAAAACGTTCAAAGAGTTAATAAAGTTAATTAGTGCCTTACTCTATTTTTACACCAGCTAGTTATAGTTAGGTACTAGAGTGTAATTTAATAAAAAACGAAACAGTCTCATTGCTCATCAAAGTGCAATCCATCATCCATTCACACGCCATTTATTTTTATCACGGACCGGTCGTCCTTCTGTTTATTACTCGACCACTTTACTCCGCGCTCGGGCCCGAGGCGAAACTGGAATATAAAAGTACATGTTCCATTAAACAGGAGTATCTGCTTGCTTTGTCGTACAGTTATATTAATGTGACGTTTACCCTCTATAGCGTGAGAAACACTGCGCGCACCTGCTTGCGCTTCGCATCTACAATGTTTTTTTCTTTTACAGATCGATGACGACAACCTGAGCAAGTTGGAGAAGGCAGATATCCTTGAGTTAACCGTTAACCATCTCACAAAGTTGCACAGCCCTAAAGACCCCGTTATAGAAGCGAAGAAGTTTCAAGCGGGATTCGGACAATGCGCGGCAGAAGCATGCAGATTTATCATGTCGGTTCCGGATTTAGATACGAAAGTCAGTCAGAATTTGGTCAGTCACTTGTCTACTTTAATCACAGCGCAACCTCTGAGCATTCAAGTTCCAGACAGGCCATCTTTTTCACCACCGACATCACCATCTTCAGTCGTATCCGACAGACATCACTACTACAGCGACCATGATAGGTCTTCTTCTGACGCAGAAGATTCTATTTACTCTGGAGATAGCGCTTCGAAACAGTGGGCTTACAACAGACCTAACCCAAGGGTACAACATAGACCAGGACAGCCTCTAGGAGGTCTACTCACAACGGTGGACAAACTCAACCCACACCACGCCGAACATGTACCAAACAACGGACATAGAAACGGAGCGTACTTCAACAGAGTTCCAGCCGAAGCGAAAGATGTTATTCTTCAGAAAATAAGACAACACATCATGGATAAGCGAGGCAATGAAAACTGTAACAACGTCGATGTCAACATGAGCGCAGAGCTGCCTCCCGAACAAAAATATTTACACAGAGATGAGCCGTACAGAGGCGACTACGCTTATCAATACGGACCACCGAGTATTCCAAACAACGCCACTTTAGACTTGAGAAAAGTCAGATCCCCGACCAAACATGCGCTGGAGAATGTATCACCCAAATCTGCCGCTAACCACAACAATAAATTAGATGTACCTCCAGAGAACAAAGTTGAAGCAACATCGAAACCTAATCTCCCTGAGCATTGCGAATCGGCAATGGATTACAGCAACTTGCCGCCTAAAAAGAAAAGGAAGTTGATCGAGTACCAGGAGTACAAAAAACAAGAGGAGGCAAGACGACAACTTGACGCTTTTTATGCGCAACAAAAAGCCGGGGAAAGACCTCCGGCGGACCTCGAGGTGGACGGCAACAAGTGGCGCCCTTGGTAGCCCATTGTTTCGCACTCCACCGCTTATTGTGATATTATTAGTCTTTCCACATAAAGCTTTAATTGTATTTATAGGTAAAATTAGCTAGTTATCTTTATATAGAAATTGTATTCACTTTCGTGCCTTACATGACATTTTGTATTGTTAGATGTGCCATTTTAGTTTTGATCTCGATGTCTTCCTATGATTGTTGAAGTAAGGAGTCTTCCAAGTTGATTATGATTACGTTAATCGTTTTATAAATATTGTGTGATTATTAATTACCTAGTTAATAAGATGAACATAATAAATAAAATAACTATCCACAATAACCCAAACTTTTTATTTTTGTTCAGTCCCTTTGTGAAAGTAATCCCTTGCTCTGGTTTGGCAGGTTGCGGGTTCAAGTCCCGTCCAGTATTACATTGTTCAATCTTTAATTTAAATTAATTAATTTAACATACACAGTACCAGACAAATTTATATACTACTCCTTTTTAAGTCCGTTAAACTTAACATTATCTCTGGGTAGGTACTCTACAGTATTGGAGTATCTACCTATAGATGGTACAGTACGACTATGAATATGACAGAGTATAGAGTAGGTAGGTATTCTTATGATTGATATGGATACCTATGGATGTGTGGTATATCTAGAATGGACAGGATTAGGAATGAGTAGGTATAAGTATAGAGGCAATTTAAAAGTAGATCTATCTGTGGAAATGAACTGAGGGAAAAATTACTACGTAGGTAGATTTCGTGGTAGGGGACGTACCCATACTACGTGACACATTTTTACCAATAATTAAAAATGGTAAATTTATCCCCCTCCTCCCCCTCGGTGACCACCCGTAGAATATGCCAAGTCTTCACGATTCATAGATATGGTGTTATATCATTTTTTGTATATCAGGAGTGCTAAGTATGAATGTGGATGGCTGTGGTAGGAGAGGAAGGCCGAAGAAAAGTTAGATGGATTTTGTGAAAGATGATAAATGTGTGAGAAAGGAGTGACTGCGAAGAGAGATGAATGGAAGAGGATGACATACAACATAGTATCACAGAGTATATACAACAAAGTCGCTTCCCGCTGTCTGTCTGTCCCTCCCTATGTATGCTTAGATCTTTAAAACTACGCAACGGATTATGATGTGTTTTTTTTAATAGATAGAATGATTCAAGAGGAAGGTTTATATTTATATAATACATGCATAGTATCAGCATGGCACTCGTGCGAAGCCGGGGCTGGTCGCTAGTTTATTATAACTTCTTTCAATTTATGACGGTCGTAACCGTAGTTCGCCTACTAATTAATTAATAACCAAATTTCTCTGATTTTAAAAATTGAGAACAAAATGAAAAATGAAAATATTCTTCGACAACAGTTTTTCAACAGCACTAGAATTTCAATAACATTTTTCATCGCGCGAATTTTCATAAGTTTTTTGATATTCTACCTACTGCGACCTCTGTCATAAAATTATGTAAAGTTTTGTGAGAAAAAATGTATTGTAGCGCCATAGAAGGAAATGGTTCAGCGGTACTAATTAGAACTATTTTCATAATTAGCTGTTAGCATTGCGAAGTGTTTTTCTGAACTATCAATAGATGGCGACACTTTTACTTTTAGACTTTAGTTAGTTATTATTTCTAGAGATGGCGCTAGTAGTACACTTTCGCAAACAATTTGTTTAGCTACTCGACGCTAGATGGCGTTGCCTGTTTTAAATTACTAACTTGAAATTAAGTTTTAATAACGTCTACTCGATCATAGATGGCGGTCGCGGTGTTGTAGTATTTTCTCGTAGTGGGGCAAGCCGTCAGCAACACGCATGCATGCGACCGGCAGCAAAGCAAATTCAAATCAACTTCATTCATTCATTGACACGCCGGCCGGCCGGATAGTCGTCGAAAACAATTTTTACCCGAAAAAGTGTTTCGCGCTATTTTATAACGAACTCTTTCGACGTTTGAAAAAAAAACGAAATTTGACAGTTGCATTTAAAAAAGTAATTTGACGTTTTGGCGTAAACATTTTGTGCAACTGGATTGTTATTGTGTATTTTGGTGATGTTTTGTGACTGTGATGGAATAATGATTGCTGGTGCAATGTTGTTGTGAGGAGATGCTAGTTGGAGAGCAATCGCCGGCGCCGCGGGTGGTAGCCGGCTTGCGGAAACTCCGCCCCGAGCTCACACCAGGCCCTGTGCCGACGCCTGTCGATCCTGACATTAGGATATCAGGTCAGTGGACCGACTGTCGACTGCCTAGCCTATTATCTGTAATTGAGGGGCTATCTTGATGGACACGCAGGCTCGTCCCATATTTACGACCCTATTAACGGAAGCTTCGGAGCGATGTCGATCAAAATCCTATAGGTCATTGACCCATTGAAATTTTGATAATATTGGACGGGTGTATGTAACAAGTCATTAGCTTTGGGATTAATAAAAAGCGCATATTTATACTACCCAGATAACATTTAGCCGTCCTAATGACGTCTTTTTACAGTCTTGCTCGACCTAGGTGACGTACATTTTCGACGTCTGTAGGTCCGATAAAGGACGTACATTTGTCACAACCTAATGACGTCGGATCAAGACGTCCGTAGGCCGTTGTATCAAGACGTACGTAGGCCGTCGTATTAAGACGTCCGTAGGCCGTCGTATCAAGACGTCATTAGGTTGTGACAAATGTACGTCCTTTATCGGTCCTACAGACGTCTAAAATGTACGTCACCGAGGTACGAGACTAGACGTACTTAGGACGTCATATCAAGACCGATCCAGGGACCTTAGAGTGCGTCCACAGCTGACGAACGCTCCGCGAATGTGCAGCTCGCGAGCGGCTCGCGAGTTGCGCATTTGCGGCGCGTTCGCCAGATGTGGACGCACCCTTAGGCTGCCTGTCCATTGACGCGAGCTGGCTGGCGGAGCGGGGAAGCGGAGTTTTACTAACCAATCAGGATTGCATAAAACCTCGGCCGAGATTCGGCCGAGCTCCTGATTGGTTAATATTTTCCTCGCTACACCGCTCCGCCAGCTAGCTTGCGTCAATGGATAGGCAGCCTTAGACTGAGATTCAGAGACAAGATTTGAGTATAAGATCCTACTTCGATATGTCAAAATTTTATTGATTTTTACATATCAAAATAGAAACTAATACTCAAATTTCGTTTCTGAATGTCAGCCGTAGAATGACGTTCCTAGACTACGGTGGAGTGAACTAGGGTTGTAAATAAATAAATTAATGAACACCGAAATGTAAAATTTTATTTAAAGATTTTACTTTTAGTAAAAGATGTTCTGGAGCATGCTGTAGCCAGGTTTTGATGCTAACTTCGACGCCCTCTGCCGTTGCAGTTGCAGTTGTGCTAACAACGCCTTCTATAAAGAAACAAGAAAGATACAATTTATTAATTGTATAAAAATGGTCGTGGGAGTAGCACCCACGCACACAGGGCTCCGTATCTTTTTATTATTTGCCAAGATACCTAGATGCCACAACAACAAACTGAATATGTTATGAGGCTACCTCAGTAGGCCTTGCATACCAAATCCGAGAAAACGATAAAAATCGAGATGTGCCACCATCCTTATTAATTTACGTATGCCAGAAAGAGCGCGCATGACGTTTTTCTCGTTTAAACGCTTTGTCGTGGATGGCATGCTAGCCGTGCTGTTGTGGAGTTGTTTACAGTTGTTGAGATTATACCGCTGTGATATACTGAAAAACGGATGGACAGCATAGGCTTAATAATAGGGTCCCATTGACAACCTATGTGTACGGAACCCTAATAATAATTCATTAAAACTAATTATTTGAATTCCAAATAGTGCAAAGATATTGAATGGGGGATTGACGCAAACAATATTGAGATAGTATTGGAGAATTTCGGTAGGTACTTATGTACTCACCTACAATGCAGTCTCTGAGGCGTAGAGTGCAAAAAACTTTTTCGATTTTGGTTTTCGTTGCAGTTTTCATTCCATAGAAATTGTACTCTGCAACTAGCTTGTCGGAAATGTAGGACTTCATTGTACATGGCACTTTACTGGAAACATCTCGACCTGACACCTGTAAAAAGAAATAAGTTAGTTAGGTACTTGTAAATCAAACCAAAATTATTTTCTTAGACAATATATAAATAACTAGTGGACCCGTCAGCGGCCCCTCCCCAATCACCGGCACCCCTCCCCTCCTGCTATACAATTCTATATCCAACCCTTTAATAATTCTCTGCGTTATTAAATAGAAGCGTCGTCGTAGTTAATTCATACAAGCATCCCGAGAAGCCAGGTTCCCCAAAACTGAAAACTGACTAGCGGGGCTAGTACGCCAACCCACGATAGCGTCATATAGCTCTATCACGCTCTTTCTATTGGGGCGCGAATGAAAGAGATAAAAGACTAAATTTGGCAGATGAATGTGTTAAATGTCGCTATCGCCGGTTGGCGTACTAGCCCCAGAAGCCGTAGCATCATAGTGTAAAGAACTAATAGTGGTGAAGCTCAGCGGTCGCGGCAGGCCAATCGTGCGGGGCGTGCGGGGGCCGGGAGGAGTGCCTCCCGACCCACGTTGCCTGCGCGCGTATCTTAACAGCGAATTGAATTAGGGTACGCCCGTACCCCGCATGCCGCGCGGGCATAGACCCGACCGCTGAGCTTCATCACTATTATTTTATTTACACTATGGTAGCATGCTACACGTGATACGGCTGTATCACGTCTTTTATCTCGTTCGTTCGTGCGCAAATAGAAAAAGAGCGAATGTGTGATAGTGCTGTATCACGGTAGCATGCTACCCATGCAGGAAAGGGATAAAATACGTACCTACCAGTTTCGTAAAACACTTGCTGCACACCATAAAGTTTCAAATTTTCGCTGGGGGACGTGTTGAGATTGAGGATCAGCTCAAAAGCTTTGGGCCTTTTTATGACCGGCCAATACACTTCACACCATCGTGGCTTCAGCCACTCTGAATCCACAATAGAAATAGCACCGCCACCGCAAACAATAACTGGATCACTGCGCACTTGGCTGGGCGGTCCTCGTCCATTACTAACACACTTTAGGTTCAATTTCTTTGAATAACACTAACTCAACAACAAAAAGGACTCCGCGACACGTCCGATGCGCATAGAAAAATGGCGCGACTGAGCTGAGAAAAAAGGAGGCAAGTCCGTCCGTCCGTCAGTATAACGTCCAACTTGCGTCCAACACAGGACGTATACTGGCTGACGGTAAAATGACGTTCCTAGTACCAACTAGTACGTACTTCTACGACCAACATCGGACTATTCGGACTGACTGTATAAGTACCTTAAAATGACGTCATTTTTAAGTCGCCGACCGTAAATGTTATCTGATGCTTACCTACCTTATGCTTGGACTTGATCTTTCTAATATTTACAAAATGTAGGTATAGGTATTATTTAAGGTAGGTATCATTCGGAACTAATAAAAGAAAAAGACCTATTCAGTGTATATATTCGCTACAAAAAGTTTCATAGTCTGCATCAGTCCATATTGATATTGTCCTACCCTACCCAGACCGTACCCACTTATAGGGCACGACCTTTCAGGTAGGCAATTAGGCATAAACCTAATCCTTATGCGTTAGGTATAAGTGACATACCTATATAGAGCTATAGCACGAAATATTATAAAAGTTACAACTATAGGTAATCATAATCACGCTACAGTGGGAAAAGCAAGTTGTCCACAACTATTTGTCTCCCGTTTAGTTTACGAAAGGGCTACGAAAATTCAAAATTACCCATCGATCTATACTATACCTATTTTATGAAAACACATGCAAAACATGTTTAAAATACAACTAGTAGGCATCAAGATTTTGCAAGGGGATCGTAATTCAAAGTGACAATAAAATTTTTACTAGTGTATAATAGGTATCACTGATATGGGTGAAATTGATGCTAATGATATCAATTTCACAGATTTCGTATATCAGTGATATATCATAGAACCCTGTTAAATGACATCCAGGTAGGACCCAGTAGGTAGGTACTCTAATGTAGTCCTGAATAGTCCTGATAAGTAGGTGTTTAAAGTGTGCATAAGCTAATTACCTACTGTAAGTGTACAGTACAATGCATCTTTGACATTTAGACGCACATGTGCACACACACAGCTGATGGACAGACAGACGGACACACAGAGCCAGATGTTTTGTCTTACACTTACACCACCAGTTTCTATAGGACAGATGTTTCGTATAAAGCTGTTTACATCTAAGACTTCTTAATAGAAGTCTTAGGTTAGCATGGATACATGGCTGAGCTGGTTTAGCTAGATTGACAATCTTCAAAACAATCTTATTTCTTGTCAATGGAGTATTCGACAATCCTGCCTCTTTTCGGCAAGTGCCTTCAGTTCCTGATAGTACGACACGACATCAATCCTTGTTTTCACCTGTGCTAGATAATTCTGTGCAGTTCTTTCTTTGCCTCTCTTTCTAGATTTTGAATCTTCAATCTTCTTGTCGGTGAAATATTTGCCAAACCTGTCTCTTTTCGGCAAGTGCAAGTGTTTTAGGCATCTTTCTGGGTAAGCATGCTACATCTTCGGCCTCATCATCACTCAACATCAGGTGAGATTGGGGTCAAATGCTTACCTATCACACATAAAAAAAAAAAAAAAAAAGTGCCTTCAGTTCCTGATAACACCACCGCAACAACCCTTTATAATCACCTGCGCTAGATAGAGTAAAAAGATGGAGACCTACACAGAGTTGTGTAGATCTTCCTTTTTCTCTCTTTAATAATCTATAATAATCGTATTTAAGAGCTACGCTCTTGTCGGTGGAGTATTCCAATCCTGTCTATTTTCCGTCTTTGCCTCGAATTCCTGATGCAACACGACATCAATTAAATACCCCTATATATCCTTGTTTTCACCTGTACCTACTAGATAACTACTCTATCTTTGTCTTCTTCTGCCTCTTGCTTCTCTTCCCCTCTATTTTTCCCATCCAATATAATTTAAAGAAATTTTCGTGTCGTAGGTAGGTATCAAGTGTCCGATAATTTTTTCTCTCGTTATCTCTTCAAAACAAGTTCGGTTAAAAGGACAGGTTCAAAGAAATTTTATAGGTATCACACCATCACAGCAATCTTATCTGCTGATAAACCGCTGCTGCTTATCGTATCAAAAACCTGAATTATTAGGACCTGAGACGGATCAGAAATGTTGAAAACACCGACACAAAAATTAAGTTAGTCACTTTTCTTTATACTACATACTTAATATTCAGGGTCGAATTATCTTGATAAGTATAAAATTAATCAGAAAAAGAAAAAGCTTGTACTAGCAATGTTACGCAACGTGTATCCGATTATTCCAAACACGATTTGCGAAAAAAGAAGCATACAAACACGAAATAGTTATTCTCACTGTTTTCTGTTGTTTTCTCAATAATTTGTTATTAATTTTAAAATGCTGAAGACTATGTACTGGTTGGTCTGACTGAATACGAGTGCATTAAAGCAAAAATAACAATATTGGAACCTTGAGTTAGAAATTTTACTCAAAACCAAGAATCAGCTTGGATAATTAATCCGATAATTATCCGATAATTATCTGATAATTATCCGATAATTATCTATATAATTATCTTGATAATTTCGAACCCTGTTAATATTTAAAATGTGAATTGTGCCTGTCTGTATGTTTCTTACGTTTTCAAGGCAGGCCAAACAAAACATCTAGGTATAATTAAATAAGCTAAGGAGACCACCACTCGTCATAATCATAATGGAGTGAACCCGAGAGTAAAAAGAGGTCACCCAAAAATAGCTTTTCGCCGCTCGATGAACACAGCTCGCCACCCTAAACGAAACGTAACGTAAGCTTGAAAGTTCTAGATACGACTTTTTCAGTCCTTTTTGTAGTTCTTCATCAAAATTAAAAAAAATTCAAAATTCAAAATTTTTTTATTCAAAATAATATCATATAGATAGCTTTTTGACGTCATTTTTTGACTCTACCACCACGTCGGAAGGTGTTCCGTTGAGAGAAGATGCGGCCAGAAACTCTACAACACACATCTTTTAAACAAAACAAAATGTACAAAGTACAATTAAAATACAATATTGCATTACATAGTGTAAAATTGTCAAGACCAGACCATCTTGGTAGGAGAACCGTTACCGACTTGCAGGAGGGTTGTTTTTATTTGGGAAGGCGAGATTATACTGTACGGTAAAATACTTAAGCCCTATTTACTAGAATATCGTGATGATGATGGTCCTTGTTAAAAGAAACAATGTTAATATTGTTTAATGTTTAATGTCAATCCAGACTTAGCAATTTGCCAATTTGTAAAACTGATCTAGCAACACCAACTAGCTGGTGACACTGCCCTCTCATCCTTGGCCATCCTTCCGCTTATGGCCGTTCCGTGTTTTCTTTTCAAATCAACAATGTCTGACTGATGTCTGATACATAGACGAAAAATGTTTCGCTTACGCTCTGGTAGACGTAATATCAGTGTAACCGCGTATGAGATAGCGAAAGTCATAAAATTCTATACAATTTTTATGAAGCTAGATGTCTGACTCCGGACTCTGGAGTAAGTGGTCTAGCTAAGCTAGACGACTTACTCCGGAGTCAGACAGCCGTCGTGGTACAAAAAAGTGGTTACGTCGTTATGGACAGCAATAGGTTGCGATCTCTCCTTTTTTAACTAGAGCTAATTTGGTATTTGCGTCCCTTATTGAGTGAATATGATAAGACACGTGCTTCCTTCTAGTACCTTCTCTTTCTGCGGTCTGATATTATGTTAATAAAGTAAATCTGCCATGATCTCGTTTTCATCAAGAGCCCTTTATGAGTCCTTAATCTAAAGTTGAGTTTTTGCGATGGGAGATTTTGGCAGTTAATTTTTCCCTGCAAAATGCTGGTAAAACGTAACATAAAGGGCATAGAAGCCTAGATATTAAAACAATAGGTCGGTAACTTAAGTAGGTATACCTATTGGTTTATTTATAGGTTTCTCTGCCCACTGAACTAATGAAATTAGTGTGAATGTTGACGTTTACCCAACAAGTCAAGTTCAAAAGCAAATAGGTACGTCACAATTCTCGTAATATAGGTATATATGTATAGGTTAATACCAAACCGAGCTTATATAAAATATTATCTCATCTTTAATGGAATAGAATGGATGGAGTATGGTGGAGGGGAAAACAATAGAATTGTCACATTACGTATAAGTAGTCCTGTCTACCATCATCGATAATGAATGACCCATCACTCAAATAATATATAAATCAAAAGATTATAATATTGTGATATAGACTAACCTAACCACTAAGTAATCTGTTACCAGTTTGTTTCTACCCAAATCTTTATCTAAATGGCCTATGCAAAGATGCTGTTATTTTGGATTTTTTGGGCATGATTCCAACGAAATACCTATTGATAACAAAATCAATAACTTCAACGATTAATTTTTACAAAACACAATCCAATGTCATCTTATGCTAAATGGAGAAACGAGTTGTCCAGCCAGAAAATAAGGAAAGAACATGTTTCTTGCATGAAATAAATTATTGATAAATAAATAAAGGATTACTTATACACGATACTGCTGCTGCTGACCGATGGCTGACCGGATGAACTTGACAATGTTGTTGACACTGGTTCTATTAACACAATGATGCCATGTCACTGATAAATAAATGATAAATAACAGACTCAACGAGGTTCAGTGCCTGCAAGCTATGGCTTGTATGGGCTATGTACCTAATAATTGAACGAAGTTCTAGTAGGCATCTAATATGATTCAAATTCAAGAACTCTTGACTACATTTTCAAAGCATCAGAGAAAAGAACACCATCCATTGAGCCATTTTTCTGAAAAAAAATTTAAACCTGCTGTATCTAAACTTTTAAATATCTCGTTGATTCCCAAAGATGATAAAAGTACTGGCGAATCTTAACTATACAACGTGTTAATGAATTAACGCAAAACTAGAAAGTAGTTTGTTTAGAATCGAGAGCAAAATCGAATTATCATGGTTTCAACATAGGAAATTTTTTTCAAAATATTAAATAATTTATTTTGTAAAATTTTTAATTTACTGAACCCGACGTCAACCCACCGCACGGGCACTCTCACCCTACTTACTACCAGAACAAGATTATTAAAATGTATCCATGAGTACGTTAGCGCTTTCATTCATTGCTGAAATGATAAAAAATAGTTTTTGCCTCAAAACTTAAAATGCGAATAACTTTAAATTTTAAGTATGAAAATAATGAAATTGTTGTCTCAATCTAATTATTTTGTTTTAAATCAGTTGGGGTGTATGTGGATTTGCGTTAATTCATTAACACGTTGTATATACTTATCAAAAAGAGTTCCGTGACTGACTGACTGACTGACATTTAATACTGATAAAACTGTAACATAAATGTGTCCGTAATATCTTTAAGATATTTAAAAAAAATTAGGAATCACTGATTCCAAATCACCTGTTTTTGGATTTTTTATTTGTCTATATTTTGTTTGTCTCAGCATCACGAAAAAATTACTGAACCGATTTTGATGAAACTTTTTTGTTTAAATGCTTATAATTTGCCTTAAAATCTGGACAATTTGTGTGGACGAAGTCGCGGGTAAAAGCTCGTAACAAAATAAAAGTTGAAACTCGTTTAAACCCTAATTTAAAAACAGCGACTTTTTTAATTTTCCAAGTTCACCTGTCATAAGCACACACAGCAAATTACGTACTCAACAGTGAAACTTTTTACCATGGAGAGATCTGATCTTGACGTTTAAATTGAAACCAATAATAAGTTTGGAACAAAAAAGAACAAAATTTGCAACTTTGGAGTTCTAAAACGAGATAGTTATTCCAGTTTTATTCAAGTATTTGGTTATCTAGTTGGTTATCTAAGAAAAATTAGACAGGTCCAAAAACTACCTTTATGATTACATTATTTACATAATCTTGCGTTACTTAGTGATGCAATAGGCCTCTTACTGGTTTAGTTAAGTAATTTTATGATTGCTTTTCATTAACATAATGTTGGGCTTTTCTCTGCCATAGTTCACCATTTACACATCTCGTAAACATCTTTCAAAATAGCGGTTCTGTTTGTAGTTTAAAGTCGGTTTCGCCCAAATTCTGTACCTACTCGCGACATTCTACATGGGGAAAACGGCTACACAGCTGTACCGATATAGGGGGCCCCATGTATTAATGAAGGAGAAGGGACTACATGGGAAGAGTTAGAGTAAACGAACCCCAACATTTCTCTCGCCTTGCCCGAGTGCACTTTGAATTTTTGTAGACTCTTGTGAAGGAACACAGTCAAATGAATGGGTCTTTATTTAAAGCAAATTCATTCAACAGCTTTTGTTCTTCCGCAGGCTTTCTTCGCCAGTATTACAACGATGATATCGAATCCTGGGCCTGGGTGCGGGCCGCTGTCCGGTGCGGGTGCCTGCTGGCTTGGCGGGAAGGGACCCTGCCTCGCGGGCCCGCTGCGCGCCTGCCCCTGCGGCACCTACACCTGCGGGCTGCGCCCACGCTCCTCAACGCGTTCCAACTATCGCGACTGCGTGACGACGCCCCCGTCGCCACATTTCAGGTAAAAATGAATCCAAGATCTTTTGGGTGGAATCTCGTCTTTTCAACGTCGTCGCACTTTGGTTCGTGCAAAGCGGATCAAAAATTTCATAGGTACCCCTAGGTGTACCCGCGTGTACCTAAGTACTGAAACGAATTTATTTTATAGTGGTCCAAATAATATACATATAGAAATTAGGCATTCATTATTGGCATATACAATTTTATATTCCTCTTTTTTCCTTGACAAAGAAAGCATGCTATATTTCTGACAAACAGCATTTTGCATAATTTGTTATTTTCGCCTTGTTTTCGCCGCCTAACTTATCCATGTAGGTCCTACTTGATTCTGATTACGACAACGATTATGTCTTAGCAGTAGTGTGAAGTGAAGTAGCGTCCTCTTCAGAAACCAACTCAGTCAAAGATGTGTCATGCCCTCTTCCTTTGATTTGTAATTCAATATTAAGTTCTCAACGTAACAACATTCTTGTTGAAATAGGAGGCACGTTTAATATTTCAATGATTTTGATGCCACAGCTTGCACGTGGCTGATGGATGACGGAATAGATGTTATTAAGAGGATAGGCGGGCTGGAATGCTATTTTGGGGAATAGGTCACTTTTCCGACTGTGTACGTATTTTGTCCGATCTGCCCATACACCCCGCCGACTAGAGTACAAAAGAGACAACTGCAGTTCGGACCGATTTTAGAGACAAAAAATCGATGAAATCTGCATTTCGTATTCCCCTGTTTCCTCCTCCAAAACTAAACCGATTTTAATATTTTTTTCAAAAATAATATGAGAAGGTCTTTGGCTATGTCTGTATTTTTTGCTTTTTTGTTTATATTCGTCAAATTTGTTTACCGGATGTCTGAAAACGGGCGGTAAAATTTGTCATTTACGAAGGTCCCTAGTTCTTACAGTACCTAATCAATAAATGCAAAAAAGCAAAACATAGGGACATGGCAGAGGTGACATAGATTGCATGGTAAAAAAATATTTGCTCTAGTGTCATTATCCAGGGAGAAAACAGCGGAATACGTTTGTATGGACTAAATCGTAGTAGTCTATCCTCTTAACGGTTAGTTGTATTTGCAAACATTCATAGTGGTTTCTGACTTTCATTTCCGTAAGTGATGCTATGATATCCGGGAAGCATTGTCGTGCAATCAATTGAAAAAAGTTGAAAATGTAATTTCTTTCGCGGCGCCATTTCATTCTGATTACTTGTCGATTTGCGGTTTAGTAGATATCAGGATAGTAGAACTGGGCTAATTGCTACCGTATCTGTATGCGATATAATTGCGATCCAAATAAGTATTATAATTGAAATAATGCGGTTCAGTAATAGTGTAGCAGCAAGCAATGCTTGGCTTACGCTGGTAATTGACACCAGTTATTAATATAACTGTTACATTTCTTTAATCACATCCTGCATAAGCCCTCATTTTTTCTTATTATTCAGATGTTACATTCAGTTCAATTACTTTTCAAAGTTAAGTTAAGGAGTGGAAACTTCGATCAACAATTGATCGAAGAGTGGAATGCCCTGCCTGCGTCAGTATTTCCGAGCGCTTACAACCCGAATTACTTTAAAGTACCTACGAGTAAATAGGCTTCTTCTGGGTTAGCTCGCTACATCTTCGACCCCATCTTTGTCCTAAGGACTGGATTGAGGTCAAGAGCAAACCCATTTTTAATTAAAAAACAACAAAAAAAAGTTACTAAAAATATCATATTTCGAAACGATGGCGTTATGTCATGTTTAGTTTTTCCAGTAATAAGTAAAATACCATTAAGTTTATATTATTGCAGACATTGGAGAGCTTTAATGTTGTTTTACTTGAAACAATGGAACAAACAACAAATTAGCAAATTGCGATAACGGGTTGCGATAACAAAAACTAATAATTCAATCTTGATGGCGTGCATAACAAATTAACTAAACATCTATACGGACAATGTGTATAGTTGTACAGTCACGTAGTGCCACTGGTCATTGTCTAGCTATGACAATGCTTTCATAAATAATTATCGACAGCTAGCGAAGATAATACCACTGATATGACATGACCATACCTCTCGTCCGAGAGAAAACTCATTTAACACGACACGGATATGTCATACTCTGTTTTGTTTTGCTTAATGTCTTATACAATCGGTTGTTAAATAAATCCGAGCTGTTGATGAAAATTACAAAATTCTCATACTGCTCCTCCTACCAATCTAGTAGTTATTAAAACCAACAAGTTCTTCATAATAGTACCCCAATCTATAGGTAACTTGAGCAACATCTTAAGATATCCTTTCATAGTTACCTTTCTCACGACTCTACTTTAATAGACCTCAATAAAGTGAAACATTCGTAAATCATCTCCTTTGTGCATAGCGACCTTTTGATGGAGCTATTTACCATAAGAAGGGCTAGAAACGTGAAGGTGTTGACATGGCACGTAAGGGTGACACGTTTTGGACGAGATTCAAGCGGAATCGCACACATACAAACACTTTTTTTCTTAACTCACCGTGACTAGCTTTGGCTATTCTATAGAACAGAATCAACATGTCTCTTTTCAACGGATTTGCATACGTCGGTTGAAATACGTACCTATTATAATTTTTGCACTACCTATCTTAGGTTCTTTGTTACGATTTACTCGTAGATTATCGCGTAAGTTTTATGTCTTTATTACAACTGAACACCAAATCGGAGTAATAATCTAACCTTTCATTTGTTGCAGACTTGCAATGCGGCGGAATATGCTCGATGGGTGCGCGCGCTATGTTTCGAAATCCTCGGCCAAACACCACTCCCACAAGTCCGGTTTCTGGACGTATTACCGGCTGCAGATACCAGTAGAGAACCAAAGAAAGAGGCTCCTCAACAGGAAACGCCTTCTTGCCCTCCCAGACCACCACCGAGAGCTCGTCGAAGGCTGCTAACTTCTACAGAGACAGTATTACCTCGAAGAGATCATTCGCCTGCCGCAACGGATGAGGGCATCGTCGTGGAAGACGACGACTACGACTCATCGTCCGACCGCAGCCTCGACCTAACCCTCTCCCTCGACGCCTTGAAGACCACCGACGTGGTCGATGCGCCAGTACGGAAAGCGGAGGTCATAAAATGCGACAATTGCAGCAAATTGAGTGCAAGTACACAGCAACATCACACGCTGCCGCGCGCGGCGAGATCTAGCGAATCGGAGCAAGGTCGACATCGCTACCTAAAACGTTGGGAGGGCACGGCAGGGGGAGCGGAGCGCGGCCGGTTCGAAATGCTGGCTGCGAGACGCAAGACATCGTCGCTCGAAAGCCGAGCGAGATCTTGTTCGCCGAATGCTCACGAAGTGGTAGCTCAGTATATTCCCGTGAGGGAACGTAGAGCCTTGTTTGAGTCCATGTCGCAAAGTGGTGGTAGTTTGGCTCGAAGTACAGAACAATTAACGAGGCCAGTGACGGTTATTATTCAGACGACTCCTCGGCGGGCGTCGTCTCTGCACGACCTGCAGGCGCCGCCGACGAGGTCTGTGAGTGATCTTCGGCAGTTCTTCGAGGCAGTGGCTCGTAGCACGGGATCATGTTCGGCCGGCCTACAGCGCCACAGTGCGCCACCCAACCCTATCCCGCGCGCCTTCACCTCGCTTACTTGTGCCTGACGATGACTGTTCACTTATCGGACTAAGCGACAAGTGTGAAATACGGGGCTCACAAAAAATGGCATTGCAGAAAATGAATTGCCGATTGTGCCAAGTAGATGTGTGACGACCGTTCCCTGTACATATTGTAGATAGACTCACGGCGTTGACCGCCGACTGTCTCACTAAGTCGTTCGCTTTAAGACTGTTAAAAGTATTGTTAAAAAGTACCTAATATAAATAAAATGTATTATCTATTACTTATATTTTTTTCTTACGTCTCCCGTAACCCAGAACAGTATTTCGAAACTCCATTAGCCGTCAATAAAGGCAGTCGAACATGCGAATGAATTGCGTAATATTAATTGAAATTAATTACTTTTATTGCCTCGTTGCAGCCGATACGCTTTGTTTTATTAATTGAAAACTGCCGACAAACCAGATGCGAGTAGTTAATAACATTTTGTCAATAAAGGTACGTATAAGTTGAAATGTCACTCGATAAATGGCGCTGCAAAGGTCGCGGCTGGCAAGTCACCGGTTTCCATTCGCGTCCTCCATTTGATCTCTGTTGTAAACCACATTCTCTTACAAAACATTCGTTAGGTACCTACTAATAGTACCGAGCACCACGCTTTGCCATTGTTATCAAAAGTTATGCTTTCGCAATGTTTGTAGTGGTCAACTTGAATGCCTGTGACTGTGTTCATCATTGTAACTGAGTGAGATAATTACAGTTAAAAATCTGTTTAACATTTAAGTTTCGAAGCATTCATAACATTGAACATTATAACAATGTGTCTTGGTTTAGTTTCAGAATTATCTTGACGGTATGGCATACAAAAGCTTAACAGTCCTCTAATTAGCATTTTATCAATAGCATTACCACAACAAATCTAATAGAACAAATCTGGTTCGTTGTTAACTACCTAAGCTATCTTATCGTGCGTGACCGAGCAAGACTTGATGTGATTACTTGGATGACGTTATTGTATGATATTCTTCGTACGAGGCAAGCTAAAGAATGTCGGAAGGACTAATGTAATGAACTAATGAATGAATAAGAGATAACGATTGATAATGCTTCCGAATATACAGGATGTGTCAGCAGAAACATTTTTAATGAGTCTACTTTTAAAATAAGTAAGTAGGTACCTAAGTGATAGTTAACGAGTTATTTTCCAAAAGATTATTAAGAATAGGTATAAAGTACGAGTATATTGGAGAAGATAAGCTATGTTATCGGTATATAATATAGCTACTGAAAGAAATACCGAACCGTATTCGTGAGTCTGTAGTAAAATTGCCGAAATAATCTAAGATCCAAAAGGATTGAAACGCGTAACATCCATTGATTTTTTAGGTCAAAGACTATGATCGTTATGACTTGAACTTGGCCAAGATATAGGTGTCTTAGGCTGATCATAATAATATTATTCATTTTTCTATCCTTTACAATCACGATCCGACATAGATACATCCCTGTCTAACATCAGGACATGCGTGTTTTATAATAGTTCCAAATTAGCAGCCGGAATGCGGCCGTGTCGAATGGTGGCTGCAACCACACAACCCGTAATTCAATCTATACAAAAAATATGGTTCGGACAAAGAGATAGCAGGGTAGAAAAAACTTACAAACGATCCCGAGGGATGATACAGGTAGCGGTGATATAAAGAAAATTTTATTTGGACATTGCTAGGGTGAGCGTATATAATTCTTTAACGGATTACCTACCTTCATAGTTAGGTAAGTAAGTACCTAACTACTCGTTGAGAATTGGAATCTTAGGATGAATTTTGGTGTTACATTGCGAAATTGTTTGAATTATCTACAGTGTGAAATTGATATCATTAGCATTCTTTTAAACTAAGAGTCTACCCATCAAACTGGACAACTTTTACTATGGGAGCAAACAGATCGGAGAAAAAAAAAATCTGCTGTTGCATAGGTACATTAGAGTCGAGGCAGTGCGGTTGATAATATTAATTACTAGCTGGTGCCCGCGACTTCGTCTGCGCAGGATTATAAATTTTACCCTGTGTTATTCTGATGTATAAGCTATAGTATTGTAAAGTTTCATTAAAATCCATTTAGTAGTTTTTACATGAAAGAGTAACAAACATCCATCCATACATACAAACTTTCGCGTTTATAATATTAGTAGGATAAAAAGACCCCATGACGTCATCGTTGCAGTCGGTTCTTCGGCAGTCCTTATTTTATCTGATGTGATGATTGGCTGAGAAGAGAGTAAAGTATTGTATTTAAAAGGAATAGAATTAGTTGGTTAACACTCAGTTGCAGAAACGCTCATTAGAGTTAATCCTCCATTAAATCTGTTGCTAGCTTTTACTACTTCAATAAGACAAAAAGTGACAGCAAGAGATTTAATGGAGGATTAACTTTAATGAGCGTTTCTGCAACTGAGAGTAAGTTAGACCGACCGCCATGTTACTGCCACGAACAAACCGTTCTCAATATCACGAGTGGCATGATTATAATAGATATATCTCTCTAAACTACACTATACTGAACAGATAACTCGGTCAGTGAATGCTGTGGCCTTGAACGTGACTGGTAGTTACTTTTTTGGGATGTTATAGAGTAGTGGAGGTGCAAGGTCGACCTAAACAAATGGTTATGTCGTGTCGATAATAATCGATTTGTCGGTGCCTGTGCTCGGTGAACGTGCTAGTTGTGATTGAGGTAAATGGTTATTGATGAAAATGTCAGTAAACTAACATGCTTGGAGTAGGTAATTTACATTTGCTATTGCACGCGCCTTAAGCGAAGTGTCACGCATATCAATAGGTGTACTATAAATAGGTAGGTTCAACCCATTATTTGCCGTAACAGCTTAATGATAATGACATCAATCAGGAATTCAGGATAAAATATAAGTAACTAATAAGTAATAACAACCGAGAACGACAGATAAGTACTTAATTGAATGTTTTTTACCTGATAACTACTCGTACTTAACTATTATTTTTAAAAAGAATTACAAACTCACTAAGTAAAATAAGAACTTACTTATCTAATGACAAAAATTCTAAAAACTATTGTAACAACTAAAATACTTACAGTTTTTAATTTTTATTTAAGTATGTAGATAACCTTATTAACATTTTCTTAACTTTGGTATTTGTATTATAACCAATGTGTTAGTACCTACCAGTTAGGTAATTTGTTCTTCGTTATTTAGGTAACCAACACCAATAATCCACACAAAATACTTAGCTCAACTAAACGTACCGATTCAGGTAGGTACTATATAACTGCAAAGGTACCTGTAAATACCTACGGGGAACGCACCTGCTCCTACATAGTTCCTCGACTCCTTAACGACCTTGATCCGATTGTCAAAAGCGGTGTCACTAGTTCTAATCTCAAATTTAAATTAAAATCACACTGTATATCAAAACTTTAACAACAAAAATGTACCGAGTAACTGTGGGTGGATGTGAATAACTTTGTTCAAACTAACCCTAAATAATAAACTTGTTTCGGAATTTATTATTTGTTATGTTCACTGTGTAGTGATGTACCTACCTACCTTTTAAGATTTATATCATATTAATATTCTATTTGTATTCCATCAAATCACTTTTTTATGTACCTACCAACTAACGAAGTAAATCTTTGTATTGAATGTAAATGTAACTAACTACCTATACTGTATCTACTTAGTAGTACCTACAAAATTGTGATCTGATTTATGTAACTGTACTGTTTATGTTGCACTTCCGGATAAACCTCCGATGGTTTTTGGAAGTTCAATTGTCAAATCGTTTGTAATTTTTCATACAATAAATAAATAAAAAAAAAAAAAAAAAAAACCTAGATACGTAGGTACTTAATGTTGATTCCATTGGAATTTAAACTGGTCCTTCCAGACAGGGATACTAGACAAGACAGCTGTTTTATTCACCTATGAGAAAAGGCAACACCATCTGACCAAAAGGAAATGTGAATGTAAGGATTGTAAGGTGAGAGAAAGATTCTATGCTATTCTACCCGAATACAACAGTAAGAAAGTAGGTATAAGTAATCCTTTGATTCATATTCTTCTGGATCCAGTTTGAACACAAATAGGTCACTTTGTAGGGGAGCAGTCGTGATGGTAGACAATTAATACGAGTGACAGCACAATAGATTTATATTGGGCAATGAGGTGACCCAGATCGAACCATCTTTCTGGAATGTAAGAATTTAATTGTTATTGCCAAATTCATTCGTTTTTGTCTTTGGTGCAAAGGATTTTATTTTAACGAAGACCAAATAAAATATTTGGTTTGGTACCATAGATATATTTTGGTGCTTATTATAACGACACAGTAGCAAATTAACGAAAAAGAGATTAACCATAATCACCACTATTCAGCTTTTGTTAGGTAAGTACCTGGAAAGAAATTTATTGCTTTCGTGTATTTATTTGTAAGTAAAGATTATGGCTAAAATCTCTAAAGTAACTAATTTCTCACCAGGTCTAGTAGGTACTTAAAAGCAGCCGACTGTAAAGTAGCCGACTGTAAAGTATCTATATCGTAAACGAAAAAAAAGTTTGTTAAATTGTTTATCAATCTATTTTAGGCACACCACCACAGCCTAGACGACACATTGATCGCATGCCGATGGCCGATGGGGCCTCGAGAGGCGACCGCGTACCGGAAAGCGTGGTCCACAAGGTGAACCGACGACCTGGTGAAGGCGGCGGGAACCCGTTGGATGAGGGCAGCAGCGCAGGACCGGTCGTTGTGGCGATCCTTGGGGAGACCTATACATTGGCTGGTGACCGATATTGAGACTCAATATTATACTTTTTTTAAACCTGTTTTGTCCCACTGCTGGGCAAAGGTCTCCCCTAAACTCTTCCACTTCTCTCTTTTCGGTGCTACATCTCGCAAGGATACTACTTGGCCCAAGTAAAGGTACTCATCAACATGTCGAGGGCTGTGAATATACATATAAACTATTATTAAACTAACAGAAGTGTGTCTGTTCTGTACATTGAAGATATTTACAAAAAAAAATTACGATATTATGGTTTTTAGATGTCCCTGATTCCAAATCACCAATTTTTGAATGTGTTGTCTGTCTGTTTGTTTGTTTGTTTGTGTGTTTGTTTGTTTGAACGAGCATCACGCAAAAACTACTGAACCGATTTTGATGAAACTTTTTTAGTTTGATAGCTTAGGATCTGACTTAAAATCTGGTATATGATTTATGCGGACGAAGTCGCGGGTAAATGCTTGTTATATGAGTGGTACTGTCGAAGATTTTACTACGATAGAAAAACCACGTGGTATGTCAACTCAACTCCTTAGTTCCTGACCTGACTAATTTCCATAGAACCTCTTATCAGCATAATCTCTGTAGCTTGTCAGTATTGTGAGTCATTAATCTACTGATTATGCGTTCTTACTACAGACAATTTGTTCAATGATAGTAGGTCAGTTATTAAGATTAGAATACAAACAAACAATGCCCACAATCGTAACTAACGTTGGAACAATCCAATGCAAATTATTGAAAATAAGACTGGACACAAAAAGTTTTTAATTATTCGCCCTTAATAAGCTACCTACTAATACTGGCCGCGAATCGTGTAAAAAAGTTTAGTGATTGCCATAAATTTTTAAAACTAAAGTTGTTTTATTTTTAAACATAAACAGCGTTTCGTAATATTTTTTCTTAATTTTCCAGCCAATTTTATCTAGCCCGTGTTTAGGATCTCTTCGCATTGAATCTTTTTAGTGCACGAAGATTTTTTTATACAGGATGCTGTCATAGGTACTTATTGTTTAATTTTATAAGTGGAGAAAGAAAGACCAAGTAAAGTGCATCGTTTCGAAGAACGGAAACATACATATACTTAATGCATTTTACATTATTTCTATCAACAGTTGGTGTTAGAAATATTAATAAATCCATAGACACCTTATTAAAGTAAATGTTTGTATTACTTACCCTTTCGGAAGCCGGATGTTTGGTTCGAGATTTGATATTTTTACATCGCCTTACCTCTTATCTATTTAGGGATATGTTTTAAACACCTTTTTTAACGCAAAAGTCCGACCAAAAAAGAACCTAGTATTTTAATTGTTATGTATTTGTAAGTACTTACCTACAAAACACATTGTATGTATTGTATTGTATTTCGCATTTCGTTTTGGGAAGGAAAACAATTTTACTAGAAAATCGTTTAGAAATTGTCAGAAACTGCATGACGCCATTGAAGGCGAAGTCCGTTTCCAAGACTTCTGAACGACTTACCGTTTACTTTACATTCTAATAATGACATCACTTACCCTTATTTGTTTTACAAAGTGTGGGTGAAAAAGTACCATAGACTAGTTACTCTATAGACTTCTTAGTTCGACGATTATCGGATGCTTCTAAGTTCTAATCTGATCTGACTATACATATAGGGTCTTTCTATTAAGAAAGACATGCATATTAATGCTGACGGTTTCTTAAGGGGATGATCAGACCATCAAACTGAACAACTTTCTCTGGGCTAACATAGATATTCTGAAAAAAAATAAACTGTCCCATTCATTTGAATCGAGTAGGTTTGCAGAGAAAGGTGTTTAGTTTGTCACCCCCATAAAAAACCGTCAGCGTATTATTAAGAAAGAAGAGATTAAGTATACCTGTAGATTCGTTTAATCTCCTAATAAATACAATTTTGGATTCGACACACTTTTTCATAATTTGGTACGTGTGCAAATAAAGAATACTTTACTGGTTTATGTTATGTTTTGTTAAAACTTACTTATGTGGAGAAAAATAATGTACTGAAGACCCGTTAGGACCACCACCACTATCTTCACCACGATTGCAAGTCAATTTCAATGACATTATGCCATCCACTTGATCCACTCGACATGTATTATTAACCTACTCGTAATCGTAAATGTGTAGAAATTTTCATAATACTTATTAGAAGTCTACAAGTATGAAATATACTGACTCAGTCTCCCGTATAAAGCTAAGTATATAATATCATCAAGCTAATGAGTCAAGAGGATGGCCAGACATAAATTAATCTCCTGTGACAGACGAGCGGTCGTGGCGCCTCACGATTACTCATTATTTCATTCATTCATTCGTTCATTACTTTATTAGAGGGGGTAATAAATATAGTTCTGGGAGTGGAGGAAACGATAATGTGTTTTAGTTGATGTATAATAGTCAATGTAGGTATAATCATAATATAATAATTTGGTAAAGATAAACGCTAGGGTATAGTTAGAAAAACTTAAAATTTTTGTTTCTATCTCGTACACACGGCGACAGATCAACCTGCCCATAGTTGAACTCTATGTTCATGGACATAAGGTCGAACTATGGGTAGGTTGATCTGTCGCCGTGCGTACACACGGCGACAGATCAACCTATAGTCATACTAATTATGAAATCAAAGCTGCACTTTTAGATGGAAGCAAGCCGCTTTGCACAGTGATAGTAGGGACCAAAATAAGCGATTTGACCCGCAGCAGCGCAACTTTCATCCCTTAGGATAATAGATGGCGCCACTTCATTAAAAAAAACTTTGAAAAATTCTACAAGCCAAACAGCTTCACCGATTTCTATTATTAATGTGTCAATCGAAAGAATATTTATTAGTTTATGATAAAAAAAATAAAAAATAAAAATATCTATAATGCCTGCAAAAAGCCATGCATTTTTGTAAATTTTTTAAAGTTATTTTTCCGTTTTTTCTTAATAACATTAAAAAAATGTATGAATTGGGTATATTTTTAATTATTCACATTGTTAATAAATCAATAACAAGTTTAATAAAAAAACTGCATGTCAATATCTTTAATAGTTAGGAAAATATTTAAGATTACATAAGCAGGTAAGGCGCACCCCAGTCTTAGTAATTATGCAAAAATTACTCAATTTGGTACTGGAAGCAAGCCGCTTTGCACAGTGATAGAAGGGACTAAAATAAGCAATTTTACCCGCAGCAGCGAAACATTAATCGTTTAGGATAACAGATGGCGCCACATATTTTAACAAACTTCAAAAAATTATAGAAACTAAACGGCTACACCGATTTTAATTATTTAGGTGTCAAACGGTTCGTCTTTTTATGTTTCAATTTAAAAAAAAAATAATAGTCAATTATTTGTAGAAATTGGAAGTGCAAAAATATTAAAATATATACAAAAAAAATTAAAATGTCATGTTTTCACTAAACTACGTTGAACAATGTATGAAGTGTGTATTTTTATTTTAGACTGATTTATTTCGAATCTAAAGATGAAAACTGCATCGAAATCGGTTTAGTAGTTTTGTAAATATTTCCCCTGTACTATCTTCATCCAACGAGTGCCCGCTACCTTCACCGGATCGTCGGTCCACCTTACGATATGCTTACGATTTATTACGATACGATATACGCTTACGATTACGACTACCCACGATACGCTTTCCGGTACGCGACTGCGCGGTCGCCACTCGAGAACTCTTCAGCCCCATCGCCCATCCGTACGTTGAGCAATGTGCTAAGCCCATTCCTACTTTAGTTAGAAATTCTCCGGGTTGTGTCGGGCTGTCGGCTACCCTGGTTCTCTTGCGGACGGACCTCTTCATTTCTTAATCGATTTCGCAGGGACAATCTATACAACGTGTTAATGAATTAACGCAAAACTAGAAAGTAGTTTGTTTAGAATCGAGAGCAGAATCGAATTATCATGGTTTCAACATAGGTAATTTTTTTCAAAATAGTAAATTATTTTTTTACAAAATAAAAATTTTTCTGAACCCGATGTCAACCAACCGCACGGGCACGCTCACCCTACTTACTACCAAAACAAGATTATAAAAATGTAAACATGAGTACGTTAGCGCTTTCTTTCAGTGCTGAAATGATAACAAATCATTTTTGCCTCAAAACTTAAAATGCGAATAACTTTAAATTTTAACTATCAAAATAATGAAATTATTGTTGCAATCTAATTATTTTATTATAAATCAGTTGGGGTGTATGAGGTTTTGCGTTAATTCATTAACACGTTGTATAACCATCTCCATTGCCTTTGGGTGACTTACAACATTTTTACTTGACTTTAATTTAGTGAGCGACCATGTAATAGCATAATTTATTATATTATATTTGTATATCATTTCAAATCATATCTATTTACTTACGTATGATTTCCACAGCCGCCCTTGCAGAATTATTATTACACTGCAGAGGACAGGGTGCAAGCTAGGTCAACGTGTCGGCAACCACAGCGCATTGTGTCCGTCACAGCCTGATTTCTAAGCGAATTGGTTGAAGAATATTTTCTGTTTAATAGTTCCCATCCCATGCCCATCTTTTTAGGGATGTAACAAGAGCTCCTAAGGTGGATGGACTTCACAGTAGTTAAAATATACAATGGTCAGTGCATTGTGCGCAGCCTGATTTACAAGCGTATTTAGTTAGTCGAAGAGGGATAATTCTGTCAAATTGCAACTTTTGACCATTGTGGAGTCCATCTTACCTTAGGAGGTCTTGTTACATCATCATAAAAAGATAGGCATGGGATGGGAACTATTAAATTGAAAACATTCTCCGACCAATGTACTTATAAATGAGGCTGCGACGGACACAATACGCTGTAGTTGCCGACACGTCGACCAACCTTGCACCTTGCAGTGTAAAATATTCTGCAAAAGCGTCTGTGGGAATCAAACGTAAGTAAAGTACCTACCTATAAAATTTTTAAATGCTATAAATAAATATCTTGGACATTGTCACACAAATTATCTAGTACATTTAAAGTACCGGAATCTAAACTCATACACCACAACTACAATACCAATCACCAACTACAATACCTGGCTATACTAATATTATTATTATAATACTAAATGAAGGCATAGTTTGAAGGCTGCAAGTCAACCAAAGTGCAATGGGCTAGAGGGCTAAGCTCGGAGTTTCCCTTTCTAAATCAAATCAGAAATGTATTCGACACAACCCGAAGAATTGCTAACTAAAGTGGCAATGGGCTGGGCATATTGCTCGCAGAACAGCTGGCCGATGCTGATGGGGCAGAAAAGTTCTCGACCGGCGACCGCGAGGTCGCGTACCGGAAAACGTACCGTGGGTAGGCCTCCACTAGGTGAACCGACGATCCGGTGATGATAGTTTTGGATGACCTTTTGGATGAGAGTAGTGCAGAACCAGTTGTTTTGGCGATCCTTGAGGGGCCTACGTCAACGTTTAGTGGACGTTTATCGGCAGAAATTAGAAATATCTACATAACTACTAAACCGATTTCGATGCAGTTTTCACTTTTAGATTCGAAATAGATCTGTCTAATTTGAGACAAAGAAAAAAACACACTTCATACATTGTTCAACGTAGTTTAGTGAAAACATGACATTTTTTATTTTTTTTTATATATTTTATTATTTTTGCACTTTCTATTTCTACAAATAATTGATTATTATTATTATTTTTTAATTTAAACATAAAAAGTCGAACCGTTTGACACCTAAATAATTAAAATCGGTGTAGCCGTTTAGTTTCTATAATTTTTTGAAGTTTGTTGAAATATGTGGCGCCATCTGTTATCCTAAACGATTAATGTTTCGCTGCTGCGGGTAAAATTGCTTATTTTAGTCCCTTCTATCACTGTGCAAAGCGGCTTGCTTCCAGTACCAAATTGAGTAATTTTTGCATAATTACTAAGACTGGGGCGCGCCTTACCTGCTTATGTAATCTTAAATATTTTCCTAACTATTAAAGATATTGACATGCAGTTTTTTTTTATTAAACTTGTTATTGATTTATTAACAATGTGAATAATTAAAAATATACCCAATTCATACATTTTTTTAATGTTATTAAGAAAAAACGGAAAAATAACTTTAAAAAATTTACAAAAATGCATGGCTTTTTGCAGCCATTATAGATATTTTTATTTTTTATTTTTTTTATCATAAACTAATAAATATTCTTTCGATTGACACATTAATAATAGAAATCGGTGAAGCCGTTTGGCTTGTAGAATTTTTCAAAGTTTTTTTTAATGAAGTGGCGCCATCTATTATCCTAAGGGATGAAAGTTGCGCTGCTGCGGGTCAAATCGCTTATTTTGGTCCCTACTATCACTGCGCAAAGCGGCTTGCTTCCATCCCAAAGTGCAGCTTTTCCTTAAAATATCTCCATAACGACTAAGACTACTACCCATAGTTGAACTCTATGTTCATGGACATAAGGACGAACTATGGGTAGGTTGATCTGTCGCCGTGCGTACCTATAAAGTATTTTAGTTTATTGTGAACAACTCCTCAAAAAGTCATGCCGTCTTGTGGGCTAATTCCGTGGAGATTTTGGCTTATCTTTGTAACTATGTAACTGACTTGTCCAGGCCCACAGGGCTGCTAGTAAGTATATAATTTGTCAGCCTTGTTCCTTAAATTATACAAATTGACTCACAGGTTACATAGGTACTATAGGAGTGCGATTTTTGAATCTCATTCGCTGAGTTCAGCAGTTGAAAATGTCAAAATTACTATGGAGATACGCATCTTTCTACTGCTGATTTGACTTTCAAAAATCGCACTCCTGAAGTATGATTTTTGAAAGTCAAATCAGCAGTAGAAAGATGCATATCTCCACAGTAGATAATATTGACATTTTCAACAGCTGAACTCAGCGAATGAGATTCAAAAATCGCACTCCAGGTGTAAAAACATCCGAAACAAAGAAAATAATTCATAACTTTTTCTGATTATTCATCATTTCATACAGTTTTTGAGAGTTACGCGGTTATCGGTCTTTAAAATTTTTAATTCTAGATTCATCATGTAATTTGAACCTTAGGTCGATTTTTTCATTCACAACGGGTATTTTTTCATTAACTTTACAGCATTACGTACTTACAGCATCTATTTAAGGGGCTATGTGAAAATAATAGGATTCTTCAAAGCTTCAATATATCATGAAGCACTAACAGTAGGAGTATGATTTACGGATATGTGTAAATTGAACATATAATTGAAGTTTTGATTAGAGCCAAAACACGATTAAGACACATTTTCTCGATAGAAAAACAAGCCAAAGTAGCCTCCATTTTTATCTATAAACGCTTGGAACTGCTAAACGGTGAATAATAGAAACACAAGACTTGATTTTAAAAAAAAGAGATTGATATTTTCTAAATTTTGATTAGAGCAGAATTGAAGTTACATAAATAGTACTACAATCACAATTAAATAAAATTTCATTTGGCGCTCGATTCGTTTCAGGCGCGCGCGCCGCCCCATCTCTTTCTCTCGCATCAGGCCGTAATATAAGCTATCCCACGCCTGTTTCGCTAATTTTTTTTTCGACATTAGCTCCTAGACAGAGAGAAACAATATTTTACGAAAATGAAACGAAATATTCGCGTTTTCCCTCGATTGAATCGTTACAAGACTGAGCGGCTTTTATCTTACCTTCTCAGTTGACAAGAATTTTTTTATCCATACAAATGAAAATGAAAGTCCAAGATATACAGGTTGTAACAAAACACCCTAATAATACTTAAAGGGGTGCTTCAGACCACGAAACTGAACAACTTTCACTCTGGAGCCAACTTCGGAATAGCAAAAAAAAAATCAGCTGTCCCATACCTGTGCCCATACAAAACTGCACTTAGGTGCCGACTCGACTAAAATGTATGGGATAGCAGATTTTGTTTTCGCGATTTCGAAGTTGGCTCCGTAGTGAAAGTTGTTCAGTTTCATGGTCTGAAGCACCCCCTTAAGTATTACTAGGGTGTTTTGTTACACCCTGTATAGAGGATGCAAACAGCTTTGTACCCAATAATATAGTTTCTGTAGGTACCCAATGATACAATCTGGCAACCCTGAAGGCCCACATCAGCTGAGCTGTTTTATACCTTTAACAAGATCCGACAAACCCAACGTCTTAAGAAAAGCCATATCCGATCCGAAGCAAGAACTCCAACTGTTGAATAATTCAGTAGCAACTACACTATACCTCAGTGGTAGCAACACTTTCATGTCAATAACGAGCTATGATTCAGTGAAGTCAATACACAGTACAGGTTTGTGTCAGGTCACCACACACATAATGTCAATAGTCTTGCCCAACCGCCCGTAATGTGTGTTGTTACCCACGCCTTGCCGCTTACGACTTGTTGTCAACTCTGTCGTAGAAAACTATGAAGATAATAAGAAAGTAGGCGCTCTATAAGTAGATATGGATAGGTACTTGTCGTGTTGTGGGTGTGGAATTGAAGGTATAATTATTTTGTCAGGGACGTGAGATACAGTCTAGTTCTTACGTAAGGGATAGTTCATTATGTACAGTGCTTTTGGGAGAAATTTGCTCCAAAAAGCCGTAATCTAACCTAACCTAACCTTTTGAAGTAGTACAGAAGTGAAAGAATACTGCTAGACTATACACCCAGATCCTGGGTTGTCAGGCTGAACTTATTCTACTTAGTGGAAATGATACGACAAAGATGCCAGTAATGGTCTAAACTGCCACATACTTTATCACCTAGAACTTAGATAGAAGGTTAAATTCCCTGTGGGTTAATATTTTGTTATTGCAATAATGAGAGCAATAGGAGCGTGCTATGCTTGGCATCAAGCTCCTAGAACCCGGAAATACCCAGAATACGGAAACCCGACGCCATACTAAGGGTTCAAGATGTCGGAAGAGAGTCGTGTAGCTCGAATGGAAATGGGCAGGACACAGTCATGTCAAGGCGAGGTGACGGCAGATCGAGCAAAGCATTGTCCGAGTGGTGGCCGAGGGAAGGGAAGCGTAGTGTGGGGCGTCCAGCTGCTCTATCTAAACTATTATAAAACTATAAGATAAGTGTGTCTGTAAGACATTGAAGATATTTAAAAAAAAAAGATCACGATATGGTTTTTAGGTGTCCCAGACTCCAAATCAACCTTTTTTAGAATTTTTGTCTGTCTGTTTGTTTGTTTGTTTGATCGAGCATCACACAAAAACTACTGAACCGATTTTGATGAAACTTTTTTTATTTGATAGCTTATGACCTGACTTTTTTTTTTTTTATTAACTATGGGTTTGCTCTAGACCTCAATCCAGTCCTCAGGACGAAGATGGGGTCGTAGATGTAGCGAGCTTACCCAGAAGATGCCTATTCACTCGTACTTTAAAGGAATCCGGGTAGACTAGACGGTTAGACTTAAAATCTGGTATGCACATTTTGTGCGAACGAAGTCGCGGGTTAACTCTAGTAGGAAGAGAGACGCGGGAGCTACGTGGATGAGAAATGCTATGGACAGAGGAACGTGGCATAAACAAATGGAGGCTTATGATGATGATATTGCAATAATAGTTAACAAATGTCACCTATCTAACTTATTACCTTAACGTGCCGTGTCATTTCAAACATCAGCAAAAAAGTGAGCACCAACATAGGTAATCATTATGACACAGCCATAAAAGATAAAAACAAACCACTTACAATAACATGGTACCCATCATCTGCGTGAAACTGAATGTTAACAAAAAGTTAAGTAGCACGTATTATCTACGTCTCGTAGATCGTAAACGTAATAGCCGTATCGAAGAGTTCACATGGTTTTGTGTACTTCGTTAATTCCATTATGCTTGTAATCTAAAGGCAATCACATACTAGCTGAAGCTTTATCGCCTTGTAGAATAAAAGGGTACTAAGTCAAATAAAAGAGTTTTATTGAGTATTTACCCAAGACTTCGTTTGCTTGGTTATATTTAAATCAAAGTTAAGTAGTTGGCTTTTGGAAAATTGTTTCTATAGTATTAATGAATACTTAAATTATAATGTACATCATTGAATGATAATATAATTAATATTTTTGACTATTGTATAATGTAATTAGGATGACTTTTGTAATTTATAATGTAGCTCGACCATATTTTAAAAATTTGTACACCTGCACGCAGGTTGAATATAATTGACTGTCATAAAACTTGAACAACTGTAACCATATTCTATGCAAATAAATATTTGATTGATTGGAATCAATGGTTCCCGCCCTCTGCTATGTCCAAGCCTGACTGCTGAATTCTGTTAAAAAGTATCAACGTTTTTTTAGCTGAACCATAGGCATAGCCATCTTATAATGTTTATTTTTATTTATTTATTCACGTAGCGGATCACAAAGAAGAAGTGGAGATGGGCAGGGCACTTGGCTATAGACGGGAAGACGGCCGGTGGACCAAGGCAATATCAGAGTGGTAGCCAAGAGAGGGACGGAGGTCAGTAGGCAGACCACCAGCACGTTGGTCTGATGACATTGTGAGAGTGACGGGTTCGCATTGGATCGGATCAGCACAGGACCGTGAGGAATGGCGCAATAAAAGGGAGGCATATGCCCAGCAGTGGGTTGATGTGGGTTGATTTGATTGACTGAAGTATTCCCCTGACGCTGGAACGTGATGAAAAATTCTAATTTTTGAGTCAATGGCCCCGATTCGGACTGTGCCACGACTTAACTTAACTAAATTTATTCCTGTCACTTTCTAAAATAAGATTAAGAAAAGAGACAGAAAACCAACAGCTGACTTTAGTGCTGTCAAAGTGACGTTATACGCCCAAAAACGCCTTAAATAAGATGGCGTACATTATGATGGCATCTTATTTTGGGCGTGTAACGTCACTTTGACAGCACTAAAGTCAGCTGTTGGTTTTCTGTCTCTTTTCTTAATCTTATTTTAGAAAGTGACAGGAATACATTTAGTTAAGTTAAGTCGTGGCACAGTCCGAATCGGGGCCTATGTGCTCATCCCCTCAGTCTATTATTAACCTTCAAGTTTCAACAACTAAGACAACGAACAAAAGTTGCGTAAAAACATGCGTAAATAAGAACAAACAATACAACGGCCATACAATAATTAGCTGCGAGAAAGTACAGCTTTTTTCACGATACCGCTCTTCGCTCGTCACGAGGCAAAGGTAAACAAAGCCCACAAACAGTCGTGAACCACCGTACATAGACTTGGATTTATTTTAGACATGATCTTTTTAGATGCGCACTTTTGTGCAGGAGTGCAAACAAACCACCACAAACAAAAGACTGGGTTGTTATATGTGGCACAATATGACAGAAGATAAGTGTGAGAAAGAATGAAGACACCTTATGTCATTTGATAGAATGAAATAGTTAGGTACAAACAGTAAGCTTACAAATACATAGTAACATTAAGAGGGCTATCACAGTCCAGTGGCGCCCTCATCACATTAAAAAAGATTTCTCAATAAAGAAAGCCTAAATTAAAAAAAGTGCTCAAAATCAAAACTACAAAAGCCTTCAAGCTATTTTCATAGAATACTTTTATAGGTTCTAAACATTCCACTTTTAGACAATTTCGAATAAAAACAAAAGCGGCCGTTTTTTTTCTTTTTTCAAAATTTGTATGTTTAGACCTTTAAAAAACCTATAAAAGTATTCTATGAAAATAGCTTGAAGGCTTTTGTAGTTTTGATGTTGAGCACTTTTTTAATTTAGGCTTGCTTTATTGAGAAATCTTTTTTAATGTGATGAGGGCGCCACTGGACTGTGATAGCCCTCTTAATATCATTGGGTACAATGATAAGTAGGTAAGATTTTACTTACCTGACCTACTTTACCTTACTTTACTTACTGATTACCTGTCGCCATAATGCGCGAAAATCAAAACAATGGAATACGAAATATTTTAGTGACATGATTTACGAACAGGATGTGCTGCTCTGCTTATGTTTGTATACAGAAAATATTAACTTCAGATACGATGGCGATCCTTAAGTAAACCACTTAATTATAAACTAAGTAACAAAAATTATAATTTTATTATCATAATTTATAGGATGTAATTTCTTAATCTTCTCAACTCTATGCTACGCAGAAAGCGAGAGTAATAAGATGCGCAAGCGCAGCTTTGTAGTAACCATGAATGGCGCTTATAATTAAAACGGTAAGACATGATGGGCTTAGAGGTCTGCACTGCAGTGTTAAGTGGACTTTTACTTTCCTTTACAATGCCCAAGGAAATTGTATGCACTTTAGTGAGAGCCAGAATTATGCCATTCAAATACCTACTTATGACTCTTTACAAAGACATCTTTAAATTGAAAATTGTGGAAGATTTTATCTCAAATAGTGTTAATAAAACCTCCAACGTGCGCCTTGAAAAAAAAAACAAGTAGGTAGCTGGCTGAAATCGATTGAAAAAATTATCAGTAACGCCAGTTATTGGAATAAAAAGAAATCTATTATTTTTAAATTCATCAAACGGCTACTAAAGATTTTTTTCAGATGAAAGTTGCCAGTCGAAACAAACAAAATATAAAAACATAAAAACTCATTTTGACAAACTATTTACCTAGTGCCTATATATTATTTTATCTGTGGCTATTAAAAATAGGGAAACGAACCAAAGAGATCGGTATGTGTTAAAAAAAGGCAGCAAATTGAAAAAAACATTGCCTGTGTGACTTTCTTTGTTAAAAACAATTTGTATGCCTCGTTTGGCATCGTAATTTTAATTTTAATTACGTTTGCCTAAACCTAAACCACACTATCAAAAAATACAACGTAATTACACGCATGTAACTTATAATTAACAATGCGTGCAGTTGAGCCAATATGAAGGAATCGGAGCAAAACGGATTAACAATTTTAGGCATCAACTATTGAATAAAAACATTCATTTTATTCGACGATAATAGGTAATTTTTTCAACACTTGAAACGAGGGGCTGTACACCTCAACACTTAGACGATTGTCAACAAGATGTTGATGATAGATTGTTTAGTTCGTATATAGGTAGGTAGTTAAAATCAATTGTAAAAATTTTGAAAAGTTACGTAAGTAAATGTTAATGTTGATGCGATTGAAGTGAAACACAACTAACCGACATGATTCCCGAATGATTAGATAACTTTTTAAATATTTGAATAAAAAAATTGTTAGTCAATATTTATCTAGGGTTATCCTTTAACGAATACTCCAACGAAAAGAGCATATACCTCTAAAATAAGATGATGATGCTAATGATCATCATAAAGGTAACGAACTAAAACACCAAATATCTAGGTATCAACGTAAGGTTATATTACCTAAATCTGATATTGTCAAGCTCATCGACAGTAAATGTAAAATATCTAACAATAACATAACAAAAACAGTAACAGAAACACATAGAGAGCGGACAAAATAGGAGGTTTGTAAACAATATGCTTTTATGCGGCAGTCGGACTTCAAATGAATGGCTCCAGCTGGACTTTCACTTACGGATTTAACGATGTGTTTACTGCATTATGACGATTGTATACATTATTATAACAATGCAACTATAGTAGAATAAGAGAATAACGGTTTAATGTTAGTATTATAAGTTATAGTTTAAACTTTACTCTAATGTAGGTACCTAATTACCTATACATATCCAGACTAGGTTACTTATTCTGGGTGTCGTACAAAGATATAAGTAGGCCGCAGATATCACTTTGGTAGGATGAATTCAATCTGTCTTAGATCCAGCGAGATAAGGAATGACTCTTATCGGTCTTAGATCTAGCGAGACCGCAGGGGATGACTCGAATGACTAATCTGTCTTAGATCCATCTAATCCGGGGCATGACTCAAAGAAGATCCTACTCTAATCTGTCTTGTATCCAGCGAGACCGGGAGATGAATCTAATATTATAGCAAGCCCGGGGCATGACTCTAATCTATCTTGGATCCAGCGAGTCCGGGGGATGACTCTAATCTGTCTTGGATCCATCGAGCCCGGAACATGGCTCTAATCTGTCTTGGATCCAGCGAGACCGGGGCATGACTCTAATCTGTCCTGGATACAGCGATACCGGGAGATGACTCTAATCTGTCTTGGATCCATCGACCCCGGCGCCTGATTATAATCTGTCTTGGATCCAGCTAGTCCGTCGGATGACTCTAATCTGTCTTGAATCCATCGAGCCCGGAACATGACTCTAATCTGTCTTAAATCTAGATAGCCATCGATCTCGGGGGATCAGTCTAATCTGTCTTGGATCAGTGAGACCGGGGTTTTTTTTGTACCGAAAGGGTTATTTGTACATTAATAATATTAATTTTCACACCACCCGCTCGAAAATGGAACATTATATGTCATGTAACTCGAACCTAAAGCAAGTCATTATAGCCCTGGGACTAGCCGGGCAATAATATTGTACTGAATTTCATTATAACCCGCTGGTCAATAATGAGATTTGAATTTGGAACCGCATCCACAGATTATTTACGACCCTTACTTAAAATTCGTATGAAAACTTATCATGGAGACAGGCACCAAAAAGAACTTAATTCGAAATTTGAACTGGCCACCACGAGTATTGAACACAAAAAAAGAAAAAAAGGCGCGAATGCTGCAAATCTCTGTACCTATTGCTACGAACAAAGTAATGAAAAAATATTACATTGTACAACTGGAGTGCGATTTTTGAATCTCATTCGCTGATATCAGCAGTTGAAAATGTAGTATGTATGTGTTGCTATAGAGATACGCATCTTTCTACTGCTGATTTGACTTTCAAAAATCGCTCTCCTGGAGTATGATTTTTTAATGTCAAATCAGCAGTAGAAAGATTAATAGCAATATTGACATTTTCAACTGCTGAGTTCAAAGAATGAGTTTCAAAAATCGCACTCCTGGTCTAATGTTTCAAATACTTAAGTATACTATTGAACTCTAATACTTTGTTATAAACTCTAATAAAATAATTGGTTTCTAACCATAGAGAATTTACACGCTCCCCTGGGTTTCTAACAGTATTGCTTTTTATTTTCTCGCGGAGGGTGTGAAAAGTAGAGTATGGTCCTCGGGGATAAACGTGTTTTCATCTTGGGCGAGCTTGAACCCCTCGCTTCACTCAGGATTCTAGTCTTAACTCCCTCGCTACGCTCGGGAGTTAACTCTAAACTCCCTCGCTGCGCTCGGGAGTTAACCCTAGAATCCCTCGTTACGCTCGGGATTCAATATCGCGCCCGTGATGAAAGACACTGCTTTATCCCCTTGGTACATAATCTACTATTATGTGCCTACTTATAAAACTAGTGTCATCCTATTTGAGATACCTACCGTATAAAAAATGTAAACATTACAAAAAGTTATTGAAACTACTTGATGATATGATTTTAATTGGCCCTTCGCATGCTTATTAAGTTATTAACTAAACAATGTGTAACAAAACAAAGCACTTCCTTAACTATTAAATCCTATAATTACGCCGTAATCAACAAGGATTGAAATCTTAAGGACAGATGAAAAAGTCGAAGATTCAAGTAGATACGAAATAAAATACTAAGCACTTAGGTATATACCCTTAATTATTTAGTTTTATCAACTACGAGCTTTTACCCGCGACTTCGTCCGCATAAATTATATACCAGATTTTAAGTCAGATGATAAGCTATCAAACAAAAAAAAGTTTCATCAAAATGTTTGTTTGTTTGTTTGTTTGTTTGGGTGTATGTTTGTTCGAGTATCACGCAAAAACTACTGAACCGATTTTGATGAAACTTTTTTTGTTTGATAGCTTATCATCTGACTTAAAATCTGGTATATAATTTAAGCGGACGAAGTCGCGGGAAAAAGCTTATTTATATGAAATAGCTGTTTATTTTTGCCATTTGATGTTTGCTTTTTGCCTCGACTTAAAATAATGTATGATACAACGGTTTTTTAACGCTTTTAGGTTTGCTCCCAGGGTAAAAGTTGTTCAGTTTGATGGTCTGCAACCCTGAAAATTGTTTAAAAAAATCAGTGGTTATCGAAGCTTAATTACTATTAATGAATGCATCACAGCATGTTTAATCACTCTAACTTCATATTTTTACATCAAGATGCCACCTAAGCATCTATTCACAACTTATTCATATTCTCATTTACAAAACCAGTTCGTAAACCATAAAATAGCTTCTAACAATAACAACAATACCCATATTTCCGACTCATTACCGCTTTTTAACTACAACCACTTCTCACTACTACCTATTCCAAACATCAAAGCACTGTCAGTCAAACAATTTTCATACTTATTTTGTTCGATACAAGACTCCTGATATATGACTTTAAAAATAAACGACACTGTACTAGTTTTATAGGTCCATGCAAATTTTACCGATTGGGCTACTACTATTACTACTATTTTAATTCCCACGGATGCAAGGGTCCGTTACAAAAGCCCCTAGTATTTTCAATTCTATTTTTTACCACCGACGTGTCGTTTTAATGATGCCCTTGCTTTCTTGTTTACTTTGTACTTTTATCTATGTCTTTGTGAATCTTTCAGGGGTGGTGTCTTTGGACAAGGGATGAATAATGCTTTTTAGGGTTCCGTACCCAAAGGGAGAAAACGGGACCCTATTACTAAGCCTACGTTGTCCGTCTGTCCGTCCGTCCATCCGTCCGTCTGTCCGTCTGTCCGTCTCTCCGTCTGTCCGTCTGTCCGTCTGTCCGTCCGTCCGTCCGTCCGTCTGTCCTACCTATTTAGGGCTGAAGCTTTTGAACCGTAATAGCTAGATAGTTCAAATTTTCTCAGATTATGCGTTATTACGGCGGATTTGTTAACAAATAATAAAAATGTAAAAAAGTTAAAAATTAAGGTGGGTTCTCAACAAGAAATTAGTTTTTATCAACGTTTTTTCTTCACGCTCTATCGTAAAAACGGTAATACATACAAGCGTCAAACTTAGTGTGCTTATAGAGCAAACTCTACAGAATAACAAAAAATACTAAAAACCGGCCAAGTATGAGTCGGTCTTGCGCTAAAGGTCCCGGACAAAAAAAGTTTTTTCTTCTAAGTTAATAATGTTGTGTTCTGTGGTAGTGTGGTACGGAACCCTCGGTGCGTGAGTAGCCCGACTCGCACTTGACCGGTTTTATTCTATAATTGTATAAGGATGCTCCTTTACCGTTATTTGTTATTTACGATTGAGATGTGCTTTTGGATTAAAAGTTATGTTGGATAATTTGCTTTACATATTTTTTTGTAAAAGTAAATAATATTTTTCTCCTCATAGTTAACTTTTATCTGTTTGCTTCTGTTGTCAAAACTAATTTCTTATGGGAAACTAAGAAACGATATTCAAATGACATGATAAACATAACATACAATGAAACGATTTATGAAATGTACAAACAGAATTATCTTAATGAAATGTGAAAATTAACATCATTAAACTAACCTTATCAAACAAATAACTAATGAAGAGCATCGGTGGTGGCGCGTTGCGGAGAGATATGGACACCCAATTATGAAGGTCCGGGTTCGAATCCGCACGGAAAACATGCCATGTACCAATGAGTTTTTCTAACTTATGTACGTAATACCGACTGCTCTCAAACGGTGAAGGAAAACATCGTGAGGAAACCTGCATACACTGAAGAAGAAATTCTGATGTGTATGTGAAGTCTACCAATCCGCATTGGGCACGCGTGGTGGACTAATGCCCATACACCCTCCCTGAGGGTAGGCCTGTGCCCTGCAGTGGGACGTTTATAGGCTGATGATGATGATGATGAATGAATCATTTCGAACTTCCAATGAAACCAATTTTATGAATCTTGTTTCTTTGTTCAAGGAATCGTTTATATTTTTCTCGGTATACACTCGAATATTCCATACATTGACAGCACTCATCCAAAAATCAAATCGTCTCATTGTCATGCAAGGCGTTCCACCCAAATCAGTCACCGCGTCACTCCGCTGCATTCCTAATCGGAATCAATTCATCTTAAAGACGGCCCATTTTAACGTAACCCGGCGTAACCCGGCCCGCATTAGGGATAATGGGCCACATTGGTACAGGGTACAATGGGCGATGTCCTGATGTCCTATTGTGTCCCGTCAACCATCCAGCGGGACATTGTTGAAAGAAACTGAGGACGCAGCAATGTTTGATCTCGAAGAGAGCTCTCGATTTTCTCTGTGTAACTTTGAATTAAAGTTTAACTTTAAATTCGTGTTGTTATACAACGTGTTAATGAATTAGCGCAAAACCTCATACACCCCAACTGATTTATAACAAAATAATTAGATTGAAACAGTAATTTCATTATTTTGATAATTAAAATTTAAAGTTATTAGCATTTTAAGTTTTGAGGCAACAATGATTTGTTATCATTTCAGCAATGAATGAAAGCGCTAACGTACTCATGGATACATTTTTATAATCTTGTTTTGGTAGTAAGTAGGGTGTGTGTCCCCGTGCGGTGGGTAGACATCGAGTTCAGTAAATTTTAAATTTTACAAAAAAAAAAAAATTTAAAAAAATTACCTATGTTGAAACCATGATAATTCGATTCTGCTCTAGTTTTGCGTTAATTCATTAACACGTTGTATATATATTAAATCAAGAGCGAAAAGTTATTGGTTTCGCTTATGGAACTGAAAATAATATTTAGAGAACTAAACAATATTTATTGTAGGACGCAAACTGAATTAGCAAAAAAGGACATCAGCTATTCCATTCGTAACATACGGTTTAAGTTGAGTTTGGCATTGTAGTTTTATATACAGGGTGCTTTTTATTATGCTAAAGGTTTTTAAGGGGATGAACAGACCATCAAATTGAACAATTTCCTCTATGACACCAACAGTGAAACCGGGAAAATAAATCAGCTATTCCATATTAAACTTGCAAACCTACTCGACCCAACCAAATGTATGGGACAACTGATTTCTTTTCACCATTTCATTGTTGGTCCCATAGAAAAAGTTGTTCAGTTTGATGATCTGAAAAAAACCGTCAGCATAGCAAGAAGTACCCTGTCTGTATAGAACAGCAGATTTTTTATTTGAGATTTCAGCTTTGCAAAAAGTTGTACATTTGGCTGTGTCGAGTCCTAATTTGAATTGATGCCAACGAGTTCAATGTCGCCCTCCCTGCATAATGAACATCAAAGCGTAGGTACATCTTCCTCCATTACGCCGTACCCTAAGTTTTACTGCCTCCTATAGTCCTGTCAATCCATGGAGCGATCACCGTGAAATCCGTCGCCGCTCTTCAGACCTACCGCACGACGGTTTATCTTGACTTTTAATGGACTCACGAATTTACCGTTTTAGTTGATTACGTGGCTACTTTAGGAATGCACTTGTATACTTAGCATTTAAAACCACGATACTTGACTAAACACAATATATACAACGTGTTAATGAATTAAAGCAAAACTAGAAAGTAGTTTGTTTAGAATCGAGAGCAGAATCGAATTATCATGGTTTCAACCTTAGTTTCAACATGGGTATTTTTTTTCCAAAATTTTTTTTTTTGTAGAATTTAAAATTTACTGAACCCGATTACACACCACACAATTTGCAGATGACAAATTGTGATCCTTTTATTGATCAGATGTAGGTAAATGTTTAGGTACCTAATAAATAAATCCAAAAGAAGACAATACTTTCTCCACAGTACCTACTTCTCACTTAGGTGACAATGATGTCATTGTACAATATGAAATGACAAAAACAATAGTTATTTGAGATAACGAATCTAATAAAGCAATTTGAGGCAAGCAGTTTTTCACTCTTCGCAACATTTCACTTTTGTTAGGGGAACGAAAGTGCGATACTTACTTACATTTTGCAATGAGCATCAAGAAATGTACAGAAAAGAACAAACAAAGTAAACAACATTTTAATTATATTTTTAACACACTGAAAGCGCTTATTCACAAAAAAAAAAAAGTAGAAGACATGACAATTTTAAATACTCACAACATTTGATTGAGTGAGCTGATTGCATTGCAATAAAACACAATAAAATAAACAATAAATGTTACTCCCCGACAAGAAATCTCTACGTTTATCTAAAACTAAAAGCTTCATCCAAAGGGTTCAGTAGTTTTTGGGTGATTTGTGCACAAGTAAACAGACTTACCGTAAATAAAAAAGGACAAACCTACTCGTAGGTACAGTCACAGTGTAGATAAATGTTTTCGTTCTACGACTTTGTGGATCTATTTCCCTTTATGAAAAATCGTTGTTCATTCGTAATAACGTGTTACCTTACCTATCTATCTGAATAGAGTAACTGACATGAGTTGTCAAATGAAACCGTTTTTTGTGCATTTGTCGGCACTTATCGGCACCCTAAAACTTCGAGTTCTGTGTATAATTGTGAATCTAACGTGAAATCGTAGGTAATTTGATGAAATAGTGTTAGTATATTTCACAAAATAATCTACGACTTCACTTTAGATTCACTAATTATTCACAGAGCACGAATATTTACCCAGTCGATTGTGCTGACAAGTTCCCAAAAACGGTTCTATTGCCTCGCGTCACGTCCCTCTTTCTATTATACAGTGGCGCCGCTAGGTACATCTCGCTCTCTCAGCTGTCAGTTCCTCTATATGATACCTTTATGATCTATCTATCTAATGTAAACATGATCATATGACTTAGTACAATACGACAATCAAACGTCCGTACGGACGGAAATTCACGTTCGAGTACCCACGCACAGTTATTGGGTTTTCAAATATGAGTTGGTTCCTTCTTTTGATGCTTCCTTCCTCAACTATTTCCTGACACACTGCCCGTAATTTTAACATATTTTAAACCAATTAGCACACGACATTTTAAAATTGAATCTGTTTTAAATGTATTAACGATTTTCGTTAGTCGAATGCAATGGTACGATGTTTTTTTGTCCTGTTTTTTCGCCGAATTCATCGCCTTGTTTTTGCGTCTGCTGCTATTTTTACCCGACTGCGCCAGAAGGAGGGTTATGTTTTTGTGTATGTATGTTTGTATGTCTATTTCTTTGGCATGAGATGTCGTTAGATTCGTAAAAATCGTGAGAGTGACATAGGCTATATTATTTTAATAAGGCGGTTGCGAATTAAAAACAAACGGGGAATAAAAAAATTTTTTTTTAGTTAAAAATTACAATATGGGTATCAAATGAAAGCTTGTAAGCAGACGATTCCAAAAATATATATACAGGGTGTACAATAAAATGGGACAGCTACTTAAAGGGGTGCTTCAGACCATCAAACTGAACAACTTTCTCTATGGGACCAATATCGAAATCGCGAAAAAAAAATCCGCTCTCCCATACAAAACTGCAAACATAACTCGACTGAAATGTATGGGACAGCAGATTTTTTTTTCGCGATTTCGATATTGGTCCCATAGAGAAAGTTGTTCAGTTTGATGGTCTGAAGCACCCCTTTAAGTAGCTGTCCTATTTTAATTTACACCCTGTATTATAGTACTTTTATGCTACCATTTCGACACAAGACTAAAAAGTATGAAATAACCTAAATTATTAAGAAAAACAAAAAATCCGCTGCATAAAAAACTATTATATTAACTGAAAAGAGAAAAACAAGCTCACAAATCCGCTAAGTATAACAACTTGGTTCGAGCAAATATAATTTGAATATAGGTAGGTATTGCAGGCGGGGACAAACCAAGGAAGGTACCTAAGGTGTAGACCTAAGGTATGTTTTATAATAATTCTTCTTTGTCCCCGTTTGCGATACCTACCTAATAACATTCAAATTATATTTGCTCGAACCAAGTTGTTATACTTAGCTGATTTGTGAGCTTGTTTTTCTCTTTTCAGTTAATATAATTTAATCTCACACTTTCAATATCATGATCGAATAATGTCCCTTTCGAAGTCATTCAAAAATAGCACTACCTGTGTAAAGTTCATATTATTTCTAGATAAAAAGTAACCTACCCTTTCAATGTTTCAGCCAATATCGCCAATAATAAAATATTAGTAGGTAGGTACCTATTGGAAAAATATACAGAACGAACTAAAAAAATAATCAATATTTTACAGATTATTACATTCAAAGAACGCGAACGTCTAGTTTTTTCATAGAACTTGTCCTTCTTTCTTTATTAACTATTGTCTTAGCACAATAGACAGAAGTAATTAATTGCCTTAAAATGTTTGTGCATTGCACCGTTAGCTGTCAACAATAAAATTGTATCATTTTGTTTGCGAAAGTCACTCAAATTGTACTTACGTGCTTCGTAACAATACGATACGATCGTGCAACTGTTTCTGTTGCGACTGTTACGACAGAAATGGTCGTTAAAATGCTGCTGAACTACACTACTTACCTACTGTTTGACAGTTTGAATGAAAAGAGGAGGAGATTTCCACAAATAAGTTTGTGGAGATTTAATGTTTCTTATTTCATCTTCTAAGCGCCTAAAAGACTCGACGGGGACCCGATCAAATGATCAGCATAGCCATTCGGCGAGGAAATGCGGCCAGCGTATTGGGTACCCTCCCACAAGGACCGAACCTGCACCACATCCTAGGTTAGTTTAGTTTTAAGTCACTTTATTTGTATCTATCTATCTATCTATAACGTAACGCCTCTTTCCCAGTGGGGTAGGCAGAGACCAGGGCGCGCCACTTACTACGATCCTTACATACCTCTTTTCATGCACATCCATACATCTCTTCATACATGCCCGTCAGTTTCGAGTACTCCGCACCTCCCCTTTTTGTAGGATGCAACTGATTTGATCAGCATACGTCCTACGAGGGCGCCCTCTGCCGACACTTCCACTCACATTAGCAACATATATCTCTATTTCAACTTATCCTCTCCACATGGCCAAACCAACGAAGCACACCTTTCTCTATTCTTGTCACAACATCTTCTTTCAATTTACATCGATCTCTTATTACACAATTTCTCACTCTATCTCTCAGCGTGACACCACACATACTTCGCAAGGAACGCATTTCAACAGCATTAATTTTACTTGCATGCTTCTTCTGCCATACCCAGCACTCATTGCCATACATAAGTGTAGGCACCAACACACCACTGTGTATAGCAAGTCGCGCCTTTTTGGACACTACTTGGCTAGCCACAATAGTATGCAGAGCACCGTTTACTTTGTTTCCCGCTGTTACTCGCCTATGCACATCACCCTCACATTTCCCATCTCTAGTAAACATGCATCCTAAATATACAAACTCATTCACTTGTTGCACTTTTTCGTTGAAGACTTTATTTGTAATTATTGTTTTAATGTCACTATTTTATCCTATCTATTCTGATTACCAAATATAATTTATTTAAGTTTCTTATTTACTTATTGTATCTGCGGAATTTCATAGAAAAGTGTAGGCATCAGATTGGTTGTTTTGTTAAAAGATCTCCGCTTATTATTTAACGAAATTAGTTGTGTTTGTGTGTTACCATTGATAATAGCTAAATATCGGTGTCTATTATCTAAATGATATAAGTAACTCGATGAAAATTGTGAAAATAATTTGTTTCGAATTTTTAAAAAGCATTGCTATTTTTTTATCGTCGTTACTCTTGTGTAGCAAAGTAAATATGAATACGAATGGTTTTTTTCTCACTTACAATCGCATTAGGAATAATTTGGGTTATTGAAGTTGGTGTAGATGCCAAATTTCGTCAAAGTCGGTAGGTACCAAATTACTAAAGTGTCAAGGTGTTCATGCCCAATAGTGCCAAAGTCTTATCATAGTCATAGTCATAGTCATTTATTTTGTAAAATAATTTACATGTCAAGTGTACTCCTTAACTACTTAAGTATAATTATATTATTTATTACAGTCTGGTTACATTCCAATAACATTAGGTACAAAGTTATAAAATTCATCTATGTCATAAAAAGCACAATTTATAAGCCATGTCTTTAATTTACGTTCAAAGGTACAATTTTCTTGGCACTGTTTTATATCGTTGGGAAGTTTGTTGTAGATTTTAGGTCCTATTATATATATGGATTTAGTCGATTTTTCTAATCTACAATTTGTAATAATTAAGTCCGATTTATTTCTAAGTGAATACTTGTTAAGCCCAATTTTATGTTATCAATGTTGTTGGTGCGTAGTGTGAATAGGCAGCAGGGGTCCACTTATAAAAGGATGCCATTTGTAGCTGCCAAACTGCCAAAGTACAAAAATCACAAAAATAAATCTCCCCGGGTTTCTGATTGACAAATGTATCCATATTTATCATGTTCATTGTATGCAAAGGATTTTTTAAAGTAATTTCCTATCAAAATATATTTCTATAGTGTTTTGGCAACATTTTAAAAGATTACAATAGTACAATGCGGTTCGACGTATTGTGCAAACTGAGACGGAGATCTTATCGACACATTCACTCGCTATTAGATTAGGAAGATAAGTTGTTTTCGTGTTTAGAATTTCTGCGAACACTCTTTAGATGTCGCATGAATTAATTTAAATTTCTTTTGCGACATGATGTTTATCAGCTTCAAAAGCTACGGGGTTATAAGCGAAATGGTTATGGAATTTCCAACGTCTTTTACCATAAGAGAGATAGAACTTTATTTCATTCTCTCCCTTTTTTTTGTAAGAGAGGAACCGAAACCACTGTTCTAAATTTAACATTTTTAACATTATACTACTGTAATACATAAGTTTGTGCATTATACATACGTTTATCAAAAGTTATACCTACAAGCATGGAAACACGAAAATTGACCATGGCCACAGTATAAGAAAGAGTATCAGCTATCCATGGCGGTCGGTAGTGTACGTCCTTCTTTCGATGTTTCCACTTCCACCGTGTTTACTTTGTCCCTTTGACGTAATTTTTTGTCGTTGGATTAGAAAGGGACAGAGTTGACATGACGGGAATTTAAGGGAATTTACGAAAGAAGGACGAATATTACCGCCCGCCAAGGAGTATTCCTTAGATATGAATAGTTTCTCTGCAATCGAGGTAGAAGCATTAGTAAATTAATATTTCTATGGGTAGAAGTCTTAAAAACTGTTACTATTACCCTTCTATACTTCGTTCATATTAAGTAACTATACGATTTCTCATCATGAATACCCTTCAATTTAGCTCTTTTGAAAAAAAAAACATGTATAGCGTCTACTATAGTTTCCTAAACTCATTCATTCGCAAAGAAATGTTTCCAAACAATTGATCTTTAGTAATTTCTACATGAGAAGTTCCACAGATCAAGGCATTTTTTATTCTTATTTCTTACTCATAAAAACTCTACTAAGAGACTAATGTGGACAATAGAACCAAGTGGAGTAGCTTGAACTATAGTTTGAACTTTGTTCTTTATTTCGCAAATATTGTTAAAGTTCTCTATGGTTTTCATATTGTGCAAATTGTGCAATGAGGCTTTAGTGATAGTTTATCGATTTACTATAGTGCAAGGTTTTTGGTGTTTCTTGTTTAGAACCGTAGAAAGGGTAAGCCTTCGTCTATGTTTAGAACATAGCTAGATGTCGATGGTTTTAAGGGGATGATGAGACCAGTATCAGTTTGATACTGAACAAATTTATCTATGGATGGGATCATGGGAGTAACATCCATATAGCGAAAAAAAATCTGCTGTTTCAAACAAACGGTCGTTGTGGCGATCCTTAGGGGAGGCTAATGTCCAGCAGTGGACGTCCATCGACTGATATGATGATGATGATATAAATTTACAAACCTTGGTCCAAATGTGATAAAAAACAGGTCCTAAATATTGCTAATGCTTATTGAAATGTTACTCATTTATACAGGGTGTAACAAAACACCCTAGTAATACTTAAGGGGGTGCTTCAGACCATCAATCTGAGCGACTTTCACTATGGAGCCAACGACGAGAAAAAATAAAAAAAATCTGCCGTCCCATACATTTGAGTCGAGACGGTACCGCAGTTTTGTATGAAAGAGCGGATTTTTATTTCGCGATTTCGATAATGGCTCCATAGTGAAACTTGTTCAGTTTGATGGTCTGAAGCACCTCCTTAAGTATTACTAGGGTGTTTTGTTACACCCTGTACACGTGGTTGACGTGGCAACAATAAGTATAAATAGTAAATCTGCTTGACGTTATTCGATAATAAATAATGATGGGTGATCTCAAGGATTGCTTTTATAAACACAGGTACTTGAGCCATCACAGCCTGGTGGAGCCTCGTGGAAGGCCCCGACGGAGAGCAGGCACCCGACACACGCTACCGCCTGATAACAGACTCCTCATTATACCTTCTTTAATTCATTCCTTGTTTTCGGAATCAACAAAGTCAGACTTTTGTGTGACATTTTTCGCGCCAGATTTCGTTTGATATTTCTTCTAATCCAATGACTCTTTTCTCTTCTATCAAATAAAACCCAACATGCGCAAAGCACCTATTTTTTTCCTATGTGACTGCACAGTAAGTACTTACATTACCAAGCCATTGTCCAAAAATGCTTATATTATTTTGAAGGGTTCCGTACTATCCGAACGTTCCCACGTCACTTTATAATGACGTGGCAAATAATTACTCGGCGGGTGGTCCAGTACAAAATACTTGAATAGACTGAGCCACTGTTCACATTTTTATCAATTACAAGAACAAATTTTCCCTGTTCACTAACTATATTTTAATTTGATACAATTTTATCAGGGATTTATTAAAATGTATAATGTTGTTACACTTTCTATTGGATAGACTAATTGGATCAATCAAATTCGCATTAACATACCTAAATGATTAACAAAATCTACCACAAACTAACTCATGAACAAATTAAGCCCACAAACTTTTCCTGAAACCCTCAGTAGTGCTAGCTAAGCTAATATAATCAGGTTGCATTGCAAAACGGAAATTAATGAAATGGGAATGAAATATTGTACGAGTAAGCATGCATTTTTTTAAAGAATCACGGGTCTCGCTCTACCATATCAAGATTACTATGAAATCACTATAAATTGTCAGTTCTGACCCTCTTCCTGGCACTGTAAATGGAAATTATTTTCTATTAGCTGTTGCCCGCGACTTCGTCTGCGTGGACATGTGATTTTGTCTCATGTCTCGTCTAAGGGTCATGAAGGTCATGGTCAGAACCAAGTCTAGAAACCCAGGCACATTAAAATGGCTATTAAATATAATATTATATAATGGCTGATAAAATACACATGCTAGAATGCTCTGGCATCTCGGGTCTGCAACATTGCAGGAAATTCATCAGCAATATAACACCACGAATCCCACAGTTCATACTGAACAACAGCAGGAGCAAAGCTCGTGCTATCGTCGGAGCCCTCACCGGGTACTACGCCTCACAGGCATGATAAAGCTCACCCTAGATCCCAGTAGCCGAGCGTGCGGAGAGGAGGAGGAAACCATGGAACATTTATACTGTGTGACTGCGATGTCTTGGTGGCTAAACGTATGTGTCCTGAGACTGAGAGATGGTTATTCAAAACTGGGAGATTACAGGTTTCTTCCCCTGAACACTATTGCCTCTCTCATTTTCCACGTTTTTCAATGGTGAAGAAAATAAATATTAAGTAGGAGTCAACACAAAAGATAGGTACCATTGGGTTGATGTGTTGCTGGCTTGCCAGCCCCCATAATAGGATAAGAATGGGATAATAGTCATGAACTTGAGCT